>CM062818.1:1878090601-1879405968 GCA_031772625.1 Pinus tabuliformis
CCAAAGTCAGCGGGACATCCTGCTGTGCACACTTGGACGGACAACAATAGACAACTCAACCTCTACCAGCAAGGGAGCAAGCACACCTCTTGAATCACTTTCCATCATGATAAACACACTCTGGATGGAAGAATTGAACTAAAGTTTCCCTCCATTCGTGCTCTCATTTGACTTTTTTAACTACAATTGTTACACAAAAATATCGTCACCATGATTATTTGCAGTCAGTATGGGTCTATCATCACTTGTACTGTCCTCCTAAGCAAGTCTCAGACCTCAGATCTTCAAGTCAAGCTTTGAAGATGGGAGAAAGACATTGAAAATCAATGAAACTCTAGCTCCGCACTTTCTCTCACTATCACCTGCGGTCCCGCACCTTCTGTTTACAAAAATTGCGGACCTGCCCGCTCTGTCCCTAAAGGTGTGGGTGCGGACCCCTGTGAAAGTCAAAAGGTGCAAGTTTTATCTTAAAAAACTCACTTTGGGTTAATTCTAGAGGATTCTAGAAGGAATTTTGACGTGGATTGTTCGCTCTGAGGTGGTTCATGCATCCCAAAAGAGAAGGAGCTAATCCCTTGATGAGAGGAGCTATCCCTTTGAAGGAGGGCTTTATCCCTTTGAAGGAGGACCTAGTAACCTCCCTCCATTGCACTATAAATTCAGGCATTGGGTTGGTTGCTAGAAGAGGTTAGAAGCTGAACATTTTTTAGGGTAAATGCTGGTGAAATCAAGACTTCCTAGTTGAGCTTAAGAGGAGAGATCACATACCTTTTTTGGCTTCATTGGGGAGTGAGTGAAACTTGTCAAAGTAGAGGAGACTTCTTGCTGGACCCTGGGAGGAGCTTGTACAGCGTCAAGGCACAGGTTGTAAAGTTCTTCTTCTTTTGAATTAATACAATCAAACTCATTTTTCTCAACAAGTATCTCATGTCATTTGTTTCATGGACTCCTTGACTTTCATGTTAAATATGTTTTATGATATTGGCTTTTCAGGTGCTATTTAATTTGTTTGCCTTGTTTGTGTTTGCAGATTCGCGACAAAGGAACTCATTTGGATCGAAGGAGCGAGGGCATCCACAAACTGGCGTTGGACCTAAGGTAGGCCCTAAAAACACTTGTTTGTCATTGTTTATAAAAGCATATTTAGAGAACGATAGTGTCTGGTTGGTTTGCTTGTCATTAGGTCTTCTTTAGATTCTAGGAAGGTCTATCTTGTCCGCAAGATCGACTTATTATGGGTGACAAAATGGCGACTCCACTAGGGACTTGATTTTTTCCTTGTTTTTTCTTTGACCTGAGAAACTATGTTTTTGTTTCTGTTTTTGGCTTGTTGTGTGTGGAATTGGGTAGATTTAGTAGATCTAGGATTATTTTTTGTTTTTCATAACTTTGGGAGAGGACCACACCCTCGGCTTGCAACACAGTGCGGACTTGTCCGCACTTTTTCTTTTCGCACAGTGCGGTACCGCACCTGTGTGAACTGTGGGCCTGAGGACCCTGTCAAAATTTTGGAAAACCTAAGATTTTCTCTGTTACTCAGCTTAGTTTTTGTTTAGATGTTGTTATCCCCTGCCTAGACCTGCATATGACTTGTTAAGAACTTTCCTTAGGTTAATTCCATTGGCATTCCTATTTTAAGCTTTTATCAATTGGGTGTTTTGAGTCTCTTTTTTGAGAAATTCTTAATTTGATTTCCTTTGGTCATTACTTGGAGGTTTGTCTCAGTCTTTTCATAATTTTGCATCTTTTTGCAAAATTGTGTATGAGTGTTAATCGCCTTTGAGTGTTTTTATTTTTTGATCTTTAGAACTCTCACCCAATTTTCTTGACTTGCACTTGATTGGTTCTTAGATTACATTAGAATCATCTTGTGTTTGAGAATTCTCTTGCATAGATCACATTTTCATAATTAGAATTCTCATTTTCAGAATATGAATGAAAAATGTGCATAGATTACATTTGCATACTTTTCAAGTGAATTGTGCATAGATTACAATTGCATAGTTTACATTTTGAAAAAACAATCGTAGATTTAGATCAGCTTTCTTTGATTTGAATTTACATATTTTTATGCTTGTTTTAACATACAAAAATAAAAATAAAAATAAAAAAATGTTTTGGAATTGATTTGCATTAGTTTTTCTTGATGAAATTAATGCATTAGAGAATTTGTTATAGTTTCTCTTAGTGATCAATTTTTTGCATTGTTGGAAGTGAATGGAAACTCTCTCCTTACTTTAGTTAGGATTCATCGAATTGAAAAGATTACATTATCATATTCGATTGCATTCAGTTTTGGGTCGGGTCATAACACCATTGGTTTCGTATCCATTTACCCTTTTGAGTAATAACAGCCTAAATAACACAGCGCTTAATTAAAATTCATCTAGTAATTTTTTACATTTTTAGGGCTCTTTCCACCAATCTAGCTTAGGCTAATGCCTTGGAATGGGTTTTAGTTAACTCTCCAAGATAGTAAAACAAACAAGTAGTCGATCTTGCAGTAGGGAGAAATTCCAATTGTTACATCTATGCTCTGGGAAAGCTCCTCTTAAAGGAGAAGCACGAGATCATATCTGAACCAGTGAGGTAATCAATCCTTCCTCATTGGGAACAATAGAAGATATTCACGTATTAAAAACGGTAAACCTCGGATTGATCATTGTCGAGGAGCCTGGGGTCACTTATTGGTAAACCTTGGATTATGTCAAGGAGCCTTCAAGGGGATTGAGCTTGTTACTCTGCCCTTGCGTGCGTATAGGATCGTAGACTGTTCCCCCAGGTATATTTGTTTCAATTGGTAACCTTAGTGGCCATAATCCATAGGATTCTTTCCTAAGGTGACGGTGGAGGGAAGATCCCACTGTACCTGGAGCCGACGTCGACTAGACTCACTTGGATTTTCTGGGAGGTTCTCTTCACTCGAGACGGTTTAGTGGAGAAACTTGTGCCAGTCTATTCATTAAGCAGGTTGTCGGGGTAACTGTTCCAACCGCCATTTCTGTATTGAATTCTGCGGCGTTGGATTTCATCACCAACTAGTGTTTTCAGTATGGAAAGTTATTGTTTGTGTGTGGTTTGACTCCTAGATTTGATAGCGCATGTTAATTTTTTTTTTTTTACTTTTAGAGACCATAGGTGTGAATTGTGAATTGTTAATTTTAGTTTTAAATTCATTGAAGTTGAATATAATGGCAAGTGTTTCGAAATTTACCGACCAAGGAACCCCTCTTAACGAGAATCCTAGTACCTTTCCTTATTTTGGAAATGTTGGTCCTCCTTATATGGCTACTTTGTCATTACCTGGATTTACAATAGGTTTACCGATATGGTTATTTTCAACTTCGTTGGCCCCAAATACTCCAATTGTTCCACCTCAACCGAATGCTTCACCTCAACAGAGTTCACCATCTCAACATCACCAACCTTCTGTTGACCCTTTACCTTCTTCACCTAATTTTTCTTCCTCCATTTCTTCCTCTTCGCTTGGTAAAAGCCTTGACGCTAGTAACCAGGTGTCTAAGAAGAAGAAGAAAGGGAAGAAGAATAAGAAGAAGAAGAAGAAAGATAAGAAAGGAGTCAACCAACCAACCATGGTTGTAAGTGTTAGTTGTGTTGAGGAAAACTCCGACATGCATCGTAAACCCAAATACCCTTGCAGGCTTTGTAAGGGTGACCCCTTCCTTATCAATTGTCCCGGTATTCCAAAGATCTTGGAAGTATGGTCAGAAAAATCTCATCAACTTTCCATTGATCCATCAACCAGTGATAGTTAGGTTCCTGGGAAAAAGGGTAAAGTTAGGTTTCCTTGTAAGTTATGCAAAGGGAGTCATCAAAATCACATTTTCCCTCACATGGATGAAGCCTCAAAATTGTTGGAAAACCTTACTATTCCACAGCAAGAATTTCCAAATGGTTACCGTAAACTTTCTCCCAACCTACCGTCAACTGACGGAGTGATTGATCTAATTTCAAGTACAGTCGATCACACTCTTCCATTGGAGAGTGAAACTCATGTTACTCAGGTTGATGATCCATTAGTTGATCAAGTGGTCGATTCAGTTTCGCGTTCGGTCGATCCCAATTTCCCTTTAGAGAGTGAACTTCATACCGCTCAAGTTCTTTTGGTTGCATCAGATTCCTCTATGCTTGGGGGCATTTCACCTGTTTCTATGGAACCCCCTCCAAGTACTGAGGTCTTTTCCTTTGATTGGAATAGATTGACAGAACCTCGTCTTCCTTCCTCCATCCCTTTCCAAATCATTGTCAAGGTTGGTGGTAGGGACATGCATCGCACGCAGGTAGATGAAGGTTCTTCTATTAGTATTTTATCCTCAATTGCTTGGAAAGCTTTGGGTTCCCCTCAGCTTGCGCCTATTACGCAGAATCTGAAAGCTTTTAATAGAACCATTAGTGAACCTTTAGGGATCCTTACTAATTTTTCCATTACCTTGGAAGGTAAAACTGTCTGTATTGATCTTATGGTAGTTCAAGGTCCCTTGGATTTCAATTTACTCCTTGGGCGAGACTATGTTTATGCCATGAAAGTTGTCGTCTCGACATTCTTTCGCGTGATGTCTTTCCCTCACAATGGAACTATTGTGACTATAGACCAGCTTTCATTCCCTAGTCTTGTTTCAACTAGCAATAATATGACAGTCCTAAATGTTCCTGATTCTCAAGTGGTATCTACCCCGCCACGGGTTAATTATGTGGCAACTGGTCCCATGTTTTCAGATACTGATGTAAGTGAGCCTCTCACTATTTTCTCATCTTCCTTTGATTTAGATCTGGTAATTGACATGGAAAACTCTATGGGATTACTTGAACATGATGTTCTTATCCCTTTTGAGTCCCTTGACATGTGTTCCTTCCAAAGAACTATTCTTCCTTCTGATGAAGACCTTTTGGAAGCCATGATCAAGGTGTGTCATTGACATGTCTTTCTTCCAGTTGGAATCCATGATCAGTGAGTGTGAGGATAGTTTTTTCCTGTATCAACCTCGTTAAAAAATGAAACAGGTTGTCGTGAGGATAGTTTTGTTCTAGTATCAACCTCGTTAAAAAATGAAACACAGGTTTTGAGGATAGTTCTTTTCCTGTGTCAACCTCACTAAAAAATGAAACAACTCCCACGAGTCTTTCCAAGATTTCGAAAGTAAACCTTCATTTCATCCACCTGGTTGAATGTAATGAAGCTTGGGGGGCATGTACCTTGATTTGCGTCTTTATGCTGGGGGCATGTGAACTTATAACAAGCATAGTTTTTCGTTTCAAGCTTGCGTAAACATGAAATCGAATCCGAGGACAATTCTTTTCCCGTGTCAACCTCGTTAAAAAATGAATCAGTTGGTCAGAGGATAGTTCCTGTTAATGAGTCAACCTCGTTAAAAAATGAAACAGGTTCAAGGATAGTTCCTTGTCTTGTGTCAACCTCATTAAAAAATGAAACAAGGATAGGTTATATAGGTAGATTGTAGAGAGTAGTCATGAGCATAGTTCCTTATCTTGTGTCAAGCTCGTTTAAAAAATGAAACAAAGGTTTTGAGCATAGTTCTTTTCCTGTGTCAAGCTCATTAAAAAATGAAACAAATCCTCCTATAATTGAGTCGGGAGTTTGACTAGATCTCATAAATGTTAAGTTGTATATTTAGGTTAGTTATTTTAGTTTTTTGCATAATTTTCTTACAGGTTTAGGTCGAGTCTTTCAAATGATCTCGTACATGAACCTTCATTCCATCCAGCTTGTACTTAGTTGAATGAAATGAAGCTGGGGGGCATGCGCTCTAGCAGTTATGCTTAGGGGGCATCAAGCACAATTTTCTCTCTGTTTCAAGCTTGTGTAAAAATGAAACTACTTTGAAGCACAGTTTTTCTCTGTTTCAAGCTTTTGTAAAAATGAAACCTATCTCAAGTCAATTTCAGTTATTTTCAAGACTCGTTAAACTCATGAAAATCTCGAGATTATTTTGCTATCTTTCATTCTCGTAAAACAAATGAAAATGCCGAGTTCTTTCCGTCTTTTCCTGCTCGTAAATTAAATTGAAAGTCGGCCATATGAGTACATTTTAATCCCTTTTTTCGAACTCATTAAAACTTACGAAAAAGTGAAAACCATGAGTACATTTTTATCCCTTTTTCGAACTCGTTAAAATTTATGAAAAAGTGAAACCTTAGAGTCACCTTTAAGCTCTTTTTTGACTCCTAAAATTTGAAAATATCGCCGAGTTTTTCTTTTTAAACTCGTTAAAACGGAACTAAAAAGACGGTCCACTTACAGCTCTTTTCTGACCGTAAAAACATGAAAATATTTCCGGATTTTTGTCATTTCAAATTCGATATTAGTTATAAAACGACGTGTCGTTGATCGCTTTTTTACTTTTTCGGATCAAGGGCACTAATGACGAAAAGTACTCCTTGGCCGTAAAAGATCAAGCGGTTCTCACAAGTATTATTTTATACTTTTTCGGGCTTGGGAGACACAAATTTACGAAAAAGGTCAACCCTGGAGTCTTCTTAAGTTTTTTCAGACTCTCTAAAATTGAAAAACGCCGAGTTTCTCCTATACTGGACTCGTTAAAATTTCCACAGTAAAGGACCTGTTCAATTACAAACAGGAACGAACCACTCCTTCTTAGGGTTTGAATTTAAACTAAGTTGGACTCATCCGAAGGATGAGCTTATAATCAAGCAAATGTTATCCTCCTCAAGCTTGTCAAAAATAAAGAGGTACTTGCCAGAAATGGTGGGGGAAAAGAGAGAAAAATGAGCCTGTTTGTCATACTTTGTAACCGCTCTTGAACACGACACTTTTATTCACCTGGGTTGGGAAATCCTTTGCCTAACAGTTGATCAAACCACATTGAAAGTCTTCAGCCGCTTTCTGGGTATTAACTTTGGGTCAATTGTCACCAAACCATCTGTCGTGTCGTTATGTGTTCAAGAGGTCACTACCAATAAGCCATTCATCTGCAAAATATCTGTCATCCATCTTGACCATCCCTGAGTCAGTCCTTGCAACTAAATTTCTTCGACTTGATCTATGATTTCATGTTGTGGGCTTGCCTACGACGGATCGCTTTCTATCGACTTCAGCTCAATATCTAGAAAGATGATCTAGAAATCGTCAGTTCCTTGAGATCTGCATGCCTCAATGGCAGGTTTCTCGCCTTTGACGACAGGTTGCATCATTGACCTTCGATCTAAGGATTCCGTGACATGTTCGACATCAACACATTTATTCACATCTCATGGATTGTACTGGGTACTTTGAGAGCCATTGACATCACTGGTGGTTTCTCTCACACTTGTTAACAGTTTACATCATTGACTAGTAATCAAGTGGTTTCTACCATGTTCGACATCAACACATTCATTCGCATGGATAGAATCGTACTATTTCGGGAAGTAGAAATGAAGACCCTGGATCTAGTTTCCACAATCTAGGCTGCGAGGAATTTTGTATTCATTATATAATGGACTATTCATAAGCAGATGGCTGCGTCCATACTGTGTCCACATGAGTCTATACTTGTGATGTTTTACAAGATCATTCCTGTATCAGAGTAGTAGTTAGTTTTCTAGTCAGTTTTGATCTGAGTATGGGAATGCCTACCTAAGCGATGATATGATCTCATATGTATATCTTGCATTGAATGTTTTTACAGGTTCCAACCGGGCTCTCCACAAGATGATCCTCGAAATGATAAAGTACTTCACTCTTCCTAAATGATAAATGAAATCCTCATCTACTACAGGCTTCGCACTTTAGGGGGCAATCTGTTACACAAAAATATCGTCACCATGATTATTTGCAGTCAGTATGGGTCTATCATCACTTGTACTGTCCTCCTAAGCAAGTCTCAGACCTCAGCTCTTCAAGTCAAGCTTTGAAGATGGGAGAAAAACATTGAAAATCAACGAAACTCTGGTTCCGCACTTTCTCTCACTGTTACCTGCGGTCCCGCACCTTCTGTTTACAAAAATTGCGGACCTGCCCGCTCTGTCCCTAAAGGTGTGGGTGCGGACCCCTGTGAAAGTCAAAAGGCACAAGTTTTATCTTAAAAAACTCACTTTGGGTTAATTATAGAGGATTCTAGAAGGAATTTTGACGTGGATTGTTCGCTCTGAGGTGGTTCATGCATCCCAAAAGAGAAGGAGATAATCCCTTGATGAGAGGAGCTATCCCTTTGAAGGAGGGCTTTATCCCTTTGAAGGAGGACCTAGTAACCTCCCTCCATTACACTATAAATTCAGGCATTGGGTTGGTTGCTAGAAGAGGTTAGAAGCTGAACATTTTTGAGGGTAAATGCTGGTGAAATCAAGACTTCCTAGTTGAGCTTAAGAGGAGAGATCACATACCTTTTTTGGCTTCATTGGGGAGTGAGTGAAACTTGTCAAAGTAGAGGAGACTTCTTGCTGGACCCTGGGAGGAGCTTGTACAGCGTCAAGGCACAGGTTGTAAAGTTCTTCTTCTTTTGAATTAATACAATCAAACTCATTTTTCTCAACAAGTATCTCATGTTATTTGTTTCATGGACTCCTTGACTTTCATGTTAAATATGTTTTATGATATTGGCTTTTCAGGTGCTATTTAATTTGTTTGCCTTGTTTGTGTTTGCAGATTCGCGACAAAGGAACTCATTTGGATCGAAGGAGCGAGGGCATCCACAAACTGAAGTTGGACCTAAGGTAGGCCCTAAAAACACTTGTTTGCCATTGTTTATAAAAGCATATTTAGAGAAAGATAGTGTATGGTTGGTTTGCTTGTCATTAGGTCTTCTTTAGATTTTAGGAAGGTCTATCTTGTCCGCAAGATCGACTTATTCCGGGTGACAACAATGTTCACCACTGCTTAGTTGATTTTGGCGCAACAACCAATGTCATGCCGCTCTCCATTAATAAAAAGATCAATGCACAATGGAGTGAGACATCTGTGTGGATCATCCAATGTTGGTCATGGAATCCCCCCAAGGCATGTTTTGGGGTTTAAAGCCCAAGTTTTGACCAATTCCTTTGTAAAGGCTCCGCGATTTGTGGGCACGAAGTCATAATAGAGTCACAGGGTTGTTCGCCCTTGTTTTTGCAATGTAATGTCAGCTTGATAAACCTACCCATGGTCCGCGAACCATGGGATTGTATATATAGAGCGAGGCTCTAAGTGTAGAAGATAGCGAATAGAAGAGATAGAATAGAAGCATAATGACTCTAAGAGCTTGAATCAAATTGTAAAGTGTGTCTTGGGTCGTAGAGTAGGAGAGGGCTCTATAGCTGAGTGCGCAGAGGCCTAGTAGTCCGCAGCTGAGTGTGCAGACCCTTGCAGCTAAGTGCGCAGGGCAGATCAAGTCTGTAACCATTGGAAACATCAATAAAGAGATGTTTTATCATATTTCTGTGAATCTTTTCCGGTTTTATGTATTATTGGGTATGAATGACAAGTTTACTGTGTATTTGCTGCGAACTCATATGAATGTGTTGTATAACTAAATATAACATAAGGCATCCATTTATGCGAAGATAACTAACTGGTGTAGGAAGATAAGTAAGATCACAAGCGGAACATAGGGAAATAGTGTAGAACGCTGCTCCAGCAACGCTAACTAACTGGTGTAGGAAGATAAGTAAGATCGCAAGCTGAACTTGGGGAAATAGTGTAGAATGCTACTCTAGAAGCGCGGAATCCCCCCAACCCCTAGTTAGGGTTGCATGAAAGTGAGTATATCAGGGTGCGAAGGTGAGGGAAGTGCATGAAGTAACTTGAGCAAAGTTGGACTAATTCAACCTCTTAGACATCTCAAGGGTGTGGAAACCTGGTTCTAGCACCCCCCCATACTACTTCACGTGAGACCTCAGCTCGCGCTCCGCGGACTATTGTTGAAAGGGCCGGTAGTACAGGGATTTGTTTGGCTAATTAACTCTGAACCTGGGTCACGCCCCAACAAGCCAACAAATGGTTCCATTGCCGGGATCGAAATCTACATAGAGATGTCTAATGTCGTATCACTGAAATCCAACAAAGAAAGGATTTGAAGATTGGTTGGATAGGAAGATTCATAAGTTCGCGACATAGGAGAACAGGAATCCATGACTATCAAAAGAAGAGTGATTAGACTGCTACTTATACATAGAGATCCATGAAATTTTCTTCGCATCTTTCCCTACTGAGCTATACGAGTGGATCACGAAGCTAGCAGATAGCCAAGGAAGGTGTAAGCTAGACAAACCTATTGTGTGGACTCCAGAACTGGTGCACAGATTGGAAGCATCAAAGGATAAGATCGCGCATGATGTTGATCATTGGCTCGATCGTATTATAGGAGGATTCATCATTGAGTTCACGGTAGATACTTCAATCAATTGTAGCAAGGAAAAATGACGCTTCTTCAAAGGACCGCGAGGTAAGTAAGTTAAATCTTTGAACACTTGGATTAAAATGATACTGTGTGAAAAGCGAGTTATGCGGATCAATTGATGTTTGGGGCTACATGAAGTGGGAGAATCTATGGAAACGAAGGTAGTGTAGAACTAGAAGCTAGCCCCTTAATTTCACCTCCGCGAGGGGATGAGGAAGAGCTTGCAAAGGTCTCACCAAGAAGTGTGATCAATTTGATAAGGCAGAGGATTCCGCGCATACCACCCCCACCCACACCACCTCCAGTTT
Organism: Pinus tabuliformis; assembly: GCA_031772625.1. Lineage (NCBI taxonomy): Eukaryota > Viridiplantae > Streptophyta > Pinopsida > Pinales > Pinaceae > Pinus > Pinus tabuliformis. The sequence goes on from CM062818.1 coordinate 1,878,101,262, forward strand.
CACCGTATTCACCACCATCTTCACCCATACCACCTCCACCACCACAGCGAGTCAATATGGCGAGTGTGATAAAGTTACCAGTGTTCAAGGGAGTAGGGAATTAAGATCCGGACTAATTTTGGTTCGTGATAAAAGCTGTATGGGAATCACAGGGAGTTATGGATGACAATATAAAGAAAGTGACGTTGGTCAACGCTCTGTAGGATCGCATGCTGACCTGGTGCATTAAGCATTCCAACGACAATCCAAATGCAGGGATCGTGGATATCCAAGCTATGCTAAACAAATAATTTAGAAGGTCGAAGTTAGAGGTGCAGTCAATCATTGGGTTCAAGAAAATCACAATGCTACCATGCGAGACCCCTTGGTAGTTGGATCAAAGACTGAAGTGCACAATTCGTGAAGCTAACATTATGTTGATGGATGGACAACACCGCGAATGGTTTGTAGCATCATTAACGCCACATCTGAGGAACGCGCTGTCACAACATAGGCTAACCACTCAAGCCAAGGCCTTGGAGGTCACGATGAGATTGCACAAGACCCTAATACAGGATCCCAACTTGAGAGTTCAGCGTATTCATGCACAATTGAAAAACTTGTGCCTTGAGATGCAGAGTCTAAAGTAAGACAGGACAACTCGCCCAGAAGTGCGCGACCAGGTATGGTGCATAAAGTGCAAGGGTCAAGGACATGACAAGGACCACTGCCCAGTGTTCGTGAATTACCTCATGGGAGGAGCACTAATGCCATTGAGACCAAAGGCGCAAGCAAGAATGAGTGGTGCTTGCATTATGGTGCATGATTTTTCAGATAGGAGGAAAGCATGCTACAGATAACTGCCATTTATTACAAAAGTACACGCAGAATTCACAGCAGTTGTTTTGTAATTTTTATGTATCAGTGGGACATGATGAGCACACCTATAGAAGTTATGAGCTAATGATGGATCAGACTACTACCTACAGAGTTCAGGACAAAACGCGGCCCCTTAACCAGAACGCAGGGATGGCGTGAACCGGATTTTAGGGGTGCAGACGAGACCGAGGTGGAGGAGGGCCTGGGAGAGGTCGCAGACAATTGATATGTTACAATTGGGGAGGGCCAAGACATTATGCCCACGATTGTATGAACCCAACGTGGTCATCATGCTTGTATTGTACATTGTTTGACCATGAGACAGAGGATTTTCCCACACTGATAGAGAGGTTGCGCGATAAAGGAGGACTCCAACCTCCCCCGACTCAGAACCTGCAAATTATGAGGTTTGAGCTGCGTGAGGAAGACCCTAATGTGAATATTGTGCTTCGAAGTGGAATTACGACAAGGGATGACAAAGACAAGCAACCTGAAGAGAGTACTTGGGTTCACAAGGCTCTAACAAAAGAACCAGTGTTTGATTTATAGCGCGCTAGGAAACCTTCATGGAAGCCAAGAAGAGCTTTGTTGATGCCTCCACTTCATGAAGCAAAGACAGACGAGCCGGAAATGGACCCATCAATGCTCACAATGTTCCTGGAAACATGCATGAAGTTGTTGCACGAAAGTAAGGCTGTAAAGGGGCTGTAGAAACTCATAAATAGATGTGTTTGGACCACGCCAGGAGAACCGCGCATAATTTGGAAGCTCGGAAAGAACACGATGAGGATGGGAAGGGAGATGAGATTGACCGCACAGATTGGGGAATATGAGATGGACCAAGTGATTCTGGACCTAGGATTGGATGCAAACATTCTTCCGAATCAAACCTGGGAGCGCATGGGGAGGCCTACATTGCAATGGTCTCCTATCCAACTGCGAATGGCGAACCAGCAAAAGATCCTAGCTATGGGAAGATTGCAAGGAATCACAGTGGATATCGAAGGGACAAGCGTGCTGGAAGATTTTGAAGTGATAGAGATTGTTGATGATAGCAATCCCTACCCTGTGCTATTAGGAATAGATTGGGCCACTGACATGAATGGGGTGATAAATCTAAAGAAGCGCAAAATGATTTTTGAGAAAAATTTTGTGCGCGTAGTTGTAACTTTGGACCCTGCAGAAGTATCGCGCTACACAGATCCAGTGCGCAACTACGACAGCGATGACGATTTAGACTGCATCTACAAGATAACCACGTGAGAACAAGACTGGGTGAATACAACCGCAGATGGAAGAATCTCATGGGAGCGTGAAAGCTCCTGCACATTGGATTCTGACAAGGAGATAGAATGATGGCAGAATAGGTTACACGAGGTAACCATGCTGAACTGTAACACAATGACGAGATCGTTGGGCTGCGTATCAACGAAGGTAAGGGATCTACCTACTTATGATGGGTTAAGTGAGGTGGATGACTTCCTAAACATATTTGAATAGAAGTGCCTGAACAACAACGTTTCAAAGCTTTAAAATGGGTACCGTGCGCTACGCCCGCGAGGTGGTGGGGTATGCACCAAAGAAGCTTTGAGGACTGGCATGAATGCAAGAATATGATGCGCATGTGATTTGGGAAGCCTTAGATGCAACTAACATAAAAGATTGTCAGATGAAATCGTTTGTGCTCCCTCTTGTCCAGATGGATACAGGCATATGGTACGAAACCTGCGCAGATGCACATAGCCTTCGCATTGGGAGACATGATCAGTAAGCATGTGCGAGGGATTCAATGGCGCAAATGACCCCTCCGGTTGGAACCACGGAGTATGGAAAGACCAAGTGAGTAGAAGGTTATCCACACAGAAGCCTTTAACGAAGTATACTAAATGATGAACAAGATACACGATGCACAATGAACTAATTGGGACCTGCGCGTACCAACAGTTCTATGGGCCTATAGGACCACATGCAAGAAACTAATGGTGCAGGCACCTCCAAGGCTAGAGTATGGAGAAAACATTGTAATCCCTATAGAGCATAAAATGCCTAGTCCTCACAGGGCAGCATCGGCATATACGACGGTTCACAGAACCTTGGAAGAAGGGATTGCACAACCAAATGAAGCAGAACGCTTGGGACATGAGGAAGAAATCTGACAAGGTAATTTTAGGCTCCAAGAACTGGGGAAATAAAGGGTGCGATTGAGGGAGAAAAGTTCTCAGGTGGAAGCGGAAGCCAAGAAGCTGGAGGATGAGATTAAGAAGGATTTTTTCGATAAAGAGACAAGGATGATAAAGCAGGGTGCGCACAATCATGACTATCACCGTGAATTGATCAGCCTAATGCCTTAGATTGGGCCAAATATTACCAAACAGATCAACCATGGTGGTGCGATGTTGATGATAAAGTGCGCGACACAACCAGTAACAATAAAAGGTGGGTATTTTCCAGGAAAAGGAATGAATGACTGGATGAAACCCTATACAAGTGGCACAGCCACCTGACTAACCATGGGAAGTACAGTCTTAGCGCTCCTGGTAGTTGAAAGGAGGCGCGAGACTATAAATTATTCTGCTCGGGAGCTGAGAGATGTTGGAGCTGCGTGCAGAAGCAAAGAATCACAAGATCTGTGACCACACAAGGGGGCTTACATTGCCACGCGGGTTGGCTAGTAAGTGATCATTGGAATCACTATTCACGATGTGATGCTTGACTTGAGGCCAAATGGAGCGGGCGACAGGCATTTAAGACGTGCTTTATGGGTAAGATTTGGGAAAATCTGCCACCAAGGGACCATTAATGAACTGAATTTGGGGGGAACAGTCGAATTCAAATTCAAAAGGCGTTATAAATTACAAAGGGCTACCCAGCAAACAACACTTGGTCATTTGCGAATTGAGTTGTTGTATACCCTGTGTATTCTGGGCAGAGCCCTGTTTGACCTATGTAGAGCGTTGATCGAGCCCTTGATTACGCAAGTGATAGATTTCTTGTCGGACACGATGGCAGCATCTGAGAAAGTTATGGAAATTGCAGAGATGACTGTCGAAGAGGCCGTGCAGGCCCTGACTGTGGGGGATGCCCCTGAAGGCATTGGGATTCTGGTGGAAATCCCTAAATCACCATACACGACAAGGCCAAAGAAAGACAAACAGTCGATGGTTCTCATACATGTGTCCCCGCGAAACCTGCTACGCACCAGGCTAATGATGGAGGAGAAAGGGAAAGTCATTAACGTGGAAACTGACGAGGAGGAGGAAAACCTGGAGGACCTTATCATCGAAGAAGACGAGGACAAAGGCATGGAGGAAGAAACTTAGCCTGCGCACCCTCCAAAAAAGTTGTCTACCTATATCCCCCCATGGAAGGGGAAGGAAAAAGTGCCTAAAGACCTCGACGAGAGCAAGAGCTCTCTCCAAGCCCCGCTCCTCCCAGACGACATCATTTTTGAGGGCTGCTATGGGGTAAAATGCACGATGTATGGAGAATGAAAATACCCTCAAAGGTGTTACTTAGACCTTCGACAGACTGTAAGATTATCTGCAACTATCACAACTTTACATACATGTTCATAAACAATTACTAACTATCAAAGTATGAGAAGGAGATTACCTCAAGCCTCCATGTAGATTTGCTAGAGAGCACAAATCCAGCTAGGTAGAAGTCCCCTGAGCCGGCTCTAGATCAAATCCTACACAAAGAAGAGACAAGCGTAATCACAACATACAACTCTGATAACTAATACATGAATACATAAAGAACATATAATTGCATAAAACTAAGCTACTCATGCAAACAGGTATTGGACAAACAACTTAATGAATGATAGTACCAACACCATAGAGTAGATAGCACAACTGCAGATCTGTATTAATATTGGAAGAGTGATTACAACCATCTGTTGCATCAGCCTTTCTTTACCCCTCCAACTTCTCTCTCTCCCTTCTTGCTCACTTCTTATGACTAAGGTAATGCTCAACAGTCAAGTATGTTATCCTTTCAAATGCTCTGACCCCTATCACAATGGCCCTAGCTTTGCTTATGTAGAAATTGAGTTAGGGTTTCCAAGTTCCTCCTTGAGTTCACTAGGGCAAAAGCAATGAACTTGGCATGCTTTTCAGCTCTTTCCCATTTGCCTCCTTCTTTTGGATTAGAAATCCTCCAAATAGGTCGATTTTGGATGTTTCCTTGCTTTTCTTGAGTAATTTTAGGAACAAATATCTAGATATTTATGAGTCAATTCGTTCCTTTGACCCTTGGAACTTCACCAAGTTTCACTAATGTTGTCCCCTAACTAGCAACTTGAGTTAGTAGGGTCACTAACGCACCCTTAGGCTTGGAAACGAGCTTTATAAAGCAGGTTGTTAGTGTACAACCAACGTTAGTGTGGAATCAAGATCTGTAATTGTGGTCTTTGCTTCATCTATCATGTCTTTCCCCTCTGAGTTGATGAGGAGGTAAATTTGTTGTATAACAGATGCTCCCTAAAGTATGAGATTAGAGGCTGTGATGATGGCCAAAATACTTTACTTTAACTGAAATCTTCCTTTCAAAAAGACAGAGAGGATTGAAGCTTCGGGCGGTACGAGAAACCTGATACAAGACATATATATAAAACTTCTAAAATCATGTCCTGAGTCAGGCATTCCCATGCTTAGTAGCTATGTCAGAGTGATTTTTCTCTAAAGAGATATGACGATAGGCCACCAATAAGCACAATGCAGATCCAGTTTCATAATAGAATCATCTTGAAAAGTTGTCTCCAAAAAACAATATCCATAGCTTGGGAGAGGAAGCAAGGCTGAGTGATGCAAGCCTCTACCCAAGGTCTTGATTTCCGCTTCATCGAACAGCATAGATTGATACATGTGAATATATGCATTGACGTCGAACATACACGAAATCATCTGATTACCAGTCAATAATGGAGACCGTTAACATATTCGAGGAAGGCCACTGATAATGGTGATGGTCTCCAAGATGCACAATACAATCTAACGAGTGTGAAAGATGTATTTGTCGTTGAACACCCGTAGAATCACTTAACCAGGAGCCAATAATGAGAACCCCTGATCAAACACAAGGTAACCTACCACTAATGTCTGCAAGTACCAAGGCACTAAATGTGTTTTTGGGTTGTCTTCCAAGATAGATTGTTGAAGTCGATAGGAAGATACATGTTGAAAGGTAGGCAATAACGTGTTGTACATCAATCAACATGAAACGAGACAAGAATGATTTTTTTTTTTAGGAATATTTTGAGCATTTGGGTCTAAACAACAGAGGGCATGATGAAAGGATATGTTTGATGGGTTGATGGAGGAAACAAAAGGTTAACCCTTAAACAATAGAAGGCACGACAACAGTTTTAACCAGACAGCACTAAACTCATGAACACCAAAGAGTGTTAGGATACAGAGATGCAAGCACATCAGGGTATATAGGCTAAACTCATAGGATGGTATGGTTCATATTGAGAGGCCGTCACAAGGAAGGTTTATCTGAGGGAGTGCCATGTTCAAGGGAACGATTACTGTTAAACACACATGGACAGCAAAGACAATATGAAAGATAAAGCATGCAATACATTTTTATTAACAAGAGATTTACATTTATAGTACATTATGTGACTCTTGGGTTTCAGATCCCAAGGTCTCTTGGACTGCTTTGGTCTATTCGGCTTCCACACTAACCCATTTAGGATTAGGTGTCCAACATTCCCCCCCTTAATCCGAAGGGTTATGTATGAGTCCAAGAAGAGAGCTGTAATACAAAATGTGCAAAAAATGCATGGCAGCACTAGGCTGAATGTGCTCTCTGAAATGTTGGTATAAAGGGCGGTGGTTTAAGGATGACCACCAACACTGGAACGCTTAGTGCAGTTCCCGGAAATCTTCCAAAACTGGCAAGAAACTGAAGTTTTCTGCTGGAGGAAGTGATCCTATTGTTTTAAAGAGGGAAACCTTCAACCATAAAAGGGAGGTCTCACCCCGCATAAAAGGTAAAACTTCAACCTGAAAAGGGAAGTCTCAACCTGTGATGGTTTAAGGATGACCAACAACTCTGGAATGCTTAATGCAATTCCTGGAACTCTTCCAAAACTGGCAAGAAGCTGGAGTCTTCTGCTAGAGGAAGTGTTCTCAATTGTGTTCCTGGAATGCTTCCGAAACTGGCAAGAAGCTGAAGTCTTCTGCTAGAGGAAGTGTCCCAGATTTCCAACTGAAGGCATGTTCAGGGGCATCTTTGTCGCTGGCTACAACTCTGAAACTGGTGTGGCAGGTTGTGGCTCAGGCTCGCTTGATATGACTTTGAAGCTTGTAGATGACCATCATTTCCCCCCCTGTCAAATACAAGGTGAGATGATGGAGAAAACTCAACTGCAAGACTGTTCAATATTCTGGAACAAGTTCTGACATGTGTTTGGAATATCTTCTTGGTTGTTGATGCCCATTGCCAAGAAGCGATCCATCCAAGATGAATCTTTGTTCTTGCAGGACGTTTGTTTCTGAAGCATCTGTGTGAAGAATGGCTGGCTTTATGACAATACTTACAAGGATGAAGATCAAAACAGTGATCTTTCAAATGGCCAACTCGGTCACAGTGTTGGCATTTCACGATCTGTTGTTTTTGTTGTTGTTGTTGCTGTGGAAGAGGGGCAGAATCTGGAACAGCTGAAGCTGAACTGTCATGAGGAGCAGGTGAACTGTCATGAATGAATCCGGCACTCTGAAATTGAATGGGTTTGGCATAGTCTGGAATATGAAAGGACAAGTCCTTGTCATATCCAAGACCAGTTCTGTGCTTGTTGTGAACAAGTTGTTCCCAAGGTCTGATGATGGGCTTGGGAAGTGCAGACTGAGTTTCAGCATCTGCATATACAACTGTTGCTTTATTTGAATGAACTGTAACATTATTAACATACTGCTGATGGGTGGTTGTCTCAATGTTCTGAACAAAAACGGGTTCAGAATGGTGTCTATTTTGATGTAGCTCTTCTTGCTGTAGCTGTGATTCAAGCTGCAAAAAATCGATCTTTTCCTGTGCATTTTGTAGACATGTCTGAATTTCTGAGAGAGATCCTTTGCTGATTTGTAATGTGTCATCAACAGTAGATAATATCAGAGTTTTAAGGAACTGTAATACTTCACTGGTTCTGTCCATTTTTTTTTTTTTTAATGTCTGATTTACACCTTAAAAAACTGATCACAACTACTACTCAATGCAGAAAAGTAATATCTTCTCACAGTACACAGCAATATCCTTTATAAATGTCAGCAAATGATCAGTGTGCAATATAAAAGATTACAATCAGCTCACCAAAAACTTTATGCAGCAGTGGAATCAAGGAATTAATGCACTATAATGAGTTTTAAATACAATTTCACAACTGGGGCAGCAGCAACTGCAACATTGGCAACTGAGAAGAGAAGCCAGCTGCCTCAAGATGGATCTTCAGAGAGTCTTCTTGCCCAATTAAGAGATATACAAAAGAGGCTCCTTGAGTTTATTAGAAAGAGGGTATCACTTCTAGAAAAAGCACTGAATGTTGAATACCATAAGGAGTCAATAATTGCAGAGCAGAAGGAATTTGAGTCTATCAATGAAGAACCTGAGCAAGAGGCTAGAGATGCACATCAACCACTGGCAGAAATTGGTAGCACTGCTTTTTCTGCTCTATCAGCTCTAGGTTGATATTTATGCGTTTCTGCTGAAAGTTGACCCAAAGTTTTGATTCCAGATCCAGAAGAGGTGTCAACACATGCTTTTGATAATGATTCAAATTGCCTGGAATTAGCTAGACTTTACAATGAGATGTGTAAGGTGATTAATGAAAATGAGCAAGAATCATTTCAAACATATACAGGAAATAAGTCAGCTGATCTTCGCGCCCTTGACAGCTTGTGCGAAGGAGTTTGGAAAATTCTCAAAGTCCAGTATAATTCCACAAAGTGTCGAATCCAACAGTTCTCAAAAACGAACAATAATACCCTAATCAACAATCTGAGTTTATCCTATAACTGCTTCAAAGACTTGCAAGAACCTTTCCGAAATATGTCCCGAGAGAATGCTTCTGCCTGCGATTTGCTTCAGATACTCATCCCAATTTTTTATTTTTATTTTTTTTTAAGGAAGGCCCAGGTCTATTCAAAACGAAAGGCCCTTGAAAACTATTGTGGCAGACATGGAATGTAACAGTATGTACCAGGAAGAAAACATAATTGGAAGGGCAGGAGAAAGCCAAAAACTAGCAACACATCGAACCTTGCTATCTTAAATGTCCACTGCGACGCCATTACTCCGAGAGGATAAGTGTGAGTGAAACACATCACAATTTTCACTCACATCACAATGCAGCCATTAGATGTTGAGAGACATCCCTATTGGGAGCCGCTTATTAAACTATAAACAGTCTCTAAACACATTTATCTGAATGCCCAGTGTATATTCGTCTGTCGCCAATATTGATGAATGGAAATGGAGGCTTAGCTTGCTCTTTCGTAACAATGAAGAGAAGGAAATTGTTTCAAAGGACAAAAATGATCGGCGTGACTATGAGCAAATTGCAGCTCTTGCAAGAAGAATGGGCCTTTTCAGTGAGCAATATGGAAAAGTGATGGTGGTAAGCAAGGTCCCATTGCCCAACTACAGACCTGATTTAGATGACAAGCACCCACAACGGGAGGTTAACATCCCTCTCGCACTACAAAGGCGAGTGGAGAGTCTTCTTCAAGAATACCTTGATCGAATTCAAATGAATGAAGGTGGTTTTCCGGATGATGATTCCTCTGATGCAACAGATGGCGATCATAAGAAGCAACAGCTCAGCGACCTCTATTTATCTTCAACGCGTTCCAATGAATGTCCTGAAGAACAAAACCTGCTCTTCGTTCTTCAAATGAGTACTCTATATGTTGATGTTGGTGATGATGTTCATTCTGTTGCAGCAGCTGATGCTGATCGAGATTCTCTTGCGGCAGGGCCTGCACTGCATTTTGAGATGGAGCAAGAAGCGAGATTTGCGAAGAGGTTACAACCAGAGACGTTGTTTGTACAGGATCACTAAGCTTCCGCCCAACGATTCTATGCACTAGGCCAATGCAACGGACATGCCAGCATTATGATTATAATGATCGGTGCTTGCATTGTTTAACACAACGATGAACGTAGGAGGAGGCGGTTTGGATAATGTCGACCGAGAGCGGATTTACAATGCTAATAACCAAGAGCAGAATCAAATAGTGGCAATGTATCAAACAAAAAACGTGGTATGGCATATCCCAAATGTGCACCAGCGTACAACGTTTGGGTGTTATAGTATTTGGAGCGTACTACGTTACGGAGCCACGAGCAACCGGTGGACTGGGAGCTGAGCAGTGTAACAGAGGCATGGATTGGGCAACGGATTGGATGGTGGTAGTGCCAGACTGGGGAGTGCAGTGGATTTAGCAGCGTGGAGTTGAATAACGTAATTGTAACAAGAGCTAAAAACGCATGTATTAAAACATGGCAGGCCTTTGAATTATCAATGCACCAGAATTATATAACAGGCCCACCAAATTCAATCATTAATGCAAGAGTAATTGAACACCGCCAGCAACATTTGAACACGGCCATCGCACATGGTCTTCAAGGTATTTCCATACATAATCAATATACCATTAACGCAATAGCCATGACTTTCACAAACTCAACAATGCACAGTTAGGAATTTAAATTGTCAGGACAGCGCTTTTCAAAACGTTTATAAACAGTCACGACAGCCAAAGAAATTTAAATTGTCAGGACAACGCTTCTTTTACAAAACGTTTATAAACAGTGACGACAGCCAAAGAGCGCAGGCATAATTTCAAGGGTCAGGACTGTAAAAGACAGAGGGCGCAAGTAACGCAGAAGAGAGAGAGCGCAGGTATGATTTCAAGAGTCAGACAGAGAGTCTTAAAATAGCCAGAGTCAGGTGCAGCGTATACAGTGCCAGAGGTCAGGTAGGAGAGGCAGCAGATTTCTGGCAAACAATGAATTAATGGAGCTTTATAGGTAATGGGCGGAACTGGCAGGTCTGCACAAATGACATATATATAGAGACCACAAAACAAGTGGCTCAAATTGGAGCAGGACCAGCAATTGCCTGCTCTGATACCATGTTAAACACACATGGACAGCAAAGACAATATGAAAGATAAAACATGCAATACATTTTTATTAACAAGAGATTTACATTTATAGTACATTATGTGACTCTTGGGTTTCAGATCCCAAGGTCTCTTGGACTTCTTTGGTCTATTCGGCTTCCACACTAACCCATTTAGGATTAGGTGTCCAACAATTACTGCCAAACCACGCTTTCTAATATGGAATATAGTTGTATTGTCCACTTTCCCCGTCTAATTAGTTTAATGAGTCCATACGGGTAAATTCATCGATCTTTTCATATTTAAAGAGTCTGAAAAGGACCGCGAAAAGAGTGAATATTTGCCCTATCTGATTAGTTTAATGAGTCCAGACAGGCAAACTCATCGATCTTTTCATGTTTTAAGAGTTTGAAACGGACCACAAAAAGAACGACTATATATCTTGTTTGTGTAATTTAAAGAGTCCAAACTAGACAACTCGGTGGTCTTTTCATATTTAGAGAGTCTGAAAAGATCGTAAAGAGCAACTCCATGGTGGTCCCTTTGTCATAGTTGTTAACCTGGTGCGACAAAAGGTTAATAGTATACCCGAATCGATTACTTTTCCATTTATTTAATCTATTGAATCTAGATAAAGAGAAACCTATTTTCAATAAATGTCGACCTCATTTTGTTACGAGTATGAGGAGACGGACTAAACTCGTTTTTTTGTTGTGAATTTTTAATGAGTCACACGACAACAAACTCAATGCCTTCATCAAATTTTAACGAGTAAGATGAAGAAAACTCAAAGCATCTTTTTCAATTTAGTGAGAAAGGAACAAGAGGAAAAGAACTGCTCATTCCTCCTTCGTAGTTTTAACGAGCCCAAAGGAGGGGAAAAATGTTGAAAAGTGTGCAACAAGAAATGCTTGTTGAGAATGCAACAAGATGACGGAGCTTAGTGGAAAGGAGTCGCCTTCACTAAGTGGGCCCACAGGCAAATTATGGTGCAAAGTCTATTTTTGGATCACAACAGGAGTGATCACAGCAGGAGTGATCACAGTAGGAGTGATCACAGCAGGAGTGATCACAGTAGGAGTGATCAGAGTCTATTTTTAGACTACTAGTCAAAAATAGAAAAGTCAAATATTATTGTCTCATAATAATATTTAGACTATAAACTTTATCTTATTCTCTTGGAGCACTTTAGTTGGAGCTACAGATGTGGCACACAGCTGTCAGAATGAAATACGTTTTCTTATGAGTCAGTTGAGCTATTGCATGCAAGACATCAGTTAGAACTCATGTGGTTGAGTTCTGTGGAGTTGGATGAGTAGTTAATGGAGTTGTGTTCAGTTTGACTTAGTTGAACTAGTTGTATTTAGTCTAACTAATCAATAGACTAAGTGATGAGTTGTGTGATTTAGTTATTAATTAATTCACTAATTATTAACTCATAATGCAACTGAAGAATACATCAGTTAACTCAGTGCATGTACAGTTCAGTGGAGACAGGTGTTAGAGGTTGAGATTGCTATCAGTTGTGCATGAGATTTCACACATGCATGGATTGAGTAATGCCAATGACAATTGCACAGTATGGGGCCAATAGCAAGTGAATATAGCCTCTGCTCACGTGATTCATAGTGTGGGTGATTCTCTTGAGGTAAAAACAAGTTTGGTTCAGCCATTCTCATTCATTCTCTTACAGGATTGTGCAGTGGAGGCAGGCAAAGCAGCGAGGGAGATTTGGAGATCAGATCTGATTGTATTGTGTGTAACAGGTGGAGATAGTGCTGGATACTTGTGAGGAGTATTGTACTATGTATTGTTACATGTTCTCAATCAATATAATATACAGATAGTTGGGGTTTTTAGCGAGATGCTTTCCCCGGGAAAATACTGTGTTGATATGTGTGATTGATGCTTCTATGTGCGCATGTTATTGTTTCTACTTCTATAAATTGATGATCAACGTAGAGGAGATTATGTATTATGCATGTTTTCCGCAATAGTGTATAATCAGGATAATCTCTGTTGAATATCTGTTTATTATTCAAAATTTCTACATGGTATCGGAGCTGTTGATCATCATATCTATTATTCAGAAAGTGTTTACATTTTATTTCTTCAGGCAGAGTCTGTAATCGGGCCAGGTAGCTTCTAGATTCATCCTTCCTTTGGAAGGTGAGATATCCGGTAAAAGCCCATACAGTCGATCTATGTACGAGAAATACTTTGTTCTCACGAATTTTAGATCAGAAGCGGTTGAGTTTTTTTTGAGCTGGTGGAATTCAAATTTGCAGCAATGTTTTCTTGGTGTCAAAGTTGAAATGTCTTTCAACGGATTGCGATTGGAGTATGCCCTTGAGGGTAGCTCGAATTATATTGCATGGAAAGACAGGATGGAGACGGTGTTAGATGATAATGGGTTGAAGGAGTTCATAGATGTGGATGTCCCAAAACCTACTGATGCTGCTCAAGTCGGGGATTGGCAAAAGAAGGCAGCAAAGTGTCGAAGGATTCTGTTGGAGGGCGTGAGGGATCACATTGTATCCAGCCTCCATGCAAAGGCTTCTCCATATTTGATGTGGAAAACATTGACAGAATTATTCCAAAGCAAGAGTGACCAGAGGAAGTTGGCGCTCAAGGATAAACTCAGAAACATTAGGTGCGAGAATGGAGACAGTATGCCCCAGTATCTCACGAAGTTCACCCAATGCCAGGATGAGCTAGGAAGTGTGGGGGTAACTGTTGAGGATGAGGATATGGTGATTCTAGCACTCCTTGGCCTTCTTAAGATTTGGCATAGCTACCAGGACTCGGTGAATGGAAGGGAGAAATTGCCAGGATGGGAGAGACTTTGGTCGGATCTTGTGCAAGAGGAGATTAGACGGAGCACCAGAGACAGTTCTTCATGCATGCATGATGAGGAGAACTGTGCCTTAGTGAGTAAGGTGAAGAAGGGAAAGGAGAAGGGTTCTCTTTTTGAATCCAGTTCTTCCAATGATGGGAAGAAGGTTGACAAGTTGAAGGTGCGATGCTTTCGCTGCCATGAGTTGGGCCATTATGCTACTAATTGCCCAAAGAAGAAGTCCAAGAAGGGATCCGGGGAAGGATCTGAAGGTGAGGCAGCCTCACTTGCTTCACAGTTTGAGTTGGACTTCACACTCTTCGCATGCATGGTTTCATCCATGATGCAAAGTGGTTGGTTTCTTGACAATGGAGCTTCTTTCCACATGACCGGTGACAAAAGTTTGTTCAGTATTTTGGAGGAGAAATATCTCCAGATACTCATATGGATGGATGAGAAGTATAGTGTCTCAAGTGTAGGCACGGTTATTTTTTAGAGGGAGCATGGAGCTCGCCTTACCTTGACCGATGTCAAGTATGTACCAGGACTGAAGAGAAACTTGGTGTCGATCGCGATGCCGGAAGATAGAGGATATGATGTTGTCTTTAGTAAGGGAAAGGTTTTCCTTAGACACATCATCACTAGACAGGTGAAGCAGATTGGTTCACGAGTCAAGAACCTGTATGCTCTTGAGGTTCAAGATGCATGCAAAGCCTTGAGCAGCGAGGTAACTGATGGAGACTTGGTGGTTGAGAGGGAGCGTATATTACCTCTCAACATGCAGAGCCAGAAGAAGTCTCAGACAATTGTGGAGGAACCACGATTGGTGCAGCAGCTTCAGGAGGTTGTGGATCAGCCACAGCAAGGGAAGCTGAGAGGAGATCGAGTAGAGACATCTACTCATGTAGAGACCTCCAGTAGGGGGAAACTTCGAGCCAGGTGGGCAGAGGGATCGCATGCAGCCATACCTCCAGGTAGGAGGTGGGGTGATGTGGATTGGTCGTCCCAAGGAGGAGGGGCAGGATCCTTGAGGTACCCAACCTCTTGGATGATACCTTGCTACGGGAGCCCCAATGTGTAGTAGCAGGAACTGACTGATTAGGTAGAGACAAATGCGGATGGAGCAGCAGAGAGAGCGATAGTGCAGGGAATCCCAGGACAGCGCATAGCATGCAGGCTGCAGCAATGCGAGAGGCACAAGTGTTTTGCACAGTGCTAGGTGGCACAGAGAGGTGTGCAATGGTGCGAGATGCATGGAGATGTTGCAGTAGCGCAGATGTCAGAGAGGGAGCACTTGTCAGCAGCAGGTAGAGCTTTAGCATCAGAGTATGTTCCTAGCCCAACAGAGTGGTTAGTTGGGAGTGTTTTTGTTCCAAGTGTTGTTGGAGCAGAGTGGACCGGGCAAATGTGTTGCATGCATAACATTCCAGAGTTACAGGATCGGGTTTGAGAGGAAGCCTTTCTTGTTGAGAGGGAGTGTTGAAAAGTGTGCAACAAGAAATGCTTGTTGAGAATGCAACAAGATGATGGAGCTTAGTGGAAAGGAGTCGCCTTCACTAAGTGGGCCCACAGGCAAATTATGGTGCAAAGTCTATTTTTGGATCACAGCAGGAGTGATCACAGCAGGAGTGATCACAGTAGGAGTGATCAGAGTCTATTTTTAGACTACTAGTCAAAAATAGAAAAGTCAAATATTATTGTCTCATAATAATATTTAGACTATAAACTTTATCTTATTCTCTTGGAGCACTTCAGTTTGAGCTATAGATGTGGCACATGCAGCTGTCAGAAAGAAATGCATTTTCTTATGAGTCAGTTGAGCTATTGCATGCAGGACTTCAGTTAGAACTCATGTGGTTGAGTTATGTGGAGTTGGATGAGCAGTTAATGGAGTTGTGTTCAGTTTGACTTAGTTGAACTAGTTGTATTTAGTCTAACTGATCAATAGACTAAGTGACGAGTTGTGTGAATTAGTTATTAATTAATTCACTAATTATTAACTCATAATGTAACTGAAGAATACATCAGTTAACTCAGTGCATGTACAGTTCAGTGGAGACTGGTGTTAGAGGTTGAGATTGTTATCAGTTGTGCATGAGATTTTGCACATGCATGGATTGAGTAATGCCAATGAAAATTGCACAGTATGGGGCCAATACCAAGTGAATATATCCTCTGCTCACGTGATTCCTAGTGTGGGTGATTCTCTTGAGGTAAAAACGAGTTTGGTTCAGCCATTCTCATTCATTCTCTTACAGGATTGTGCAGTGGAGGCAGGCAAAGTAGCGGGGGAGATTTGGAGATCAGATCTGAGTTGTATTGTGTGTAACAGGTGGAGATAGTGTTGGATAGTTGTGAGGAGTATTGTACTATGTATTGTTACATGTTCTCAATCAATATAATATACAGATAGTTGGGGTTTTTAGCGAGATGCTTTCCCCGGGAAAATACTGTGTTGATATGTGTGATTGATGCTTCTATGTGCGCATGTTATTGTTTCTGCTTCTATAAATTGATGATCAACGTAGAGGAGGTTATGTATTATGCATGTTTTCCGCAATAGTGTATAATCAGGATAATTTCTATTGAATATGTGTTTATTATTCAAAATTTCTACAAAAAACTCAGGGATTTTTTGATTTAAGAGCGAGAAATAGTCCCAAAAAAGCAGGTGCTCTTGTTGCTGCCATATATGTTTAATGAGCCTGGTAACAAAAACTCGGGATTTTTCAGTTTAATGAGCGAGAAAAGTACCTAAAAGAATGATCAGGTCATCATTATAAAGTTTAACAAGCCTAAAGACAAAACTCGGGACTTTTTTCAGTTTAACAAGTGAGAAAAAAGCACCTAAAAAGAATGCCTTGTTGGTCTTTTTTAGTTTAGTGAGCTAGAAAAAGATCGAAAAAGAGTTGCTCAGACCATCATTGTATATGTTTAATGAGCCCAAAGATGAAAACTCGAAGATGTTTCTATTTTTTAAAGAGAAATAAAATATGCCAAAAATTGCTCTATCTTCTTTGTAGTAGTTTAACGAGCCTAAAGAAGGGGACTCGAGGTTTTTTGGATTAACGAGCAAGAAAAATACCATAAAAAGAATGCTCAATCTTCTTCGTGGTAGTTTAACGAGCCCGAAGAAGGAGACTCGAGGATTTTTCGGATTAACGAGCAAGAAAAATGCCAGAAAAAAGAATACTTGATCCGAATCGGATCCACAAAAGACTGTCAAAAACCTTGACTGTATCGAGTTGAACAAGTCCTTGAAAATTCCAAGACAGCGATCAAAAAATGCCTTGAACCAGTGGCAATGGCCGCCAATGTGGAACGACGAGGACCTCGGTCAAAGCACACTGACCGAGGCCCATGGAGACTGCGCAGGAGGTCAAAACAGCCCCTGGGAGCCCCAAGAAGGAGACTCGAGGATTTTTCGGATTAACGAGCAAGAAAAATGCCAGAAAAAAGAATACTTGATCCGAATCGGATCCACAAAAGACTGTCAAAAACCTTGACTGTATCGAGTTGAACAAGTCCTTGAAAATTCCAAGACAGCGATCAAAAAATGCCTTGAACCAGTGGCAATGGCCGCCAATGTGGAACGACGAGGACCTCGGTCAAAGCACACTGACCGAGGCCCATGGAGACTGCGCAGGAGGTCAAAACAGCCCCTGGGAGCCCCAGATCGGGAAAAGGAGGCGATTTTGATGCGCGATTATCGCGCATCGCTGGGCAAACAAGGCTAAAATGGAAAAGCCTTAAGCACTCGGTCACGTTGGGAGCCGGAGAACCGCAGGCGGAGAAAAAAAAGCGCTAAAGGACAAAGGCGAGACCCGCACTCTGGAAAACTGGCGGTATTGATCAGGGCGCCCTTGAACGGTAAGAGGTTTTGAGGAGAGCGGAGCAATCCCACTCAACGATCGATGCGTGGCAGCGAAGGTGAGAGAAAAACCACCGTGATCGCGCACTATCGGTCGAGCAAATCAACCGCGCTTGATGTGCGTATGACGTTGGATCTGGAGGAGCCCAGATCAGACGGTTGAGATTGCGCCCGATGGAGGAAGCGGAATCAATAGGGGATTAAGCCACGTTCTAAAGGGATTTGGAGTCTGTTTGACCACCACGGTGGAGAAAGAATGCATACCCGACGTAACGGAAGAAACGAACCGACGAAGCATGCTGGCACCAGTTAGATGGAGACACGTGGCCACTTCCCGAGCGTTCATGCTGACGTCGAACAGGGAACTCCAAGCACAGCTGCAGAAGGTGAATCGACGCAGGCGGGAGAGGAACCGAATAGGCATAGGGATCGAATGGCTAAAGCCATGAACAGAGATAGTCAAACAAGAGGGAAGAATAGAGAGGAGTCCGAGGGACCAAGAGAGACAGTGAACAGTGCACCCTGAGAGGAGGACTGAACACAGACAGCAGTAAAGCCAAGCAGAGGAGACAGAGGGCCAAGCTGACCACAGGTAGCATCGAGCACGAGAGAGCTTGAAGATTCAAGCCTTCCCATCGAGGAATCTATCTGGATTGAGCATCACAGTTGGCTCTTTCCACTATAGACCGAGGGTCACAGAGCTGGTAGGAAGAACAAGAGTCTGTGTACTCCGAGTGGCTTGGGGAATCCAAGAACCACCCTACCAAGCAAAACTCGTTTCAGGAGAACTCATATTGAGTCCCTGTAATTGTAATTCTCTGCTTAAAGACACAATAAAACAAGGCCACCACTGAAAGCTGGACCGGAGACGTAGCCCGCGAGAATAAGATGAACTCCTTATTAAAAATTCTTGTGTCTTTGTGTTGCTTACTGTATTTCTCTGTTGTCTTTCCACTTATTTTCTGTGTATTGGCAATCTGATCGATCCGTTGTTTCAATAACACAGAACACACACACTAGCACATGAGTCTGTAATACCTTTTGTTTAATAAATCTTCAACTGATGTCACTCATAGGGTGGTTATCAAATCAATACTCGATCCTTCTTGATCTCACGCTTGACAAGAGAAGGGTCTATGCCATGTATTTCCTCATAAGACCAAGGGAAAACATCACGGAATTCCTTAAAAAGGCAGGTGAAGCTCACAATTTCCTTAGGATTGGGATTGGCTCCAATCTGTATGTTTTCCACGATGCCTGTCATGAAAGAAATATCGATGAGCAATGTTTTTGAGATATTTCCCCTATTTCCTTCCAAGTCCAAAGTGTGGATAGTCGTATATGGTGAGGAAACGATTTATTTTATGTCAGGTGATAGGATTTGAAGAGGTATCGTGTCCAAATCAAATATCAAAACATGATGGTTCGAGTCCTCCCAAGGCCGCTCTTCTAAACTCATGATCTCTCTAATAACTTCATCCATAGGTAGGACTTGATTGAGTGGCTTGAAAGAAGGAGTGGTTATGGGAGGGGCAGTGGTATCATTGGCCGAAACCAAAGTGACCGGAGATTCGGATGCAAATTGAATGGCTTGGTAGACCAATTTAGCTGGTGACAGCGGCATTTTTTCTTCGTATGTGTCAATGTCTGAAGGAGCCAGTAGGATCCATGGATCGGTTTGTTCACGAGGAATAGATGAAAGCATATTGACCATTTGTGAAACCTACGGCGGCTGGAGAGGGAAACAACCCATGATGGAAGAAGCCTTTAGTAGACCGGTACCGATACTGATGTAAGAGTCAAGTACACCACCCACTAAGGATACAGAGCTGCTAGGTAACGGAGAGTAATCTAGGGTGCAAAAGGACAACTGGTCTACTGTGACTATCTTTCCATCGAAGGGAAAGAGGATGATACGGAAGACCAAAGACACAATGGCCTTCATGGCATAAGTCCAAGTGTGGCCCAAAAGCAGATTATATTCAAGTTTATGATCCATGACTTCAATATCTACTGTTACCGTTTTCCCACTCAAGGTGATGGGATAGCTAGTTAGGTAACCTTTTGGGATGAAAGTGTGGTCGTCGAAAGCTTTAAGGGAATTCAACGGCAGGGATAGGGTTGGAGAACCCAAAGTGAGCCAACATGAAGCTGACATGATGCAAGTAGAAGCACCTTAGTCAATGACAGTTCTGTGTATACCTTTACCTTTCGAAAAAAATTTCACTTGAAATGCAAGCTAGTGGGAAAGGGGAGGTTCACACTTTTCCATGTCGAAAACTGCAAGCATGGAATCATGTTGGTTGATACCACCAATAGCTGAAAGCAAAGCTTTCCTTTGTGCTGGACATGTTTGTAATACTTCGAGCACCGACATAGTTGACGACACTTGCGCCAAGTCGTCTACAATGTTGTAGTTTTGGGCGGCACGTGAAGATGTATTATGCATTGTGCATCAAAGTGCCCCTTTGGGGGGTCGAATTACAAGGTCAGCAACTGGCCTTTCAATATAGAAATCGTTGGGCGACAATGGGTTTTGACTTGAGGAAGGTTCTGCAGTATGACTGATAGGAGCTCTATAAGGTTTGGCTCTTGTTTGTAGATCTATCGTTTCAAAGGTGAAAACCGTAGAAGATCCTTCACCAACTGAAGGATGTTGCAAACCACCATTGCCCCCTTGCAAGGGTTTGGGTTGGCTTGCAATAAGGTTTTGCTACTGCTGAGTGGGGAAAGGATTATTCAAGACAACGGTGGTCCTACTAGTATCCTTTTGAGCAATGTATTTCGTGCATTCTGGAAGACGCAGGCAGTGATAGGTCATGTGGTCTACAGCACAGATTTTGCAAGGAAATATGGCGGGTTTATCCTTTCCATCGTCAAGAGGCGCAGCGACCTTCTATTTTGGGTTTTGCTACTTTGTTGACTGCTCTTCAAAAGGAGCGGTCCTTTTCTTATTCTTCTTTTTCTTACCACTGGGATTTTGTGTAGACTGCACAAAGTTTATCGCAGTAGTAGGAAGAGCAGTCGATTTGGGAGTAGTGGAAGCATTGGAGTTGTGAGGGGCATTGGGGATTACATTGTAAAGGGTGCCAGACTGCGAATATATTAGATCCAAGCGCTGGGCATGACGTATGGATTGGTCCTCTGTGCCCGCACCACCTAAAGCGACATCTCTAGCGATTTGCGGGAGTAAGGCCTTGCAGAACCAGTCCGTTAAGAGATAGTCTGGGAGGGGAGATTTGACTAACCTCTACCTACATCTCCATTCATTTATATGACCGGAGATGTGGGTGGTGGTATCCTGACGTAATGAAGTGAGGAGCTTTGTCCCAGTATCATAGCGAATGGGCGTCGAAGGAGTTTACTGACGCGCTTGGTAACTCAATGTACCATTTAGCTGCGTTTCCAGTGAGGGTGCGGGGAAAAAGACGTAATTGGACACTATCATCCACCATAGAGTTTGAAACACACCAAAGATGGTAGGTGGTGATATGGGTGCCCAGATCCTCCCCTTGCTTTCCATTGAACTTAGGGATGTCCATTGGTATCTTATGCGGGATTGGCGGCCACTGTAAGTTATGATAGATGGGGTCATTTATCAGTTTGTATAAGTCGGGTATATCCAAAATTGCTAAGAAAGGGAGAGAGTTTGGTGCCCCCGAATCGGACTAAGGTGATGACATATGACTTGAGGAGCCTTGCACTCCTCTCATCATTTTACTCCCAATATTATACATGGGCTACATGGTGTAGCAATTGCTTTGAGGTATGGTGTTGTAGAGTGGATTTCCATGAGTATTTTGATACTGGGGTATAGAATTTCCCCCAGGATAAGCGGTGCCCCCTTGACTCATTTGAATTTGTGAGTAGGGTGCCCCCATGGATTGGTTGGGGCCTCCTAGAGGATTCCCGCCCATCACAGCACTAACCATTTGTCCTTGACTGACATAAGGAATGCTCATGTCAATTAGTGACTGACCATGCATGCCTGAGAACGGAGGGGGAACTATTACGTGCCCTATCAGCATGTGCATATTGGGAATGCCCCCAGGTATTTGAATCTGGGGAATCGAATTGTACAATGGCGGCCGACCATATTGTTGGTGGATGGGAACCATGCCTATATTGCTATATTGAGTGTTATATGGAGTGCTATATGTAAAACTTGTCTAAGGTACGCAATTTGACACTATAGGGGTGGAACCTGGCATCGACTGGGTTCCACTCATAGAGGGTGTCATGTGAGTGGTCGTACCTGGGACAAATGGGATAGTGGGGTTTGCCATTACTGGTGTTGTGGTGACTGTCAACTGGGGAAGTGATGGGGGACCAAAAATGTCCCTTAAGTCCCACGACTCGTTAGTCATCGACGGGATAGATGGAAATGTTCCAATTACCGAAGCAGGAAGTATAAGTATCGCATGATCCAAGATTAGGTCCGACAGATTTGTAAGCGGAGGGTTTAAGGGAGGAAGGAATCCTTCGGTAAAGAAATTCTCCGGCAAACTTGAATCGTCAATTGTCCAAACAGATCTTGAGTGAGATCTGGGAGACTGATTCCCTGAAGATGGGGAATCTGGTTCACTGGAGCTCGGCGAATCTTCCACAATGAGTGGAGGAAGTCCTAGCAATCATCTAGATTGACGAAAAGGGCCAGATGTAGCCACGGTGACCGTTAATTTTTGTCAATAAATTTTATAGTGATTTTTGTTAAAGTCTCAAATGATAATACTCGAGTGCCTAAAAAAAACATTAAAAATACACTAAGTTGATCAATCAGCAAACAGAGGGAAATTACCTTGTCTGATAGGCACCAATCACTGGAGATGAAACCCAGTATCTCAATGAATAATAGAGAAGGATGGCTAGATGTATAGTTACGATTACTCTAGAGCTTTGCCCAAACCTTAGATTGAGGGGCAAAGTACTCTCGTGAAGACGAGCACCCTCCCAAAAACTGAAGACAGAGTAGATCTGTTTGTGTTAGGTACCAGGATAGCCCATCCCAGTCACCTTGTGTAAGTTCCTAAAAGTTTGGCTACTAAAGATACCTCAGATCACAAACACCACCAGGGGGGACAAAGTCGTAGACAACATGTTGTGTGGGCAGGATACCTGAGTCCCCAACTCAGCTTTGAAATCCCCTAAGGGATCCCCAATACATAGAATACCAAAAGGAGTTGTAAGAGAAGGCATGCTACCTTCACTTACAGTTCGATGTTGTCTCGTATTTTTCTCCGCTTTTCCTAGAGTGGTCCCGATAGTATGAGTGCAGAAAGAATTTTTCTCTCTTTTAATGACACTAGTTTAGTTTTCGACCTTGGGCAGTTTACTCACATGCCTACCCCAAGATCCTAGCCTGCACTAATGTTTGTTTGCTCAATAAAGAGTTACTGATTGATTTTAGGTAATTTTTATGTGTACTTGATTATTGTCTTCGGTAGGGGAGTTAATGTATGAAATGTGATGAGACTCTTGACTCAATAAATCATGCATAAGGCAATGCTTTCAAAAAAAAAAATCGATGAAAACAAGTTGTATTCTACAGGTAAGGGTTTCTCACATATTCATATTCTTTCCATGCATCTTAGTCATTTAACACATGCATAACCAAAAGACTTATTTCCAATGTTTCTTAACAACTACTTGAAACCAAAATAGAGCATCTTTTAACCAACTAAACAGAAGGATGAATAAAAAATTTGGGTCTTTCTTTCGTAAAAAATGCTTTTAAGAAGGAAAAACAAAACTTATTTCCTAAAAAAAACTTTTTAGCAAACCTATTTTGCTAGCAAAATGAAGTTACAGATCTTCTTTCAGTCCATGAGAAGGCTTCCTATCCCTTTTGGCTTATAGAAACAACTGGAAATCAAGTTATTGGGAGACTAACACTCTGTAACAGTGGCTACAGAGAGTTAATAGGTCCACTAACGCTCCCTGTGAGTAGACACAGTGCTTTATAAAGCTCTGTGTAGTCTGCTAACATAAGTTAGTGTGGGAAATTAGTCAAAAATAGGGCTTTCTAGATTAGATTCAAAGATGAATGCATGTAGGCAAGATGCAACAAGATTCTTGGTGGGTTAGAAAGGGATTGCAGCAGTATAGGGGGCTATTAGAAGGAGGAGAAAACCAAGAGTTGTCCGGGCAAACCGTGAACTAGATGTATAATCCCTAGCAGAGTCGTGAATTCTACTATGGGGTAAAATGCACGGTGTATGGAGAATGAAAATACCCTCAAAGGTATTCCTGGGACCTTCGACAGACTATAATATTATCTACAACTGTCACAAAGTTACATGCATGTTCATAAACAATTACTAACTATCAAAGTATGAGAAGGAGATTACCTCAAGCCTTCATGTAGATTTGCTAGAGAGCACAAATGCAGTTAGGTGGAAGTCCCATGAGCCAGCTCTAGATCAAGTCCTACACAAAGAAGAGAAAAGTGTAATCATAACATACAACTCTGATAACTAATACATGAATACATAAAGGACATATAATTGCATACAACTAAGCTACTCATGCAAACAGGTATTGGGCAAACAACTTGATGAATGATAGTACCAACACCATAGAGTAGACAGCACAACTACAGTTCTATATTAATATTGGAAGAGTGATTGCAACCATCTATTGCATCAGCCTCCTTTACCCCTACAGCTTCTCTCTCTCTCCCCCTTCTTGCTCACTTCTTATGACTTGAGGCAATGCTCAACAGTCAAGTATGCTATCCTTTCAAATGCTTTGACCCCTATCACAATGGCCCTATATTTGCTTATGTAGCAATTGAGTTAGGGTTGCCAAGTTCCTCCTTGAGTTCACTAGGGAAAAAGCAATGAACTTTCCATGCTTTTCAGCTCTTTCCCATTTGCCTCCTTTCGGATTAGAAATCCTCCAAATAGGTCGATTTTGGATGTTTCCTTGCTTTTCTTGAGTAATTTTAGGAATAAATATCTACATATTTATGAGTCAATTTGTTTCTTTTACCCTTGGATCTTCACCAAGTTTCACTATCATTGTCCCCTGACTAGCAACTTGAGTTAGTAGGGTCACTAACGTGCCCTTAGGCTTGGAAACAAGCTTTATAAAGCAGGTTGTTAGTGTACAACCAGCGTTAGTGTGGAATCAAGGCCTGTAATTGTGGTCTTTGCTTCAGGTATCATGTCTTTCCCCTCTCAGTTGATGAGGAGGTCAATTTTTTGTATAACAAGGGCACGCACCTAGGACGGGTGCCTAGCTTGAAATTTGAAGATTGGGATCTCACTGATCACGAGAAGTTCCCTCACTTAGAGACCATGCAGCTCATGAAGCCTAAGTAGAACACCATGGTGGGGGTTACTGAATTGGAGCCTCGAAAGTGGTTACGCAGAGTGGAAAAGGCAGGGTTACTAAACCTGCTCTGGGTGTCGCATTTCCACCACGCCCTAATAATAATATTCGTCATCAGGCAGCTGCTCTGCTTGGTGCATGGTGGGTGTTTGTGGCCGGAGGAGCCCATCGCCATCATGGACCACTCAATCCATCACATTACCTGGCTCCCATGCAAAGGAGAGGACCCCGCAGACATCTCGGAGGGGAAAAGCAATGACTTGGCCATTGCGGGGGCCATGAAGAAAAAATACAAGCTGGAGAAGAAGAAAAGACGTTATGCCATATCCAGCATCAACAACAAAGCAGTTAAAGTGGCAACCCAAATACTGGCAAGTAAAGTTATGTGCAAGCATCGCGCGGACGAGGTACCTGCGCCGGTGGTGGCACTTGCTGAGCAGTGCGCAGAGGGGGTCCAGTTTAATTGGTTCGAGTTCCTCTGTAAGGAGTTCCTGGAAAATTTCCACGAGACTTAGGAACAAGGCAAAACTTTCCACTATGCATGGATTTTGCTGTCCATAGTGCTCGTGGTAGGGGAATTGTCGGAGGATAGTCAGTTCCCCACAATTGACAGGGATCTATTGGAGGCTGCGAAGTATGCTTTGCTTTGGGCCATGAAGGACACAACCCGGATTCACGACAGTAAGATATTCTGGGTGTTCATGGAAATGAACATCAGAATGATGATTAACCGCAAGCCACGATTATCACCCACTCTCTACAACAGCCTACAAAGATTTGTAGAATTTAAAGCAGACCTCCATAGTATCTATATCAGAGAGTGCAAGGAACCAGCTAAGAAATGGAGAGAGCTACTCTTTGTAGCCACGGACGACATAATCTTTGATGTACTGGAGACATGGTTGCCGGAATGGCGCGCCCCAGACATCGCGTTAATAGAGAAGTCTGCGACGTAGAAGAAGATAGAGGAGGCCAAACTGCGGATGGTGCAATTGGAAGAGAAGAGAATGCAAGAGGCAGCGACAACAAAAGTGCAGGAGGCGTGGGATGCTGCACAAATAGCAGCAGAACAGAAAAAGGTCACAGTAGCAGCAGCAGCGCAGGAGGCAACCGAGAAGGCTCGTGAAGGACAAAAGTCCCCTTCACATGGGCAGGAATCAGAGGAAGAGGAGGGTGGTGCAAACCCACAAACAGTGTCAACACAACTGAAGTGCCAACGCCCGAACGAGTGGATGGGGCTGCGTAAGAAGGTCAAGGCATCAAAGTTGTCTATTGAACCAATCACCCTTACTGAGGGTGATCTGCAAGTCATAGGCGAGACGGTGCACGATGTCACCTCCTAGGCCCTCCAGAATTTTGTGCGAGAGAACCAGATTGTGTTGGGGGTCCTCAGAGCACAGTTGCAGGAGTTTCAGGTGCGCACTCCTCAGGCTGGTACCCTTTCGACCAGCCTCGCAGGAGGGACAACTGCAGTAGAGCAAATGTTGCGCGTTCGGACAAAAAGTATAATAGTGATGCCAAAAGGGGCATTGGCGAAAAAAAATGAGGCCGACAAGCCTACGATTAGCACACTTAAAGGTATCAAGATCAACATGGCTGCACTCCTGCAGGAGATGCTATACATTCTACAGGATGGGATTACTACAGAATTGTGAGCTAGGGAGAGTCGCGCACTGCAAGTACTAAGCGAGCAAAAGATCAACATGGATAGTTGAGTTTGCAGCATGACGAAATGGTGTTGCAGGACAGGTAGCTGGTACAGGTACTGGAAGAAGCCTGTCAAATGGTCCTTGAGCTGGCTATCCCAGCAGACACACCAGTAGAGGTGCGCATCCACAGGCTAGCAGTAGGGGTGTGCGAGGCATGAGAAGAGATGACTAAGGTTCAGTTGGAGCTGAACCTTTAGATAATAGATTTGCAATTGAAGGCGCAACCGTCCAACCCTCCAGAAGTAAGAGAACAACACGTCAACACTATTGCATCAACGCTGGAAGAGATCGGCAATGCAGTAAGGGACTGCACCAAAATGTTGGAGGAGTCATTTGAGGTCCTCACGACTTTGCAGGAGGACCCCAACATCCAGCGCTTAGAAACAGAGGTGTGTAAGCTCCAGTAGTAGTCCTCCAGAATCAAAGGGACCACACAGATGGTGGACCTCACTCAGAGGCTCACGCGCATGCAACAGGCCAAAGCGCTGAAAGAGCAAGTGGACGCAGCAGGACGCAAAGAAGCAATCATGAAGGCATTCGTTCAGCCTTGGATTGATGAGGCCTTCACCATCACCGCAACAATTGAAGACAAGCTCACACAAATGTAGGGGACGCAAGAATAGGTCCAGGGAAGCAATTCCGACACCGTGCTCTCGAAATAGTGGGTACAGGAAATCCAACAGGCAGCCGCTCAATGCGTTGCCGATCTTGCAGCGGTTCGAACAGAGTTGGAGGGACTCCACGAAGATCTCCACACTGACAGAGTGACTCAAGGGTGAGTCACGATGTTTGTGTTAGGGGCTTGTTGGGCATGGAATCCCCCCAAGGCTGTTCTGGGGCTTAAAGCCCAAGTTTTGACCAAGCCCTTTGTAAAGGCTCAGCGATCTGTGGGCACGGAACGCGAAGTGATAATAGAGTCACAGGGTTGTCCGCCCTTGTTTTTGTAATGTAATTTCAGCTTGATAGACCTACCCATGGTCTGCAGACCATGGGATTGTATAAATAGAGCGAGGCTCTAAGTGTAGAAGATAGCAAATAGAAGAGATAGAATAGAAGCATGATGCGTCTAAGAGCTTGAATCGAAGTGTAAAGTGTGTCTTGGGTCGTAGAGTAGGAGAAGGCTCTGCAATTGAGTACACAAAGGCCTAGTAATCTGCAGCTGAGTGCGCAGACCCCTGCAGTTAAGTGTGCAGGTCAGGTCGAGTCTATAACTATTGGAAACATTAATAAAGAGAAGTTTTATCATATTTTTGTGTATCTTTGTTGGTTTTATGTATTATTGGGTATGAATCACAAGTTTACTGTGTATTTGTTGCATGAACTCATATGAATGTGTTTTATAACTAATTATAACATAAGGCATCCATTTACGCGAAGATAACTAAATGGTGTAGGAAGATAAGTAAGATTGCAGGCGGAACTTAGGAAAATAGTGTGGAGCGCTGCTCTGGCAGCGCGGAAGCCCCATAGCCCCTGGTTAGGGCTGGGTGAAAGCAAGTATATCAGGGCGTGAAGGCCAAGGAAGTGCACGAAGCTGGACCAGTTCAACCTCTCAGACATCTCAAGGGTGCATAAACCTAGTTCTAGCACTCCCCCATACTACTTCGTGTGAGACCTCAGTCTGCACTCCGCAGACTGTTGCCGAAAGGGCCAATAGTATAAGGATTTGTTTGGCTAATTAACTCCAAACCTGGGTTAGGCCCCAAAAAGCCAACATCCAACGTGATCGAACATTTGTACCAGCCATTGGTGATCTGAATTATATCCATCAAGAACTGTCAAAGAACCATGATTGTATCAGGTTGAGACAAATCTCTAAAAATTCCAAAATAGTGATCAAAAACACCCTGAACCAGTGGCAATGGCAGCCAGCGTGGAACGACGAGGACCTTAGTCAAAGCGCGTTGACCGAGGCCCATGGAGACTATGCAAGAGGTCAAAGTAGCCCCTGGAAGCCCGGGATCAGGAAAAGGAGGTGGAGTTTGATAGTGCTAATTGCACATCACTGGGAAAACAGGGCCAAAATGGAGGAGCCTCGAGCACTCGGTCACGTCGGAAGCCAGAGAATCGCGGGCGAAAAGCGAAAAAGCGCTAAAGGACAAGGTGAGACCCGCACTTCGAAAAACCAGCGGTATTGATCGGGGTGCCCTCAATTGGTAAGCAATCTGGAGAAATTGGAGCGATCCCGTACATTGATCGATGTGTGGCAAGCAGAGGTGAGAGAAAACCGTCGTTGATCGCATGCTATCGGTCGAGCAAGTTAACCGCATGGAACATGCGTATGACGTTGGATCTAGGAGACCTAGAGTGGATGGCTGAGATCGAGCCCGAGGGGGGGAAGCAGAATCGACGAAAGAATGAGCAGCGTTTTAGAAGGATTTGGAATCCTTTTGACCACCATGGTGGAGTAAGAATGCATCCACGATGTAACTGAAGCAATGAACCAATGAAGCAGGCTGGCACCGTTTAGAGGAGGACATGTGGCCACTCCCTAAGCGTTCATGATGGCGCCGAACAGGGAACTCCAAGCGTCGCTGCAGAAGGTGAATCGACATAGGTGGAAGAGGAACCAAACATGCATTAGAACGAATGGCTAAAATCCATGAACAGAGACAGAATACACAAGTGAGAGTCAGTCATAGAAAACCCCGAGAGGAGGACTGAACACTGAGAGACAGAAACCAGAGAAGAAGGCAATAAAGCAAAAGCAGAAAGAGACAGAGGGCCGAGCTTATCAGCGGCAACATCGAGCACCAGAGAGATTGAGAGATTCAAGCCATCCCATAGAGGAATCTGTCCAGACTAAGCACCACATTTGGCTCTCTCCACTGAAGACCAGAAGGTCACAGAGCTGGTAAGAAGAAGAAGAGTATGTGTACTCCAGTGGCTTGGGGAATCCAAGGACCACCCTGCCAAGCAAACCTGCTTCAGGAGAACTCACATTGAGTCCCTGCATTATAATTCTCTACTTAAAGACACAATAAAACAAGGCCACCATTGAAAGTTGGACCGGAGATGTAGCCCTGGAGAATAGGGTGAACTCCTTATTAAAAATTCTTGTGTCTTTGTATTTGCTTACTGTATTTCTCTGTTGTCTTTCCATTTAAATGTCTGTGTGTTGGAAATCTGATCGATTCGTTGCTTAAATAACACAGAACACACACCAACACATGAGTTTGTAATACCTTTGTTTAATAAATCTTTAACTGATGTCACTCATAGGGTGAATATCAGATCAAGTGGTATCAGAGCAAAAGCCTGTAAGGTTAGACAAGCTTGTGTTGGTTTTGCCATTGAATGCTCACTAGATCAAAGCTCAAATTAGGAGAAGGAGAGTTGGTCAAAACTAATCCTGAAATTGGGAGAGTCTATCCTCAGAAGACAATGTGAGAGGAAGCTTCTATGGGGCCGGACCCTCAATTCATGGAGAGTTTCCTAGCTATAAAGTCTATGGTAGAAGAAATGTATAGGGCATTTAGAAAGCATAAGGATGAAGATTCATTAGGTTCTAAACAAGATAAATAAGAAGATGAGTCTGATTCCCATGACCACTCAAAAGGAAAAGGGAAAGAGGAAAGCTTTCTCACAACTCCTAATAGCCCTGTGCATAATAAGAAAGCATCTTTGATTAAGCTAGATGTTAAATTTGATTTGCCTATATATGATGGAGAGCTAAATGCTAAAAAGTTGGACAATTGGATTAGACAAATTGATGTGTATTGTAGAGTGCAAAACATCGACTCAGACAAGAGAAAAATTCAGCTGGCAAGCCTACGCCTAGGAGGCACTGCCTTGGTTTGGTGGGAAGGCAGAACCCAAGCTAACATAAAGAGACATGGTAAGACTATCTCTGTCTGGAGTGACTTTGTTTCTACAATTAAGAAGCAGTTCTATCCATTGGCCTACATGCAACAAGCCATGATGAGTTGGCAAACTCTTCGACAATTGAAAGGGCAAAGTGTGCAAGGGTATACTCAAGAATTTAGAAAGAGAGCATTGATTCTAGGGATCTCATTAGACTCACCAGAGACTCTTTTGAAGTACATTGGTGGTCTACACAGCTACATGAGGCATACCATCCTCATGTTTAATCCCACTAGTATAGGTGAGGTATCTGTACAAGCTACTGATCTAGAAGCTAGAGGAAAGAATGGAAATCCAAAAATTGGGGGACCATCCCAACCCACTGCAAGCAAGTGCAAGGAGAAAAGAAAGCAGAAATGGAAAGCAAGGAAGGCTAATACTGCACAGAAAAGCAAAGCTTCATGCACTCACTTTAAAAAGGATGGGCATGATGATGAGCACTATTGGATTCTGCATCTAGACCTGAGACCTAAGAAGTCTAAGGGCAAGCAGAAGAAGACTACTGCAGCGATTCAGAAAGATTTGGGGTTAGACTCGGGAGATGAAACAATCATTGCAGCCATAGGTATAAAAGGTAAGAATTATGAAGTATCTACTAGTAATTCTGCTCAATATGTTGTTGATGAAGAACATGAGAGAAAAAGACATGAGCTTTTCCATATTCGAGTTATTTCCAAACATCAAAAGATTGATACTTTGTTTGATAGTGGCTCACAAGTAAATTTGATTTCTGAAGCAATTGTAAAGAAATTGGGATTAGCAACTACACCTCACAAGAAACCATACCCATTAGGATGGTTGAATGATAAAGCACAACTACAAGTGACTAGACAGTGCAAACTCAAGTTTTCTTTTGGGTCAGCATTTGTAGATGATGTTGAGTTAGACATAATTCCTTTGGATATATGTGGAATTGTTTTAGGAAGTCCTTACTTGTATGATAGAAAGGCTATTTTCTATAGAGCTGAGAACAAGTATCTACTTGTTAAAGATGGAATCGAATACTTTGTAAGAGCTCACAAGCTCAAGAATAATTATACTCTCATAAATTCTGGGCAGATGAAAAGAATGATAAATTCATGCAAACAATTCTTACTAATGGTTGTAAAGGAAAGGAAACCTAATAAAACCAATGTATTTGAGGACTGTAATGCTCAGTAGCAAGCTGATATATAAAACATCGTTTCAGAGTATGATGTCTTGTTTAAGGAACCTAAAGGTCTGCCACCCAAAAAGGAAATAGTACATGATATTATTTTGCAGCAAGATGTTCCATTGCCTAACATTGGGATGTACAGGTTGTCTGCTTTAAAGAATGCGAAAATCAAGAAGCAGGTGCAGGAGTTGCTCGAGAAGGGATTAATCGGGCCTAGCACATCACCATGTAGGTTGCCAATCATTTTGGTGAGAACGAAAGATGGCTCGTGGAGAATGTGCATTGACTACCGAGTGCTGAATAAGATAACAATCAAAAATCGTTATCCCCTTCCTCGCATAGATGATCTTTTAGATCAATTGAAGGAAGTTGTTTATTTCACCAAGCTGGATTTGCACAGTGGATATCATCAGGTCAGAGTTGCAGAGAAAGATGCATGGAAGACTCCTTTCAAAACAAAGCAGGGATTGTATGAGTGGCTGGTTATGCCTTTTGGTTTGACCAATGCTCCTGCTACTTTCATGAGATTAATGAATGATGTACTCAGGCCTTTTCTTGATGATTTTGTTATTGTGTATCTGGATGACATTCTGAATTTTAGTAAAATGTGGAAATAACACTTAAAGCATGTTAAGCAGACATTATATGTTTTGAAAAGAGAAAAACTTTATGTTAAACTCTCAAAATGTGAATTTGGAAAAACATCTCTAAATTATTTGGGTCATTGATCCAGATTTAAACAGGAACACAACAAATTACAGAGATAACCATATACACAAAGATGCAGCGGAAATAATACTTCATTTCATTAATGGGAAATACTGAAATATGCTTACAACCATAAATGGAAATAAACTAGCTAGGGCGATGGTAGCTTATCTCTTAGAAGAGATGTGGTGGCTACATGCCTCTAAAACTGTGTTACAATGAGGCTCGAAGGCCTATTTATTGTTGAGAAATAATGGAAAACCCTTAACATTCCAAAACCTAACCCTAGGAGATCAAACGCCAAACTGTGGGCCCCGTTTGGGTAAATTGGTACATCAACTTCCCAGGGTCGTAACTTTGGCATACAATCTCTGTTTGACGCGTACAATAGCTCGTTAGAAAGATCTATCCGAGCACTACCACTTTGGGGAGGGCAACATCGGTCCATGGACCCATGTTGCCCCCAGATTTCCCAAAAAACGTCGTTTAGGGCCTCAAAACGGCTCCAGAAGTTCAAGACCCGAAAAACTGTTAAAAATAGTAAGTTGTGCTACAATTAAGGAAACTGAAAATGCTGAGAGAAACAATGGTGGGGGTCATATGGGGACTTGGTAGGTGGCCACCAATATCCACCTGGATCATTCCTCCCCCCTTAGGAAGCAATGGTCCCCATTGCGTTGAGTTCCTCCATGAGATGAGGAAACTTTTGTTGAATTTGTTCCCTGGTGAGCCACTTGCCCTGCTGAAGGAGCTGGCCTGCTTTGACAACTCGATACAGTTGGATATTCTGTTGGCGAGTGTTCTTGATCTGTGTGTCCATGATCCAATCAGTTGCAGCTTGTTCCATGCAATCTGGATTTAATTCTGTGGGTTTGAGTTGTTCTGCAATGTCGGATGTGTAGCAATGGTGGAAAGTATGGTCGAAAGCGGTCCACATTGAACACTGGGTGCAGGCCAAGGAATGGGGGAATGTTGAGTGTTGTAGGGAAAAGTATCCGATTCGGATGACCCTATCCCACTCTAAGGGTGATAGTACCTCAGCAACAACTGTAAACAAGACTACTTAAGGTTTACTTCTTTATGAAAGCAAGAGAGAATGAAGAAATGCACTAACCGTTGCCTTGCGCTTAATATTTACTCCAATCTCTTCTCTTTGCTGCTTGCTCCTAGCTATTTGCTCTTTTGCTGGCCCAGCTACAATGAGATCCTACAAAATAACAAAGAAGGAAACTACAAGAAGCATGCATTCATAACTGATTCAAGGATTAGCATAAATCAAATATACAATCATCACAATACATCATTGAAACAAATGCATATAGAAGAACCTCAGTAGCTTTTATTAATGGAAGAAGTAAAGTTCTAAGAAGGTTACAACCATTGAAGGCCCTAATCCAGCAACACCTCCCAGCAGAAAGAATTTCTCCTCTTCACCTCCTTCAAGCAATCACCCAATAGTTCTATAGTGAAACCAACAGCATATCATTACTTTGCACAAAATTCCAGCCTCCTGAGCTCATAGGAGAGAGCTCAATATATAGATGAATTGAGAAAGGATGAGTCAGCTTGCAACTGATGTGTAGCTGCCTTGTGTCCTCTCTCTCTTCAGTTGATCTTCAGTTCTTGAATCCACTTGGAGAACTTTGCTTCCACTTGGAGAAACAGAGCCTCTGACTCATCACAAGGCGAAATCCCTGATCCAAGTGTCATTTTTGGAAGATTCCAGAGTAATGACTCAGTGTGCCACTTGTCCCATCTCGCTCAGCGCAGGTGGCCTTTGTTCTACCTGCTTTGCAACGCAGGTACACCTTGGAGGAGTTGAGTTTCAGCGCAGAAGCCTAGTGGAGCACCTGCTTTGATTTCAGGATTGCTTGTTTTTTAGTGTTTTCAGGTGGAGAACTGATCTGAGAGCTGTTGGTTTGCTGACCTTGTTCCTCTAGGGGTAGGAACATCATGTTTTAGGGACTTTGGATCCCTTGGATTATTGACAATTCCTGCCTGATGCTGCAAGGCACAAAATTGTCTATAACATTGAGCTCAAATGAATTGTCTCCCATAGCCTTAGTAATGGTGTAAGGACCATATCGGAGTGGTCTCAATTTCGGATAGGCTCCAGTAAGGCGTTCCTTTTGCAAATGCAACCAGACTTTGTCGCCCACCTGAAACTTGTGTGGCACCCGATGTTGATCATGTCGTTGTTTGTACTTGGCATTTGATTTCTCAAGAATGTCATGGACCTGCTGACAAATATGTTGGATGTGCTCAATGAAGCTGGTGGCCTTATCTGTTTCAGACTGGACATGAGCTAAATTTATGTGAGCAGCTGCAAGTGGCATGGCCACATCAATGGGGCATAGTGGCTGGAATCCCAAACCCACCTGAAAAGGGCTATGGCCAGTGGAGCTGTGAAGAGCTCGGTTGTAGCTGTGCTGAACATAGGGGAGGCTCTCGTCCCATGTGCGTGGATGCTTTGAGTTATACATGCGTAGAATGTGCACAATCATCCTATTGACAACCTCTGTCTGGCCATCAGTTTGAGGATGGAAGGCTGTGGACTTCGTGAGTTTGGTGTCTAGCATTGACCAGAGACTGGACCAAAATGTGCTGAGAAACCGACTATCCCGATCTGAGATGATAGACTGTAGGATCCCAAAGTGCACCCACACTCGTTCAAAGAAGAGTTTAGCAGTGGCTTCTGCTGTGATATTCTTCTTGCAGGCCTCCATAATGGCCATCTTCGAGAACCTGTCGACGACCACAAAAACACAGTCATTTCCAAGCTTAGTGGAAGGAAGGCCTGACATGTAATCCATGGAGATGGATTCCCAAGGTCGACTAGGGGTAGGCAACGGGGTATAGAGGTCGTGCTTCTTAATGGTCGGTTTGGCAATGGCACAGGCAGTACATGATCTGATGTATTTCCCAACATCATGTCGAAGATTCAGCCAATAGAAATAATTTTGCAGTACTGCCACTGTTTTCTCGACCCCGAAATGCCTAGCAGCCCGACTGTAGTGTGCTTCCCAAATCATCTTGGCACGCTCGCTTGAAGGAACACAAAGGTGACCTAGGTGGCATAACAAGGCATCCTGGAGGTGAAAATCTGGAACATGCTGACCCTCCAAGAGTGTCTGGTATGTGTGGCCGAATTCTGGGTCGCTTTTGTAGGGAAGTGGCCAATCAGAAGTCTCGTGCCCACAAGAGTTGAGCACGGTGGTTAACGCCATGATCGGTGGTCGACTGAGGCAATATGCAACATTATTGGTGCTGCCCTTCTTATACTTGATATTCAAGTGGAACTGTTGCAGGTATGTAGACCACTTCTGATGGTGATCATTCTGCAATTTCCCTTGGGTCTGTATGAACTGCAGGGGTCAGTGGTCTGTGTGGATGACCGTTTCCTTCCCCAAAATGTAATGCTTCCATTGTTGGCAGGCCTGTACAATGGAATACATCTCTTTATCATACGTGGGGTACTTCCGGACTGTGTCTGAAAGTGTTTCACTGTGATATGCCACTGGATGTCCATGTTGAGTAAGGACTGCCCCAATAGCATAGTCAGAGGCATCTGTCTCGACCTCAAATGGTTGTTGTAAATCTGGTAACGCAAGCACTTGGTGTCGTGCATAGGCGATCCTTCAACTCCATGAATGCCTTCTGTTGAGATTTAGACCAAAAGAATTTTGCTTTCGCCCCTCCCTTGGTGACTTGACTCAAGGGCCAAGTAATATGAGAAAACCCCAACACGAACCTGCGGTAGAAGTTGGCAAGACCTAGAAAGCTGCGGAGCTCTGTTAGAGTGGTTGGAGATGGCCAATCCCAAATGACTTGGATCTTGGCTGGATCGACATGCACCCCCTGTTCATCAATGATGTATCCCAGATACTGAACCTGGGTCATGCCAAAAGTGCATTTCTCCAAATTGGCACATAGCTTGTGTTGTCGCAGTGTTTGGAGAACCTGCTGGATGTGGTGGAGGTGCTCTTCCCAACTCTGGCTGAAGATCAGAATGTCATCCAAGTATACTACTACAAAGGAGTTGGTGAATGGCCGTAATATGTCATCCATTAGCCTCATGAAGGTTGCAGGAGCATTCGTCAATCCGAAAGGCATAACCAACTATTCGAAAAGGCCCTCCTTGGATTTGAAGGCAGTCTTCCACACATCAGAGGGTTCGATTGGTACCTAGTGATATCCTGACTTCAGATCGATCTTGCTGAAATATTTCGCCCCCTTTAGTTGGTCCAGGAGGTCATCAAGCCGCGGGATCGGGTACCTATTACGGACAGTGATCTTGTTCAGCGCCCGATAGTCAATACAGAGTCTCCACGTCCCATCCTTCTTCTATACCAACATGATCGGGCTCCCACAAGGTGATGAACTCGGACGGATGTGACCTTTCTGCAGGAGCTCCTGAATTTGCCTCTTGATTTCATTGTTCTCCAGAACGGAGCGCCGATAAATTGGTGCATTGGGTAGCGGCACACCTGGGGTCAGATCGATGGAGTGCTTGACCTGACAGTGTAGAGGAACCCCTGCAGGGGAGGTGAAGATGTCCTCGTACTCCTTCACAACCTTGTCCATCTGTAGTTGTCGTGCAGAGGGACCCTGTCTGGAGGCCACGACCACCATCTTCTTCTTTCCTTGAGGGCGTATCATCAGGAAAACAAATTTCCTGGTTTTGGAAATGATCTTATTGCATTGTTTTGCAGTAATCAAAGAGACGACGGTAGGTGGTGCTACCTCTGGTATCCTGTACAACTTATTTCCCAAAGTAATAATAACAGCACAGGGCCTTGATTCATACACAGCATGTCGCTTCCACAAGTATGGCTGTCCTAATAATACATCACAAACTTCAAGGGGAGCAATGTCACATAATACCTCATCCGTGAAGGGCTTGATGTTGTATGGAAGGTGACACTGCTGGCTCACGCGAAGATCTCGTCCTTGGTGAAGCCACCCAATGGTGTATGGTTGTGGATGTGTTTTGGTCGGTAAACCCAACCGCTTCACGACCTCTGCCGAAATGAGGTTCTTTTGACTCCCGCTATCAACAATGAACTGTATCGGGGAGCCCTTTACCCACATCTGGGAGTGGAAGAGACGCTCCTCCTCCTCTGGATCTTCGGGTTCATTTTTCTGGATCTTGGCGGTAGCAACAGTTGCGTTGGGATCCGCATCAATGATCTGATTCCCTTTTTCATTCCCCTTATCGGTTTCTGACTCAGAGTCAGAACATGCATCTGATTCTGAAACCTTTAGCTCAGCCACCAGTGACTGCTTGGCCCGACACTCACTTGTGTTGTGAGTGGAGCTCTTATGGAACTCACACCATTTTCCAGTGTCCTTTTTTGGCTTCACGGCGCTGTTCTTTGCTTGCAGCTTCGACAGGTTGTCTTGGGCTGTCCCGCCTTGGCTTTGTCCTTCGTTCTGTGGTTTAGGGGCACCTTTCCCCTGCTTTGGATTCGCAGATCCAAAGTCTCGCTTCTTTTGTTTAAACTTCTGCTCGACCTTGACGGCATATCGGTATGCTGCACCGAGCGAGGAGATGTTCAGGAATTGCATTTCTTCCTGGATGTACTTGTGCAGGCAGCCACGGTATTTGAGTATCAAATGTTGCTCCGAATCCTTGATACCCAACTTTGTGCGAAGGGTATGGAAAAGATTGGTGAACTCCGACACGTCTTGGTCCCTTCCCTGCCGCAGCGTGGTCCACTTTATGTATTCATCCTCATAGCTTCCGACAGGGTAGTACTGCTCCTTGATGGCATCCCGGAATGAATTCCAGGTGGGTGCGGCTGAAAATAGTGAGCCAGTACTTTCATCCTTCTGCTCGCAGTAGGTTTCCCACCAGTCCTTGACGTGGGGGGCTGCTTTGAGAAGAGCGAAAACAATCTTTTCCCGACTCGAAAATTCATGAACAGAAAAATAACCCTCTAGCAGATTTAACCATTTATCTACGACATCTGCGTCTATCTGACCCTCGAATATGGGGATTTCAAAATTGACTTGTACCTTAAAGGGCGTGGCGTTTCCAGAGTATCTGTTGGAAGCCGATGCGTCGCTTCTGGGTAGCCGCTGAAGGATCTGGGCAAAGTTGTCCATCATCGCATTCCGTTGTCGCTCGAGGGCTTCTTCGAGCAAGATTTTGATGGGATCTCCTTCCCCCTCGTCTTTCTTCTCATCTGCCATGGGAGGCCGTCGGGATTTGCGAGGCTGGTCTTGCAAAGGTTCAACCAGTTCAAGCCCTAACTCCTTATATCCCGACCTTGTTGGGGACATGCAAAGAAAAACAGAGAAAAAGCAGACCGCTCTGATACCACTGATCCGGATTTAAACAGGAATGCAACAAATTACAGAGATAACCATATACACAAAGATGTAGCGGAAATAATACTCCATTTCATTAATGGGAAATACTGAAATATGCTTACAACCAGAAATGGAAATAAACCAGCTAGGGCGATGGTAGCTTATCTCTGAGAAGAGATGTGGTGGCTACATGCCTCTAAAATTGTGTTACAATGAGGCTCGAAGGCCTATTTATTGTTGAGAAACAATGGAAAACCCTTAACATTCCAAAACCTAACCCTAGGAGATGAAACGCCAAACTGTGGGCCCCGTTTGGGTAAATTGGTACATCAACTTCCCGGGGTCGTAACTTTGGCATCCAATCTCTGTTTGACGCGTACAATAGCTCTTTAGAAAGATCTATCCGAGCACAACCACTTTGGGAAGGGAAACATCGGTCCATGGACCCATGTTGCCCCCAGATTTCCCAAAAAACGTCGTTTAGGGCCTCAAAACGGCTCCAAAAGTTCAAGACCCAAAAAACTACTAAAAATAGTAAGTGTACAATTAAGGAAACTGAAAATGCTGAGAGAAACAATGGTGGGGGTCATATGGGGACTTGGCAGGTGGCCACCAATATCCACTTGGATTAGTCATATAGTAGGGTGTGGTGAATTGAAAATAGATCCCTCTAAAGTGGCAGTCATTGTAAACTGGCCTAAACCCAAGCCTGCTATAGAAGTGAGAAGCTTCTTAGGAGCAGCACAATATTGGAGGAAGTTCATTTCTAATTTTTTCTCAATTACAGCTCCCTTACATGCTTTAACAGGATTGAACAAGGTGTTTCAGTGGGGAGGCAAACATCAGAAAGCCTTCGACACCTTGAAAGAAAATATTAGTACAACGCTAGATCTACAAAGACCATTTGAAATCCAAATAGATGCCAGTGACTATTCCATGGGAGCAGTGTTGACACAACACGGTAAACCCATATGTTATCATTCTAAGACTTTTAATTCTGCAGTAGTTAACTATCCTACATATGATAAAGAATTGTATGCATTAGTTCAGAGTGTGAAAAAGTGGAAACATTACTTAATGGGCAAAGAGACAGTAATACATACTGATCACCAACCACTTCAATATCTACACTCCCAAACTAAGTTGCAACAATAAAGGCATTACAGATGGATGGGTTTTTTGCAACAGTTTCATCTAGTCATCAGATATAAAAATGGCATACACAACAAAGTTGCAGACATGTTATCTAGACCCATTATAAATTCATCTACTATACTTAAGCATAATTCTGTACTACATGAAAGTTACATTGAACAATATGCTCAAGATATAGACTTTAAAGATGTATATTCAACTTTGAGTCAAGGCAAAAAGGTAGAAGAATTGGACTATCATGTGAAGGACCAACTCTTATACCATTGTGGGAAACTCTGCATTCCACAAACAGATAGAGTAAAGATAATTAGAGAGGCACACACTTCTCTAATATCAGGTAACTTTGGGGTAAGTAAAACGGTTGCACAGCGGCAAAGATTTTGTTATTGGCCGAAAATGAAGGAGACAGTTTCTAGATATGTAAGAGGGTGTACTATGTGTGCTAAAAGCAAGCCCAACAATAAAAAACTAGGCTTGTACACTCCTTTACTAGTTCCTTCTCACCCTTGGGAAAGTGTTTCAATGGATTTTGTTGGAGGACTGCCTAAATCTAGGAAAGGTCATGATTATCTATATGTGGTTGTGGATAGGTTCAGCAAAATGTGTATTTTGATGCCTTGTAATAAACAAATTACAGCTGAGCAAACTGCAAAATTATTCTTTAAACATGTATGGGTTCATTTTGGATTACCCACTTCTATTGTATCTGATCG
This sequence comes from Pinus tabuliformis, assembly GCA_031772625.1. Taxonomy (NCBI): domain Eukaryota; kingdom Viridiplantae; phylum Streptophyta; class Pinopsida; order Pinales; family Pinaceae; genus Pinus; species Pinus tabuliformis. Next base: position 1,878,141,909 of record CM062818.1, read on the forward strand.
AGACACCCGATTTGTGGGGAAGTTTTGGTCAAGTCTGTGGGAACTGATGGACACCCAACTGAAGAAAAGCACAACTTTTCATCCACAAATCGATGGCTAGACAGAAGTAGTTAACAGGATAGTGATCCAGTTACTTAGGGGATATTGCAGCAAACATCCTAAGCTTTGGGATGAATATTTGTGTTATATGAAGCATGCTTACAATAGAGAAAAACACTCTTATACACAGAGATCTCCCTTTGAGACTTGTTTTGGTTTCATACCAAGGTCTCCTTTGGATTTTGTCTTTGGTAAAGATACCACGGTTGATGGACACAGTGATGTGGACAAGGCAACTAGGTTCATTGAACAGATCTAGGAGATCCACCAGGTAGTACATGAACAGCTGGAAAAGAGCCAAGCCAAATATAACGCTAGGCATGACAAGCATCGGATGGAGCATAGTGTTAGAAAATTATATATTACGGAGCAATGGAACACATAAAATATTGCAGAAATATAAACACAGAAAACGCACAAAACAAGAGAGACACAGATATACGTGGTTCACCCAGTTTGGGCTACGTCCACCCCGAACAGCCAGTCCTTCCTTTTTATTATCCAGCAAAATGAAGAGACACAACCTACAGCAAATCCGCTGTAATATCCTCTGTTTTCTCTCACAGTCTCACCTCTCTATTTCTCGCTCACAGAATACACATCTATCACACAGCCTCAAATACAATACCCTCATACAAAGAGAGGGGTTGCCTTCTAGGGCAAAAAACCCTAAACTAAACATAAGTTCTACCGTCAGATCATCCGCCTAATGAACGGCCCAGATTGACTAGAAATTACTATACTTTTACAAGGCAATTTTACAGCTGTTTTTAGCTTCGGGGGCAGCGCCCCCGAAACCCCCCGCCAGGGGGGGGCTCCCAAAGGTCGCAGCCGCCCCCCCCTGGACCCCCCCTGCAGCGAACATTTTACGGGCGGCGTTGCCGCCCCCATTTCGAGCTGGGGTCCTATGTGGCGATACCTTTGAATATAGAAGATAATCAGGCTCCACACCCAACAATCTCCCACTTGGAGACTGATTGTAGCAACTCCACCGCTGCTCCATTTGCTGGACAATGACTCCTCTTTGGACCTGGCTATTTCTCATCTTCATCATCATCCTTGAAGACCAATTGAAACTGAGCATATTCTCAGTTTCTCCTTGGTTACAACTTTTGTTAGCATATCTGCAGGATTCTGGCTAGTGTGTATCTTTTCCAGCTTCAACTCTCCATCTTCCAACACTGATCGTATGAAATGGTACTTGAGCTGTATGTGTTTAGTCCTGGAATGAAATGCTGAGTTCTTTGCAAGATGAATGGCACTTTGGCTATCACTGTATAACGTGCCCATATCATGCTCCTTACCCAATTCACCCATAAACCTTTGTAACCAAATCATTTCTTTACTAGCCTCTGTAGCAGCAACATACTCTGCTTCTGTTGTTGAAAGTGCAACAACACTTTGGATTTTTGAAACCCAACTGACAGTTGTTCCTCCAACAGTAAATACATATCCTGTAGTGCTCCTCCTGTTATCTCTGTCACCTGCCATATCTGCATCAACATATCCTTGTAGGGAGATGTTTGAACCACCAAAGCATAATGCTTGATTTGTGGTACCTTTCAAATATCTGAGAATCCATTTCACTGCCATCCAATGTTCCTTTCCTGGATTGTTCATGTACCTGCTTACAACTCCCACTGCATGTGCAATATCAGGCCTTGTGCAGACCATTGCATACATTAAGCTTCCAACTGCTGATGCATATGGAACTTTAGACATATAATCCATGTCTTCTTGGGTCTTTGGGCACATTTCCTTGCTAAGTTTGAAATGGCTAGCAAAAGGTGTACTAACTGGTTTTGCATTGTGCATGTTAAATCTTTTCAACACCTTTTGTATGTACTCATTCTGAGACAATGTTAATTTACGATTTTTCCTGTCTCTAGTTATTCTCATACCAAGGATTTGTTTTGCAGCCGCCCCCCCTGGACCCCCCCTGCAGCGAACATTTTACGGGCGGCGTTGCTGCCCCCATTTCGAGCTGGGGTCCTATGTGGCGATACCTTTGAATATAGAAGATAATCAGGCTCCACACCCAACACATAGTTTTCAAGTTGGAGACTAGGTCTGGCTGTATATCAGCAAGGACAGGATGCAAGGTGAAGGTAAAAAGCTAAAGCCTATCAGGTATGGGCCTTTAGGATACTTGAGAAGATTGGTGAAAATGCTTTTCGCCTTGATCTACCAGCTTACATGCACATCTACTCAGTTGTAAATACAGATTGCTTGAGATTGTTTGAACCTTCAATGATTGAGGATCCTGAAGAGCAAAGTCAATTGCCTTCTATTGATGACTTGCTACCTGAATATCTTAATGAATTGTACGAAGACACAGTCTTGGACAGGAAGGTCAGGATGATGCGTAGAGGAGATGTTGAGTACCTTGGGATTGAGATCGAAGGTTCAAAGCTAGGCAGTGCAAAATGGATTGAGATTGGACAAGTGAGACAGTAGTATCCTCACTTAGTCGATGCTTGAAAGAAAACCAACTTTTGGAGGTCCAAAATCTTTTCAGTGGGAAGGTCGTGATCCGAATTGGATCCATCAAGAACTGTCAAAGAACCATGACTGTATCAGGTCGGGGCAAATCTCTAAAAATTCCAAAACAACGATAAAAAAACACCCTGAACCAGTGGCAATGGTAGCTAGCATGGAACAATGAGGACCTCGATCAAGGTGCACTGACTGAGGCCCATGGAGACTGCGCAGGAGGCCAAAGTAGCCCCTGGGAGCCCCGGATCGGGAAAAGGAGGTGGATTTTGATGCGTGATTAGCGCTTCGTTGGGTAAATAGGGCCAAAATGGAGGAGCCTCGAGCACTCGGTCATGTCAGGAGCCGGAGAACTACGGGCGAAAAGCGAAAAAGTGCTAAAGGACAAGGCGGGACCCGCGCTTCGAAAAAATGGCGGTATTGATCGGGGTGCCCTCAAAAAGTAAGTGGTTTTGAGAAATTGGAGCGATCCCATACATCGATCGACGCGTGGCAAGTAGAGGTGAGAGAAAACCACCATTGATCGCATGCTATCGGTCGAGCAAGTTAACCGCACGGAACATGCGTATGACGATGGATCTGGGGGACCCAAATCGGATGGCTGAGATCGAGCCCGACAAGGGGAAGCGGAATCGACGAAAGAATGAGCCGCATTTTAGAAGGATTTGGAATCTGTTTGACCACCACGGTGGAGGAAGAACGCATCCACGACGTAACTGAAGAAACGAACCAACGAAGCAGGCTGGCACCATTTAGAGGAGGACATGTGGCCACTCCCTAAGCGTTCATGATGACGCTGAACAAGGAACTCCAAGCGCAGCTGCAGAAGGTGAATTGACAGAGGCAGAAGAGGAACCGAACAGGCATTGGAACGAATGGCTAAAAGCCATGAACAGAGACAAAATACACAAGTGAGAGTCAGTCAGAGAAAACCCCGAGAGGAGGACTGAACACTGAGAGACAGAAACCAGAGAAGAAGGCAGTAAAGCAAAAGCAGAAAGAGACAGAGGGCCGAGCTGACCAGCGGCAGCATCGAGCACCAGAGAGCTTGAGAGATTCAAGCCATCCCATAGAGGAATTTGTCTGGACTGAGCACCACATTTGGCTCTTTCCACTAAAGACCAGAAGGTCACAGAGCTGGTAGGAAGAAGAAGAGTCTCTGTACTCCAGTGGCTTGGGGAATCCAAGGACCACCCTGCCAATCAAACCCGCTTCAAGAGAACTCACATTGAGTCCCTGCATTGTAATTCTCTGCTTAAAGACACAATAAAACAAGGCCACCACTAAAAGCTGGACCGGAGATGTAGCCTTGGAGAATAGGGTGAACTCCTTATTAAAAATTATTGTGTCTTTGTGTTTGCTTACTGTATTTCTCTGATGTCTTTCCATTTAAATGTTTGTGTGTTGGCAATCTGATCGATCCGTTGCTTAAATAACACAGAACGCACACCAGCACATGAGTTTGTAATACCTTTTTTTAATAAATCTTTAACTGATGTCACTCATAGGGTGAATATTAGATCAATTTGTGAACTCTAAGATGTGGTCATCTGATTATCTCATGACAATCAATTCCACCAATGCATCAACATAGTTGTTGTGGACATACCAGAAGCATACAGCCTACTACTCAGTAGAGACTGGTCCAGCAAGCTGGATGAATATTTTGCTACAGACTAGTCGCACATGTGGCTTCCGTACAAGGGCAAAAGCAACCAAATCCGGGTGGTATCTGAGATTTATATGAAGTGCAATGTCACTCCCTTTAATGGCAAGAATGAACTGTTGGACTTCACAAAACTCATGTTTGGCAACTACTCCTAGAAATAGCATTGGGGTGTTATCCTGCACGGCCAACTCCAACCCCACTAGACAAGCATTTGGGACTCCTTCCTTGTCCAACTAATGGTAATGAAACATGTACAATGCATTGTACCAATAGTAATAATAGTAGTAGCAGAATTAGTAGCAGCAGTACTAGCACGTCAAACGGTCTGTGTACAGACAAGTTGTGGACCATGTACTTTGACGGATCAAAGGCACAGGACGGCTCAGGAGCCGGGTGTGTCTTGATCGACCCATATAACAGAAAGCATATGGTTTCAAGTTGCTTGGAGTTCGAGTGCACGAACAATGTTGTTGAGTATGAAGCACTCGTGTTGGGCTTGCGGAAAGCCATCAGCCTCAATGTGGTCATGCTCAAAGTGGTAGGTGATTTAGAGATAGTGGTACGATAGGTACGTAACACCATTCATTGTTTGTCACCGCATCTCAAAAGTTACCAACAAGAGGTATGGAGGCTAATCTCTAACTTCCAAGCATTTAACATCATTGATGTACCATGTATGTGTAATGCAACTGCCAATGCTCTGGCTAACGCAACTTCACGAATGTCACCGAATAGGGATAGATTTACTATTGAAATTTTGTATAAACCATCTATCCGGAATAACATAACTAATTTACGTGTGTTTAATGATGATCAACAGATATTGCATTTCATGGCCAACACTAGCATCTTCAAAGATGCAATGACATATGATGACGAGCACGAGCGCTCTCTGCAAGCAGAAGCTGGTAACAGGAAATACCACCTTATCACAAAATGTGTGGCAACATTGGAAAAGCTTTATGACTTGCAAGAATGTTTTCAGGGGCCAAGGAACAATAAGACCCACATTTCCACCATCATGCACGAATTGATCAAACTGGGAACAGAACAAGATCCGAAGTTCGTTAATCTTGGTACATGTTGCACACAGTAAGATCGGCAAGCTTTTGTCTGTTTGTTCAAACAATACCGAGATGTGTTCACATGGACGTATGATGATGTGAAAACCTATGACACATGGATCATCCAAATATCATTCTGATCAAAGAAGGGGTCAAGCCATATTAGCAGAAGTTGAGAAAAGTACATTTGTCACTTGAACCCTCATACAGAAAGAGCTCAACAGGCTGTTGGATGCACAGATCATATACAAATTTCGTCATTCCACATGGGTTTCAAACCTTGTTCCTATACGCAAGAAGTTCAGGGAAATTCGCTTGTGTGTTGATTTCTGGAACATGAACTGTGCCTTGAACAAATGCAACTACCCCATGTCGTCTATGGACCACATTATGCAAATAGTATCTAACGCACAAATGTTTTCTCTTCTCAACAGTTTTTCAGGATACAATCAGGTTCTGGTAGTAGAACCTGACAGAATTAAGACTACCTTGCGTACCAAGTGGGGTACGTCCGCTTAAAAACGAATGTCATTTGGGCTTGTAAATGTAAGCACAATTTTTCAACGTGCCATGGACATCGCTTTTCGCAGACTCATCAAACATAGCATAGTGGTATACCTTGACGACGTGACTGTGTTCTTAAGAAGACAAGAGGACCACATACGCCATCTGAAGAAATTTTTTGAGTGATGTCGAAGATACGAGATTTCCTTGAATCCCAAAAAAAATGTATTCGCAGTGTATGAGGGGAACCTTCTCGGACACATTGTTGCTAAAAGAGGGATCAAGGTGGATCTGGATCGGGTTCAAACTATTACACAGATCCCTCGCCCAGCTAACAAGAAAGCTATGCAGTCCTTCTTGGGCAAGATAAACTTCCTCTGGAAGTTCATCTTGGATTATGTGCAAAAAGTCAAGCCCATGCAGGACATGATCAAGAAAGATGCAGTCTCTAGCTGGGGCAAGAAGGAAAAGTATGCATTCACCTAGATCAAGTAAGCTATTGCAGAAACGCCTGCACTCTACAACCCAGACTTCAAGAAGGATTTCCTGTTATACCCGTTCACCTTGGATAATTCGATAGCTACAGTACTCACTCAAAACGATGAGATGAAAGATGAACACCCAATCTCCTTCATGAACACAAGCATGTAGGGACTAGCACCCAACTACCCCATCGTTGAAAAACAAGCATATGCAGTTTACAAGGTGGTGAAACACTTCAGGCCCTACTTGCTGAAGAACCACTGCATAGTATTTGTACCTCACCCAGCAGTCTACACATTGCTCATACAACAAGAACTGGGTGAACGACGTGCGAACTGGATGACATGCTTGCAAGAGTATGATCTTGAAATCAAGCCAGTTCACACAATCAAAGGACATGGGCTCTGCAGACTTGCAGCTGAAGCAGCACACACACTGGAGAGTGAAGAAGAGCCTGCCAACTAGGAGTGGGAAATTGAGATGTATGATATAAGGCGAGCAACACCCATTGAAGACAAAACCTCTTGGTACGTAGATGTGCACCAATACCTTGAGCACGACACTGTACCTCTCACTTTTCCATCATACAAAAGAGGGAATTGTGCCTCAAAGCCTTAGCATATCAATCGGTGCACGGAGTTCTTTACAGGAAGCACAATAACGAAGTTTTGATAAGTTCCTAGAGGCACATGAATTAGAGAAGGTACTACAAGATCTGCATGATGAACCTGTCGGGGGTCACTTTGCGGGAAACACCACTACACACAAAGGTATGCAAGCTAGTTTCTACTGGCCCACATTATTCAAGGATGGACATGCTTATGCCCATAAGTTCCTGTTCTGTCAACGTTGCGCCTGCAGGACATGAAGGTCAGCAGCCCCAATGCACCTTGTTGCAGTGACCAAACCATTCCAATAGTGGGGCTTGGACATCACTGGGGAAATCTTCCCACATTCGTCAAAGCAAAATCGCTACATTCTAATAACAACTGATTACTTCAAGTGGTGGATAAAAGTAGTTCCGCTCAAACAAGTGAACAACCAGGAGGTCATCAGCTTCCCCCAGCAGAGCATCATCTCATGCTTCGGCGTCCCAGTATCAATTGTTTTTTATAATGCAATGTACTTTTCGTCTTTGAAACTTTATGATTTTTCATTACAGAATGGTATTATGCTGAAACACCCATCTAACTACTACCCACAGGGAAACGTTCTAGCAGAATCCACGAATAAGAACCTCATTCGCATAATAAAAAAGATTGTTTTCTCTTAGCAGCACAACTAGCATACCACCCGAGAAACAACATTTTAAGCAATTCAATTATTTCTTCTATGTGTAATAGATAAGAGAAAGACAATGGAACCAACCTGGAACTTCTACTTAATCACTTGCTTGATCTCTCTCCCCTTTTACAGATCCTGCAACTCCTCCCGTTACTTAACACGCTTGGAGAGTACCTGCATAATTACAGCAACAAAGAACCGTCAAAGCGTCATGATCTATTACAACATAAACATTACAGAATCAGATATATAATGAACAAATGATAACATTCACTATTGCACAATCATATGGAAGAAAACTTGAAAAGCTTTATTAATAGAAAGGAGAATTACAACCCAGTTGTCTGATCCAGCATCATCCTCCCAGCTTCAATCCTTCTTCACCTCATGAAATAGCAAGATCATTCCAACAAGAACACAATACTCTCTCCTCAAAATATCATCACTTCCTTGCAATTCACCTTATTCCAGCCTTTAGATCCCTTGGATGAGGGATCCATTTATAGATGTTTGCAAGGGTGTGAGTCATCCATGGGGTTTGATTAGTGTCATTCCACTTGTTACAATGGGTTCCACAAGAGAAGGGATTGGAGATTTTCTTAGATCCCTTATTCATCCTTGGGCGAATTCAGAGAGGCAAGTGGCACAGGGGAAGTTTGTAGAAGATTCCATGAGCAATCAACTGAAAAATGTCCCAGACATTTGTCCATCCTCGCCCATCACACCCTATAGAAGGCGCATCGCACCCTGGCAGTGTACCACTCAGTATGCATCGCACTTTGCCAGTGGAGCAGTCAGTATGGCTCAATTTAGGCAATTTCTAGATGGTTTCTCAGATGGAACTTTTGGGGAATGATGTATTCAGATGACTATGTTCCTTTAGGGTATGAAACAACTCTTTTAGGGGTTGATGAGCCCTAATACATCGACACATAAGTTCGGGGTTGATGTGCCCAAATATATCTATAACAATGTGTCCACACTGGGAAGCCCCATGCTTGTACTCTGATGTGCCCAAATATGTCTATAACAATGTGTCCACACTGGGAAGCCCCGTGCTTGTACTCAACCTTCTGCTATGTGTGTTCAAGCTCATCCAACTAAAAGAAATGGAGAAGGGGAAAATCTAAACGAGCAAACCTATGTCAGAGGTCTTACATGCTTCTTTGAAGGAACAACCTCTTCTGCTCTCAATAAGTTGGGATCCCTCTTCCGCCCCAAAAATAAATAAGTTCCTATGCACAGTCCTCTTGAAAAAATACAAAGGCGAAAGAAGAGAAAGGCTTTTTGCGCAGAGAGGTGAAGCATGCAACTCCACCGGGGTACTGACCAGGCTTGCTGGAAGTGGAGAAATGTGTGTGTTCCTGTGTGACTCTGTTGGGGTACTGTCCAGGCCTGCTGGCAGCAGAGCAACACCAGAGATGAAAACTTATACTCTGAAAATCTTCAACTCGTGAGCTAAACTATCCTTCCCGATTTTGAAACACTGTGATCAAGCTGAACTTTTGATTGTGTTTGATTGAGTTGGCAAAAGGTGAATTGCGTATGTCCATGGGGTAAGTGGGGAAGTTGAAGTAACCCGCACAACAATTCAATACTCCCCAAAAGACCAAGGCCCTGTGTTATCAATGAACCAAAACAGAGAAACTGGAGCTCTACCAGTGTGTTGCCAAGTGTTGTAGCGGCTACAACCACCCTCCAAAATTTTGGCCTGCATCCATTTTTAGAGCCTCCTTCGAGAGCTTTACTTGATGACTACACACACTTGGGTTCACTCCATGAGCTCATGTGAATATTCGCACCCACCTTGCTTGATCATTCCACCCAAGCTTTTGCATGCTGATATCATTGTCATGCTTGCGATCGAGTTCTAGTCATACTCAAGGTCTTCACTTCATGTGTACATGTTGAGTTCGCTATGTAAACAGCTGTCGCACTCACACATGGAGCCACATACACTGTGGCACAAGCGTCGTCACAATCAACCTACGATCAATCACAAGTGTTGCGCTTGTCGCTCACGTTGTCAGCCAGTCATGTTGAGCATGTGTGTCTGGATGGTTTGAGTTGTCTCGTCGTCTAGTCATGTAAGTGTGTGTTCGCAAGATCACGTATGCATCTTTCACGTGTTCACACACTTAGTCACTTTGTTGAAGTTTTGACGACTGGATTCCCCTCTGACAACTGAACCATCACCCCGCCATTGACTCGATTGACTGACACCAGAACAATGCAGAAGCACTAAGCAAGCCATTCAAGTTGCGCTATCCGCAAGCAAATCAATCAACCTTCATTCTGGTCAGCCGAAGAGTTTGACCTGACAGCCACCCGGGACTGACTCCCCTCAAAAATTGTGCAGAGGTTGCAGACCTTGCCTGCTCTGTTCACTAAGAAAACTACGCAGATAGGCCAGACAGACACCAAGTGCCCATCCCTGTCTCCCTAAAAAATTACAAAGTTTTTCCAGTCAGCCCTCTAGTCAGTCGATCGTTTGCTCACCCGAAAAACTGTGTAGTTTTCATGAGCAAGCCCTCTGCTACCCAACAGTCCGCTCAACTCAGAAACTATGCAGAGGTGATCAGCAGGACAACCTCCCAACATCAACGTAGTTTTTCCCACCAGCAGCTTTCACCAGCTGACTGCCAGTTCCCTTAAGGAATTGCGCAGTTTTTGCTGCCAAACTCCAACAGCTGACTACCAGTTCCCTCTAGGAACTGCGCATTTTTCGCTACCAAGGTCCCAGCAACGAACTGCTAGTTTCCCTCAAGGATTTCATAGTTTTTGTTGCCAGTGACCAAGCAGCCAGCTACCAGTTCCCTGCAGGAATTGCACAGTTTTGGCTGCCAAGCTCTCACTGCCCGCTCCTTCTCGAAATCATGCAGATTTTGCTTGCCTGCCTTCCCGCAGCCCAGACAGTTCCTCTCAAAAACTGCACAATTTTGTCCTCCAGCTGAGCCAGATCCCACAGATAGTTATTGTCAACCTGGATTGTTCATCTCCATCGCTTAGTGAATGTTGCGCAGTTTTCATCAGCAGTTTCTAGAGCCTCCATCCCACCTCGCAACCTTGTCTCCTCTCCCGGTCACCTGCATCTAAAATGACCATGCATCATGGTAGACTAGGAGGTTTATGGATTTGATGTCGTCTCGTCATGAGTGACTGTAGATACAGGTACACAAACAAACATGGTGTGATGACGGATGGGATGAACAAGGGGAGCACATGCAGAAGGACATGTTCGCCAATGGACGAACAAACGATGCATGTAAAGAGATGTGCCGGTGAACGGATGATCATGCAGAGATTTGTTCGCGGAAGAACGAATGAGCAAACATGCAAGATGTGTTCATGGATGGATGGATGGATGGATGAACATGCACCTTTTGCGAATGGATGAACCTATCAAGCTTACCAACAGACAAGCAAGGAGAAATGTGTGAATGCAACATCAAGCAAACCAACGACCATCAAAGACTCTACACACTTTTCCATGCGGAGGTGAAGCTGTGACACACCATGAGGACATCCATCACTCAGCAACACTGCAGCTCGACATGCACACCAGCAGTAGCATGAATGTACTGGCACTGTCATGTCAAGTCTTGTCATGAGTCATGTTGTCCACATCTCTACTATGGGCCATACTATCAATCAATGTAATGTAACGTGGAAGTCCAAGAGACCAACTTGTTGTATGAAGAGTCATGCAAAGTCAAAAAGTCATGGAAGTCAAACAAACATGAGGGTAGTCAAACAACCACAAGGGTCAATTTCACCCTTGGATATAAATACCCCCTCATTTGTACATGTAAAGGAATTTTCACCTTAGCTCCTCCCACATAGCCTTGAGAGTCTGTAATCTTTTCTTTGAGGAGTAAGTAGTGGCTCCAACGCCCTGCCATGGGGTTAGTGATGTATGGTGTAACGATGTGTCTTGGAACTTTTGCTTAATTTAGAAGCCTGCTAACAAGCCAACACATTTTCACACATGTATTGTAACTGTTGTAAGACTAATCTTGAACACTTGTAATGCATGTTGCTTTAACCTGTGTTTAACACTTGAACTCATTCACTTATAATACATATCCGTTAATGAAAATATGTTTTATATGTTGTTAACGTTGTCTCACCCATGTTGGTTACCTCCCTAGACATCAGACATACCTTTCACATAAAACTTGTTATAACAACCGTTGCACTCGCGCGAACTCATTTGCTGAGTGTTTCACGTGTTATCTTCCCTTGTGTGTTGTGATTGCGCATCCATGTGGAATGTTCTTCCGGAAGATGTGCATGTCTTGTTGTGTTGTGTGTTCCTAACAGAGTTGGGGCTTCCTCCCAACCGACTTAGGACTCACTCCCACCCTCTCCCTCTACAGTGAAAGAAACATTGACACAAGTGACACTAGCAATCACCAGGCATGCGAACCTCACTTCTCAAAGACAAAGCATACCACTCTCTTGTGCTAAAAAGCAAGAGTTGAGGCAAATCTTTAAGATAATGTCAACCAGGCCATCATACTGGATGGGACTCCCACACCAAACAGTGTGAGGTCTTGTTGGGACTTCATACCGGGGTGATCCCCTGAATGTTGGCGGGTCAAGCACCATCAACAGGAACCTTATAGAGTCTTCTTCATTATGATAATGTGGATATCCCCTTTTTTGATAAATAGTGGGGGTTGACGTGGCATCCTCTCGAATTATGGTGGCTAAAACAAGAATCTCAACTTATGAGTGTCATAAATTTTGCATATAGAATCTGATTAAGGCGATCCGTGTGCCATTGGAAAGGTCTCTATAGAATAAGTTTTATAAGGTGTAACACTAGAGTGACAAAGTTTTACCTCCAAGAAACATCATTTAATGCCTCAAAATGCTCTTGGAAGGTTTTAGATTCCAATTTTCCAAACTAGGTCCCATCGGTAAAATGGTCCTGTGAGTTGATTCCTCCACTTTTTCCACTCTAAAGCATTGAGATGGATGATAAAAAATATAATGATCCAATCCAGATCATATGCTGATAATTCAAGAACGAAAAAGCTTAGTGTGATTGGCTTGAGGTTCAAATTCCCTCTTTTTCTTCAGCCCACTTCATCTTTGCAATCTATAAGAGAGTTAAATGTTTTGGAGAAAGTTAAATGTTTTGGAGAAAGAGAAGATGAGATGGAGCATAGTGTAATAAGAGGCAAGACACCATACTAAGGGATTCTATCACACAAATCATGACATGTAGACTTATAGAAGTATGGATATATTAACAAGATGATGATGAGTGAATAAGGTTGTATGAATTTTGACGTTGATTTTTGTTGTATAAAAATATGCAACCCTCTAGTTCAGGGTTATTGATGGGCATTTAGATTGTCATTTCTTGTCAATCCTATAGTCATAATTTTTTATGTATGTGTCTCATGAACGTAAGCCTTTTCTAAGCATTCTCACATTTGATGACCAAACTAGATGATTAAGACTTCTACTCATTTGATTGTATTTGGTTTGCTTAATTTCAAGAAAATATGACATATATCTAGTATCTCAAGTGTTTTCTAGTTGAATTTGTAATTCACATTGCATGGACTAATGTGGTTTGGTCAACAAAAAGAGCAATGCATTAATCATTGAGAGATTTTGAAGTAATCTCACGACAATCTATCAAAAGGGATTTGACTCTTACATAGTTGACCATGTTTAATGTCCATCACATTTCAATCAATTAAGATGAAAATAAATTCAAGGGATTTTATCCCCCTCATTGATGAAGAATGACCATTACATTACGAGCATTAGAAGGAAAAAAATAACTCCTCAATCATTAGGACCTCCTCCAAATATCCATTGCATTTTATAATTTGAATTAGTGAAGGAGGGAGAATGGCTTTGATGTGTTGAAAAGAGGAAATCAAGTATATAAGATCCATTAATCAAGGATATAATTGATTGGGTTAGTTAGAGTCTCTAGCATAAGAGAGAGAGATATTTATTTTCTATTTTTTTGTTGAAAACCTGTAAAATTACATTTGAAGTGTTGTTTATGTGAATGTGATTCCATGAGTGCCTTTGGGTAGGGCCCACTCAAGGGGAGGTCATAGGAATCCTCACTTCATTTTATCCGTGTCATTAGTATTTATGTTATGAATTTATTTATACTTTTGTGGAATAAGGTATTTATTTTGTGTTAATTATATTTTTATAATTACTCTTATTTCTTTAAATTATAATAATAAGTGTCTTGAAATATAGTCATTGTGAATTTATTAACATGGTAATTAATGTTTTGATAACTTCCATATTTTGGCATTTGCATAGGGGTTATTGATTTCAAAGAGCTTCCTCACCTTATTAACTTCTCATTTAGTAAGAAATGGTGTTACCTTTATCCAACTTCTAACAAATTACAAAGAAGAGATAGAACTTGGAAGCTAAAGCCACCACCTTAGTTTATGAGAAGTTAAGTCCAATGAACCACCCATAATTTTTCATTCATCTTGGTACACCATTTTCATAATATTTGAATTGCTTACATTTATAAAGTCCGGATATACGTTGCACATCTCATAAATTTACACTTTGGATAAACAATTTAAAGTGACTTGTGGAGTTTAATACAAAGATCCAGGAGTGAATCAAACACATCTCTCCTGACATCCGAGATTTCCTAACATCAGAGATTGAATGAAAAACGCTTAGAAACTCAAAAAAGTGAAAATATGGACGGTCTACTAAATCCTCTCAGGCAATTTAAAGTAACTTATGGAGTTAGATTTGCAAGTAGATTTGGTTTGTGCTTCGTTTTGTTTCCACAAGGTTGATCATGGAACATAGTGGCTATGGAGATTTCCATGGGCGTACCAGGTACGAAGGGTTGCAGCCTCGATCTGCTCGAGACTCGAGACTCAAGCATTGTGGGTTCGATGCGTGCGGCAGGAGACTAACTCGACATTTCTGGGTCAGTATTTCCTTGACGTTTTTTTAGGTTTGGGCTTCGTTTTGTTTCCATGCTCTCTGTGCATTTAGAGTTGGTTTAGTGAACTCCTCGAGATTGTTGGGTGACGGGTGATTTCGGGTAGGAAAACACTGCGCTTTTACCTCTCCAAATCCTAGTTCTCCCGCTCTCCCAGTGCAGCAGCGCCCCTTCGCTCTCGCTGGTTCTATTCTTGGCTCTGGGCAGCATCTTGTTTGCTGGTCGCACATATCCTTGGCCTTTCCTTAATGCCGGAGGTCTGCTTACTAGGAAGGTTGCATTTTCGTCTTTGTGATGTTGTGTTCGGTTATGGGGAAAAGGGACTTTGGAACTAGGCCATAGCTTCATCAATCGCCGTGCCTTTTAACAGCTCAGCTTCCATTGATTCTTTGCACCGTCTATCGCCGTGAGCTATACCTCGGCCCAGGTTTGTGGAGGTGGTTTTTCCTCCCATCTCTGTTGTGAGTGGTCTCCTCGGTTTCTTAACTATTTCGGGGGCCTTGCATCGACTTCTGGTCACACTCAGCTGGTTCAGTCTTCAGGAGGAGGAACACTGGCAAGGGGGGAAGGCACACCCTTAACCTTCGAACCGCTTAACCCCCAAATCGCAAGACTCCCTGCAGCCAAGCCAGAGTCCAATTGACGCTATGAGGGCTGCCATAGACTTCCAACCTCAGTTCTCTGAGGACACTAAGAGGGAGGTCTAGGACATGGAAAATAAAATATAATGGGAAAGACAACAGCTCCCTAAGGAGCATCTGGAAGTAGAACCCAAAGGCAGGGTTCATGACCCTGTTATTCTTGAATCAGTACACCAAAATTCTTAAGCTTCTGGAATTATACTGGTTCAAAGAAGTGTTTATTGCACGAGTTATTAAGGAGAAGGGCATCCAACAGAATGCCAGAGGAGACCAGCTACATGTCATGGATCAGAAATTTGACATTCTTTGTCACGAAATCTTTCACATTGAAATTTTAGTTGACACTTTTGCAAACTCTCCTGATTCTCCCCTGGTCCAGAACATCCTTCCCAAGCATATGGAGATTTCCCTCCAATCTTATCCTTGTGTTGGAGTCAATGGAGCAGAACTGCAGAGGAGGATGATGCTAAAGTAGGAGGATGGACCTTTGGTTTAATCTTTTACAGCCAGAGAGGGAGTATCAAGTATCCTCTTGGGCAGCCAGACTGCCTGGTTCTGGCTCATAATGGTAACATCTAATGAGAAAGGAAACATCTAGTACTAGAAAACTTATATTATGTAAGGCAATATTTAACAAATGTATTTAGCTTTCTCTATTTGGTAACTTATAAGAAACTAGACATGTTCTAAATATGTATTTGTAACCTCTTTAAAAGGCTATCAAGCCTCATGATAATAGAAGTGAATATGTCTTCTATCTTATCTTGTGTGGCTGTGCTTGATTCATTAATTCTGAGCAGAGTTTGTAAGATCCAGCTGAGCTGTGAGGCTTAGAGAGCCCCACCTTCGATTAATTGCAGATCAATTGGTATCATAGCAAGTCGCCCCTTGGGGCCTGATTAAAAAAAAATTATGCTCTAAATTTTTGCTACTAGCATTGTCCCTATTTTCCAGCCGCTATAGGTTCTTATTTTCCAACCATTCTACATTCACTTTCTTTCTTAATATTTATCTTTTTCTTCACACATTCCCTAGCTATGATGTCTCAATTCCTATGCTTCATCACAACATCCACAACACCCATGGCCACTTTTGTTACAAGTCCGCAACACATTTATAGTTCAGGAGCAACATTCAGAGCGGGTTTCCTTTGGAGATGTGCCATCCCCCCCTACTTTAATAGGCACCTGCTTCACATTCATCAGTTCCAGCGTAGTAACATCTGACTTGGGTTCATTTGGAGACGTGCCCTCCCACCCCAAGCTGTGTAGGCACCTACTATTTCATCAACAATCAACATCACATCACATCAACCCTAACAATGTCTGGCTTGGGTTCATTGGAGACGTGCCCTCCCACACCAGGATATGTAGGCACCTGCGACTTCATCAACATTGAACATCACGTCAACTCCAGCAGTGTTCAAAAATCATTTCAGCCATGGCTTCACATTTAAACTGGGAGGTGGAAAGCAGGGGATGCTTTCCATCTATACCGGGAGGAATTGGGCAGCCCGACTGCCTGGCTCATAATGGTAACATATAATGAGGAATGAAACATCTAGTATTAGGAAATTTATATCAAAAAAGACAATATCAAAGTAATGTATTTAGCTTTTCCTATTTGGCAACTCATAAGAAACCAGGCATGTTCTAAATATGTATTTGTAATCTCTTTAAAACGCTATCAAGCATCATGATAATAGAAGTGAATATTACAACCCTCTATCTTATCTTATCTTATCTTGTGTGATTGTGTTTGATTCATTAATTCTGAGCAGAGTTTGTAAGATCCAGCTTAGAGGTGAGGCATAGAGAGCCTCACCTCCAATTAATTGCAGATCACCTCTCCATCAGTGTTGTTATGCTTTTTCTTTCAAATCGAACTTCCCTGATTCTACCATGGAGAACATCCTTTCCAAGCATATCTAGATTCTCCCTCCAATCTTGTCCTCGTAGAGAAGCCAATGGAGCAGAACTGCAAAGGAGGATGCTAAAGCAGGAGGATGGACCTTTGAAATTTGAGTTGGCATTCTTGTGAACTTTCCTGATTCTGCCCTGGAGAACATCCTTTCCAAGCATATGGAGGTTCTCCCTCCAATCTTATCCTGGGAGAGGAGCCAATGGAGCAGAACTGCAAAGGATGATGCTAAAGCAGGAGGATGGACCTTCGGTTTAATCTCTAATGTTTAACTTGGTCTCTACAGAGAGAAGGAGCATCAACTTCCCACTTCATCATTGTTGTTATACTTTTCTTTGGGGTTATTAGTAGAATAGAAAGCCCTTTATTTCGGTTCGTAGTTAGTATGAAAAACATTACTGTTACAATGATATATGATGAAAACAATGATATGTTGTCACATCTGTGGCCTTGGTTTCCCAGGTAACAGGCCACACAAGGTGCTGTCTGTACTCATTTTTTAGTCATATTAATACCAATGCCCAAATCAATTAACGTTTTAAAGTCCAATGATTTTACTGTGATACACAAACACAAACACAGTCAACGCTTCTCAAAATAATCTCTCAACATATTAAAAAATTAAAAGGAAAGGAACAATCTTATTTTATGAACATAATTCTTTCTGAATCACATCCAGTAAACAAAGTTTTTTTCCTCGGGGCAACCTATGTTGGCACATGGCACATAAAATATTGAGAACATGTGCAACACAAAGATATAATCGAATTCTCTATATAACATATAACATTGTTCGTGATTGTCTCAATACATCTGACTTTTGAAAATTTACGCAGAATACATTTTCTTTCTTAAAAGTTAACCATCAAACAGAAAAATACCTAAGGCCATCACGCTATTTTAAACAAATGAAAGGAAATTACATCCAGAAAGCAAACTTTTTCCCAGTTGGAAATTTAGCGCGTCCAAATTTCATTTTTCATTATCTCATACAAAGGAGAGTTCCATTCAGGAAATTGAATTTGTTTGTATTCCTTCCATTCTTTCCACCAATCCATGAAGCTGCTTCCTTCCAAGAAAACATCTGCAGAAATGTTACCATCATTGATCATTTTTGTCACATAATCTTCAAACATCTCAAGATTTTCTGGCTTTGGGTGTTGTGCTTGCTTGAGATTTTCCAAGTCTTTCATAGCCTCTTCTAGATGTGCCCAAAAGCATGAGTCCTGAGTGAGGGATGCAAGTTTTGTGCGAGATTTCTGACCTCTTGAACTGCGTGTTTTTTCTTTCTCTTCCATCCATGTCTGAAGAACTTTATGGCGAGTGGCTCTTCCATTTGAAAGATAATTGCCTTTACCTTTAGACATGCGGTAATAATATGCAATATCCAGAGGTTCCACAAGTCTCCTATAGGCAGTGCCAGCGTTTATCCACTTATTTTGGGTTTGGAAATCACTTGGCAACTCATTTCTCTCCCACATTGAAATAAGGTCATCCCAAAACTCGGCTAACTTAGCCCTCCGGAAATTTGCATCGATATCCTTCCTGTCCAGCTTCTTGAAGGAATCATAATATGTGACGCCATTTTCCTTCTCACAACGCTCCTTATACCACTCAAGCTCAGCCATGATACATTGTTTCTCGCTTAATTCAACTGCTAGCTTAGCAACGTTTGTGCTATGCTTGTTTTCCATATTTCCTGCTCTTTGTAGGGCAAACTGTGCATGATCATTCTGCAGGACAATTCAAGAATGCATTTCAAGCATCAAATTAAAATAAGAAAATGAAATTCCGCAATGCAGATAAAAGTCCGTGCTACATCAGAGCCTAATATCAAATCTTACACACTAGGAAACTGGCAGAACTTATCGAAAAGCAGAGATGGTAGCCCTCTTTTTGTTATCAAAGATCAAAGGAAATAAAAAATAAGCTCTTGTTTTTTTGTGTGTACAATGTTCATTGCAGAGAGATCTAAAGGTAAGAAGAGAGGATAGCCTCTTTTTGTTATCAAAGATCAAAGGAAATAAAAAAAAAGCTCTTGTTTTTTTTTTTGGGTGTGTTTACAATGTTCATTGCAGAGAGATCCAGAGGTTTAACCAGAGGAAAGTAACAATCCACTGAACATTGGCAGTTCATCAGATTGCGATATTGTTGTTGTCACAGAACGGAGGTGCTTTACGTTCCAGGTTGGGAAGATGCTTGTGTGTCTATATATGTACTGTTCTTATCAAATATAAAAGTGTACGTGTGTGTATATATATATACACGTTCATGTTAATATAGGATTCATTACAGGTGGAGAGGTGTTTTTCCTAACTACCAAGAAAGGGATACGGATCTACCAGATTTTTGAAAAGTCAGGATCTGGATACGATGGGCAATGCCTCGTATATAAAATACAGTAATATATACGATGGGCAACGTTCATGTTAATATAGGATTCATTACAGGTGGAGAGGTGTTTTTCCTAACTACCAAGAAAGGGATACGGATCTACCAGATTTTTGAAAAGTCGGGATCTGGATACGATGGGCAATGCTTCGTATATAAAATACAGTAATATATACGATGGGCAACATTCATGAAATCTTGATGATAGATCTCAGTTGGGATTTGAAACGGTGACCGAAAATGATTTTTACTGTGCATTCTCCGGTAACTAAATCTAACAGTAATATATATTTTTTAATTTTTAAAAAACATATTCAAAGTTAAAAAAACCTTTTCATGAATAACAACATTAGAAATGAAATTATTAGTTAATTCATAAATGTGAAGATTGAAATCATGATGCTTCAAAAAAAAATAATTATTAATACAAATTTGAGTGTCTTATTAGTGATCACTCTATTAATATGATTGATGTCTAGTAAGTATAACTACATGTCAAAAAATGGCTATATATACTTACTAATTGAATATTTAAACTCTACGTCCTAATTAACCTGTTATCTTCCTTGACATTTGGCAAACCTAAAAATTCCCGTCTAATTACAATGGTAAACGAATATTGTACCTTATTTCAGGATATGCTATAGTCTATGTAACATATTTCTTAAGGACTTTCGCCTAAAGTTGGATGAGATTAATCCAATTAAATTATTAATGACCAAACCATTCTTTGTACACTATCTATTATTATCTATCTATTAGATTAAAGCTTTCTTAGAATTATAAAAATTGAAAATTAATATTTTGATATGTCAAACCGTTCCTTGTAGCTTTATTATGTGCTAGGCAGCTTATAACAGCTTATAGGTATTTATCAACTTATACAACTATACAGCCTACAGATTACTAATAAGTGTTCTAACTAAAAATCTAAAGCTTAGAATTATAAAAAATTGAAAATTAACATTTTGATGTGTCAAACCCTTCCTTGTAGCTTTATTATGTGCTAGGCAGCTTATGACAGCTTATAGGTATTTATTAACTTATAGAATTATACAGTATACAAATTACTAATAAGTGATTTAACTAAAAATTTAAATAGAATATTTAAATTTTTTTCCAAAATCTCTAAAGTTATTTGCTGGGGATTTGGCGTGTGAGCGCTAGTTGACACAGGATCTGTTTCAACAGCATGGGATTCTTTTCCATGTTTGAGGGATCAATTTACGTGGCAGATCCTACGTGGATCGGTATCCATATCTGAAACAGATCCACAAATCCAGCATTCACATAGGATTTTTGCCGAAAAGTTTTATCTTTCTAAGTATTTAATACAACCAGATTTAACATGGATTTATACTTTTTATAATATTTTAAATTAATTTAGTTATAAAAAATCAGCTGCAAAACAAATATATATATATATATATTCAATTTTATTTTAAGGGAATTGAGTATAACCTGAGCCCCAACACCAATAGCTTCCAGTTGCAATGACAATCCCATCTTGTATGAGGATTCCGAGCTAGGTTTTGCAATTCTTCTGCCGCTTATAGATTTTTGTATGACACGTTTCAGAACGGAACCATACCCTATATGCTCTGACAAACAGTGTTTAACTATATTATCAGAAGGTTTTTCATTGCTTAGCATTGTCAAATGAAGCATCTTGAGAACAGTCTCTGAATTATTAATGCATGCTGCGCCCTCGCCTTCGCCTGAACAAAACATATAAGTGCCAAAAGGTCTGTATGGGCTTCTCTTGATAGCACCATCTAACTCCCTTAGAGAGTCAAGCCCATAGTTTGCTATTGTGTAAGTATGCTGCAGGACATTATTAAGAAGAGCCCTACAGGCATCCTGAATAAAAGAATCAGGTGCATTTTTACTGTCGTTAGCCATTATGCTATGCCAATAGGGTAAAATAACAACCAAGGGCTCAGCAATTGACTCAAATGGTGCAAGGAGCATCCTAGGAACAACATCATGCTGGGAAACTACATGACAAAAGTTCCCTGCCCAATTTTCACGGCCAACTGCTTCACGAAGTCGTCCATCCCCCACTAAAGGACATCCAAATGTTATACAAAAGGGAGAGCTTTGCCTCAGCCTCTTTTCCAGTACCCATAGTGTGGCCAGAGTCGCAACAGCACCTCCTAAGGAATGACCCACAAATATAATGGGTTTGAGTTTCCTTTGTTTTGAGTCTGTATAAATCTGTATCTGTTTGATCATGGAATACACCAACACAATGTTACTTTTTTTTTTTCGCAAAATTTAATAGTTAATAAGTGATGAAGCATTCCAATTTCCCGGTAAGATCATTCAGTCCTGAAAGATAAATTAGTTTACCTTTGCTTGGAAATCTGTATCCTTCATAATATGCAGGAACAACTGAAGAGCTCCCTGATGGACGAGAGCTGGTTGATCATCATGACCCTTGACACAACCAGAGAAGAACTTGTCGTGAGTTTGTATGTTGCCCTCTCCATATTTGCTTTCTTTGACGATGAAACCTTCTATTTTATTAAAAGAGGGAAAGGCAACATATGCAACGCCTTCATATTCATTCAGAGTATAACTCCCAGAGTTGTTTGCAAGACGTGACTCTTCCAGAGCCTTGGGCAGTATTCCACATGAAACAAGGAAAGTTGCAATATCCTGACCGGCAGTGAACCTGCAACATCTCTGTACATTAGCACTATTCTAAAGAAGCATGTCAAAAACCAGATTATAACATCTCTGTACATTAGCACTATTCTAAAGAAGCATGTCAGAAACCAGATTATTGAATCTGCTATTTGTGGGCTAAATCGAATTTCCATAACTAATTACAGATCATAGCATTGTTTACCGCAATCCGATTCAAAATTACAAATTAAATGCCATCATTTTCACTTCAGAAATAAACATTGAATATAAAGAGTCCCTACATTGAAATCCAATTTTTAATCATGGATATCTTCCAACAACTCATAGAATCGATGTTTAGACCAATGTTGCACGAAGCAGGGACAAAACTGGGACCTTTTTTTGGGAAGTAAAGCGTCAGAAACGTTATTTTCCAAAAATAGTTGGAAGCGAAGCATCCTGTATATATTAAAAATATCTAAAACATCAAATTATTTGTAAAAATAGGAAAACATCATATTTGTACATAAATTAAGATAGATATGGCGTCCATTATACATTAATGATTAATTATTGGAGCATTAATCATTTAGAATTTAGATTTTTTTCCTCTTGTCTAGCTTTTGTCTCTATTTGATTCTCTATAGATACAAATCAACATTGTCCAATTTTGATCAAATGGGCTATTATAAGTCTTAAAATATAGTCGAGAAAGCTTAGCATGCCTAATCAATGACTATTTTCACTTGAGTGAAGGGTACATTTTTGAGAAGGCCATGACAAAGGAGTTCAACAATCAACACGGCCAACACTGGATACATATAGGGTTTGATGCTCTTGATTAAATGGCAATCATATACCCTCATACTTGTATAATCTAATGAAATGCCACAATTCTTTTGATCCTGAAATCCTGAAAACTGTTGTATGCTGAACTTTGAATGAGATATGAAATTTTATTTTCTCCATATGAAATTATGAGGTTGGAACCACTCTCAAACATCTTACATCTTAAATTATTTCATAGTAATGTTAAAAATTTAAGTAAAAAAATGAAGATGAAAAACAAAGATTTAATATCACTTCAAAAATTTAACATTACTATGAAAAAACATCTAAAAAGTGTCCATGAAAAATCCAGAAAGACTGTGGAAGTGTTAGGGATACATGATTTTTCACATAACAGTTCGAATATTCCCCCTCCCCAAAAAAATGCCCCACAAAATCGTGTGAACAATCTTTGTGATCACAATTTCGACTTGTAGAACCGCGTATCGGAACCGTCACGGTTCTAAAAGCCTAGGAACCACAAAAAGTAGAAAAAGGGCGAAACTGTGGTTCCGCCCGAGGATCGCTGGTGGATGCGAATCTGTCCCCTGAACCGGGAGAAGGGGCGATTCCTGCAGCATTGGTTTAGGCTGCTTAGTCCAGAGGGACATTAATCCCATAAACGTTTCAAATGTTTAAGAAAAAGAATTTTGAATATAAACACTCCATACTTGATAGACTGATGTTATGAATGTGAACTGGGATGCATGCATCGGCACAAATCCATTGAATTTAGTTTACCCAAAAATCCATCGTTTGTATCAAACCCAAGGAAATTAACAGCAGAAATAAAAATAAAAAAGTTTTACCCAAAATTCCGATCCAACCTTAAAGAAAGCTCTATATCATTCATTACAAAACTTCAAAACATAAAATGACAATAAAATATAATTTCACCTTACATAAAAATATTCTCATCTTCACCCTCCAATCATCAATTTAAGATATATACAAAATAATTTCAATTTTAACACAAGCATTTATCAAAATGTAAACAATCTTATCTTGCTAAAACGAAAATGATTTTGCAAGATCATCCTTACAGCGGGGTAGACGCCTCTGCTTCCATTTGATTTGCGCATCCCAGAAAATCAATGTAATTAAGCCTGCAATCCTGGGTGTCTTTATAGGTGGAAAAGAGAGAGCATAGCAATATCCCAGAAAATCAATGGAATGAAGCCTGCAATGGGATTGGAAGTGAGAGGAAGATGTGTATGTTAATGTCATTCGTTGACTTTTCACGAAACCATATCTTTCCCAGAGCTTGCAGGTTGCCTTCCTGGAAGCATGTATCATGGCGATCTATGGGCCAGCAAGGACGTCTTCCATGAATTTTCCTACGCTACAAGGATGCTTTGGTGGGACAAGGATAGGTAACAAAGTTTGAAGGAGGGAGGTATGATAAAGTTTTTTTTTTCAGAAGTAAAAGAAATATATTATATTGAGGCAATATATACAGCATGACCTGTAGATTACAGTGAAGCGATTTGGTTCCTATAAAAGTGAAGCGATTTGGTTCCTATAAAAATGGTGACCAGATTCATAAGACAGGTTGAACAGATTTTACATGGACATATTTAAAAAAATCACTGGGCACCATAGAGTCATGTGCTATAAAACAGGACACATAAAAACATAAATCACATGATATTGCCACATCGTGCAGCTGGATGATCTATTTGACAAAACATAACCAAAAAGATCGACAAGAGAGAGGAGCCCATGATATTACTCAGATGGAAGGCGACTGCCGAGACAAGCATTCGTCGGAGGAGGCACAACATTGATGAAGGCCGTGCCAGCTGATACTCCAAGTGTATGACCCTGGACACCCAAAAAAAAACGCAAGCACTTTGCTCCAGTCTGTGAACCTGTAGTGCTCTTTGATCTATCTTTGGATCGATTCATAAAGAGTGGAGAAACTTAACAAGACAGACTTGAAGGAGATGTTTGTGTCTTCAAATATTTTTAAATTTCTCCACTTCCAAACACACCATAACACAATGGGAAGGATTGGCCGCTTAGATGCCTCTTGTCTTCCCCACCAGGCAAAAGCTGCATTAACAGAAATGAAACACAGGTGAGGAAAATGTAAAGAAAGAGCCAGATCATACCAGATTTGTTGGGTGGCCACACATTTGAAGAACATGTGGAAGTTTGTCTCCTCCTCAGCGTTGCACAACACACATCCGCTGGGACCATGCAATGACCTCTTCCTCAAGTTTTCCCATGTTAAGTTTTTGTTGTAGAAAACTAACCATGAGAAAATAAGCACCTTGAGAGGACAACCAAGTTTCCACCATTGCACCGGAAAAATCTGTCTGACAGGCATATTTTTTTTGGAAACGAGATCACAGTAGATATCTTTTACAGTCGCTATCGGATGATGTGATAGGGACCATACTAAGTGATCTTCAGTCTTGGCCCACTTTATCCCTCCATCATCTAGTGCGTTCTTGACATTTTCCCAAGGTAATAGCAAGGCATGAGGAAGGCCAATGTCAGCAGCATCCTTCAGAGAAAGCATATGGCCCCTCCACTCCGCAATGATCCTGTCCCAAGTAAAAATACCCATTCTGTGAAGGAAAAAAAGAAGAGGGTCCGGAACATGGAGATTCCCCCTATAGCCAGCAAATGAGTCGATACCAATGAAGATTTTCCTTCCAGAGAACATCCTCCATTTCAGATTGATTATGAAGTATTTTTCCATTTTTCTGAAGCCGTGCCAAATTGCAGAACCCTGTTTAATTCCAATGGAGCCGAGCCTGAACCAGAACTCCAAACTTCTGCCTTTTTGATACTTCTGATGAATGATTGCACTCCAAGGACTTGTGCCGAAGATACCTCTCCACATGGATTTGCAGACCAGGGCTTTACCGAAAAGCCTTAGATCCATCAGACCCCAGCCCCCGAGCTTTTTTGGCAACGTTAGGAGATTCAGTTTTGTCAGATGGATTTTGCCTCTATCTGCTTTAGCACCCCAAATATAGTTGGCGGAGATCCTGTTCATGGCATGGATAATACTGGCCGGGAGGAGATAAAGATGGGCCCAGTATACCACCATTTGCATCAAGACAGATTGGGTGAGGACGACTCTACCTCCCAACGATAAAGATCTATGTTCCCACATCGAAATCTTGCTATAAAATCTCTCTACTAGCCATCTCCAATCATTCTTTGAATAAGCCTTAGCTTTAAGGTGGAATCCCAGATACTTGATTCCATCGGACAAAGATCTTGTTTCTATCCCGAAGAGATGAGAGATCCATAAAGTCGTGTCCCAATCGGTTTCATTGTGATACAGGGCCGATTTGGCCTTGTTAATAACAAGCCCAGTCGCCTTTTGGAAACGGTCAAGGATATTCTTAATACAAGCCCAGGATGCTTTTGACAACATTGCAAATAACAGGACGTCATCAACGAACAGATTATGAGAAATGTAAATTTGCTTGCATATCTTTACTGGAGCATACGCTTTTTCCTCCACTACTCGGTTGCTGTCCAGACTCAAGGAGTTCATGGCCAATATAAAAAGGAGAGGCGACAGTGGGCAGCCCTGACGCAAGCCCCTTTCCGCACGAAAATATGGAGAGGGAACACCATTAACAATGACAGCATAGTTAACATTTTCAATACATGCCATAATCCATCGAATAAGGCTGGGCTTCAGACCGATTTTCGCCAAGAGACTTTGCATAAATCCGCAGTCCAATACATTATAAAATTTTTGGAGGTCGATCTTCATAATAGCAGCTTCTGTTTTATGCAAGAACATAGAATGTAAGCATTCCTGTGTGCTGGCGACGACATCTAGAATATTTCGGCCCTTTAAAAAAGCATGCTGATTTGGAGAAAGATAGGATGCCAGCGTCACTTTGATTCTTTCAGCTATAATCTTTGTAATAATCTTGAATGTAATGTTGCATAAGGAAATTGGCCTGAAGTCCAGGAATGATTCAGGCTCTCCCTTCTTTGGGATAAGAGCAATCAGAGTGGAAGTAGTGTGGTTGTGAATGCAACCCGATAATCTGGATGCTTCCACCATACTGAGCAGATCCAATTTGAAGAGGTCGAAGAAATGGATCAAGAAATCAATTGTCCATCCGTCAGGACCAGGGGATTTGTCTTTCTTGAAAGACTTCATAACTCCAAGAAGTTCATTTTCAGTGACTGGCTGGAATAGAGCTTCGTTCTTCTCCTCATCAAACATTTCTGGAACCAAGTCTATGCCCCATAGAATATCCCTGAAAGCAATATCTTTTCTACTGCAACACTGTTCCTTGAAAAAACTAACTGTCTGCTTTGTGATATCCTCCTGTGAAACAATGTACCTGCCCTTATCATCTTTTATTTTCCAAATGGAATTTTTGGCTCTCCTTGTATTAGCATAGTTATGGAAAAACTTGGTGTTTTTATCTCCATCCTGGATCCATAAAGCTCTGCTTTTGAGCCTCCTTTTGCTTCCTCCTGTTGCAGCAGATTGAATTTTTCCTTCTTCAAATTCCTTAATCGGCACTTCATCTCAAAAGAGCAGGAGGCATATTCTGTTGATCCCAGCAGCAAGTCCAGTTCTTTTTGAATCCTCTGTAAATCTTTTCTATCTTTCTGACGCTTTTGAATCTGCCATTTTTTCACCAATCCCCTGATCTCGGCCAATTTTTCTCTGAAAGTAGAGAAAATGTGGAGATTGTCCCTTTCCTTAATCTCTTTCCATGCATTTTGAATGTATTCATTGAAAGCAGAACCTTGGAGTAGACCTATGTCAAACTTAAATGGGTATCCCAATCTGAATTGATTTCCAAGCCATGTTAATAGAATGGGGTTGTGATTCGATATCATAATGTTTTCCACAGATGAGCTTGGCATACCCAATTTTTCTATGATGCTGCTATGTACAAAAAATCGGTCTATTCTTTTAGCTATATAAGCCTTGTCGACTCTGCGATTTTTCCATGTCGGTTTCATCACCACGGGAGTAATATCTACCATATTCCTGTTGAGCATCTCTAAATTAATGAGATCAGCAAGTGCATTGTTTAACTTCCCCTGGCCCCATACCTCTTCAGATCTCAAAGCAGCGTTTAGATCGCCAGCAATAAGGAGATGATCGATGTCAAACAGATCTGTGGCAAAAATGCTTTTCCAGAAGGGAACACGGTTTTTATATGGCGCATATATATTAAGAATATTGATGGGAGAGTCGCATCCCCTGATAGAAGCCGCTATAATAATCCCTGCACAACACTTGTACGCCTTAGCTCTTACACGAACTGGATCCCAGAGAGTAGCCAGGCCCCCTGATAAACCACGAGCCTCTGTAGCAACCATGTACCATGTAGGGAGCATTTTCCTGAAATAAGATATAGTGTCCTCCCGGTTGTGCATGGTTTCCTGGATGAGGATTATACCAGGCCTGGAATGGAAAAAGAAATTTTTTAGCGTTATGTATTTGGGATCAACGCCAAGACCCCTAATATTCAGAGAGATGATAGGGATCATTTAGATGATTCGCCAGCCAGACTTGCTCTAAGGGGCTGTGAATCAGACATATCATAGATAGGCACCTCAACCAAAGACAAATTTCTAATTCCTCTATCAGTTACTGTAGATCTCCCTCTAAAGTGTCTGCTGCCGCCCCTACTCTTCTTCCGGACCGTAATATTCCTTGCCGAATCCGGACTGATAACAGGCATAGCATTGGGTCCAGGCTTGTGTATCGTAAGCGGCTCCAGTTCGAGGGATTTCCTATTAAGCAAATGATCCAGATCACTGTCATAGAGATTGACAGGCGATGATGCAGGGGAATTTAAAGGGGTAGGCCCGACACACTGTTCTTTTCCTCTATTGAGGCCCAGTCCAGCACGATCAGGTTGCGGCGATGAGGATGAGATAGGAATGGGAATAGAACCCACAGAAAAGTCTTCCCCCTTCGATAGCAGTTGATGAGAGTCAGGTAAAAACTCCTTCTGAATCATGGGGCGCGGTGATGGGACAGGCCTATCCTCTCTCGGCTCAGGAACGGGGGATCTTTGGATCCCAGACAGACTGCAAATGACAGGGCTATTTGAAGTATTCAGACAATCAGGGAAGGACTCAGGGGGCACAGACGGATCAACAGATTGATCGCGTGGGGGCTCAGGATTTCTGGGACAGTGAAACGGGATACTCGGGGAGGATGGAGAAGATGGTAAGTCGTTTCTGAACGACTTTTGCCTGTCCCGTCTAAAACCATACAATTTGACACTGGGGCAGTTTTTAACTAAGTGGCCCGTTTTGCGACAAGCAGCACACCTAAAAGGTATACCCCAGAAATCCAGTCTTTGATTAATAACCTGATTTTTCCAACTAATCTCAATATGGTCAGGATAACCTCCCCTAAACGGCTTTTGAATGAGAATCCATGCGATTCTTTTGTCCTTTTCGCCCAAGCACCATGGATCAACGTAGATGAAACGTCCTATAGCATTGCCAATCACCTCCAGAGTTTCACTGGACCAGAGCTCTAGGGGAAGGTTCGGGCACTTCACCCAAATAAGATTATTCATGGGGGTGTTTTTCAAAGGATTAAAGCCGATATACCATCTGTACAGAGCAAGAAAACTCCTTTTGAAAACCCATGGCCGACTCTGGATGGCTTCGGCGTCAGCAGCACTTAAGAAGTGGAAACAATACCACTCTCTCATAAGACTTGATATGACCGGGACGTAGCCAATGACTGGTTTCCAGAAGTTCGCCAGCCATTTCCTCATGTCAGAATCAGACATTTCGGGGAAATGCCATTTTCCAATAAGCGCCAGGTTCTGCAAGCTCTCTATTCTGTCGTCTAGCTGCGCACTCTCAATTCTTATCGCCGGCGGGGGGGGGGGGGGGGGGGAGAAGTTTTGGCAGGCTTGTGCAGCTTATTATAGCTGTGACTTTTACCCCCGATGCTTTTACCTTCCTGTGACATAGATGGCTTGACCACCAGGTCATCTAAAGTTGATCTCCAATCCCCTGCCAAAGCGGCAGCACCCCAGGCTTGTTCAGCCTCCACGGTGGCATTGATAAGGTCTTCCGTGGCGATGGCGTCAGAGACCCCCTCCATGCACCGCCAAAAAATTCCCTCGAGATATGAGGACAATCTAGATAGATCCAATTCCAGAAAAGTACCAAAAATCTAATGGAACCTGCCAACCGAAACTAGCCTCGTCCTATGGGAAGTAAATATCAAAGCGGATGAGGGTACAGAATAAGGACACTGAGAGAGAGATATCCAGGGCAATTCATAAAAGATCCTTCTGCAAATGATGTCCTGAGAGTGACATCTATTGCCACCCAGGACCCCAAAAAGGATATATTAAGGATTTAGTTGTAAGGACACGTACAGGGATTTAAGACGATTTAACTCAAAACATAATGCCAAGACCAATTTGAAAAATCCGGGGGAGGACAATAACTTGACCGGCCATCGGAAAAAAATTCCGAAGGGGAGGAAAGACCAAAGAAACCGGGACTCGATTCCAAGACCTCTGGAGAAACACTATGTGCTATGAAGAAGGTTCATCACAGTCCAGACAGCAACAATAAACCTTAAAGATGCACCACCAATATCCTATCTTAAACCTTACGTCAGTGCAAGGTTTATATATGACAATTGAATTTCTAAGTCTAAGAAGAATAGCTTTTATCATCCTGAAATTTCTTCATCAAAACCAGAGATTGGCATATAGTAGCTCATATAACGCTTAATGTAGAAAAATAAAACTAGGACGAATTCATCCAGACATATCAACGGGAAGATAGAAAGATCATCCATGAAATTCTAATAACAAAAAAGACAATAATGTGAAAAACGTAGAGCAGAGATGAGGAAAAACAGTCACTGACTTGGAGCAAGAGTCGAGACACCCCGAACGTGAGCTCCAGATGAAACAAACACCAGACATCCAGCTAGCGTCGCGATAAAAGATAATATTTATGTATAGAATAGGAATAAAGAGGCCATGCAAAGAAATATGAATAAGCTAAGGGACAGAGTAAAGAGCATGATGCGGAATGGACCTGTGCAGGAGGAAGGTTGTAGACCTGCGCAGAAGCCGAGCGTGGAAGGATGGCGGAAAAAGACTTGCGCAGAAGCCGGTTAAGGTAAAAAGGCAGAAGGGAGGCGGAAAAAGAGCTGCGCAGAAGCCGAGCATAGAAGGGTGGCGGAAAAAAGAGCTGCGCAAAAGTTGGTTAAGGTAAAAAGGCAGAAAGGTGACGGAAAAAGCCCTGCGCAGGAGCCAAGCGCAGAAGGGTGGCGGAAAAAGACCTGCGCAGAAGCCGGTTAAGGTAAAAAGACAGAAGTTTTAACTTGACCCAGATAATGACACCAACGCCCAACATTCGCTCAGCATGCATGGGGGACGTGTCGAAAAGATGAGGGCCCTCACGCAGGCCATTGATTGGTTCATGCTTACGCCGGAGGATCAACGTCTCAGGCCGGGATTGGGTAGCTGAGGATCCCTGGGTGCTGGTGGTTCGCCTGGTTCCCACGTCGCTAGCGCTCGCTCCGCTCCTTCAGTGGGTCATTAAAATTTAGTAATTATTTGGTGAGTGTTAATGAGATAAAATTATGAAATTGTAATAATTACATTAATATTTATTGCATTACTATTATAAATTTAATTGAGTGGTTACTAATAATATAATAAAAAATAAATTTATATTAATTATAATATTATATTTTTATTATAAATTTATATTAATTATAATATTATATTTTGTTTTAGTGTGGGTTTTTATTTTATAATAAATGTGATTAATTTCTCAATTTATAAGTGTAAAGAAGTAGGATTGAAATTAGTGAAATAAATCATATAAAGTGTTTGATAATTAGGGCAATTTATGTGCTTATTCATCATAAGAATTTTTGAGTTCAAACATATTTAACTATGGAGTATTTCTCACAATCAAGTCTACTTAGCTTACTACCCCATTTGCAAAACCTTAACAAGTATTGTTCATCATGAATTATTTACTTAGAGTTTCCTTCACTCATTTTATTTAAACATCAAGGAGCTTCCTCAACACAACATATGAGATATTTTTAGGGTTAAATGTATAGAGTAAGCTCTTTCACTCTTTTTATTTAAGCATCAAGAGGCTTCCTCAATGCAACATATGAAATATTTTCAAGACTAATTGTGTAGATTAAGGCATTAATATGTGACCCATATCCTTAGAGATGATGATGAATGCTATGAAATTCATTTCATTAGTTTCAGTGTCACTACTTCATTGTGTAATGCCCCGTACTAATAAATCAATAAATTAATAAATAAGAATAAGAATAATAAGAATCATGCTTTGATATATTTAATTTACTTTTCTTACTTCGTATTAATATATATTAGTATTTGCTAGGGTTTTGCAGAATATTTTGAATATTGAGTGTTGGAAGTTGAATCACAACTTTGAAAACTCAAATCAAAAGTCAATCCCACCAAGTAGTTTATCCTAAATGGTTCTATGAGTGGTTCGCCGGGGAGTGGTGAAACCCCCTCCTATCGTAATGTAGTTGCCAGATCCCATAGGCAAGCAGAAGGAAATGTAGGTTCTTCTAAAGGAAGTATAGGTGAGGAGGAAACCCATGTGGTTGGTGCTCAATGGCAAGCTCGATTGAAGGGAAAATGCCTTCCAAAGGCCTCAACAAACCCGAAGTTTGTCATCCCCAATAATAGATTGGAGATATCAAGACAGTTTTTGAAAGACCATGCTCTGATATGCAAATTCATGGGCATCTGGCCTCGAGAACATGACATCGTAAAGTGAATACAATTAAAATGGCGACCAAAAAGATTGGTGGAGCTGAGATTGAGGGCCAAAGGTTTTTTTACGGTTATCTTTTTTGACCTAGAAGATCGAAAGAGAGTTTTTGAAAACAACCCATATTTCATGAATAACGTCAGGTTGTTTATGAAATTTTGGGAGGGATGCTATAATCTAGAGGAGGAGCAGTTTCTAGCAGCCTGGATTTCAGTGCGACTTTTCTCCCTCCTAAATGATTTATGGGAACCATACATTCTTGAGGGCATCAGCCTTGCTATTGCAGACTTTATGAAAATCTTAGAGATCACCAAGAAGAGGAGGCAAGCATCATATACTCGAATTTGTGTTTATATGAACATCTCAAAACCCCTCCTTGAATCAATAGATCTTAAGTACCATGACAAGATTGACACAATCATTAGATTACAAGCATGTGCCCTTCAAATGCATGCATTCCATGAGTATGGGCACTTGATCAGAAATTGCCCGCTAACCCTAGTGGACAATCAGAGGAAAAGGTGCAAGGGCGAGAGGATGGATTTCAAGAGGTGGCCAATAAGAAAAGTAGGCCTGCCCGCAACCAATTGATGCAGTCAACGCAAAAGGGATCAAAAGATAAGAACCAGGTTAAACATAGAGACAATCCATTTACATATCTCAGGTAGCTCAAAAACCTTGGTGCAACGATGGAGATGGAAGAGCAGCTGGGTGAACATCCAATGGAGGTGGAGGAGCAAGGAAGTCGAGTGGAGGAGCAAGACAATAATTGGTCGGAAAAGCCTAACCCTAAACGAAAAGCCATAAAGGACACCTGAGATAATTCAGATATCAAAGAATTGCTTGCCACTACTAGTAATATCTTGGAGGCAGAGAATCGACAGGACAAACTGAGTTCAAATGAATGCACAATGTTGGAGTTCCTCCGAACATGGGCTAGAGCAGAAGCCCAAGAGATACCTTTAGAGCAATGCAACATTTCCTCCATCTATATGGGCAATGGCGACAAAGCAATGTACATTTGGAAGGGGATTTGAAGAGCGCTAACATTGGAAAAGGGGACTCCACAACTGCATCGAACCAAAGAACAAGAAACAAATGAACAAAATAGGAAAGGAAGAAAAACTATTAGAGAGGTGCTAAAAGAGGCTGACAAGTTTTTGTTAAACTCAAGGCAAGCTAATAAGCTAATAGAATTTCAAAGTATTTTCTCCAAATCACCTTTGCTTCTCAATGGTCTCTTGGAATATTTGGGGCCTCAACAACAATGGTAAGCAAATGTACTTGAAGACTAGGATAGAGAATGAAAAACCAGAGATACTAATCTTGTAGGAAACAAAAGTTTCTAGTATGAAGTTAACAAAGATCATGGGTAAATGTTGGAGAGGTAGCAATTTAATGGCCATTGATGCACAAGGAAGCGTGGGAGGCTTGACGGTCATATGGTATCCCAGAATGGTAGTTTTCTACGACTGGGTGGCTTAACCCAATATCCTCTTGGGGTGCTTTCGTTGCTCTGGAGCAGGAGAGCTAGTTTTCTTGACGACAGTATATGGTCCCTCAGTACTAGGAAAAAAAGAGGGCTTCTTGAATGACTTGCGGAGTATGAGAGGAAATAATCAGGATGAGTGTTGGATCATAGGAAACAACTTCAATATAATTCATAGTCTAGAGAGAAAAAAGGAGGGATTAGGAGATTAGAGTTGACGTCAACACTCTTTTAGGAAGTTATCCAAGATCTAAGGCTTGCAAAGGTGGAAAATGCTAAATGGCATCCACACCTGGAACAACCACCATGGAGGTCGACACCACCAGGTGGATTACCATCTTGACTGGTTCCTCCTTGAAGAATTACTTGATCGAGATCTATTCGTGGAGGCCACCATTGTGCCATGTCTAGGATCAGATAACTAGCCAATACAACTGGAGAATAACCTGAAACACCTGGAACAACCATCGTGGAGGTCGACCCCAGGTGGCTTACCATCTTGACTGGTTCCTCCTTGAAGAATTACTTGACTGCGATATATTCGTGGAGGCCACCATTTTGCCATGTATGGGATTAGATCATTGGCCAATACAACTGGAGAACAACCTAAAAATGGCACCGTGCAATAGGGAATTATGCTTCAAGAGCTCCTATCTCCAAAACCCCAACTTTTTATCAAAATTGGAGGGGTGGTGGTAGGAAATTTCAGTCGAAGGAGAAATCTAAGCTAGACATTTCAACTCAAATTAGAGGAGTTAAAACTAAGAATAAAGCAATGGAACCAGTTGAATTTGACAACATTCACTCAGAAAAGAGGAAGCTAGAAGCATGTATAGAAGAACTCCAACAGGAAATTATAAGGGAAGGTAGAACCAAAATCTTGGCAGATGAGGAGGGACAAATTATTCATGACTAGAGCTGCACTATAAACAAGATGAATTGCTATGGAAATAGAAGTCCACAATTCAATGGTTGCTTGAAGTTGAAAGAAACACCAAGTTCTTTCACAAGCCCATGATCAAACACCAACATTACCACTGGATATTTTCCCTAACTTCAAGGGATGGTATCTAGTTGGTCGAACATGAGGACATGGAGGCATAATTAGTTTCCTTTTAGTAGGATTTGTTGTCGGAAGGTGAATAGGACAAAACTGAAGCCATCACTAGGGTCACTGACCATATCCCCAACTTGATCAATTCGAAACAAAATGCCACTCTTATGAGGGAAATTTCATTCACTGAGGTGGAGGAAGTAGTGAAAGAAATACCCAACAACAAAGCACTGAGACTAAATGGATTCATGTTAGACTTCTTTATGGCATGTTGGCCCTTCATGAGTAGAGAAGTACATGCCTTGGAGAGGAATCAAGGTGCCTAAAATAGGTATGGTTTGGTTTGAATGCAACTTTTATTACTTTGATTCCTAAGACCAATAATTCGAGTGATCCAAGTAGCGTCAGACCCATAGCCCTTTGTAATGCAGTGTACAAAATCATCTCGACGGTCATTGTTAAAAGACTGAAGCCCTTGCTAAAACATATTATTGCCTTGAAACAAACAGGGTTTGTGGAGGGACAACAAATTTTGGATGGAATAGTCACAACATGTGAAATAGTCCTCTTGCTCAAACATGCGGTAGGAAGCCTAAAATGTTAGTCAAGCTTGACCTATCTAAAGCATACGATAGATTAAATTCTAACTACTTGCTTAGTGTCTTGTCTTTTTTGGGTTTTCTTCTCACTAGATTAGATGGATCAAGTCCTTAATATCCACCCCCTTCTTTTCTATATTGTTGAATGGCTCACCCAACCATACATTCAGAGCATCTAGAGGTCTCAGAGAAGGGGATCTACTTTCCCCCTTCTTATTTATCATAGCAACAAAAGAACTTGGGAGATACATTAAAACAACAGTGAACCATGGACACCTTAAAGGAATCTACATTTTGGATCAAGATCTTCTTTTGACATACCAACATTTTTTTGATGACATTATGTTGTTTGGAGAACCAATGATGCAGGAGACGAGAATGTTGGATATCATCTAGTCGGGTTTTTAGGATGCTTCTAGTATGGTTTTTTTTTTTTGTAAAATTAAGCAGTTATATTAATGATTGAGAATAAAAATACAATGGTCTGCAGGGGTCAGAGCG
The DNA here is from genome assembly GCA_031772625.1 of Pinus tabuliformis. Lineage (NCBI taxonomy): Eukaryota > Viridiplantae > Streptophyta > Pinopsida > Pinales > Pinaceae > Pinus > Pinus tabuliformis. The sequence continues at coordinate 1,878,178,306 of CM062818.1, forward strand.
ACCTGCCTGTGTTGACTGGGTGGCCTTTCCAGGCAAATGCCTGCAGCATATACAGTGCTCTAAGTAGAGTTTTCATGGAGCCCGTGAGGTGATCCTGCAAGAGTGGTGGGCATCTTGCTGCGAGGTGGGCAGAATGCTGCGAGGTGGGCAGATTGCTACCTGAAGTTCCTGAGATTGTCGTGCTTGAAGTGGATGACCATTCATTTTATTGATGCGTCTTTTGGGTGTGCAGTGATGTGTCTCCAATCTTGATTGCGCAAGCCTATTGGTGCAGATATTCTCTTTTCAGTGGCACATCTGCAGATCTTCTCTTTTCAGTGGCGCTTCTGCCGTGGTTTAACATTCCTTCCGGTGTTTGAAGCCATAGTGTGCCTTGCTGCCGAGGCCTAAGTGTGCAGATCTGTCCGCTGGATATTTTTGCAGTTTTCTTTGAGCACTCCTTCTGCTAGATCGTGCCAGAGGCTGTGGAATTCTACCATCTAGGAATCTATCCCTGCATTTGCTAAGACATCAGCTATCTTGTTTGCCTTTCTGCGAATTGCTTGGAATGTAATCCCTTGCAAGTTGCAGAGATGATTTTGGAGATCCTGCAGTGTTGCCGACAGTCTCCAGCTGGGGGTAACTTTATGTACCTGCGCTCCCATCTGGAGTTTCTTTATCATCCTGATTATGATCTCTGAGTCTCCTTCCACTATCAGTGGTAGAAATCTGTAGCGGCCTGCCAGAATGAGACCCCGAATGAGAGCAATTAGTTCTGCAACGTTGTTGGTGTTCACTCCGATGTTGCCATGATAGACGAGATGAATTGTGCCTGTGTGATCCCTTACTATGCCCCCATATCTAGCTATTCCCGGGTTCTTTCTTGAAGCCCCGTCGAAATTGAGTTTGAACGTGTTTGAAGGGGGCAGAGTCCAATTGTCCTGCATTGTTCCGTTGGAGACGCAGTTTTTACCAGCAGGGTTGATCTGGGTTTGAAGATTTAGGATTTGAATGATTCTGTCATCATTTGGTGAAGTGTTGCCCTCTTTCTGCAAAGTGCCCATGGCATTGACCGTTTCTTTGATGAGCTATCTCACTTTTCCTATCAGCATGCTTACTGCCAGTGCAGAGTTTTTGAAGATTCGTGCGTTTCGTTCTTTCCAAAGGATCTAGGCTATTGCTCCCGGTATTAAGTTCCAGGCACTGTTGACCAAGGGATTGGAGGACATGGATGTTCTCCACTGGCTGAGTGAGAGTTGAATGGAGTCTCTGTTTCTGTCAGATTGTCTGAAGATCATAGCCATGTCATCCCACAGAGAGCAGGCCATTGGACAGGCATTGAGTATGTGATTGAGAGTTTCTGGGCCATCCTCACAGAGTATGCATCGTGAAGGGCCTCTGAAGCCTCGTTTTTGAAGATTGTCCCATGTGAGTGCTTTGTTGTGCATGACCAGCCAGGAGAAAAGTGTGATTTTTGGCCATGTTCCTCTGCTCCAAAGGGTTTGCCAACTGTGGTCTAGTTGTGGATCCAGAGAGGCTGCCAAGATCTGATATGCTTCTTTGAGGTTGAACGTTCCTTTGGGGTTTCTTCCCCATCTCAGGATGTCCTCTTTGTTGGAAATAAGGGTTCTTATTTTGTCCAGGTCTTGTAAAAGCTGGTCTACGTTCATCAGGCCTGCTTGAGCTTGCCATTGTTCTCTGGATAGCCACTTTTGCCAGGTGGTGGCCTCGCTTGCAGGTTGCCAGTAGTCTGCTACCGTAACCTTGCCGGACTCTTGCATAGCTCTTTTAAGAGTATTCCAGTGTGGGTGTTCCAAGGTTGGAAGCTGCTGCCAAGCATCTTCCCAAAAGAGGGCAGTTTTTCCTTGGTGCACTTCCCAGAAGCTATGCTGTTGCACGATATATCTGTTCTCCCAGGCTTTGTTCCAGATGGGGGATCCTTGCTTGGTGCCGGTCAGCCGAATGAGGTCTCTGTCCCTGACTTGAGTTGTGTATTTCGCTTTCCACCAGGTTCCCCACAGGGAGCTAGGATTTTCTACCCATCTCCACCAGATTTTTGCTGCTACGGCCTTGCTTAATATTTCTGGATCTCTTAGGCCCAAACCTCCCTTCCTTTTTGGTTTGCAGATGTCTGTCCATTTGATGAGGGCCCATTTGGATTGCTTTGAGGCTCCATTCTAGAGGAAGGATTGTTGAATGCTTCAGATGGATTTGTACACCGCCTTAGGTGCTGCTAGTGCTGAGAACATGTATGTTGGCATGGTTTGCAGGACTGATTTGACTAAGATCAGTCTGCTGGCCATGTTTAAGGCTCGGTATGTCCAGTTGCTTAGCCAAGCTTTCATTTTGTTGAGGAGGGCTTCCCGGTTGGCAGATTTGTAGGCATATTCCGAAAGTGGTATGCCCAGATATTTAGTTGGAAGGGAGGTCTTTTGGATCTGCAGAATTCTGCTGAGATTTCTTTGCACGGGAATGGATGTGTTGAAGAATTTTTTTTTTGATTTGGTAAGATTAATTTCCATACCTGAGGCCTCCGAGAAAGTCATTAACACTTGGCTGATGGTTCGATCTTCCTGCACTGTGGGGGCGCCCATGAGCATTGTATCGTCTACAAATTGCTGATGCGTTACTGTGGGTCCTTGGTGTGTCGGTTTGATGCCTTTGAGATGATTCTGCCTTCTTGCCTTGGTTAAAGATCTGCCCAGCCCTTCTGCCATTATGATGAAGAGAAAAGGAGACAAGGGATCTCCTTGCCGTATACCTCTGGATGGTGTGAAGGGTTGAAGGGGTCCTCCGTTCAGCAGGATGGAGAAGAAAGCGCCTGAGACCAGTTCCATTGTCCAATTTATCCATTGCTGACTGAATCCGAAAGCCTGGAGGATTGCTCTCATGTATTCCCAGCTGATTCTGTCAAAGGCCTTTGACAGGTCAAGCTGGATAAGCATGCCTGGAGTCTTGTTCATTTTGAGAGAGTGCATCACTCACTGGGTGAGGATAATGCTGTCCGTGATCTGCCTGCCTTCGACATAGCCGGTTTGCTCCTGAGAAATAATTGAAGGGAGGACGGGTTTGAGTCTGTTAGCCATCAATTTGGAAAGGATTTTATAGAGGACATTGCAAAGGGCGATGGGGCGAAACTTGTCCGGGGAGTCAACCTGGCTAGATTTGGGAATTAAGGTGAGGAAAGTGGCATTGATGGCTGGTAGCACTTTTTTGGTTCTGTGAAAGTTCCTTACCAGGATGAGGAGGTCTTCTTTAATGATGGACCAGCAGGCTTTAAAAAATTCAATTGTAAATCCGTCTGGTCCGGGAGCCTTGTTTGTGGCCATGGTGAAGATGGTCTCTTCAATCTCCTGCTCGGTAAAATCCTTTAGAATGAGGGAGTTTTGCTCCTAAGTAACAAGGGTGGGAATGGCATCAGTGATTGCATTGATGGCTTGGGTTCTGTTTAGGCTTGGTTCGCTGAGAAGAGAGGTGAAATAAGAGTTGAGTTCATCCCCAATGTGCTCCCTGGAGAACACCTTATCGTCATCAGCTTTTTTGAGAGAGAGTATTCGATTGCAGGCTCTGTGCTGGATAGTGGACTTATGGAAGAAACTGGTGTTGCGTTCTCCTTGCTTTAGCCATTGCACCCTCGATTTTTGTCTCCACAGCATCTCTTCCTTCTTAAGTCATTCTTCCCATTGTCTTTGTAGATTTGTTTCTTGAGCTTTCCTTTCCTCATCATGCCCTTCTGTGATCATTGTTTGCTGTAGTAGCGCCATTTTTTCCTCAAGTTCTTTTTTGGCTTGAAAGATGTCTCCAAAGGTGTCTTTGTTCCATCGTTTGAGGTTGGATTTGATGGTTTTGAGCTTTTGCTGGAAGATATACATGATGTTGTTGCTTCTTATGGTGGTTTGAGTCCACCAGCTTTTTATGTTTTCCATTAAAGTAGGGTGTTCTGTCCAAAAGGCCTCGAATCTGAAAGGTTTGTTGTGGGGCTTTTCTAGATTGGTGAAGTGGATCTGCACAGGCCAGTGATCCGAGCCTCCTATAGGCAGAAGGTTGGCCTCCATGTCGATGTTTTGCAGCAGAATGGATTCCGATAAGAGGAACCGATCGAGCCTTGATGCTATCTGCATGTTTCCTCCTTGCTTATTATTCCAGGTATGCAAACCATTGACTGTAGGGATGTCAGTAAGTCTGGATTCAACAATAAAGGTGTTAAATGCCTCCGAGTCCTTATCCAATTTTCGTAAGCCTCCCTTTTTCTCCGCTAGAGTGGTGATCATATTGTAATCTCCACCTGCAATCCAGTGAGTTGCCCCATGGTGTTGTCTAACTTCGTTTAGGTCCTTCAGCTTCTTCAGCTTTTCCTGTATTCTTTGAGGCCCATACACATTGGTGATACATATCGATTGGTTTGAATCAGGCATGTTGAGGATGACCGATAATGAATTCTTGGTGGAGAGAGCATTCTGCAAGAAGAATTTGTTTTTGTTCCAGAATGTTAATAACCCTCCTGATTGCCCAAGGGCATCTATGCTTATACATTGATGACCGTTGGAAACGAGTTTTTTGAGCGTTTCTGTGCCCTTGGGAGAGCATTTGGTTTCTTGCAGAAGGACAATGTCTGGGTGCTGCGAGAATATGCGATTTTTCAGGACTCTTCTTTTGCTGGTGCCGTTAAGCCCCCTGATGTTCCAGGTTGTGATTTTCATTGAGATTTCTTTGGAGCAGATAGGACCAAGGCCCTGATTTTTCCTTCATTGATGAGACGTCTGCCTAGCTCTTGTATTTGTTGTCTGGTGGATTTGCGTCCCCGTTTTCTGCCTGGTCCTTGTGGTTTGTATTGATCCAGATCTAGGTTGGCTTGAATACCTGTTTGGTTGCTATTTCCCCATTGCCTTTTGGCTGTATTTTGGTTAATGTATTCCAGTTGTAGGTATGCCATTTCTATCTTCTCCAAGTGTTTCTGGGGAATGGCATCCACGCCCAGTTTGGACCATTGCTCATTGACCTTTTGGAGATCAAGATCTCCCAAAATCTCCTCCAGAGGATTGCTTGAGGTTGTAGTGGAGGGCTGATCTGGTTGCGGTTTAGTGCATTGCGGGGTTTGCATTGAGGTGTGGGCGGTAGTAGTCTGGTTGGAAGCGAGATTTGGGTTTTGTTGCAGTGCCTGGGCTTGAGAAGAGACAGAGGTTGTGCTTGGAGCATTGATCGTCGTCATGGGTTGATTGGATAACGGCGGATCCTGAGCAGTGGGGGCCTGTGAGACTTTGGGGTGCTCCAGTGAATCAAGGTTGCTCAGAACTTCAAAGCTTTTTTGCTGTGTGGAGGCTTTATTGGTAGGGTTGGTATTGGTGGGGGGTTTTGTAGGCTTTTTTCCTTTCTTGCCTCTGCTCTTTCTTGCGACTGTGGTGAATCCAGGCGTTGGAGTAGCCTCTTGTTCCTGTTGGGCCTGAGGTTGTTTATTTGCAGTGCAGCTGTGACTTAGATGGCCATGCTGTCTACATGTGCGGCATCTGAAAGGGATATTTTCGTAGTCTATGGTTTGCTTCCATTGCACTTCTTTATGGATCAGTTCCATATGATCTGGGAGGGGCCCTGAGATGTCCATGTAAACACAGAGTCTAGCATAGGCTGTGTACTTACCTTGTATAGTGAGATCTGAGGCTTTGATGAAGACTCCCAACTGGTTTCCGATGGCCTCCAAGATGCGTTTGTTCCAGTAATCCACAGGTAGAGAGTGCAGGCGGATCCATACTAGAACTTTCTTGAAATCCTCCTGCTCTGGTGCAAAGTTTGGCCTCCAGTAAGTTATGTATAATCCTGCAGAGTTGTAGAAATACGGGCCACCTTCGAATATGCGGTCTCTGTCATCCTTGTGAGCGAAAATTACTGTGAAAAAGCCTCTCAATCCCAACTGGGTTTCCATTTTTGGTTGATCCACCAGCATAGGGCCTTTTCGTGAAGTCTAACCCCCATGAATCTACAGATCAAGGCCTGCTTGCTCATATGGTCCCTGTACTCCTCGATCCAAGGGTCATCAATGATTAGTTTGGGTATTTTTTTTGATATGGGCTTGCATGTGGACTGAGTTTTCTCGCGGCGTTGTCTTGGAGTTTGCCCTTCGGACGCAGATCCTTTGGGCGCTGAATCGTTGCTTTGTTCCGCTGATCTGGAGCTGAATGGAGTATTGAAGGCGTCCGAGGGTATGCTGCCGAATATGAAGGGCGTGGAGTTTGGGGGGGTCGAACCCCCCCTGTGTTATGCATGTGTCGAATCAGTTCAGAATGGCCCTGAGGGATCTATCTGTCACGTTCCTGAATGGTTGGCAGGCTTGTAGAGCTGTGATTAGGAGCTGCAGAGATTTGGCCCTAATCGCCTCTTCTCAGAAGCCCCAGCCAAGTTCAACTCTTTCTTAATTCAGATTCTTGTGTGATGCTTCTAGTATGTTGATCAATGGGGAGAAGTCTAATATGTTTTTGTTCAACACCAGTGGAATGTTATAGAGAAACCTAGCTAGAATCTTGGGCTTCCAGGTGGGTTCCTTGTCGGTGAAATACTTGGGCGTTTCAATTGTTATCAACTCTCTTCAGACCTTGTGCTGGCAAGAGATTAAGAGTAAAATTCCAAACGTTTGGACAATTGGGCCTTTCATTTTTTGAACATTGCAGGCTGTGTTATTTTGTTGAAGGAAGTTTTACAAACTATTCCTGTCTATCAGTGGTCTTTCTTACCGACCCCTAAAGAGGTATATAAGGATATAGTTTCAAGGTTTCATAAGTTTCTATGGAAAGGTGCCAAATAGGCTAAGAAGTGGGTGACTTGCGAGAAGGTCTATCTGCCTAAATAGGGAGGCTAACTAGGTTTAAGGGAGCCTGAGTTGCTACACAAAAATTATGGTGGAGATGGATCTGTTGACGGTGTTGGAAATCTGTCAACCAAGGGGATCTCCTCGATATGAAGTCCCAATCAGACCTCACACTGTTTGGTGTAGGAGCCCCATCTGGTATAAAGGCTCAGTTGCCAAATCCTTAAAGGTTTTCCTTGGCTCTAGCTGCCAACACATGAGAGTGATGCAATGGTGTATGCGAAAAGCAAGGGAGGTGTGCCTAGTGAGTGTGCAGTTGCAACTGTGTCAAGGTTCTTCTACCGCAAAGGGGGGAGAAACGTGTAAGTGAGAGGTAATAGTACCACCCAAGAAGAGGCACACATGAACCAAAAGGCTCCATCTAACATCCAACGGAATAGTCCACAACGAATGCGACGGTCGGTACAACCAACAAACAAAGAAATATTTGTGTAGTATCCAATGGAATAGTCCATAAGGATGGGACAACAATAACAACCATTACAACACATTCTCAATAAGATAAGCAATAAATTAATCAAAATAGTTCAACTATCTTAGTACACGTGAAAACAAACATGAAATACAAACGTCCACAAAAGAGTCTTACAAACATTCTTAGTCCATCCATGAAGAAGGTGTTGGCCTTAAAAGGCTTCTGTTATTAAACAAAAGTTCCAAGACACATGTTTACAATGTACATCACTAGCCCCAATAGTGGGACATTGGAGCTACTCCTTGCTCCTCAAAGAACTAGCTGATCTCTCTAATGCTTTGCAGGAGGAGCCAAGGTGACAAGTTCTTTGCTCATACAATGAGGGGGTATATATAACCAAGGGGTGATGCTTCCCCTTCGTGACTCTTTGGCTACCCTCATCACTATTCAACTTCCAATGACTTTTCAACTTACATGACTCTCCATATTCATGTGTGTCCTTTGGATTTCCACTTTATCATACATTTGAATATAATATACATGGTCCACAATAGTGATGTGGCATATGATCACTCATGACATGACATGACATGACACTGCTGACATGGACTGCTCAGGTGTTGTGGCATTGTCAAGCCATTGTCGCTGCTGTGAATGATGTCTTCTTGGGAATACGTTTGTCTTCCACTTCCCCATGGCTTGGTGACAAGAATCTTTAATGATCTCAAGCCTTGAGTGGTGGTCACAAGTTGGTGTCCCTTTGTCTTTCCTTGGAAGATCAACTTGCTTGCTCGGCTACAAGAGTGTCTTTTGCATGTCTTCCTCCTTCATCTCCTTCTTCGTCATCCCGCCATGACAAAGTACCTGTATCTGCAATTGACTCATGATGAGACAACGTTAACCCGAAAACTTCCTAGCATAAGATGGTGCATTCAACTTCAAAGACTGAGCCGAAATTGAGTTGCAGGTTGGAAAGAGAGGCAATGCTCTATCCCAATAACCAGCGCTGAGGCTTGAAGCCTGTAACTGTGCAATGTGCAGTGCAGGCTAGGCTCAGAGGTTGCCTTCTGTGCAATTTTGGAGATGAATGAGTCCCGCTGAAGGAGGGGTCACTGTGGAAGCTTTCTACGCAATTTTGGGAGACAGTGGGTTAGGATGAGGGGAGGACCAATGAAGGCAGCTTATGCTGTTAATTTTTGCAACTATGGTCAAATTCCACCTTGGACAGTTCAAATGACCAAGATGTTTGCATTAAATTCCTCTTTTCGAGAGGACCAAAATCGACCTAAAGATCACCTTATTTGGACAGGCGAAAGTTGGTTTTTGAATTTATTTATTTAATCATGTATATTGGATTGGGTTGGATCTAAGTAGATGTACAATTGACAAGTCGGCCTCAAACCCAAGTGGACCCTCATGAATGCCTATAAATAGAAGAGACCTCAAGCTCATTTGGACATATTGATCAAGCCATCTTCAAGCCATCTTCCCTTCTCTTATTGTCTTGGTCCACACAAGTCTGACAGAGGAAAGCTTGTGCAAAGGGTTCAAATCTATAGGGTCGAAGCTCACACATGTTTAGGATTTTTGATTTATGGAAGTTGGCACAACACTGGGCATTTTAGTCCTTGGATGCTGGCACATAGTGGTCAAGGCAGTGTCCAGAAAGCCCTAGACGCTGACAAAAATCCTGATCAGACTTTTATTAGAAGATTCTGCTAGACCATTCCCTTGAGGGTAATAGGAGGTGGAATGAACAAGTTTAATGCCCATTGAATCACACATTTCCACCAACTCTTTTGCCCTAAAGGCTGCTGCATTATCTGTTATTAGCTTATGTGGGCAACCAAATTTGCTGAAAATATTTTCTGTTAAAAACTTCATGACCACATTATGATCAGCCTTCTTTGTAGGGATTGCTTCAATTCATTTTGTAAAATAATCAGTGGCAACTAATATCCACCTGTGCTGGCCACTGGAGTGTGGGTTGATTTCACCAATGAAATCCAAGCCCCACTGCTGAAAAGGTCTTTTTGCAATGATTGGTTTTAGGGGCAGGGATTTTAACTGTTGCTTTCCTTCAAATCTTTGGCACCTATCACAAGATTTAAAAAAAGCAAACACATCAGGAAATAAAGTGGGCCAATAATACCCAGCTCTGAGAATTTTATGGGCCGTAGTTTTCCAATAATGATGCCCTCCACACTCGCTGGAATGAAACTGCTGTATGACTTCTCTTGACTGCTTTTTGTCCTGACACCTTAGGAATATCCCGGATGGATCCCTCCAATAGAGCAAGGTATTACTGATCCAATATTTTGCTGCCCTGAGTTTTAACGTTCTAGCTTGACTTGTGCTTAAGCCCGAAGGGATTTCTAGCTTCAACAAAAAACTAATTATTGCAGCATACCAATTACATGAAGCTAGATTCTCGGCCATCGATTGTTTTTTCTTTGTTTCAGCTGTTTCATCTTCTTCTGTTTGACCATTTTCTGCCATAGTGAACAAGAAATCAATGTCCAAAGACCTGCAATTTTCTTCAGCCAATAACTTGGCAAGCCCCTGACCTCTTACCAGCTTGGTGGGCTTCAGCTATATGTTAAATTCTATCATTTTTGCAATCCATTTTGCTCTTCTTCCATCAGCACCAGGTTGCATTAGGACATCTTTTATTGCAACAGAAGGCATGTATGCAATTATCTTGGAATGCAAGATATAAACTCTGAAAGCTTTCAAAGATTTGATAAGAGCATATGCCTACTTTTCCATAATATCATACCTTAGTTCAACATCCCTCAAATTCTTGCTTAAAAATGCCACTGGATGCTCTGGACCTTCTTCATCTCGCTGCAACAGAACAGCTGCAATGGTATCCTTAGAGGCAAATGAAAACAGGTGAAACTCCTTGCTATAGTCAGGACTTATTAATGTGGGAGCTTCCATAATAGCCTTCTTAATGGACTCAAAAGATTTTCTTGCTGCATCAGTCCATTTCACCTCTGCTCCTTTTTTCAACATGGAGGTAACATGCTTTACCAGCTCAACAAAATTAAGAATGAACCTCCTTACAAAGTTAATTTTGTCCAGAAAAGATTGAATATATTTCTTTGATCTCGGTACAGTCAAAGCTTGAATTGCCTTGACTCTTTCTGGGTCAATTTGAACACCTGCAGCAGACACAATATGTCCTAACAGCTTGCCTTCATGCAAGGCAAATTGTGATTTCTTCGGATTGACTGAAATCCCAAACTCCCTGCACTTCAAGAATAACTTTTGTAAATGCTGCAAATGATCATGATGGCTGCTGGAATAAACAGTTATATCATCAGGGTAGATGAGGACAAATTTGTCCTTCTCTCCCACAAAGGCTATATCCATAGCCCTCTGAAAAGTGGTTCCAACATTCATCAATTGAAATGGCATTTTGGCATACATAAAAGTACCCCAAGGAGTGGTAAATGCAGTCTTTTCTTTATCATCTGGGTGCACAACAATCTGATTAAAGCCTGAAAATCCATCTGTGAAAGACATTACTTTGGCTCCTGAGACCTTTTGCAGCGAATGCTCCTTTTTTGGCAAAGGATAATTGTCTTTTTTTGAGCATTTGTTCAAATTTCTAAAATCAACGCACAGTCTGATTTCTCCATTCTTCTTCCTTACCACCACTAAGTTGGCCACCCATTTTGAATATCTGAGGGGAACTATGATCTTGGCCGCCAGCAACTTTTTGATTTCTTTTTCAACCAGAGGAAGGAGCATAGGATTTATTGGTCTCAGCTTCTGTTTGAAAGGAATAATGTCTTTCTCAAGCGGAATTTTATGCTGAATTATATTCTTGTCATATGTTTTCAGATCACTGTACTCCCAAGCAAACACATCAGCAAATTGCCTCATTAATTTGCAGTATTCAACACTCTGGTTAGCAGATAGATGAGTAGACAGATTTATAAATTTGGGCTGACCTGGACTTCCTATATCATGCTTACAAACTGCAGAGTGATCTTCTTTTTGGGCAGCTTTGTAAGGCACATCATTGTGGTTAAACAATATTTCAAGAGGAATTAGACCCTTAGGAATATGGTTACTAGGAAGCTGGACTATGCTATTCTTTCCAATCTTATTTCTAAGCTGGGACTTGGGATTTTCTAACAGGGCATCATTATTTTGGTCAATTTGCATTTCAGAGAACTCATCAATGACTTGAAGGAACCTATTTATCTCATCATCATCATCAAAAACCTTCCAATGGTGTACATTATCAGGGAAGGAGGGTTTATACTTCATTTTTACTTCATAAACTAGTTTGGGAGGCAATGGGGGAATGATCAGACTAGCTAAAACAACAAGGGAATCGACAAGCTGATTTTGGGCTCTAGGAATGTATGAAATGCAGAAATAATCAAAGAAATCTTTGACTCTCCATACCTCATCTCTGTATGCTCTTAGCCTCGGATGCTTTGCTTGGAATGTTTTATTTACTTGCAGAATTATTAGATCAGCATCTCCAAATACTTTCAGGTTTTTTATTCCTCTGTCTTTGGCTGCATGAAGGCCCAACAGCAGTGCTTCATATTCTGCTATGTTGTTTGTCACCTGAAAAATCAGCTTTAAAGACAATTGAACTCTTTCTTGTCGTGGATATACTAGCACCACCCTTGCTCCTATAGTCTCCTTGGTGCATGCTCCATCAAAGAACATCTCCCAAATCTGACTTCCTATATCATTCTCGGCCTAAGTTGTTGGTTTCCTGATCTGCAATGAGGCCTTATGAGATTCTTCTATTTGGAGAATGCATGCTCCAAAATCAGTGTCCACTGCGTATATGGGATGATTTGTAGGATTATTCTCATCACTAATGATATATGCCAGTTGTGCTTCTCTATATAACCTCTTGCTTTCTCCTCCAAACACTGGGACAGTTGCATAAGATAGATCATTCTATAATGTCCCACCTAGTCTCTTAATCCACCCTCTAGACAACAACATACCAAACTTAGGAGGGACATCAGCCACCACTATATCCATCATCATACTCTTCATGGGCAGTTGGGTTAAGGTAATGGCCAGATCCTTAATTAATCCAAGACACTTTACCTTCCTTGAATCAAAAGAAAACAAATCATGATAAGGTCTAGTGATATCAAGGCCTAACTCTTCCATGACAATTTTAGGCATTAGATTGTGGCTGGCCCTTGTGTCTAGCAGGGAATTGTGGAGGATTTTATCATGGATAGTTAATGAAACATAGAAAGATGGAGAATTATTATCAGCAGGTTCAATCATGGGGGTAAGCACAATAGCAGGCTTGTCATCTTGCAAATTGACAGAGTCAATGGAGGTTTGTTTAGATTCTAGTTCAAGGGCTTCAAGGATGGGCTTTCTAAATAATTCACTCTTCACCAAATCAGCCAGAGGCACAAATATTTTCAATTTCTGAACTTCTGACTCAAGACTGAAAGAAGAGAATAATTTATCAGCGATTTTTACCTCTTGAACTGGAGCTTTGAGGGTGACAAGATCAGCTGCTGGTCTTCTTTGCTTGGTATTCTGTGGCGCTGTTTGGACAACAGCTCCTTGTGCAACATTTTCTTTGGCATTCTTTGCATTGGATCTTAGATTATATCTCTGCTGCTGCTCACCAGATTGCAGAACAGCACCGCTGTCCCACATCTGACTGTTTTGTTCTTGCAGCAATGACTCTTCATATTCGGCCAATGTCAAAAACGCAGCGCTGCCTTTATCTTCCATGCAGTGAATTTCATCCTCATTTTCTTCAAATTGTTCCCCCTCCATGACTACATTTTGAAAGGGAGCCTTAACTTTATGATCTTCTTTTGTTTCTTCACCCCTTTGCATAATTTGTAACTGCTCATTTGCTTTTCTGAATGGGTTTGGATTTCTTGGAGCAAATGTGTTTTGCTGCCTTGTTTTCCCTGAAGTCTGCTCAACTTTTAGCTTAGAAATTTCAGCAGCCAATGACTCTATCATCTTAGTCATTTTGTCTAATTTAGGCTCTGAAGTTAAGGCAGGGGAAGAAGAAGCCTCACCTCTCAGCCTTCTTCTATCAACTTGACTCTTTAATTTCTCAGCTGCCATAATATTGGATTCCACTTCCAGGGCTGCATCTTGCATATCACTCAGAGTAACACATCATCTTTCTCTCAATAATAAGCAGAAATCAGAGTCAAAAGCATTGGCATATGTGAGTTTGGCAGCGGTGGGGGTAGGCTTTACCTCAGCTAGTATTTTACTATACATTTTATTAAATCTTTTATTGAAGTCAGGTAAAGACTCACCCTTTTCTCTTTTCAAGTTTCCAAACTCAGTATGATAATACAAGAAGTCCTTCTTATCTCCCCATTGCTTCAAAAATGCATCATATAATGCTTCAATATCTGTTATAGATCTCTGGGGTAATTCTCTAAACCACTTCCTAGCCTCTCCATCAAGGCTCTGGACAAAAACTCTCATCCATACATCATTCTCACTTATATCTAAATTATCAGCATAACTATAAAAAGCTTCAAGATGTTCTTCTGCTGTTACTCCCTCTGTTCCAATAAATTTAGGCATATATTTTTGATATTCTCCCACAGGCATAGGATTTAGAGGCACAGGCAATACCAAAGGTCCATATCTAGCAGCAACAATTCTCTCAATCCTAGTAGGTGCTTGCTGTCCTGCCATGTTTGGAATATGTGGAAGAATACTAACAAATGGAGCAATAGGAAATAATGTAATGGATGGCAGAGATATTGGGATGTTTTGGACAGTATGGGAAGCTTTCTTTGGACTGATATTCGAAGGGGAACTAAATGGACAAGGAGCTCTATGAATCTCTGAAGGTATTTCTTCACTAACAGAGATATGTAGGATTTTTTGGGCTTACCTGATCCTGATGCTCCTTTCCGCAATGTTTTCTTCTGCTTAACAATCTTCTCAGGGTCAGGCACTGGAACAGCTGGTGATTTCTGGGATTTCTTCGAGTATGCCTCACAAACTGAGCCAGGACTGTGATGTGGAGTCGCCAAAGGTTGGCCTTCCTCTAGTGGAGTCGCCAGATAGATGATTACAACCAGAAATGTGCCCAGACTCTGTCTATCATCAAAATCTGGAACTGTGTCGTCTCCCAGGGAAGTTGAGCTTCAATCTCCTCTCCCCGGAAATGGCGCCAATTAATGTTATCACCCCAAGAAACTCACCTAGGTTGTATATCAGTGATGCTCAGGAACATTACAAACTCAACAATTATGTTGGATAAAATGATGGATGAATGGAAGATATGCTGCACATTCAAGCCAGATAACCACTCCTACTATGATTAACCCCAGACATGGGTGAACACCCCCAAACTACAAGGCTTTTAACCACCAACTACTCACAGCTTAAGGTAAAGGTGATGATGGAGAAGACTGATTACACCAGCAGATGCACAGGACCCTGTGATGGCCAGCTGCAACCAGTTAGGAGGTCTGTAAAACTATTATTTAATACACAGACAGGATGACAACTCTCTGGTATTAAAACAACAACAATCTGCAAGCAATTTCAATGAACCACTAAATTCTAACACAGAGGTGGGATGACAGCCCCTCTAATGCTAAACATTCACAGCACATCAAATAAATGCAAAGCAGGCACAGCCTGGAACATAGAAGAAGTGAAAAGTGAGCAAGTGACAACAAAAGAAGCTTGTATTAGTTGGAAATGAAGACCAGAAGCTGCAGGTCTCATAGTATTTACAGTCTCCAGAAGTTGAAGGCTACAACAGACTAGCACTCATCAAACACTCATCAATCTATTACATTTTTCTTCTGGGTATATATGGAGTTTGTCTACAAAATTGCTCTACTATGCTATGCGTGGAGGGGTCATAACTGACCACCAACCATATTTACAATCTAATACGGGGCTCTGATACAAATTTGACTATGTTTGCAAATGGTTTTGACCTTGAATATCACATCCGCTCCATTGGAAGACAGAGCATGTGCACACTTGTAAAACCTCCGTTTTTTATGAAATTGCGATTGTGGAATTAAAGGTGATGAAGTGGGATGTGGGACCTCCATGTGGAGAAGAAGGACAGTTCACAACTTGTGAACGTGAATTAGCATAAGAAAGGAAGCCAAAGGTCGAGAGAACGGTAGAAAGAAAGCTGAAGGTTGACTGAGCGTAGAGGAAGCCGAAGGGCCAGCGGAAGACGAAGGTAAAAACATTCTATTGATTGGGTTAATATTTTAAAAGGTTCAAACCTGTGATAACTTTATTGATGGAAGAAGTACAGAACAAAATTTTGAAGAACAGTTCTATGAAAGGAAATAAAGTTTCATCTGTCATCATTTGAAGGGAGCAGTAGACAACACCAGCATTGAAGTGATTGTGAGTTTATTTCTTGGAAGTAAGATATTGCGACAATAAGAAGCACTCACTCCCGAAACAGTTACCACAACACAAGTCTTGGAGACATTATTGGAGATCATGATGGCTATTTGGAAATCATCATAAGGTAACTTTGCAGACTCTCTGTGGGAAATATGAAGAATTGTGAAGACTCCTTCATATGAAGACAGATTTTCATTGATTGACAGAACACAGTGAAGAAGATTTTGAGAGTAGTGTAATACAATCAAAACATTTCTTGACAAAGCAAAACTATAGGGTCGGAGCCCTTGGGGTTGGTGCCTCAGAATTGGAAGGATTGGTGTCCTTGGAGTTGGTGCTCCTAAACACAAGGTTGGTGCCTTGAGAAGATAGGGTTGGAGCCCTAGAGGTTGGAGCCTCACAAATGACCAAGCTTGGCAACAGATTGGAGCCTTATATATATTGTACCTTATATATTGTAAATATTATATTAATAAAATCATTTATTCATATTGGTCATTTTGTGTTCTAAATATGAATAATTTAACTGGTAAAAATAACAATTGAAAAGAAATACTGATTCACCCCCCTCTCAGTATTTCCAACAATATCGACATGCACACCAGCAGTAGCACGAATGTACCAACACTATCATGTCAAGTCTTGTCATGAGTCATGTCATCCACATCTCTACTATGGGCCATACTATCAATCAATGTAATGTAACGTGGAAGTCTAAGAGACCCACTTGTTGTATGAAGAGTCATGTAAAGTTGAAAAGTCATGGAAGTCAAACAGTCATGAGGGTAGTCGAACAACCACAAGGGTCAGTTTCACCCTTGGATATAAATACCCCCTCATTTCTACATGTAAAGGAATTTTCACCTCAGCTCCTCCCACATAGCCTTGAGAGTCTGTAATCTTTTCTTTGAAGAGTAAGTAGATGCTCCAACGCCCCACCAACAAGGTTAGTGATGTATGGTGTAACGATGTGTCTTGGAATTTTCGCTTAATTCAGAAGCCTGCTAACAAGCCAACACGTTTTCACACATGTATTGTAACTATTGTAAGACTAATCTTGAACACTTGTAATGCATGTTGCTTTAACCTGTGTTTAACACTTGAACTCATTCACTTGTTGTAATACATATCTATTAATGAAAATGTGTTGTATATGCTGTTAACGTTGTCTCACCCATGTTGGTTACCTCCCCAGACATCAGACAAACCTTTCACATAAAACTTGCTATAACAACCGTTGCACTCGTGCAGACTCATCCGCTAAGTGTTGTACGTGTTATCTTCCCTTGTGTGTTGTGATTGTCGCATCCATGTGGACTGTTTTTCTGAAGCTGTGCACGTCCTGTTGTGTTGTGTGTTCCTAATAAAGTTGGGGTTTCCTCCCAACTGATTTGGGACTCACTCCCACCCTCTCCCTCTACAGTGAAAGAACCATTGACACTAGCAATCACCAAGCACACAAACCTCACATCTCAAAGACAAAGAAGACCACTCTCCTATGCTGACAAGTAAGAGTTGAGGCAAATCTCTAAGATAATGGCAATCGAGCCATCATACCGTATGGGACTCCCACACCAAAATGTGTGAGGTCTATTTGGGACTTTGGGGTGATCCCTTGAATGTTGGTGGGTCCAACACCATCAACATTTCTAGTGATAGAAGGAGGGCAACCAGTTGTATATGGCTGAACTTCCTCTCACACTCACTCATCAACCATCTAGTCATGGCAATATCTCACACTCCCTGTCACCTATGCACGATTCCACAGTTGGTTACTTCTCACCTCCCAGGACTGAACATGAAATTCCATATCATCACCTCCACTCTGTCTATCCCATCACTCGCCAGTTCGTGAGAGCAAACAGACTGATCCCATACATACATCATCTTTCATACGCATCAAGGAAGCCAAAAGCCACTCCCACAGGGGTTGTTGTATCATCAGTGGAAGAAGCAGTTCTTGCCACACTTGAAGGTCTGGCAGAAGCTATTGAAGATGGAGAGGAACCTCTGGTCTTCCAACAAGGGGAAAGAGACACCCTTATGAACTTAGGATCGGACTTTGGTATAGGAGGCGGAGGGGAAGGCAGCGGGGGAGACGAACCAATAAAATCAGAGCCGGAACCATCAAATTCTGAAGGAGAGGAGGAGGACGAAGAAGAAGAAGATATGGCTGAACAAAATTTGGAATGGATGACTCAGGGATCATTGGCTCTCCTGGGTGTTTTACAGAAGATGCCAAAGCGAGCAGAGAGAACATCAAGTTCAACCCTAACAGCACAGTGAAGGAAAAAGACCATTTGGACAACTTCTACCTTAAACTACAGACCCTTGAGGTATTACATGGTGATGTAGCTTGTAGATTGTTTCCATGTATCTTGGATGGTCACGCAACTGCATGGTATCACAGCCTTCCACCAAAATCCATACAGAACTAGGGTGCATTCAAATGCATGTTCCTTGAAAAGTTTGATGATGACAAGACCCTAGCTATGTTACTCAAGGAATTGGGAAGCCTAAAGATGGAAGGGAAAGAAAAGGTAAACGACTTCAATCAAAGGTTTACAAGCATATTGAAAAAATTTGCAGCAGACACCAAACCTCATGACTCCATCACTGTTGATTACTACATGTACGCACTGCCGACCATCATTCTATAGTTCGTCAAGCAAGCTACGAAACCAACTCTCTTGGAAAACTGTGAAGAGGCTATTGTTGTTGAGAAAGACCTGCACGCAATTGGAGTCATCAAGGATGATGAACCATCAAAGGACTCCAAAGATGCGAGTAGGAAGTCCCAAGCGATGGCGAGCAAGGGCAGAGACAAGGAAGAAAATAATATTGAAACCCTCACTCGCCTTGTCAAGAACTCGAAGATAGAAGTGTCTGAGCTTAAGCAACGAAAAACGGACACATCTACAAGCAACCATCCGCCAGACAGAGGCAAGGAAGCAGTTCATCAGGTAGCAACCGATTCTCTCTAAAACTGCACAGAGCTTTGTGTCCCATGTCGAACAGTGCGTAGATCCCGAGCTCTGTTCATTCCACAAAGAACATCACCCCTGAGAACTTTTGTTCCGACTGGAAGTGAGTCGCAAACTCGGTATGCAGTCATACATTCAACGCAAAAAACAGTATGCAGGAGTAGCCAGAAGACACTGATAATAACGAAGGTATTGCACCTGATGAAGCATCAAGTTTTGGGCATGTGGTGAATTCATATCAGTGCTCGCAAGCAATGCCGAAGACGAACACTGAGAAGCAGCGCCTAAAGCAAAATGACCATTACAGTCTTAGGAGTAAAGGGGCTCCCCCGACACTTGGGGAAGTACAAGAAAAGATGAGACTGTTGTTGAGGAAGGCTGACCCACTGTTAGGGTCCCACCCTAACCCCCTTATTTATGTAATGGGATCACGTCATAGTCAAGAGTCAATAAAGCCCATATTAATAATTGTAAGTGGTTAATCCGCAATTAATGACGAAACCACAGTTAGTTGCAAATGGGTCGTAGTATTATATAGATGGTATTAATAAAACCCACGGTATTGGCCCGTGGTATTGCATGTATGAGTCATATATAAAGGATAGAGACTCCCTGCGAGGAGCATCGTGTCTTATTTTGTAATCGAGCTCTGCTCTATTGGAGGTTGCCCCCTTGAAGAGGCAAGTGAACATTACTCTCTGAATAATAAAATCATTGCTATTCTATGTTCTGGGTATCTTTTCTTCACATATTTTGTATTTGGGTATCATTTTGCAGGGTAAGAGCATAACACCCACCAGCCGCCCCAAATCAGAAAACACAAAATAAGTACACGAAGGCAGCGACAGACAAGAGTACGTCCATGAGTAGCAAACTGCAGAACACTCTGCCGGACAACATGAACATCAGTCCTACCCCGGACACCTCGGTGAGCCTTCCACCTCTAGACTACAACATTGTAAATGACATGAAGAAAACTCACACAAACATCAATTTGTTTGAGTTAGCAAAGTTCTAGAGTCACTGAGACATCATGTTGCGCGCACTGGGATAGACAACAATGGAAAACTCAACCTCTACCAGCAAGGGAGCAAGCACACCTCCCAGATCCCTTTCCATTGTGATAAACACACTCTGGATGGAAGAAGCGAACTCATGTTTCCCTCCATTCCTGCTCTCATTTGAAGTTTTTAACTGCAATGTTCACAACTGCTTGGTCGATTCTCACACGACAACTAACGTCATGCTGCTCTCCATTGCTAAAAAGACTAATGCATAATGGAGCGAGACGTCTGTGCGAATCATCAACCTTGATCAAACATCTGTACTAGCCATTGGTGAACTCCGAGATCTGGTCATCTAACTATCTCATGACAGTCAAGTCCACCAATGCATCAACATAGTTGTTGTGGACATACTGGAAGCATACAGTCTACTACTCAGCAGAGACTAGTCCAGCAAGCTGGACGAATATTTTGCTACAGACTAGTCACACATGTGGCTTCTATACAAGGGAAAAAGCAACCAAATCCGGGTGGTATCCAAGAGGTATATGAAGTGCAATTTCATTCCCCTTAACGCCGAGAATGAACCGTTGGCCTTCGCAAAACTCATGTTTGGCCTCCTGGAAACAGCGTTGGGGTGTTATCCTGCACGACTAACTCCAACCCCATCAGACACGTAGTTGGGACTCCTTCCTTGCCAAACTGATGGTAATGAAACATGTACAGTGCATTGTACCAATAGTAATAGTAGTAGTAGCAACAATAGTAGCAACAGTACTAGCACGTCAAATGGTCAGTGTACAAACAAGTTGTGGACAATGTACTTTGACGGATCAAAGGCACAGGACGGGTCAGGAGCCGGGTGTGTCTTGATTGACCCATACAATAGAAAGCATCTAGTTTCAAGTCGCTTGGAGTTCGAGTGCACGAACAATGTTGTTGAGTATGAAGCACTCGTATTGGGCTTGCGGAAAGCCATCAGACTCAACGTGGTCGCGCTCAAAGTGGTAGGTGATTTAGAGATAGTGGTATGATAGGTACGTAAGGTATGGCGGATAATCTCTAACTTCTAAGCATTTAACATCATTGATGTACCACGTATGCATAATACAACTGCCAATGCTCTGGCTAACGCAACTTCACGAATGTCACCGAATAGGGATAGATTTACTATTAAAATTTCGTATAAACCATCTATCCCAGATAACATAACTAATTTATGTGTGTTTAATGATGATCAACAGATACTGCATTTCATGGCCAATGCTAGCGTCTTCAAAGATGCAGCGATAGATGATGACGAGCACGAGCGCTCTCTACAAGCAGAAGCTGGTAACAGGAAAGACCACCTTATCACAAAATTTGTGGCAACATTGGAAAAGCTTTATGACTTGCAAGAATGTTTTCAGGGGCCAAGGAACAACAAGACCCACAGTTCCACCATCATGCACGAACTATTCAAACTGGGAACAAAACAAGATCCAAAGTTCGTCAATCTTGGTACATGTTGCACATAGTAAGAACGGGAAGCTTTTGTCCGTTTATTCAAACAATACTGAGATGTGTTCGTGTGGACGTATGATGATATGAAAACCTATGACACGTGGATCATCCAAGATATCATTCCAATAAAAGAAGGGGTCAAGCCATATCAATAGAAGTTGAGAAAAGTACATCCGTCACTTGAACCCCTCATACAGAAAGAACTCACCAAGTTGTTGGATGCACAGATCATATACAAATTTCATCATTCCACGCCAGTTTCAAACCTTGTTCCTGTATGCAAGAAGTCTAGGGAAATCTTCTTGTGTGTTGATTTCCAGAACGTGAACCATGCCTCGAACAAAGGCAACTACCTTGTGTCATCTATGGACCACATTTTGCAAACAATATCTAGGGCACACATGTTTTCTCTTCTCGACGGTTTTTCAAGTTACAATCAGGTTCTAGTAGTAGAACCTAACAGAATTAAGACTACCTTTCGTACCAAGTGGGGTATGTTCGCTTACAGACGAATGTCGTTTGGGCTTATAAATGTAGGTACAACTTTTCAGTGCCCATGGACATTGCTTTTCGTGGATTCATCGGACATAGCGTAGTGGTATACCTCGACAATGTGACTCTGTTCTCAAGAAGACGAGAGGACCACATACGCCATCTGAAGAAAAATTTTGAGCGATGTCGAAGATACGGGATTTACTTGAATCCCAAAAAGAGCGTATTCGCAGTGTCTGAGGGGAACATTCTTGGACACATTGTTGCCAAAAGAGGGATCAAGGTGGATCCAGACCGGGTTCAAACTATTACACAGATCCCTTGCCCAGCTAACAAGAAAGCTATGCAGTCCTTCTTGGGCAAGATAGACTTCCTCCGGAAGTTCATCTCAGATTATGTGCAAAAAGTCAAGCCCATGCAGGACATGATCAAGAAAGATGCATTCTATAGCTGGGGCAAGAAGGAAAAGTATGCATCCACCCGGATCAAGTAAGCTATTGCAGAAGTGCTTGCACTCTACAACCCAGACTTCAAGAAGGATTTCCTGCTACACACCTTCACCTCCGATAATTATCTAGTTGCAGTACTCACTCAAAAGGACGATATGAAAGATGAATTCCCAATCTCATTCATGAGCGCAAGCATGTAGGGACCAACACCCAACTACCCCATCGTTGAAAAACAAGCATATGCAGTTTACAAGGCGGTGAAACACTTCAGGCCTTACTTGCTGAAGAACCATTTCATAGTATTCGTACCTCACCAAGTAGTCTGCACATTGCTCGTACAACAAGAACTAGGTGAATGACGTGCGAACTGGATGACAGGATTGTAAGAGTATGATCTTGAAATCAAGCCAGTTCACACGATCAAAGGACATGGGCTCTTCATACTTGCAGCTAAAGCAATACATGCACCAAAGAGTGAAGAAGAGCCCACCGACTAAGAGTAGCAAATTGAGATGTATGATATAAGGCGAGCAACACCCATTGAAGACAAAACCTCTTGGTACGCAGATGTGCGCCAATACCTTGAGCACGACACCATACCCTCCCACTTTTCCATCAAATAGAAGAGGGAATTGCTCCTCAAAGCCTTAGCATATCAGTCGGCGCACAAAGTTCTTTACAGGAAGCACAATAATAGAGTTTTGCTTAGGTTCCTAGAGGCACATGAATTAGAGAAGGTACTACAAGATCTGCATGACGGACCCGTCGGGGGTCACTTTGCGGGAAACACCACTATGCACAAAGTTATGCAAGCCGGTTTCTACTGGCCCATGTTATTCAAGGATGGACATGCTTATGCCCGCAAGTGCCTGGTCTGTCAGTGTTGCGGCTACAGGACATGAAGGTCAGCAACCCCACTGCACCCTATTGTAGTGACCAAACCATTCCAACAGTGGGGCTTGGACATCACTGGGGAAATATTCCCACATTCATCAAAGCAACATTGCTACATTCTAACAGCAACTGATTACTTCACGCGGTGGACAAAAGCAGTTCTGCTCAAATAAGTGAACGACCAGGAGGTCATCAGCTTCCTCCAATAGAACATCATCTCACACTTTGGCATCCCGGTATCAATTGTTTTTAATAATGAAACATACTTTTCATCTTTGAAACTTTACAATTTTGCATTACAGAATGGTATTGTGCTAAAACACTCATCTAACTACTACTCGCAGGGAAACAGTATAGTAGAATCCACGAATAAGAACCTCATTTTCATAATCAAAAAGACTGATTTCTCTTAGCAGCGCAACTGACATACCACCCTGATGAATGCATTATGGGATGACCATGTAACACCCAAACCCTCTCTAAATACCTCACCATACTTCCTGGTCTATGGTAAAGAAGCCATCCTTCCACCCAATATCTACTTGTCTACACTTCAGCTTTCCCAAGTGTTACACAGTAATTTGTCACCATTGGTCACCGTCCCTATCGCCCCGTTTCCATACATTGGAGGACGCATTCCGGGACCTGTGAGCAGTGACATAACCCAAAAACACTTGCATTATGTTCCCCTGAGTATGTACTTCATGTTCCCTGAAGACACCTTCTGCAAATTATCTCTGAAAAATGCTCTTTTCCCATTGGCTCAAGTACACAGTGTCTTACCCGCGCCAATCACTGAGATCCTCAAAAGAGGGCGCAACCATTGGCGCTCTGTCACAGAACAACACCCGCGCCAGCCCAGTTTGGTAATGATTTTTGACAAATGCACGCCCATCTGCTTTTTCCCTTCAGATCACGAAGTCTTTTGAGGGTAAAATCCATCTGATAGAGGTCGAGAGTCATCATCTATCCTTGACATCTATCCACAGTGGCTTTTCAGAGATAATGCCAATCCACAATGGGTGTCCCGGTTCATCGAATCTTTCTCCCTTCTCCATCTATAAATATCTGTCCTCATGCATTAGACAAGCAAGTTTAGAGTTTTTGGAGGAATGCTAGTTGTGATTACGCTTGTCGTGAGTGATAGTGAAGCATAGAGAGGTTATGCTGCCGGAGAGGAGGTACATTGCAAGACACATATAGTTGCTCGCCCAGCCAGAGGAGAGGTTCAACGTCAGAACCTTGGTTGTAACTTTTCCTGTCTATTATTCATTAATGAACGACTGCTATTATAGTTCCAATCTCATTGTCTATTATAGTGATGTTTGATTTATTTCCTTTCTGACTGAAATATAGTTGTGCCTTGGTGGATTTTATGCTTGTACTTGTTTCTTCCTTTGCATGTGCAGGTGTCCGTTTGAAAGGATCGCAAGGATTGTGACCTGCCGGAGCGAGGGAGCGGGAATACCAACTCTGCTTCGACTATAGCGTTGGATTCCAGGTTGGTCTTCTTAATTCACCTTTAATGTACAACTAGGAACTTGCGTGGCAGCGTGAATTGATTGTGGCTAGTTCTGTTTTAGGCTAGTGGGATCGCCTCTGTCCGCAGAGGGGATTTACCTATCCAACAATTTGGCGACTCCGCTGGGGACGGAGCTATTTGTTGTTTGATTCATAAACCTTGGACGGAGTCTGAAGCACGGCCAGGCAGCCTTTGAAACACTATTGCTTTGCATTAGCGGAGTAGATCAACGCCACTTCAGTCGATCTCCGGTTTGGTTTATGAACCGAACGACTTGGAGTTTTGTCTTGCATGTTAGTTTTCTCTTGCCTGCTTGGATAAATGAGCTTTCTGGGTCAGCTTTGAAGTTGTTTTCTGCTCTTAGACCTGTCTGAGTACTGTTGACCAGACCCTGGGCTGTTGTATTTATTTTTTGGGTCAGCAAACGCGGTTGGCGCGTTTTTTCCTCTGACAGTCGCGCCAATTGGCGCCATTTTCCAGTGTACAGCTCGCGCTAATGCTCAATTAGCGCAGTTTTCTTCTTGACACTCGCGCCAACCCTGTGAACTTGTTCATTTTGCTTGTTTACAGCCTCCCAAGCTTGGGTTTCCTGTTTTGTTCAATCATCTGAATGTATCAGAGTCTTTTTTGACTGGTTGAGTCTTTTTCTGGCAAATTATTAATTTGATTTCCTTTGATCATTACTTGGCGGTTTGTCTCGATCTTTTCACAATTTTGCATCTTTTTGCTTTTGTTTTTGCAAAAAAATTAAATTGCGTATGAGTGTTAATCGCCTTTGAGTGTTTTTAGTTTATGATCTTTGGAACTCTCACCCATTTTTCTTGGTTTGCACTTGATTGGTTCTTAGATTACATTAGAATCATCGTGTGTTTGAGAATTCTCTTGCATAATTAGAATTCTCATTTTCAGGATATGAATGAAAAGTGTGCATAGATTACATTTGCATACTTTGGGTGTTTGCCAGTTTCTGTTTCGGTCTTCTCTTGATCCAGTCAACTTTTTGGATGCTCTTTTGCATCTCTTTGGTGGTTGTTAAAGCTTATTATTTTGTGCTTCGAGCAATTCACCTCTAGCTTGTTTGGATTTTGCTTGACTTCATTTGAACTTAGATCACATGGTTCATTGAAGGTCTTTGTGTTTTTCCTTGCTTGGATAGTTCATCTTGGTGTTTCAGAATTGGTTCTATTTCATTGAGTGAACTTCGTTTGTTTATACTTGTGAATATCTCTTAAGATTTGTTTAGATGCATCATGCCATCTTAAAAGAAAGAAAAACAAAAGATCTTTTGCATCATGCCATCTTAAAAGAAAGAAAAACAAAAGATCTTTTGCATCATATTAGTTAGCGTTTATTGTTATTTGTTGCTATTAAAAAGAAAAAGAAAAAGAAAAAAAATTTCATTTCTTGTTATTAGCTGCATTAGGATCTTTGTTGTTTGCTGAGTGATCATTTCGTTTGTGTAAAGATCTCAACCCTCCTGTAGATAGAATTCATTGAATGAAATGATATAGTTTTGGCATGTAGTTTGCATTTAAGAAGTTTTTGAGATATCACATGCGGTAGGACCAAAAAACTGAAACATAATTGAAGATAAACTTTAAAATAAACTGAATGAACATAACAACGCATTGGAACCTAACGCAAACATTCTAGAGGTCTAGGTTAGAGACGTGTTCCGGCGTCTTTAAACCTGGTAGTTTATCGTCGAGTGGTTGGGTGATTCCTCCACGGTGAAACGATAGGTGCCAATACGGACTGTGCTCCCACGTACCGTCGCGTATATATTGGGGGACCCCTATAGGATTAAAACCTTTTATCCATAGGAAGCCGAGTCTGCCGCCTTACAAGCCGTAATGCACTGAACACAGCATTCGGGAAGATTGACTGCCGTACGGGAAGTCCTTGGTTTTCATTTGATTGCCAAGGTGTATAAGCAGTTTTACGGATTGTTTGGTAAACCTCTTACCTAGTTCTCCAGAGCAGTCACTTTTGATCCTTTTCGGACTCTCTAAAAGAAAAGGTGCCAGTGAGCTTCTTGTCACTTCGCGCTCATTAAATATTCGAAGGAGACTAGAGTCATCTTTTGTCCTTTTCTCGACTCTTAAAACATGAAAAGGTCAAGTTGTGTCTTTGCGTCCTAAAATTTATTCGGCCACGATAACATTTACCCGGTTAGATTTTGTTTGCGTTAGCTTGAGTAGGGTACTTTCGTTTTCAATGGCAACCTTCCCCGAGTCTACCGGCCAAGGTGTTCCCCCAGATGGAAACCCTAGTTCATTTCCTTCTTTTGGAAATGCCGGTGCTCCATATATGGCAACTTTGTCTTTGCCTGGGTTAACCATTGGTTTGCCCGTATGGTTGTTTTCAACCTCGGTGGTCCCGAGTGTGATGACTCCTGTTCCACCGTCTCCTCCACCCGAACAACATCATGTTGATTCCAAGGTGGACCTCTCCCCTTCTTCGCCTACTTCTGCGTCCTCATCTTCTACTTCGCCTGGCGAAAGTCTGGATTCAAGTAACCAGGTGGCTGAGAAGAAGAAGAAGAAGACGAAGAAGAAGAAGAATCCTAAGCGAGAGGTTAAAGGTATAACCCAAGTCGAGCCACCTTGTGCTCCTCCGCGGAAGGTCAAATTTCCTTGTAAGTTGTGCAAGGAAGACCACCTTCTCCGCGATTGTCCTGGCATTCCCAGGGTTTTAGAAGTATGGTCTCATGATCTGGACCGCCCTGCATCGTCCTCTGGAGATCATGGCGATGTTACATTATCACCTCAACATGGTAAGGGAAAAGAGAAGATTTGAATCCCTTGTAAACTTTGTGAAGGCAATCATCCCCTTCACCTTTGTCCATTCATGGATAAAGCCTCTATTGTATTGGAAAGTCTTACAGCTCCCTCAACCCAACTTCCTACTGGTTATCAACGTCTTTCTGCAATTGCAGAACGTTCCCCTGCTGACAAAGAAATCAACCAAGATTCCTCTCTTGTCCAGCCTCCTCTTCCTGAATCTGGCTCTGCCAAGCCTGTTCACCACCCGCCGACCACTCTATTTCGGAAGAGCATCATTCTCATGTTCTTCTCGTCTCCTCAGATTCTCCTACATCTGGAAATACCCCTACATCTGAGAGTCCTACTTCGCTCTCTTTAGAGCAGGGGGGCAATCATACGATTCCCCCACCAAGTAGTTCAGTCGCTTCCTTCGACTGGAGACGTTTGACTACCTTCCGCCTCCCATCCCATGTGCCTTTCTGGGTCACGGTACACGCCTATGACAAGGCAATACCTGGCACTGTTTTGGATGAGGGTGCATCTGTTAGTCTTATGTCTGCCACTACTTGGCAAGCTTTGGGTTCCCCAGAGCTTGTGCCAGTAGCATCGAATCTGACGGCTTTTGACGGAGGAACTAGCCAACCGTTAGGGATCCTTCCAAAGTTCCCTATTACTTTGGGAGGCAAGACCGTCTATATAGATGTATCGGTTACCCAAGGTGCTTTAGATTTCAATCTTCTCCTTGGTCGTGACTATGTTTATGCCATGGGGGCCCTTATTTCTTCACTTTTCCGTGTGGTTTGCTTTCCACACGATGGAAGAATTGTGACTATCGATCAATTATCGTTCGTTCGTCCACGGGTCCCCCCTGCGCAGTCGTCATCCCCTCCTGGTTTTCATCCACCAGTTGCATCTGCCCCACCACAGATCAACTACGTGGCCACCTATCCCGTGCCTGTATCCAGCGATGCCGCCGTCGTGCACAGTGTCCTGGGGGCATTGGGTCCTGACTTCCGAGATGTTACCCTTCCACCCAGAGTGGCACTCTTGGAAGCCCCGACTTCCTATTCATTATGATGAAGTTTGGGCGGAGCATAGTTCATTTTCCTGTGTCAAGCTCCTTAAAAAATGAAATTAGGTGGCGGAGCATAGTTCCTTGTCTTGTGTCAAGCTCGTTAAAAAATGAAACAAGGGTTATGAGGATAGTTCTTTTACTCTATCAACCTCATTAAAAAATGAAACAACTCCCTTTCCAAATCGAGTCTTTTGATTAAGATCTCGTAAAATACAAGTCGAGTTTTTCACAGATCTCGAGAGTGAACCTTCATTCCATCCACTCCATGAATGCCATGAAGCTTGGGGGGCATGTACCTCGATTTGCGTTATTATGCTGGGGGCATGCGAACTTATAACAAGCATAGTTTATCGTTTCAAGCTTGTGTAAACATGAAACCAAATCCAAGCAAAGTTCTTCATGGTTCAAGCTTGTGTAAAAATGAACCCATACCTGATTTACATCCCGTGATTGCCTTTTATCTGCTAAATTCTGCTAGATGAGCCTTGGTTGTTTCATTCCATCGCCACCATCTCTTTGGCCGATCATATGCTTTCAC
The DNA here is from genome assembly GCA_031772625.1 of Pinus tabuliformis. Lineage (NCBI taxonomy): Eukaryota > Viridiplantae > Streptophyta > Pinopsida > Pinales > Pinaceae > Pinus > Pinus tabuliformis. Next base: position 1,878,207,167 of record CM062818.1, read on the forward strand.
TTGGTTGTTTTCCTTTTCCTGAGGATCCGCAGCGATGAGTGGTTTTATTAGCCAGCCTCTTGACCATTACATGTTTTGAGCAGTTCCATCATTACCGGAACCAGTTGCTACCCTTTATACCACTCGTTCCTACAGGACGAGTCGCCTTTACGCTCTTTTCTGACTCGTAAAAGATGAAAAGATAGCCGAGTATTTTTTCCCTTTTTGACTCGTTAAAGAGAATAAAAATGGAGGTCCGCTTTCAGCCCTTTTCTGACCGTTTAAAGACGAAAAGATCGCCGAGTTACTCCTCTTGACTCGTTAAACGTTAATAAGGGGTGGTCGTTTTAAGCTTCTTTTTGTCGACCGTTAAAACATAAAAAGATTACTGGGTTTTTGTCGTTTCAAACTCGTTAATGGTCATGAAACGACGTGGTTTTGACCGCTTTTTTACTTTTTCAGGTCAGAATCACGATTTATGAAAAGTACTCCTCGATCGTAATGGTCGGGCGGTTCTTTCGAGCATTGTTTTATACTTTTTCGAGCTCGAGAGACACAACTTTACGAAAAAGGACCCCCTGGAGTTTCCTTTTCTGCTGTCTTTTCAAACTCTCTAAACATGAAAAGACGTTGAGTTCTTCCTTTGTCAGACTCGTTAAAATCTGATGACATCGGATTTTGTCGAAATGACACACTACAAGCATATGCTATCCCCATCAAGCTTGTTAAAAATAACTGGGGTACTTGCCAGAAATGGTGGGGGAAAAGAAAATTTTGGAACCATAATCATTGTCGTGTCGGCAGTATGTTGCTCTTGAACATGGCACTTCTTTGCTTTCGTGTCTGGGTGGGGATATCTCATCTCATATTTTTCACTTGCTTCCGTGGACTTGGGTACCCCTATTTGACCTCTCATCTGCTCATTGCCTCGTCATCATGACCTTTGATACATTGATGTCAAATACTGCCAATTCCATTAACGTGTCGCCGATATGTTCAAGAGAAGTTGACCTCTATAAAGAAACAACCTCCCTCTGATAGCTCGCACAATCTTGATTCACAAACATTATCTCCCTGTCTCGTGTCGATGATGTGGGAAACATTATGGCCCACCTTCGATCAAGGTCACTTCCTGTCGACCTCAGCTCATTATCCAGGAAGCTGATCTAGAGACTCCCTGCCGGTGCCTTGGAGCCTGCATGCCTCAATGGCAGGTTCTTCGTGTTCGACGTGAGGTTTTCATCATTGGCCTCCGATCGAATGATTCTATGGGTGTTCGACTTCAGATCACTAATTCACACGCCGTAGATTGTACCTATAGTACCTTGCAGGCCATTGTCGTTATTGATGGTACCTCTTGCGTCTGTTAACAGTTTCCAATATTGACTGGTAATCAGGCGATGTTCATGCATGTTCGACTTCAGCTCACATGTTCACATGCTTGAACTTGTACTTCTGTTCGGGTCGAGATGGAGCGCAAGACCCTGGATTGTGTCTGTTGTAATCCAGGCATGATTCTTGATATATGACTCATTCACTGGATGGCTGCGACCATACCTGAGTCAATTCATTGGTCCTAACCAGATGGCTGCGTCCATACTATGGATTTAGATTATTTATGTACTCTCTTATGGATGGCTGCGACCATACCACGTACATCATGTAATTGAACTATCAGTCGTGTTTCTCAAGGCAGATCCTCAGCGGCAGCTATATGTGTTCTTGTAAAGCATTTCACCCCTCTCTCCCTCTCGGGCCTCATGCTTTAGGGGGCATCTGTTACACAGTAATTTGTCACCATTGGTCATCATCCCTATCGCCCCGTTTCCATACATTGGAGGACGCATTCCGGGACCTGTGAGCAGTGACATAACCCAAAAACACTTGCATTATGTTCCCCTGAGTATGTACTTCATGTTCCCTGAAGACACCTTCTGCAAATTATCTCTGAAAAATGCTCTTTTCCCATTGGCACAAGTACACAGTGTCTTACCCGCGCCAATCACTGAGATCCTCAAAAGAGGGCGCGACCATTGGCGCTCTGTCACAGAACAACACCCGCGCCAGCCCAGTTTGGTAATGATTTTTGACAAATGCACGCCCATCTGCTTTTTCCCTTCAGATCACGAAGTCTTTTGAGGGTAAAATCCATCTGATAGAGGTCGAGAGTCATCATCTATCCTTGACATCTATCCACAGTGGCTTTTCAGAGATAATGCCAATCCACAATGGGTGTCCCGGTTCATCGAATCTTTCTCCCTTCTCCATCTATAAATATCTGTCCTCATGCATTAGACAAGCAAGTTTAGAGTTTTTGGAGGAATGCTAGTTGTGATTACGCTTGTCGTGAGTGATAGTGAAGCATAGAGAGGTTATGCTGCCGGAGAGGAGGTACATTGCAAGACACATATAGTTGCTCGCCCAGCCAGAGGAGAGGTTCAACGTCAGAACCTTGGTTGTAACTTTTCCTGTCTATTATTCATTAATGAACGACTGCTATTATAGTTCCAATCTCATTGTCTATTATAGTGATGTTTGATTTATTTCCTTTCTGACTGAAATATAGTTGTGCCTTGGTGGATTTTATGCTTGTATTTGTTTCTTCCTTTGCATGTGCAGGTGTCCGTTTGCAAGGATCGCAAGGATTGTGACCTGCCGGAGCGAGGGAGCGGGAATACCAACTCTGCTTCGACTATAGCGTTGGATTCCAGGTTGGTCTTCTTAATTCACCTTTAATGTACAACTAGGAACTTGCATGGCAGTGTGAATTGATTGTGGCTAGTTCTGTTTTAGGCTAGTGGGATCGCCTCTGTCCGCAGAGGGGATTTACCTATCCAACACCAAGACCAAGGCAAGTTTTGCTAGCTAGTTCAACGCAGGATGGATACTCTCCATAAGCTTCAGGAAGAAAGGATGAAAGCAAAAGAAAAATTCACACTCCACCAGAACCATATCAAGAGATGGTTCAGTAAGAAGTCTACAGGGAAAGCTAACTTTGGTGTTGGTGACTTGGTTCTGAAATGGGATAAGTCCCATGAAGACAAAGGCAAACATACGAAGTTCCAATCCCTGTGGATTGGTCCATACAAAGTCTAGGAGAAGCTTGGCCCACACGTACCACCTGCAATCACTTGACAAGAGGGTTGACAACCTTCCTGTCAACGACCAAGATCTCAAGCATTATTTCCAATAGTCCGGGCCGCGTCTCGTGCCATTTACATAGTCTGCTTGCTGCTTGTTGTTTTCATTTTGTTTGCTTTGCTTACTATCTTTGTTTTTATTTGGTTTGTTCTGCTTACTATTTTTGTTTTCGTTTGTTTTGTTTGCTTGATACCTTACTATTTTTGTTTGCATAAATAAGTGCTTCCAACTACTATGTTCTGGCTCTTGAACGAGCATGTGGCTGTGATTTGAAGAGACTTGTGACACTGCAACACTTGGCAAGTCTTGTGTTCGTCTTCTCTATGCTTAGTTATAACCTTCGATCGAGGAAGTCTTGACGAGAAATACGAGTCATCTGCAAGGGAAGTTTTGGTCCAACCATGAACCTGTGTCCACATTGGGAAGCCCCATGCTTGTACTCAACCTTTTGCTATGTGTGTTCAAGCTCATCCAACTAATAGAAACGAAGAAGGGGAAAATCTAAACGAGCAAACCTATGTCAGAGGTCTTACATGTTTCTCTGAAGGAACAACCTCTTCTGCTCTCAATAAGTCGGGATCCCTCTTCCGCTCCAAAAATAAATAAGTTCCTATGCATAGTCCTCTTGAAAAAATACAAAGGTGAAAGAAGAGAAAGGCTTCCTGCACAGAGAGGTGAAGCATGCAACTCCACCAGGGTTTTGACCAGGCTCGCTAGCAGTGGAGAAATGTGTGTCTTCCTGTGTGACTCTGTCGAGGTACTGTCCAGGCCTACTGGCAACAGAGAAACACCAAAGATGAAAACTTATACTCTAAAAATCTTCAACTCGCGAGCTAAATTATCCTTCCCGATTTCGAAACACTGTGATCAAGTTGAACTTTTGATTGTGTTTGTCTGAGTTGGCAAAAGGTGAACCGCGTATGTCCATGGGGTAAGTGGGGAAGTCGAAGTAACCTGCACAATGATTCAATACTCCCCGAAAGACCAAGGCCATGTGTTATCAATGAACCAAAACAAAGAAGCTGGAGTTCTACGAGTGTGTTGCCAAGTGTTGTAGCAGCTAAAACCACCCTCCAAAATTTTGGCCTGCATCCATTTTCGGAGCCTCCTTCGAGAGCTTTACTTGATGACTACACGCACTTGGGTTCACTTCGTGAGCTCATGTGAATCTTCGCACCCACCTTGCTTGATCATTCCACCCAACAGTTTGCATGTTGATGCCATTGTCATGCTTGCGGTCGAGTTCTGGTCATACTCAAGGTCTTCGCTTCATGTGTACATGTTGAGTTCGCTATGTAAACATCTATCGCACTCACACACAAAGTCACATACACTGTCATGCAAGTGTCGTCACAATCAACCAACGATCAATCACAAGTGTCGCGCTTGTCACTCACGTCGTCGATCAGTCATGTTGAGCATGTGTGTTTGGATGGTTTGAGTTGTCTCGTCGTCTAGTCATGTAAGTGTGTGTTCGCAAGATCACGTATGCATCTTTCACTCGTTCACAGACTTAGTCGCTTTGCTGAAGTTCTGATGATATGATTCCCCTCTGACAACAGAACCATCACCCCGCCATTGACTCGATCGACTGACACTAGAACAACGTAGAAGCACTAAGCAAGCCATTTCAAGTTGCACTACCCACAAGCAAATGAATCAACCTTCATTCTGGTCAACTGGAGAGTTTGACACGACAACCACCCCGGGACTGACTCCCCTCAAAAATTGTGTAGAGGCTGTAGACCTTGCCCGCTCCGCTCACTGAGAAAACTATGCAGACAAGCCGAACAGACACCAAGTGCCCATCCCTATCTCCCTCAAAAATTGTGAAGTTTTTCCAGTCAACCCTCCAGTCAGTCGACTGGCTGATCACCCGAAAAACTGCACAGTTTTCATGAGCAAGCCCTTTGCTACCCAGTAGTCCGCTCAACTCAGAAACTGCGCAGAGGTGATCAACAGGCCAACCTCCCAGCATCAGCATAGTTTTTCTGGCCAGCAGCTCCCGCCAGCCAATTGCCAGTTCCCCTCAGGAATTGTGCAAATTTTGCTACAAAGCTCCAACAACTGATTACCAGTTCCCTGTAGGAACTACGCAGTTTTTGCTGCCAAGCTCCCAGCAGCTGACTGCTAGTTCCCCTTAGGGATTTTGCAGTTTTTGTTGCCAGTGACCAAGAAACCAGCTACCAGTTCCCTCTAGGAATTGCGCGGTTTTGGCTGCCAAGCTCTCGTTACCCGCTCCTTCTGGAAATTGCGCAGATTCTGCCTGCCCAGCCTTCCCGCAGCCCAGACTGTTTCTCTAAAAAACTGCGCAGTTTTGTCCTCCAGCTGAGCCAGACCCGCGGACAGTCACTGTCGACTCGGATTTTCCATCTCCATCACCCAGTGACTGTTGCGCAGTTTTCATCAGCAGTTCCCAGAACCTCCATCCCACCTCGCAACCTTGTCTCCTCTCCTGGTCACCTGCATCTGAAATGATCATGCATCATGGTGTACTAGGAGGTTTATGGATTTGAGGTCGTCTTGTCATGAGTGACTGCAGATACAGGTACACAAACAAACATGGCGCGACGACGGATGGGATGAACAAGGGGAGCACATGCAGAAGGACATGTTCGCCAACGGACATACAAACAATGCATGCAAAGAGATGTGCTCGTGAACGGATGATCATGCAAAGATGTGTTCGCGAATGAATGAACGAGTAAACATGCAAGATGTGTTCACGGACAGATGGATGGACAGATGAACATGCACCTTTCGCGAGCGGACGAAGCTATCAAGATTTCCAACAGACAAGCAAGGAGCAATGTGTGAATGCAACATTAAGCGAACCAGTGACCATCGAAATCTCTACGCACTTTGTGTGGAGGTGAAGTTGTGACACACCATGAGGACATCCATCACTTAGCAACAATGCAACTCGACATGCACACCAACAACAACACGAATGTACCAACACTGTCATGTCAAGTCTTGTCATGAGTCATGTCGTCCACATCTCTACTATGGGCCATACTGTCAATCAATGTAATGTAACATGGAAGTCCAAGAGACCCACTTGTTGTATGAAGAGTCATGTAAAGTTGAAAAGTCATGGAAGTCAAACAACCATGAGGGTAGTCGAACAACCACAAGGGTCAATTTCACCCTTGGATATAAATACCCCCTCATTTGTACATGTAAAGGAATTTTCACCTCAACTCCTCCCACATAGCCTTGAGAGTCTGTAATCTTTTCTTTGAGGAGTAAGTAGTGGCTCCAACGCCCCGCCCATGGGGTTAGTGATGTATGGTGTAACGATGTGTCTTGGAACTTTCGCTTAATTTAGAAGCCTGCTAATAGGCCAACACATTTTCGCATATGTATTGTAACTGTTGTAAGACTAATCTTGAACACTTGTAATGCATGCTGCTTTAACCTGTGTTTAACACTTGAACTCATTCACTTGTTGTAATACATATCTATTAATGAAAATGTGTTGTATATGCTATTAACTCTGTCTCACCCGTGTTGGTTACCTCCCAGACATCAAACATACCTTTCACATAAAACTTGTTATAACAATCGTTGCACTCGCGCGGACTCATTCTCTGAGAGTTGTACGTGTTATCTTCCCTTGTGTGTTGTGACTGCCGCATCCGTGTGGACTGTTCTTCCGGAAGTTGTGCACGTTTTGTTGTGTTGTGTCTTCCTAACAGAGTTGGGGCTTCCTCCCAACCCACTTGGGACTCACTCTGTTGGGTCCCTATATTACTAGTGATTACCCCATTACTATTGTAGTTATACCCCTTATTTATATTGTTGTGCCCCTATTACCCCCATATTGTTATTTCTATTCCCCATAGAATCCCTCTATTGTTATTTTTGTGGCTTTATATTATTATTGTTAGGTCGGCTGGATTATATTGTGACTCCTTAGACTCCTATATATAGAAAGGAGGTTTTGTCAATTGTATCATCCAAGAATTGTTCATTTATGTAATGTAAAGGAGGTTGCCCCTCGAAGAGGCTGAATTCTAAGGCGTTGATCTATCTTTTCTATCTTTTCTTGAGCTGGTTTCATAACATTTGGTATCAGAGCTTTGGATTCTAGGGTTTCGCTGCTCCAAACAGGTCATCGTGGAATTTTCGCTATAATTTTTTTTCTGTGACGTTTCAGAAGTCGAAAAAAAAACCCATTTGAGAAGAAATCGCGCTAAACCTTGGGTCCAAATTTCAGAGATTTTTGCTTGATATTTGCGGAGATATGATCTGAGGAATTTGGTCTTTTTGCAGACTCCTGAATTACATTCAAAACAGGTGACCTGGGGAAAATCGTCATAAATTTCTCTCTGGGGATCGGATTGAAATTTCGTAAGAAGGTACAGAAAGAGGACGGATTGTAGTTTCTTGTATGTGTGTTTCAAATTCAAAGGTTGAAACAGTGACTCGTGGCACGTCGTACAAGTTCGCTCTACTGAACCAGTCTTAAGAAAGTCATAGTGGGAGATTTCACATAACTCTTCCTTGGAGAATCCAATTTGGCTCAGACTTGTGGCATTGGAAAGAGGACACAGAAGGCTACTACAGGTAGCAATTTCAGAACTGGATGATCCGAAATTACAGAGATACATCAGATTCAATATCAGGCTTCTAAAAAGTGAAAAAAGGTGTGTAGTTTTTTTTAAATTTTTGTGTAAGCTTGGTTTAATGGAATTCAAAGGGCATAGTAAAGCATTATTATCGGTAACTGATGCCCCGAGGAAAGAAAATGCAAACACCTAGTAAGGAACCTGAAAGCTCTAGCATGACTCATGAAGAAGAGGAAGAAATGCTACATGATATATCAAAATTACAAGAACAAGTGCAACAAATGTCACACTCACAAAAGCTAACAGAAGCTAAGATAAGTGGCGTGGAATCTAAGATAAAGGGCATGGAAGCTAAGATGGATGATTCGAAGACAGATTTGAAGAGAGACATGGCAGAATTGAAGATAGATTTGAAGACAGAAATGGAAGAATTGAAGAAGTTGCTACAAGAAAGGGTCACTAATGGTGAAAAGGTAGTAAAGAAAACTCATGATGAGAACAAAAGAAATGTTAATCATGATTCCATAGACGCTAATGTTGGATCGAAGAATCACCATATTCCAAAAATCGATATGAGGAAGTTTGATGGCAAGGATCCTGCCACATGGATATTACAGATGGAGCAATTCTTCGATCTCAATAATGTGCAAAACGCACAAAAGGTACGTATGGCAACTGTATATTTGGAACCAAATCAGTTTGTATGGTATCAATGGCTTTGCTCTCGTAAACAATTTATCATTTGGGCAATTTTTACGGAAGAATTGATAGCACACTATGAAGATACAAAAAGCAACACTTTTTTTAGCCAATTGATAAATCTCAAACAAAAGGGTTAAAAAATGGAGCACATTGAGGAGTTCCAAAAATTGAACATAAGGGTAAAAGATATTCCAGAGGAGCATAGGATTGATGTGTTCATAGGGTCTTTAAAGGATAATATCCAACATGATGTTCGCCTTTGGGAACCTGATTCATTAGAGAAGGCATTCAGGTTAGCAAGAAAAATGGAAAGCAAAATTATGGCAACCAGGAAGCATACCACTCACAACTATAAAGACGGAAGTGTTGTTGCCCCTAGTCTTCCACAACCTATAAGGTTGACACCACAACAATTGGAAGAAAAAAGAGCAAAAGGGCTTTGTTACAGTTGTGATAGCAAATACACTAAAGGTCATAAGTGTGCTGAGAAGAAATTATTCTACATAGATTGTGAAGAGGAAGAAGAAAAGGAGCAAGAAAGGTCAAAAGAAGAAGATATACTCCAGGAACAAAGCCTAGATGAAGAACAAATAAATCCGACCATATCTTGTAATGCATTGGCGGGAATTACCACTCCTCAAACCATCAAGATAGAAGGACAAATCAAGAAGAAAAAGGTAATAGTGTTGATTGATTCAGGAAGCACCCACAATTTTATTCATTGTAGGGTAGCAAAAGAATTGAATTGCTTCCTATATCCAGCACCAGAGTGTCAAGTGATGATTGCAAATGGAGGAACAATAAATTGCTCTGGAAAGTGCCATAATATCAAGCTATCCATGGGAGAATATGTATTGACTAGCCCAATGCTTTCCATTCCAATGGGAGGTGCGGATGTTGTACTAGGAGTCCAATGGCTACAATCCTTGGGTACAATAGCTTTTAATTTTCAAGAACTTTTCATCAAATTTTCTACGGAAGGAAAGGAAGTTGAATTAAGGGGTATTGCAGGGAAACCAGGAAAGATAATCAGCTCTCATGGTATGACAAAGCTTCTAAAAAAGGAGCAAAGAGGTGTAATTGCACAATTATGCTCGCTAGATGTTTCCACATTGGAATCATCTATTTCTCCAGATCTCCAAAAAGTCTTGGACAATCATTCCAAGGTATTTGAGACTCCCAAGGGTCTCCCACCTATGCGTGATCATGATCATGCTATTCATCTGATTCCAGGAAGTGTTCCTCCAAACATCAGGCCGTACAGATATCCCTATGTCCAAAAAAGTGAAATTGAATGTATGGTTGCAGAAATGCTAGAGGCTGGTATAATTCAACCGAGTCAAAGTTCTTTCTCAGCTCCAGTAGTATTGGTGCACAAGAAGGATGGATCATGGCGCATGTGTCCGGATTATAGGGAGCTCAACAAGCTCACTATTAAAGATAAGTTCCCCATTCCTGTTATTGATGAATTACTGGATGAATTGCATGGATCAATTTACTTCACCAAGTTGGATCTTCGTTCGGGATATCATCAAATCAGAATGAAGATTGAAGACATTCCGAAAACGGCATTTAGAACTCATGAGGGTCATTATGAATTTTTGGTCATGCCTTTTGGCCTTACCAATGCACCTTCAACATTTCAAGGTTTGATGAATTCAATTTTCAAACCATTCCTTAGAAAATTTGTGTTAGTATTTTTTGATGATATACTAATCTACAGCAAGTCTTGGAAGGATCATGTTGAACATGTTGACAGGGTGCTACAACTATTGGAGGAGAAACAATTATATGCAAAAAGATCCAAATGTTTCTTTGGAGTCCAGGAGGTGGAATATTTGGGTCATATTGTATCTCATGAAGGAGTTAAGGTAGACCCTAGCAAAATTAAAGCCATTAAGGAATGGAAAATCCCCACATCCATAAAGCATCTGCGAGGATTTCTTGGGTTGACAGGGTATTATCGCAAGTTTGTTAAGAATTATGGGAGAATAGCAGCACCTCTAACAACAATTCATTTTCATGGACTCTGGAAGCAACAAAGGCCTTTGAACATCTTAAAGAGGCAATGTGCCAAGCACCGGTCTTAGCTACACCAGACTTCACAAAAACCTTTATTGTGGAATGTGATGCTTCAGGAAATGGAATTGGTGCTGTTCTAATGCAAGATGAAAGACCCATTGCTTTTGAAAGTCGTCCAATCAAGGGAAAGTTTTTAAGCAAAGCTATTTATGAGAAGGAAATGTTGGCAATACTCCATGCACTTAAGAAATGGCGACCCTACCTAATGGGAAGACACTTCAAGGTAAAAATGGATCATGATAGCCTTAAATACTTTTTAGAACAAAGATTATCCTCTGAAGAGCAACAAAAGTGGGTCACAAAGATGTTGGGTTATGACTTTGAAATCATCTACAAAAAAGGGAAGCAAAATGTGGTGGCAGATGCACTCTCAAGAAAGGATGAGGATGTGGAAGCATTGTTGTGTGCCATTTCTATTATCCAACCAGATTGGATAAACGAAGCAAGGGAGGAATGGAAGAATGACGAAGAAGTGTGGGCACTTATTCGAAAGCTACAACAAGATTCCAGTACTTCTGATACATTTAGCTGGAAAAATGATTCGTTATGGTACAAAGATCGCTTATACCTCTGTAAGAATTCCCAACTAAAACAAAAGATTCTTATGGAATTGCACACTTCTCCCTTAGGAGGGCACTCAGGATTTTTAAAAACTTACCACAGGGTTAAGAAGGATTTTTTTTGGGATGGCCTTAAATCAGATATTCAAAAGTTTGTGGCGGAATGTTTGGTTTGCCAGCAAAATAAAGTTGAAACAATTAAGACACCGGGTCTATTACAACCTTTATCCATTCCAAGCCAACGTTGGGAGGAGGTTTCAATGGATTTTATCACAGGTTTACCCAAGTCTGAGGGAAAGAGTGTCATCATGGTGGTAGTTGACAGACTTACCAAGTATGCACACTTTTGTGCATTATCACATCCATTTAAAGCCAGTACAGTTTCTACTGCATTTATGGAAACAGTTCAAAAGCTACATGGAAACCCAAAGATTATTGTAAGTGACAGAGATCCCATTTTCACTGGAAATTTTTGGACAGAATTATTTTCTTGTCTTGGTACTCAGTTAGCTCATAGCTCATCTTATCATCCTCAATCTGATGGGCAAACTGAGATAGTAAACAAATGTTTGGAAGGATATCTTCGTTGCTTTGTATCTGATAAACAGACACAATGGGTCAAATGGTTGCCTCTGGCTGAATGGTGGTATAACACTTCCTTCCATACAGCAACAAAAATGACCCCATTTATGGCACTTTATGGGTATCAACCACCATCCATCACATCATATTTAAGAGAAAATTCTAAGGTTCAGGCAGTGGAACATCACATCGAACATCAACAACAAATCCTCCAACTCTTAAAGGATAACCTCGTGTTGGCACAAAATAGAATGAAACAACAGGCAAATCAACATCGTAGTGAAAGAAGTTTTGATGTAGGTGATTGGGTATTCCTACGGCTACAACCATATAAGCAAATGTCCCTAAAGCAAGCTAAGAAGGATATAAATTATCACCAAAGTATTATGGTCCGTACAAGGTGTTGCAAAAGATTGGTACTATGGCATACAAATTGGAGCTTCCTGCAGCTTCTCGATTGCACCCAGTTTTCCATGTTTCATGTTTAAAGAAGGTTATAGGTGACAAGCTCCCAATTCAAACAATATTGCCAGAACTTGACGAGGAAGGAAAAATTATATTGGAACCGGAAGCAGTCACAGAAACAAGAACTCGATAGCTACGAAATCGATCAATTTCAGAGTATCTTATCAAGTGGAAGAACTTATCCGTTGAATATTCCACATGGGAGGATGAGAATTTTATGCAGAAGTATCCAGAACTACTCAAGCGTTGAGGACAACACTTTTTTGAAGGAGAGGGGCATGTTGGGTCCCTATAATACTAGTGATTACCCCATTACTATTGTAGTTATACCCCTTATTTATATTGTTGTGCCCCTATTACCCCCATATTGTTATTTCTGTGCCCCATAGAATCCCTCTATTGTTATTTTTGTGGCTTTATATTATTATTGTTAGGTCGGCTGGATTATATTGTGACTCCTTAGACTCCTATATATAGAAAGGAGGTTTTGTCAATTGTATCATCCAAGAATTGTTCATTTATGTAATGTAAAGGAGGTTGCCCCCTCGAAGAGGCTAAATTCTAAGGCGTTGATCTATCTTTTCTATCTTTTCTTGAGCTGGATTCATAACACACTCCCTCCCTCTCCCTCTATAATGAAAGAACCATTGGCACAAGTGACACTAGCAATCACCATGCACACGAACCTCACTTCTCAAAGACAAATCATACCACTCTCCTGTGCTGAAAAACAAGAATTGAGGCAAATCTTTAAGATAATGGCAACTAGACCATCATATCAGATGGGACTCCCACACCAAATGGTATGAGGTCTAGTTGGGACTTCATACCGGGGTGATCCCTTGAATGTTGGCAGGTCCAGCACCGTCAACAGGAACCTTCTAGAGCCTTCTTCATTATGATAATGTGGATATCCCCTTTTTTGATAAATAGTGGGGGTTGACGTGGCATCCTCTCGAATTATGGTGGCTAAAACAAGAATCTCAACTTATGAGTGTCATAAATTTTGCATATAGAATCTGATTAAGGCAATCCTTGTGCCATTGGAAAGGTCTATGTATGTAGAATACGTTTTATAAGGTGTAACACTAAATTGACAAAGTTTTACCTCCAAAAAACATCATTTAATGCCTCAAAATGCTCTTGGAAGGTTTCAGATTCCAATTTTCCAAATTAGTTCCCACCGGTAAAATGGTCCTGTGAGTTGATTCCTCCACTTTTTCCACTCTAAAGCATCGAGATGGATGATAAAAAATATAATGAACCAATCCAGATCATATGCTGATAATTCAATAACGAAAAATCTTAGTGTGATTGGCTTGAGGTTCAAATTCCCTCTTCTTCTTCAACCCACTCCATCTTTGCAATCTACAAGAGAGATAGATGTTTTGGAGAAAGAGAATATGAGATGGAGCATAGTGTAATAAGAGGCAAGACACCATATCAAGAGATTATATCACACAAATCATGACATGTAGACTTATAGAAGTATGTATATATTAACAGGATGATGATGAGTGAATAGGGTTGTATGAAATTTGATGTTGATTTTTGTTGTATAGAAACATGCAACCCTCTAGTTCGGGGTTATTGATGGGCCTTTCGATTGTCATTTCTTGTCAATCCTATAGTCATAATTTTTTATGTATGTGTCTCATGAACCTAAGCCTTTTCTAGGCATTCTCACATTTGATGACCAAACTAGATGATTAAGACTTCTACTCATTTGATTGTATTTGGTTTGCTTAATTCAAGAAAATATGACATATATCTAGTATCTCAAGTGTTGTCTAGTTGAATTTGTGATTCACATTGCATGGACTAATGTGGTTTGGTCAACAAAAAGAACAATGCATTAATCATTGAGAGATTTTGAAGTAATCTCATGACAATCCATCAAAAGGGACTTGACTCTCACATAGTTGACCATGTTTAATGTCCATCACATTTCAATCAATTAAGAGGATAATAAATTCAAGGGATTTTATCCCCCTCATTGATGAAGAATGACCATTACATTATGAGCATTAGAAGGAAAAAAAAAACTCCTCAAGCATTAGGACCTCCTCCAAATATCCATTGCAATTTATAATACGAATTAGTGAAGGAGGGGGAATGACTTTGATGTGTTGAAAAGAGGAAATCAAGTATATAAGATCCATTAATCAAGGATATAATTGATTGGATTAGTTAGAGTCTCTTTAGAGAGACAGATATTTATTTTCTATTTTTGTTTGTTTGTTGAAAACCTGTAAAATTACATTTGAAGTGTTGTTTCCATGAATGTGATTCCAAGAGTGCCTTTAGGTAGGGCCCACTCAAGGGGAGGTCATAGGGATACTCACTTTGTATGAATCACCGTTGTTGTGGCTCTACGGAGATGATTTTACTAGGTATGCAGAGGCATGTTTCAGAAATTTTGGTGGGCAAGCGAAATATTGGAGCACTTTTAATGAACCGAATATTTTCGTACCACGAGGGTATGCAATTAACATATTTTGGTGGGATGATATAATTAATAGAGAATATTATGTATCCACCAGGCTTATCAAGAAGGGTTCATTGGAATTGTAATGTCATGCAAATGGTATGAACCACTGCTAAACAATTCACAAGACATTTCAGCTGTTCAGAGGCTTCTGGACTTCACTATTGGCTGGTAAGATGATGCTGTTAAATTGCTGGTGCTAAAAAATTTTTCTCCCTTTTTTTGGACTTATCCATTTGTAGGTAGGATGATGGTGGATACGTTTTACACCTCTAGGAAATATATCATTTTCAGCTAAGTTAACAGGTAAGTTTCAATCGTGGTATTCTGTTTTGATTATTTTTAGTTCCAGGTTCATTCAAATGTTATAAGCTAAGTAAGTGGGGATATTTTATGATTTAGAGTTTCTGAGATTTGGGATCGATGTGGAGAGGATAACATGGGTATGAATAAAAAAATTAAGAGTATCATCGTAATTTTTTTTTTTTTTTAAATTCAGTTAATTAATTAAAATTTTATTTACAGAATGGTTGCTCGGGTATGTATTTCCATTTTAGTTTGTCTCATAGTATCAAGGATTTTGAAGCAGAAGCTAAAGCAATCAGTAGGGTTAAACATCCCAACATTGTTCGCCTCCGAGCTTTCTATTGGAGTATAGAGGAAAAGTTGCTGCTTTATGACTACATTCCACATGGAAGCTTGGCAAATGCCTATTATGGTGGGTTCTCTTGTTCTCTTTTTTCCATTTCATGTATATCTGCAGGAAATCTCGTTCAATTCGTTTCTGCACGGTTGTTTTTTATTTTTTTTACAAAGATAGTCCTTCAATCACTTGCATATTATGAGTTTATTATGGACTCCACAATCTCCCCTGTTTAGCTACTCTACCTTCAGCTAATACATAGTCATTTGAAAAAGACGTACCTTCAGCTCCGGTATCTATTTTTTCACCATCTTTATCACTGCAATCAGATTAGATAAACATTGAATAGCTCTAATTTTCAATTTTAGTCACCCTGTCTTGGGCCAAACTTTTGAACATTATGGCACCTCTTTCATTACAAGCATCAGGGGAATTGACATTATTACAAAGATTTTGGTTGATGTTGTATGTATCAGGGTCCGTCCTCGTATATTGGTTGATGTAACAAAGGTGGATCTGAGTACCACTGTGTTGGGATTCAAGATATCAATGCCTATTATGATTGCTCCAACTGCCATGCAAAAGATGGCTCATCCCGAAGGTATGCATTAGATTATTGTATTACAGTTAACATCCTATTTCGATGCATATATTTTCTCAAAGTGAATCCATCATCTTTTACAGGAGAGTATGCTACTGTAAGAGCTGCTGGAACTATAATGGTTTGGGCATCGATATTCTCTTTGTGGGATCGATCTTCTGAATGTTTTAATTTCCTTCTAGCTATTAAGGATTTAAGAAATTATAATGATTTTGGATTTTGAAATAGTTTGTTGTGTTGATAAAAATTGAGGCTTGGACATATTTGTTGTAGACGCTTTCTTCATGGGCTACATCAAGTGTTGAAGAGGTTGCTTCAACTGGACCAGGCATTCGCTTTTTTCAACTTTATGTAAGTTTATCATTTCCACCCATATGATTGTCTTCCCATGTTTTTTGAGATGTATTTGAGTTCATATCCATCCAATTGTATTATAGGCTCCTAAACCAATGGTAAGATCAGTTATATTGCATTGGGTTTACTAAATGTGGATGTATGAGGGGTGTTAAAATTTAGATGTCATTGCTGGCAGGTTTACAAGAATAGGAATGTTGTTGCACAACTTGTTAGAAGAGTGGAGAGGGCTGGTTTTAAGGCAATTGCACTGACTATGGACACACCTCGACTTGGGCAGAGGGAGTTTGACATTAGAAATAGGTAGTGAAAATTCATTCTATTTTAGATTTGCTGACAAGACTAGGTAGACACATGGGATAAATATTATATTCAGAGTATACTCCTCTTTAACTTTATGAGTTTGTACCCATGTTTTAACACTTTCTCAGCTCTCAATAAAAATCAGAACATTGTGGAATTCTTTTAGGATTAGAAGCGACGCTAGGGTTAGAAAAAGCATTTAGCACCTATAATGTATCAAACTTAAAATAAGTCAGAAGTCTTCATTTTATCTGGGATTCCTCTTTGTTCATCCCTTCTCTGACACTGAGGTATCTAATGTTCTGAAAAATCTAATTGTGATATCCACTAACAGAAGGCACGGGTCTACAAATTGTTTAGTTTGAGTTTGTGAGCAGGATGTGAAATGGTTCAATTTGTTTCTGCATGGTTGTTTTTTATTTTTTTTACAAAGATAGCCCTTCAATTGCTTGCATATTATGAGTTTCTTATGGATTCCACAATCTCCCCTGTTTAGCTACTGTACCTTAGCTAATACATAGTCATTTGAAAAATATGTACCTTCAGCTCCCGTATCTATTTTTTCACCAACTTTATGACTGCAATCAGGTTAGATAAACATTGAATAGCTATAATTTTCAATTTTAGTCACCTTGTCTTGGGCCAAACTTTTGAACATTATGGCACCTCTTTCATTACAAGCATCAGGGGAATTGACATTATTACAAAGATTTTGGTTGATGTTGTATTTGTTCATCCTTTGTCTGACACTGAGGTATCTAATTTTCTGAAAAGTCTCATTGTGATATCCACTCATACATGCTAGACAGTAAGTCACACCTCTGTGTTGAGATTCAATTCTGGATCCATAATTGTTTTTGACTTCTATTGATTTTTCTTTGTCAAAAATGTAGATTCGCATTGCCTCCATATCTTACCTTAAAGAATTTCGAAGGTTTGGATCTTGGGAAAATGGAGAAGGTATGTGTTCCATTTTATGAGTTCTTTAAATAGAAGGATGTTGTTTTTAGTGCTTCCTATATTCAAGGTCCAGACTTCTTCCTTAAGTTGGTTTTTTTCTTGCAGACAACAGATTTTGGACTGGCATCATATGTTACAGGTGAAATTGACAGATCATTGAGTTGGAAGGCTTGTAATAGTCCTGGTAGAGGGATATTTCAAATAATTCTTTAGTATTGTGTTTGAATAGAATGAAAATGGATAGAGAAGCACCTGGAGAAATCTTGGGGTTGAGTTCCTGCCTTTGCTTGTAACCTTCTGAATCTCAGAAAAATTATTTTTGACGAGTCATATTATGATTTACATCTTCAAGAAATACTTCGTATCCTTTTTCAAGAAATACTCTGTATCCTTTTTCCAATTATTTTGGCTGTGGCATCACATGGGCCGTGTTGTGGTTACTCTCCGATGCCCTATCATTGTGTTTCAGTGGTTGTTCTCTCTGATCGCGATGTGATTAATTGGTTGAAAAGGAAAAGACCAGTTGTGGGCAGCTTCTTGGCTATTCACAAGTTTATCTGATCTTAGTACTTTTATATCAATACAAATATGAGGTCTCCATTTGCGTTTAAAAATAAGAAAATGTTATGGTGGCAACCAATGACTATATGGTATCGTTTGTTGCTTGCAGTCCTGCCTACTGTGCTAGACGTCACAGTGAACACTCCAGATGATTCTCAAGTTATTTTAAAGGTACGTTATCTCATAAAAAATATTATCCAGTGCTTATGATGGTAGGTGGTAACATAAGTCTTGTCATAGATGTTTGATCCAGCTTTAAGAATTATGATGAATATAATCCAATCTTGCAGTATCCAGACCTATGGATAGTTATGTTTGGTTCAACAGTAGATTTTAATATATGTTTCTTTTATGGAAACAAGGAATTTCCACAGACCATATTCTTGATGTATGTCGATTATTAGCTGCGAATGTGGAGACATGCCATCTGACCAACTATTCTTTATCCCATGAGGTAAGAAAATCAGTAGTTCAGAAGCCCATTAAATAATGGGATTATTTGACAGGCTAGTGGATTGCAATTGACTGGTTCTGTTCAAGATATCATGTGGTATGACCCTACTTGCATTAACAACACAGGTGTTCGTGTCAAGATAGAAATAGCCATGTACAGTGAAATTGGATCTATTAATAGTTTGTAAAGCTTAAGTGTGACCATGGCAACATTGGCCATCTTAGTTTTCTTGAAGTATCCATGACTTGGTAAGAACTTGAATAATACCAGGTTCATGGCAACAGGTTGAGGATTCATCAGATGTTGCAACCTTGAATCCCTGTGCCCTTACGATTGTAGAAGGTAACCAATAACTCTGCTCCCCAATCTGAAAAAGTCAGGGGAGATAGCTAGAGATTTTGTCTTGCCTTTCTTTAAAATATAAATGTTTTTATCTTGAAAAGGGGTTAGAAATAATGTTAAATCATAATATTAGAAATTTTTTCTCTTGTTTCTTGAAGTGATCTAAACTAAATTTCTACTTGCATTCGTGCTTCAAATATATATGCAAAGAAGAATATGCATTGTTTATACTCAAAAGTTTGCATAATACTCTATATATGATTTTCATTTAAAGCAATCAGTAGGGTTAAACATCCCAACATATTTCGCCTCCGAGCTTTCTATTGGAGTATAGAGGAAAAGCTGCTCGTTTATGACTACATTCCACATGGAAGCTTGGTAAATGCCTATTATGGTGGGTTCTCTTGTTCTCTTTTTTCCATTTCATGTATATCTACAGGAAATCTCGTTCAATTCGTTTCTGCACGGTTGTTTTTTATTTTTTTTACAAAGATAGCCCTTCAATCACTTGCATATTATGAGTTTCTTATGGACTCCACAATCTCCCCTGTTTAGCTACTCTACCTTCAGCTAATACATAGTCATTTGAAAAAGACGTACCTTCAGCTCCGGTATCTATTTTTTCACCATCTTTATCACTGCAACCAGATTAGATAAACATTGAATAGCTCTAATTTTCAATTTTAGTCACCTTGTCTTGGGCCAAACTTTTGAACATTATGGCACCTCTTTCATTACAAGCATCAGGGGAATTGACATTATTACAAAGATTTTGGTTGATGTTGTATGTATCAGGGTCCGTCCTCGTATATTGGTTGATGTAACAAAGGTGGATCTGAGTACCACTGTGTTGGGATTCAAGATATCAATGCCTATTATGATTGCTCCAACTGCCATGCAAAAGATGGCTCATCCCGAAGGTATGCATTAGATTATTGTATTACAGTTAACATCCTATTTTGATGCATATATTTTCTCAAAGTGAATCCATCATCTTTTACGGGAGAGTATGCTACTGTAAGAGCTGCTGGAACTATAATGGTTTGGGCATCGATCTTCTCTTTGTGGGATCGATCTTCTGAATGTTTTAATTTCCTTCTAGCTATTAAGGATTTAAGAAATTATAATGATTTTGGATTTTGAAATAGTTTGTTGTGTTGATAAAAATTGAGGCTTGGACATATTTGTTGTAGACGCTTTCTTCATGGGCTACATCAAGTGTTGAAGAGGTTGCTTCAACTGGACCAGGCATTCGCTTTTTTCAACTTTATGTAAGTTTATCATTTCCACCCATATGATTGTCTTCCCATGTTTTCTGAGATGTATTTGAGTTCATATCCATCCAATTGTATTATAGGCTCCTAAACCAATGGTAAGATCAGTTATATTACATTGGGTTTACTAAATGTGGATGTACGAGTGGTGTTAAAATTTAGATGTCATTGCTGGCAGGTTTACAAGAATAGGAATGTTGTTGCACAACTTGTTAGAAGAGTGGAGAGGGCTGGTTTTAAGGCAATTGCACTGACTATGGACACACCTCGACTTGGGCGGAGGGAGTTTGACATTAGAAATAGGTAGTGAAAATTCATTCTATTTTAGATTTGCTGACAAGACTAGGTAGACACATGGGATAAATATTATATTCAGAGTATACTCCTCTTTAACGTTATGAGTTTGTACCCATGTTTTAACACTTTCTCAGCTCTCAATAAAAATCAGAACATTGTGGAATTCTTTTAGGATCAGAAGCGACGCTAGGGTTAGAAAAAGCATTTAGCACCTATAATGTATCAAACTTAAAATAAGTCAGAAGTCTTCATTTTATCTGGGATTCCTCTTTGTTCATCCCTTCTCTGACACTGAGGTATCTAATGTTCTGAAAAATCTAATTGTGATATCCACTAACAGAAGGCACGGGTCTAAAAATTGTTTAGTTTGAGTTTGTGAGTAGGATGTGAAATGGTTCAATTTGTTTCTGCATGGTTGTTTTTTATTTTTTTTACAAAGATAGCCCTTCAATTGCTTGCATATTATGAGTTTCTTATGGATTCCACAATCTCCCCTGTTTAGCTACTGTACCTTAGCTAATACATAGTCATTTGAAAAATATGTACCTTCAGCTCCCGTATCTATTTTTTCACCAACTTTATGACTGCAATCAAGTTAGATAAACATTGAATAGCTATAATTTTCAATTTTAGTCACCTTGTCTTGGGCCAAACTTTTGAACATTATGGCACCTCTTTCATTACAAGCATCAGGGGAATTGACATTATTACAAAGATTTTGGTTGATGTTGTATTTGTTCATCCTTTGTCTGACACTGAGGTATCTAATTTTTTGAAAAGTCTCATTGTGATATCCACTCATACATGCTAGACAGTAAGTCACACCTCTGTGTTGAGATTCAATTCTGGATCCATAATTGTTTTTGACTTCTATTGATTTTTCTTTGTCAAAAATGTAGATTCGCATTCCCTCCATATCTTACCTTAAAGAATTTCGAAGGTTTGGATCTTGGGAAAATGGAGAAGGTATGTGTTCCATTTTATGAGTTATTTAAATAGAAGGATGTTGTTTTTAGTTCTTCCTATATTCAAGGTCCAGACTTCTTCCTTAAGTTGGTTTTTTTCTTGCAGACAACGGATTTTGGACTGGCATCATATGTTAAAGGTGAAATTGACAGATCATTGAGTTGGAAGGCTTGTAATAGTCCTGTAGAGGGATATTTCAAATAATTCTTCAGTATTGTGTTTGAATAGAATGAAAATGGATAGAGAAGCACCTGGAGAAATCTTGGGGTTGAGTTCCTGCCTTTGCTTGTAACCTTCTGAATCTCAGAAAAATTATTTTTGACGAGTCATATTATGATTTACATCTTCAAGAAATACTTCGTATCCTTTTTCAAGAAATACTTTGTATCCTTTTTCCAATTATTTTGGCTGTGGCATCGCATGGGCCGTGTTGTGGTTACTCTCCGATGCCCTATCATTGCGTTTCAGTGGTTGTTCTCTCTGATCTCGATGTGATTAATTGGTTGAAAAGGAAAAGACCAGTTGTGGGCAGCTTCTTGGCTATTCACAAGTTCATCTGATCTTAGTACTTTTATATCAATACAAATATGAGGTATCCGTTTGCGTTTAAAAATAAGAAAATGTTATGGTGGCAACCAATGACTATATGGTATTGTCTGTTGCTTGCAGTCCTGCCTACTATGCTAGACATCACAGTGAACACTCCAGATGATTCTCAAGTTATTTTAAAGGTACGTTATCTCATAAAAAATATTATCCAGTGCTTATGACAGTAGGTGGTAACATAATTCTTGTCATAGATGTTTGATCCAGCTTTAAGAATTATGATGAATATAATCCAATCTTGCAGTATCCAGACCTATGGATAGTTATGTTTGGTTCGACAATAGATTTTAATATATGTTTGTTTTATGGAAACAGGGAATTTCCACAGACCATATTCTTGATGTATGTCGATTATTAGCTGCGAATGTGGAGACATGCCATCTGACCAACTATTCTTTATCCCATGAGGTAAGAAAATCAGTAGTTCAGAAGCTCATTAAATAATGGGATTGTTTGACAGGCTAGTGGATTGCAATTGACTGGTTCTGTTCAAGATATCATGTGGTATGACCCTACTTGCATTAACAACACAGGTGTTCGTGTCAAGATAGAAATAGCCATGTACAGTGAAATTGGATCTATTAATAGTTTGTAAAGCTTAAGTGTGACCATGGCAACATTGGCCATCTTAGTTTTCTTGAAGTATCAGTGACTTGGTAAGAACTTGAATTATACCAGGTTCATGGCAACAGGTTGAGGGATTCATCAGATGTTGCAACCTTGAAGCCCTGTGCCCTTACGATTGTAGAAGGTAACCAATAACTCTGCTCCCCAATCTGAACAAGTCAGGGGAGATAGCTAGAGATTTTGTCTTGCCTTTCTTTAAAATATAAATGTTTTTATCTTGAAAAGGGGTTAGAAATAATGTTAAATCATAATATTAGAAATTTTTTCTCTTGTTTCTTGAAGTGATCTAAACTAAATTTCTACTTGCATACGTGCTCCAAATATATATGCAAAGAAGAATATGCATTGTTTATACTCAAAAGTTTGCATAATACTCTATATATGATTTTCATTTATTTTTCCTTTGCAGAGGACTACACTGAAGAGCATGCAGTTGCACACATTAGAAGATTAATGGACATTGTTTCCTGTACAACATGCTTTGGTTCTTTAGGAAAGCAAGGGAAACCTCGGTCCGGGCAGGGAGGTGGAAAAGAATCAACTCACTCAATGACAGAGAATGTGGCTGAAAAAAACAACGATGTTGCTCTAAAGAAATCTTACCTAGCAATAAAGAAAGAAAAGAAGCAAACAAGGATGGAAAAGACAATAAACCAGGGACCTTTCAAAAAGTTGAAGGTAAGGTTGAGGCTAGTAAGAGGAGAACTCAAACCAACATTCTTCTAAGGGTGAAGGAAGAAAGAAATCCTCAAAAGAGGGGAAATCTGAGGCCATTGCAGCTATGGTTGCTGCCAAAGAGGCCACAGATAAAGGGGATATGACAGGAATGTGTCCTCCCTCTAAACTTGGCCAGTTCTATGAATTCTTCTCGTTCTCACATCTCTTGCCTCCTATCCAATGTTAGTATACCGTTCCCTACAATTTTTTATAATTTGAAAGTAGTACTTTTCAATCTTGTGTATAATAGAAATATTACGAGAATGCATATATCCCATAAAAATATGGATATGATGTTGAAAGATTTTCCATGTACTCTTCAAGACATCAAACTATGGTTCTTTATTTAATTGTAATGCAAAGATTCCAAAAAATTTTGAACTGTGAAGCATGGCAAACAATGTGCACATTGCCAAATTTAATTTTTTGATTTTCTTTGGAGCTTATGAATTAGAACTTTGAAGGGAAAAAAAAGTGAATTACGAATAGTATTTTAGTGACTAATGACATTGGGATGTACAGTCATAAGGAAGTCCACAAGGCAATCTGTTGAAGACAAACGTCCTGGAGATTTTTTTTCTATAGTCGTGAGTGCTTCTTATCCAATCCTGCACTAATTTTGAGCTTCACCTCCATAATGACTAGGAACTGAATTGTTTCTTTTGTAGATTTCTTATATTTGTCATGCCATTTCCCCTGATATACAGGTGAAACTTTGCAATGGAAAGTTGGTGACTGTGACAACATCCACCAAAGGTTTTTATAGTGTTGGAAAGCAGCTTGTTCAAAGTCATGCACTTGTCAACTTGCTACAGTAGTTGAGCAGGGCTTTTGCAAATTTCTATAGACGTGAGCACTTATTATCCAATCCTGCACTAATTTTGAGCTTCACCTCCATAATGGCTAGGAACTGAATTGTTTCTTCTGTAGATTTCTTATATTTCTCATGCCATTTCCCCTGAGGTGAAGCTTTGCAATGGAAAGTTGGTGACTGTAACAGCATCCACCAAAGGTTTTTATAGTGTTGGAAAGCAGCTTGTTCAAAGTCATGCACTTGTTAACTTGCTATAGAAGTTGAGCAGGGCTTTTGCAAATGTGAGTATCTTTAAGGTCCAAACTATACTTCTATTGCACCTTATATTATTTAATTGCTTACAAGATGCCTTCTCTCGTGTTTAAGAAATTGACATCAGTGTTTAATGTTTGGGCATCAGTCTTCTCTTTGTGGGATCGATCTTCTGAATGTTTTAATTTCCTTCTAGCAATTAAGGATTTAAGAAATTATAATGATTTTGGATTTTGAAATAGTTTGTTGTGTTGATAAAAATTGAGGCTTGGACATATTTTTTGTAGACGCTTTCTTCATGGGCTACATCAAGTGTTGAAGAGGTTGCTTCAACTGGACAAGGCATTCGCTTTTTTCAACTTTATGTAAGTTTATCATTTCCACCCATATGATTGTCTTCCCATGTTTTCTGAGATGTATTTTAGTTCATATCCATCCAATTGTATTATAGGCTCCTAAACCAATGGTAAGATCAGTTATTTTGCGTTGGGTTTACTAAATGTGGATGTATGAGTGGTGTTAAAATTTAGATGTCATTGCTGGTAGGTTTACAAGAATAGGAATGTTGTTGCACAACTTGTTAGAAGAGTGGAGAGGGCTGGTTTTAAGGCAATTGCACTGACTATGGACACACCTCGACTTGGGTGGAGGGAGTTTGACATTAGAAATAGGTAGTGAAAATTCATTCTATTTTAGATTCGCTGACAGGACTAGGTAGACACGTGGGATAAATCTTATATTCAGAGTATACTCCTCTTTAACGTTATGAGTTTGTACCCATGTTTTAACACTTTCTCAGCTCTCAATAAAAATTAGAACATTGTGGAATTCTTTTAGGATCAGAAGCAACGCTAGGGTTAGAAAAAGCATTTAGCACCTATAATGTATCAAACTTAAAATAAGTCGAAAGTCTCCATTTTATCTAGGATTCCTCTTTGTTCATCCCTTGTCTGACACTGAGGTATCTAATGTTATGAAAAGTCTCATTGTGATATCCACTAACAGAAGGCACGAGTCTAAAAATTGTTTAGTTTGAGTTTGTGAGAAGGATGTGAAATGGTTCAATTTGTTTCTGCATGGTTGTTTTTTATTTTTTTTACAAAGATAGCCCTTCAATTGCTTGCATATTATGAGTTTCTTATGGATTCCACAATCTCCCCTGTTTAGCTACTGTACCTTTAGCTAATACATAGTCATTTGAAAAAGATGTACCTTCAGCTCCCGTATCTATTTTTTCACCAACTTTATGACCGCAATCAGATTAGATAAACATTGAATAGCTATAATTTTCAATTTTAGTCACCCTGTCTTGGGACAAACTTTTGAACATTATGGCACCTCTTTCATTACAAGCATCAGGGGAATTGACATTATTACAAAGATTTTGGTTGATGTTGTATGTATCAGGTTCCGTCCCTGTATATTGGTTGATGTAACAAAGGTGGATCTGAGTACCATTGTGTTGGGATTCAAGATATCAATGCCTGTTATGATTGCTAGAAATTTTGTCTTGCCTTTCTTTAAAATATAAATGTTTTTATCTTGAAAAGAGGTCAGAAATAATGTTAAATCATAATATTATAAAATTGTTCTCTTTTTTCTTGAAGTGATCTAAACTAAATTTCTACTTGCATATGTGCTTCAAATATATATGCATTGTTTATACTCAAAGTTTGCATAATACTCTATATATGATTTTCATTTATTTTTCCTTTGCAGAGGACTACACTGAAGAGCATGCAGTTGCACACATTAGAAGATTACTGGACATTGTTGCATGTACAACATGCTTTGGTTCTTCAAGAAAGCAAGGGAAACCTCGGTCTGGGCAGGGAGGTGGAAAAGAATCATCTCACTCAATGATAGAGAATGTGGCTGAACAAAACAACGATGTTGCTCTAAAGAAATCTTACCTAGCAATAAAGAAAGAAAAGAAGCAAACAAGGATGGAAAAGACAATAAACTAGAGACCTTTCAAAAAGTTGAAGGTAAGGTTGAGGCTAGTGAAAAAGAAAATGATGGAGAAGAGAACTCAAACCAACATTCTTCTAAGGGTGAAGGAAGAAAGAAATCCTCGAAAGAGGGGAAATCTAAGGCCATTGCAGCTATGGCTGCTGCCAAAGAGGCCACAGATAAAGGGGATATGACAGGAATGTGTCCTCCCTCTAAACTTGGCCAGTTCTATGAATTCTTCTCGTTCTCACATCTCTTGCCTCCTATCCAATGTTAGTATATTGTTCCCTGCAATTTGTTATAATTTGGAA
Source organism: Pinus tabuliformis (assembly GCA_031772625.1). Taxonomy (NCBI): domain Eukaryota; kingdom Viridiplantae; phylum Streptophyta; class Pinopsida; order Pinales; family Pinaceae; genus Pinus; species Pinus tabuliformis. Next base: position 1,878,233,775 of record CM062818.1, read on the forward strand.
GTAGTAGTTTTCAATCTTGTGTATAATAGAAATATTACAAGAATGCATATATCCCATACAAATATGGATATGATGTTGAAAGATTTTCCATGTACTCTTCCAGCCATCAAACTATGGTTCTTTATTTGATTGTAATGCAAAGATTCAAGAAAATTTTGAACTGTGAAGCATGGCAAACAATGTGCACATTGCTAAATTTAATTTGTTGATTTTCTTTGGAGCTTATGAGTTAGAACTTTGAAGGGAAAAAAAGTGAATTACGAATAGTATTTAGTGACTAATGACATTGGGATGTACAGTCATAAGGAAGTCCACAAGGCAATCTGTTGAAGACAAACCTCCTGGAGATTTTTTTTCTATAGACGTGAGTGCTTCTTATCCAATCCTGCGCTAATTTTGAGCTTCACCTCCATAATGGCTAGGAATTGAATTGTTTCTTCTGTAGATTTCTTATATTTGTCATGCCATTTCCCCTGATATACAGGTGAAGCTTTGCAATGGAAAGTTGGTGATTGTAACAGCATCCACCAAAGGTTTTTATAGTGTTGGAAAGCAGCTTGTTCAAAGTCATGCACTTGTCAACTTGCTATAGCAGTTGAGCAGGGCTTTTGCAAATTTCTATAGAAATGAGCACTTCTTATCCAATCCTGCACTAATTTTGAGCTTCACCTCCATAATGGCTAGGAACTGAATTGTTTCTTCTGTAGATTTCTTATATTTCTCATGCCATTTCCCCTGAGGTGAAGCTTTGCAATGGAAAGTTGGTGACTGTAACAGCATCCACCAAAGGTTTTTATAGTGTCGGAAAGCAGCTTGTTCAAAGTCATGCACTTGTTAACTCGCTACAGAAGTTGAGCAGGGCTTTTGCAAATGTGAGTATCTTTAAGGTCCAAACTATACTTCTATTGCACCTTATATTATTTAATTGCTTACAAGATGCCTTCTCTCGTGTTTAAGAAATTGACATCAATGTTTAATGTTTGGGCATCGGTCTTCTCTTTGTGGGATCGATCTTCTGAATGTTTTAATTTCCTTCTAGCTATTAAGGATTTAAGAAATTATAATGATTTTGGATTTTGAAATAGTTTGTTGTGTTGATAAAAATTGAGGCTTGGACATATTTGTTGTAGATGCTTTCTTCATGGGCTACATCAAGTGTTGAAGAGGTTGCTTCAACTGGACCAGGCATTCACTTTTTTCAACTTTATGTAAGTTTATCATTTCCATCCATATGATTTTCTTCCCATGTTTTCTGAGATGTATTTGAGCTCATATCCATCCAATTGTATTATAGGCTCCTAAACTAATGGTAAGATCCGTTATATTGCGTTGGGTTTACTAAATGTGGATGTATGAGTGGTGTTAAAATTTAGATGTCATTGCTGGCAGGTTTACAAGAATAGGAATGTTGTTGCACAACTTGTTAGAAGAGCAGAGAGGGCTGGTTTTAAGGAAATTGAATTGACTGTGGACACACCTCTACTTGGGTAGAGGGAGTCTGACATTAGAAATAGGTAGTGAAAATTCATTCTATTTTAGATTTGCTGACAGGACTAGGTAGACACGTGGGATAAATGTTATACTCAGAGTATACTCCTCTTTAAGGTTATGAGTTTGTACCCATGTTTTAACACTTTCTCAGCTCTCAATAAAAATCAGAACATTGTGGAATTCTTTTAGGATTAGAAGCGACGCTAGGGTTAGAAAAAGCATTTAGCATCTATAATGTATCAAACTTAAAATAAGTCAGAAGTCTCCATTTTATCTGGGATTCCTCTTTGTTCATCCCTTGTCTGACACTGAGGTATCTAATGTTCTGAAAAGTCTTATTGTGATATCCACTAACAGAAGGCACGGGTCTAAAAATTGTTTAGTTTGAGTTTGTGAGCAGGATGTGAAATGGTTCAATTTGTTTCTGCATGGTTGTTTTTTATTTTTTTTACAAAGATAGCCCTTCAATTGCTTGCATATTATGAGTTTCTTATGGATTCCACAATCTCCCCTGTTTAGCTACTGTACCTTCAGCTAATACAATCATTTGAAAAAGATGTACCTTCAGCTCCCATATCTATTTTTTCACCAACTTTATGACTGCAATCAGATTAGATAAACATTGAATAGCTATAATTTTCAATTTTAGTCACCCTGTCTTGGGTCAAACTTTTGAACATTATGGAACCTCTTTCATTACAAGCATCAGGGGAATTGACATTATTACAAATATTTTGGTTGATGTTGTATGTATCAGGTTCCGTCCCTGAATATTGGTTGATGTAACCAAGGTGGATCTGAATACCACTGTGTTGGGATTCAAGATATCAATGCCTATTATGATTGCTCCAACTGCCATGCAAAAGATGGCTCATCCCGAGGGTATGCATTAGATTATTGTATTACAGTTAACATCCTATTTTGATGCATATATTTTCTGAAAGTGAATCCATCATCTTTTACAGGAGAGTATGCTACTGCAAGAGCTGCTGGAACTATAATGGTTTGGGCATCAGTCTTCTCTTTGTGGGATCGATCTTCTGAATGTTTTAATTTCCTTATAGCTATTAAGGATTTAAGAAATTATAATGATTTTGGATGTTGTAATAGTTTGTTGTGTTGATAAAAATTGAGGCTTGGACATATTTGTTGTAAACGCTTTCTTCATGGGCTACATCAAGCGTTGAAGAGGTTGCTTCAACTGGACCAGGCATTCGCTTTTTTCAACTTTATGTAAGTTTATCATTTCCACCCATATGATTGTCTTCCCATGTTTTCTGAGATGTAATTGAGTTCATATCCATCCAATTGTATTATAGGCTCCTAAACCAATGGTAAGATCAATTATTTTAGATTTGCTGACAGGACTAGATAGACACCTGGGATAAATCTTATATTCAGAGTATACTCCTCTTTAACGTTATGAGTTTGTACCCATGTTTTAACACTTTCTCAGCTCTCAATAAAAATCAGAACATTGTGGAATTATTTTAGGATCAGAAGCGACGCTAGGGTTAGAAAAAGGATTTAGCACCTATAATGTATCAAACTTAAAATAAGTCAGAAGTCTCCATTTTATCTGGGATTCCTCTTTTTTCATCCCTTTTCTGAAACTGAGGTATCTAATGTTCTGAAATGTCTCATTGTGATATCCACTCATACATGCTAGACAGTAAGGCACACCTCTGTGTTGAGATTCAATTCTGGATCCATAATTGTTTTTGACTTCTATTGATTTTTTCTTTGTCAAAAATGTAGATTCACATTGCCTCGAATTGTGGTTCTGCTTCCCCTCAAAAGAGACCATCAATGAAGGAGGTATTGCATTTTCTAGAAAAGATGCCATCATCCACTACCGATTAACCATTTATTTCTTCCTATGTAGCATCCTTGCTTTGACATAAGTTGGACAGAGATGAGGACTTTCACCCACATTCCGTATTCAATAGCTCTACTTAGACATTGACAAAACTGATATAGACGCCTCTATGATTGGGACTCAGACAAAATTTGCTGTCAACTCAGCTGCTTATAAAATCTCCAGAGTCTTCTTAAAAATTTCAATATTTCTACAGTTGAGGATTGTAGCGAAACTCAGGGATCAAACTTAACTCCATGCTTATGAGGCATCCTCGTTCTCACAGTTTACTTGCAGCTCATTCTCAGTTTTAATGGGAAGGTGATATATGGTGTATTATTGTTGCAGTGGCAGGGGATGGATTTTAATTGTTGGTTGGACCAAAAGAAATTGATGCAAATCAATATTGAAAATTAGATTTATTGGTTCAGCTATAGTTTGCATATATAAAGAAGAAACTGCTCCTTTTTCAGGTTAGAATATTTATATATACATGTTCATCTCAACAACAAATGATAATTTATCAAAACCATGAGAATGCTACACAACTTCCTTCAAAATCCTTCTTAGGAAGACCATGAAATAAGACAAGTGACCCTGTGCTTGTATTTGTATCTTATTCTACATAACATCTTCTTACTTAGCTGGAGAACAATTGGCTGCAGTATTTATATCAATTTCTATGGAATGTTTCTGCTACTATATATTGAACAGGCCCATTATACCATATTACTGGATTCTGCAAAGTCTATCCCTGTTTTCTCTTCTTTAGAGCATATATCAACCCTTTTGTTTTGCTTCAAGGATATGTTGCAGATTATTTCATTTCTCTTTTATCTTTAAGATGGATATTTATCTTTTTTATCACCACGTTCTCTGTGGTTCATTTAAATTGGATATTTGTCATTTTGTTCACTGGGTTCTCTGTATTTTGTTATAACTAGTTATTGATAATTTTTCCCACTGAGTTCCCTAAGGTCGAGTATAATGCTTTCCTTGCTTATCAAAGAGTATTGATTCCTTTTCAATTTTAACATTTTGGATAACCAAATCCAGTTCTCTGTAATCACCGCAAAAGGGATTCCATTATCATGTAGGGTTTGAATTGTTATTCTCCTCTTGTTGCATGCTAATCTTGATCATCTTGTTCAGCTTCTAAGGTTCTTAGTGGCCTATCCTTTTCAGATCCTTTGACTAACACTATATCTCTCTAATCTTGCAGGATGGTCATCAAACTCTCCCTTTTATTTGCCATGGTTTGCCCGGATTAAAATTGCAAAGGGAGTAGCCAGAGGCCTGGCTTATTTACATGAAAGGGAGTTTGTTCATGCAAATATTAAGCCAAGCAACATCCTTCTGGGCTTTGACATGGAGCCATACATAGCAGATTTTGGGCTAGAAAGACTACTGGATACTGCCAATGTCAAGTATAGTAGCTCTACTATCCACCTAAGGAACCTTGAAGGTATATTTTCAGGGAGCAAACGCTCGGCTCCCGCAATAGCCTGCAAACAATGTTTTAATTTAAAAGAGAATTATCATGGTAAATTGGTATAAGAATATTAGTAGAAAAAATCACCTAGTTATAAGCCTAAATATTGGCAAAGGCTAATTCTTCATGTGGCATAATCAATTAGCCATGTTATCTTGCTACATGATGCAAAAAAATGACCCATGGATCCTAATACTTTTTAGGGTTCTTTTTCAATTCAATAGGCTTTTCTTCTTCTTCTTCTTCCTGAGATGGTAAAGCTAATGACCCAAGAATGACTCTAAGCTTACTAGATAACCAAATTCTCAACATACCTTGCAATTTCCACACTAGCCACTTACGGATTTTCAAACATCAATGTTTAGATAATAAATAATGGATGGGCATAAAAAAACATAAACATTAACACCAAAAATAATAATAATCACATGAACCTACTGAGAAAGAGGAAACACATAAGATATCATCTTCACATTTGATACTTTGGAGAAAGGCAATCTTGAGTACCACGATCAAATAAAGAAACACCAAACTACGGGAGAAGTGAGTGTTAATTTTTAAAATTTTGATATAAACATTGGTTTTCAAGAGAAATTGCAATTAACAATGTACAAATTACTGGATAAATAATTACCAATTAAACTTTTAAGTCACGTTTTAATGGGTTATATGCTTAAAATTATAGGATTTCAATGCGTATTTTTTACACCTCTATTATAGACCAAGACAAATGTAACAAATCATTGTACACTAGTGGATCAATATGATTGTTTTCACATAAGGCTTGATCATTAAAAGGACATTAAGGTTTGTACCTTTTGGGACAATTGCTAGTATAGTCAACATCAGAGAAAATACATACGACCCAGAACATGAGAGAAAATACAAATGACCTAGATCCATTAAAACCTTGAAAGTTTGTTCATGAACTCTCTGAATTTGGTATAAAATGTGTACTGTATTTGAAACTTCAATTTTCCATTAAATTAATGGGACATGAATTCCCACAAAGGAGTTCAGAAATGTGCAATTAAGTTGAGCTTTCATCTTGTCATTCAATTGATGGACACTGAATATTAAATATAAGATAAATATATAGGAGTAGCATGTGAGTGTCAGTTTTATAAAGAAGATTCTTTTTATTATTAATAAAAATATAGATAGTTAGTTTCATTTTAAAGGGTTATAAATATGAGTTATAAATACAAGACTTAAAAGGTTGTAAATATGAGTTATTAATTGTTTTTACTCAAAACCTGATAAATAGAAATTTAGCAATTTCTTTTTAATTGAGTGACTCAAATTCATGTTTCTTTAGGTTGAAGGTAAAGCCACTAAAGTGGAAAAATTGTGATGCCAATAATTAGAGGGATTGTCATCATGGGGTGATAAGAAATTTAATATTCCAAGAAGAGGAGGTAGTAGTAGATTCTAAATAAATTAGCAATGCAACAACATAAATGTTTGCAACAAATTTAGAGAGATCCACCTTGTTGAATAATGCACACACTACATGGATAATAGATTTCCGCACTTTATGCCTTAGGGCGTTTTCTTTGCAACATCTGGTGCAAATGCTAGTTATTTTCTATTTTTGTTTGTTTGTTGAAAACCTGTAAAATTACATTTGAAGTGTTGTTTCTATGAATGTGATTCCAAGAGTGCCTTTAGGTAGGGCCCACTCAAGGGGAGGTCATAGGGATACTCACTTCATTTTATTTGTGTCATTAGTATTTATGTTATGAATTTATTTAGACTTTTGTGGAATAAGGTATTTATTTTGTGTTAATTATATTTTTATAATTTCTCTTATTTCTTTAAATTATAATAATAAGTGTTTTGAAATATGGTCATTGTGAATTTATAAACATGGTAGTTAATGTTTTGATAACTTCCATATTTTGGATTTGCATAGGGGTTATTGATTTCAAGGAGCTTCCTCACCTTATTAGCTTCTTATTAAGAAGTGGTGTTACCTTTATCCTGTTGGCATTATGATACATATGTTGTACTTGATGGCAACCCACTCATCTCAGATGATAAATTATAGTGCTGAAAAGTTCACGCACTTATATGCAGAGAAAAGTTTATTCCATGTAGAGAAAAGTTCACGCACTTTTATGAAGAGAAAAGTTTATTTCATGTAGAGAAAAGTTCATGCAATTTTATGCAGAGAAAAGTTTATCTCATGTAGAGAAAAGTTCACGCACTTTTATGCAGAGAAAAGTTTATTTCATGTAGAGAAAAGTTCACGCACTTTTATGCAGAGAAAAGTTTATTTCATGTAGAGAAAAAGTTCACGCACTTTCATGCAAGGAAAAGCGCGTATATGTTGGAGAACTTACCTTTGGTCCATGGTAGTTAGTCCTTGGTATTTGAACCTATGGTTTTGGACTATGGTACCTCGTCAGAAGTGTTGATCCCAAGTATTGGGTTGTTCATGCAAGGAAAAGCGTGTATATGTTGGAGAACTTACCTTTGGTCCATGGTAGTTAGTCCTTGGTATTTGAACCTATGGTTTTGGACCATGGTACCTCGTCAGAAGTGTTGATCCCAAGTATTGGGCTGTTCATGCAAGGAAAAACGCGTATATGTTGGAGAACTTACCTTTGGTCCATGGTAGTTAGTCCTTGGTATTTGAACCTATGGTTTTGGACCATGGTACCTTGTCAGAAGTGTTGATCCCAAGTATTGGGTTCGTGGTATTGGTTTATTATGGTTTTGGTCTGTGGTATTGCATCCAAAAGTGTTGATCTCACGCACTTTTATGGTTGGTTCATGGTATTAGTCTGACAGTTTTTGATCCTATGGTTTTGGCCCGTGGTATTGCATCCAAAAGTGTTGATCTCACGCACTTTCATGGTTGGTTCATGGTATTAGTCCAACAGTTTTTTGATCTTATGGACCGTGGTATTGAGAAAGGACTAAGGCTATAAAAGAGGAAGGAGATCATTTGGCAAGGCATCATCTGAATTATTGAATATCTCATAAAGTGCTAGATCTGGAATACTGTGATTGGGTTATGGTGCAGATCTAGATCTGAGCTAAAGAGGGATCTCACCAGTTGATGGAAAACAAGATCCAAGGATAGATCGGGATCAAATGGTTTGAAATGAACTATCTCTATATAGTTGATTATGCTTATTCTAGATCTGTATACTGACGCTTGTAATGATCTGAACTGGGTATAACTTAAGTTTGAAATCGCTGCAAGTCATGATTGAATATTTATAGATCTGTACGCGGGTTGGCTTTGGTGAAAGCACGTATGTACGCAGGTTTGGTTCATTGTAGTAGCATATACCATTTGAGCTATGATGTTTAATGTTACAGGTGGTTCAGGTTGCTGATGTGTTCTGATGACTGTTTAATGGTGTCAGTATTCTACATATTCAGTTTGATTGATTGTGTTGATGGATGAGATCTAGTAATGGATCTAATGGACTAGATCGGGTTGCTAACACTCATATTATCCTTGTATATGTATTGATCTGGTGATTGGGTGATTCAGAAGATTGATTGATTATGTGCTTCAATGATATTTATGGGTCCAGTATGAAAATTGGATGAAACGTGGCCCTTCAGATTATGTATTGTGCTTCAAGTGTATCCAGTCAGAAAATGTATGAAACGTGGTACCTGGAGGAGAGAAGATTGTAGGCCGGCGCCTACGTACTAGTATCTTGGCTAGTACAAGAGCTAAGGGGGTTGTAGCTCCCTTCCAGGAGAAGCTAGAGAACGAAAGAGGGTTGTAGCTCTCTGCAGGTTGTAGCCTGCGTACTGGTAAAGGACTGCACCAGTACAAAATCATTGTAAAAAGAATTTCTAATTGAAAGAAGATAGAGACATATTGCAGCAGGTGGTTTTCTCCCACATTGGGTTTCCACCTTATATCATGGTGTTCATGTGTGTGGCTTATGTGTGATGATCTGTTCTATTTTACTGCACCTGTTTACTGTTAATATGGTTGATGATGTTCTAATGCACTCATTAAGGATCAACTAACTGAATCATAAGAAGTTGTGGAAGTAGCATATATGAATCTGAATATGGAAATGAAAAAGTTTTATTGATGTGATAATACTGATTCACCCCCCCCTCTCAGTATTATTTCCAACAATTGGTATCAGAGCCAGGTCCTTTGGTAGAAGCTTGATCGCTTGAAGGAGATCCGTGGAACAATGGGAAAGAAGCTTAAGAAGAAAGCTCATAAGAAGAAGAAGACATCTCAGAAGAACTATGACAGTGGGAGAATCGATTGGGCATTAGGTATAAGAAGCTCTTTAGATTCAGATTCAGATTCAGAATCATTTCAGAATGAAGATGAACTATCAGGTATGAATTTGCTATCCTCTGATGTTCCAGCTATCTATCCATTTGGAAAAGATGGAAGTTATAACGAAACAACTGAATGTGCTCTTATGGGTGAGGAAGAAGGATATCAAATAGAAGTAGAATTTAACAGGCTGACAACAAAATTAGTGAACAAGAAAGACTTCTGAACATAAAGAGTGGTGCCCTCAAAGAAAATGTTACTAGACAAAAGGCTCAACGAGAGTTATTCAAGGAGAAATATCAAAAGTTGCAGGTTGAAGCAACATCTCTAAGAAATGAAGTCAATGAAAAGAACACAACCATCAAGAAACTCAGAGATAGATCCAGTTACTATGAAAGTCTTGAAGCCACGATCCGCTCTCTAAAGGAAGATCTTGAAGAATCAAAGAAGCAGAATAAAGATCTAGTCCAAGATATTGAAAAACAGGGAAACGAAGTTATCAGCTTAAAATCTCAGCTAGAATGTGCCTTCAGAATTCGTCAAATGCAACAGGATCTGAATGAAGAACAAGAAAAGGAGATTCTCAAGCTAAAGCATCAGTTGGAAGAAGAAAGGAAAGCTGAAGAAGACATGAAGAAGCAATATCTAGAAAAAGAAGAACAACTTCAGGTTGAGGTAAATATCTTGAAAAGTAAATTAGAAGAAAAGGATAAGCTCTTACGTTTTCAAGATAGTACTAAAGTCTTGGATGATATTCTTAATAGTCAAAGATCTCCTGCTATCAAAACTGGTCTTGGCTTTCATGAATCTGTTGAAGGTGAATCTAGTTCACAAGGTGAGGCAAGGAACTCTAAAGAGAAATCTAAAATGATCAACAAGGAGATAAGAGAGATGAAAGGTCAATCTCATCATCAACCAAGGAAAGAAATTCTTCAAAGAAAATCTTTTACTCCTCCTATGAATAATGTTGAATGTTATGTATGTCATAACCTTGGACATGTTGCAGCCAGATGTAGAAGAAGAAGGGTTCAAGATCATCAAACAAACAGATCATCTCAGTCAAGGTACTTTAATGGATATTGCTTTGCTTGCAATATGTTTGGTCACAAAGCTGCTGATTGCTACAAAAGGAATATGAAACATGTAAGATGTTATGCATGTAACAAGCTTGGACATATAGCAAAGGAATGCCGGAACAAAGCACGAGCATCACACCAAAAGGAGAAAACATCATCATACTTGAAGATATGGAAGAAAAAGGAAGTTCAGTCAGAAAGTGGCGGCACAACACATTATACAGACATAACAGAGGGAGCCGGAAGTGTAAAACTTCAATCTCCTACGCAAGCTTGATAAAGGGAAGTTGCATATATATACGCGAATTTGTTACTGCACAGTCGCGTATATGATTGTTTGAAGAAAGGCAGTAGGGACAGATTCAAGAAAAGGATCAGTTTTGCTCTAATTGATAATGGTTGCATATGATGGTTAGAAGTATTTTGGTTCTAACTTGATATTGCTGATGTCTTGATACTTCTTAATATGCATGATCAGATCTGACAGATGGCACAGGTTTAGGGGGAGCATATGCTCTTAATGCATTGTTGGCATTATGGTTAATAGTCCTTGGTGATGATGCTTATATGGATAAATGATTCATCTTGCTATGATATGGTTATGAGTTGTTCAGATGATTCTTGGGGTTACATAGTTGATATTTAGATCAGATTTGTGGTTGATTCTCTAATGGTGCTTACATGGTGATCTTCATAAGGATAAGGAGCAGTACATAATTCACATCTTCTTTACTTGATGATGAGTCACTCATATGCTATTGTCGTCATATGCATAAAGATCATATACTACAGTTATGATGCAGGATTCCTATTGTTCTTAGCACATATATGGATGAGGATTGTTGGCTGGATACATGGATGATTATTCAAAGTTACATTGTTGGAGACATGATGATGATGAGTTCTTACCTATATGATGATAGGTTGTTTGATATGTTGATTGATGCAGATATTCCCAATTGATGATACTTGGTTCATGCAGATCTGGATGGCTATGGTGTTTCTCACATATGATAGAATGTGAATGATTCTGTATATACAGAATTCTATTCAAAAGGATGAGTTGATACGGACATACCTTGATGATTCATGCACTAATACAAGTTGTTGGTCTAGTTGCTGATGACAGATGCTATGGAGCAGATCATACAATGTTGTTGATGATGTTTATCATGATCTTATTTAGGTGTTTGGTCTTTGTTATAAATGTCATGTATATCATTCGATGTAAAGGTCATATCAAGACTCATGATGTAATAGTGTGTCTCTATTTATTGTAGTCATTTGATGAGATCTCTTCAGGTCATGTAACGGCCTATGTTGGTTTCCCCACTATGCCTGGGATGAATGATGTAATGTACTTGGTTGTCATTTTCTAGTATATCCCCACTTGGTTGGGAGATGGATGTATGTATGAGTATTTGGTGCTAGGAAGGTCACGTATGATGTATAGAGTCATGTTCTTGTAGAACACCTTTTTGCAGACTTTGCTTACAGACAGGGGGAGCATATCATGCATTGTTGGCATTATGGAGGAAGTACAGAAGGAGATCATGGATGCTGGTCTGAATATTGCTGCAATACGTCTCTATCTCTTTCATGATGTATAAGTCTTGGTTCTTCTTGAAGAACATCTTTTGCAGATCTTTCCTACAGTCAGGGGGAGCATGAACAACACAATTCAGAAAGAGCAGAGCTTTCAGCATGTAGCATGAACAGATTGGTACACCTTGGCATATACAAAGGGGGAGCTCATTCAGAGATTTCAGCAGGTACTCAGGGGGAGTATGGACAGCGGAATGTTTATTTAGGAAAGAGAATATCTTGGTTAACCCTTTGCCCTTGATGTCAAAGGGGGAGAGTGATTGGTTGTTGTTGCCATCAAGTCCAAAGGGGGAGATTGTTGGCATTATGATACATATGTTGTACTTGATGGCAACCCACTCATCTCAGATGATAAATTATAGTGCTGAAAAGTTCACGCACTTATATGCAGAGAAAAGTTTATTCCATGTAGAGAAAAGTTCACGCACTTTTATACAGAGAAAAGTTTATTTCATGTAGAGAAAAGTTCACGCACTTTTACGCAGAGAAAAGTTTATCTCATGTAGAGAAAAGTTCACGCACTTTTATGCAGAGAAAAGTTTATTTCATGTAGAGAAAAGTTCACGCACTTTTATGCAGAGAAAAGTTTATTTCATGTAGAGAAAAAGTTCACGCACTTTCATGCAAGGAAAAGCGCGTATATGTTGGAGAACTTACCTTTGGTCCATGGTAGTTAGTCCTTGGTATTTGAACCTATGGTTTTGGACCATGGTACCTCGTCAGAAGTGTTGATCCCAAGTATTGGGTTGTTCATGCAAGAAAAAGCGCGTATATGTTGGAGAACTTACCTTTGGTCCATGGTAGTTAGTCCTTGGTATTTGAACCTATGGTTTTGGACCATGGTACCTTGTCAGAAGTGTTGATCCCAAGTATTGGGTTGTTCATGCAAGGAAAAGCGCGTATATGTTGGAGAACTTACCTTTGGTCCATGGTAGTTAGTCCTTGGTATTTGAACCTATGGTTTTGGACCATGGTACCTCGTCAGAAGTGTTGATCCCAAGTATTGGGTTGTTCATGCAAGGAAAAGCGCGTATATGTTGGAGAACTTACTGGTGGGCTCCAGTATTGTAGCAACAATGCTACAACTCCTGGAGCTTCTTATCTCTAATTTTATCAACCTGGTAGTTCGTACAAACTTGGAAGCGACGGTGCTGTATGCACAAGTACTAGCTCTTGTCGCAGCTGTCACTTGGTCAGCTGGCACAAGTCCGCTAGGGCTCAAGCCAACTTCTATAGGCTCACAGAAGAAGCTTTAGGAATGATGGATGAAAGCTAACTCAAAGGAGACTAGTCTATTTGCAGAAAGAAACTGAAAGTTAACAAAGCATGAAAACCCTAGTAAACCCTAATTTAACTAGCTTGACCCTTACAATGCAAAAATGTGAATGAAGCTTCTACCAATGATGCCATTACTTGCAGTGAGTTGAAATACATGAATCTAAGCTATTTGCATCTAAAAAGACATGTTTTTGTATTTTGTCATTAAGTGATTGGATTTATTGTGATGATGCTTTTGATTAGGGTTTGGTTGTGCAGGAGCGGTTTGAATGGAAGGCAAGCATGGGCAAGGTTAGGATGGCTAGGGGAGGTCCCTGAGGGTCTCTAGCATCAGTCCACAGAAGTCTACCACATTCGGATGCTCAGCAACCGAGTTTGCAGGCTTCTACAGGAAGTCTGCAGGGGATCCTACAGGAAACTCAGGGATTTCTACAGGAAGTCTGTGCAATTCTATAGGATGTTTGATCGTGGGAGTTTTGGGAGATGGTGAAGTGTTGGAGTGGTGTGGGAGGATAGGTGAGATGGAGATGGAGCTGGTGATGGCTCAGGAGCAGAGAAGTCAGATGGAGGAAGAGTGCATGCAGAGGTTTGATGGCTGGAAGGATGGGTTCAACGAAAAGTTAAGTAAATGAAGCTACGTGGCAATGGATGAGTTGGAGGGTAAATGGGCTGGACAGAGGCCGAGTAGGTGGATTGAGGAGAGATCCAGAAGAAGAAAAAGGAAGTGGAATGATATGGAGCAGCGTAAATGAAACAAATGACTTATGAATGTCACCAAACGGAAGTTCATTAACCTAAGCTACTTGTGATATAAACTCAGTGAACAGCAATGTAAACCGTGAAGGGGACTCGTGCATGGAAGTGGAATAAAGAAGTATGGTTCAATATCAACAGTGCATGGATGGATCTTCAACGAAAATGCCTATGTTGCAGCTTGTATGGAAGTGAAAAGAACTGCGTTTCTTTTTGGTGGTTGATATAGACTTCACCCCAATCCCTAAGCAGAGATGGCAGTGATTTCTAACAACCTTTTTCTGGAGCTCCAATGACTTATAACTATCCTCTTCTAATCTAAGCAACTGGAAGCAAATTCACCATAACCTAATCCTATGCAATCTCATAAAACTAAATCAGCAAACTGTAAATTCGAATTGCATGTCAAAGTAAAAACTCAAAGTGCTGGAACGAAATGCAAACAACATTACAACACTGAGGAGATCTATTGCTCTCAGGTTGGGCCCTAACCTGAGAGCTATAGCTCCCTTAGAAACTCAGAATGAGATCAAAATCTGCCTGCCTTTATTCATAAACGAGAATCTGATGTCATGCCAAAACTGGCTTACAAAAGAACTAACACCGAGCTGTAGCTCGTACTTCAAAATTACAAGAGTAATGCAAAGGTTCAAAAAGCTTCTATCCAAGGCTACGGCCTCAGTATTTATGCAAAATGATCATCCAACAGGTGTCCTTGATTTGTGGAGCTCGGCTGTCCAACTGAAGTTTAAACTGCTGATCCTGTAGGGTAGTTATAACTGTTGTTTCTGTAGAATAGTTATAACTGCTGTTCCTGTAGAACAGTTGGCTGCTTCTAAGCTCGGTGGGGAGATGGATTGGAGCTCGAAGCTATGGTGGGAATCACGAGGAAGGTCCCCAAGACCGTGGACATCCTCTCCTAAAAACCAGCAGTGCCACCTCATTGTCTCCTTGTCTCCTTTCACGTGGTCTTTTCTCCCTTTTAATGCCAAAAACCTGAAAGCATCATGCATTAGTCACGTAGATAGAATGCCTACCCTTCTTCCTACAAACAACACGAATAAACCAAGAAATGAATGCATAAGCAGTAAAAAATGAATGGTTTGAGCAGAGCAAGTAGGCCAAATGAGCCCAAATTGTACCAAAAATTGGGGCTCATCATCACCCCCCAGCTAAACTATTTGCTCATCCTTGAGCAACTTAGTCCAAGTCCTCATCCTTCATTGCTTTCACTGCTTCCCTTGCATCCCAAGGCTCTGTGGTAGTGTCCTCTCTGTGGATATGAAACCCTGCTTTCCTGTTCACCTCTTCCCATTGTTGACTGTCATCCTCCTCTGTATTGCCTTCAGTCAATCCTAGCAGTAGTGGTGGGCTAAGTTTAAGGCCAATCCAGCTGGCCTGGAGGCTTTGCATGGATTTCTTGTAAAGGTCAACCCTTGCCAAAGCTTCCCTCATCCGGATGGGGGTATGGTACTCTCGGATTTTCAAGCTGTGGGCCAGGGTATTCCATCTGCGTGCACATGCCTGGGCAGCACTTTCTCCCAACAACCTTTCCATGTCTTCAAAGTGAGCTATGGCTTGGGCCTGTTGGTCCATAAATCTCAAGGAAGCTGTGGGATCCGTAGCCAACTGTTGGTGGGTGGAGATGAGTGCCACCGGATCCTCTAGTTCTGGCCTAATGAACAGTGGCTCGCTCACTTCTCGGTTCATGACCGATTTTGCTTCAGCTGCTCTTTGCTCCTCATGGTTTAACCATGAGGCGAACGCCATCAATTTCATATCACCCAAGGCAATATTGGGATCCCAGGAGACTTCATTAGGCAAAGCCAAATTGTGGAGGTAAAACTCTGCTAACTTGGCTTTGTCTTCTGACGAACTAGTACTGCACAAGTCAGAAAATTGTTGTGGGTTTTGGATATGTGAAAGACCTCTTTGTGCCAAGGTGTTTATTTGGAACTGCAGCCATTGATCTTTTAAGAACAATCCATAGGATTTTGCAGGCAGTCTGCACTGAATTGCCTCCATGGCCCAACTGGCCATGCAGGCCAATTGTGCTTCCTTTTGTTGCAGTTGTTCTTTTAGGGCTTGCACTTCAATTTTTGTCTGCTGTTCTGCTTCCTGTAGAAGTGTCATTGGCTCTTCAAGACTGGTGGTCGGCTCCTTTTTGCTTGGCTGTTCCTTTGTGATGTCCTTGGAGGATGTTCCTGCTTCTGCCCTTAGTTCTTGTAGCTGCAACCTCAGCTTCTGATTTTCTTCCTGTAGAAGCGCATGTTGGCAACTAGCCACATGTTTAGCCATGGTGAATTCACTCCTGACTTCCTTGAGTTGCTCTTGTAACGAGCCTATGTCCGCCACACCCTTTGATTTGGCGATCTGCATCCATGTGTGGGAACGGACTCTTTCCTCCTCTAGTGCAAAAAATAGAGGCACAGTAAATTTCTGCGGTATGATTTTGCCCGCCTCTAAAAAGGTGTAATATGAATTCAGATTGGGCGAAGGGCTAGGTTCTGGTATATGTTCTCTTGCTATCTCTTCAGGCGGTTCTGCCTCACCCTCCCTTGGTGATGAGGGTCCTTCTCCTTCCCTCTTTTCCGTTTCCTGTAGCCGGGCCAGAGTATCCTGTAGAACATTTTCAGCTTCCTGTAGCTGAGTTTTTTCTAACTTTTCTTGCCACGTATTTTTCTTGGGACTCCCCTTCTCGTAGGTGACTGTGATCCTGGAGGGTGATTTTTCCTTGGGAGAAGCAGGTGTATCTTCGATGACAATCGGGCTGCTGGATTGAGGCTGTGGCTTGCCCGTCTTTATCCTAACGCTTCTTCGAGCTTTAAAGTACAGAGGGGTCTCCCTCTTCCTCTTGTCTTTTGGCTTAGGTGGCGTGCTGAGGCCAGCTAATACAGCTGCTGCCTCTCGTGCCAGAATGTCCACCTTCTTCTCTTTGGGTTTTACCTTTTCGGGGCTTCCTGTAGAAGCCTGTTTTTGCAATTTCGGGCTTCCTGTAGAAGCCTTTATCTCTGTTTTCGGGCTTCCTGTAGAAGCCTGTTTCTGTTTTCCTGTAGGCACAGGTGTCTCCGTCTTTGCTTGCTTACCTGCCTGAGTTTTGCTTTTTGCTTTGGTTGCAGGTACTGTTGAGGTACTTGGGCTGACGTGGACCACCTCAGCTTTGTCCATTCTGCTCTTCATCCTCTTTTCCCTTGCTGACAGGATAGGTGTGCCACCTTTTTCTTTGTCCTCCTTTTCCTCATGCTTCTTCTTTTGTTCTTTCTTCTGTACTGTTGTCGGGGTCTCTTGGCCTTCTTCTCTCTGTCCCTCGGCCACTGCTTCTTGTTCCTCACTGCTGGAGGAACCCGTTTCTTCGATCAACATCTTAATGTCCCCATATTTTGTCAAATTCCGGAAGGATTCCCATGAGAGGGGAACCTTATATGAATGCAATGCATCCTCCACAAGAAGCTTGATCAACCCATGGTGGGCTATCTGATCTGGTATTCCCTCTTTCAGCTTTGTAGCACACCCCATTAGAGACTGCAGGAGGTAATAAGGGATGCTCAGTTTTTGTTCGACAGGAAGGTCAATTCGGTGCCTCAACTCAGTGAGCAGCCAAAAGTGATATGCATACACGATGCTGAAACGACCTTCACAAGTAATATATTTCATGATTTGCAAACTGACTTCATTCCAAAGTGGCAATAGGCTCGTTCTTCGCACCCCATTTTTGTCCTCCGAGAATTCTTCCTCAGGTGGAAAGAATTCTTTCTTTGCCTGCTGACTCGGCTTTCTCTCCTCTTTATCCCACGGCAGACCCATAGGAAGTTCTGTGATCCGACTGAGATGTTCTGGGGTGAGCTTGAGGCTTAGACCTCTGAAGTTCACTGTGGCCAGTGTCTGAGATTCAGGCTTCAGAGCCTGCAAGAATTCTTCGGCCACTTCATCATCGTAGCCCTGCAACTTATCACAAAAAGGCATCCATTGTGCTCTGGTGAAGAGCTCTACCACTGCCGGATTTTCCCTTAATTTGGTTGAATCAGTGGGTTCCCGTCTTATAAACCCACCCGGCATGATGGACACGGTTGTTTTAATTAAAGGTGGCAAATGCAAAAGAGATTTGGTCTATTAAGACAGAGCATGCATATAATCCACAAAATTCAACACAGTCTACTTATACTGACATCCTGTAGAACGACAGCATAGGCACAACAAACAACAATTCCACCAATATCTTTATAACCAGACTGTGGACGATGGTCTTGCCACTCTTACTAACCAGTTGCATGAAGAGTTTAGGGTTACCTCTTTAATTGGCCACCTTTTTTCGTGAGGCACCCGCTTCCCTGTAGAAGACTGCGTTCCTGTAGACTGCGTTCCTGTAGAACTGCGTTCCTGTAGAAGCAGTGCGCAATTCTCGAGGAGGACTGTAGTTGGCCCGCGCTCGAGGTGTGCTTTACCGGCGTTCTGGTAGCCAATAGCTCGATGTATCAAAGTGCAGAGGAGATCAGAATAGCCACCTGAGTTTGAAGTGTTGGATGATAAATGCATGCGCATGATCTAGCCGATTAGATTTTGAATCGGCTCAATCCGTGGCGCGGGGGATGAGCTGTCCCCGCCGGACCGTTGGGCGACGTCATCCATCATCCGCCTGCGTATTCACTTGTTGCCGCATCCATTCCCACAGATTTGCCGCCGCCTTTTCCTGTTAAACTCATGCTTCTGACGAGAGTGTTCTCACGTGCGTGCCGCTCATTCTCTTTGTCGTGGCCGCCACCCAAACTTCCAATTACACTTTAATTAGCCGACGTGGCCAGTCGACTGGCCATACGGCCGCTCAACCATTCAATTTTACGCTATGCAAACAATTTCAAAGTAAAATTCATGCGATTTGATGGAAGGAAGGGTTGAGACACTTACCTATGTGGCTGCACACGATTTTTCCAGTTCTTGGACGATGGTGAGTGGATCTACCTGCTGCATGCGAACTTACACAGACCCAGAAGCTCATGGTTACAGGCTGCCAACAGTGGAGTGGATGCTTTGGTTGCGTGCGCCCGCGTTTCATTGTAGATGGCGGTGCTGTGAATGGTATCCACTCGAGCAGGTTGAACTGTTACAGGATTCCCGCGAGGTGTCTCGTAACAGTCCTTTCTCCTTGGGTGCATGCTGCACGATGGAGGTTCTGGCCTTTCAATCACGTTCCCGGAGCTCTTGATGCTTGCGGTATGAGATCTCATCCTTTGTTTATATTTGAAAATGGCTTTTCCCGCGAGAACTCATCGATCTGCTTTGTTGGTGCAGGGGACTTGGTTGCATGTCGACAAGGATGGTGGAGCAAGGTGACAACAATGTGCAAGGGTGCCAACAGAGGCTTGCATGCATCCAAACCAATCCATCGTCGCTAAATCTCCTTCTAAGATGAATTCTGGCCGTCCAAACCTCCTACAGGAAGTTTCCTATAGAACACAGAGCTTCCTGTAGAAAGTTCGGCCTTCCTGTAGAAAGTCTGTACTTTCCTGTAGAAAATCCGCGCCTTCCTGTAGAAAGACTGCATCTTCCTGTAGAAAGACAACATCTTCCTGTAGAAGATTCAAACCATGATAAAATTGCACATACCTTGAAAGAACATGGGTACCCTTGGAGGAGGTGCTGGTGAGGTTCCTTGACAGCATGATAAGGACCCTTGGCTTTGAGTTAGAGGGCTTCCTCTCCTCCATAGAACATCTGCAACCTGCATGCAATTTTACCATATTTTGCTTATTGTTTTTTTTTTTTTCTCTTTTTTTTTTTTTTTTTTTTTTTTTTGAAAGATAACAGGGGTGCCTCAAAGAGGTTTTCACCCGTGCCATCTGCCCTGAGCGCCTCAGAGAGGTTTTCACTCAAGGATCTTTTTCACCTTTTCTCTTTTTTTTTCTTTTTTTTTTGAAAGACAATAGGGGCGCCTCAATGAGGTTTTCACCCCTACTACCTGCCTTGGGCGCCTCAGAGAGGTTTTCACCCAAGGATCTTTATTTATTTTTCTTTTTTCTCTTTTTTTTTTTTTTTCTACCCTACCCTACTTGAAAAACAAACTCATTCTCAAGTATAAGAATACTTCCAATGGAGCCATGTGCACATCGAGATTAGAGAAAAAATGATGTGAAGGCTCAAAATGCATGCTTGGACAAGTATCCAGATCTCAGAGACCAAATGATCTGACATTGAAGGGATCAAACGAAGTTGAGGAAGAAAGTACTGCGGCAACTTAGTGACTGTTTGGAACCATGTCTCAATATAGCTTTGATATCCTTGGTCCTTGTGCTGATCATTCTTCATGTCACCTTCTATCATGACTTTCTCATCTTCCTCTTTTTGCTGATCTTTCTCTTGAGTACATGGAGGATTTGATGGTAACCATGAAGGATCTTTCTTTATCTCTGATTCTGATGTCTTCTCTTCATCAAGAGCAGCCCATGGTTCTTTGATCTCCTCTTTGGAACCTTCTTTTTCTTTTGGTCCTTCAATGTTGTCAATAGATTCTCTCTTTTGCAACACTCTTCCCGAGCTTTGGTGAACATCATTAAGCTCAAAAGGAGTCATTTGCACATGTTGTGCCTCAGCTTTGCAATTGGGTTGAGCTGCTCCATTGTATGGTTTTGGAAATGGTGGTACGGGTAGTTGAGTGGAGGTGTGAAATTGAGATGGAGATGGATGGCATTGTGGTTGGGTAGGCATTTGGGGTTGCCTTGGTGGAGGAGGAGGCGATGGTTGTGGATGAGCAGGTGGTGGAGGAAAATGAGTGGGATGAGAGTTGTACTGGGGCCTCCACTCCTGATAAGGTGCATTCCACTGAGGCTGTGGCTGAGCATAAGAGTGAAACGAATGAGAAGCTGGTTGGGCATAATATGGATCTGTGAAGGAATAAGGAGGAGGTGTGAACCAGGAAGGATGAGCAGGGGGACCCCAAGAAGGCATGAAGGTGGCTTGGTAAGGGTCATAATAGGTCTCGGGTGTCCCTTGTAGTTCCTGCTGGTAGGGTACGGGTCCATGTGGCCTCCTTTGGTTCATATAACAGAGTGATTCAGTGGCTCCCTTGGCTCTTTGATATGTAGCTTTGATTCTGGGCAAGGAAGGGCACTGATCTGTAGGATGGTATTCTTCACAGATGAAACACACTTCTAGAGGGTGCATTGGACATTCGTTCCTAGGATGCTTTCTAGTGCACCTAGGACAAAAAATGGCCAAAGCCCTCTTGGCTTCTTCTTGCTTCTTTTGGATCCGCAAGGTATCCAGTTGCATGGCAAGAAACTGCCTCATATCACTCTTGAAATCTTCGATCTGATTTGCAAATTCATCTTTGGACAAGGGACTGCTCCCAACATTTCTGCTTGTAGCCATTTCCTTCAGAGGAATGTTTCTTCTTCTTCTCCCCTAGAGGTTCTTCAGATATGTCTTGATGTCCACCCAGGGGTTCTTTCATCACAGCCATCGAAGAAGAACGTTGGCTGTGTGAAGCAGTGGGGGTGTTGTGCAATCATTTTTCTAACTTATCTCTACTCCTACAAAGCATGAAATTAAATCTTTTTGGTTGATTTTTTTGTTTTTTCTACTTCTACCTGCAAAACTAAAATAGATTGAACTGCAACTAACTATCTTGCTGAAATGAAAATGCGGAATTGAAATGAAAGCAGGAAAGGACTAATCTATTTTGCTCAAATGAAATTGCAGGAATGAAATGCTAGGCTACGCTTGCGAAATTGAAATGCTAATCTACGCTTGCAGAAATGAAATTGCGAAATTGAAATGCTAATCTAGGAAAGCAGGAAATGTCTATGCTACTTTTGCAGAATGAAAATGAAATAAACTACTGAGCAGAAGGTTGTAGTAGAAAATAGAAGAATAGCAACAATCACCAATACTCTGCCGCTTCCCCGAAAACGGCGCCAAAAAGATGGTGGGCTCCAGTATTGTAGCAACAATGCTACAACTCCTGGAGCTTCTTATCTCTAATTTTATCAACCTGGTAGTTCGTACAAACTTGGGAGCGATGGTGCTGTATGCACAAGTACTAGCTCTTGTCGCAGCTGTCACTTGGTCAGCTGGCACAAGTCCGCTAGGGCTCAAGCCAACTTCTATAGGCTCACAGAAGAAGCTTTAGGAATGATGGACGAAAGCTAACTCAAAGGAGACTAGTCTATTTGCAGAAAGAAACTGAAAGCCAACAAAGCATGAAAACCCTAGTAAACCCTAATTTAACTAGCTTGACCCTTACAATGCAAAAATGTGAATGAAGCTTCTACCAATGATGCCATTACTTGCAGTGAGTTGAAATACATGAATCTAAGCTATTTGCATCTAAAAAGACATGTTTTTGTATTTTGTCATTAAGTGGTTGGATTTATTGTGATGATGCTTTTGATTAGGGTTTGGTTGTGCAGGAGCGGTTTGAATGGAAGGCAAGCATGGGCAAGGTCAGGATGGCTAGGGGAGGTCCCTGAGGGTCTCTAGCATCAGTCCACAGAAGTCTACCACGTTCGGATGCTCAGCAACCGAGTTTGCAGGCTTCTACAGGAAGTCTGCAGGGGATCCTACAGGAAACTCAGGGATTTCTACAGGAAGTCTGTGCAATTCTACAGGATGTTTGATCGTGGGAGTTTTGGGAGATGGTGAAGTGTTGGAGTGGTGTGGGAGGATAGGTGAGATGGAGATGGAGCTGGTGATGGCTCAGGAGCAGAGAAGTCAGATGGAGGAAGAGTGCATGCAGAGGTTTGATGGCTGGAAGGATGGGTTCAACGAAAAGTTAAGTAAATGAAGCTACGTGGCAATGGATGAGTTGGAGGGTAAATGGGCTGGACAGAGGCCGAGTAGGTGGATTGAGGAGAGATCCAGAAGAAGAAAAAGGAAGTGGAATGATATGGAGCAGCGTAAATGAAACAAATGACTTATGAATGTCACCAAAGGAAAGTTCATTAACCTAAGCTACTTGTGATATAAACTCAGTGAATAGCAATGTAAACCGTGAAGGGGACTCGTGCATGGAAGTGGAATAAAGAAGTATGGTTCAATATCAACAGTGCATGGATGGATCTTCAACGAAAATGCCTATGTTGCAGCTTGTATGGAAGTGAAAAGAACTGTGTTTCTTTTTGGTGGTTGATAAAGACTTCACCCCAATCCCTAAGCAGAGATGGCAGTGATTTCTAACAACCTTTTTCTGGAGCTCCAATGACTTATAACTATCCTCTTCTAATCTAAGCAACTGGAAGCAAATTCACCATAACCTAATCCTATGCAATCTCATAAAACTAAATCAACAAACTGTAAATTCGAATTGCATGTCAAAGTAAAAACTCAAAGTGTTGGAACGAAATGCAAACAACATTACAACACCGAGGAGATCTATTGCTCTCAGGTTGGGCCCTAACCTGAGAGCTATAGCTCCCTTAGAAACTCAGAATGAGATCAAAATCTGCCTGCCTTTATTCATAAACAAGAATCTGATGTCATGCCAAAACTGGCTTACAAAAGAACTAACACCGAGCTGTAGCTCGTACTTCAAAATTACAAGAGTAATGCAAAGGTTCAAAAAGCTTCTATCCAAGGCTACGGCCTCAGTATTTATGCAAAATGATCATCCAACAGGTGTCCTTGATTTGTGGAGCTCGGCTGTCCAACTGAAGTTTAAACTGCTGATCCTGTAGGGCAGTTATAACTGCTGTTTCTGTAGAATAGTTATAACTGCTGTTCCTGTAGAACAGTTGGCTACTTCTAAGCTCGGTGGGGAGATGGATTGGAGCTCGGAGCTATGGTGGGAATCACAAGGAAGGTCCCCAAGACCGTGGACATCCTCTCCTAAAAACCAGCAGTGCCACCTCATTGTCTCCTTGTCTCCTTTCTCGTGGTCTTTTCTCCCTTTTAATGCCAAAAACCTGAAAGCATCATGCATTAGTCACGTAGATAGAATGCCTACCCTTCTTCCTACAAACAACACGAATAAACCAAAAAATGAATGCATAAGCAATAAAAAATGAATGGTTTGAGCAGAGCAAGTAGGCCAAATGAGCCCAAATTGTACCAAAAATTGGGGCTCATCACTTACCTTTGGTCCATGGTAGTTAGTCCTTGGTATTTGAACCTATGGTTGTTGGACCATGGTACCTCATCAGAAGTGTTGATCCCAAGTATTGGGTTCGTGGTATTGGTTTATTATGGTTTTGGTCCGTGGTATTGCATCCAAAAGTGTTGATCTCACGCACTTTCATGGTTGGTTAATGGTATTAGTCCGACAATTTTTGATCCTATGGTTTTGGCCCGTGGTATTGCATCCAAAAGTGTTGATCTCACGCACTTTCATGGTTGGTTCATGGTATTAGTCCAACAGTTTTTTGATCCTATGGTTTTGCACCGTGGTATTGAGAAAGGACTAAGGCTATAAAAGAGGAAGGAGATCATTTGGCAAGGCATCATCTGAATTATTGAATATCTCATAAAGTGCTAGATTTGGAATATTGTGATTGGGTTATGGTGCAGATCTAGATCTGAGCTAAAGAGGGATCTCACCAGTTGATGGAAAACAAGATCCAAGGATAGATCGGGATCAAATGGTTTGAAATGAACTATCTCTATATAGTTGATTATGCTTATTCTAGATCTGTATACTGACGCTTGTAATGATCTGAACTGGGTATAACTTAAGTTTGAAATCGCTGCAAGTCATGATTGAATATTTATATATCTGTACGCGGGTTGGCTTTGGTGAAAGCACGTATGTACGCAGGTTTGGTTCACTGTAGTAGCATATACCATTTGAGCTATGATGTTTAATGTTACAGGTGGTTCAGGTTGTTGATGTGTTCTGATGACTGTTTAATGGTGTCAGTATTCTACATATTCAGTTTGATTGATTGTGTTGATGGATGAGATCTAGTAATGGATCTAATGGACTAGATCAGGTTGCTAACACTCATATTATCCTTGTATATGTATTGATCTGGTGATTGGGTGATTCAGAAGATTGATTGATTATGTGCTTCAATGATATTTATGGGTCCAGTATGAAAATTGGATGAAACGCGGTCCTTCAGATTATGTATTGTGCTTCAGGTGTATCCAGTCATAAAATGTATGAAACGTGGTACCTGGAGGAGAGAAGATTGTAGACCGGCGCCTACGTACTAGTATCTTGGCTAGTACAAGAGCTAAGGGGGTTGTAGCTCCCTTCTAGGAGAAGCTGGAGAACGAAAGAGGGTTGTAGCTCTCTGCAGGTTGTAGCCTGCGTACTGGTAAAGGACTGCACCAGTACAAAATCATTGTAAAAGGAATTTTTAATTGAAAGAAGATAGAGACATATTGCAGCAGGTGGTTTTCTCCCACATTGGGTTTCCACCTTATATCATGGTGTTCATGTGTGTGGCTTATGTGTGATGATCTGTTCTATTTTACTGCACCTGTTTACTGTTAATATGGTTGATGATGTTCTAATGCACTCATTAAGGATCAACTAACTGAATCATAAGAAGTTGTGGAAGTAGCATATATGAATCTGAATATGGAAATGAAAAAGTTTTATTGATGTGATAATACTGATTCACCCGCCCCCCCCCTCTCAGTATTATTTCCAACATATCCAACTTCTAACAAATTACAAAGAAGAGATAGAACTTAGAAGCTAAAGCCACTACCTTAGTTTATGAGAAGTTAAGTCTAATGAGCTACCCATAGTTGTTCATTCATCTTGGTACAATATTTTTATAAGTTTTGAATTGCTTACATTTATGAAGTCCGCATATACATTGCACATCTCATAAATTTGCACAATCTTTGGATAAACAATTTAAAGTGACTTATAGAGTTTAATACAATATTGTTATATACATTGCACATCTCATAAATTTGCACAATTATTGGATAAGTGACTTATGGAGTTTAATACAATATTTTTATATACATTGCACATCTCATAAATTTGCACAATTATTGGATAGACAATTTAAAGTATAAATAAGATAAGATAATTATATTTATGTCCAACTAATGACTACAAAGTAGGTTAAAGGGACTCTTAAGTACAAAGAAGTCCATACAAAGTAGAGAACCATACAAAGCGGGAGAACCAAACGGTCTCCTAAAAAATACAAGCATGATGTAAGTCAACATTGGCATTAGCGAAAAAGATCTAGGAGCCGGATCAAACCCATCTCTCCTAACATCCCGAGATTTCCTAACATCGAAGATTGAACGAAAAACGCTTAAAAAACTCAACAAAGTGAAAATGTGGACGGTCTACTAAATCCTGAGAGCTAATTACGCCGTAAGGCGTTTCCCTCTGAGATTAACTCCCCAAATTGCTTTCGTGTCAAGATATGTGCCATTGGATTTTGGTGTTAGACGATTAGGTAATCCTTATCCGTTGATTTGAATTGAGCAAAGCCAGCGGCGACTGTTCGTTCCATCCTCCAATAACTGCGACTGTTCGTTCGATCCTATCTTCCAAACGAACCGTGAACCGACTTAATTTATTCTATCGATAATATTTTGCTGCATGAACAAGGGTTTTCTTCATATTTTCAGGTTATGCAGTTGGTATTTCCAAGGCAGAGGCGCAGCAGATCATTAATCCCCTGCAATAACACTCCAGATTTGGCACTTGGAGGGCAGCCATTTCATCAAGAGCGTTTTCTAGGAGAGTTGCAGAGAAAGGCCGAACACGGGGTAGGTACTGCTTTAAATCCCTTTCATTACGGCGATTCGAACCTGGTACCTGCCGGGGCCGCCATGTGGACGCCCAAACCCAGCACTGTATGGATGCTTCCTGTTAACACAGATCTGACACCGGCTAAACAGTAGATATGGACGACGGCATCGGATGCCATGTACAGATCAATGTGCACGACTACATCGATTCGCCTCGCCAACGGTGGAGGCGCGGGCGCGAGCGGGGCCGGTGGTGGGGGCTCGGTTTTTGCCGGTATGTCGTCTTCCCCCGTGCTGACAATCCCGTCCCTGATGCCGAGCAGAATCAATCTAGCAGGGATGGAATTGCAGAGCTCGTTTCTGGGTCCTTCGCCGCATGATCAGCACCTTGGTCTGGGTTTGGGCCTTGGAGGTGAGGGCCATATGGGAATTTATGCATCGCCTCTCAATTCCTACAATCCCGGACGATCCCAGCTGAATCATTACTTTGAACACACTCAAAATCCAAATCCAAATCCAAATCCGAATTCAATCCACCAAGAAGACAACAACGACGATGAACAACCAGGCCAATAGCACGACAGCCATTAATGCCTACAAGGAGTGGATCCTATCCTATCCCAGATTCTGAGCATTCGCTCTGCATCCCATTCTTGTCTTGTACATATAAAATATTTAGTGTGGAAAGTTAGAGTTGTTATGTGTTAAATCGTGGGCGAGCGAAACCATGCGTGAGTACAGTTATGTCTCCATGAGGTGTGTGCCTGCAGCAGCAGTAACAGGTCATCAACGTTGCCGATTTGGAGACATGGGAGAACTATTGTACCATTCTCTGCTGATTAGGCTACAGTTATAGCAAACCAGGTACTTAATTCCCTCGCATTTATTTATTTTCGCATTAGGGTTACTTTTATTTTATCCTGTTTTTAACTGAAACCCTCCGCAACTTTCGGGACTTTAATTTGCAGCAATGCAATTTCTAAATTGCGCTGTAGTCAAAGCACGTTCCAAACGAACTGTAATTTACGTAGAGTACTCAACTAAGTTATTGATACCAATGAACGTGAAATATTTTCATTTCTTACTAAACTTCAAAAACCAAGCACCAGATGATGTTGCGTAAACACATTGTACCTATGCTCAAGCGCTCATGAGAGATCTTGATAGTGTAGAGTTATATGAGTTGCATTTGTAGGGGTGAAAATGAGTTAGGTTGGGTACCGGAGAGAATAATCATGAACTGTTTAATGGTATAAGAATTAACAATAATGTTTTTTCATAAGAATAGAGAGAAGATAGAACAATCAGGCATTTCACTTTTCAGAAAGATCATGAGTGGCTATCAAATTATTATCAAATTAAATTAAGTAAATCTAAAAATATTTTTATAAATTTAAAATTAAATTGTTATTAAATTCATAATTAGATTAGATAAATTTGAAAACAAAATCATAAATTTAGTTACGTAAATAACAAATTCTTAAAAATTTTCAATCTTCAAATAAATTTAAATGTGCAGATATTTTATTATTGAAAATTTTAATAATAAATTTATGATCAAATTAGATTAAATAAAGGTGTAGTTTAATTTATAAATAAAATGATTTTTTATGATTAATTTTTTAGTTAATTTTAATCTGATTGGTTTTTAAAAATTCTAGTTTAAAGTGTTTAATTTATATAATTCCAGTGCCCAAAATTTTTTCCAGGATGGCAAATACATTTATGCATTCAAAACTGTATTTTAAATAATAAACAAACTTAAAATTATGTGAAAAAACTTTCTTCTATACATTAGACTAAACTTTAAATAAATATAAAGAAATATAAATTTACAAATATATATAAATATTATCTAAAATTCTATTTATAAATTCTAATATATATATATATATATATATGATTGAAAATGCTATTCATAAATATAAAAGAGATTAAAAGAATATAAGAACATCTTTCAACTGTAAAAACTGAAAATAAAAAAATATATAAAACTAATTCAAAACCTTATAGTAAAAAAATTAAAAATCACTTAACTTTATATACGACACATTTAACCGTCATCCGATTAATTCAAATTTTAAGCAAAAAGCCATAAATTAAAAATATATAAAAACTAGTTTAAAAAAATTATGGTGATTTGTATGAATTTTTTTGGTTTCTTCCCCTTCTTCAGACTTCAACGTAGGCGGTTACCTTCTAACTTCCCAGTTAGAGTTGACTGAGACGACGTATTATTTTTACCTCTAGAAGGGCGTTGGCCGAAACTATTTTATTTGATAAAATACTCTTTATTGGAAAATTACTAGTCTATCCACATAAAATAAAAATCTTACTGCATGTTTAGAATTATATTAAGATTAATCTGGTGAGAATGGGGGATGCTTGCAGGTGCAGCTGCGAAATTCTTCAGCGTTTCGTGACAAGTTGGGGTTAATATGGAGATATTTGTTGTCAGTTGACTGAGTCGACCTACAGAGAAAGTAGACGGAATTTACGTGTTTGTGTGTGGTGCCTATATCCTCTCTAGAATCAGTAGATCTACAGTTTGTGTGTTTAGCAGCCCACTCATACATTAATTTCTGTGATATGGAGGTAGACTGGAGATGATTGATTTGTAATGTGCATACAGACACTAATTACAAAAATTAAGTCTATTTGTACTGGGGTTGGGTTAGATGTAATTATGGAACCCTAATCTAACTTTCTTGGTGAAACAGAAGGTGAGACTGAATTCTATACTTTATTTTCCTTTCCCCTGTAGAGTGATCAGAACACGAGGATGATAGTTTAATTGCTATTCACCTCATCTTTGCACAGTGCATGTGATCGCTGATCATCTATCTATATATATATATATATAGATATATAGATATATATTATGGAATAGGTTACTGCGCTCTCAGCAAATATTGAGTATGAAATAAGAAAACTCCAAAGTTCATCTGACAAGGTATAATATACGAGCGTAGTGCATCGCGTGCTCCAAGGACAAACTGAAGCACGGTATAAGCAGTTCTCTCCTCCTCCTCCACCACCATCTCCTGCTCACCATTTTTAACCGGGCAGGACGCAAAATTTTACAGTTTCTGAATGTTTTCTTATCATTTTATCTCACAGGAAAATTGGATCTTATATTGCCAAATTGTATTTTGGATTTTATATTGCCAAATTGTATTTGCAATTTGAGACAACGTGATTAATTACGTCGTAAGGCGTTTCCCTCTGAGATTAACTCCCCAAATTGCTTTCGTGTCAAGATATGTGCCATTGGATTTTGGTGTTAGCCGATTAGGTAATCCTTATCCGTTGATTTGAATTGAGCAAGGCCAGCCGCGACTGTTCGTTAGATCCTGCAATAACTGCGACTGTTCGTTCGATCCTGCAATAACTGTCCACTATCTTCCTTACGAATCATCAACCGACTTAATTTATTCTATCGATAATATTTTGCTGCATGAACAAGGGTTTTCTTCATATTTTCAGGTTATGCAGTTGGTATTTCGAAGGAAGAGGCGCAGCAGATCATTAATCCCCTACAGCGGATCAGTGGTTTTGCGGGCTCAAATTTGTAAGGTAGATATCGTATTATTCTACTCTTACCCCCTTGCATGTGCATGACTTGCAAATGCCTGAGAGAGGATTTCGATGGAATTCATTCAATTTACAGCAATTTAAACGTTCAGAAGGCTAACTATATATTTATGGCACTATTTTCAGCCGGTTCGTTGCAGCAGAAGTGCCGGAGAAACTATCCACATCTCAATTCACTATTTTCAATAACGGAGTTCTATAACGGAGTGGTGAATGTTTACGATATTCCTGCTGAGAAGGTCTTATTTTGATCCGAGCAACTCATATAATACATCAAGAAAATTTGTGTAAATTTTCATAAAACGATATGATTCTCTCATCTTTCTGCCTTTTACTCTATTTCAGACTGAGTACATTGCCATTCTCTGGGCAGGTTGAAGACATTATGAAGCTTGCCAGCTCCAATAGCTCGAGTAACAAAAGAACCTCTACGATTACCAGCTGCAAAATTGAAGAGATATAGGAACAGCAGCCTTCCAAATCTGCATTGAACGCTGTCAATGAAAATCAACCTCAAAAAGTGGCAGCAGGTAAGACATGTATGACACATATGGTCGATATCTAACCGATTCTCCATAAAAACGAAAACGAGAACAACTATAAGTGCTTTGGCTTTCTTTCTTTTTTTCAAAAGAGGGGTTAACTTTTAAAAAATCGAACAGTGATGCATTGATCTGATCATCACATAGAAAATCACTTAAAAGACAAAACGTTGGAGGCAAGGGCCAGGCGCTGTAATAAATTTGACCACCGCAAGCAGATAGCTTGGTATAATAAATGCTAATATTCTTCGATCATTGCAAATTTAGCCTCGCTTTTCTTTGGCTTTGAACATTAATGATATAGTGCAAAGAATCTGTAGAAAAGATAAATCGTTCAGAAACTCCAGACTTATCGATCTTGATGGATTGAGGGCGTACATAGTATTTGATCATGAAAAGTACCTGATTTCACAAGGTCCGTGGAGATCTGGATGCAGAAAATTTCACAAGGTCCTTTTAAGACTAATTTTTTTTCCACTTGAAGAAATTTCTTCTAAAGCAATTTTAAGGGCGTACATAGTATTGATCACGAAAAGTACCTGATTTTACCTAACTATTAAGCCACATCCTCTGGACTATATTCAACAGCTAATTTCAGGGCCTGTGTTTCAGATACAGAAAGAGAATGGTTGTGTTTACCATTGTAGTATACAATAAATATGTTTCGATCGTCTAGGGCTCGTTCTGTGTGCTTTCTTGCAGGACAACCCACTGTTCTGCACCTATAATAGCTTCTGCAAGATCGAAGCAATAAAATATCAGTTAATTAAAGAGGCCAATTAAAGCAGAAAGAGTATCAGTATAGACAACCAAAAAAAAGTGAAAGAATGTAATAGCAATATACATTGGATATGGATGGCCTAATATGGCCATCTGCGTCAATTTTACCCAAGAGAATTCATCCGATGGAATGTCCGCCAAATTCGCACTGGCAACAGGTACTCTGATCATTCTTTTCACTCCCGAGGACCTGTATAGGCAATCCGAAAATAAGTGAAACAATGTAACATGATCAATAAGACTCTCACTATATTTATTTACATAACAATCATGATATAATGATATACTCTGACTAACTGAGAAGGTCTTATTTTGATCCGAGCAACTCATATAATACATCAAGAAAATTTGTGTAAATTTTCATAAAACGATATGATTCTCTCATCTTTCTACCTTTTACTTTATTTCCGACTGAGACATTGCCATTCTCTGGGCAGGTTGAAGACATTATGAAGCTTGCCAGCTCCAATAGCTCAAGTAACAAAAGAACCTCTAAGATTACTAGCTGCAAAATTGAAGAGATATAGGAACAACAGCCTTCCAAATCTGCATTGAACGCTGTCAATGAAAATCAACCTCAAAAAGTGGCAACAGGTAAGACATGTATGACACATATGGTCGATATCTAACCGATTCTCCATAAAAACGAAAACGAGAACAACTATAAGTGCTTCGGCTTTCTTTCTTTTTTTCAAAAGAGGGGTTAACTTTTAAAAAATCGAACAGTGATGCATTGATCTGATCATCACATAGAAAATCACTTAAAAGACAAAACGTTGGAGGCAAGGGCCAGGCGCTGTAATAAATTTGACCACCGCAAGCAGATAGCTTGGTATAATAAATGCTAATATTCTTCGATCATTGCAAATTTAGCCTCGCTTTTCTTTGGCTTTGAACATTAATGATATTGTGCAAAGAATCTGTAGAAAAGATAAATCGTTCAGAAACTCCAGACTTATCGATCTTGATGGATTGAGGGCGTACATAGTATTTGATCATGAAAAGTACCTGATTTCACAAGGTCCGTGGAGATCTGGATGCAGAAAATTTCACAAGGTCCTTTTAAGACTAATTCTTTTTCCACTTGAATAAATTTCTTCTAAAGCAATTTTAAGGGCGTACATAGTATTGATCATGAAAAGTACCTGATTTTACCTAACTATTAAGCCACATCCTCTGGACTATATTGAACTCAAAAAGTGGCAGCAAGTAAGACTATGGTCGATATCTAACCGATTCTCCATAAAAACGAAAACGAGAACAACTATAAGTGCTTCGGCTTTCTTTCTTTTTTTCAAAAGAGGGGTTAACTTTTAAAAAATCGAACAATGATGCATTGATCTGATCATCACATATAAAATCACTTAAAAGACAAAACGTTGGAGGCAAGGGCCAGGCGCTGTAATAAATTTGACCACCGCAAGCAGATAGCTTGGTATAATAAATGCTAATATTCTTCGATCATTGCAAATTTAGCCTCGCTTTTCTTTGGCTTTGAACATTAATGATATTGTGCAAAGAATCTGTAGAAAAGATAAATCGTTCAGAAACTCCAAACTTATCGATCTTGATGGATTGAGGGCGTACATAGTATTTGATCATGAAAAGTACCTGATTTCACAAGGTCCGTGGAGATCTGGATGCAGAAAATTTCACAAGGTCCTTTTAAGACTAATTTTTTTTCCACTTGAAGAAATTTCTTCTAAAGCAATTTTAAGGGCGTACATAGTATTGATCATGAAAAGTACCTGATTTTACCTAACTATTAAGCCACATCCTCTGGACTATATTCAACAGCTAATTTCAGGGCCTGTGTTTCAGATACAGAAAGAGAATGGTTGTGTTTACCATCGTAGTATACAATAAATATGTTTCGATCGTCTAGGGCTCGTTCTGTGTGCTTTCTTGCAGGACAACCCACTGTTCTGCACCTGTAATAGCTTCTGCAAGATCGAAGCAATAAAATATCAGTTAATCAAAGAGGCCAATTAAAGCGGAAAGAGTATCAGTATAGACAACCAAAAAAAAATGAAAGAATGTAACAGCAATATACATTGGATATGGATGGCCTAATATGGTCATCTGCGTCAATTTTACCCAAGAGAATTCATCCGATGGAATGTCCGCCAAATTCGCACTGGCAGCAGGTACTCTGATCATTCTTTTCACTCCCGAGGACTTGTATAGGCAATCCGAAAAGAAGTGAAACAATGTAACATGATCAATAAGACTCTCACTATATTTATTTACATAACAATCATGATATATTGATATACTCCGACTGATATAGGTGCCATCAGCCAGACTTTAAAACCAACCTGAAAAACATAAAAGAAAAATAAAATTTTCGAAGTCTCAGAAATTCTTGCAAAACAGAGAAATTATCCTCTCACTCATTCCAAATTAATATATAATAATAAAAAAAGTTAAATGAATATAGTTAATTTTGATTAAAAGCATTATAAGATATTAATAACTTTACTATAATTACGCCGTAAGGTAGTCGGTTTTGTTCCTATGGTCGGTTTTATCATGTGTGGAGGCTTCACGACCTCTCCGCCTCTCAAGGAGAGTTCTCTATTTTATGGTTTTGGTTCCTATTCCTCTCTATGCTTCACTTGCCTCTATTCTCCAACCCTATTTCTAAATTCCATAACCGTGCTCACTCTGTATTGATTTTCCTTTGTCCTCTAGTCTCCTTCCCTTCTCCTACCTCTCATGTCTACTCCTATTGCAA
This sequence comes from Pinus tabuliformis, assembly GCA_031772625.1. Classification (NCBI taxonomy): domain Eukaryota; kingdom Viridiplantae; phylum Streptophyta; class Pinopsida; order Pinales; family Pinaceae; genus Pinus; species Pinus tabuliformis. The sequence goes on from CM062818.1 coordinate 1,878,267,914, forward strand.
CCCTTCTTCTCCCCATCACCATGTCATGAAAATGTATCCACTCATGATGGGGATTTGATGGTTGTGGCCCCCATAGCAAATCTCAAAACCAGTCTTAGGCTTAGTTTGTAGTGTCTATCGTTCATTCATCCATCCCTTGAGAAGTTCAATATGAAATCCATATACTTCACGCTTAGGTAGTTCACGACAAGAGTGCTCACTCTGATTCATGAATTCATGTTATTTCAGGCTACATTCTAGACCCTATACACATCATGGGTTATAATAATCAATACTTGAATACTATCCCACAATGGACCTGCTCCTGAATAATTTACCAGCATGTTGCTGCATGTTCCAATTTCTTTGTTGTTGTTGCTAGTTCTTGTATTTGATTTTAACCACCCAACCAGGGATTTCCGTGCTTCCCGTACTAAACACATAAATTCCATTAGATTCAAAATAAATTGAAATAACTTCAAATCATATGTCATTGGTTGCTCGTCAATAAGGTACATTTGCAATCAAGTTTACTTCATGTCACAACAAGTCAAACTAACTATTTGATCAAAACATCATGTATAAACATATCACATATGGTTAGCTCAAAACACAACCATCATAGATCAACATCATAAATCACATGTAACCATCATATACTAGAATCAGGCGTTTCCCTCTGAAATGAACTCCCTAAACTGCTTTCGTGTCAAAATATGTGCCATTCGATTTTGTTGTTAGACAAATGGGTAATCATTACTTGTTGATTTGAATTGAGGAATTCCAGCCGTGACAGTTGTTACTGGGTCGTTGGATCCTACAATAACTGTCAACTATCTTCCTTACGAATCGTCAACCGACTTAACTTATTATATCGATAATATTTTGCTCCGTGAACAAGGTTTTTCTTCAGATTTTCAGGTTAGGCAGCTGGTATTTTGAAGGCAGAGGTGCATCTATTGCAGATCATTAATTCCCTTGCAGTGGATCAGTAGTTTTCTGGGCTCAAATTTGTAAGGTAGGTATTGCATTATTGTACTCTTACCCCCTTGCATGTGCATTACTTGCTAATGCCTAAGAGAGGATTTCGATGGTGATTTTCACGTCGGTAATGAGAGTTTTGTTTTCTTGAGCATTTTCCATTTGCTCAAAAGTGCCTCTCTGAGATGGCCAAGGTTTTGTTTTGGGTTTGGTAGATATCACTAGTTTTTTTTTGTTTCTGGGTGTCGCAGTACTCCAACTTTTGTTTGGGGTGTGACAACTCTTTTTATCATAAATCAACTAGGGTTTATATTCTTGTAGTTACTTTTATTAATAGTAAATACTACAATAGTTATAGAATGTAATCTCCTTGGGTATTTTTTTGAGAGGGATCTGGCATCACATGGTAACTATGTTATTACATGACAACAGTTCTTTGGAGAAGGGAAAATGCCAAGTGGTGGGTTTCATGTGCTGCATCTTGTGAAACCATTTCTTTCAATCTTACTAGAAGTCCATACGGCTGAAGGAAAAGTGCCCTTTAGGGAGAAGGTTCTTTAAATTGTAATATCCCTTTTAATCTTTCTCGTATGCAGTTAGTTGCCTTTATATGGAATACATTTAGCAACCAGTTCTGATCCATTCTATTGGATGTGTGTAATTCTGGCATAAATGTGCGCATCAATCAATTTGATAAAAATGGAAAGAAGAAAAGAGGAGTTGGAGGTTATATTTAAGAGTGGATCAACACTAATAAATTCGTTAGTGATTTTGGGATAGTGGCAGACGTAAGGAATAATTTAATGACTTTCGAGATACACATAGTCTTGTATTACATCACGATTGATGCGGGGAGAGGTCATGTTGTCGGAGAGCAATGACATTCATGGGAGCAGTTTTAATATCAATACCAGAACTGTGTATGCGATAATCTTATCTTGGCGTCTTGTTTGCCAAGTTTCGCAATTGCATGTGTGGACAGTATGTTAAAAATGAACGTAATAAAAGCGAGCACTCGTTAAATATTGTCAAAGCGTGACAAGATGCCCTGCATTACATTCCATATATCCGTATATTCTGTATCTTTGAAGTCTGGACAACTATCACAATTTGCAAGTTCCAACTAAGGTGCATTGAATATGCTTCGATGTACTTTTATGGTCATTATCATTAATAAAACAAAACAATTACATGAAATATCGTTGACATCCATGTGGGATAATTTAAAATATAATTGAAAGTGCTAAATGGTGTTCTTAAAAGTTGTTTATTAATGATATCAATAAAAAAAATAGTGAGCAAGTACATGACATATCGTTGACATCCATGTGGGATAATTTAAAATATAATTGAAAGTGCAAAATGGTGTTTTTAGAAGTTGTTTATTTCGATTTCTGTTTAATTAATAATATTTCATCTATATTAAATGTATTATAATTATTAATAATTAAAAAATAAAATAACAATTATTATAATTTCCAAAGTTGTGAGAAACACCATTCAATTACTTTTTATTACACTTAATATCTCATAGTACCCACTCATACATAACTTACTCTATATAATTTGGCACATTATTGCATACGTTTTTTTTGTTAGTTTACTACATTTTTTTAAATAATTATTTTAAATGTTAAATTACAATCTACTATAAATTGAATTTTAAGAAAAGTGATCTTAGCATGCATTATTTGAACAAAATATTGCAGCTTGAAGACTCTTGTATGTGATATGTCTCAGCCCTATTCAAAGTTGTAAAGTGTGTTTTCTGATGATCTCCTTGTTACTAGTGGTAATGCTTTGAAGGACCAGGGCAGTCCTTTGATAGATAAGAAGATGGGGCAAACGAATGGAGAAAAAATGATGGGAATTGAATAAAATCAAGTGGTCAACTGAAGAAGAATGGGGTAAGATGGGGCAAATGAATGGAGAAAAAATGACGGGAATTGAATAAAATCAAGTGGTCAAGTGAAGAAGAATGGGGTTCATCTAAGGATGGGAATGCTCTTTTTGATGGCAGGTCACATCCATTGCAACAATTTGGATATAACGAACACCCACTCTAGGATTTCGTGTTTCTTGGCTCCGTGATGAAAATAATGAAGACAAAATACATGTTAATTTGTTACTTGTGTTATTTGATGCAAGTTTTGTAATGAATGACTAAAAAATACACGGTGAGAGAAAAATGCATATTACGCTAATTAAGGAATGTTTTTCACTTGTTGAACTTGTAGTATTGAATTTAACACACTGATACTTTACAACAATGAACTAACAATCTTCATGATGAAAATAGTAATGTGGAAAATTTATTTACATAATGAAAAAGGCAATATGGGATATTCCAATCACGTTCCAAGGCATTTTTTAAAATGTGGATTTGAGAAAAGGTTGTTGTGGAAGGTGTTGTTTGTATATGGGAAAGATTTATCTACATAATGAAAAAGGCAATATGGGATATTCCAATCATGTTCCAAGCCATTTTTTAAAATGTGGATGTGAGAAAAGGTTGTTGTGGAAGGTGTTGTTTGTATATGGGAAATTTCCTGGTCATGGTATGTAATCCTAATGTTGATAGATATGTCTACTTTAAAATGTGGATGTGAGAAAAGGTTGTTGTGGAAGGTATTGTTTCTATATGAGAAATTTCCTGATCATTGTGTGTAATTCTAATGTTCATAGATATGTTCTACTAAGTGGTTCCAGTTAATGGGACATTGATGTGAGCATTCAATATATTTTTATTCTTTATCAAAGTATTTTTTTTTTGTATTTGCATAATTCAATTTATGCCTTACGGCGTTCCCTTTGCAACATTTGGTGCAAATGCTAGTTTAAAATAACTTATGGAATTCTATTTGCAAGTAGTCCTACAGGTGTTATGGTTTTTATATTTCCTTCATAAATAACTTACAGAGTTTGATTTGCAAGTGGTCTTACTGGTGTTATCGTTTTAGTCTTCCTTTCCTGATTTGGTTTGGGCTTCGTTTTGTTTCCACGAGTTTGATTATGGAACATAGTGGCTACGGAGGTTTCCATGGGCGAACCAGGTAGCAAGGGTTGCAGCCTCGACACTCGAGACTCAAGCAATGTGGGTTCGATGCGTGCAGCAGGAGACTAACTCGACGTTTCTGGGTCAGTATTTCCTTGACGTTTTTAAAGGTTTGGGCTTCGTTTTGTTTCCATGCTCTCTGTGCATTTAGAGTTGGTTTAGTGAACTCCTCGAGATTGTTGGGTGACGGGTGATTTCGGGTAGGAAAACACTGCGCTTTTCCCTTTTCAAATCCTAGTGTTACCGCTCTCCCAGTGCAACAGCGCCCCTTCGCTCTCGCTGGTTCTGTTCTTGGCCCTGGGCAGCATCTTGTTTGCTGGTCGCACATATCCTTGGCCTTTCCTAAATACCGGAGGTCTGCTTACTAGGAAGGTTGCATTTTCGTCTTTGTGGTGTTGTGTTGGGTTATTGGGAAAATGGACTTTAGAACTAGGCCATAGCTTCATCTATCGCCGTGCCTTTTAACAGCTCAGCTTCCATTGATTCTGTGCACCCTCTATCGCTGTGAGCTATACATCGGCTCAGGTTTGTGGGGGTGGTTTTTCCTCCCATCTCTGTTGTGGGTGGTGCTCCTCGGTTTCTTATCTATGTCGGGGACCTTGCATCGACTCCTGGTCACACTCAGCTGGTTCAGTCTTCAGGAGGAGGAACACTGGCAAAGGGGGGAAGGCACACCCTTAACCCCCAAACCGCTTAACCCCCAAATCGCAAGACTCCCTGCAGCCAGCCAAACCAGAATCCAATTGACGCTATGAGGGCTGCCATAGACTTCCAACCTCAGTTCTCTGAGGACACTAAGAGGGAGGTCAAGGACATGGAAAATAAAATATAATGGTAAAGACAACAGCTCCCCAAGGAGCATCTGGAAGCAGAACTCAAAGGCAGGGTTCATGACCCTGTTATTCGTGAATCAGTACACCAAAATTCTTAAGCTTCTGGAATTATACTGATTCAAAGAAGTGTTTATTGCACTAGTGATTAAGGAGAAGGGCATCCAACAGAATGCCAGAGGAGACCAGCTACATGTCATGGATCAGAAATTTGACATTCTTTGTCACGAAATCTCTCACATTGAAATTTTAGTTGACACTTTTGCGAACTTTTCTGATCCTCCCCTGGTCCAGAACATCCTTCCCAAGCATATGGAGATTTCCCTCCAATCTTATCCTCGTCTTGGAGTCAATGGAGCAGAACTGCAGAGGAGGATGATGCTGAAGTAGGAGGATGGCTCCTCGTCTTGGAGTCAATGGAGCAGAACTGCAGAGGAGGATGATGCTGAAGTAGGAGGATGGCCAATGGAGCAGAACTGCAGAGGAGGATGATGCTGAAGTAGGACGATGGACCTTTGGTTTAATCTCTCATCTTTATTTTCGTCTTTACAGTCAGAGAGGGAGCATCAAGTACCCTCTTGGGCAGCCAGACTGCCTGGCTCATAATGGTAACATCTAATGAGAAATGAAACATCTAGTACTAGGAAACTTATATTAAGAAAGACAATATTTAACTAATATATTTAGCTTTTCCTATTTGGCAACTCATAAGAAACTAGACATGTTCTAAATATGTATTTGTAATCTCTTTAAAAAGGCTATCAAGCCTCATGATAATAGAAGTGAATATTATAGTCTTCTATCTTATCTTGTGTGACTGTGTTTGATTCATTAATTCTGAGCAGAGTTTGTAAGATCCAGCTGAGCGGTGAGGCTTAGAGAGCCTCACCTTCAATTAATTGCAGATCAATTGGTATCAGAGCAAGTCGCTCCTTGAAACCTGATTAAAAAAACATTATGCTCTAAATTTTTGCTACTAACATCGTCCCTATTTTCCAGCCGCTACAGGTTCTTATTTTCCAACCATTCTACATTCACTTTCTTTCCTAATATTTACCTTTTTCTTCACACATTCCCTAGCTATGATGTCTCAGTTCCTATGCTTCATCACAACATCCACAACACCCATGGCCACTTTTGTTACAAGTCTGCAACACATTTATAATTCAGGTATATATGTGGTGTGCCCTGGTTTCGTACCACACCCATAATCCATGAGTTTGTATATCAGGAGCAACATTCAGAGCGGGTTCCCTTTGGAGATGTGCCATCCCACCCTACTTTATTAGGCACATGCTTCACATTCATTAGTTCCAGCGTAATAACATCCGACTTGGGTTCATTTGGAGATGTGCGCTCCCACCCCAAGCTATGTAGGCGCCTACTATTTTATCAACAATCAACATCACATCACATCAACTCCAACAACTTCCGGCTTGGGTTCATTGGAGATGTTCCCTCCCACACCAGGATATATAGGCACCTGTTACTTCATCAACATTGAGCATCACATCAACTCCAGTAGTATTCAAAAATCATTTCAGCCATGGCTTCACATTTAAACTGGGAGGTGGAAAGCAGGGGACTCTTTCCATCTAAACCAGGAGGAATTGGGCAGCCAGACTGCCTGGCTCATAATGGTAACATATAATGAGGAATGAAACATCTAGTACTAGGAACTTATATCAAGAAAGACAATATCTAAGTAATGTATTTAGTTTTTCCTATTTGGCAACTCGTAAGAAACCAGACATGTTCTAAATATGTATTTGTAATCTCTTTAAAATGCTATCCAGCATTATGATAATAGAAGTGAATATTACAGCATTCTATCTTATCTTATCTTGTGTGATTGTGTTTGATTCATTAATTCTGAGCAGAGTTTGTAAGATCCAGCTTAGAGGCGAGGCTTAGAGAGCCTCACCTCCAATTAGTTGCAGATCACCTCTCATCAGTGTTGTTATGCTTTTTCTTCAAATTGAAATTCTAGTTGACATTCTTGTGAACTTCCCTGATTCTACCATGGAGAACATCCTTTCCAAGCATATGTAGATTCTCCCTCCAACCTTACCCGGGTAGAGGAGCCAATGGGAGCAGAACTGCAAAGGAGGATGCTAAAGCAGGAGGATGGACCTTTGAAATTTGAGTTGGCATTCTTGTGAACTTTCCTGATTCTACCATGGAGAACATCCTTTCCAAGCATATGGAGGTGCTCCCTCCAATCTTATCCTGGGAGAGGAGCCAATGGAGCAGAACTGCAAAGGAGGATGCTAAAGCAGGAGGATGGACCTTCGGTTTAATCTCTAATGTTTAACTCGGTCTCTACAGAGAGAAGGAACATCAACTTCCCTCTTCATCATTGTTGTTATGCTTTTCTTTGGGGTTATTAGTAGAATAGAAAGCCCTTTATTTCGGTTCGTAGTTAGTATGAAAAACATTACTGTTACAATGATATATGATGAAAACAATGATATGTTGTCACATGTGGCCTTGGTTTCCCAGGTAACAGGCCACACAAGGTGCTGTCTGTACTCATTTTTTTAGTCATATTAATACCAATGCCAAAATCAATTAACGTTTTAAAATCCAATGATTTTACTGTGATACACAAACACAAACACAGTCAATGCCATCTCAAAATAATATCTCTCAACATATTAAAAAAATAACAGGAAAGGAAAAATCTTATTTTATGAACATAATTCTTTCTGAATCACATCCAGTAAACAAAGTTTTTTCCCCGGGACATCCCATGTTGGCACATGGCACACAAAATATTGAGAACATGTAGTACAGAAAGGGTATGATCGAATTCTCTATATAACATTGTTCGTGACTGTCTCAATACATCTCACTTTACAAAATTTACGCAGAATTCATTTCTTCCTTAAAAGTTAAGCATCAAACAGAACAATACCTACAGCCATCACGCTATTTTAAACAAATGTAAAGGAAATTACATCCAGAAAGCAAACTTCTTCCCAGTTTGGAAATTTAGCGCGTCCAAATTTCATTTTCCATTATCTCATGCAAAGGAGAGTTCCATTCAGGAAATTGAATTTGTTTGTATTCCTTCCATTTTTTCCACCAATCCATGAAGCTGCTCCCTTCCAAGAAAACATCTGCAGAAATGTTACCATCATTGATCATTTTTGTCACATAATCTTCAAACATCTCAAGATTTTCTGGCTTTGGGTGTTGTGCTTGCTTGAGATTTTCCAAGTCTTTCATGGCCTCTTCTAGATGTGCCCAAAAGCATGAGTCCTGAGTGAGGGATGCAAGTTTTGTGCGAGCTTTCTGACCTCTTGAACTGCGTGTTTTTTCTTTTTCTTCCATCCATGTCTGAAGAACTTTATGGCGAGTGGCTCTTCCATTTGAAAGATAATTGCCTTTACCCTTAGACATGCGGTAATAATATGCAATATCCAGAGGTTCCACAAGTCTCCTATAGGCAGTGCCAGCGTTTATCCACTTATTTTGGGTTTGGAAATCACTTGGCAACTCATTTCTCTCCCACATTGAAATAAGCTCATCCCAAAACTCGGCTAACTTAGCCCTCCGGAAATTTGCATCGATATCCTTCCTGTCCAGCTTCTTGAAGGAATCATAATATGTGACGCCATTTTCCTTCTCACAACGCTCTTTATACCACTCAAGCTCTGCCATGATACATTGTTTCTCGCTTAATTCAACTGCTAGCTTAGCAACGTTTGTGCTATGCTTGTTTTCCATATTTCCTGCTCTTTGTAGGGCATACTGTGCATGAACATTCTGCATGACAATTCAAGAATGCATTTCAAGCATCAAATTAAAATAAGAAAATGAAATTCCTCAATGCAGATAAAAGTCCGTGCTACGTCAGAGCCTAATATCAAATCTTACACACTAGGAAACTGGCAGAACTTATCGAAAAGCAGAGAGGGTAGCCCTCTTTTTGTTATCAAAGATCAAAGGAAATAAAAAATAAGCTCTTGGTTTTTTGTGTACACAATGTTCATTGCAGAGAGATCCAAAGGTAAGAAGAGAGGATAGCTTCTTTTTGTTATCAAAGTTCAAAGGAAATAAAAAAAGCTCTTGTTTTTTTTTTTGTGTTTACAATGTTCATTGCAGAGAGATCCAGAGGTTTAACCAGAGGAAAGTAACAATCCACTGAACATTGGCAGTTCATCAGATTGCGATGTTGTTGCTGTCACAGAACGGAGGTGCTTTACGTTCCAGGTGGGGAAGATGCTTGTGTGTCTATATATGTACTGTTCTTATCAAATATAAAAGTGCACGTGTGTATATATATATATATACACGTTGATGTTAATATAGGATTCGTTACAGGTGGAGAGGTGTTTTGGAGAGGTGTTTTTCCTAAGTTACCAAGAAACGGATACGGATTTACCAGATTTTTGAAAAGCCAGGATCTGGATGCGATGGGCAATGCCACGTGCCACGTATACAAAATACAGTAATATATATTTTTTTAATTTTTAAAAAACATATTAAAGTTAAAAAACCCTTTCATGAATGACAACATTAGAAATAAAATTATTAGTTAATTCATAAATCTGAAAATTGAAATCATGATGCTTTGTACAAAAAGAATAATTGTTAATACAAATTTGAATGTCTTATCAGTGATCACTCTATTAATATGATGATGTCTAGTAAATCTAACTACATGTCAAAAAATACTATATATACTCACTAATTGAATATTTAAACTCTACATCTTAATTAACCTGTTGTATTGTTTGACATTTGGCAAACCTAAAAATTCCCATTTAATTACAATGGTAAACGAATATTGTACATTATTTCAGAATATGCTATAGTCTATGTACCATATTCTTGAGGACTCTTCCCCTAAAGTTGGATGGGATTAATCTAATTAAGTTATTAATGACCAAACCATTCTTTGTACACTATTTATATTATTATCTATGTATTAGATTAAAGCTTTCTTAGAATTATAAAAAATTGAAAATTAACATTTTGATGTGTCAAACCCTTCTTTGTAGCTTTATTATGTGCTAGGCAGCTTATGACAGGTTATAGGTATTTATTAACTTATCCAATTATACAGCCTTACAGATTACTATTAAGTGATCTAACTAAAAATCTAAAGCTTTTCTTAGAATTATAAAAAATTGGAAATTAACATTTTGATATGTCAAACGCTTCCTTGTAGCTTTATTATAGGTATTTATTAACTTATAGAACTATACAGCCCTACAAATTACTGATAAGTGATCTAACCAGAAATCTAAATAGAATATTTAAAAAATATTCCAAAATCTCTGATGTTATTTCCTGGGGATTTGGCGTGTGAGCGCTAGTTGACACAGGATCTGTTTCAACAGCATGAGATTCTTTTCCATGTTTGAGGGATCAATTTACGTGGCAGATCCTACGTGGATCGGTATCCATATCTGAAACAGATCCACAAATCCAGCATTAACATAGGATTTTTGCTGAAAAGTTTTATCTTTCTAAGTATTTAATACAACCAGATTTAGCATGGATTTATACTAATTATAATATTTTAAATTAATTTAGTTATAAAAAATCAGCTCAAAACAAATATATATATATATTCAATTTTATTTTAAAAGGGAATTGAGTATAACCTGAGCCCCAACACCAATAGCTTCCAGTTGCAATGACAATCCCATCTTGTATGAGGATTCCGAGCTAGGTTTTGCAATTTTTCTGCCGCTTATAGATTTTTGTATGACACGTTTCAGAACGGAACCATACCCTATATGCTCTGACAAACAGTGTTTAACTATATTATCAGAAGGTTTTTCATTGCTCAGCATTGTCAAATGAAGCATCTTGAGAACAGTCTCTGAATTGTTAATACATGCTGCCCCCTCGCCTTCGCCTGAACAAAACATATAAGTGCCAAAAGGTCTGTATGGGCTTCTCTTTATAACACCATCTAACTCCCTTAGAGAGTCAAGCCCATAGTTTGCTATTGTGGAAGTATGCTGCAGGACATTATTAAGAAGAGTCCTACAGGCATCCTGAATAAAAGAATCAGGTGCATTTTTACTGTCATTAGCCATTATGCTATGCCAATATGGCAAAATAGCAACCAAGGGCTCAGCAATTGACTCAAATGGTGCAAGGAGCATCCTAGGAACAACATCATGCTGGGAAACTACATGACAAAAGTTGCCTGCCCAATTTTCACGGCCAACTGCTTCATGAAGTCGTTCATCCCCCACTAAAGGACATCCAAATGTTATACAAAAGGGAGAGCTTTGCCTCAGCCTCTTTTCCAGTACCCATAGTGTGGCCAGAGTAGCAACTGCACCTCCTAAGGAATGACCCACAAATATAATGGGTTTGAGTTTCCTTTGTTTTGAGTCTGTATAAATCTGTATCTGTTTGATCATGGAATACATCAACACAATGTTACTTATTTTTTTTTCGCAAAATTTAATAGTTAATAAGTGATGAAGCATTCCCGGTAAGATCATTCAGTCCTGAAAGATAAATTAGTTTACCTTTACTTGGAAATCTGTATACTTCATAATATGCAGGAACAACTGAAGAGCTCCTTGATGGACGAGAGCTGGTTGATCATCATGACCCTTGACACAACCAGAGAAGAAATTGTCGTGAGTTTGTATGTTTCCCTCTCCATATTTGCTGTCTTTGACGATGAAACCTTCTATTTTATGAAAAGAAGGAAAGGCAACATATGCAACGCCTTCATATTCATTCAGAGTATAACTCTCTGAGTTGTTTGCAAGACGTGACTCTTCCAGAGCCTTTGGCAATATGCCACATGAAACAAGGAAAGTTGCAATATCCTGACCGGCAGTGAACCTGCAACATCTCTGTACATTAGCACTATTCTGAAGAAGCATGTCAAAAACCAGATTATTGAATCTGCTATTTGTGGGCTGAATCTAATTTCCATAACCAATTACACCAATTACAGATCATACCATTGTTTACACAATCCAATTCAAAATTACAAAGTAAATGCCATCATTTTCACTTCAGAAATAAACATTGAATATAAAGAGTTCCTACATTGAAATCCAATTTTTAATCATGGATATCTCCCAACAATTCATAGAATCGATGTTTAAACCAATGTTGCACGAAGCAGGGATAAAACTGGGATTTTTTTTGGAAGTGAAGCGTGAGAAGCTTTAGAAGCGTCATTCTTTTGTGTATATATATCAATTTTCAAATTATTTGTAAAAAATATGAAAATATGAAAATATGCATATTTGTATATAAATCAAGATAGAAATGATGTCAATTATGTATCAATGATTAATTATTCTAGCTTTAACTATCTAAATGTATCAAACATCCTCTAGAATCTAGATTCCTTTTGTCTAGCTTTTGCCTCTACTTCTATTCTCTAGGGATACAAATCAACATTGCCCAATTTTGATCAAATGACCTAATCTAAATCTGAAAATATAGTCGAGAAAGCTTGACATGTCTAATCAATGATTATTTTCACTTGAGTGAAGTACATTTTTGCTAAGGCCATGACAAAGGAGTTCAACAATCAACACTGCCAACACTAGGGTACATATAGGGCTTGATGCTCTTGATTAAATACCAATCACATACCCTCGTAGTTGTATAATTTAATGAAATGCCTGTCTTTTTGATCTTGAAATCCTGAAAACTTTTTTGTCTAGTGAATTTTAAATGAGTTATGAAATATTATTTCCCCCTATAAAATTTGATGGGTTGGAACCATTCTAAAAAATCTTTAATTATTTCATAGTAATGTTAAAAATTTAAGTCAAAAAATGAAAATAAAAGATAAAAATTTAACATTACTTAGAAAATTAAAAAATTGAACATTACCATTAAGCGGCATCTATGAAGTGTCTATAAAACATCAAAAAAGAAAAAATGTTCGGGGAATTCTTCACATAACGGTTCGAATATTCCCCTCCCTACCCCCAAAAAAAAATGCCCCAAAAAATCGTGTGAACAATCTTTGGAACCACAGTTTGGACTGCAGAAACGCGTATCGGAACTGTCACGGTTCTAAAAGCCTAGGAACCACAAAAAACAAGGGCGAAACTGTGGTTCCGCCCGAGGATCGCTGGTGGATGCGAATCTGTCTCATGAACCGGGAGAAGGGGCGATTCCCGCAACATAGGTTTAGTCCAGAGGGACATTAATCCCACAAACGTTTCAAATGTTTAAGAAAAATAATTTCGAATATAAGCACTCCATGCTTGATAGACACTGATGTTATGAATGTGAACTGGGAGGCATGCATCGGCACAAATCCATTGAATTTAGTTTACCCAAAAATCCATTGTTTGTATCAAACCCAAGGAAATTAACACCACAGAAATAAAAATAAAAAAGTTTTACCCAGAATTCCGATCCAACCTTAAAGAAAGCTCTATATCATTCATTACAAAACTTCAAAACATAAAGTACAGTAAAATATAATTTCACCTTTCATAAAAATATTCTTATCTTCACCCTCCACTACCAATCAATTTAAGATATATACAAAATAATTTCAATTTTAACACTGAAGCATTTATCAAAATGTAAACAATCTCATTTTGCTAAAACGAAAATGATTTTGCAGGATCATCCTTACAGCGGGGTAGACGCCTCTGCGTCCATTTGATTTGCTCCTGCTTCACAATGCTTTTGCCGCATCCCGGGTGTTGTCTTTATAGGTGGCAAAGAGAAAGAGCATAGCAATATCCTAGAAAATCAATGGAATGAAGCCTGCAATGGGTCTGGAAGTGAGAGGAAGTTCTGGATGTTAATGTCATTCTTTGGTTTTTCATGAAACCATATCTTTCCCAGAGCGTGCAGGTTGCCTTCCTGGAAGCATGTATCATGGCGATCCATGGGCAGAGCAAGGACGATTTCCATCCATTATTTATTCATTTTTGAAGAATTTTCCTACGCTATAAGGATGGTTTGGGATGGGAAAAGGATAGGTAACGAAGTTTGGAGGAGGGAGGTATGATAAAGTCATGGACTAAAATTTATTAATTATTTCTTTTGTGTTAATGAGATAAAACTATGAAATAGTAATAATTACATTACTATTATAAATTTAATTGAGTGGTTACTAATAGTATAATAAAAAGAATAAATTTATATTAATTATAATATTATATTTTATTTTAGTGTGGGTTTTTATTTTATAAAAATGTGATTAATTTCTCAGTTTATAAGTGTAAAGAAGTAGGATTGAAATTAATGAAATAAATCATATAAAAGTGTTTGATAATTAGGGCAATTTATGTGCTTATTCATCATAAGATTTTTCGAGTTCAAACATATTTAACTATGGAGTATTTCTCACAATCAAGTCTACTTAGCTTACTACCCCATTTGCAAAACATTAACAAGTATTGTTCATCATGAATTATTTACTTAGAGTTTCCTTCACTCATTTTATTTAAGCATCAAGGGGCTTCCTCAATGCACCGCATGAAATATTTTCAAGATTAATTGTGTAGATTAAGGCATTAATATGTGACCCATATCCTCAGAGATGATGATGAATGCTATGCAATTCATTTCGTTAGTTTCAGTGCCACTACTTCATTGTGTAATGCCTCGTACTAATAAATCAATAAATTAATAAATAACAATAAGAATAATAAGAATCATGCTTTGATATATTTAATTTACTTTTCTTACTTCGTATTAATATATATTAGTATTTGCTAGGGTTTTGCAGATTTTTTTGAATATTGAGTGTTGGAAGTTGAATCACAACTTTGAAAACTCAAATCAAAAGTCAATCCCAACAAGTAGTTTATCCTAAATGGTTTTATGAGTGGTTCCCTAGGGAGTGGCCAAACCCCCTTCTATGTAGTTGCCAGATCCCATAGGCAAGCAGAAGGAAATGTAGTTTCTTCTGAAGGAAATAAAGGTAAGGAGGAAACCCATGTGGTTGGTGCTCAATGGCAAGCTCGATTGAAGGGAAAATACATTCCAAAGGCCTCAACAAACCCAATGTTTGTCATCCCCAATAATAGACTGGAGATATCAAGGCAGTTTATGAAAGACCATGCTCTGATATGCAAATTCATGGGCACTTGGCCTCGAGAACATGACATTGTAAAGTGAATACAATTAAAATGGCGACCAAAAGGATTGGTGGAGCTGAGATTGAGGGCCAAAGGTTTTTTTATGGTTATCTTTTCTGACTTGGAAGATCGAAAGAGAGTTTTGAAAACAACCCATATTTCATGAATAACGTCAGGTTGTTTATGAAATTTTGGGAGGAATGCTATAATCTAGAGAAGGAGCAATTTCTGGCAGCCTCGATTCGGGTGCGACTTTTCTCCCTCCTAGATGATTTATGGGAACCATACATTCTCGAGGGCAACAGTAATGCTATTGCAGATTTTATGAAAATTTTAGAGATCACCAAGAAGAGGAGGCAAGCGTCATATACTCGAATTTTTGTTTATATGAACATCTCAAAACCCCTCCTTGAATCAATATATCTTGAGTACCACGACAAGATTGACATAATCATTAGATTACAAGCATGCGCCCTTCAAATGCATGCATTGCTATGAGTATGGGCACTTGATTAGAAATTGCCCGCTAACCCTAGTGGACAATCAGAGGAAAAGGTACAAGGGTGAGAGGATGGATTTCAAGAGGTGGCCAATAAGAAAAGTAGGCCTGCCCGCAACCAATTGATGCAGTCAACGCAAAAGGGATCAAAAGATAAGAACCATGTTAAACATAGAGACAATCCATTTACATATCTTAGGTAGCTCGAAAACCTTGGTGCAACAGTGGAGATGGAAGAGCAGCTGGGTGAACATCCAATGGAGGTGGAGGAGCAAGGAAGTCGAGTGGAGGAGCAAGACGACAATTGGTCAGAAAAGCCTAACCCTAAACGAAAAGCCACAAAGGACACCTGGGATAATTTAGATCTCAAAGAATTGCTTGCCATTGCTAGTAATATATTGGAGGCAGAAAATCGACATGACAAACTGAGTTCAAATGAATGCACAATGTTGGAGTTCCTCCAAACATGGGCTAGAGCAGAAGCCCAAGAGATACCTTTAGAGCAATGCACCACTTCCTCCATCTATATGGGCAATGGTGACGAAGCAATGTACATTTGGAAGGGGATTTGAAGAGCGCTAACATTTGAAAAGGGGACTCCACAACTGCATCGAACCAAAGAACAAGAAACAAATGAACAAAATAGGAAAAGAAGAAAAACTATTATAGAGGTGCTAAAAGAGGCCGACAAGTTTTTGTTAGACTCAAGGCAAGCTAACAGAATTTCAGAGTATTTTCTCCAAATTACCTTTACTTCTCAATGGTCTCTTGGAATATTTGGGGCCTCAACAACAATGGTAAGCAAATGTACTTGAAACTAGGGTAGAGAATGAAAAACGAGAGATACTAATCTTGTAGGAAACAAAAGTTTCTAGTATGAAGTTAACAAAGATCATGGGTAAATGTTGGAGAGGTAGCAATTTAATGGCCATTGATGCACGAGGAAGCATGGGAGGCTTAATGGTCATATGGTATCCCAGAATCGTGGTTTTCTACAACTGGGTGGCTTACCCCAATATCCTCTTGGGATGCTTTCATTGCTCCGGAGCAGGAGAGCTGGTTTGCTTGACAACAGTATATGGTCCCTTAGTACTAGGAAAAAAAGAGGGCTTCTTGAATGACTTGCGGAGTATGAGAGGAAATAATCAGGATGAGTGTTGGATCATAGGAAACAACTTCAATATAATTCATAGTCTAGAGAGAAAAAAGGAGTGATTAGGAGATTAGAGCCGACGCCAACACTCTTCTAGGAAGTTATCCAAGATCTAAGGCTTGCAAAGGTGGAAAATGCTAAATGGAATCCACACCTGAAACAACCACCATGGAGGTCGACACCACCAGGTGGCTTACCAAGTGGTTCCTCTTTGAAGAATTACTTGATCGAGATCTATTCGTGGAGGCCACCATTGTGCCATGTCTAGGATTAGATCACTGGCCAATATAACTGGAGACCACCGTGGAGGTCAACCCCAGGTGGCTTACCATCTTGACTAGTTCCTCCTTGAAGAATTACTTGACTGAAACCCTTGCTAAAACATATTATTTCCTTGAAACAAACAGGGTTCGTGGAGGGACGACAAATTTTGGATGGAATAGTCACAACATGTGAAATAGTTCACTTGCTCAAACATGCGATAGGAAGTCTAAAATGCTAGTCAAGCTTGACCTATCTAAAGAATACGATAGATTAAATTGGAACTACTTGCTTAGTGTCTTGTCTTTTTTGGGTTTTCTTCTCACTAGATTAGATGGATCAAGTCCTTAATATCCACCCCCTTCTTTTCTATATTGTTGAATGGCTCACCCAACCATACATTCAGAGCATCTAGAGGTCTCAGAGAAGGGGATCTACTTTCCCCCTTCTTATTTATCATAGCAACAAAAGAACTTGGGAGATACATTAAAACAACAGTGAACCATGGACACCTTAAAGGAATCTACATTTTGGATCAAGATCTTCTTTTTACATACCAACATTTTTTTGATGACATTATGTTGTTTGGAAAACCAACGCTGCAGGAGACGAGAATGTTGGATATCATCTAGTTGGGTTTTTAGGATGCTTCTAGTATGTTGATCAACGGGGAGAAGTCTAATATGTTTTTGTTCAACACCAGTAGAATGTTATGGAGAAACTTGGCTAGAATCTTGGGCTTCCAGGTGGGTTCCTTGTCGGTGAACTACCTGGGCGTTTCAATTGTTATCAACTCTCTTCAGACCTTGTGCTGGCAAGAGATTAAGAGTAAAATTCCAAACGTTTGGACAATTGGGCCTTTCATTTTTTGAACATTGCAGGCTGTGTTATTTTGTTGAAGGAAGTTTTACAAGCTATTCCTGTCTATCAGTGGTCTGTCTTACTGGCCCCTAAAGTGGTATATAAGGATATAGTTTCAAGTTTTCATAAGTTTCTATGGAAAGGTGCCAAATAAGCTAAGAAGTGGGCGTTGGTGACTTGCGAGAAGGTCTATCTACCTAAATGGAGAGGCTGACTAGGTTTAAGGGACCCTGAGTTGCTACATAAAAATTATGGTGGAGATGGATCTGTTGACGGTGTTGGAAATCCGTCAACCAAGGGGATCTCCTCGATATGAAGTCCCAATCATACCTCACACTGTTTGGTGTAGGAGTCCCATCTGGTATAGAGGTTCGGTTGCCAAATCCTTAAAGGTTTTCCTCAGCTTTAGCTATCAACACAGGAGAGTGATGCAATGGTGTCTTCGAAAAGCAAGGGAGGTGTGCCTGGTGAGTGTGGAGTTGCAACTGTGTCAAAGTTCTTCTACCGCAAAGGGGGAAGAAATGTCTATGTGAGAGGTAATAGTACCACCCAAGAAGAGACACACATGAACCAAAAGGCTCCATCTAACATCCAACGGAATAGTCCACAACGGATGTGACGGTCGGTACAACCAACAAACAAAGAAATATTTGTGTAGTATCCAACGGAATAGTCCACAAGGATGGGACAACAATAGCAACTATTACAACACATTCTCAATAAGATAAGCACTAAAATAATTGAAACAGTTCAACTATCTTAGTACACGTGAAAACAAACATGAAATACAAACGTCCACAAAATAGTCTTACAAACTTTCCTAGTCTATACATGAAGAAGGTGTTGGCCTTAAAAGGGTTCTGCTATTAAGCAAAAGTTCCAAGACACATGTTTACAATGTACATCACTAGCCCCAATAGTGGGACATTGGAGCCACTCCTTGCTCCTCAAAGAATTAGCTGATCTCTCTAATGCCTTGTAGGAGGAGCTAAGGTGAAAAGTTCTTTGCTCATACAATGAGGGGGTATATATAACCAAAGGGTGATGCTTCCCCTTTGTGACTCTTTGACTACTCTCATGATTGTTCAACTTCCAATGACTTTTCAACTTACATGACTTTCCATATTCATGTGTGTCCTTTAGACTTCCACTTTATAATACATTTGAATATAATATACATGGTCCACAATAGTGATGTGGCATATGACCACTCATGACATGACACTGCTGACATGGACTGCTCGGGTGTTGTGGCAGTGTCAAGCCATTGTTGCTACTATGAATGATGTATTCTTGGGAATATGTTTGTCTTCCACTTCCCCATGGCTTGGTGACAAGAATCTTCAATGATCTCAAGTCTTGAGTGGTGGTCACAAGTTGGTGTCCCTTTGTCTTTCTTTGGAAGATCAACTTGCTTGCTCGGTTGCAAGAGTGTCTTTTGCATGTCTTCCTCCTTCATCTCCTTCTTCATCATCCCGCCATGACAAAGTACCTGTATTCGCAACTGATTCATGATGAGACAACATTAACCTGAAAACTTCCTAGCATAAGATGGTGCATTCAACTTCAAAGATTGAGCCGAAATTGAGTTGCAGGTCGGAAAGAGAGGCAATGCTCTGTCCCAATAACCAGGGTTGAGGCTTGAAGCATGTAACTGTGCAATGTGCAGTCCATGCTAGGCTCAAAGTTTTCCTTCGGCGCAGTTTTGAATATGAGTGAGTCTGGCTGAAGGAGGGGTCATTGTGGAAGCTTTCTACACAGTTCTGGGAGCCAGTGGGTTAGGATGAGGGGAGGACCAATGAAGGTAGCTTATGCTGTTAATTTTTGCAACTGCGGTCAAATTCCACCTTGGATAGTTCAGATGACCAAGATGTTTGCATTAAATTCCTCTTTTTGAGGACCAAATTCGACTTAAAGATCACCTTATTTGGACAAGCAAAAGTTGGTTTTTGAATTTATTTATTTATTCATGTATATTTGATTGGGTTGGATCTAAGCACATGTACAATTGACAAGTCGGCCTCAACCCCAAGTGGACCCTCATGAAAGCCTATAGATAGAAGACACCTCAAGCTCATTTGGACATATTGATAAAGCCATCTTCTATTCTCTTATTGTCTTGGTTCACATAGGTCTGACAGAGGAAATCTTACGTAAAGGGTCCGAATCTATAGGGTCGAAGCTCACACATGTTTAGGGTTTCTGATTTCTGGAGGTTGGCACAACACTGGGCATTTTAGTCCTTGGATGCTGGCACACAATGGTCAAGGCAGTGTCCAGAAAGCCCTAGACACTGACATAAAAGCCTATGGGAGCGTCCAAGGTTTCAGAGACAGTTCGAGCTGTATTAGTCCCCAAACGCTTGCACAATGTGGTTTTGAGAGCGTCCGTGTGGCCCAGAACACACGCTCAGTAACTGGAAGAGAGCGTCTAGGGGTTTGAGCAGATTTGGGTGAGTTGGTCCCTGAACACATGCACAGAATGCTCTGGGAGCATCCGGGCTACCATAGACGCTGGCATACAGTTCACACAGAGCATCCAGGTTTGCTATAGACACTCTCACAACTCCTCCTTGCGTCCGAGACTCAAAGATGAAATTTTAGTATTTCAAAGTTTCCACTGGGTGACAACTATGTTCAACAGTGTTCAACACAATGACAAAAATATCCCACAGTTGATTACAATTAGTGACATCATACTACAGTCCTCAGAATTAGGGTTTTTATTATAAGCATGTTTAGATCTGTTTCATGGATATCATAGTTGTTTTGTTGCATAAATAAAATTATGGATCATTGTACTCTTGTTTGTTGAATCATTTGACGACGATCTAAGAAGACGAAGATTTGCAAGGGTTTTCCCTATAGTGGGTTTTACCTTGGTCTTGGACCAATCCAGGTGTCTCTGTGTGTGCATGCTTTTCTTCTATTGTTCCTTTATGTTTGGCTGCATTGATGATGATGATGTTGTTGTTCTTTCTATATGATTGCATATGCTGATGAGTAATGGTGTAGATCTGAATAATGTAATGATGATATGGGGTGAACTTAATGTATTAATGAAGAAATGCAATTATCAAAGCAAAGAACGATGTAGCCCTATGAAAAATTAACATCTGTGCAGTTCCGGGAGGGAAGGTTGACTGATTTCTGCGCAGATTTGGGAGACAATGGGTCGGGCTGAGGGAGAGACCACTGTAAGAAACCTCTACGCAGTTCTAAGAATGAAGGGACACTGGTCCCCTATGGGATTGCGCAGTTCAGGGGCACAAGGAGGCAACTTGTTGCTTGTGCTTGTGCAATGTGCAGTTTAGGCTAGGATGATTGAAAATATTGGACAATTATGGAAGGGAGCAATGGTCACGGGCTCAGGAATCGTGCAATGCAGCAGTCTTGGGGGATAAGAACTGTGCATTACCCAGATCTAGGGGTCACAACCTATTGACTAGAACTGCGCAATGCGCAGTCCAGGTAGTCTGGGTGAAACCCAGTTGAAGGGTCGGGGAGATTCTTCGGAAAAGGCTAAATGTTGGACCAGCGAGACTCACTGTTGGGCATAATAAACAACCTAACATTTAATTGTCAATCCGAGAGTTTGTAAACTTAGGGGCACAACAATGGAAATACCAACGAAGGAATTCCGCAACCTGCACTAGTTAATACAATAACACCACACCATTATGGAAACTGGATTCACTTAAGAAAAATACTTGTCACAAACTTTGATAGAAAAATTAAAGCATGCCTTGAAAATAATGTTGGAAAATGAAATATGTTCCTGTAATCAAGATTCCAGTGCTTTAAAAAGAACATAAGGGATGATCTTCTATTATACTTATAAATCTGTGTCCTTTACTAAAGATATCTCATTCCTGTACTAGAGCAACCACGTGCCTGTATTGAAATGAGTCTTGTTCCTGCACTAGAACTTAATGAAAGGAACTTGAATCAGCAGAAACAATTCTGGTAAATAAAGGAAATAAAGCAAATCTTTTGTGACTGAGTATCAATGCAGTTATGAGATAGAAAAATAATCAAACTTTTAGGTACATTTGTCTCTAGTACAAATTTTCCTTCCTGGATTGAATCTGCGTTCCTGCACTGCAACAATGTTCCTGTACTGGAACAAAGTTCCTACACTGGAACGATATTCTTGTACTAAAACGATGTTCCTGCACTGAACATTTTGGCTTTCATACAAGAATTCTGGGTTCCTGTACTAGGGTGCTCTGTTCTTGTACCAAAACAAAGATTCCTGTACTAAGAAATTAGTATTCCTATACTGAGCTTCCAAACCACTTGCATGAAATGTAAAGTGTGCTAACTAGAAATTAACTTGCAAGGCAAACCAGATCAGAGAAATATTTGCATATAATAAAAAAGACTCTTTATATAATCATTCATTCGAAAGTGAAAAGTACTTCAAAAGTCAAAGGAAATCTCTACTGCAACAGAAAGCTTCTTCATGTGAAAATGACCATTTACTCTAAATACAAAACATCCCTTCTTTCCTAGATGATTGTCATGATATTAACCAGATCTGCACTTTTACCGAATAGAGGTTTCAGTTCAAAGGTTCCTTCACTAAATTCCAGTCTTAAATTGAACTATTCCCACAAGAAAATAAGCATAATCGCAAATCCTCATAATATGGACAACATTTCGTTAACACTCAAGGAAATACAAGTAAATTAACCCTAAGCTAAAGAAAACACACTTGCATAGAACACATTTGCATACTAAGGAATGAAACACACTTGCATAAGGAAAATAAATCCACTTGCAGAAATAAATACACTGGCAGAAGCAACCCTCACTTGTAGAAATAAAACACACTGGTGCAAGTAAACTGAAACACACCTTTTGCAGAAAGAAAAATACTCATCAAAGGAAATAAATGATACTATAATCTTCACTAAATGAACACACCCACACCTTCACACCTCGGATTTGAGTCGCGCAGTTTATGAAGAAGACAAAAAAACTGTTAGCTATATAAAATAAACGAAATACTTCTTGCTCCAACCCTGCATACGAAAATACATCTAACACACCTTACAAAAGAGGGAGAACGAGCTGGGTTAGTTGGGCCCTAGCCAACCAACTCGTTTCCCTTTACGAAATCTCGGAAATCAAATACACAAACAACTCATTCACATTAGATTTAAACTTAGAAATATTTTGTAAATCAAATACACAAACAACTCATTCACATTAGATTTGAACTTAGAAATCGATAAATCGACATAACTCCTTAGATTAGCTTGAATGTTTGCTGCAATTATACATCAAAGCTTCGAATCCAGCCTCCAACTGATCATAGGGAAGGGGGAAGAGCCCCCTAAACTTGATCCAACAACATGGAAGTGCAATAACTGGTTTTCTCCTCCCTTCCTACAGAGCCATGATTTGGCTTTTATATAATTTACAATTACATGATAGGCTTTGAACAAGCCAAACCTTTGCAAACAAGGTGAGGGATTGAATCCCAACTACTTCCCATCAATAGGAGACTAGTACAACCATTTTCCCATTGAGAAAATGTAGATTTGATACGAATTTTCCATTTCTGGGCATATTCTGGAATTCTGGAAAAATTGGGATTTTTAACAAACTGCCTCCAAATAACATTTCGTATCTTCTTAACCATTACAAATCTGAGAAAGTTGTTTGGAGGAAACTTAATTTGTTATGTTGAAAACAATAACCTCTCTCATAATTTTCTGATTCAGCTCCAGTGCCTGGAAAATCGTGCCTGAAGTTGATTGTTTGGATACTTTTGCAAATCTGAGATCCTAAAATTTTGGAAAAACATTTTTGTTTTTATAAAACTGCCTCAAAGACCCTCGTGTAACTTTTAAAATTGCGAATCTTTTAAAATTTTTTATACTAGTAAAAAACCCATTTTCTCAGATTTTTGAGATTTGCCTCCAGATGCACGCAAATCGAGGTCAAAATTGGACGTTTGGAAACTGTGTGGATTTTGAACAGATTTGTTGATTTGCTTCTAGAGACCCACATGTGAAACCAGGGTGCAATCCAACTCACGGGAAGGTGTTAAAATATCATTGTTAACAAAAACCTTCCTCGGTTTTCCCTGGAAGCGTGTCGAGATGTCAAAGCTCCAAATTGGTGGCTCTCCAGTGCAGGAATGCTGCTGAGTGTAGGAACAGGGCAATGAAAGATACGTGCACCTCTGACTATAAAAAAGGATCCAAGATAATTCCATATGCGTGTTTATACTACCAGCTAGCATTTTCCTCCGTGGAAAGCTTGAATGATGAAGTAGTCGACATATACCTCCTTTTTGGTGTAGGATCTCTATGGACTGCAATACCTACATTAACAACATTAACGAACATCAAACCCAAGAAATGCATATAGAGAAGGTATAAAATGCAAATCAAATGTAAATCTTCACTATTGCATCAAAAGAATATATAAGTGCAACATAAAGGTTCATAAACTAGTAAAACAAGGGAATAAGTGAGGCATCAAATGGGAAAAAAGATGCATTAGATACAACAATTTCGAGGCCTAACATCCCCCCATGCCGATCATCTTGCATGTCCTCATGCAAGCGAATCAACTGCTATATTGATGTTCCCTTGCAAAGAACAAGAATTGAAACATAAATGTTCCTGCACTCATAATATTATGTTGGCATTATGATGCATGTGTTGTACTTGATGGAAACCCTCTCATAGAAGATCATCTCCCTTATATACATTCAGATGAATCCACAGAAGAGATATCAGATATGACAAAATACATGGATGCAGGACAATTCAAAGAGATCAGATGACAATTCACAAGTAAGCTTTGCAATCAAGTCCAAAGGGGGAGATTGTTGGCATTATGGCTAAAGTGTTGTCCTTGATGGCAACTCATATAGGTGATGGATCACTGTACAACAGGTCAGTAGCAGAGATTGATGATTAGCTCACAAATAATGAAGAAAACAAGAGGTACGCAGGTACACCGTACAAAAGCTGTGGACCCGCAGGCATGTCATAGATAAAATGCGTACATACCTGCAGGTACACCATGTAAAAGGTGCGGACCCCAGTTCACTCACTTCAAGGCAAAGAAGCGCGCTCACGTGGGGTTTCTTATGTTTGGCCCGTGGTATTTAGCTCGCCGTTCTTGATTCTATGGTTTTGGCCCGTGGTATAGGATCTAATTTAGCCCCGGTTTGGATCTCTTGTATTGGTTATCTATGGTATTGATCCATGATTTTAGGAAGAGCCTGCCTATATAAAGCAAAGGAGATCATTTGGCTAGACACTTGTGAAAGAAGAAGATCTTAAGAGAAGCTAGCTCTGAAATTCTAGTGATGGGTTTGTGAGAGATAGCTGAATCTAAATCAAAGAGAAACATGAGGGTTACAAGTCATCAGATCTGTAGATCTGATAGTCTGGGTTATCCTTGAAGTCTAAAAATTGTCTATACCCGCAGGACCGCAAGTGCAGTGAAAGAAAAGTGCGGAGATACACATGCGCAGAAGCGTTGCAGGTGCGCTGATACGCAGCCGAAGAAGCGTTGCAGGTGCGCAGATACGCAGGCCCAGAAGAGCTGCTAATGCGGAGGTACGTAGGAAGTCCGTGAGGCACAGTGCGTGGGTGCGCAGGAAAGCAGTTGGAAACAATGCGCAGGTGTTCTATGGGTGAAGCTACGGACTTTTCATGAAATCTATTTAGCTGCCCCGGTTTATTATTGTTGTGTTCTGGGTTTTGAAGTGATGTCTGGTTTCTGGTATTATGTTCTGATAACAGCAGTGATTGATTGAATGATTATGATTAGCTTCAGTATTGATAGATGAATGGATCAGGTTCATAATGACTTATCCTTATATGATCTGGTGGACTAGATCTGGTTGATAACTCTCATTGTATATGTATTGATCTGGTGATTGGGTGATTCAGAAGGTTGTTTGATTATGAGCTTCAATATTGTTGTTGGGTCCAGTATGAAAATTGGATGAAATGTGACCTTTCAGATTATGTGTTGTGCTTCAGTGTATCCAGTCTGAAAATTGATGAAACGTGGTACCTGGAGGAGAGAAGATTGTAGGTCAGCACCTACGTACTAGTATCTAAGCTAGTACAAGAGCTAAAGGAAATCTTTGGAGCATTGTAGCAGGTAGCAGCCTGCGTACTAGTAAATGGATCGGCTAGTACAAAAGAAAAAGGGGGTTGTAGCTCCCATACTGGTATGAGACTGCACCAGTACAAAATATTGTAAAAGGATTTTCTTATTAAGAAGAAGATTGAGATGACTTGCAGCAGGTGGTTTTCTCCCGCATTGGGTTTCCACCTTATATTATGGTGTTCATGTGTGTGTCTTATGTGTGATGATCTATTCTATGTTACTGCATCTGTTAACTGATAATATGGTTGATAATGTTCTAATGCACTCATTGAAGATCAATTAACTTAATCATAAGAAGTTGTGGAAGTAGAATATATGAATCAGAGTTTGGAAATGAAAAAAAGTTTTATTGACTTGATAATACTGATTCACCCCCCCTCTCAGTGTTATTTCCAACATATTATTCTTGCTATATTTGACTGTTCTGACAGAAAAATGCCTGCTAGTCCATCTTTTTTAATTAAGACTTATCAAAAGAAAATAAAATGCCAAGGATACCATAGGAATGCTAACAATGTCATTACTGCAAGGATAGTGTTATCATGAAATAGTCAACAATCAAAACTTTCGCGAAGCATCTCAAGAGAAACCTTAGGCAGTAGGCCTTCACTTTCAATAACCTCATTATTATAAAATAGAAGTGACATTATTTGGAAGCCAAGGCATTAAAATGGATGGAAATAGGGAAAAAGAAATATGACAAAATGATATCTTCCTAGGATGACCATCTTACTGTTACCCAAGTGTGTAGTTGAAGCTCCTCTTGTTCAAGAAAAGTGAATCACCTGCACTAAGGGTCCCACATCCTTGAAAACCTTCATATTTATGAAAGATAGAACTCCAAAGCACATTACTGAAAGGATATTAAAGCCATTCTCAGAGAGATATGATAATGAGTTCAGGGAAAGACAAAAACAACCAAGTAAATCATAGTGTAAAATTAACTTTAATACCACAGGCATGGCCCTGCTACCAGTAGGTGTCTATAGCCTCGACATGGATGCCTTTAACCCCATGAAATGCCTGTGTCCCATCTATTAGATATAAATTCAGAGTCAATTGAAAGCATTTACATTTTTTAGAAGTTAATTGAAGGCCACTGTCCTGGCTTGGTAACTAGTTAACAACAGTGCCATTCACAAGAATTGAAAATAATGAACAAGTCAGCTCGTGATGAGACCTCTTGTTTTCCAACTGAAAGCCATTATCTGAGTCACACAGTTTATGAACAAGGCAAAAATATGTTAGCTATATAAAAAAATGAAATACTTCTTGCTCCAACCCTGCATACAAAAATACATCTAACACACCTTACGAAAGAGGGAGAACGAGTTGGGTTCGCTGGGCCCTAGCCAACCAGCTCATTTCCCTTTATGAAATCTTGGAAATCGATTACACAAACAACTCATTCACATAGATTTAAACTCAGAAATTGTTAAATCGACATAGCTCCTTAAATTAGCTTGAATGTTTGCTACAATTATACATCAAATCTTGGAATCCAACCTCCAACTGATCATAGGGAAGGGGGAAGAGACCCCTAAACTTGATCCAATAGCATGGAAGTGCAATAAATGGTTTTCTCCCCCCTTCCTACAGAGCCATGATTTGGTTTTTATATAATTTACAATTACATGATAGGCTTTGAACAAGCCAAACCTTTGTAAACAAGGTGATGGATTGAATCAAAACTACTTCCCATCAATAAGAGACCAGTACAACCATTGTCCCATTGAGAAAATGCAGATCTGATATGAATTTTCCATTTCTGGGCATATTCTAGAATTCTGGAAAAATTGGTATTTTTAACAAACTGCCTCCAAAGAACACTTCGTATCTTCTTAACCATTACGAATTTGGGAAATTTGTTTGTAGGAAAGCTAATTTGTTATTTTGAAAATAATAACCTCTCTCATAATTTTCTGATTCAGCTCTAGTGCCTCGAAAATCGTACCCATTTATTTATTTTTATTTATTTATTTATTTTTTTACGAAATTAGGTGCTATTTATATTTCAAAAAAGAAAAGGAGGCAAAGCTCCAGGAGTACAGACTTAGAGCTTGAATGGAACGACTGCTCTTTGACGATTTTGTTACAGTGTGCTAATCTCCGGAGGTTTTTACCCTGAGGATGATTGTTACAAGTATAGATCCGGAAAAATTGGAAGAGGAGAAAGCCGGCTTTGCAAAACGTCTTAATCTGCATTTAAAGTCCGGTCTGTCGCGCGCAAGTATCCTCTGGCAGCTTGGAAACCCTGTGGTAGTTCGCTCTTGAATTGATAAGAGTCTCCAACATATAGTTTTCCATGGAAACATGGATATGAAAGCGGCAAATTTGAAGGGCGAAGAACCAACGACGAACAACACCTGAGTCCAGGTCATTGCAGCCAGCGATTGAAATGGATAAGGATCAGAAGCACGCAGTGAGACTTCTCGGGATTCGTTAGACAGAACAGGAAGCAAAAGGTAAGATGAAACGGGAGGAAAAGGGAACAAAAACATACAGCAGAAGAGGGGAATCAGATCAGAATTGCAGTGGATATGAACAAGGGTCTCCTTAAAAGGTCGAATAGAAGAGGATCTTAAAAGGAAGAGCATTAGTCAAAAAGAGGATCAGGGTAGATATTGAAATGAAACTTTGCTGTTGCAGAGAAAATTCCCTTTGGTTCTGGAGCAAGCTTGACTGACGAGCTTGTCTGCTTCTCGATTTAAAGTGCATAGGACATGAAAGAGTTTAATCTCCCCAAATTGGCTGATCATGCTTTGACATCTACTGATGATTCTATGAATATGAATATTTGAAGGCAACCTCTTGCTAATAATGAGACTGATGATGATAGCGGAGTCTCCAAAGATCCAAGCTTTCTTAATGCCAAGGTTTTGAAGTTGGAGCAGGCTTTGATAGAGAGCTAGGGCCTCAGCTCTATTATTGGAGAGATTTCCCAAACCCCACTCAAAAGAAATGAGGGGTTCTCCTTTAGGCGAATAGATGATTCCCCCTGCTCCCGCAGCTCCCGGATTAGACTTGGAGGCGCCATCGAAGAAGATGACATGAGTGTTGCTGTTGGAGATCCATTCAGTGAATTCACCCTGCTTTAGTCTTATTTTCCAATTATGACCAGAGGTATTGGAGTAGCTATTGGAGTTGAATGCTGGAGATAGGTTGCTACACTCATCTATCAAGTTCTTTATGAAATCTCTTTCTTCGTTGCAGAAGCTAGCCATGTAGATTTTCTTAGAATTCTTGGCAGCTATGGATTCTATAGCCAGACTTTTGGCTTTATTGCAAAGAAGTTTGGTTAAGGTCTCCCGGCCTCTGAAAACTTTGCGGTTTCTTGCGATCCAAAGTTTCCATAAGAGAGCGTAAGGGAGGGCGTCCCATACCCTCTTGACAATGCTATTTTTCTTATTTGGCCATGGATAGCTTTTCTTCCAGATGCTTAGGGCTTCACCAATGGACTGTTGAGGATTCCATGTGAGAGGGATACAGGGGACTATACCTTTCCAACAAGAAATAGAGAAAGGGCATGAAATAAAAAGATGCTGCATGGTCTCTTCAGCTTCAAGACAGTTCGGACATTGAGAAGGGCCCAAGATACCTCTCTTTTACAGGTTTTCAAAGGTGAGAGTCTTCCCTTTTAAAAGGGTCCAAATGAAGAATTTAACCTTGGAAATGCCTTCAGCTTTCCAATACGTCCATGGGGAAGAGGGGAGATCCCTATTGCACAAAAAATTATAACCTGCCTGAATTGTATAGCTTGAGCCCGTGGGATCCTAGCGGTGACCATCAGCTCCATTTTTAGATAGAGGTGCGATGCTGTGAAGATGGTGTTAGCCTCCTGCTGCAGCAGGTTAATCATCTTTCATGATCAACATTTTTACATGCCAAATATGTCATTCTATGCATACTGCAATGCTCCATATTTGCTACAGATGGCCAAAGAACTGTCCATGAAAGCGTGCTAGTCTAAATGCCACTGCTGTGTTCCAATTTTTGGTAAGCAATTCATTTTTAGTTTGAGGCAGTTTTTTCAGTTGGAGGATTTCAAGCGAGGCATGTCTAACTTCCCCTTCTTCCCCTTTTCCCAAATATCTCACTAACTTTCCCTAAAAGAGGTCAAGATCTGCTTGATACCTCTTAGTTTCATCATTCTTCATATCATTTGCCTTGGTGAAGATATGCTTCACTCAAGGAATGTACACACTTCTTCTATCAGTCATTTTCCCCCATTGATAGCCTAAGACATCATTCTTAGTGCTTTTTCTCATCATTGTCATATTAACTATTAACTTTACTATGTAGCTCCCTATTTATTTCCCCTTCCCCTACTAAAACTATGTATATTACCCCCCTATATACTTATCCCCTCCCCCTGGTTGAAAGATAACCATATACATCCTTGGGAATTTCTAAGTTTATCTGAAACTTACCAAGAACCCTCATTGCCCCTCTCAAACACATCACATGCCTCCTTAATGCCTTTGGAATCCTTCCAAG
Source organism: Pinus tabuliformis (assembly GCA_031772625.1). NCBI lineage: Eukaryota > Viridiplantae > Streptophyta > Pinopsida > Pinales > Pinaceae > Pinus > Pinus tabuliformis. The sequence continues at coordinate 1,878,298,235 of CM062818.1, forward strand.
GCATGAAAATTCCCAAAAACCCATGCAAAAATCAATAAAAACCTTCAAAAAATGAGAAAATCCATCCTTTTGGGCCATCAGACCCCTTCCGATGGCTCACAAACCATTCATAAGCATAAAGGAAACCCCTCCAAATTCATTTTTCTTTGCATTGTAATAAAATGCATGCTCCGAAGAGAAAAGGCTCTTTTTGGTCCCCCTCCGATGTGATATCGCTATCGGGAAGGGGCAATGGCATATTATTAACATATATGGCAGCTCTCCGAAGGCAGGTGCCCTCCCTCCGACGCGATATCGCCGTCGGAGGTCGGGCGATCCCATACATATGCGTTGTTTGTATTGCGAAAGGCTCTGAAATGACGGACCCGACATAACAATAAAGCAGAGCTCAATGGTGTATCGGGTCCGCAAGCCCATTTTTATAAAACCTCCGATATGAATCGCCGACGGGCCGGACCCGATTTAAATAAAGAAGCGGCCTATAAACAGTTCGGGTCTGTGGCCTTTATCACGTCGGGGTTCCTACGGTTGTACCGCTCCGAATGGCCGGAGCCGAAATAAATTGAAGCACAGTTTTGAAAGCATTTCGGGTCCGTAAGGTCCCCGGGCGCAGCGAAAAGGAGTTCTCCGATATTTCGGAGCCGATAATTTATAAAGGGCAGTTTTGAAAGGGATTTCAGGTCCGTTGGACCCGTTTCAAATGTAAATCTGCCGATATGATGGGTTCCGATGGTTCGGACCCGATCTCCATATAAAGCGCAGCACATATATGTTTCGGGTCCGTAAGGGCCCCTTGTTCAGCGAAGTGGAAAGGCTCCGAATGGCCGGAGCCGAAATAACAATAAAGCAGAGCTTAATGGTGTGTCGGGTCCGATGACCCAATTTCATTCAAATCCACTGATAAGAGTTCGCCGATGGGCTAGACCCGATATAAATCAAAAGGGAGCCTATAATGCATTTCGGGTCCGCGAGGTTCATCGCTCATCGGAGGCATTATGGTTTGGGATCCGCCGATCCGCAAAACGCCGATTTATCGCGAGTCGTTGGATTTGCCTTCTCGCGATCTAACGGCCATGATTTAACAGAATGCACAGTGTTGCAGCAGTGCCAATTTTCAATGAAAATTCATGTTTTTTAAGCATTCGCGCGTTATAAGGAAAGGGGCATTTGTTAAAGTTTTTTTTATACAGCGCTCCCGCCCGCCACAACTGCAAAGGAACGATGCTTTCCTTTTGAAATCGCTTCATGCCCATAATACATCCAAACGCATGGTTTTGCCTCAGCAATCTATTAGCATGCATTTCTCCTCCGTTTCGCAACATTTTTTGAAGATTTAAGCATCATTTTTGATCGGCCAAGCGCCGATAGCATCCCAAAGATCACAGAAGCATTTGCAGCAGTTATTCTTGCATTAAATTGGCAGATAAAGGGGAGATTAGACAGTTAAAGAGTATCAGAGAGAGAAAGTGGCCTGATTCAGTGTCAAAGTGTATCAGAGGAAGCGACAAAGAGTATCAGATCAAAATATCAGCAGCCCGAAGCAGTAGAACATTAGAGAGGCCCCCATCAAAGTCAATAAAGCAGCTCAGAGCCATCAAAGCCCACCAGATCACAGTTATGAGCATTAAAGCCACTCTACAGCAGCAGAACCGCCTAGAGGGGCAATTCAAGTGTTTAAAGCCCAGATTTTGCAGAGACAGTGTACAAAGACACATATGAGCAGGGCAGCAAGTCGCAAGGCACAGTTATTGCAGAAGTGCCAACGCATTGCTCAAAAGACCAATAATTTATTCATTCTTATGGCTGCAGTCCCTGCACAGCTGGTAGATAGGCATTCTTTCATTTATTTGCAATAAATTTTAGGTTAGAAGCATTCATTTCTCCAGATCTGCTATCAGATTTGCTGTTGTAGATATTTTGTAGATATTTTCTCTATTTATACCACCCTCTGGATAGTGTAAAGGGTTGGTTGGTTGTATTTCTCATTCCAGACTTGCGATATAAGCTTAAGAACTTCTGTAATCAAATATTGCTGGAATATTTGCATCTGAATTGGCTGGTTGTGCTTTCAATGGCTGAAGAGCTTGATATGGAATTCTCGTGCTTGCTCATGGTCCAATAAGTCTTTCCTCCCTCTGTTGTCAGCTTATATGTATTTGTATCATCTATATATCATAATCTAAGTTGCAGGAAGAAGGAATAGTTCAGAAATGGTTTTCATACCCTCTGTGCTCAATTCTTGTAACTTTTCTATGTTTTCCTCCAAATTAGTGATGAATATGCATACTTAATTGATCATGTTTAAGCTATTTCCTTCACATATGAATGCTGTTTAGGAATCCTTCATTGCTCCTATATAGTCTTCATCCACTTTCCCTCTTTGGCTGGATGAGAGATCCTTAATTGCCTCTCATCCCCTAACCTCCATTTCATCCTTGTTCCAGCATTTAATCATTGTGCCACGTGTAGCTATCCTGCTCCATATTCCCCTCTTCTGCCAAGGAAAACACACCCTTCAGTTCACATTCATTGACTCCATGCCCAATGGTTTGAACTTCTTACACATTGCATGCTAACTCTGCTTGAATAGATCAACCATCCCACCAAACTCAAACAAAACCCATGTGCATCATATCTAGCCTAAAATCATCCCTTAAACAAAGCTAAATCCTAAAGAGAGAGCCCTCTCTGACTGCAGGTAGGCTAGGACCTGCAGTCCAAAGATTGGTTTGTGGTTACCTTGGCCGTATCCCTTTGGGAGTCAAAAGGGACAACCTAAGTGATAACATAATGGCGACTCCACTGGGGACCTGAAATCATTTGTTTATTACTGTATACCCCAAATTTTGATCAATTTGCCTTGTTTTCTGGAGAAAGTGTCCCTTTTCTTCAGAGCTTCTCATGTTTAGCTCTGATTTGTGACGGTGGACAGAGACCAAGCACTTCAAGGTTAATTCATCCACTTGGCGACTCCACTCAGAATAAAGACTCCACTGGAGAAATGAACCCAAAAGAGATATATGAGCAGATCAAGCTTTTGACCTGGATTACTATCCAAGAGGTCATGTTTTTTCTCCATAAAGTTTTGCTGTGTATATTGTATTTTAAAGACGATTCTATATCAGATTTTTATGATTTTCCTTTGGAAAATGTTGTTGAAAAGCCTCCTTGCACATTAGAGCAGCAGTCTTCAAATGCTGTTGAAGATCATCATACAGCCAAGGAGGAACCAAAAATAGAGCCCAGTCTTACAATTCCTGTATATACTCCTGTGTCTCGTAAAGTTCCTGATAGATATAAGCCTCTCATTTTGCCTCCTGTGCTTAATCCTCTGCCTGCAAATCATCCTGAGTATCTCCCTAGATTTGATGGAGAGAATGGTATTACTGCCCAGAAACATATCCAGGATTTTGAAGACTATCTTAATATCTTTGAAGTGGAAGAGAAAGATGTTAGTCTTAGACTGTTTGCCCTTTCTTTGCAAGGCGAAGTTAGGACTTGGTTTAAAGCATTGCCTGAGGCCAGCATCTCTAATCTTTAGCAGTGTTCCAAGCTCTTCCTTGATATATGGATGATTAAAATCAATTTCCTCTCACTCATCGAAGAATATAATCAGTTAGAAAGGCATCCAAATGAATCTGTTCAACAATTTTCTGATCGATTCAATCAATTTTATCTTTCTATGCCTTTGAATATTAGGCCTCCCCCTGATCTGGCTCTATTACAATATCCAAGAGCTTTTGATCCAGAAATGGAATTTCGTTTGAGAGAAAGATGCCTGTCCACTTTGAAACAGATGCAGGACGTAGCCGTGGACGTGGAGGCAAATCTAAAGAGGAGGGAAAAACAGTGCAAGGCAGAGCAAGAAGAAAGACTTCATAGTGTGTTACAAAAGTAAGAAGAAATGATGCAGTTGATCAAAATGAAAGTAGAAAGTTTAGAGTGCCAGGACACATCTGTTGTGCAAGAGGAAAGTAGTGACATTCATGAACAAACCTACCACAAATCAGATGACATATTCATGGAGCCATATGTGAAGGAGGAGTCTCCTGATATACTGTGTGAATATAATAGCTTCTCTTCTTTCAACTGTCTGCCCAAATATGATCTGTATGATGATGATTATGAGCCTAACGACCAAATTAGCCTTGCATAGGAATCAGATCCTATTTTGGCAGGAAGCGAAGTTCAGACTCAGCAGCTTGAATGTAATGATCAGCTTGCCCAGTTCAGCTATGAAGTAAAGGAGGAAAGCGCATAAAATTTTGATTTCAACAAAGGAACTTTATCATTTTGTTTTGAGTCTTTTCAATTTATCAGGGATAATTATCATGCTGTGTATGATCAAGTGTCACCTTGTGTTGCTATTGATCGCCTGGAGGTTAATCAAAATATTGTCCCAAAGGTATTGCCTCTAGTTTTGCAGCCCCAAAGAGCCATCAAATATCAGATTGAGAAAGACTTAGAAGCAACAACATATGATCAAATGATCCAAGTGGATCCCCTGCCTCTTTGTTTTCAGCCATCTGAGTTATTCGAAGAAGAAGAAGAGGAGTAGCCTGTGTAGATCAGTCAAGTCCTATTCGAGCCAGATTGTAATAAATTGCAAGCACCTCTGCAAGTTTTGAATGACCTATCTGTTGGCAGGCAGAATGATGAAAGAGATCAGCGCTTTTCTCCATTAGCAGGCTGCAAGGCTCAGTATCGAGTTGTTGATGATCTCCCGACTCCAAGGCATGGTAGCGATCCTGAACCTTTGTATAGTTCTTTATTTCAGCCTAGCAATTGTATATATATGTTGCAGGACAGTTTTGTACAGTGTTTAAACACAACAAAGGAGGTCAGTAGCTTCCTGATCTTCTCAAAGATTAACAAAGCCACATCAGATTGCAAGATCTCATTTTTTCTCACTGGCAAGCACAAGCAACAAAGCTCACTGATGTCTATTTTGCTTAAATGGCTGCATTGGTTATTTCACTTCACCTAACAGCAAAGTAAGTGCTGGTTAGGGTAGGTAGGTAGGTAGGATCAATAAGGCAGCCAACCAAGGGAATTTTGCAGAACACAACAACAATTGAATACAAGGTAGTCTGACCTGCTGTTCTTGGCTTTTCACAAGGAAAAGCCATCCCCAAGTGGAGCCACTGTTAGCCTCCTGCTGCAGCAGGTTAATCATCTTTCATGATCGACATTTTTACATGCCAAATATGTTGTTCTATGCATGCTGCAATGCTCCATATTTGCTACAGATGGCCAAAGAACTGTCCATGAAAGCGTGCTAGTCTAAATGCCACTGCTGTGTTCCAATTTTTGGTAAGCAATTCATTTTTAGTTTGAGGCAGTTTTTTCAGTTGGAGGATTTCAAGCGAGGCATGTCTAACTTCCCCTTCTTCCCCTTTTCCCAAATCTCTCACTGACTTCCCCTAAAAGAGGTCAAGATCTGCTTGATACCTCTTAGTTTCATCATTCTCCATATCATTTGCCTTGGTGAAGATCTGCTTCACTCAAGGAATGTACACACTTCTTCTATCAATCATTTTCCCCCATTGATAGCCTAAGACATCATTCTTAGCGCTTTTTCTCATCATTGTCATATTAACTATTAAGTTTACTATGTAGCTCCCTATTTATTTCCCCTTCCCCTACTAAAACTATGTATATTACTCCCCTATATACTTATCCCCTCCCCCTGGTTGAAAGATAACCATATACATCCTTGGGAATTGCTAAGTTTATCTGAAACTTAGCAAGAACCCTCATTGCCCCTCTCAAACACATCACATGCGTCCTTAATGCCTTTGGAATCCTTCCAAGGCATGAAAATTCCCAAAAAACCATGTAAAAATCATTAAAAACCTTCAAAAAATGAGAAAATCGATCCTTTTGGGCCATCGGACCCCTTCCGATGGCTCACAAACCATTCATAAGCATAAAGGCCACCCCTACGAATTCATTTTTATTTGCATTGTAATAAAATGCATGCTCCGAAGAGAAAAGGCTCTTTTTGGTCCCCCTCCGATGCGATATCGCTATCGGGAGGGGGCAGTGGCATATTATTAACATATATGGCAGCTCTCCGAAGGTAGGTGCCCTCCCTCCAACGCGATATCGCTGTCGGAGGTCGGGCGATCCCATACATATGCGTTGTTTGCATTGCGAAAGGCTCTGAAATGACGGACCCGACATAACAATAAAGCAGAGCTCAATGGTGTATCGGGTCCGCAAGCCCATTTTTTATAAAACCTCCGATATGAATCGTCGACGGGCCGGACCCGATTTAAATAAAGAAGCGGCCTATAAACAGTTCGGGTCCGTGGCCTTTATCGCGTCGGGGTTCCGACGGTTGTACCGCTCCGAATGGCCGGAGCCGAAATAAATTGAAGCACAGTTTTGAAAGCATTTCGGGTCCGTAAGGTCCCCGGGCGCAGCGAAAAGGAGTTCTCCGATATTCCGGAGCCGATAATTTATAAAGGGCAGTTTTGAAAGGGATTTCGGGTCCGTTGGACCCGTTTCAAATGTAAATCCGCCGATATGATGGGTTCCGATGGTTCGGACCCGATCTCCATATAAAGCGCAGCACATATATGTTTCGGGTCTGTAAGGGCCCCTTGTTCAGCGAAGTGGAAAGGCTTCGAATGGCCGGAGCCAAAATAACAATAAAGCAGAGCTTAATGGTGTGTCGGGTCCGATGACCCATTTTCATTCAAATCCACCGATAAGAGTTCGCCGATGGGCTGGACCCGATATAAATCAAAAGGGAGCCTATAATGCATTTCGGGTCCGCGGGGTTCATCGCTCATCGGAGGCATTATGGTTTGGGATCCGCCGATCGCCGATTTAGCGCCAGTCGTTGGATCTGCCTTCTCGCGATCCAACGGCCATGATTTAATAGAATGCACAGTGTTGCGGCAGTGCCAATTTTCAATGAAAATTCATGTTTTTTAAGCATTCGCGCGTTATAAGGAAAGGGGCATTTGTTAAAGTTTTGTTTATACAGCGCTCCCGCCCGCCACAACTGCAAAGGAACGATGCTTTCCTTGGCTATTTTGAAATCTCTTCATGCCCATAATACATCCAAACGCATGGTTTTGCCTCAGCAATCTATTAGCATGCATTTCTCCTCCGTTTCACAACATTTTTTGAAGATTTAAGCATCATTTTTGATCGGCCAAGCGCTGATAGCATCCCAAAGGCCACGGAAGCATTTGCAGCAGTTATTCTTGCATTAAATTGGCAGATAAAGGGGCGATTAGACAGTTAAAGAGTATCAGAGAGAGAAAGTGGCCTGATTCAGTGTCAAAGTGTATCAGAGGAAGCGACAAAGAGTATCAGATCAAAATATCAGCAGCTCGAAGCAGCAGAACATTAAAGAGGCCCCCATCAAAGTCAATAAAGCAGCTCAGAGCCATCAAAGCCCACCAGATCACAGTTATGAGCATTAAAGCCACTCTACAGCAGCAGAACCGCCTAGAGGGGCAATTCAAGTGTTTAAAGCCCAGATTTTGCAGAGACAGTGTACAAAGACACATATGAGCAGCGCAACAAGTCCCAAGGCACAGTTATTGCAGAAGTGCCAGCGCATTGCTCAAAAGACCAATAATTTATTCATTCTTATGGCTGCAGTCCCTGCGCAGCTGGTAGATAGGCATTCTTTCATTTATTTGCAATAAATGTTAGGTTAGAAGCATTCATTTCTCCAGATCTGCTATCAGATCTGCTGTTGTAGATATTTTGTAGATATTTTCTCTATTTATACCACCCTCTGGATAGTGTAAAGGGTTGGTTGGTTGTATTTCTCATTCCATACTTGCGCTATAAGCTTAAGAACTTCTGTAATCAAAGATTGCTGGAATATTTGCATCTGAATTGGCTGGTTGTGCTTTCAATGGCTGAAGAGCTTGATATGGAATTCTCGTGCTTGCTCATGGTCCAATAAGTCTTTCCTCCCTCTGTTGTCAGCTTATATGTATTTGTATCATCTATATATCATAATCTAAGTTGCAGGAAGAAGGAATAGTTCAGAAATGGTTTTCATACCCTCTGTGCTCAATTCTTGTAACTTTTCTATGTTTTCCTCCGAATTAGTGATGAATATGCATACTTAATTGATCATGTTTAAGCTATTTCCTTCACATATGAATGTTGTTTGGGAATCCTTCATTGCTCCTATATAGTCTTCATCCACTTTCCCTCTTTGGCTGGATGAGAGATCCTTAATTGCCTCTCATCCCCTAACCTCCATTCATCCTTGTTCCAACATTTAATCATTGTGCCACGTGTAGCTATCCTGCTCCATATTCCCCTCTTCTGCCAAGGAAAACACACCCTTCAGTTCACATTCATTGATTCCATGCCCAATGGTTTGAACTTCTTACACTTTGCATGCAAACTCTGCTTGAATAGATCAACCATCCCACCAAACTCAAACAAAACCCATGTGCATCATATCTAGCCTAAAATTATTCCTTGAACAAAGCTAAATCCTAAAGAGAGAGCCCTCTTTGACTGCAGGTAGGCTAGGACCTGCAGTCCAAAGATTGGTTTGTGGTTACCTCGGCCGTATCCCTTTGGGAGTCAAAAGGGACAACCTGAGTGATAACAAATGGTTCTGGAGGTTATTAAAGGAATCTTTGAGTTGATCAGGGATAGGAGGGAAGCTCCAACCTATCCATGCCTGCGTTTTTGCATCCCAATGAGATATTTGATTTAAGTAGTATAGTCCCCTGCTTTGGAAGTAGCGAATGATTGGTTCCATGCCTGAGTAGCTGCTGATGGGTTTATTTCCCATAATCTTATCGCTTGCAATGCTGACTTTGTTCCCACTAGTGGGAACTATTGAGACATTTTGAGCCATAAAAGAAATGGTTTTTTTACAAAGTCTCCATATACTTGTGCTGTTCCTTTCTGGGATTTCACTAACTAATACTTGTTGCCTTGGAGTATTAAGATATTTGACCTCAATGACTCTTTTCCACCATGCTGGCTGCTCCTCCAACAGTCTCCAGATAAGCTTGCCACAGAAAGCTAAGTTAGTGAACAAGGGAGATCTGCTTCCAAGTCCGCCTTTTTCCTTGTTCTGAATAACTTGTTTCCAGCTGACCAGGTTAAATTTTTTCTTATCGTTCTTTCCTCCCTGCCATAAGAAATATCTAAGAATACTTTCCATTTTGTGTTGAAAAGAAGTGGGCGCTTGAGCTAAGGAGAACTGATATAAAGGAAGTGAAGACAACCCAGAATTAAGGAGCACCATTCGGCCGGCTGGGTTGAGCCAGAAGGATCCCCAGTTGTGGACTTTTTTTTTATTTATTTATCAAGAATTTTGTCCCAGATTTCGGCTCTAACACGACCCATGCTTACTGGCATACCCAAGTAGCTGAAGTGGTCCCATTTTAGCTTGCATGGCACCCCAAAGATGATGGATAGATTTTGAAGAGTTTGGGCTGAAGAATTACAGCCATAGATGCAGCTCATGAGATGGTTAATCATTGCTCCAAAATATCTCATATACTTGTCAAGAAGGAGCTTGAATCTTCGGGCAATTATTGTAGAAGCTCCTCCGATCAGTAGGGTATCATCAGCAAATTGAGAGTGGTTGATATTTTTCACTCAATCTTCAAATTTGATTCCGGTGATGAGGCCTGCTTGTCTCTTATGGTCCAGGACACAGCTGAAAGATTCAGCCATTAAAATGAATAAGTAGGGAGAGAGAGGGCAACCTTGCCTCAATCCTCTTGAGGATTGGAAATCAGGCCCGGGTCTTCCATTGATGAGAGGGGCAATCCAAGGTCCAGATATGCAAGTTTTTATGAGGTTAATGAAGGAGGAAGAGAAGCCCATTTTTTGAAGAGTAGCAAGGAGAAAGGAGCGCCAGACTCTGTCAAAGGCATTAGCCAAGTCTAGTTTCAAAATGAAACCCTTTTCTTTTCTAGAGAGACTTGAGTGAATGGCTTCCTGGACAAGTAAGATAGAGTCGGGAATATGTCTGTTGGCCATAAAACCGCCTTGATTTTAAGAAATAAGCCTTGGCAAGAGAGGCTTTAATCGAGAAGCAAGGATCTTCGTGAAAATTTTACATGAAGAGTTGCATAGTGAAATAGGACGGAAGCGGGAGAAGGTAGAGGGGCGACTCTCTTTAGGGATGAGAGCAAGATGGGTTGAATTTGTGAAGCCTCCCATTTTATTTTTCCTCTGTATCCATTTGTAATACTTGATGAGGTCCTTTTTGATAGTTTCCCAGAATTCCCTGTAAAAGCAGATTGGGAAACCATCCGAGCCTGGAGCTTTGTCGGGCTGGAGGCACCAGATTGCTCCCAAGATTTCTTCCTCTTTAATTTCTTCATTCAGTATTTCATTGGCTTCAGCTGATATTTTATTTGGCATATGCTGTAAGAAATCAGTGTAATTCTCCTCTTCCCCTTTTTCTGTCAGGAGCTCTCTAAAGTGAGTTGTAGCTGCGTTTTTAATGGAGGCTTGATCATTATGCTGGTTGCCTGCGCTGTCTATAATAGCTGTTATGTTATTCCGAATTTGTCTGACAGTTGCTTGCTTGTGGAAGAAGGATGTATTCCTATCCCCACTTTTCAGCCAAACCTGTCTTGATTTTATGTGCCATTTTTCTTCCTCTTCTCTTCTGATGCTGTAGAGATGACTGTAGAGATACTCTTCTTGACTTTTACTTGCTTGAGTGTGTTCTTGGTTTTCCATAGCATGGTGTAAATTTTCAATTTTAGCATTAACTTCCAACTTCTGTGCTTCTAGTTCTTTATATTAGGATTTTGCCTAGTTCTTGAGAGCGAGCCTGACATTTTTCAATTTACTTTCCCATATATAGCTGGGTGAGCCTTCTATATGCTGGCACCAAGTATGCTAGACTAGAGATTTGACAGCCGGATTATGATTCCATAAGGGACTATATTTAAAAGGGATAGGCCCCAGGGAACGGTGGGATTCAAAAGCTAAAATAGTGGGATAATGATATGATATAGTGAAGGGGAGAATAGAAGCATGGACTGCAACAAAAGATGAGAGAAAAGAAACATTTACTAATATTCAATCCAGCCTTTCCATTATATTATTTTTTCCAAGCTTGCGGTTGCTCCAGGTAAACTTTCTGCTCTTTGGGACAATATCTACAAGATCCGCGAGTTGCATAACGTGCTCCAACTGAATTTTGAAGGGGTCAGGGTTGAAGTAGCCGCCACGCTTTTCATTAGTGTGGAGGATAAGGTTTAAGTCACCTCCAACGATAATATTGCTGTTCTCTTCATCTGCAATGATGTTGCTGAGAGAAGACCAGCAAGCCTCCTTATCTTTGTAATGAATCGGGACGAAATCGTGCCCGAAGTTGACTGTTTGGATACTTTTGCAAATCTGAGATCCTAAAATTCTAGAAAAATAATTTTTTATTATTATAAAACTTCCTCAAAGACCTATTGAAAATGCAACAAGATGATGGAGCTTAGTGAAAAGAAGTCGCCTTCACTAAGTGGGCTCGCAGGCTATTTTTGGTGCAAAGTCTATTTTTAGACTATGTCTATTTTTAGACATATGGATCATGGTCTATGACTTGCAGGATGCTATTTATGGATGATTGGTCATGTTGGTAAAAGTAGATGGACCTCTATTTTTAGACATATGGGTGGAGTCTATTTTTAGATTGCTAGTCAAAAAATAGAACAGTCGAATATTATTAGCTCTTAATAATATTTGGACTATAAACATTATCTTATCCTCTTGCAACACTTCAGTTCGAGCTACGGATGTGGCACATGCAACTGCCAGAAGGAAATACAATTTTCCTATGGGTTAGTTGAGCTATTGTTGATGGAATTCAGTTAGAACTCAAGTGATTGAGTTTGGTGGAGTTGATTGAGGAGTTAATGGAGTTGTGTTCAGTTTGACTTAGTTGAACTAGTTGTATTTAGTATAACTGTCAAATACACTAGTGATGAGTGATGTGAATTAATTATTAATTAATTAACTAATTATTAACTCATAAATCAACTAAAGAATACATCAGTTAACTTAGTGCATGGACAGTTTAGTGGAGACAAGTGTTAGAGGTGGGTGAAAGGGTGAGACTACTATCAGTTGTGACTATAGCTGTGCATGAGATTTTCACAAACATTGATTGAGATTGCCAATGAGGATTGCGCAGTACAAGCAAAGGGAATTCGAACTTGGATCTGATCTATTCTCAACTTGGATTGCGCAGTACAAGCAAAGGGAATTCGAACTTGGATCTGATCTATTCTCAACTTGGATTGCGCAGTAGAGGCAGGAAAAACAGTGGAGGAGATTTGAACCCGTGACTTGTTCAGATCTGAGCTAGTTTTGTGTGTAGCATGTGGAGATAGTACTGAGTACTTGTGAGGAGTATTGTACTATGTATTGTTACATGTTCTCTATCATTATAATATACAGATAGTTGTGGCTTTTCAGCTGTATTCTTTCCCCATTACATACTGTGTTGATATGTGTGATTGATGTTTCAATGTGCGCATGCGATTGTTTTTTAATTATGCAAATTTATGATCAATGGTAGAGGAGGTTATGTATTATGCATGCATTACGCAAATAGTGTATAATAAGGATAATATCTATGAATAAGTGTTATATTATTCAAATTTCTACATGATATCAGAGCGAAGTTGATCATCAGATCTATTATTCAGAAAGTGATTACATTTTATTTCTTCAAGCAGAGTTTGTAATCGGGCCAGGTAGCCTCTGGATTCATCCTTCTTTTGGAAGGTGAGATATCTGGTAAATGCCCATATAGTCAATCTCTGTACGAGAAATACTTTGTCCTCACTAATTTTAGATCAGAAGTGGTTGAGTTTTGAGCTCGTGGAATTCGAATTTGCAGCAGTGTTTTCTTGGTGTCGAAGTTGAAATGTCTTTCAACGAATTGCGATTGGAGTATGCCCTTGAAGGCAGCTCGAATTATATTGCATGGAAAGACAGGATGGAGGCGGTGTTAGATGAAAATGGGTTGAAGGAGTTCATAGATGTTGAGGTCCCAAAGCCTACTGATGCTGCTCAAGTTGAGGCTTGGCAAAAGAAGACAACAAAGTGTCAAAGGATTCTGTTGGAGGGCGTGAAGGATGACATTGTATTCAACCTACATGGAAATGATTCTCCATACTTGATGTGGAAAGCGTTGACAAATTTATTCCAAAGCAAGAGCGACCAGAGGAAGTTGGCACTCAAGGATAAACTCAGAAACATTAAGTGTGAGAAAGGAGACAGTATGCCCAAGTATCTCACAAAGTTCACCCAATGCTGAGATGAGCTGGGAAGTGTGGGGGTGACTGTCGATGATGAGGACTTGGTGAGCTTGGCTCTCCTTGGTCTTCTGAAGAGTTGGAATTTCTATCAGGAATCTGTCAATGGTCGGGAGAAATTTCCAGGATGGGAGAGACTTTGGTCTGATCTTGTGCTAGAGGAGATCAGGCGGAATACCAGGGACGGATCTTCATCAAAGGCATCTGATGAAGAAAATTTCACTTTGGCTGCCAAAGCAAAGAAGGGGAAGAACAAGAAAGCTTCTCATTCTGGTGCAAAAGGAAAGAAGCAGGACATTTCCAAGGTGAAGTGTTTTCACTGTCACCAGCACGGACATTATGCCACAACTTGTTCGCAGAAGAAGAAAAATAAGCAAGCTGCTGGATCTGCAGCGGGAGAGGCCTTAGCCTCATAGTTTGAGCTGGATTTTTGGCTGATCTCATGCTTGGTATCAAGTGTGATGGGATCGGTATGGTTCTTGGACAGTGGTGCGTCTTTTCACATGACAGGAGATCGAGATTTGTTTTCTGATCTGGATGAGAAAGATCTTGGAGCGCACATCGAGATGGGCGATGATGGTAGATACAGTGTGACTGGTATCGGTACCATTTCCTTTGAGAGGGAGTCTGGTAAACCCTTCGTATTGAAGGAAGTGATGCATGTTCCAGGATTGAAGAATAATCTTATCTATGTGGCGATGTTAGAAGACAAGGGATATGATGTTGTCTTCAACGAGGGAAAGGCTTTCCTGCGCAGTAAGACAACTGGAGAAACCCGGAAGATAGGGGTTCGAGTCAAGAACCTTTATCAATTGCATGTAGATGGCTGCGTAGCAATGGCATGCAAGGTAGAAGGATTGGTGAGCCGGGATGATGGCAAGCTGTGGCACTGGAGATTGGGCCACCTTCACCATGGAGCCTTGAAGATACTGTAGTAGATTTCTAATGGGCTTCCTAAAGGCACTCTTGTGCAGTCAGATCAGTGCAAGGGGTGTGATTTGGGAAAATTTGTGAAAGCTACCTTTCACGAGAAGGATAGTCGCGCCACGACGATCCTTGAGAGAATTCACACAGACGTGTGTGGACCTTTCTCAGTAGCTTCGACAGCAAAGCACAAGTACTATGTGATATTTGTTGATGATTTCTCTCGAAAGTGCTGGATCTTCTTCATGCAGAAGAAGAGCGAGACATACTCAAAGTTTTGTGAGTTCAAAGCACTGGTCGAGAGGGAATCAGGAAGAAGGTGAAGGCTCTTAGGAGCGACAATGGTGGTGAATTCATCTCTGGCGAGTTCAAGGACTTCTGCAGCGCAGAAGGGATTCGAAGAGAGCTCATAACTCCCCATAACCCACAACAGAACGCGGTTGCTGAGCGGAAGAACAGAACGATCGTGGGTGCTGCACGGGCGCTGTTGTATGATCAGGGCCTACCCCTTCACTTGTGGGCGGAGGCATGCAATACTGTAGTATATGTGCAAAACCGTTGTCCTCACAAGATACTTGGCATGAGTACACCCGAGGAGGCTTATTTTGGTAAGAGTCCTGATATTTCCCATTTGAGGATTTTTGGTTCTCCGATTTACATGCATGTGACGAAGGATGCTAGGAAGAAGCTGGCGCCGACCGCAGAGGTTGGGATATTTGTGGGGTACACTGATACGCCCCACAACTATTGTGTGTATTTTCCAGACAGTCGCAAGACTGTTATGTGACGGGATATCAAATTTCAGGAGGAGAAAGCCATGAAGTGTTCTCTTGAGAGGGAGCCACACTTGCATGCAGATGAGGAGCTATTAGTTCCTAAGGATGAGCTTCAGGATGTGGATCAGCCACAAGATGAAGTTCATAGAGTGGAAGAGACCACTCATGCAACGCCAACCATCAGAGGGCGAAAGCGCACTACAGAAGCTGAGAGACTGGCTCAAGATGCAGAGAAGGTTGTAGGACCACCTACAACATAGCGTAGACAGAGAAAGTCACCTGATCAGTACACTGGATACATGGCTCTTGTGAGCAAATGTGTCGTCACTGAGCCATCCTCTTTCAAGGACGTTGTGGAGGATCCCGCATGGGTAGATGCCATGGTGGAAGAGTATGATTCGATTGTCAGAAACAGTGCATGGGAGATTGTCCCAAGACCGGAGGGAATCAGTGGTGGGTTCAAGATGGATCTACAAAGTGAAGGACTTGGGCCTCCTTCATTATTTCTTGGGATTGGAAATTTGGCAGCGTAGTGATGGACTATTTGTTTCTCAGGGTAAGTATGCCCGGGAGATACTGGAGAAGTTCAACATGCATGGCTGCAAGCTTGTTGATACTCCTCTTCCTGGAGGTTAGAGGAAGGAGGATGCTACTTCAATAGAGGTAGTGGATGCTACTGTTTATCGACAATTTGTGGTGTCGCTTATGTATCTGGTCAATACACGACCCGATATATGCTATGCTGTTAACCAACTTTCACAAGCTATGGTTAAGCCAACCAAGCTCTTCTGGAAGGCAGGCAAGCATGTATTGCATTATCTCAGAGGCACATCGAGATATGGATTGTGGTACAGACAGGAGGATGAGGTGAAGCTATGTGGCTTCACAGATGCAGATTGGGCAGGGAGCCCAATGGACAGAAAGAGCACATCTGGAGGGATCTTTAGTATCAGGTCGACAACAGTTTCTTGGTACAGCAGGAAGCAGAGATCTGTGGCACTCAGTTCAGCAGAGGTCGAGTATATGGCAACAAGTTTGGCTGCATGCGAGGCTATATGGATGAGGAAGATCCTGGTCAGGTTGTTCGGGTCACACTTGGAGCCTACTATGATTTATTGTGATAACCAGAGTTGCATTAAACTCTCGGCTAATCCAGTATTTCATGATAGATCTAAGCACATCGACATCAGGTACCATCATATCAGAGATTGTGTGCAGCGGAGAATCATGTTACTTTCATGCATTCCCACGGAGGATCAAGATGCTGATATCTTGACGAAGGCGCTCACCAGGAGAAAATTTGAATACCACAGAGGCAGGATAGGGGCTGCAGATAATCCATATCTTGTTGAGAGGGAGTGTTGAAAATGCAACAAGATGATGGAGCTTAGTGAAAAGAAGTCGTCTTCACTAAGTGGGCCTGCAGGCTATTTTTGGCGCAAAGTCTATTTTTAGACTATGTCTATTTTTAGACATATGGATCATGGTCTATGAGTTGCAGGATGCTATTTATGGATGATTGGTCATGTTGGTAGAAATAGATGGACCTCTATTTTTAGACATATGGGCGGAGTATATTTTTAGACTGCGAGTCAAAAAATAGAACAGTCGAATATTATTAGTTCTTAATAATATTTGGACTATAAACATTATCTTATCCCCTTGCAGCACTTCAGTTCGAGCTACGGATGTGGAACATGCAACTGCCAGAAGGAAATACGCTTTTCCTATGGGTTAGTTGAGCTATTGCATGATTGACTTCAGTTAGAACTAAAGTGATTGAGTTTGGTGGAGTTGATTGAGGAGTTAATGGAGTTGTGTTCATTTTGACTTAGTTGAACTAGCTGTATTTAGTCTAACTGTCAAATACACTAGTGATGAGTGATGTGAATTAATTATTAATTAATTCACTAATTATTAACTCATAATCAACTAAAGAATACATCAGTTAACTCAGTGCATGGACAGTTCAGTGGAGACAAGTGTTAGAGGTGGGTGAAAGGGTGAGACTACTATCAGTTGTGACTATACCTGTGCATGAGATTTGCACAGTAATTGATTGAGATTGCCAATGAGGATTGCGCAGTACAATCAAAGGGAATTCGAACTTGGATCTGATCTATTCTCAACTTGGATTGCGCAGTAGAGGCAGGCAAAATAGTGGAGGAGATTTGAACCCGTGACTTGTTCAGATCTAAGCTAGTTTTGTGTGTAGCATGTGGAGATAGTACTGAGTACTTGTGAGGAGTATTGTACTATGTATTGTTACATGTTCTCTATCATTATAATATACAAATAGTTGGGGGTTTTCAGCTGTATGCTTTCCCCATTACATACTGTGTTGATATGTGCGATTGATGTTTCAATGTGCGCATGCGATTGTTTTTTAATTTTTCAAATTGATGATCAATGGTAGAGGAGGTTATGTATTATGCATGCATTCCGCAAATAGTGTATAATCAGGATAATCTTTGTGAATAAGTTTTATATTATTCAAATTTATACAAGACCCTCATGTAAACTTTAAACCATTGTGAATATTGGGAAATGTTTTTGGTTCTAGATCATTTGTTATACTAGTAAAAAATCCATTTGCTTGGTGTTGTGGGGAAAAATGCCTATGCAGGACGATCCTATCCACCTAAGGTGTGACAGTACCTTAGCAACAAACGAATACAGCTACACTGGTTTCTTCCTTTATGAAATATGAAAGAGAGGAGATCGATAGACTTACCGTTGTCTTCCGTTTGTCCCTCGATCTAGATCCTCTTCTCTTTGGATGTTCACAGCTACTTGCCTCCTCGCTTGCTCAAGAGAACAACTACTTGATTCCACGAGATCACAAGAGAACAACTACCTGTGACAAGAGAACAACTACTTGCGACAAGAGAAGAACATAACACAAAGGCATATATTCATATTCATAAATGATTCAGGATTAGAAGTAAATCAAATACACTAATGCAATCATACAAATACACCAGTATATAGGAGCAAACCAAGATAGCTTTATTGATAAGTAACAGGGTTCAGGAAGAGATACAACCCATAGGGCTCCAATCCAGCATCTCCTTCCCAGCAGAATGGAATTCCTTCTTCAGCTCCCTTCAAAGCATTAAGCACCCAATGATCCAGTCTCAAACCAACAACAATTCTTTGCAATAACAAAATTCCAGCCCCTAGATCCCATGGAGGAGAGATCTATATATAGTTATTTTGGAGACAGGATGAGTCAGCTTAAGATCTGACTAGTGTCCTCTCCCTCTCTCAGTTCTTGAGTCCACTTGGAGGTTCTTGCTTCCACTTGGAGATTTGGAACCTCTTACTCATCACCAGTCGAATTCCTTGATGCAAGTGTCATTTTGGAAGCTTCCTGGGCATTGACACATTGAGGAATGAGCCTGCCACTTGTCCAATTACGCTCAACACAGGTAGCCTTTGTTGGAGTTGACATTCAACGCAGGTAGAAAGTGGAGCAGTTGACATTCAGCGCAGATGCTCAGTGGAGCAGTTGACATGATCCAGAATTGGCTTGCTTTTGAGTGTTTTCAGGTGGAGAACTTTTGTGAATTGCTGTGGTTAGTTAGCCTTGTTCCTCTAGGGGTAGGAACAACATGTTTAGGGACTTTGGATCCCTTAGATTATGGACATTTCATGCTCAATGCTGTAAGGCACAAAAATGTCTATAACAGTTACCCCCTAAAGTATGAGGCCGTTTATCAGGTGAAATGCTTTATCCAGGAGGGTCCGAAGTTCATCCATCTGCTGGGAGGAGACCTGTAATAAAATACAATACAATACATTATGATTCATACTACTTTCATGATCTAGCTGAGGCGGGCATTCCCATGCTCAGCTTTATAAATTCAAATTTTTTACATAGAATAGACGATCGTCTAATGGTAGACTGATAATTTTGGCGAAATTATCATCCTTTGAGTAGGATGATCATCTGCTGCAATGATGTACATGTCAAATGTCTTTATCTTTCCTGAATATATATCGCAACCCGGATGGATGAAACTAGATCCGGGGTCTTCAAACTCGTTCGATCTTCACTCTAAGTACAAGTCGATCCATGTGAGAATTGCGCTGAAGTCGAACATGGAAAGACATCGCTTGATTACCGGTCAATGATGTAAACCGTTAACAAACGCGAGAGGGATCACCGATAATGATAATGACCCTCAAGGTACTGCAGTACAATTCACGTGGTGTGAATAAAGGACTTGGCGTCGAACACCACGCAAAATCTTCTGGTCGAAGGTCATTGATGTATACCTGTCGCCGGAAGTGAGAAACTTGCCATTGAGGCATGCAAGCTTCAAAGTACTGAGGGGGTTGTTCCTAGATCAACTTCTTGGATAATGAGCTGATGTCGACAAGAAGCGATCCATCAAAGGAGGGCCTTGATGAATCCCACATCAGTGACACGGAACGTAGCTAGTGATTTTAATGGAGGTGAAAATGATCTGTGACATATAATTCAGGGTGGCGGTCATGAATGGATGAAGGATAATGTATGGCAGTGGATGGGACCCGGTTGACTCTTTCTGAACGACTTCTCTTGAACATATGGCGACACTGATGCGATGGATCGGTAGCATTACCCCAAATATGGATGGTATGGTGAGACCATGGTGATGTGGCCGGTGAATGTGACAACCCAACTCGATTGTGGTACAGAGGAAAAGTGTCATGTTCAAGAGTGACCTGCTACCATCAAAGTTTTCTTTAGTTTTCTCCCAAATTTTCCCCAGTCATTGCTGACCAGTACCTCTTTATTTTTGTCAAGCTTGAGGAGGATAACATATGCTTGTTCTATAACCTGCCCTTCGGGCAAGCCCATCGCTATGTTTTAACGAGCCTAGCGATAGGGAAACTCGTTCTCGTCTAAAGACAAGTTTGTCGCTATTTAATAATTTTAACGAGTCTAATGACAAGGATAACTCGGTTCTTTTCATTTTTAGAGAGTCTGAAAAGATACATAAAGTTAACTCCAAAATTCCTTTTTCGTCATCTAATCCCTTAAGTCCGAAAAAGTATAAAACAATACAGAAGGGATGAGTTTTCGATAATTTTAACGAGCTGAATAAAACAAGCGCTCGACCTTTTTGTGCAATAATCCCTCAGGTCCAAAAAGATTAAAATCTAGAGGAGGGATAGCTCTTCTGGTCACTTTAACGAGCTGGAAGGCTAAAACTCAACAATCTTTTCATATTTTATGAGTCAGTTGAAAAGAGCTTAAAGAAGACTCGTCTTTTGAGGAACGAGTGATAAACAGGGTTAGCAGCAGATTCCAGGTACAGGTTGGAATTTTCCAATCACGGCAGTGTCACAAGGATGGCTAGGTGAAATCACTCTTCGCAGCTGTTCCTCAAAATGGGTAAACAATCATATGGAGGTGAACGATCAGCCAAATGAAAAGTGGAGGTGGCAGGTGCAAACACGACCAAGGCTTTTATGGCTGATAAATTTACGATCACAGTGGTTATTTACCGGGGTAGGTTCATTTTTTAATGAGCTTGAACTCTGGAGGAAACTCTTGCTCACAATCGCTTTTCTATTTTTTAACGAGCATAAATTCCGCGTTAAAACTGCTCGATTTTGCGTTTATTTTTTAACGAGCATGAACTTTATGCTAAAACTGCTCGATTATATGGTCAAATTTTGATTTCTACCATAACTAGCTTTTCTCTTTTCAAGGATAGTATTGCATTTTCAATTGCTGCATCAAACTTAGTTAGAAATGAATAACATTTGCATGGAAATGAGAATATAACCCTAATATTTCGTTTTGAACTACGTAAAAAGCATTTAAAAAGTGTTTTTACCTCTCATTTTACCACTTCACTTGAACTTGGTTTGTTGGAGCTCTGGAGGTGCCTCTTCCCCCTTGATTTTCACCAGCTGATTCCGGGAGATTCTGCGGACGATTTTCGGCGCCGTCTGGACCAGGTAGGAGCTAAACTCTAGCTCTTTCTTTTCATGGTTTCCTTTTTCAATTCCGTGCATGTTTTCCTGTTCCCATGAGCCCCTGGGCTTTTGCTAGGGCGCTCTGTCATCAGCGCAGGCAGTCCGTTCGAAACCTGCGCTGAATGTCAAGCTGCCTTAAGGCAATTTGACCTTCAACACAGGCAGGACACTTGCCAATTGCGCTGATCTCAGGAAAACAGTTCTATGCACAGTTTTTGATGAAATTTTGCCAGTTTCTCATCAAATTCAGGAACTTACTCTTCCTCTTGTTTGTTTTGCAGGGATGTTTGAGCAAAATGTTCCTTACATGGCGAGAACGAGAACATGAAGAGGAGGACATGATTGCCCTCCACGACCCTGTCACGGTGAACGCGCTGCGGAACTGTGGCCTGCTGAAGTTCTTCCGTATCTCTAGTATGAGAGCACAAATTTCTTTACTGCAGTATATGCTTGATGCTTGGTATCCTATTAACCAAGTATTCAAGATTAGGGGAAAATCCATCCCCTTGACCATAGTGGACATTTACTTCTTGACTGGGTTGTCAAGGTGGGGTGCCCCCATTTCTTTGTCAGGTTCGGCCCAGGGGAATGACTCCGTGAGAGATTATGTCCACCAGTATTGCAGGGAAGGTTCCCAGCCGAGCAGAGACGGCAAGGTTGTTATCCGTGAGATCACTGACAGGTCTCTCAGGTCCATTCTGTATACTATTGGTAGGATGGCCGGTAGTGCATCTCTACATGTTTCCAACAGGTCTTATGTTCAGCACGCCTTGGAGTGTCTCCAACCGAAAGTATTCAACTGGTGTGATGCAGTACTTGTTCAGATGAAAAGTCAATTAACCAAGGTAAAGGACGGGAAGCTGAAGAACTTTGGATTTGGTTCTATTTTGACTGCCTTTGCCTTGGAGAAAATACCACTGATGCAGCCTCAGTATATTGCACTCGACTTGCCTTCTCCGACCGAGCCACGCATGCAGAGATGGGTCGATCACATGTCTAGGCATGCTGGTCAACCTCAGATTACTTTCACTGATACCTTCTTCAGGTGGTTCGAGCGCCAGGAGATGGTCTATTCTGAGTATCCATATGTTGGTATGGATTTCCGAGGTGATCCGGACTTGGTACTGCCGGATGGTGAACAGTGGGGCGCTATTGGTAAAATCTTCGACCATATTACTGTTTATTGTTCTTATTTATAATTCCCTTGTGCTTTATTCTATCAAAACTTTAATCAAACTCATGTGTGCATGCAGATGTTGGTCCTGTTCGTCCAGCAGTTCGCCCGAGAGCGCTAGTTGCTGCCCCAGCAGGGGAGACTGCTGGGAGAGTTATTCTCCGCGACCTTGACGTAGCCGAGACCCTTACAGCTGTGCAGGAGCAGGTTGAGAGCCTTACTCTCGGCATTCCCGATGTGAGGATTGATGAGTTACCTTTACAGTTGCAGCGGCATACTACTGGCGTGCCTAGACGATGGACTCGTCTCTTGCGCATGATTGCACAGGCCGTGACGTGCTATCATGAGCATCACTAGACTAGGGTGCCCCCTAGCATTTTTGAGTTTTGGGTCATATGACCGATTTTGTCTTGGTTATAGAACATTATGTATGAACGATAAACAGCTTATATATATTTTGATTTTCGAGTTTTATTCTGGTTGAGTTATATGATCCATACGTACAATCATTGATGATGTGTCTCTTTTTATAAATGTCGCAAATGTCTATCTAACACATAGTTTGCTAATGAGTCGGTTAATGTGTTTAAGTTTCTGGAAATATGCTGGTATTGAATTGAATCAAATTGTCTTTCCAAAATCTTAACCCTTAGGTACATGCGATAAATAGCTGGATTGCGAACGGAATATATACCATTGAGTTGTAGTATTACGAGTTGTGAGTCTAGCCTAACAATTAGTCGGCGTATGCCAAGGGTGATGGCATCAGAGAGTAGTTCTATCAACGAGCTATACTCAGCGATGTTATTCGTTGATTACCCAATACATACACCTCTGAAACTTACTAACTCGTCGCTTGGATCAAAAATGGCCCAGGCTGCGGAGGATAAGTTCCGGGAACTACGACTCGCTCCGTCGGCATATCCAACCCATGTCTCTAGAAGGTTCGACATCTGCAATAAATGTAAAAAGGTGGATTACTCGACCAAAACAAACACTTTAGTGAAAACAAAATACAACAAAAGCTTACAGGTTACTATTTAAGCATAGTAACGCTTAAGGTACAACCCATTACGGGGTTGCGCCAGTGGAATTCCGTCATAATCCATTAACTCGTAGGCTCCTTTTTCTAACACTCGTTTAACAATGTAGGGGCCCATCCATAAGGAATTAAATTTACCTGCTCCCAATTTATCGGATTCTTGGTCATAAAGCAAGACCAAGTCACCTTCTGAGAAGACACGGGGTTTGACATTTTTGTCGAACTGCGCCTTGACTTGTTTCTTATGGGCTTCGTTAGCCAAAGCGGAATCATGGCGAGTTTCATCCAATTGGATTAATTCCAAGAAACGAGCCTCTTCTTCCGAAGTTCCGGGGAGGAGATCAATTGCGAGTTTAAGCGACGAAATTTCGCACTGGATTGGCAAGACTGCTTCCAGACCATACACCAGTTGGAAAGGTGTGAATCCGGTCGCGTTCTTTACCGATGTTCGGTAAGCCCACAAGGCTGAGTACAGGATTAGGTGCCACCTTCTTTTATGAACCCCGATCATCCTTTGCAACATACGCTTCAGGACCTTGTTGATTGCTTCAACTTGTCCGTTGGCTTGCGGATAATACGGGGTAGAGCTGTCGTGAGATAGCCCTAGTTTGGCAGCTAATTCAACCATCATGTGATTGCGAAAATGCGATCAATGATCTGTCACTATAGCCTGTGGTACGCCAAACCTAGCGACTACATGATTGAAAAAGAAAAGGGCAGCTGTTTCACCAATGTTATCCAATGTAGGCATCGCCTCGGCCCATTTGGTAAAATAGTCAACAACGACTATAATATACCCATGCCCCCCGGTCGAGGTGGGGTTACATTGCATGAAATCGATGCCCCACTTGGAGAAAGGCCCAACAACAACTATTGGCTGTAAAGGTGCGGGTGGTCTTCTGGTTTTGCTATCAAAAATTTGACAAGCATGGCAACTTCTGACTGCGATTATGCAATCTTTGAACATGGTTGGCCAGAAGTATCCTGCTCGCAAGATTTTTTGTGCTGTTACATATCCAGATTGATGCCCCCCACACGCACCTGAATGACACTCATTCAGGGCTTTTTCGGCCTCCTCATGGGTAAGGCACCTCCTCAGGACTGTATAGATACCACGACGGTAAAGCGTATCACCGACGATCATGTAGTCTTTCGCTTGGTATCATATACGTTTTTGTTCTGAATGAGAGGTGTCAGGCCTGAATATTTGGGTTTGGAGATAAATTATGATATCTCCATACCACTCATTGCTTGTAGATATCAGAAACAAACTTTCGTCCACGATTGACTCTTCTGACGTTTCATCGTTGAACGGCGATGGGAGATCGCACAATAATTCTGAGAAAACTAGAGCTTTCTTTGATTTGGATTTTACAAATTCCAGATCAAACTCTTGAAGGATCGCTATCCATTTTAAATATTTGCCCCCCAGCAACTGTCGCGACAGTATATAAGTCATGGGGTTGCAATCTGATAAAATGGTAGTTTTCCGAAAGAGGACATAATGTCGAAACCTTTGAATCGCTTGAACAGCTGCAAGCGCTAGTTTTTCAACATAAGAATATTTACTTTCTGTATCATTTAAGTTTTTACTTAAATAATATATAGGATGTTCAATTCCATCGACTTCTTGAACTAAAACCATCGCAATGGTCGTATCCGCTGCAGCCAGATACAGGTTAAAATCTCTTTGATAGTCCGGGGCGTACATTAATGATGCTTTTACTAGACAATCTTTCAGAGCATCAAAGGAAGCTTGCGCCACCTGGTCCCAGACGAAAGGTACATCCTTTTTCAAAAGACGAGTATAACCTTTAGCAAGTTCTGCGTAATTTGGAATAAACCTTCTTAGAAAGTTCGCTTTCCCTTGGAGTTTCTGAATCTGAAGCAAATTTGAAGGTGGAGGCAAATTAATGATTGCCTGAACCTTGCAAGGGTCGAGACGAATCCCGTTCTTAGAGACTACAAAGCCAAGTAAACGACCAGAATCGACGCAAAACACACATTTGTGCACATTGAGTCTTATATTGTAGTGTCGGCAACGTAGAAATATCGCTCTTAAATGTTGCGGATGATCAGTCCGCTTCCGCGAATGAGCCGGAAGGTCGTCGAGATATGGTTGAACGATGTTCTTGATGTCATGGAAGGCATAATTCATTGCCCTCTGAAACGTCGCCCCTGCGTTCTTTAAACCAAAGGGTAATTTTCGATAAGCGAATGTGCCCCACGGACAAATAAATGCAGTCTTTGACTGGTCCTGTGGGCGGATATTTATTTGATTATACCCGGAAAATCCATCCATAAATGAAAAGATTTCACATCCGGCGCATTCATCAATTATCTGGTCGATGAAGGGTGTAGGGTAGTTGTCCTTCGGACAAGCTTGGTTTACATCCCTATAGTCGACACACACTCTAATCGTCCCTTGTTTCTTCATAACAGGGACAATATTCGATACCCAATCGGTTAGAGGAATCAGGTAGATGAATCCAGCATGGAGAAGTTTTTCAACTTCCGCCTTAATGGCAGCGGCTTTCTTGGGGTGCACCTGCCGAAGCCGTTGTCTTACTAGTTTGACATCATGATACATTTTAATATCATGTTCAACGATACTCGAGTCAATGCCTGGCATTTCATCATATGACCAAGAAAAGACATCTCTCAATTCGCGAAAAAGAGCATTATATATTTCCAGTTCTGAAGGGGAACAACCTTTGCCGACATAAATATTCTCTACAACATTTGTTTTAGTCGAGATATTTATGGCTATAGTCTCTTCAATATTGGATAAGTTTCGCTCAGAATCCACCGTATTTACAGTATTTGATAGGAATTCAAAAACTGAAGGGTGATAAAGGTCATGTTGAGTATCTTCTTCATATTTCGGAAGAAGGGAACAATGGTGGTGATCATTCCATGGTGCCCCTTCAATCAACATTGATTGTAAGATTCCTTCGTCAGTCCCATGCACTTTCGACCAAGGATCTAATGGGGTACCATATTCTCTAGACCTATCTACCCAAACGCTTGACGAGCGTTGATTTGGGTTCGCCTCCCATGCTCGAAACATTGATTGCTACAATATTTCTATAGGGCTTGGGGGAAAAACCATTGCATGATCCATGTCGACATCGTCTTTTGCGACCTTCGTGGAAGATATCATGTTGCAGGTTGCTACTAATGCTATATTTCCTATGTATATAGGAGGTGGAAGCGCGAAAGTTCCCATCATTGTGGGGTCTTTCAGTAGGCCTACTCCGATATCTTGAAGTGAATGGTTGCTCTCATGGATCATGGGAATGCTTCCTGTAAGTTGTGAACCATTAGGGAGGAAGTTCTGTTGGTCGACGACCGTAATCCCTCCTTCAAATAGGAATGCGATCTTCCTAAAATAAGTCGACACAACAGCTGCCATGGCATAGATCCATGGTCTTCCCAACAGGATGTTGTAGTCAAGATTCCCATCGATGACTTCAACATCTATTTCTACTGTTTTTCCGCCTAGTTCAACCTTCAAGTTATTAAGGATACCGTATGGGGTATAAGTCCTTCCGTCAAAAGCCTTTAATGTCGTCGAAGATCGCGACAAGGTTGGAGATCCTAAAGTTTTCCAGAAACTCATCGACATAATACATGTAGATGCCCCCTCGTCAATAATTGTTTAGTGAACAGTTTTGTTGAGGGCTTTCACTTGAATAAGGAAAGCTAGTTGAGCTGGTAACTGAGGATCGTATCCTTTGTGATCAAAGGATACAAGATTGGAATCCTTAGGATCAACCCCACCAATAGCCGATAACAAAGCCTGCCTTTGGGATGGGCAATTTTGTAATACTTCAAGAGTCGACATAGCGGATGGCAATTGGGCCAAATCTTCCACTATGTTATAATGCTGCGCCGCTCTGGCGCGAGGATTAAATGTCGACTTGTGTACTACTCCCTTTGGCAGTTTTATTGTTAATTCAGGAATAATGGGCGATACAACTTCTGTCGAAGTTGTTGTCAAACTACTTGGTTGATCTTTACCTTTGTCGTTCGACAGCTGCGGATTCCCGTAATCTTTGTTCCTTGTCGAAATCAAAGCATCATTCTGCTGTTTTGAAACCGACAACATAAGCACTTGCGACGGGGAAGCATTTCCACTATCAACCAGATTTTGACCTGGGTTGGGAAATGGATCAGTTAACACAGCTGAGGTTTGTGAACTTTTAAAGAACCTCTTCAACTCAGCTTTGAATGGACAGTTCTTTGTATAATGATCCTCTTCATCACATATTTGACATGGATAATTTTGTTTCCCTTTCCCAGGAGGGTTTGAAGAAGTTTTTCCAGGAGATGACTCACCCTGTTTCTTCTTCTTCCCTTTGTTTTGCTTCTTCTTGCTTCCTGGTTGATTGGGTTCTTTGCCTTTATCTGCTGATACGACATTTACTTCCGAAGCAAGAATTTCTTGATTTGCATTTTGATCCGAAGTCTTACGGGCTTTCTTAGACGAAGCCTTTATCGATTTCGCATTTGCCGTATCAATCACGCCATCGCTGGCATGAGAGTCACTATTGGATTTTGGAGGAGGAGGAATTGAAAATTCCGGTCTAGGGGCGTCAGGTATCTTGTCGTAGAGTGTGCCAGACTGAGTATAAACCAAGTCTAGATATTGTGCACGAGCAATAACTTGCTCCTCTGTTATGACTCCCCCCTTTGCCACATCTTCTGTTATAGCAGGAAGTAACGACTTTATAAACCATTCAGCTAACAGCTGATCGGGAACGTATGTTTTAACCATCCTACGACGACGACGCCATTCATGTATATGATCAGATATATGAGTGGAAGTCGTCTGTTTGAAGTTGGTTAATATTTCTGTTCCAGTTTCATACCTTATCGGTAATTGAAAATGGGTTAAGAAAGTCGTGGCTAGGGAGCTAAAATTGTCGAACGAGGCTCTAGGTAACTCAATATACCATTTTGCCGCTGGACCCGTTAACGTCCTCTGGAAAAGGCGAAGCCTTATTGAATCATCGTTCAGGGTGTTTGATGAACACCACAGATGAAAAGTCATCACGTGATTCGATGGGTCTTCACCTGGATTTCCATTGAATTTAGGAATGTCAGATGGAAGCTTGTGAGGAATCGCTGGCCACCAAGGGGCGTAAGCAATCGGATCGTTGGTTAACCGGTGTAAATCGGGTAACTCTAAAGTTGCCACAAATGGTAACTGTTGATTCAGGTTAGGTGAAGCATAACCAGGGTACGATGGAATTGCTTGAGCAGTGGGTCTTTGCATACCAGCATAATGTAATTGATGTTGGTATGACTGATACGGTTGGTGGACTTGGCCACTGTAAAGTGGTTGGTTTTGACCGTTTTGAATATACGGTTGTCCACTGTTCGCAAAGATCTGCTGCTCAGAACCTTGGTACACTTGCTGGAATTGTGGTTGTTGGTATTGCACCAGCCATGGTTGTGAAGCCATGTTCTGCTGTGCTATACTAACTGCTGGACCAAGGTGTGGGGTAATTATACCCGTTTGGACCTGTGTCGCCCCACCAGTTGGCGATTGCGGTTATGACCCAGGGTCAAGGGGCTGTTGCATTACAACCTGAGAAATCTGAGGTTGACATACAACAGGCATCACTTGAACTTGTGACACTGTTACAATAGCTGGTGTGGTCGGGATGTTCGACATAGGTACACACTGTTGCATAGAATATACAACCCTTGGTTGTTGAGGTAGCATAGGTATCCAACCACTTGATGTTATTTCAGTATAACCTGAATACTGTTGT
This sequence comes from Pinus tabuliformis, assembly GCA_031772625.1. NCBI lineage: Eukaryota > Viridiplantae > Streptophyta > Pinopsida > Pinales > Pinaceae > Pinus > Pinus tabuliformis. Next base: position 1,878,327,196 of record CM062818.1, read on the forward strand.
GAACTCCCGTATGGATACCCTCCTGAAGGGGGTAATGAAAGGGCATACTGCCCCCCATACGGTAGCAACCCAGAACTCAAGGGGATTGTTTGTCCTTGTGGACCGGATTGCCCAAATTGACCTCCAAATGGATCAATCTGGCGAGTCTCAACATAAGAGTTGCCGGATATTATTCCGGATGAACAAACTGGAACATACCACACTGTCGAAATAGTCCCTTGGTGGACTCCTTCTAGCGGTTGTGAGCTAGTCGGGACAGATGGTATGCCGGCAAACATTGTCGGAGTGACGGCAGGGGCTTCTGTTGTCGCTGTGTCGTTCGACACAGTCCTAGATGTTGACGGTTGTTCAGACATTTTGAGTCTATCCAATAGATTGCCTAGCGATTCTACAGGAACTTCCACTTGTGGTGGATTAACTTCTGATGAAGGAAATAGAGTGACCCCGACTCCAAAATGGGTTGGAGTATTTGCTTGCGGATCCTCTACAATTTCCTCTATCGCAATCAAACCCGGTGGAAGAGGAAGACCATCAGGTCCGTAAAATATTTCTGGTGCCGAAGAAGGGGTTGAATCGACAGCGACAGTTGTTTTAGGAGCAAGACTCTCTGAACCGGTCACAGATGGAACTGGTTCAGTAGCACAAGTATTTTCCCCAGACTAGGATCAGTGTTACTATCCCTCTGTGGCTATTGAACTTCTTCTATAGAGGCAGGGTTTCCAGAAATGTTTGGAGTAACCAGAATCTCTGATGTTGTTGGAACACTTGTTCTAACTTTGATAGGAGATTTTGAACCGGTTAAACGAGTTCGCTTTGTCCGTACTATTTTCGATTCCGGAGACAAAGACGGTTGACTCGTAATCCTCCGCGAACGATGGGGTTTCAATTGACTTTCTTCCACGATTGCAGATTACTCGATCAACGAAAATACAAAAAGGGAAATTGGTGTTTCCAAATTGAATGAATTTTATTAGACGCTTTAGACACAACTTGCTTTTTCAGTTTTAAAGAGTCGAGAAAAAGCTAAAGATGACTCTAGTCTCCTTCGATGTTTTAACGAGCCCGAAGTGACAAATGCTCGGATGGACTTTTTCTGTTATAGAGTCTGAAAAAGTCCAAAAGAAACTACTCTGGAGATCTAGGCAGAGGGTGTGCCAAACTTTTCGCAAAACCACAGAATACTTTTTAGGGTATGGGCGGTCGATCTTCGTGAATGCTGTGTTCACTGCATTGCGATCAGTAGGGCGGCCGACATGGCTTCCTAAGGATAAAGGATATATGCCTATAGGGGTCTCCCAATATATACGCAACGGTACGTGGGAGCACAATCTGTATTAGCGCTATCGTCCCTCAGGAGGAATCACCCACCTTCCCCGAGATCGACAGTCACTAGGTTTAACGACGCCGGAACACGTCTCTAGCCTAGACCTCTATGTTGTGCGTTATGTTACAAAGCGTTGTTAGGTTCATTCAATTTATTTTAGGTTGATCTTTTTAAAGTTTGCCTTTCAAGGTTCACCACGAGATGTATGATACAAATTCCTAAAAGCAGTCTAAGATGATAAGCAAGCTTTATTATCTTTTCAACTTTGAAAATCCTAGCTACTAAGGGAAAAGAAAGACACTATCTTTTCTCAAAGAGCATTTAGCACACTCTAATGCACTTTCCCTAAATCCAACATGCAAACTATCAAATGCAAAATGCACAATGCAGGTGTTTGTTTTCCACTTTCTTAGTATAAATGCCTACAAAGAAAGTTTTTTGCACAACTTTGAATTTGCTTTTAAAATGATCAATACAAACAAGTTCACTTTCTTCGAAATCAACAAGGGTAGAAGAGATTACAATCACTTTGCGATTTTCGATGTAAAGACTTGTTTTGACACTTTGAAAGAGACAAATTCAAACCAATAAGCAAAAGTAAATCAATAATCAATCTGAAAACAGCCAATGAACTCTCTTCTAAGATCACTATCAATCAGATCTGAATCAAAGGCTACAGGATGACTACTTTACTCATGCAAAGGAAAACTGTAAATGACGCCACAAACACATAAAAACATTCACAGTCTTTTTGTACAAAAGGAGGTGGAATCTAAGCAAGGAAAAGAAGTTATCTGACTGGTACCTATGCTGGTTAAAGGCTGCAAAAAACAGAGATCAAAACAGGGCAAAAGACAGCAGAGAACCCCAGCTGCACAAGGCTAAACTGGTTCAGCGCAAGTCCAACACTGTGGAGTTGACATTCAGCGCAGGTAGCCTTCACGGGACCTGCGTTGAAATGCAGACTGCCTTCACAGTGCCTGCGCTGAAGGAGAAACTCTCGTTTCCCTTGGGTTCTGGGTCATAAAATGCTCAAAAATCAACTGTTTCAGGCCAAATCAGAAACACAAGCAAGGTATAAACAGAGGGATGCTTTGAGAGGGTACTAAAGACTATCACAAGGATCATCAAATCATTTGTGGATCTAGTTTAGATCATAGACAAGTCCAACTATTGGACCAAAGCAGCAACTTTCTACTTTGCATCCGGGAAAGATGCAGTTCGCTAGTTGCTGTCAAGTCTATGAAGTAAACAAATGAGGGAAACACAAATGGAATGAATAAACAAACGATCCCCAGTATGGTCGCCAATTTGTTGTGGGGAAAAATGCCTATGCAGGACGATCCTATCCACCTAAGGTGTGACAGTACCTTAGCAACAAACGAATACAGCTACACTGGTTTCTTCCTTTATGAAATATGAAAGAGAGGAGATCGATAGACTTACCGTTGTCTTCCGTTTGTCCCTCGATCTAGATCCTCTTCTCTTTGGATGTTCACAGCTACTTGCCTCCTCGCTTGCTCAAGAGAACAGCTACTTGATTCCACGAGATCACAAGAGAACAACTACCTGTGACAAGAGAACAGCTACTTGCGACAAGAGAAGAACATAACACAAAGGCATATATTCATATTCATAAATGATTCAGGATTAGAAGTAAATCAAATACACTAATGCAATCATACAAATACACCAGTATATAGGAGCAAACCAAGATAGCTTTATTGATAAGTAGCAGGGTTTAGGAAGAGATACAACCCATAGGGCTCCAATCCAGCATCTCCTTCCTAGCAGAATGGAATTCCTTCTTCAGCTCCCTTCAAAGCATTAAGCACCCAATGATCCAGTCTCAAACCAACAACAATTCTTTGCAATAACAAAATTCCAGCCCCTAGATCCCATGGAGGAGAGATCTATATATAGTTATTTTGGAGAGAGGATGAGTTAGCTTGAGATCTGACTAGTGTCCTCTCCCTCTCTCAGTTCTTGAGTCCACTTGGAGGTTCTTGCTTCCACTTGGAGATTTGGAACCTCTTACTCATCACTAGTCAAATTCCTTGATGCAAGTGTCATTTTGGAAGCTTCCTGGGCATTGACACATTGAGGAATGAGCCTGCCACTTGTCCAATTACGCTCAGCGCAAGTAGCCTTTGTTGGAGTTGACATTCAACGCAGGTAGACAATGGAGCAGTTGACATTCAGCGCAGATGCTCAGTGGAGCAGTTGACATGATCCAGAATTGGCTTGCTTTTGAGTGTTTTCAGGTGGAGAACTTTTGTGAATTGCTGTGGTCAGTTAGCCTTGTTCCTCTAGGGGTAGGAACAACATGTTTAGGGACTTTGGATCCCTTACATTATGGACATTTCATGCTCAATGCTGTAAGGCACAAAAATGTCTATAACACTTGGATTTTCAAGATTCGCCTTCAGTTGCAAGCAAATCGAGGTCAAACTTGGCAGTTTGGAAACTGTGTAGATTTTGAGTAGATCTGTTGATTTGCTTCTAGAGACGCACATGTGCGACCTGGGTGTAATCCAACTCATGGGAAGGTTTCATAACATCATTTTTAACAAAAACCTTCCTCAGATTTCCCCATAAGCATGTCGAGATGTTGAAGCTCCAAATTGGTGGCCCTCTAGTGCAGGAATGGACTAATGAAAGATACGTGCACCTTTGAGTGTCAAAAATGATCCAAGATAATTCCAGACACTTGTTTATACTACCAAATAACATTTTCCTCCTTGGAAAACTTGAATGATGAAGTAGCTGACATATACCTCCATTTTGGTGTAGGATCTCTATGGAGTGCAGGACTTGCATTAACAACATTAACGAACATGAAACCTAATAAATGCATATAGAGAAGGTACAAAATGAAAAATAAATGTAAATCTTTGCTATTACATAAAAAGAATATATAAGTGCAACATAAAGGTTCATAAACTAGTAAAACAAGAGAATAAGTGAGGCATCAAATGGGAAAAAATATGCATTAGATACAATAATTTCGGGGCCTAACAATGACAAGTGAAGTGATGAAGCTTCGAATGTGTCCTAACACTTAGAGTATTTGGTGACTCATCAAAATTTATCACCCATGACACATGAACAACGCTGTTGCTTGTGTCTGCCCACTTCATGACCAATTACGACAAGTGTGACACCTAAGATAGACATTATGACGATCGTGACGACACTTGTGCGACAACACTAAAAAAATTGTGAATGAGTGTGACAGGTGTTTATATGGTTAGGAAAACTCATAAACACAAAGATGAGCCCTTGAAACCACCATAATGAGCTTATGCATAAAGTGCGACAACCAACATGCAAAAATACGACATCTTTCCTATCTTGCGAAAGGGAGCGAAACACTTAGAGAAAACACATGGAATGAATTTCAGTGTTTGCAATCATACATGTAATTGAAGACACAACGATATGAAAATGATAAGCTGTCCTTCATACTATACTAAGAGGTGCATTTCAACTTCATGAAAGATGTGCTTTGTTTTTCGTACCTACCCTCCAAAGGGTTGTGAATCAAATGGAGTCTTCATGCAGTCATGATCTTTGATCTTCTATCATACCCCAAGGTTCCTTAGTCTTCTTATCTAATGATTATATTTTCTCCTCAACTCCTTAAGTGTCATATAGCATGTCCTCCTTCTTCATCTCCTTCTTCATCATCTTGCCATAGTGTAAGAGAGTACCTACATCTGCAACTCACTCATGACGAGACGACATCATTGTGAAAATCCCTAGCCTAAGATAGAGCATTTGGATTCATGAACTGGGCCTGGACTGAGTGATAGGTTAGGGGAGAAAGCCCAATGATTGCAAAATTATGCAGTTCAAGCAGCTAAGGCTCAAGCCTAATCACTGAGACTACGCAACTCAGGCCAAACTGAGGGAAATTTATGCACAATACTCACTAAGGGAAAAACATTGCACAGTTCAAGTAGGTAGTGGAGATTGTGGGATGGGGTTCTTGGAGGAAAAATTGTGCAGTTTCAGGAGGCAAGGGGGACTGGGCAACCAAAATCCTTGAAGGGCATAACTCCATAGTTTCTGAAGGCAGTGAGGTCTAGTTGAGGGAAGGACAATGGAGGAAGCATCCGTGCAGTTTTGGAGGCGAAGGGAGGCTGGGATTTCTGTGCATTGCGTAGTTCCAACTGGGAAGGAAAATGCTTGAAGGTTGAAGATGCAAAGTGTGCAGTTTAGGAAGGCTGGATGAGGCTAGGTTGTTAAGAATCCTCCAAAATTTGGCTAAGTGTGGGATCAATGGAACCAATGTGAACAATGATAGGACTGTTGGGAATAACACTGGGGGGGGTGGTGAATCAATATTATTTACAAATCAATAAAATTTTTCCATTTCATAATCATATTTATATACACTACTTCAGTGAAGGGAACTCGTGTTTGTATGCAACTGTTCTTGAGGAAACCAACGTATATCCAATGAACTTATGATTCAGTTAATTCATCATATGTAGATATTTAATCAATGCTTCAATACTTTATTAAACATTAGACAATAACTATGTGCAGTAGTAACATAATAAACCATCACACATAAGCAACACACAGGAATACCAAGATTTACGGTAGAAACCCAATGCGGGAGAAAAACCACCTATTGTTGTCTCTGTCTTTTTTTTAATATAAAGAATAATTTGTTTACAATCTTGTACTGGTGCAGAGTCATACTAGTACATAGGCACCCACCTGCAGAAGCCTACAACCTTCTCTCATTCTCCAGCTTCTACTGGAAGGGAGCTACAACCCCCTAGCTCTTGTAATATCCGATATGTTTACCAGTACATAGGCACTGACCTACAAAAGGATACAACCTTCTCTCTTTCTCCAGGGATCATGTTTCATAAATTTTTAGATTGGAAACTCCTGGTACACAACAACATAATATGAAGGCAATGTCTCATCAAATTTTCACACTGGACCCATCAGTAACATTGAAACTCAAACTCAATAATAACTGCATCAACCAATAATCAGTTAATCACTGTCACCACTGACACACTAAATCAAACAAACACTAAACCTCTGACACAACTGAATCAACCATTCAGTTAAAACCCAATCAACCAATACTTAATCAAAATTCAACTAATCAACGTGAATAGTTAGATCACTGTAACCAAAACACAGATCTGAACCCAGAACACTGCATCAACAACCAGAACCAACTGGAACCTCAAAAATCATATGTTAGAATGTAAACACTACTTCAATGAAGCCAACCTGCATGTATACACTACTTCCTTTAGCCCAACCTCCATATACCTCTAAAGATACTAAATCATAAAACTTCTAAACCATAAACTGTACCAATCAGTGACATTCTGAAGATATACTGTCAATTTACAGAGTTCTAAACAGATAACAACAAGGATCACCGTTCTTACTCAATCAATTAATCAACCAAACTCAATCTCCTTATATAATCAATTTTACTTTCATATCTAATGAAGACATCATTGAAAAACTATAGTTAAATAACAACACTGATAAGATGTTATGCTCTTAACCTACAAAGTAATACCCAAACACAGAATATGCGAAGAAAAGATACCCAGAACACAGAATAGCAATGATTTTATTATTTAGAGAGAAATGTTCACAGGCATCTTCGAGGGGGCAACCTCCAATAGAGCAGAGCTCGATTACAAAAACAAGACACGATACTCCTCGCAGGGAGTCTCTATCCTTTATATATGACTCCTACATGCAATACCACAGGCCAATACCGTGGGTTTTATTAATACCATCTATCTAATACTACTGCCCATTTGCAACTAACTGTGGTCCCGTCATTAGTTGCGGGTTAACCACTTACAAATATTAATATGGGCTTTATTGACTCTAGACTATGACGTGATCCCATGACATAAATAAGGGGGTTAGGGTGGGACCCTAACATGCCCTCCCCCTTAAAACTAGCCTTGTCCTCAAGGCTGAAGCTGCGGAAACTTCTGAAGAATAGTGGCTGGTTCCCAAGTTGCATCTTCCGGATAGGTGTCTTTCCATTTGACGAGGACTTCCTTAATCATGCGGCCGCGCAGGTGCTTGTCCCTTGTGTCTAGAATCTATTCAGGTTGAAGCCAGATTGACCCTTCTTCGTCCAATTCAGGTAGACTGGTTTGAACTCGGCAATTGTTCCCAATCACTTTCTTGAGGTACGATACATGGAAAACTGGGTGGATTTTTGCTGTAGGTGGCAAAGCCAACTTGTAAGCCACTTCTCCAATGCGCTGAAGTACTTGGTATGGTCCGTAGAATTTTGGAGAGAGCTTTTGACAACCCTTGTCTTTGAGTGATGTTTGCTTATATGGTTGCAGCCTCAAAAAGACCCGATCCCCTTCTTGAAATTGGCGCTCTGAGTGATGTTGGTCGGCCTGTTGCTTCATGCGGTTCTGAGCTTGATGAAGATTCTCGCGCAGATGGGTGAGCATGGTTGCGCGGTGTTGTAGGAGTTGATTCACGACTTGTACTTTGGAGCACCCCGTGAGATAAGAAGTAGGGGAAGGCGGAAGTTGACCATAGACTGCTTCATAGGGAGTCATTTTGGTGGTGGCATGATAGTTGGTGTTATACCACCATTCAGCCAGAGGTAACCACTGTACCCAAAGGTGTTGCTTTTCTGAAGTGAAACACCTAAGGTAGGTTTCTAGACATTTGTTGACGGCTTCGATTTGACCATCTGTTTGCGGATGATATGAAGTACTGAGTTTGAGTTGAGTGCCTTGTATTCTGAAGAGTTCCTGCCAAAAATTACTGGTGAAGATCGGGTCGCGGTGGGACACAATAGAAGTGGGCATACCATGCAATTTGAAGATCTGATCCATGAAAGTTTGAGCAACCAAAGTTGGTGTAAACGGTTGGGGTAGGGCGCAGAAATGAGCATACTTCGACAGTCGGTCCACAACCACCATGATGACTGACTTGTTCCCAGACTTTGGAAGACCTTTAATGAAATCCATGGAGACCTCCGTCCAAATTGATGCCGGAATGGGCAATCGTTGTAATGTGCCTGGTGTGTTGACGGTTTCCCCTTCGTGGCGTTGACAGACGTCACATTCTGCTACGAAAGTAAGGATGTCCTGTTTCATGCCGGTCCAAAAAAATGATCTTCTGGTGCGAGTATACGTCTTCTGAAAGCCCGAATGTCTTGCAATGGGAGATGAGTGCAATTCTGCCAAAATGCGACTTTTGAGGGTGGATGTTGGTGATATTACGACTCTGTCCTTGTAGCGATGAATATCATTCTGCCACGAGTAGCCCTTGTTGGAATTAGGATCTACCTGCAATTGAGAAATGAGTTGGGAGAGCCCGAGATGTGAAAACCATTCCCTGCGAGCCTCTTCAATCCAGTCTGGAATGGGGAGGGAAATTGCGAGCATAGTACTTTCCTCCTCAAATTGGCGCGACAATGCATCTGCTACACTGTTGTCTTTCCCTTTCTTGTAAATGATCTCATAATCATATCCCAGCATTTTGGCTAACCATTTATTTTGTTGTTTGGAAGATAGGCATTGCTCCAAAAAATATTTAAGACTGTGATGATCTTTGCGGATTTGGAAACGTCGCCCCAACAAGTAAGGTCACCAGGTCTCAACTGCATGTAAGATGGCCATCATTTCCTTCTCGTAGGTAGATTGGCCCAGATTCCTCCCACTGAGTTGTTGGCTGGTGAAGGCCAATGGTCACCCTTCCTGCACTAAGACCGCTCCAATACTTGTACCCGAAGCATCACATTCAATGACAAAGGATTTGGTGAATTCAGGTAGTGCTAAGACGGGAGTGGAACACATGGCAGTTTTGAGAGCGGTAAATGCCTGTTGTGCTTCCTCGTTCCAGAAGAAGAAATTTTTCTTTAGGAGTTTAGTGAGGGGCTTCGCTATGCGGCCATAGTTGTGGATAAATTTATGATAATAGCCTGTGAGACCCAAAAATCCTCTCAAGCTTTTAGGTTGAGGCCATTCTTGCATTGCCTGGATCTTTTTGGGGTCCACCTTGACACCTTCACGCCCCACAAGGTGGCCCAAATACTCAACTTCTTCCATGCCAAACGAACACTTAGACATCTTGACAAATAATTTATGCTTGCGGAGCAGTTGCAAGAGTAGATCTACATGCTGAAGATGTGCCGCCCAAGTGCCACTATAGATGAGGATGTCATCGAAGAAGACAAGGACAAATTTTCTGAGATATGGTTTGAGGAGGTGATTCATAAGGCTCTGAAAAGTAGAGGGGGCATTACAGAGACCAAATGGCATGACCAGGAACTCATAATGGCCTTCATGAGTTCTGAAAGCCGTCTTGGGAATGTCGACTTCCTTCATGCGAATTTGGTGGTATCCTGAGCGAAGATCCAACTTAGTGAAGAATTGAGCCCCATTGAGTTCGTCCAGCAAATCGTCAACCACCGGAATGGGAAATTTATCTTTGACTGTCAACTTATTGAGGGCCCTGAAGTCGGGACACATCTGCCACTCCCCATCTTTCTTGAGGACCATGACCACTGGGGATGAATAAGGACTAATGCTGGGACGAATGAAACCTGCTTCCAACAATTCCTTGATGATTTTTTCTATTTCATTCTTTTGGGTGAACGGATATCTGTATGGTCGCACATTCGGGGGTTGGGCCCCTGGAACCAATGTGATGCTATGATCATGTTCCCCTTGCGAGGGTGGAAGCCCATGAGGCTTTTCAAAGACCGTCCGATGTTTATTTAAAATCTGTTGCATCTCAGGATGAATTGGCAGAGACATGGTGTCGACTACCTGGATGGCATTAAATTGAGCTACCACTCCATGATGGCCCTTTTTTAACAATTTTTCCATCCTATGCGAGCTGATGATAGAGGGGGCTCCTGCCTGTAGTCCACGGAGGGTATGTGTGGAGTTGTTCTACTTAAAACTCATATATAACTCCTGGAAATCCATTGTGATTGGCCCAAGAGTGTGGAGCCATTCCGCGCCTAGGACAATGTCGCAACCCCCCATGTGTATTGCAAACATGTGGGTTTTCAACTGATAATCCCCCATTTGAAGTTTGACATTTTCACAGCGACCTTCACATTTCATTGTGCCCCCATCTGCAATTTGGACTTGGAAGTTAGAAACTGCCCGGACAAAACAATGTGCTGCTTCAGCGATCTTTTGATGGATGAAATTATGGGTACTTCCACTATCAATCAAGACTACTACTGGGCGATGTTTAAGAAAACCCCTAATTTTGAGAGTTTGAGGGGAAGAAATTCCTGCCAATGCATTTAGCGAAATAATTGGTTCATCAGATACAATCTCCTTTTGGTTATCTTCTTCGATCGCCTCCGGTTCCTCAAGTGGTGGATCTTCCTCGGTGGAGCTGTAGTCAGTGGCATCTATTTGAAAAAACTTGGGCTCCTTGCATTTATGACCCGGGGAATATTTTTCATCACAGTAGTAACATAGTCCTTGCTTCCTTCTTTCGGCCATTTCCGCAGGTGACACCTTTTGAATCTTAAGTGTCTGAGTCGTGTTGGGAGCCTGTGGGGGACGACCTTTAGCGGGGAAGTTGGGGCGGTTGGATTGGGCTGTTAATGCACGTTCCACCTTACGAGCTACCTAGCAAGCCTCTGTCCACGTGGGAGGGTGGTGGAGTAGAACCTGAGCTTTGATGGCTTCTTTAAGACCGCTGATAAAGCATTCCATGTAGAACTCATCTGTGAGACCCTTAGTGTGGAAGGCTAAGGCTTCAAAAGTAGTAATGTATTCCTCCACTGTACCCGTCTGTCGGAGCTTAGTGAGACGCCCCAAAAAAGAGTCTTCCTGTTCAAAGCGATTTCGAAGAGCTTTGGCAAATTGGGCCCAATTTTGAAAATGTCCATTGCAACGCTGATGCCATTCCCCCCATTGCCATCGTTCATTATCCAAGTACATGTTGCCCAGCATAAGCTTAGTCCCCTCATCCATGATATGATTCAATTTGAAATACTGCTCCATTTGTGCTAGCCATGCGGACGTGTGAGAACCGTCAAATTTATGCATATCCAACTTGGGAGGTCGCTGACTGGGTGGTGGATGGGTGTGCCAGACGTGAGGAGAGTGGCTAGACTCACCCTCATGGTATTCATGGCCATTATTCACCTCCTCGTGGGTTGGCTCCTTGCCCTTCGAGAGTGCATTCTGTATCTGGATACTTATTCCTTTAATCTCATGTTGGATTTCGGTCACCGCAAATTGGATGGAGTTCACATGGTCTTCAATTTTGTCTATCCTTTCATTGGCCATCGCTTGAGCGCGAGTTTCTACCATACACCAACCTGATGAAAAATTGGGACCGCCTAAAAATTTTTGCTAAGAAATTGAATGGTACCACCTTGCTCAGCTCGTTGTCCTGATTCTGATGGGCTAGATCACCAATAAGCGCCCCAGAAGATCTTAGACTTTTTTTTTTTGAAAACTCCTAACGAAGTTTTACTCCTTCCTGATTAATACTGCAGTCGCCAAATCCTCAAAATGTCAATGCCGCCAAAAGTCCTGCGAAAAGTCTATCCAGGTACAAGAACCCTTCACAACTACTCCAATCTGGTGGATCTGAATGGTGGAACAACTGCTGCTGCTGATCTGATGGAGCTGCCAGACTGATGTTTGCTGCTGCTGCACTTCTTTGCACCCGCTGATCTGGAATAGATGATGTGTGATCCCCCGATAGAAAGGGAACTATGGTCTTGAGGAGTGTCAGGTGCTACAGATCGCAATATACATAAGGGTCTGACAGTAGTACTCGGCCCAATGTTTCAGGGCGCTAACTAAGGAGGATCGATCGTACCCTTAGCCGTACAACCCGACTACCCTATCGTACGGGCGAGTAATCTCTCCGAGTGCTGTTCTCGGTGTACTGTAGCCACAAGACGGCCGAAGGTTTATCTATGGCGAGGTTTCAAGGGAGCCTAGGGGGATTCCTATATAGCCAGAGGGTACGTGGAAGACAGTCCGTGCACGGTTCTGTCTAATGCACTACTACTCGAAGGGGTACCCACAGGGGTTACAAGGGAGTCCAACAGATGTGACCACCTCTTGTATTTCCTGCGTGCATGCCTCCCCAAATCCGCAGGTTTATGCGCTTAATGACAGATCCCGTGGTTTAAATACGCCGGAACACGTCTCTAGCCAAATTTTTTTTTTTTGCTAAAAATTGGAGATCCCACCGAGCCCTGGAAAGTGCTCTGATACCACTTTTTATGCTCTTAACCTGGAAAGTAATACCCAAACACAGAATATGCGAAGAAAAGATACCCAGAACACATAATAGCAATGATTTTATTATTCAGAGAGAAATGTTCACAGGCCTCTTCGAGGGGGCAACCTTCAATAGAGCAGAGCTCGATTACAAAAACAAGACACGATACTCCTCGCAGGGAGTCTCTATCCTTTCTATATGAATCCTACATGCAATACCACGAGCCAATACCATGGGTTTTATTAATACCATCTATATAATACTACTGCCCATTTGCAACTAACTGTGGTCCCGTCATTAATTGCGGGTCAACCACTTACAAATATTAATATGGGCTTTATTGACTCTAGACTATGACGTGATCCCATGACATAAATAAGGGGGTTAGGGTGGGACCCTAACATAAGATAGATCAATCATCTCTGAAAAATAAGATTTTCTTTTGCATATGCTACTTGGAAGAGCCGAACCAACGAGTATACATGACTTTACCAAGGCGAACCAATGTATAGATATGCAAATAATAACTTATAACTTTGTAGCTATTCCAGACTTCAGACATACCCAGATCATAACATATAAAGGAAAAAACATTTGTTAGCACTCAGATCTAGCCTATCCATTATTAGATCGCATAATGATAAGTCATTATGATCCTGATCCATCATTAGATCTCATCCATCATCAAACACTCATGTGCATACTTAGTCCAGATCAAGCAAAACATCAGAAACCCATAACATGCATATTTGCTTTTGATCTAACAATTCATAAGATATTCATTCCCTGTACACTTAGCCCTTTGATCTTCTCCTCCTTATATAGTTTTAGCCTTTCTCAATACCTCAGACCAAAACAACACTTAGAACTTGTGGTATTCGTGGGCGAGATCAAATAATTGTTACTCCACTCAATATTGTGGGTTAATACCATGATATTTACCCTTGGCATTCTTTTACTTTATTTTTCCTTGATTTTCCATCTCATACGCGCTTTTCCTTCTATGAAAGTGCGTGCATATGTATATGCTCTTTTTGTTCTATGAACCTGCTTGTATACACTACTTGGACAAGGTGAACCTGCGTATATAACTTAAACTAACTTAGAACATCATTTTTCTTCAACTCCTTTACTCTAATCTGTAGTCCTTTGTTCCAACATTCTGTTCTTTTGAACCATTTCCCTGTTACCTTTAAATTGACCTATTACAATGTGAGTTGCCCTTTATCAAATCTGTACTAACCTGTGAGTGAGTTTCCATGAAGGACAACACCTGTACCATAATGCCAACAATCTCCTTCTTTGGACTTGATGGCAACCATATTGGTGTTGATTACTTCAAGTTGTACAATCTATTAGAGATATCAAGCAACACCAAAATACTCCCCCCCTTTGACATCAAGGGCAAAGGGTGGACCAAAATATTCTCCCCCTGTGAGATACACTATACTGTCCATGCTCCCCCTGAGTACATGTAGAGTCTGTAGAGATAATTTTCAAAAGAATAACATGACTGTATAACTCAATTAAGTGAGTATGACGTCCCTATCACTAATGACTCATACATACTTCAATCAGCCAATCAAGTGGCGATATACCAAATGTTCAGACATGACTGAAAAAATTGCAATTATTGCATCATAGGTCTTTACATGACCTTTACATCAAATGATATACAAGACAATTATAAGAAAGACCAAAGATCTAAACAAGACCATGATAGTCATCAACAACTATCATACACCATATATGATCTGCACGATAAGCATCTAAAGTCACCAACATCAAGTCATCAACAACTTAAAAGAACTTCTAAATAAGATCCACAAACTATAATCATTAACCATCAAAACAAAAAAGACGATTGATCACTGTCTGAACCATATCATACCCTTTTTATGAGTCTGTCCCACTTCTTTTTCATCAAACCAACATATACGTGACTGTGCAACTTCTAACTCGCACATATACGGGACTTGTCTTCATGATAACTACGTATGAGAATTAGAACACTGAAATTTCATACTTTCAGTTCCTCTTGAGTATGTTTTGTCTGTATACTGAGCTATGCCGCATATTTCTGATTGTAGTTCCTTGTTCTTCCATACCTTGGAGTGTGATAATGTTTTCTCCTTTTGGTATGTTGGTCGAAATTTGCTCCTGCATTCTTTTGCTATATGCCCAAACTTGTTACAGGCATAACATCTTATATGTTTCATATTCCTTCTAGGGCAATCAATGACTCTGTGACGAAACATATTGCAAGAAAAACAATATCCCTTAAAGTATCTGGAAGCTGATCATCTTTCTATGTGATGATTATTAGCTTGAACCATTCTACTTCTGCATCTGGCTGCAAAATTATGACATATAAAGCATTCAACATTATTCATCAGAGGAAAGAATTGATTAACACTTCCATAGTTAGGAGTAAATGATTTTATTTGAAGAATTTCTTTCCTTGGTTATTGATGGGGTTGACCTTTTATATCCTTGTTGAGCATTTCAGATTTTGCATTATAATTCCCTGCTTCAATTTGTGAGCTAGATTCACCTTTGACAGTTTCATGAAAACCAAGACCAGATTTGATGGAAGGAGAACTTTGACTACTAAGAATATGATCCAAAATCTTAGTAGTATCTTGAAATTGTAAAATTTTATCTTTTTCTTCTAATTTATCATTTAGGATATCCACCTCAACTTGATATTGCTCTTCCTTTTCAAGATATTGCTTCTTCATGATTTGTTCAACTTTTCTTCCTTCTTCCACTTGTTGCCTTAATTCGAGAACTTAATTTTCTTGTTCTTCATATTCTTGAATTAGTTCTTCATTCTTCTTATTTGAATTCTTAAGATCTTCTTTTAGAGAGATGACCACAACTTCAAGACCTTCACATTAACTGGTTCTTTCCATAAGTTCCTTGGTTGTCGTATCCTTTTCATTCACTTCATTTTTCAATGATGTAACTTCATCCTGCAACCTTTGACATTGATTTTCATTTTCCTCGTACTGTTTCCTTTGTTTCCTTCCTCTAACTAAGCTTTTAACCTTGTAATATCTTCTTTGTAGGTACACTCCCTTTTGTCCAATAGATCTTGTTGATCTCTAATTTTTTCTATGAGCCTTTTAACGTCTGCCTCTATATTTCTTTCACTTTCACCCATAAGAGAAAATTCAGTTGTTGCACTGTCAATTTCATTATCATCAATATTGCACGAATATAGAATGTATCACTAGAAGACCAAAAATTTGTAGCTGATCATTATTTTGCGTGATCATCTTCAATTTGAGGTGATTCTGAATCTGAATACTTACTTCCACCTAATAGCCAATTGTCTCTCCTACTGTCACTGTTCCTTCGAGATGTCTTCTTCTTCTGAGGTGCTTTCTTCTTTAGCTTCTTTCCCATTGTTTCTACGGATCTCCTTCAAGCGATCAAGCTTCTACTAAAGGACCCTGCTTTGATTCCAATTGTTGAGAATAATACTAAAAGGGGGTGAGGGGGGTGAATCAGTATTTACAAATCAATAACTTTTTCCATTTCATAATCAAATTTCCATACACTACTTTAGTGAAGGGAAATTGCGTGTGTATGCAATTGTTCTTAAGGCAACCAACGTATATCTAGTGAACTTATGATTCAGTTAATTCATCATATGTAGATCTTTAATCAGTGCATCCATACTTTATTAAACATTAAATAGTAACCATGTGTAGTAATAAAAAAATAAATAATCAAACATAAGGAACACACAGTAACACCGATATTTAAGGTGGAAACCCATTGCGGGAGAAAATCCACCTGCTGCTGTTGTCTCTTTCTTCTTTTTAATATAAAGAATAAGTTGTTTACAATCTTGTAGTGGTGCAGATTCATACTAGTACATAGGCACCCACCTGCAGAAGCCTACAACCTTCTCTCATTCTCCAGCTTCTACTGGAAGGGAGCTACAACCCCCTAGCTCTTGTAATATCTGATATGTTTACCAATATGTAGGCACCTGCCTAGAAAAGGCTATGTTAGAGCCTAGATTTGCCTCAGGCTGAAAAGGCAAGATTCTAGGTCCACTTCAAACCACGCTCAGCCTCGTAGCTAGCCCTACGAGGACAGGAGAGGGCTCTCTCCGGGTCAATCTCAGCGAAAGATAATCGATGGGGCTTCAGATGACTAAAATACAAACTAATTTTAGGCTAGGTATGAAGTGCAAGGATTTGTTTTGAGTTTTTGGGGTTTTTTGGAAAAAAGGGACAAGCAAATTTTGGGTCTGGGGATGAGGCCAGATTTTTGCAGAGTTCAGGTAGGGGCAAGATAGGCAGTAGTTTTGATGCTTTGGATTGAATGAATGGGTGGATCAAACTGGTGAGGAGCCAAGGAGGGCAAGAGGGTCTCAAGGGTCCTCCTCAAACAGATGAAAACATGTAGAATTAAACAAAATATCAAGGCAGAGCATAGCAATCTAATGAATTCTACCTTAATCACTCATTTGTTTAATTGCAGAAGAAAAGAGAAGGGAAAATGATACACATAAACATCAGTGAACTTACAAATACATAGAGAAAAACACCATCAAAACATAGAGCCACATGGATCCCAACAAGTGCTGCAAAAGCCTAGTCTTTCCTTTGCCAAAATTGTAGAAATGAAATGTACAATAGTCTGCCAAGAAATCCCTTGTATCCAACCCTAAAAATGACTTAGAAATTACGTAATATAGACAAGCCAAACATATTCCCTTGCCTCTAGGGGTCGAGCTCATCATTCTAGGAGCTGTTTGAACTAACTCTAAACAAAGAACTGAAATCTAGGTAGTCAAACAACTTACCATTATATGCTAGGAAATTGATTCATTCATTTAATTTTCACCTTTTAGTGAATGAATCCTCTAGAACAAGTAAAAATGTGCCAATATTACATCATGGTTATCAAATTACATCATGAAAGGTCAAGAGTAACATCAAGAAGAAAAACTGGTCAAAACTGGGTGAATTTCTGAGCTGAACAGTGAAAAACAAGCAAAAATCCTCTATGCGCCGTGCTTGATTCTCTATGCATCACGCCACTTTGGAGCTAATTTTGAGGCACTTCCTAAAGTCCAAATTGAGCCCAAGTGTGCTTGTTGGAAAGCCTTGCCTGTCTAATTTCCAACCCAAGTGGAATTTTTGAATTTGGATGTCATTTTACCCTCCAAAACTTCAATCTTCCAAGACTGCTTCCTGTGGGGGCAAAAGGTGGCAGAGAGGTCATTTTTAGGGTGTTTTTGACCTTTTAGGCAACCCAGAGCTTGATAAAATCCTTAGGTAATCCATGAGCATGCATAAATTTTGATAAAAAATCCAAAAATGTAAAGTTTTCCTCTAGAGGATCTCCCAATTATAAGCGCGCGCCAAGTGGCGCTACGTGTTGGGCAGAAAAACCTGTTTTAAAGCCAAAAAATAAAAAATTGACAAAATTTTCTCCAAATTCCTTGAAATTTGGGCTGGAGGTCTATCATTGAGTATCATGTTCAGCCAAGGAAGCCTCGGCCAAGATTTGGAGCCTATCATGCCTTTTGCGTCGCTTTAGTGCTCTCCTTAGTCTTGCCTTCAGGATTTTGATCCTTGCGTTGCAAACGTGATTTCGTGCCCAATAATGGTTTTTCATGTGCCTGAGCATGTCCTTGTCCTTTTTTTCCTTCGCCAACAACTTCTCAAGATGAGTATTGGCCCTCTCAAGCCAAGACTCTCGATCAGCCTCTATCTCCTGCTCCAATGAAGTGAACTCTATCCTCCTCCTTCGGGCAGCTTGGCGGTTTTGCCGAATGTTTTGTAACTCCATGACTGTATGCTGATCCTCCAACTATTTGTTTCACTGCTCCAAATAATTGATGACCCATTGAGCTCTCTGCAACTTGTTGGTCAATGCATCCATCTCAGCTTTCTGCTCTTGAATAATCTCCCTTAGCTTTGAGCTAGAAGAGATCACATCATCATTGATGAGGATAAAATCAATGTTTTGGGCTTCTGAAGGACCCTCATCCTGCATAGGCCTCTTGCCTTTGTCCTGTACCTGTGGTGCTGATGTCGGAAGCGAGGCCCCTTCCACACCGGGTGGAGATAACACTCGCTTTGCTGCTGCAAACAATCCTCTCGTGCCTCTCTGATAGGTGACATATGCCGGCACACTAGTAGTCTCTGCCTCCTGACCTCCATGCTGATATGAAGGTTCACCGGTATGATGGAAAACCTCCTGATGAACTACTGAAGCTATGAAATACTCACAGGAAATGAAATCTTCCCATGTGATACACTGCAAACCAAGATGATGCACAACAATGATCTTGATGAGCGCATAGTGATACATGCCGTTGTACTGCTGTTCCGAAGTCTTCTTCTACACAAGAGTGGTCATCCTCTTGATGTTTTGGCACACGAAATATGGAATGTTCATCAACCTCACTCTCGTGAAATGCATCAGTAACTTGATATGGTATGCATAGAGGCGTGAGAAGCGACCTTCACAACTAAAGTATCTGATAATGAGTCTCATCAATGGCGCATAAGGTTCCTTCAGAAACTGAAATGGGAAAACTCTCCTGAGCTGCTTCAAATAGCTAGGCCTGATGTAAGGTTCATAATATGATCTATCCAGCTGCTGCCTCTTGTTCCACTCTTCCCCTATATTTGGTATCCCGGTGGCCTAAGAGATGGTTTGTGGTGTCAAGGTGAAGTTTACTACAACAAGAGTAACATGACTATCATGCAAATGTAAAACAAACAATTGAACTAACTCTTGATGATGCTGGATCTGAGAAATCATCTCACAATACTGAAAGCATGACAGTTGCTGAAATCATGTCATTGCAAGCGGGCAGGTCTACAATTGAGTTAAGGAAGTAGGCTCTTCTCTAACATGTCTGCCACCTTTTCGAGGCCTTCTCGGCACATTAAGCTCAGTGGTTGAGTCACTGTTTTTCTCATATTCTTGCTCATATGATGAATCTATTTCTATCATGGTGCTACAATGTGTATGTTGATTGGTTTAACAAAGAGATATAGGTGATGTGTTTTCAATGCCGAATGTGCCAAAGGGAAATGGGACAGTGGGAAAAGCAGATGATGGAGTTTATCAAGTGAAGAAATGTTGCAAACAATCACTTTTAGGGATGTAGGGATTTGGGGAATGATATGGGAATGATATAGTGATAAATGATATAGGAGAGGGAGAATGATGATAGGGACTGATATGATTGTAGAATAAGGAAAATGGGAAGCTAGGATATGAGTGGTTTGGGCGGTCAGGGGATGGGAAAATATCACAGGTGGGAAAGGAGAGTTGGCACCACCATCATAATTTAAAAACACCAAATTTAAAACCCCAAAGGAGTAGCTTTTGATATACACACAGGGTTTATATTTCAAACTTTAAAACCTTTGAATTCTCCCTCCAAACAACACCAACACAATTTAAATTCAATAGAAGCACGTTTGAACTTACTTGGAGCAGAAATAATGGCGTTATTTGAGTTTTGATGACTGCAGGGATAAAAAACCGGCCTGTCGGCTCTGTGCGCTGCGCCTCCTGGATGCGCTACGACAATACAAAATTAAACAGGAAAATTCAGACCAATGCGCCGCGTGGCCTATATGCGCCGCGACCTCCTCCAATGCGCCGCAACCTCGTCGAGCACACAGTTTTGGCTTTCAAACAATAAATTCGCTCCTCCCAAACTCAAGTCCACTTCAAATGATCTCTTGGCATACCAATGGTGTTTTAAACAATGAAAATGTCTTACACAGTGGTGGGTTTGATTTTTGCTTCTTGAAAAACCCACTTTCTTATGTTTTAACTTTGGCACTTTTTCACTTTAATACAACTCTGTTCTTTTTGTTTCCTCTTTGATTTTTGGCTTAGAATGATGAAATTCTTGTCAATTTTTTGCAGGGATGATGGCATCGAGTTTGGGCAAAGGATGACCAGGGCTGCATCTGAAGAATTCAACAACTGAAAAACTTTTGAAAATTACATGGCAATTTATTACAAAACAAAATGACGAATTTTCTTCAAAACAGAGTTTTGAAGAAAAGTCATAGTCAAGCATATGATGATGAAAATATTGGAAATGAAAACTTATTAAGGACCTCCCTCATGGGTCTGCTGGCATTGTTGGACATTGTTGAAGACACAATTTGTGAAACCCTAGACCTAGTGACTGAAATGACTCTGCTGATCAAAAGACTAAAACAGGACTGTAAGTGACTTTAAAAGCTTGATTAAAACACCTAAGCCAGCAGGTATAAGGCATGAGGGGTAATGAATAACAAGACCCTCCCGTCAGATTATGGCATGCCCCTAGCGGAATGAAACTGAGTGAATCGAGCGAGAAACCTAAAAATGAAATGCAATAAGAGAAATGATCTCTGGCGGAGGGATGTAAAGACCGACTCTAACATTGGCTCCAATGGGGATGGTAGCTCCTAGGAGGTGCCAAGAACGACAGATCTTTGGAAGAGATAGATAGTGCCTTCATCCATTGGGATATGGAGTCATAATTTCGACAAACAACACAAGACTTTGACTCATTTATTGACTGAAACGTGACTCAAACTGACTCAATGGTGAAACTGAAATGACTGAAAAACTGACTCGACAAACTGAACTCAAAACTGAAATCTTTCTTCAGAATTATAGCCTTCACTTCGGGCCCCAGACTGAAGAAAAGATCACAGCACACACTTGCAATGGAAACTGAAATAAAATGGTATTTACAGTGACAATGTAAATAGCAGAAATAACTCAAAAATGATACCGCTTGAGCAGTCGACCATTGACCGACCCTCCTAGACAATCTTCCCCGTTCATCTCCTTTAGAAGACAGGCATTCTGACCCTGATATGCTGCAATCTTAAAAGGACATTTCCAGAGATTTTCAAAGTTACCGTGCTTTCCCTTTTCCTCATTCCTTGCATCCCATTTTAGCACCACATCATCCAACTGAAATTTGTCCACCTTCACTTTTCTGTCATAAATTTTCTTAATTCTCTCCTGCAACTTGAACGTGTTTTGAAAAACATCTTCCCATGTCTGCTGCAAATGGATCATTTGATTTAGTCTTCTCTGCATTGGATCATCTTCACTACCAGCCTCTTGAAGAAGTTTGACTACCGGAGCTGCGAGAGAGGTAGGAAACACTGTATCAACTCCATAAACTAGCTCTAAAGGGGACATAAACAACTTGTTCAGCCTTTCAATTTCTAAACTTATCATCCAAAAGCTTAGAATTCTCAGATGTACTAGGGCGATTTACAGGTCAAGTGTCACGATTACACGCTAGACTGGATATTGATTGAAGCAGCGTTTATCTACTTGCGCTAATGCAAAGCAAAAGCGTTTTGAAGGCTACCTGGCATAACTTCAGGCTCTGTCTGTAGCTTATAAAATGAATGACATCAACAAGCAAACCATTTTTCCCCAGTATGGTCACCACTATGTTAGAGCCTAGATTTGCCTCAGGTTGAAAAGGCAAGATTCTAGGTCCACATCAAACCACGCTCAGTCTCGTAGCTAGCCCTACGAGGACAGGAGAGGGCTCTCTCTGGGTCAATCTCAGTGAAAGATAATTGACGGGGCTTGAGATAACTGAAATACAAACTAATTTTAGGCTAGGTATGAAGTGCAAGGATTTGTTTTGAGTTTTTGGGGGGTTTTGTTGGAAAAAAGGGACAAGCAAATTTTGGGTCCGGGGATGAGGCCAGATTTTTGCAGAGTTCAAGTAGGGGCATGATAGGCAGTAGTTTTGATGCTTTGGATTGAATGAATGGGTGGATCAGACTGATGAGGAGCCAAGGAGGGTAAGAGGGTCTCAAGAGTCCTCCTCAATCAGATGAAAACATGTAGAATTAAACAAAATATCAAGGCAGAGCATAGCAATCCAATGAATTCTACCTTAATCACTCATTTGTTTAATTACAAAAGAAAAGAGAAGGGAAAATGATACACATAAACATCAGTGAACTTAAAAATACATAGAGAAAAGCACCATCAAAACATAGAGCCACATGGATCCCAACAAGTGCTGCAAAACCCTGGTCTTTCCTTTGCCAAAACTGCAGAAATGAAATGTACAATAGAGTGCCAAGCAATCCCCCGTATCCAACCCTAAAAATGACTTAAAAATTACATAATATAGAAAAGCCAAACCTATTCCCTTGCCTATAGGGGTCAAGCTCATCATTCTAGGAGTTGTTTGAACTAACTCTAAATAAGGAACTGAAATCTAGGTTGTTATGAAACCAGCTCAAGAAAAGATAGAAAAGATAGATCAACACCTTAGAATTCAGCCTCTTCGAGGGGGCAACCTCCTTTACATTACATAAATGAACAATTCTTTGATGATTCAAATGACAAAACCTCCTTTCTATATATAGGAGTCTAAGGAGTCACAATATAATCCAGCCGACCTAACAATAATAATATAAAGCCACAAAAATAACAATAGAGGGATTCTATGGGGCACAGTAATAACAATATGGGGGCAATAGGGGCACAACAATATTAATAAGGGGTATAACTACAATAGTAATGGGGCAATCACTAGTATTATAGGGACCCAACATGCCCCTCTCCTTCAAAAAAGTGTTGTCCTCAACGCTTGAGTAGTTCTGGATACTTCTGCATAAAATCCTCATCCTCCCATGTGGAATCTTCAGCGGATAAGTTCTTCCACTTGATAAGATACTCTGAAATTGATCGATTTCGTAGTTTTCAAGTTCTTGTTTCTGTGACTGCTTCCAGTTCCAATATAATTGTTCCTTCCTCGTCAAGTTCTGGAAATATTGTTTAAACTGGGAGCTTGTCACCTATAACCTTCTTTAAACATGAAACATGGAAAACTGGGTGCAATCGAGAAGCTGCAGGAAGCTCCAATTTGTATGCCATAGTACCAATCTTTTGCAACACCTTGTATGAACCATAATACTTTGGTGATAATTTATTATCCTTCTTAGCTTTCTTGAGGGACATTTGCTTATATGGTTGTAGCCGTAGGAATACCCAATCACCTACATCAAAACTTATTTCACTGCGATGTTGATCTGCCTGTTGTTTCATTCTATTCTGTTCCAACACGAGGTTATCCTTTAAGAGTTGGAGGACTTGTTGTTGATGTTCAATGTGATGTTCCACTGCCTAAACGTTAGAATTTTCTCTTAAATATGATGTGATGGATGGTGGTTGATACCCATAAAGTGCCATAAATGGGGTCATTTTTGTTGTTGTATGGAAGGAAGTGTTGTACCACCATTCAACCAGAGGCAACCATTTGACCCACTGTGTCTGTTTATCAGATACAAAGCAACGAAGATATCCTTCCAAACATTTGTTTACTATCTCAGTTTGCCCATCAGATTGAGGATGATAAGATGAGCTATGAGCTAACTGAGTACCAAGACAAGAAAACAATTCTGTCCAAAAATTTCCAGTGAAAATGGGATCCCTGTCACTTACAATAATCTTTGGGTTTCCATGTAGCTTTTGAATTGTTTCCATAAATGTAGTAGAAACTGTACTGGCTTTAAATGGATGTGATAATGCACAAAAGTGTGCATACTTGGTAAGTCTGTCAACTACCACCATGATGACACTTTTTCCCTCAGACTTGAGTAAACCTGTGATAAAATCCATTGAAACCTCCTCCCAACGTTGGCTTGGAATGGATAAAGGTTGTAATAGACCCGGTGTCTTAATTGTTTCAACTTTATTTTGTTGGCAAACCAAACATTCCGCCACAAACTTTTGAATATCTGATTTAAGGCCATCCCAAAAAAATTCCTTCTTAACCCTGTGGTAATTTTTTAAAAATCCTGAGTGCCCTCCTAAGGGAGAAGTATGCAATTCCATAAGAATCTTTTGTTCTAGCTGGGAATTCTTACAGAGGTATAAGCGATCTTTGTACCAGAACGAATCATTTTGCCAGCTAAATGTATCAGACGTACTGGAATCTTGTTGTAACTTTCTAATAAGTGCCCACACTTTTTCGTTATTCTTCCATTCCTCCCTTGCTTCGTTTATCCAATCTGGTCGGATAATAGAAATGGTGCACAACAATGCTTCCACATCCTCATCCTTTCTTGAGAGTGCATTTTCCACCACATTTTTCTTCCCTTTTTTGTAGATGATTTCAAAGTCATAACCCAACATTTTTGTGACCCACTTTTGTTGCTCTTTAGAGGATAATATTTGTTCTAAAAAGTATTTAAGGCTATCATGATCCGTTTTTACCTTGAAGTGTCTTCCCATTAGGTAGGGTCGCCATTTCTTAAGTGCATGGAGTATTGCCAACATTTCCTTCTCATAAATAGCTTTTCTTAAAAACTTTCCCTTGATTGGACGACTTTCAAAAGCAATGGGTCTTTCATCTTGCATTAGAACAACACCAATTCCATTTCCTGAAGCATCACATTCCACAATAAAGGTTTTTGTGAAGTCCGATGTAGCTAAGACCGGTGCTTGGCACATTGCCTCTTTAAGATGTTCAAAGGCCTTTGTTGCTTCCGGAGTCCATGAAAATGCATCTTTCTTCAATAATGTTGTTAGAGGTGCTGCTATTCTCCCATAATTCTTAACAAACTTGCTATAATACCCTGTCAACCCGAGAAATCCTCGCAGATGCTTTATGGATGTGGGGATTTTCCATTCCTTAATGGCTTTAATTTTGCTAGGGTCTACCTCAACTCCTTCATGAGATACAATATGACCCAGATATTCCACCTCCTGGACTCCAAAGAAACATTTGGATCTTTTTGCTATAATTGTTTCTCCTCCAATAGTTGTAGCACCCTGTCAACATGTTCAACATGATCCTTCCAATACTTGCTGTAGATTAGTATATCATCAAAAAATACTAACACAAATTTTTGAAGGAATGGTTTGAAAATTGAATTCATCAAACCTTGAAATGTTGAAGGTGCATTGGTAAGGCCAAAAGGCATGACCAAAAATTCATAATGACCCTCATGAGTTCTAAATGTTGTTTTCGGAATGTCTTCAGTCTTCATTCTGATTTGATGATATCCTAAACGAAGATCCAACTTGGTGAAGTAAATTGATCCATGCAATTGATCCAGTAATTCATCAATGACAGGAATGGGGAACTTATCTTTAATAGTGAGCTTGTTGAGCTCCCTATAATCCGGACACATGCACCATGATCCATCCTTCTTGTGTACCAATAGTACTGGAGCAGAGAAAGAACTTTGACTCGGTTGAATTATACCAGCCTCTAGCATTTCTGCAACCATACGTTCAATTTCACTCTTTTGGACATAGGGATATCTGTACGGCCTGATGTTTGGAGGAACACTTATTGGAATCAGATGAATAGCATGATATGATCACGCATAGGTGGGAGACCTTTGGGAGTCTCAAATAGCTTGGAATGATTGTCCAGGACTTTTTGGAGATCTGGAGAAATAGATGATTCCGATGTGGAAACATCTAACAAACATAATTGTGAAATTACACCTCTTTGCTCCTTTTTTAGAAGCTTTGTCATACCATTAGAGCTGATTATCTTTCCTGGTTTCCCTGCAATACCCCTTAATTCAACTTCCCTTCCTTCCGTAGAAAATTTGATGAAAATCTATTGAAAATTAAAAGCTATTGTACCCAAGGATTGTAGCCATTGGACTCCTAGTACAATGATGGGGCCAGCCCACGTGGTCTCGCTGTCTAAACGCTGATGTGTTATGTACTCACAATATATATATTAATGAAACTGATTTTGGATATAAGTGTCATTTGATTTTTAATCTTTGTGATATTTATTTGGGTTACGGTGTGTGTACCTTGATTGTCTGTCTATTGGACAACTGTCCCTCCTCAGGATTTTGCAAAACCCGCCTTGGCTTGGGGTTTTACACCATTCACGCTCATTTGGTTTTCATTGTTCCTCTGGTCTTTGTCTCTGCGAGCTCGTGGTGATTCCTGGTGATTTCTGTATTTTCCATTGTGAGTTTATGAGTTTTTTCTGCCTGGTCGACGGAGTGATGTGCTCCTGGTTGCGGTCGTGGTCTCAGTCGTTCTAAGTCTCGGCCTGTATGCTATTGTTTGCTCAGCGAAACCCTGGTAAGGTTTGCGTTATGGAATTTGTTTGCATTGTATATTCTCTGTCACTGTGGGTATATATTCGGCCTTAATGTCTGCCTCTGTGCGTTTTGGTCAATTTCTGCCTGTAACTCACAAGGGTTTACAGCTAGTCGAGAGCTGCAAGGTTCATGGTGACATTCACTTCGGCTCTGGTTCGTTGGTTCCCAGATTCGACAGGTTATGGTGGCATTCTCTATTCGTTCCTCCGTCAGCTTCGCTTGGTAAGTTTCTGTTCCATGCTAGACTCTTCCTTCGCTGTTCTTCCTGAGTCTAATGGCCTGGCTCCTTGGTGAGCAGGAGGTTCGTCCGGGTGAGAAGTACAGCTACGGCTTGCCTTTCAGGTAACGATACCCATTCCTTTTGTTCAATATCTTCGTTCCAGTTCTCTATTTTTTTTGTGGTTGGAACCTAACCCTTGTTCCGTTTGCATTTGTGCAGGTGGAGCCGTTCGTTGGTCTTGATGCCTAGACTTTCGGCTGCCCCGAACAGTATACGGGTATAATCGTTCTGTTGTTGTAGTTTTCCTGTCTGGGTCTTCCGACTTGTGGGGTCTGTTTGTTTTTATGTTGGCCTTGTGCCACTGTCTGTTCTTGGTTCCTTAGCTATTAGGCTTGGTGGTAGATTTAAGGAATGAGTTTGGACTCTATGCGGTTGGCTTCTGGTTGTAGTTGTGTCAGTTCCCCCATCTGCGAACTGGGTTGGTATTGTAATTTTTTTGAACAGAGAATGTGAATATATATATGGACTTTGGATGACTGTATTATAACCCTATGAATTTATGCGGAAATAAATTTTGTATCGCTCTCGTAGTTTGTTTACATACCTGCTATGATTGTTTATGCCTGAACGTTTTGGTTGTGTGGCCTGTACTGGTCGTTGTTACTCTTCGTTCGATTTAATTGTCTTTTCACTCTGGTTCAGAATCTGTAGTGGTATATTAACAATATTCACACCATAAAAGACTTAGACAACATTAAGTCATACAACATTTGAGGACGCTTGTAGGATTGTATGTGCACTGAATAATGAATATATTCTTTTACTGTTAATTTCTTTTTCACAGTCGAACCCGTATTGGGCTTGTTTTCCTCCTTTTGTAGCACTGTTCTCAAACAGTTGGATAACTACTGTTAGTTTGTGTTGTCGATTATAGTAGTTATTTCATATATGAAACTTCTTCATAACTAGCTAGCACATTTTCCTTTACATACATTTACAACAGTAATATAACTGTTTGGAAACAAACGATTATAACTAATTACTACTGTTCCTAATTAGAAGTCATTACATTATTCTCAGGCATTTTAAACAGAAAAGTAACATAAAAACAAAAAATAAAAATAAAGACAGATATACTGTCCATCCAGTGAGTTGTGTTCTCTGTCCTTTTCAGAAACCATGTCAACCTTCCTTCCGTCTTTTCCCTGTTAGCCAGATGCTCCTGCATCAGGCTCCCGGGGTAAAAGAAATTCATGGCTCCGTTCCATGAGTTCCTCCACTGAATAGCCAGCCTTCTGTATCTGCGCCGCATCGAGCCATGAGCTGTCCTCCATTGGACGGTCTCTCCACTTGACGAGGTAACGTAGATATTCTTTCCTATGTGTCTTCTTGGCTACCTGGGTGCTGAGGATCCCTTCAATCTCATGGGACTGGGCCGAAGGCAATTGTTTCTTCCAAGAACTGTCTCCAAGTTGGGTGTCCCGTTCTGGCTGTACCACACTATCATCCTCTGCTTGGGCATTATATGGGAACAGATCCGCCACATTGAAAATAGGTGATATGCCTATGTTAGGTGGCAGCTGAATCTCGTAAGCGTTGGCTGAAAATTTACGTAGGATTTTGCATGGACCAATTTTATTATATTTTAGTTTATTATATGTGCCCTTAGGAAACCGTTCCCGGCGCAGGTGCACAAGGACCTCATCCCCAACATTAAAATGCACCTCTCGTCGCTTTGAATCTGCTTGCTGCTTGTATTTCTATACGCTGTCCTGCAACTTTAATTTGAATTTTTCATGAAGTTCACTCATTTCTTCAGTAAAGTCTTCCCCATCTGTGCTTCTTCGTTCCAACTTTCCCAAATCTCGCAGTTCATGTATTCCCCGAGGATGCATGCCATACAAGATCTGAAATGGGCTGTGTCCAGTGCTATGATTGGGCGAATCGTTATAAGCGAATTCTGCCTGGGCGAGGGCTCGATCCCATAACCGTGAATTTTCTCCAGTTAAACTCCATAATAAATTCCCCAAGCTTCTGTTCACCACTTCTGTTTGTCCATCAGTCTGTGGATGATACGCAGAGCTAAAATTCAGTTGCATGCCCAACTTTTTCCACAGGGTGCGCCAAAAGTGTCATGTGAATTTTACACCCCTGTCTGAAATGATAGTTCTGGGTAGGCCATGTAATCTAACAACCTCCGTGAAAAACAGGTGTGCCACGTACGTGGCGTCACTAGTTTTCCGACAAGGAATAAAATGAGCCATTTTCGAAAATCTATCTACCACCACCATTACTGAATCATACCCCCGCTATGTTCTAGGCAGTCCGAGGACAAAGTCAATGCTGACCGAGTCCCATGGCCTGCTTGGAACAGGTAGTGGTGTGTAAAGTCCAGTATTCTGACTGTGTCCTTTTTACAGTTGGCAGACTTTACACCTGTTTACATATCTCTGTACATCCCTGCTCATTTTAGGCCGATAATAAAAATGTCCGAGTTGCTCCAAGGTTTTGTCGATGCCAAAATGTCTCGCTAATCCACCACTATGCTTCTCCCGTAAAATATTTTCCCTCATTGAACAGTCCGGGATACATAACTGCCCACCTCTGAACAATAATCCTTCCTGTAAATTATAGTCCAACCATGGGCTTGCATTCCTCAATACGGGATTTTGGCAGGCTTCAAAAGCTTCCTTGAAATCTGTGTCGGTTTGGTACAAATCTTTCAAATGTTCGAATCCCAGTACCTGTATGCTACTCTCTTGTAAGAGCAAGGCTCTTCTGCTCAAGGCATCCGCCACTTTGTTGGCTTGCCCACTTATGTGTTTTAACATGAAAGTGAAACTTTGCAAGTATTCTACCCACTTGGCGTGCTTATGGTTTAACTTGTGCTGCTGCATTACATATTGTAATGCCGAATTATCAGAAAACAAGACGAACTCATTGCCCAGCAGGTAGTGCCTCCAATGTTTTAAAGCTTGGACCACTGCATAAAATTCCTTGTCATACGAGGAATATTTCTGCCGACTCTCATTTAGTTTTTCACTAAAAAATGCCACTGGTCTGTCTTCTTGACTGAGCACAGCGCCAATAGCTGTTCCACTTGCGTCACACCGAACTTGAAAAAGTTTATTGAAATCGGGTAGCCTCAAGATTGGCCTCTCCGTGATCTTCCGCTTCAAAAGCTAAAAACTGTCTTCTGCCATCTTGGTCCAACAAAAAGGCTGACTGGCCTTTTTGATGGTCTC
Source organism: Pinus tabuliformis (assembly GCA_031772625.1). NCBI lineage: Eukaryota > Viridiplantae > Streptophyta > Pinopsida > Pinales > Pinaceae > Pinus > Pinus tabuliformis. Next base: position 1,878,357,361 of record CM062818.1, read on the forward strand.
TAACATTGGTGCACAGATTTCACTGAAATTTCTAATAATTTTTCGATAAAAACTTGCCAATCCGTGGAAACTACACACCTTAAATAAGCTCTTCGGTGACGGCCAACTTATAATTGCTGCAATCTTCTCGGGGTCCATTTTCAATTCATTTTCTGCAACTACAAACCCCAGATAGACCAGCTCCTTCTGTAGGAAAGTGCATTTCTTTAAGTTTATCAGTAGTTTGTTCTGCTGTAACTTCTCTAACACCCTTCGAACATGTTGATGATGTTCTCCTTTTGTTCTGCTGAAAATTAGGATATCATCAAGATAAACTATCACGAACTTGCCAATAAATTCCTTTAACATCTCATTCATCAATCTCATAAGGTACTAGGAGCGTTGCTTAATCCAAATGGCATGACTAGCCACTCGTACAACCCTTCATTAGTCTTGAAAGCTGTTTTCCACTCATCTCCTTCCCTAATTTCGATCTGATGATACCCACTCTTCAGATCAATCTTTGTAAAATAAGCTGCCCCGCTAAGACAATCCATCATGTCGTCCATCCTGGGTAAGGGAAATCTATATCGAATAGTAATTTATTAATAGCCCACGAATCTGTACACATTCACCATTCTCCACCCTTCTTAGGTGCAAGTACCGTTGGTACCGCACAAGGGCTCAAAATTTCTCTGATCAGTCCCTTATCCAACAACTCCTGCACTTGTTTACGAATTTCTTCATTGTCTTTCGAACTCATCCTATACGCTGCCTTGTTCGGCAAGCTTGCTCCAGGTATAAAATCAATATGATGGCTAATACTCCTCTTGGGAGGCAACTTATCTGGCAGATCGTCAACTACAATGTCTTGGAATTCTTTTAACAACTCCTGAATTTCTACAGGCAGTTCTGATTTTTCTGTGTTTAGCAACATCGGTTTTGTCCTCCTTACAATCACATAATTGACCTCATTTTCCTCAATCTGCTTCACAAACTGTTTTCCTCCAATTAACAATGTTTTTGTTCCACTCAGTTCTGCTGCATCCTCCTCTTTGATGGGTACAAGCATATGTTTGATCCCATCTTTCACAAATTTATAACAATTTGTCTTCCCATCGTGCGTCACCTTCCGATCATACTGCCACGGTCTCCCTAGCAGTATATGGCTGACCTCCTCTAGTGCTATCTCCCTTCTCTGTTGTCCCTGAAGCTCTGGAACTGCTGGCTTCTTCACTGTTTGTGGCAGTTCTCCCTCTGCCGTAGGACTGTCCTCGTCCTCTGCCATTTCCTCTCCCTCGCCTGTTGTTCTGCTTCCTGTTAATTTTCTCTTCAGCCTTTACAACACTCTGAAAGGCTTCTTCAATATTTCGGGGAGAGAGAATACTGATCTCGTCCAATATTTCCAACCTCAAGCCATTTACGTACCTCGCTGTTTTTTCTGGAGTATCATCCGTATAACCAGCACGTAAATTTACACGGTAAAACTCTTCTGTGATTTCCTCATTTTCAAAATACTTGTCTAATTCACTTACCCAATCCAGCAAGACATCTGCGGACAGACTGCCATCATAGTTAGGGATCTCAGGTTTGGGTTTGCTGCTGGCTAACAGTACCGATCGCAACAGTCTTAACTCTGGGGCTTCTTCCTCTGACCCATCTGTAACAGTTGCTGCCTCATCTTCACTATCATCCCCAAGTTCCGGGTCTCTTCGCCTACCTGCCTCTACTGCTTCCAAGCGAGCTGTAAGGATTCTCAACTGTTCTCTCAAACCCTCGTCTGCTACTCTGCGTGCACCTCTCCCACGTCCTCGTCTTTGTACTTCCATCTTCCTCTACTTCCTCAAAATGCTGCTCTGATACCACTTGATGGGGCCAGCCCACGTGGTCCCGCCGTCTAAACGCTGATGTGTTATGTACTCACAATATATATATATATATATTAATGAAACTGATTTTGGATATAAGTGTCGTTTGATTTTTAATCTTCGTGATATTTATTTGGGTTACGATGTGTGTACCTTGATTGTCTGTCTATTGGACAATTGTCCCTCCTCGGGATTTTGCAAAACCCGCCTTGGCTTGGGGTTTTACAACATTCGCACTCATTTGGTTTTCATTGTTCCTCCGGTCTTTGGCTCTACGAGCTCCTGGCGATTCCTGGTGACTTCTGTATTTTCCGTTGTGAGTTTATGAGTTTTTTCTGCCTGGTCGACGGAGTGATGTGCTCCTGGTTGCGTTTGTGGTCTCAGTTGTTCTAAGTCTCGGCCTGTTTGCTATTGTTTGCTTAGCGAAACCCTGGTAAGGTTTGCGTTATGGAATTTGTTTGCATTGTACATTCTCTGTCATTGTGGGTATATATTTCGGCCTTAATGTCTGCCTCTGTGCGTTTTGGTCAATTTCTGCCTATAACTCACAAGGGTTTACAGCTAGTTGAGAGCTGCAAGGTTCATGGTGACATTCGCTTCGGCTCTGGTTCGTTGGTTCCCAGATTCGACAGCTTATGGTGGCATTCTCCGTTCGTTCCTTCGTCAGCTTTGCTTGGTAAGTTCCTGTTCAATGCTAGACTTTTCCTTCGCTATTCTTCCTGAGTCTAATGGCCTGGCTCCTTGGTGAGCAGGAGGTTCTTCCGGGTGAGAAGTACGGCTACGGCTTGCCTGTCAGGTAACGATACCCGTTCCTTTTGTTCAATCTCTTCGTTCGAGTTCTCTATTTTTTTGTGGTTGGAACCTAACACTTGTTCTGTTTGCCTTTGTGCAGGTGGAGCCGTTCGTTGGTCTTGATGCCTAGACTTTCGGCTGCCTCGAACAGTATACGGGTAGAATCGTTCTGTTGTTGTAGTTTGCCTGTCTGGGTCTTCCAACTTGTAGGGTCTGTTTGTTTTTACGTTGGCCTTGTGCCGTTGTCTGTTCCTGGTTCCTTAGCTATTAGGCTTGGTGGTAGATTTAAGGAATGAGTTTGGACTCTATGAGGTTGGCTTCTGTTTGTAGTTGTGTCAGTTCCCACGTCTGCGAACTGGGTTGGTCTTGTAATTGTTTTGAACAGAGAATGTGAATATATATATGGACTTTGGATGACTATATTATAACCCTGTGAATTTATGCGGAAATAAATTTTGAATCGCTCTCGTAGTTTGTTTACATACCTGCTATAATTGTATATGCCTGAACGTTATGGTTGTGTGGCCTGTACTGGTCGTTGTTGCTCTTCGTTCGATTTAATTGTCTTTTCGCTCTGGTTCAGAATCTGTAGTGGTAATTTAACAACGTTCACACCATAAAAGAATTACACAGCATTAAGTTATACACCATTTGAGGATGCTTGTAGGAATTGTATGTGCAATGAATAATGAATATATTCTTTTACTGTTAATTTCTTTTTCACAGTGGAACCCGTATTGGGCTTGTTTTCCTCCTTTTGTAGCACTGTTCTCAAACAGTTGGATAACTGATATTAGTTTGTGTTGTCGGTTTAGTAGTTATTTCATATATGAAACTTCTTCATAACTAGCTAGCACATTTTCCTTTACATGCATTTACAACAGTAATATAACTGTTTGGAAACAAACGATTCTAACTAATTACTACTATTCCTAATTAGAATTCATTACATTATTCTCAGGCATTTTAAACAGAAAAGTAAAATAAAAACAAAAAAATAAAAATAAAGACAGATATACTGTCCATCCAGTGAGTTGTGTTCTCTGTCCTTTTCAGAAACCATGTCAACCTTCCTTCCGCCTTTGCCCTGTTAGCCAGATGCTCCTGCATCATACAACATCAGCACCTCCCATTGGAATGGAAAGCATTGGGCTAGTAAATACATATTCTCCCAATGATAGCTTGATATTATGGCACTTTCCAGAGCAATTTATTGTTCCTCCATTTGCAATCATCACTTGACACTCTAGTGCTGGATATAGGAAGCAATTCAATTCTTTTGCTACCTTATAATGAATAAAATTGTGGGTGCTTCCTGAATCATTCAACACTATTACCTTTTTCTTCTTGATTTGTCCTTCTATCTTGATGGTTTGAGGAGTGGTAATTCCTGCCAATGCATTACAAGATATGGTTGGATTTATTTGTTCTTCATCTAGGCTTTGTTCTTGGAGTATATCCTCTTCTTTTGACCTTTCTTGTTCCTTTTCTTCTTCCTTTTCACAATCTATGTAGAATAATTTCTTCTCAGCACACTTATGACCTTTATTGTATTTGCTATCACAACTGTAACAAAGCCCTTTTGCTATTTTTTCTTCCAATTGTTGTGGTGTCAAACTTATAGGTTGTGGAAGACTAGGGGCAACAACACTTCCGTCTTTATAGTTGTGAGTGGTATGCTTCCTGGTTGCCATAATTTTGCTTTCCATTTTTCTTGCTAACCTGAATGCCTTCTCTAATGAATCAGGTTCCCAAAGGCGAACATCATGTTGGATATTATCCTTTAAAGACCCTATAAACACATCAATCCTATGCTCCTCTGGAATATCTTTTACCCTTTAAAGTGTTGCTTTTTGTATCCTCATAATGTGCTATCAATTCTCTCGTAAAAATTTCCCAAGTGATAAATTGTTTATGAGAGCAAAGCCATTGATACCATACAAATTGATTTGGTTCCAAATATAAAGTTTCCACACGTACCTTTTGTGTGTTTTGCACATTATTGATATCGAAGAATTGCTCCATCTGTAATATCCATGTGGCGGGATCCTTGCCATCAAACTTCCTCATATCGACTTTTGGAATATGGTGAGTCTTCGATCCAAAATTAGAGTCTATGGAATCATGATTAACATTTCTTTTGTTCTCATCATGAGTTTCCTTTATTACCCTTTCACCCTTAGTGACCATTTCTTGTAGCAACTTATTCATATTTATCTTCAATTCTTCCATCTTATCATCCATGCCATCAATTTTAGCTTCTACGCCTTTCTTTAAACAATCCATCTTAGCTTCTACACCTTTCTTTAAACCATCCATTAGCTTCTACATCTTTCCTTAAACCATCCATCTTAGATTCTGTTGCTTTTTGTGCAAGTGACACTTGTTGCACTTGTTCTTGTAATTTTGATATATCATATAACATTTCTTCTTCTTCTTCATGAGTCATGCTAGAGCTTTCAGGTTCCTTACTAGGTGTTTGCATTTTCTTTCCTCAGGTCATCAGTTATCGATAATAATGCTCTATTATGCCCTTTGAATTCCTTCAAAATAATTTTTCAAACCAAGCTAAGCAAAAATTTAAGAAAATCTACACACCGTTTTTCACTTTGTAGGAGCTCGATATTGCCTCTGATGTATCTCTGTACTTTCCGATCATCTAGTTCTGAATTTGTGACCTGCAGTAGCCCTTTGTGTCCTCTTTCCAATGCCACAAGTCTGACCAAAATTGGATTCTCCAAGGAAGAGTTATGCGAAATCTCCCACAGTGACTTGATTATAGACTAGTCCTCTTTTTGTACCCATGAGTCCATCCTCTTTCTGTAACTTCTTACGAAATTTCAATCCGATCTCCAGAGAGAAAGTTATGACGATTTTCCGCAGGCCACCTGTTTGGAATGTAATTCAGGAGTCTGCAAAAAGACCAACTTCCTCAGATCATATCTCCGCAAATATAGCGCGAAAAGCTCTAAAATTTGGACCCGAGGTTTAGCGCAATTTCTTCTCAAATGGGTTTTTTTCGCAACTTCTGAAACATCGCAGAAAAAAAGTTATAGCAAAAATGCCAGGATGACCTGTTTGAAGCAGCGAAACCCTAGAATCCAAAACTCTGATACCAAATGTTATGAAACCAACTCAAGAAAATATAGAAAAGATAGATCAACGCCTTAGAATTCACCCTCTTCGAGGGGGAAACCTCCTTTACATTACATAAATGAACAATTCTTTGATGATTCAAATGAAAAAACCTCCTTTCTATATATAGGAGTCTAAGGAGTCACAATATAATCCAGCCGACCTAACAATAATAATGTAAAGCCACAAAAATAACAATAGAGGGATTCTATGGGGCACAGTAATAACAATATGGGGGCAATAGGGGCACAAAAATATTAATAAGGGGTATAACTACAATAGTAATGGGGTAATCACTAGTATTATAGGGACCCAACATAAGTAGTCAAACAACTTACCCCTATATGCTAGGAAACTGATTCATTCATTTAATTTTTACCTTCTAGTGAATGAATCCTCTAGAACAAGTAAAAATGTGCCAATATTACATCATGAAGGGTCAAGAGTAACATTAAGAAGCAAAACTGGTCAAAATTGGGCGAATTTCTGAGCTCAACAGTGAAAAACAGGCAAAAATCCTCTATGCGCCACGCCTGATTCTCTATGCGTCACGCCACTTTTGGAGCTGATTTTGTGGCACTTTATAAAGTCAAAATTGAGCCCAAGTGTGCTTGTTGGAAATATCTACCTGTCTACTTTCCAACCCAAGTGGAATTTCTGAATTTGGATGTCATTTTCCCCTCCAAAACTTCAATCTCCCAAGACTGCTTCCTGTGGGTGCAAAAGGTGGCAGAGAGGTCATTTTTAGGGTGTTTTTGACCTTTTAGGCAACCCAGAACTTGATGAAATCCTTAGGTAATCCATGAGCATGCATAAATTTTGATAAAAAATCTAGAAATGCAAAGTTTTCCTCCAGAGGATCTCCCAATTATAAGCGCGCGCCAAGTGGCGCTACGCGTTGGGCAGAAAAACCTGTTTTAAAGCCAAAAAATTCAAAATTGACAAAATTTTCTCCAAATTCCTTGAAATTTGGGCTGGAGGTCTATCATTGAGTATCATGTTCAGCCAAGGAAGCCTCGGCCAAGATTTGAAGCCTATCATGTTTTTTGCGTCACTTTAGTGCTCTCCTTAGTCTTGCCTTCAGGATTTTGATCCTTGCATTGCAAACGTGATTTCGTGCCCAATAATGGTTTTTCATGTGCCTGAGCATGTCCTTGTCCTTGTTTTCCTTCGCCAACAGCTTCTCAAGATGAGTATTGGCCCTCTCAAGCCAAGACTCTTGATCAACCTCTATCTCCTGCTCCAATGAAGTGAACTCTATCCTCCTCCTTCGGGCAGCTTGGCGGTTTCGCCGAATGTTTTGTAACTCCATGACTGTATGCTGATCCTCCAACTGTTTGTTTCGCTGCTCCAAATAATTGATGACCCATTGAGCTCTCTGCAACTTGTCGGTCAATGCATCTATCTCGGCTTTCTGCTCCTGAATAATCTCCCTCAGCTTTGAGCTAGAAGAGCTCACATCATCATCGATGAGGATAAAATCAGTGTTTTGGCCTCCTGAAGGACCCTCATCCTGCATAGGCCTCTTGCCTTTGTCCTGTACCTGTGGTGCTGATGTCAGAAGTGAGGCCCCTTCCACACCGGGTGGAGATAACACTCGCTTTGCTGCTGCAAACAATCCTCTCGTGCCTCTCTGATAGGTGACATATGCCGGCACACTAGTAGTCTCTGCCTCCTAACCTCCATGCTAATATGAAGGTTCACCGGTATGATGGACAACCTCCTGATGAACTACTGAAGTTATGAAAAACTCACGGGAAATGAAATCTTTCCATGTGATACCCTACAAACCAAGCTGATGCACAGCAATGATCTTGATGAGCGCATAGTGATAAATGTTGTTGTACTGCTGTTATGGAGTCTTCTTCTGCACAAGAGTGGTCATCCTCTTGATGTTTTGGCACATGAAATATGGAATGTTCATCAACCTCACTCTCGTGAAATGCATCAGTAACCTGATATGGTATGCATAGAGGCGTGAGAAGCGACCTTCACAACTAAAGTATTTGATAATGAGTCTCATCAACGACGCATAAGATTCCTTCAGAAACTGAAATGGGAAAACTCTCCCGGGCTGCTTCATAGCTAGGCCTGATGTAAGCTTCATAATATGATCTATCCAACTGCTGCCTCTTGTTCCACTCTTCCCCTATATTTGGTATCTCGGTGGCCTGAGAGATGGTTTGTGGTGTCAAGGTGAAGTTTACTCCAGCAAGAGTAACATGACTATCATGCAAATGTAAAACAAACAACCAAACTAACTCCTAATGATGCTGGATCTGAGCAATCATCTCACAATACTGAAAGCATGACAGTTGCTGAAAGAATGTCATTGCAAGCGGGAAGGCTTGGAATTGAGTTAAAGAAGTAGGCTCTTCTCTGACATGTCTGCCACCTTTTCGAGGCCTTCTTGGCACATTAAGCTCAGTGGTTGAGTCACTGTTTTGCTCATATTCTTGGTCATATGATGAATCTGTCTCTATCATGGTGCTGCAATGTGTATGTTTGATTGGTTTAACAAAGAGAAATAGGTGATGTGTTTTCAATGCCGAATGTGCCAAAGGGAAATGGGACTGTGAGGAATATGGGATAGTGGGAAAAGCGGATGATGGAGTTTATCAAGTGAAGAAATGTTGCAAACAGTCACTTTTAGGGATGTAGGGATTTGGGGAATGATATAGGGATAAATGATATAGGAGAGGGAGAATGATGATAGGGACTGATATGATTGCAGAACAGGGAAAATGGGCAGCTGGGATATGAGTGGTTTGGGCGGTCAGTGCATGGGAAAAGATCACAGGTGGGAAAGGAGAGTTGGCACCACCATCATAATTTCAAAACACCAAATTTAGAACCCCAAAGGAGCAGATTTTGATATACACATAGGGTTTATATTTCAAACTTTCAAACCTTTGAATTCTCCTTCCAAACAACAACCAACACAAGTTAAATTCAATAGAAGCACGCTTGAACTTACTTGGAGCAGAAAAAATGGCGTTGTTTGAGTTTTGATGACTGCAGGGATAAAAAACCGGCCGGTCGGCTCTGTGCGCCGCGCAAAAACCCAGTGCGCCAAGCCTCCGGGATTTGCCGCGACAGTGCAAAATTACACAGGAAAATTCGGCCCAATGCGCCGCATGGCCTATATGCGTCGCGACCTCCTCCAATGCACCGCGACCTCGTCCAGCACACAGTTTTGTCTTTCAAACAATAAATTTTCTCCTCCCAAACTCAAGTCCAGTTCAAATGATCTCTTGTCATACCAATGTTGTTTTAAACAATGAAAATGTCTTACACAGTGGTGGGTTTGATTTTTGCTTCTCCAAAAACCCACTTTCTTATGTTTTAACTTTGGCACTTTTTCACTTTAATACAACTCTGTTATTTTTGTTTCCTCTTTGATTTTTGGCTTAGAATGATGAAATTCTTGTCAATTTTTTGCAGGGATGATGGCATCGAGTTTGGGCAAAGGATAACCAGGGTTGCATCTGAAGAATTCAATAATTGAAAAACTTATGAAAATTACATGGCAATTTATTACTAAACGAAATGACGAATTTTCTTCAAAACAGAGTTCTGAAGAAAAGTCATAGTCGAGCATATGATGATGAAAATATTGGAAATGAAAACTTATTAAGGACCTCCCTCATGGGTCTGCTGGCATTGTTGGACATTGTTGAAGACACAATTTGTGAAACCCTAGACCTAGTGACTGAAATGACTCTGCTGATCAAAAGACTAAAACAGGACTGTAAGTGACTTTAAAAGCTTGATTAAAACACCTAAGCCAACAGGTATAAGGCTTGAGGGGTAATGAATAAAAAGATCCTCCCGTCAGATCATGGCATGCCCCTAGCAGAATGCAACTAAGTGAATCGAGCGAGACACCTAAAAATGAAATGCAATAAGAGAAATGATCTCTAACGGAGGGATGTAAAGATCGACTCTAACAGGCTACAACCTTCTCTCTTCCTCTAGGGATCACGTTTCATAAATTTTCAGAATGGATACTCCTGGTACACAACAACACAATATGAAGGCCAGGTTTCAACAACTTTTCACACTGGTCCCATCAGTGACATTGAAACTCAAACTCAATAATAACTGCATCAACCAACAATCATTCAATTACTGTCACCACTAACACACTGAATCAAAAAAACACTGAACCTCTGACACAACTGAATCAACCATTCATTTAAAACCCAATCAACTGATACTTAATCAGAATTCAACCAATCAATATGAACAGTCAGATCACTCTAGCCAGAACATAGATCTGAACCCAGAACACTGCATCAACAACCAAAACCAACTGCAACCTCAAAAATCATATGCCAGAATGTATATGCTACTTCAATGAATCCAACCTGCATGTATACACTACTTCCTTTAGCCCAACCTGCGTATACCTCTAAATATACCGAATCATAAAATTTATGAACCATAAACTGTACCAATAAGTGACATTATGAAGATATACTATGAATTTATAGAGTTCTAAATAGATAGCAACAATGATCACCCTTCTTATTCAATTAATTAATTAACCAGAGTCAATCTCCTTATACAATACATTTTTCAGATCTAATGAAGACATCATTGACAAACAACAATTAAACAACAACACTTATAAGATAGATCAGTCATTTCTGAACAACATGCTTTTCTTTCACATTCTCTACTTGGAAGAGCCGAACCAGCGTGTATACATGCCTTCACCAAGGCGAACCAGCTTATAGATCTGCAAATAATAACTTATAACCTCACAGCTATTCTAGACTTCTGACATACCCAGATCACATAATGATAAGTCATTATAATCCTCATCCATCATTACATCTCATCCATCATCAAACACTCAGGTGCATACATAATCCATATCAAGCAAAGCATCCGAAACCCATAACATGCATATTTTCTTTTGATCTAACACTTCATAAGATATTCATTCCTTGTACACATAACCCTTTGATCTTCTCCTCTTTATATAGTTTTAGCCTTTCTCAATACCTCAGACCAACACTTAGAACCTTTGTCTGCTAAGAATATTATCCAAAATATTAGTACTATCTTGAAATCGTAAAAGTTTATCCTTTTCTTCTAATTTATTTGTTAGGATATTTACCTCAACTTGATATTGCTCTTCCTTTTCAAGATACAGCTTCTTCATGATTTCTTCAACTTTTTTTCCTTCTTCCACTTGTTGCCTTAATTCAAGAACTTCATTTTCTTGTTCTTCAAATGCTTGAAGTAGTTATTCATTATGCTTATTTGATTTCTTAAGATCTTCTCTTAGAGAGATGACCACAGCTTCAAGACCTTCACAGTAACTGGTTCTTTCCATAAGTTCCTTGGTTGTTGTATCCTTTTCATTCACTTCATTTTCAATGATGTCACTTCATCCTGCAACATTTGACATTGATCTTCCTTTTCCTCGTACTGTTTCCTTACTTTGTTTCCTTCCTCTAATTGAGATTTTAACCTTGTAATATATTCTTTGTAGGTACACTTCCTTTTGTCCAATAGATCTTGTTGATCTCTAATTTTTTTTTTGAGCCTTTTAACTTCTGCCTCTATATTTCTTTCACTTTCACCGATAAGATAAAATTCTATTGTTTCAATGTCACTTTCATTATCATCAATATTGCATGAACAGATAAATGTATCACTAGAAGACCAAAAATTTGTACCTGATAATTATTTTGCGTGATCATCTTCAATCTGAGGTGATTTTGAATCTGAATACTTACTTCCACCTAATAGCCATTTGTATCTCCTGTTGTTACTATTCCTTTGAGATGTATTTTTCTTTTGAGGCGCTTTCTTCTTTAGCTTATTTCCCATTGTTTTTATGGATCTCCTTCAAGCGATCAAGCTTCTACCAAAGGACCCCGCTCTGATTCCAATTATTGGAAATAATACTGAGGGGGGTGCGGGTAAATCAGTATTTACAAATGAATAAATTTTTCCATTTCATAATCAGATTTATATACGCTACTTCATTGAAGGGAACTCGCGTGTGTATGCAACTGTTCTTAAGACAACCAACGTATATCTAGTGAACTTATGATTCAGTTAATTCATCATATGTTGATCTTTAATTATTGCATCAGTACTTTATTAAACATTAAACAGTAACCATGTGCAATAATAATAGAATAAACCATCACACATAAGCAACACATAGGAAAACCAAGATGTAAGGTGGAAACCCAATGTGGGAGAAAAACCACTTGTTGCTATTGTCTCTGTCTTGTTTTTAATATAAAGAATAAGTTGTTTACAATCTTGTACTGGTGCAGACGCATACCAGTTTGTAGACACCCACTTGTAGAAGCCTACAACCTTCTCTCATTCTCTAGCTTCTACTGGAAGGGAGCTACAACCCCGTAACTATTGTACTATTCAATATGTTTACCAGTATGTAGGCGCCGGACTACAAAAGTCTACGACCTTATCTATTCCTCCAAGGACCACATTTCATAATTTTCAGACTTGATACTCATAGTACACAACAACACAATATGAATGCCACGTTTCATCAAATTTTCACACTCGACCCATCAGTAATATTGAAGCTCAAACTCAATAATAACTGCATCAACCAACAACCAGTCAATCACTGCCACCACTGACACGCTGAATCAGACAAAAACTAAACCTGTGACACAACTGAATAAACCATTCATTTAAAACCCAATCAACCAATACTTAATCAAAATTCAAGCAATCAATGTGAACAGTCAGATCACTGTAACCAGAACACAGATCTAAACCCAGAAGACTACATCAACAACTAGAACCAACTGCAACCTCAAAAACCATATGTCAGAATGTATACGCTACTTCAATGAAGCCAACCTGCATATATACGTTACTTCCTTTAGCCCAACTTGCGTATACCTATAAAGATACTGAATCATAAAAGTTCTGAACCATAAAATATACCAATCAGTGACATTATGAAGATCTACTGTCAATTTATAAAGTTTGAAATAGATAGAAGCAAGGATCACCCTTATTACTCAATCAATTAATCAACTAGACTCATTCTCCTTATACAATCCATTTTTCTTTTAGATCTAATGAAGACATCATTGACAAACAATAATTAAATAACAACACTGATAAGATAGACCAGTCATCTCTGAACAACAGGCTTTTTTTTTGTATACGCTACTTGAAAGAGTTGAACCAGCGTGTATACGTGCCTTCACCAAGGCGAACCAGTGTATAGATATGAAAATAATAAATTATAACTTCACAACTATTCCAGACTTCAGACATACACATATTGTAACATATAAAGGAAAAAACAACTGTTAGCACTAAGATCTAGCCTATCCATTATCAGATCACATAATGATAAGTCATTATGATCCTGATCCATCATTAGATCTCATCCATCATCAAACACTCAGGTGCATACTTATTTAGATCAAGCAAAACATCAGAAACCCATAACATGCATATTTTATTTTGATCTAACATTTCATAAGATATTCATTCCTTGTACACTTAACCCTTTGATCTTCTCCTCCTTATATAGTTTTAGCCTTTCTCAATACCTCAAACTAAAACAACACTTAGAACTTGTGGTATTACTGGAAGGGATCAAATAATTGTTACTCCGCTCAATATTGTGGGCTAATACCATGGTATTGACCCTTGGTATTCATTTACTTTATTTTTCCTTGATTTTCCATCTCATACGCGCTTTTCCTTCTATGAAAGTGCGTGCATACGTATACATTTTTTTTTTTTGGTTTTTGTTTTTGTTTTTGTTTTTTGTTTTCTTGTTTTTGTTTTTTGTTTTTGTTTTTGTATTTTGTTGTTGTTTTTTTTTTTTTGGTGAATCCGCTTGTATACAATACTTGGACAAGGTGAACCTACATATACAACTTAAACTAACTTAAAAAATTCTTTTTCTTCAACTTCTTGACTCTGATCTGTAGTCTTTTTTTCCAACATCCCGTTCTTCTGAACCATTTCCCTGTTATTTCTAAATTGACCTGTTACAATGTGAGTTTCCCTTTATCAAATCTATACTGACCTGTGAGTGAGTTTCCATCAAGGAAAACACCCGTACCATAATGCTAATAATCTCCCCCTTTGGACTTGATGGCAAACATATTGGTGTTGATTACTTCAAGCTGTAGAACCTGTTAGAGATATCAAGCAACACCAAAATACTCTCCCACTTTGAAATCAAGGGCAAAGGGAGGACCAGGATATTCTCCCCCTTTGAGATACAATATACTTTCCATGCCCCCCTGAGTACATGTAGAGTCTGCAGAGATAATTTTCAAAAGCATAACTTGACTCTATAACTCAACTAAGTGAGTATGACCTCCCTATCACCAATGGCTTATACATACATCAATCACCCAACCAAGTGGGGATATACCAAATGTTCAAACATGACTGAAAAAATTGCAATTATTACATCATAGGTCTTTACGTGATCTTTACATCAAATGATATACATGAAATTTATAACAAATACCAAAGATCTAAACAAGACCATGATAGTCATCAACAACTATCATACACCATATATGATCTACACCATAAGCATCTTCTAGCAACATCCAGATCAACAACATGTATATGTCCAACATTAGTTTGCAAGATAAGCCAATGTACCTTTAATATCATCAACCTGTGGCAAAGTACGCTGCATATAGATATAAACTCATCCTCTTTATCTCATCAAGATCAACTTGCTCCATTTCCTTAGTAGAAAGAGCCTAACATAGCCTTCCATGAATCAACTAAGTAACCATTCACATCATATCATATGTATGTGAAAACACCATAGTCATCATCCATGATTATACCATCATCATTGTACCAAGAACTGCATGATATTTCCATAAAAACCCTCAATATATCAACCATGTACCTTCACTAGGGATTTTTCAACATCCCACATTTGATAAGCATCAATCATGATAAACATATGTGAGAACCAAACCTATCATCATAAAGTAAGATGTCATCATCATTATGCGACTAAGTAAGCCATGTCTTCAAATAGCTATGTCTTCATGAAACATGCAATAACACCATTCTCTTGGCCAACCAATGATATTTACCAATGTGTAATAATCATCCATGTATCAGCTAAATATGTATCCATCATAGAGATAGCAATATGTATCTAGAAAATCATGAGCTCATAGTCATTTGTCAATCTTTCTTGATACCATCAACAACAACAATCCTCAATCATGTGAGAGCCAAGAAATATAGGAATCCTCATCCATCACTGCACCATATGAAGTTTATGCATCTTTTAAGGATTGATGACAACAACATAAAAGAAATGAGTGACACTTAACATCATCAAATAATGAAGGTGTGTACTCAAGCTTTGTTCTTTTCCTTGAACTTATGAGGATAATCATATAAGCAACACAAGAATATGCATCATCAAAAGAGTTATCAAAATCATCCTTAAATATGATCTGAATAACAACTATGTGGCCCAAGCAAGATAAGTATCATCTGAGATTTCATCATAGGCAATTCATAACCGCAACATAGCATGATGTATCATTTAAACAGAAACATAAGCATCATTACCATTGATAAGAATCATTAGGTACCAACTTCTAACCATAATGCCAACAATTAATTATTAGAAGCATAGCATATTCTCCCCTTGAACCTGTGCCAACTGTTCATTGTAAAATCTGATCATTGCAAATATCAGTAATAATTATCGAGGCATCATCATCAACTAGTTATACATCAAGTCATCAACAACTTAAAAGTACTTCTAAATAACATCCACAGACTGTAATCATTAACCATCAAAACATAAAAGACAATTGATCATTGTCTGAAACATATCAGACCCTTTTTCTAAGTCTATCCCACTTCTTTTTCATCAAACCAACATATACGCAACAATGTAGCTTCTAAATCACGTATATATGTGACTTGTCTTCATGATAACTACGTATGAGAATTAGAACACTGAAATTTCATACTTTCAGTTAATCCTAAGTCTGTTCCGTATGTATACTGAGCTACGCCACATATTTTTGAATGTAGTTCCTTCTTTTTCCATACCTTGGAGTGTGATGATGTTTTCTCCTTTTGGTGTGTTGGCTGAAATTTGTTCCTGCATTCTTTTGCTATATGCTCAAACTTGTTACAGACATAACATATTATATGTTTCATATTCCTTCTAAATCAATCAATGGCTTTGTGACCAAACATATTGCAAGAAACACAATATCCCTTAAAGTACCTGGATGCTAATGATCTTTCTGTGTGACGACTATTAGCTTGAACCATTTTACTTCTGCATTTGGCTACAACATGTCCAAAATTATGACATATAAAGCATTCAACATTATTCATCAGAGGAAAGAATTGATTAACACTTCCATATTTAGGAGTAAATTATTTTCTTTGAAGAATTTTTTTCCTTGGTTTTTGATGGGGTTGACCTTTTATCTCCTTGTTCAACATTTCAGGTTTTGGATTAGAATTCCTTGCTTCACTTTGTGAGCTAGATTCACCTTAAATAGTTTCATGAAAACCAAGACCAGGTTTGATGGAACGAGACCTTTGACTACTAAGAATATTATCCAAAATCTTAATACTATCTTGAAATCGTAAAAAATTATCCTTTTCTTCTAATTTATCTTTTAGGATATTTAGCTCAACTTGATATTGCTTTTCCTTTTCAAGATACTGCTTCTTCATGATTTCTTCAAATTTTCTTCCTTCTTCCACTTGTTGCCTTAATTCAAGAACTTCATTTTATTGTTCTTCAAATGCTTGAAGTAGTTATTCATTCTTCTTATTTGAATTCTTAAGATCTTCTTTTAGAGAGACGACCACAACTTCAAGACCTTCACAGTAACTGGTTCTTTCCATAAGTTCCTTGGTTGTTGTATCCTTTTCATTCACTTCATTTTTCAATGATGTCACTTCATCCTGCAACCTTTGACATTGATCTTCCTTTTCCTCGTACTATTTCCTTACTTTGTTTCCTTCCTCTAACTGAGCTTTTAACCTTGTAATCTCTTCTTTGTAGGTACACCCTTTTTTCCAATAGATCTTGTTGATCTCTAATTTTTGTTTGTGAGCCTTTTAACTTCTGCCTCTATATTTCTTTCACTTTCACCCATAAGAGCAAATTCAGTTGTTTCACTGTCACTTTCATTATCATCAATATTGCATGAACAGAGAAATGTATCACCAGAAGACCAAAAGTTTGTACCTGATAATTCTTTTACGTGATCATCTTCAATCTGAGGTGATTCTGAATCTGAATACTTACTTCCACCTAATAGCCAATTGTCTCTCTTGCTGTTACTATTCCTTTGAGATGTCTTCTTCTTCTAAGGCGCTTTCTTCTTTAGCTTCTTTCCCATTGTTTCTATGGATCTCCTTCAAGCGATCAAACTTCTGCTAAATGACCCCGCTTTGATTCCAATTTTTGGGAATCATACTAAGGGAGGGGGGTGCGCGGGGCGGTGAATCAGTATTTACAAATCAATAACCTTTTCCATTTCATAATCAGATTTATATATGCTACTTCAATGAAGGAACTCGCGTGTGTACACAACTGTTCTTAAGGAAACCATTGTATATCTAGTGAACTTATGATTCATTTAATTCATCATATATATATATTTAATTAGTGAATCAATACTTTATTAAACATTAAACAGTAACCATGTGCAATAATAACAAAATAAACCATCACACACAAACAACACACAGGAACACCAAGATTTAAGGTGGAAACCCAATGTGGGAGAAAAACCACCTACTACTGTTGTCTTTGTCTTATTTTTAATATAAAGAATAAGATGTTTACAATCTTGTATTGGTGCAGACTCAAACCAGTACGTAGGCACCCACCTATAGAAGGATACAACCTTCTCTCATTCTCCAGCTTCTACTGGAGGGGAGCTACAACCCTCTAGCTCTTGTACTAGGAAATATGTTTACCAGTACATAGGCACTGACCTATAGAAGGATATGACCTTCTCTCTTCCTCTAGGGACCACGTTTCATAAATTTTTAGATTGTATACTCCTGGTACACAACAACACAATATGAAGGCCACGTTTCATCAAAATTTCACACAAGAATCATCAGTAACATTGAAGCTCAAACTCAATAATAACTGCATCAACCAACAATTAGTCAATCACTATCACCACTGACACACTGAATCAAACAAACACTGAAACTCTGACACAACTAAATCAACCTTTCATTTAAAACCCAATCAATCAATACTTAATCAAAATTCAACCAATCAATGTGAACAATCGGATCACTATAACCAGAACACAAATTTAAACCTAGAACACTGCATCAACAACTAGAATCAACTGAAACCTCAAAAATCATATGTTAGACTGTATACACTACTTCAGTGAAGCCAACCTGCATGTATACGCTACTTCCTTTAGCCCAACTTGCGTATACCTCTAAAGCATCTGATACTGAATCATAAAACTTCTGAACCATAAATATACCAATCAGTGACATTTTGAATCTAAACAAATAACAGCAAGGATCACCCTTCTTACTCAATCAATTAATCAACCAAACTCAATCTCCTTATACAATCATTTTTACTTTCAGATCTAATGAAGACATCATTCACAAACAACAATTAAGCAACAACACTGATCAGATAGACCAGTCATATCTAAACAACAAGATTTTATTTTTCATACACTACTTGTAAGAGCTAAACCAACGTGTATATGGACCTTCACCAAGGCGAACCAACGTATAGATTTACAAATAATAACTTATAACTTCGCAGCTATTCCAGACTTCAAACATACCCAGATCATAACATATAAAGGACAAAACATTTTTTAGCACTCAGATCTAGGCTATCTATTATCAGATCACATAATGATAAGTCATTATGATCTCGATCCATCATTAGATCTCATCCATCATCAAACACTCAGGTGCATACTTAGTCTAGATCAAACAAAGCGTCAGAAACCCAAAACATGCATATTTTTTTTGATCTAACACTTCATAAGATATTCATTTCTTGTATACTTAGCCCTTTTATCTTCTCCTCCTTATATAGTTTTAGCCTTTCTTAATACCTCAGATCAATACAACACTTAGAACTTGTGGTATTCGTGGACAAGATCAAATAATTGTTACTCTGCTCAATATTGTGGGCTAATACCATGGTATTGACCCTTGGTATTCTTTTACTTTATTTTTCCTTGATTTTCCATCCCATACGCGCTTTTACTTCTATGAAAGTGCGTGCATATGTATACACTCTTTTTGTTTTGTGAACCCTCTTGTACATGCTACTTGGACAAGGTGAACCTACGTACACATATTAACTAACTTAAAATATAATTTTTCTTCAACTTCTAGACTCTGATCTGTAGTCCTTTGTTCCAACATCCTGTTCTTTTGAACCATTTCCCTGTTACCTCTGAATTGACCTATTACAATGTGAGTTGTCCTTTATCAAATCTGTATTGACCTGGGAGTGAGTTTCCATCAAGGACAACACCTGTACCATAATTCCAACAAGAACTTGACTGTGACCACACACTTGGACACTTGGTGACACAACGTAGATCATTCACGACATATGAAAACATGCTTCCCTTAATGAAACAACCTTTGTGGCAACTTACGACAAGTGCAACTCCAACGATAGACTTTGTGAGGATAATGACGAAACTTGTGTAATAGTGCATGAACATTTTGGAAATCAGTACGAAACATGTCTATATGATGAGAACACCTCGTTTTCACAAAGATTTCCTCTTGAATCAAAACAAAACTCTTCTTTGCATGATAAGTGACAATTTCCATGCCTGAAGATGACACATGGTATATAAAGATATAAGTGTGAACGAGTCTTGCAATCCAAGAAGGGAGCTTAAAATCCTCAACTAACCAATAAGTGACTAAGGAATGACCGATCCTAAGATCCACAGTAGGCTCCAAAATTAGAGTGTATGCCAAAATTTTGGAGGGTGTTGCAACTGTTACAACAAGATCCAAGGAGGTTTAGAGATATGGAAACAAATTTGGAATAGGAAATATAGTCTAATTAAAACTCAAGTCGAGAAGGTTAGAATGATAGCGTAGCCCTTTGTCTCGTCCATATGGAACATTTCTCTAGAAAACCAATCCCTTATTCATAATCATTTATTTTGGGAGGTCAGGAATTGTAGAACAACCAAGTTCTGGGAGGAATCATGGAAACAATTACCACACCTACATAGGAGATAGTAGCTTAGACTGCTAATGGAGTTCACTGCTTCTCAGGGTGTTATTCAAGTAGTAGAATTTTGGATAGAATCTAATTCCCATTCCCAATGGCGGTAATGGAAAACAAAGAGAAACAAGGCTGCAAATTGAGCTCCACAGGGTTGGTTGATATTAAAACAACTCCTAGAGACAAGAAAATCCAAGTGGTATAGGATAATGATAAATTAAGATGGGGCTACAAATTGAAAGGAAGGTTTACCATAAAGGAGACTTATGAACTTGTAGCAGGCCATTTGGAGATACCTCAGGAACCCCTATGGAAGAATATATGGACAACCAAATTGTGGCCAAAGGTCACACATTTCCTATGGCTTATGAGAAGGAGATGAC
Source organism: Pinus tabuliformis (assembly GCA_031772625.1). NCBI lineage: Eukaryota > Viridiplantae > Streptophyta > Pinopsida > Pinales > Pinaceae > Pinus > Pinus tabuliformis. The sequence continues at coordinate 1,878,377,778 of CM062818.1, forward strand.
TCTTAACATGGGATCATCTTCAGAGAAATGGTTTTACACGTCCATCTTGATGCCCTCTCTGCCAAGAACAAGAGGAAAGTGAAAAAAATCTATTGAATACCTGTGTAGTCGTAGAAGAGTTATGGATTAGTGTCTGGGTCTTATTCAACGATTTGGGATGTACTCCCGATAGTTTGAGGGAAACCATAGAATCATGGTTGGTTAACCTTTTTAAGAACATTGTGGTCAATAAGGCTTGTATACTAGCTATAGGATTTCTCGTCTGGAATGTCTGGAAGGAGCAAAATAGAAATCATATTCAAGGACCAAATAATGTTAGGAGAATTTATATGGCATACCACGAAATAAAACATGAAAGAAATAATCCTGTCGGAACAATGGGATGCAGAGAACTAGAGGGAAGAAGGAGAGGAAGTAAGGATTTTAAGAGATATGGATTTGTCTCAAGAAATTATGGTGTTGAACATGACATATCACTCCGACTCCTCACCCTTCTCCATCAAGTTTTTCCCTTCCCCCATAAGGTTTCATTGAGCTTAAATTTAATGGGTCTTATTTAATGATTTGGACTGTACTCCTAATAGTTTGTGTGAGTCCATAGAATCATGGCTCGTTAAACTTTTTAATAACACAGTGGTCAATAAGGCTTGTATATTGGTCATAAGATTTCTCCTCTAGAATGTTTGGAAGGAGCGAAATAGAAATCATATTCAAGGACCAAAGAGGAGACTTTATATGTCATACCACAAAACAAAACATGAAAGAAAAAGTCCTGTTGGAACAATGGGATGTGGAGGACTAGAGGGCAGAAGGAGAGGAAGCAAGGATTTTAAGAGATCTAAAGTTGTCTCAAGAAATGATGGTGTTGAACATGACATATCGCTCCATGACTCCTCACCCTTCTCCATCAAGTTTTTCCCTTCCCCCATAAGGTTTCATTGAGCTTAACTTTGATGGAGCTTCCAAAGGAAACCCAAGACTGATAGGGTACAAGGGACTCTTCCACGATGACCAGGTGATGCAACCATATGCCCTTAAAACCCAAATTAATGCTTCACTAATCTATTCTATCAATATATGGCCTTGCCTTTTACTTTACCCAATACCTTTTTTGAGCGAAATCGATGCAATATCTCATCTCGGACATATTATTATGAATATTTGGTAGGGTAATAAATATCATTGTAGATCCCACACTATTCATGGATGTCAGCTTTCCTGTCAAGCAAGATGTATCCCAATTCTCCCTAAGTAGAACCCCATGAATTCTTTCAAAAATGAAAACAAAATATTAAAAGGGCGTGATTCATTTCATACCCACAGTCTCTGGACATAATGCCACCTTTGTAAAACTTGAAATTTTCACTGGAGGAATCGACTCCCGCACTAACGGGCTGAGTAGCCACCGCTTGTAAAAGGCCATCAAGGCTGGTAACCGAAGCCTCGTACCCATCAATCGCTACAACGTTGTGACTCGATTTTTCCTCATCACATGTTTGGTCTCGGCCCTGGTAAGGGTAATCTGATTCTGTATCAATTCCCCCATTAGAAATAATGAATTTGAATCCTTCGCTCACAGTTCCTGATTGGAAACCGTTGTTTTGAGGTTTGTTACAATCGATAAGCTGTTGCTCGGAAACATCTAACTTCAACAAAATTCGAACTCTCTAATAATGATTTCATTTTGATCAGATCATCAATCCTTTTAGTGATTGATGATCATGATCTTCTTTCACACACATAATCCTCTTTCAACAAAGAAACAATCTCTAATTCCACAAGATTATTTAATTCACATACATAGTATCCTTTGTGTGTACAGACCATTCCTTCATCAGATTGTATCAATTCCTCTTACAATAACCTTCCTCAATCTCCTTTCAATGCTCCTTCTCAACCATGATCATGTAACCTTTAAACTCCAGTCAATCAGTGCATAGTTTCTATAGATTCTCCAATGGACAAAGGATTTGGTTTGGATTGCAACCAATGGTCCCCTCACAACATTCTAGTTCATTTCAATTGTATTCTACACAGAGACACGATTTTGCTGATAACCACAATTCAAACACAGAAATAAAAACTTCATCAATACCCACATATCACAATTATCATACACGGATTTTTTTTGTGGCAAACCCTGCCAAGTTGCTGGTTTTTAAATACACCAAGTAATTTATAAATTATACAGGATTGATATGAAATCAAATGGCCTTTTCTCTTTCTTCATCATACTACATTCACACACACTCACTCCATCTCGTTGACCTAACCTCTTTACCTCTTAATGCTCACAATATTTATATAAATGGATTTTGTAACAAATTTTAGTTCAAATCCTCAATACTCTCAACCAAATCCTAAGAATCCTCTAAATCCACAAAATTATCAACTAAATACTAAGTCTAGGATTCAAAATCCCTATGATATCTCAACTAGCCTAAATCTCTCATGTTCTCCTACATTCGAGAATAATTACAATTAAATATATGAATTAAATTTGTCCTATGTCTCTCACATAAATCCACTCAAGAATTATGAAAATACAATTAATCAAGCCTTAGGAAACCAACTTCCTAGGTAACACAAGAAACCCTTGGTCTATCATGTATACATGTATTTTGGAAGCAAGATGCTCCTGCATCAGATTCCCAAGGTAGAAAAGTTTCCACGATCTCCTGATCATGAATTTTTGCTTCAACTCCTCCTGCATCCCAAACTTTGTTTTTCATTCTATCTTTGGCTGCCTCTCTTCCTTTCTACTGTTTTGTTTCTGTTGTCGTTTGTTGCTGTTCTCTAGGCTTCCATACTTTATGCTGTATTGCCCCACTAGCTATGCTCTCATAGTCTGCTGCTATATTTTCCTCGTTGTTGTTGCTTTGATTCCTTACTTTTGTATTCTTCCTTTGAGACACTTTCCTCATCAGTTCCATCATCAATTCGATTTCTATGTCCAACTCATTTCCTTGATGGACTTCTTTCTATAATCTTTCCTTGTCTACTTCCTTTATGCCATTTTTTCTTGACACTTCCTCTTTCTCTTCCTCTACTGTAGATCCTTTGTAGTTTTCATCAAGCTCTTTCTTCTCTACTGGTGCTTTCAACCATTTCTCCAATAGCTCCAATTCTTTCTCCCATTCACTGATCCTTTGATGAGAGTTTAGTCCTTCTTCTTTGTTTACTACCTCAACAACTTCCATGGTTATCTCCACTGTGCCTATCATCATATGGAATGATGATCCTTCACTATGTTTCTAGTTAGCATAGTCTCTTCTTCAAGTTTGCATTTAATATTCTGCTAGTTACCTTCACTTTGGAGTTGCTAGATCCTTACTACCACCCATACATCTCTACCATCTTGTTGCTTTTAAAATTTTATCTCATCTCCAAATAACCTCTGTTCAATATCTTCGATCAAAACATCACACTCATTCATTCTATTCACTGTTCTTGAAAACAAACTATTGGTTTGTAAATTAAAACACTCTTCTATCTCCATGAATTTTAGAGACTCTCTTCTACTGTCAAGTACTGCTGTAACCATTTCTTTTGTATTTCCATGTTCTCCTAGCAAATTCTCCAGCAATTCAATCTCCTCAAGCATTTTATCACAATGCTCTTCATTTCTAGCTTCATCCTTTATATAGTCACTACTGCTGAGCGATTCACTCTGATTGTCTTCCATAGACAATTATGTTTCAGTCATCTCCATAGAAATAAGTTTATGTTCTCTCCTTACGCTTTCAAAAATCAATACTTCATCAACTCCATGCTCTGTAACAGTATTTGAGAACTGTCCTTATTTAGCACTTATAATCCCTATATTCATACAACAATCATTAGTTGGAAAAATATAAGGCTCAACAACCCCAAATGATGTTTCACATATTAGCTCTTCAGGCTGAATTTCATCTCCTTCTTCCACAAGAAATTTTCCCTGTTTTGTAACAGCTCCAAACATCAATTCATCAATAAATTATTTCTACTACAACAAGTCAATGTTTTTGTAATTCAAGAGGCATCCTCCATCATACTTTGCTTCAAAATTTTTATCTTCTGAGAGGTACTCTTCATCCTTCTTTTCATCCAGACTTTCATCAATTTTTATGATAGCTTCAAAAGAATGCCAATCCTCTGCAAAACCTGCAAACACATCAAAATTATTAGAGTCAAATATATAAGGCTTTATACCCTCTTCTGCTACCTTTGTCCACATTTCTTCATGCTGCCTTGAATTATCACAATAGTTCATGAGATTTTTAATTGATCTCCCTTCTTCATCTTCACCTAGAACTTCACCCTGTTCTGCCTCACAAATGGAAACTTCCATTTTCAACTCAGCGTCTCTAAGTTTTTCCACCAGCCACTTCACTTGCCTCTGCTGTAGCCTTCTTTGTAACTTAGGCCACTTCACTGTCTTTTTCTTCAAGACTCAAACTTGTCTTTGATTTTCCTCTAGAAGCAACATTAACACCTCGAGTTATTCTTTTAACTCAGTAATCTCCTTGTCAAGCTCCTCTTGACTCATCTGTTTCCTACAGATTTCTTTATCACCCTTCTTTTTCATCTTGTAGCCTTCTTCTGAACCTTCCACATGAATTTCCATATTCATCTTCTCTTATCTGTGAGCTTCTGCACCTGCAACCAATCAACTTTCTACTGAGTTGATCTTCTCACCAAACTTCTCCTCTGCCTGGTCTCCGAGTCCTCTATTTCTCAGAACTTGCACTTAGCAATCTTGCTCTCTTCTCTGGTTGCTGCACTCACTTCTCTTAAGCACTCCTCTATCCTTGCCTATTCCAAGTGTTAGCTGGAATAAGGTCCTGCTACAATATCTAAGAACTTCCAAAAGTCCTTCTTACAGTCTTATTGCTGTAATCTTGTGCCAAACGTTTCCACTCATTCAACTGCTACAAACTTTCATACCTCCATAGTCAATTTATTTCCTGGCTGGTTGTCTTCTACAAACATGAAACTTTTTCACTCCCTTTGATCTGCTTCAATCTGCAAAATATTATTAGTCAATCAAAACTTATGCGTACTATCTTCCCAACATCACCTATCTTTAGGATCTCCTTATCTGCTGGTCTTCACCGTTCCTGCAAATCTAGTTTTGCAGTTTTGTCTCTGATCTCCATGCTTCCACTGCACACTCTTTCAACATATAGTTGTTGCCAGCTGGAAATCAACATAAAGATGTTAATTATCAAAAACACTACTAGAATTATTCTTCATCTATCTTCTCTATTAAAAAATCCATGTTTTGCTATCCAGTTTTACTTCCAAAGTAGAAAACAATCTCCATTTGTTATCACAACCTACCATCTGTGATAAATTTTCCTTCAATATTCATCACACTTGTACTTACTTCCACTGGAGGCAAGATCCTATGCTACTCTGCTACACAAGAATCAACCTTTGTAACCACAGGATTAAACTTGCTCTACTCTGATTGTCCTTTTCTGCAACTCGCTCAATTTGTTGCTCGAACTATCAATCTCTGTCTAAATGAGGAAAATAATTTATGTGCTTGTCACTCAATTCCCAAGGAGCGTATTGGCTTTGATACCAAATTGATGCCACAAATCTACAACTTTTCAAAATCCTCGGACCTATGGTTTATTGGTCCAATGTATGGATGAAATCATCCATTACACAACAAATCTAAGGGGCCTCAAAATTAAAAATCAACACATAAAATTGAAGTCTACACAATAAGTATCTACATTAAAACTCAGATCTAATTAATTAATAAAATATTTACATGAGAATTATTCTCATTCCTCATTCTCACACACTCATTCTACTTCCTTTGAGGCTTACCAATATATACAAAAACATTCTGCAACCATTTCTGGTTCAGATCCCACAATCCACTCAACCAAATCTTAAGAATCCTCTAAATCCACAAAATTATCAACTAAATGCTAAGTCTAGGATTCACAATCCCTATGAGATCTCAACTAGCCTAAATCTCTCATGTTCTCCTACATTCAAGAAAAATTACAATTAAATATATGAATTAGGAAAATACAATTAATCAAGCCTTAGGAAACCAACTTCCTAGGTAACACAAGAACCCCTAGGTCTATCATATATACATGTATTTTGGAATCACGATGCTCTTGCATCAGATTCCCAAGGTAAAAAAGTTTCCATGATCTCCTGATCATGAAGTTTTGTCTTCAACTCCTCCTGGATCCCAAACTTTGTTTTGCATTCTATCTTTGGATGCCTCTCTTCCTTTCTTCTGTTTTGTTACTATTGTTGTTTGTTTCTGTTCTCCAGGTTTCCATACTTTATGCTGCATTGCCCCACTAGCTATGCTCTCATAGTTTACTGCTATATTTTCCTTGTTGCTTCTCCTTTGCTTCCTTGCTATTGTATTATCCATTTGAGACACTTTCCTCATCAGTTCCATCATCAATTCGATTTCTATGTCCAACTCATTTCTTTGCTGGACTTCTTTCTATAATATTTCCTTGTCTACTTCCTTTATGCCATTTTTTCTTGATACTTCCTCTTTCTCTTCCTCTGCTACAGATCCTTCGCAATATTCGTCAAGTTCTTTCTTCTCTATTGGTGCTTTCAGCCATTTCCCTAGTAGCTCCAATTCTTTCTCCCATTCACTGGTCCTTTGATGAGAGTTTAGTCCTTCTTCTTTGTTGAATGCCTCAACGGCTTCCATGGTTATCTCCATTGTTCCTATCATCATGATGGAATGATGATCCTTCACTATGTTTCCAGTTAATATAGTCTCTTCTTCAAGTTTGCCTTTAATCTTCTGCTAGTTACCTTCACTTTGGATTTGCTGGATCCTTACTACCATCCTTACCGTCTTATTGCTTCTGAAATTTTATCTCATCTCCAAATAGCCTCTGTTCAATATCTTCGGTCACAACATCACACTCATTCATTCAATTCACTATTCCCACAAACAAACTATTGGTTTGTAAATTAAAACACTCTTCTTTCTCCATGACTTTTAGAGACTCTCTTCTACTCTCAAGTACTGCTGTAACCATTTCTTTTGTATTGCCATGTTCTCCTAGCAAATTCTCTAGCAATTCAATCTCCTCAAGCCTTTTATCACAATTCTCTTCATTTCTAGCTTCATTCTTTATATAGTGACTATTGCTCAGTGATTCACTCTGATTGTCTTCCATAGACAATTATGTTTCAGTCATCTCCATAGAAATAAGTTTCTGTTCTCTCCTTACGCTTTCAAAAATCAATACTTCATCAATTCCGTGCTATGTAACAATATTTGAGAATTGTCCTTCTTTAGCACTTATAATCCCTGTATTCATACAACAATTGTTAGTTGGAAAAATATAAGGCTCAACAACCCCAACTGATGTTTCACATATCAGCTCTTTAGGCTGAACTTCATCTCCTTCTTCCACAAGAAATTGTCCTTGTTTTGTAACAGCTCCAAATATCAATTCATCAATAAGTTCTTTCTGCTGCAACAAGTCAATGTTTTCCTCATTCAAGAGGCATCCTCCATCATACTTTTCTTCAAAATTTTTATCTTTTGAGAGCTACTCTTCATCCTTATTTTCATCCAGACTTTCATCAATTTTTATGACAACTTCAAAATAATGGCAATCCTTTGCAAAACCTGCAAACACATCAAAATTATTAGATTCAAAAATATAAGGCTTTATAGCCTCTTTTGCTACCTTTGTCCAAATTTCTTCGTGTTGCCTTGAACTATCACAATAGTTCATGAGATCTTGAACTGATCTCCATTCTTCATCTTCACCCAAAAATTCACCCTGTTTTGCCTCACAAATGGAAACTTCCCTTTCCAATGCAACTCCTCTAAGTTTTTCCACCAGCCACTTCACTTGCCTCTACTATAGCCTTCTCTATAACTTAGGCTACTTCACTGTCTTTTTCCTCAAGACCCAAACTTGTCTTTGATTTTCCTCTAGCAGCAACATTAACACATCAAGTTGTTCTTTTAACTCAGTAATCTCCTTGTCAAGCTCTTCTTGACTCATCTCTTTCCTACAGATTTCTTTAGCACCCTTCTTTTTCATCTTGTAGCCTTCGTCTGAATCTTCCACATGAATTTCCATAGTCATCTTCTCTTATGTGTGAGCCTTTGTACCTGCAACCAATCAACTTCCTACTCAGTTGATCTTATCACCAAGCTTCTCCTCTTCCTGGTCTCCGAGTCCTCTCTTTCTCAGAACTTGCACTGAGCAATCTTGCTCTCTTCTCTAGCTTCCGCACTCACTTCTCTTAAGGACTCCTCTGTCCTTGTCTATTCCAAGCTTTAGCTAGAATAAGGTCCCGCTAAAATCTCTAAGGACTTCCAAAAGTTCTTCTTATAATCTTACTGCTGTAATCTTGTGCTGAACTTTTCCACTCATTCAACTGCTTCAAACTTTCATACCTCCGTATTCAATTTATTTCTTGGTTGGTTGTCTTCTGCAAACATGCAACCTTTGCACTCCCTTTGATCTGCTTCAATCTGCAAAATATTATTAGTTAATCAAAACTTATGCGTACCATCTTCCCAACATCACTTGTCTTTAGGATCTCCTTATCTGCTGGTCTTCACCATTCCTGCAAATCTGGTTCTGCAATTTTGTCTCTGACCTCCATGCTTCCACTACACACTCTTTCAACATACAGTTGCTACCAGCTATAAATAAACATAAAGATGTTAATTATCAAAAAAACTTCTAGAATTATTCTTCATTTGTTTTCTCTGTTACAGAATCCATGTTTTGCTGTCCAGTTCTACTTCCAAAGTAGAAAAAAATCTCCCTTTGTTATCAGAGCCTACCATCTATGATAAATTTTCCTTCAATATTCATCACGCTTGTACTTACTTCCACTGGAGGTAAGATCCTATGCTACTCTGCTACACAAGAATTAACCTCTGTAACTGCAGGATAAAACCTACTCTACTTTGATCATCCTTTTCTGTAACTTGCTCAATTCACTACTAGAATGTTGGCTTGTTGGGGCCTGACCCAGGTTCAAAGGTGATTTAGCCAAAAAAATCCCAGTACTACTGGCCCTTTCGGTAATAGTCCGTGGAGCGTGGACTGAGGTCTCACTTGAAGTATTATGGGAGGGTGCTAGAACTAGGTTTCCACACCCTGGAGATGTCTAATGAGTACAAGCGGTTCATGGTTCTACCCTGTGCACCCGTCACTACGTGCACTTACCCATACCTCGCAGCCTGAGATGCTGCCTTCGCGCAACCCTACTTGGGGGCCGAACGCTGTTATTACCCAAGTATTTACTAGTAGTTCACTGTTAGTTGATTATCTTAGCCTATTTTCATGTGTAAAGTATACTTAGCAATAATAATCATTCATACAAGTGCGCGCAGTGAATAAATAGTGTAATTGCAATTCATATCAATAGATAACAACCCAAGAACAGATACAGGGATTTAAGATAAAAATTCTCTTTATTATTCTCTTTCTTTGGTTACAGACTCGACTCCGCCCTGCACACTCAGCTGCAAGGGTCCGTGCACTCAACTGCGGACTCTACTAGGCCTCTGTGCACTCAGTTGTAGAGCCTCTTCCTACTACTATGACCCAAGACACACTTAGACTCTTCTTCTATGCTTCGCTATCTCATTCTATCCATTCCATTCCGTTATGATTCTTTTTTACCACTTAGAGCCTCACTCTATCTATACAATCCCATGTTTTGTGGACCATGGGTAGGCCAACATTACATTCAAACTTAGGGCAGACAACCCTATGACTCTAACATACTTCCGTGGCTGCAATTTGCGGGGCTTTACAATAATATCACTCAAAACTCGGTCTTTGAGCCCCAAAACATGCTGTGGGAGGATTCCATGCCCAACCGGCCCCTAACACAAACATCGTGACTCGCCCTCAAGTCACTCTGTCGGCGCGCTAATCTTGGCACGGAGTCCTTCCAACTGCTCTCAAACGATACTGATTTTGGCAGTGCACTAAGTTGCTGCTTGCTAGATTTGTTGCATCCTCTGCTCCGTGTCTGAATTGTTTCTCTACATCTGTACTGGAATCTGCTGCGTATGTTTATAGTCCAGTGCCTTTGTCCAGCTCCTCAGAGTGCGAAGACTGTGCTTCGGCCATCTAGTCAGATAGCCGGCCCACCCGTGTAGGGCTTTAAGCAGCTGCCATTTACTTTCTTGGGAAGGGTTCTCCATTTAGTTTGACTAGCTGTACCGCACCTCCATCTGTGACCTCCTTAACCACATATGGTCCCAACCAATGCATTTTGAATTTTCCTAGAAATTTTTCAAACTTACTGTCATACAGCAGCACTAAGTCATTCACCTTGAAGGTGTGCAACTTGATATGGCGGTCATGGCAGGATTTTTCACGCTGCCTTTGTACCTGTTGATGAAACCCAACCAAGAACTATTCTTCCTCAAGTTCTTCCAATTGCACGAGCCTCTCCTCTAGAACTTCACGGTCTGTCATCCCTATGAGCACTGCTATGCATAGACTAGGTATGATATATTACATCGGCATGACAACTTCCATGCCATAAAATAACCGGAAAGGTGTTTGTCCCGTCAATTTCTTACACGTTGTCCTGTAAGCCCATAGCATTTTAGGTACGCATAGGTCCCAATCGCTTCGCTGCGTGTTGCACACTTTGCTCAGCGCAGTCTCCAATATTTTTCTAAAGGATTCTACAGTCCCATTGGGTTGTGGGTGGTACAATGTACTTTTCTAATGATACACCTGAAATTCTTCTGTGAGCATGCTGATGGTTTCATTTAGGAAATATGTTCCATGATCACTCATTAAGATTTTCGGAAAACCAAATTGGGTCAACACATTTTTGAACAAGAACTTCGTTGCCGTAGCAGTGGTGCAGTGTTTGAACGGCTGCATCTCCACCCATCGTGTCAGGTACTCTGTCACGGTGATGATGTAGCATGCGCCCATGTTTCCATGAGGTTTGATAGGTCCCACAAAGTCAATTGCCCATTTCTCGAATGACTGCAATGTTATTTGGGGGTTCAATTACATCTCGTCCCTTCACGATGGTTTTCCAGTCCTTTGACATATATCACAGGCCTTACAGTATGCTTTTGAATCCTAGTGAAGGGTTGGCTACCATAACCTTGCGCGAAGAATCTTTTGTGCGGTTGCATGTCCTTCATAGTGTCCTCTTGCAGCGTCCCCATGTGCTTCTGTGAGGATCTGACTTCGTTCAAATTCAGGTACGTATCTTTGCAAGATCTCATTATTTCCCATTTTGTATAGGTGCCCCACGATGATAGAAAAATCTGCCGCGTGCACCACCAATTCCTTCTTTTGTTGGATGGAATATTCCTTTGGCGTAGTCCCTATTGTCATAAAATGGATTATATCTTCGAAGTGCCCATTCGCGAAGCACGCAACAAAGAGTTATGCATCAGGTAATCCTTCCTCCAAACTAGTAGGTTCCTCACCCATCTCAATACGTGACAAGGGATCCAGTCCCACGTTTAGGCATACAGGTTTGACCACGACCTCAAAATCATATTCTTGAAATAATAAGAGCCACCTACATATGCACCCCCCTAACATAGGCTTATTGACCAAGTATTTCAACACGGAATGGTTTGTATACATCTTGAAATGTCCTCCTAGTAGCTAGTGTCGGTACTTTTGGAGCGCATGCACCATCGCTAACCCCTAGACAATATACAACTTGCAAACACAATGGGGTGGTCCAAGCCTTTGCCACCCTCTTGTGTGAGCACTGCTCCTAGTGCGATACATGACGCATTAACTTGGACATGAAACTCCACATCCCATTTTTGGAAGACCAGGATTGGAGCGGAGGTCAATTTTTCTTTTAGGACATCCAAGCTCTTCATGCAATCATCATTCTAGTAGAATGTGATGTCTTTTTTCAATAGTTTCTCCATTGGCGCGGTGATTTGGGCATAGCTCTTGATGAACTTCCTGTAGTATCTTGTGTGTCCCAAGGTAGCATGCAACTGTTTAACACTTCGCGGTGCTTCCAAATTTAGAATTACTGCAATCTTCATAGGGTCCACCATCAGCCCCTGTTTGCAGACCACGTGTCCCAACAGGTTTCCAAAGGGAATGAGGAATGTGCACTTCTTAAGGTTTAGCGCAATCTGGTGTCATCGACAAGTATCCAACATTAAGCGTAAGCTTGCTACATGGTGTTTAACTAATCCGAAGATAGTCCAATCATCCAGATAGACCTCCAGGAACTTGTGGATGTATTCTTTGAATGTGGCAACAACGATGCGTGAAAAGGTGCTGGTGCATTCTTTAATCCAAACGGCATAACTGTCTATTGAAAGCAACCCCATTTTGTTGTGAAGATCATATTGGTCCTGTCTTTCAGTGTGATTTTGATCTGATGGTATCCTGAGAACCCATCCGTGAACGAGTATGCTTCTTATCCGCCAACGTTTTCCAATACTTCATTTGTGAACGATGTCAGGAATGGGTCGTGTACATAGGCATCATTCAGCTTCCTCAGGTCCATGCATATTCTTACTTCTCCCTTCTCCTTTTTCTCCTATACTACCATAGGGCTTACTGATTCGGATTCTTCCACCGCCTCAATAATTCTAGCTGCGAGCATTTTGTCTAATTCTACATGGACCTTTTCCTTGTACTTTGGATTCAAGTGGTAAGGCCTCTGCTTGGCCAGCTGTTATAGACATTTTTGGACACTGCAACCCCAATCATAAATGTCCATAAACCAAGGGCTCTTAAGTCCCTAAAAGTTTTGTTCCAACCTATAAAAGAACAAGGTCAACTGATTACATCTTCTCCCAGAAGTTCTCCATGAAAAACAACCCAGAACTGGTCAAAATTGGACCATCTCACCTGCTCCATGGTCAAAGTGCGCTGCATCCCACCTAAATACACATAGGAGGTGCGATGCATCTTGAAAATCCCTTCTATGGGGTGTGATGGGCGAGAGTGGACAAATGGCAGGGTCAATCTGCAAGGTGGAGGATCATGGAATCTTCCATAAACTTCTCCTGTGACACTTGCCTCTCTGCATTCGCCCAGGGATGAGTAAGAGATCATCAATCTCCAAGTGGAATCAAGAACTATCAAAGAGAGGAAACTAATCAAATCTCAAAAGTTGACTCACCCCCTTGCAAACATCTATATATGGATCCCTCATCCCAGAGATCTAGAGGCTGGAATTTTGTATCTTGTAAGGAAGTGCTACTGGTTTCTTGGTGCAACATCATAGTGTTGGGTGATCTAAGCTTTTCATGAGGTGAAGAAGGGATTTCTTGCTGAGAGGATGATGTTGAGTCAGAACAATTGGTTGTAATCCTCTTTGCTATTCTTGATTATTAATAAAGCTATTCAAGTTTTGCTCCACATTCTTGTATGATTGATGATATATGCATTTGTGTGGTCAATATATATCTGGTCCTATATTGTTTATGATAATAGATCTATGTTCTTGGATAGTGTTATGCTGCTTTGATTCTACAGGTGCTCTTTGAAGCTGGGTAGACAGGGAGCGAGTGGCAAAGATCTATCAGAAGGGAGAGGAATCAAGTAAGGAACCAAGCACAAGACAGAGGTTGGTCTCCTTTATTCCCTTCTTATCTATTTCTCATAAAGGAAAATGAAAGTAGTTTAGTTTGTTTGTTTCTAAGGTAGCTATGGGACTAGCAGCTCTGCATAGATACTAGATTTCCCAATAACAAAATGGTGACTCCACTGGGGAGCGAATAGATTGTTTGTTTGTCTATATTTGTTTGCTTTATAAACTTACAGACAGAGCCTGAAGTCAAGCCAGCTAGCCTTCGAACTGCATTTGCTATGCAAGTGCAAAGTAGATCAATGCTGCTTCAGTCTATCTTCGGGTTTTGTTTATGAACTGAACAACTGATTTACAAGCTCTCTAATTGCCCTTGTGGTGGCTCTAGTAACCTCCTTAGATCTACCCTGTGATTGATTTACTGATTACCACTTGCTCGGCCTAAACCCCTGAACTGAACTGCAAACTGTGACCCGGAACCCAGTTGAAGTCTCGTCCCTGGACCATCACACTGTCTCTTCTTTGGATTCTGGATGCATCACACTTCTTGAGTGTTGTAGGTGCACTGCATCTCTTTTTCCCTGTGTTACAGGTGCGCTGATCAGACAAGGCCTCTTCTGCTCTTAGATTTTGGTTTCTGTGTTCACTCTTTTAAGCTCTATTCAGGAGTTTTTCTGCCTGTAGTCAGTACACCTCTGTTGAAATCCCCTTCCTTGCCATTATTCTGCCTCCATTGTGCAAAGAACTGTAAATGTTTTTATGTATTTTGAGCCATTTTCAGTTCTCTCTTACAAAGAAGTAGCATAATTGAATAATCGTTTCTTGATTTAAAAGTGTCGCAAGTGTCGTTTTGAGTCATAGAAGAGAATTCGATTGTTCTTGATAGTCGATTACACTATTACTCTTGTATTTGATTTAAATTAATAGTTTTTCAAGTGTCGAAAACAAGTTTTCAATTCCAAATCGCAAAGTGTCGTCATTGTCCTCATTTTGTCTTGAAAAGAAACTTGCTAGTAATGTCGCTTTGAAAAATAATTCAGATTTGCGCTTAGTTCTCTTTTTATCATTCACACATTAAGAAGGCTGAAAACAAATACATGCATGTGCATTTGCATTTAGAATGTTTGTTGGTTTGATTTAGGACAGTGCATATAGTGTGTGCTCTCTGCTCTATGTTGAAAGAATATCATCTCTCTTTCCTTAGTAGCTAGGATTTTCATTGCAAAAAGAATATTAAACGATTGTTTATCATCTTAGATTGCATTTTAGGAATTGTACATCTAAATCACGCGGTGAACCTGAAAGGAAAATTTCTTAAGCAAGATCAACTGTAAAATAAATTTAATGAATCTAAAAATGCTTTGGAACCTAACGCACAACATTTAGAAGTCTAGGCCAGAGACATATTCCGACATCGTAAAGCCTGGTAACTGTTGTTTTCATTCATGGTTGGGTGATTCCTCCACTTTGAGACGATAAGTGCCAGTACGGACTTGTGCTCCCATGTACTATCGAGTATATATTGGGATACCACAATAGGCTTGATCCTTTATCCATAGGAAGCCGTGTCTGTCACCCTATCAATCACAATGCACTGAACACAACATTCGGGAAGATTGACTGCCATACCGTAAAAAGTATTCTGCAGTTTTGCGATTGGTTTGGTAATCCCTATGTCTAGATTTCCAGAGTAGTCTCTTTCATTCCTTTTTAGGCTCCTTAAAGGAAAAGGTCCATCTGAGCACTTGTCACTTCAGGCTCATTAAAAATCGAAGGCGACTAGAGTCATCTTTTGTTTTTTATCGACTCTTAAAAATTGAAAAAGCAAGTTGTGTCAAAGCGTCTAAAATTTATTTTAATTGGAATAAATATCACCTTTCCTACATTGGTCTTAGGTTGAGAAAAATGGAGTCCACCAACCAAGGAGTTCCCCTTGGGGGAAATCCTAGTCCTTTCTGCTCTTGGGGAGATGTTGGCGCACCCCATATGGCCACATTGTCGCTTCCAGGATTGACAATCGGCTTGCCCGTATGGCTCTTCTCAACCTTTGTCATTCAGAACACCGTGATTCCTGAACAATCAAGTCAGTAACTAAACGATACCAGATTTACCCCCCAACCCTCTACTTCGTCCAATTCTTCCTCTCCTCCTTCCTCTTCGCTTGATGAAGCTGGTAAAGCGAAAAATCAAGTCACTAGGAAGAAGAAGGAGAAGAAGAAGAAAGAGAAGAAGAAGAAGGAGCCAAAGGTGAAAAGGGTTGACCAGGCATCGTCTAGAGAAAACCCACACACTGTACCATCCAGGCCTAAATCGCCATGTGTCATTTGCAAAGGAGACCAATATCATCGAGATTGTCCTTGCATCCCTCGGATCTTAAGGGACTGGTCTCCTTGTTTGCACAATCCGGTGTCATCAACCTCTGATGATCATGTTGAAAGTACACCGCCAACTAGTGAAAGTGAAGCCCCTGGACAAAAAGGAAGATGTAAATTTCCTTGTAAAATGTGTGAATGCGATCACGCCGTCCACCATTGTCCCTTCTTAGACGAGGCTAAAAGAGTTTTGGACAACCGTCCGGTTTCACTGTTACGGCTTCCTCCTGGATATAAGAAGCTCTTGCCGAGTCCGTCACTAGTTGAAAATTCGGCTGACACGCCCTTGTGGTCGGCCGAAGTGTCTATCATTGAAGATAAACCATCTGAATCCACAATAGACAAAATTCAAAAGGTCGAGGTGGCAGTTGACCCGGTCTTGCCTTTAGAGGATCCATCTTCAGATGATACAGTCACCAAAGAGAACAAGAACGACACCGTTCAAATTCTCTTCGTAAGCACAGACTCTGATGAACATGGGGGCAATCTACCCATTCCTTTACCGCAGGAAGGAAGTTCGTCAGAGTCAAATCCGACCGTCTATTCGGTCCCACCTCCAAGCAACCTGGTTGTTTCCTTCGATTAGAATCTACTAGGCAGACCCCTTTTACCGGCTAGTGTACCATTTCGAATCATTGCTCAAATATATAGAATGGTCATGGCTGGTACCATCATAGATGAAGGGGCTTCTGTGAGTATCCTTTCCTCAACTGCTTGGAAAGCACTTGGTTCGCCATCGCTTTTTCCTGAGATGAGAAATCTAACAGGCTTTGACAAAGGAACCAGTTGACCGTTAGGGATCCTTCCCAATGTGCCGATAACATTGAGAAGGAAAACCGTTCACATGAACGTAATGGTAATCCAAGGACCCCTAGATTATAATCTACTCCTTGGATGTGACTATATTTATTGCCTGGGAGCCATTGTCTCGTCACTCTTTAGAGTAATGTGTTTTCCACATGAAGGAAGAGTGGTCAAGCTCATAGACCAGCTTTCATTCCCCGGTTCACACATAGAAAATAGTCATACACCAACCCTGAATGGTCTTTTCATGCAAGCAATGTCTCATCAATCCCTAGTCTGTCCTCCTGATGAGCACGAGTGATTCGGAGGATATGATTGAAACCAATGGGGCATGCACCCTGGCCTGTTTCGACAGGAAAACCTTGGGTATAGGATAGGTTTCCGCGAAGGATATATGACTGGTTGACACACCCTTCCATTTAGGAAAATGTAGTTAAACCGGAATAAGATACCTCCATTAGAAGGTAGGCCTTTCCCGATAGAACAAATGTTTTGTCTGCAAATTGAAGGGTAACCTGGAAAAGGTAGGCCTTTCTCGATAAAACAAATGTCATGTCTGAAAATTGAGGGGTAACCTGGAAACTATGCTTCACTATACCTAGGGGCATGCAAACCTTTTGGCATGCAAGTGAAGAGTGACCATTTATTTTTTAAATTTGTAGGTCCTCTAACCCTTTAAACTTGTAGGATTGGTCGTTTTCTAACTTGCATAAAGAAAGGATGTGGGGCAAAGCTTTGAAAAAATTCCGTTTTTATATGAGACATCCTTATTATACGACTGGATCGAGCAGTTTTAACGTGGAATTCAAGCTCGTTAAAAATTAAACATAAGCAATGAGAAAATGTTCCCCCAGAGTTTAAGCTCATTAAAAATGAACCAATTTCTGGTAAATAACCATCGTGAATGTATTATCATCAGCCTTTGAAGCCTTGTTCGTGTTCTCATCATCACCTCCACTATATTTTTGGCCGGTCATTCACCTCCATTTGATTGTTTACCCTTTTTGAGGAACAACTGCAAAGAGTGATCCTGTTAGCCATCCTTGTGACACTGCCGTGATTGGAAAATTCCAAACCTTACCTGGAATCAGTTGCTACCCGAATTTATCACTCGTTCCTCAAAAAACGAGTCTCCTTTAAGCTCTTTTCAATTGACTCGTAAAATATGAAAAGATTGTCGAGCAATTGGCCTCTCCAACTCGTTAAAGGGATCGGAAATGCTATCCCTCCTTTAGATTTTAATCTTTTTGGACTTGAGGGATCATTACACAAAAAGATCGAGTGCTTGTTTTGTTCAGCTCATTAAAAGTACCGAAAATTCATCCCTTTTGTATTGTTTTATACTTTTTCGGACTCAAGGGATTATATGACGAAAAAAGATTATTGGATTTTTCTTTACGTACCTTTTTCAACCTCTCTAAAATTGAAAAGGACCAAGTTATCCTTGTCGTTAAACTTGTTAAAACCGAATAGCGACAAACTTGTCCATATAGACAAGAATGAGTTTCACTATCGCTAGGCTCGTTAAAACATAGCGATGGGTTTGCCCGAAGGGCAAATTATAGGACAAGCATATGTTATCCTCCTCAAGCTTGAAAAAAATAAAGAGGTACTGGTCAGCAATGACTGGGGAAAAATTGGGAAGAAAAATTGAAGAAACTTTATTGGTAGCAAGTCGCTCTTGAACATGACACTTTCACCCCGCATCCGAGCCGGGTTGGGTTGTTCCGTTCACTGGTCATATCACCATGGGTCCATCACACCATCCATATTTGGGGTTAATGCTACCAATCCATCATGTCAGTGTCACTGATATGTTCAAGAGAAGTCGCTCAGAGAATTCACCTGTGTCTCACCCACTGTAATACATTTACACTCCATTCTTTCATGACCGCCACCCTGAACCTTATATCATCAGATCGTTTTCACCTCCATTAAAATCATTTTCTCCATTCCGTGTCATTGATGTGGAATTCACTAAGGCCCTCCTATGATAGATCACTTCTTGTCGACATCAGCTCATTATCCAAGAAGTCGATCTAGGAACAACCCTTTCAGTACTTTGAAGCTTGCATGCCTCAATGGCAAGTTTCTCACTTCCAGTGACAGGTTTACATCAATGGCCTTCGATCGAAAGATTTTGCGTGGTGTTCGACGCCAAGTCCCTTACTCACACCACATGAATTGTACTGTAGTACCTTGAGGGTCATCATCATTATCAGTGATTCCTCTTGTGCCTGTTAACATCTTACATCATTGGCTGGTAATCAGGCGATGTCTTTCCATGTTCGACTCCAGAACATCTCTCACATGGATCGACTTGTACTTTGAGTGAAGATCGAACGAGATTGAAGACCCTGAATCTAGTTTCATCCATCCGGGCGGTGATATATATTCAGGAAAATAAATACATCAAATGTACATCATTACTGCACAGATAATCATCCAACCTAAGGGATGACGGCTCTACCAGAATCATCAGTCTACACTCAGACGATTGTCTGTCTTATGTACATGAAAATGAATTTATAAATCTGAGCATGGGAATGCCCGCCTCATCTAGATCATGAAAATATTATGAAGATAATGTATTGTATTGTATCTTATTACAGGCTGCCTTCCAGCTTGAAAAAACTTCAGATCCTCATGATAAAGCATTTCACCCGACATCAACAGATTAACGACTTCATGATTTATGGGGCAACTGTATAGACATTTTTGGGCACTGCAACCCCAATCATAAATGTTCATAAACCAAGGGCTCTTAAGTCCCTAAAAGTGTTTTCCAACCTCTAAAAGAATAAGGTCAACTGATTACATCTTCTCCCAGAAGTTCTCCATGAAAAACTGCTCAGAACTGGTCAAAACTAGACCATCTCACCTGCTCCATGCTCAAAGTGTGCTGCATCCCACCTAAATACACACGGGAGGTGCGATGCATCTCGAAAAGCCCTTCTATGGGGTGTGATGGGTGAGAGTGGACATTGGCAGGGTCAATCTGCAAGGTGGAGGATCATGGAATCTTCCAGAAACTTCTCCTGTGACACTTGCCTCTCTGCATTCGCCCAGGGATGAGTAAGAGATCATCAATCTCCAAGTGGAATCAAGAACTATCAGAGAGAGGACACTAATCAAACCTCAAAAGCTGACTCACCCCCTTGCAAACATCTATATATGGATCCCTCATCCCAGAGATCCAGAGGCTGGAATTTTGTATCTTGTAAGGAAGTGCTGCTGGTTTCTTGGTGCAACATCATAGTGTTGGGTGATCTAAGCTTTTCATGAGGTGAAGAAGGGATTTCTTGCTGAGAGGATGATGCTGGGTCAGAACAATTGGTTGTAATCCTCTTTTCTATTCTTGATTATTAATAAAGCTATTCAAGTTTTCCTCCACATTCTTGTATGATTGATGATATATGCATTTGTGTGGTCAATATATATCTAGTCCTATATTGTTTATGATAATAGATCTATGTTCTTGGATAGTGTTATGCTGCTTTGATTCTACAGGTGCTCTTTGAAGCTGGGTAGACGGGGATGCGAGTGGCAAAGATCTATTAGAAGGGAGAGGAATCAAGTAAGGAACCAAGCGCAAGAGAGAGGTTGGTCTCCATTATTCCCCTCTTATCTATTTATCATAAAGGAAAACGAAAGTAGTTTTAGTTTGTTTGTTTCTAAGGTAGCTACCAGCCTTAGTGGGACTAGCAGCTCTGCATAGACACTAGATTTCCCGATAACACCGGCTTCACGTCGGGTTTTAGGGTGATCTTCATCATCCCTAAGTCGCCAATGATCCCTTTCAAATCCATAATTTTGGTTGGGAATAAGTCTTGGTATTCGCGGAGTAACTCAGCGACCTTATCCACCTGGCATCATCCCAATAGTCACCGACCATTGCATACTTTGGTTCCTCCTCTGTCCCAATGTTTACCTGCTTTATTTTTAGTGGCGCAGTGATGTTGAGATCCTCAATCAATGGTCTTCGAACCTCGCGATAACCTTCAGTTTCGGGAATGTTAATATTTCGTGGGTCCTCATCATCCTCCTCAATATTTACATTGTAACACTCCAGTGCATAGCTCAGCTGTGTCGCCCATTCTGGCTGAAGCACTGCCATTGGCTCCTCGGGTATTTTGAAGATAAATGCTTTTACTGCTTGTAGCACATCATCAATAGTATCCCACCAATGATCTTCAAACATGAAGTTTACAGGAATCCTTTGCGCAAGATGTCCCATTCACTCGTGCCGTGGTGGAGCTCCGTCTCAGTATACTAGTTCAAGGGTATGAAATCCAGAGTATGACAGAACAAATGCACCCATTCAGGTTGTGGCTCCTCCCCGTAGACCTTGGTCCATTTTGCGAGGTGTGTACGTGGATCATACGTTGGTCATACTTGTCTACCAGCTGCATCTACGGTTTCCCAAATCGTATAACCATCATTATTCTGCAGTCATGCCAGTTATCAAATCTTCTCTGATGCATACCCCACCACCTTGTAGGTGAAGCACGCAGTGCCCATGTTAGAGCATCAAAATTTTGCTATTTTGACATTTCTCTTTCAAATTTGTTCAGAAATTCATCCACTGTGGTCAACCCGTCATACCTAGGCAGATCCCTTACCTTCGTTCTCACGCAACACAGTGATCTTACGATCATATTGCAATTGAGCGTGGTTACCTCATGTAACTGGTTTTGCCATCGTTCTATTTCCTCAACCGAATCCGATGTGCAGGAGCTTTTGCACTCCCACAAAATTTTGCCATCTGCTGTAGGATTCACCCAATCCTGTTCTTGAGCGGTTATCTTGTAGATACAGTCTAGTTCATTGTCTCTTTCGTTGTCGCGCACTGGCTCTGTGTAGTGCGATCCTTTCGTAGGGTCTAAAGGTACCATTACGTGCAGTAACTTCTTCTCAGAAATAATTTTTCACTTCTTCAGATTTATCACTTCGTTCATATTAGTGGCGCAATATATTCCCAGTAGCGCAGGATAGGGATTGCTGTCATCGACAATCTCTATTACTTCAAAGTCTGCAAGTGCGCTCTCACCTTCGATGTCTACCATTATTCCTTGCAATATTCCCGTCGGTAGGATCTTCTGTTGGTTCGCCATTTGCAATTGAATAGGGGACCATTGCAATGCGGGCCTACCCATGTGCTCCCATGTATGTTTTGGCGGTACGTTCATGTCCAATCCTAAATCCAGAATTACTTGATCCATTTCATACTCCCTGATTTGCGCAGTCAATCTCATCTCCCTTCATGTTCACAATGTATGCTTCCCGAGCTTCTAAACTACACACGGTTCTCTTGACCCGATGCACCTAGTGATTAGTTCCTGCAGTCCTTTTATAGCCTTGCTGTCGTGCAACAAATTCATGCATGTCTCCAGAAAGGTAGTAAGCATTGATGGGTCCATCTTTGGTTCTAGTTTGTCCTTACTACCTGAAGTGGAGGCCTCTGTGAAGCTCTTCTTAGCTTCCATGAATGTCTCCTTTGCGTGCTCCAAATCGAACTCTGGTTCCTTTGTCGGAGCCTTGCGAACCCAAGCACCCTCTTCTGGCTGCTTGCCCTTGTCATCTCCTCTCATAAGACTACGTCCTCTTCATGTGGCTCAAACCTCATCATTTGTAGATTCTGAGTCGGGGGAGGCTGGAGTATTCCTTTATCGCGCAACCTTGCTATCAGTGTGGGGCAGTCCTCTGTCTCATGATCAAACTAGGTACAATATAAACATGATGCTCTTGTCGGATTTGTACAATCATGGGAATAATTCCCTGGCCCTCCGCAATGGTAACAAATCAGTTGTCCGTGACCCCTCCTTGGTCCAATTCCACCTTGACCTCATCCGCGCCCCTAAACTTGAGTGCGTGCCATCCTTGTATTTTGATCGAGGGCCCACGTTTCCATATGAACTATGTAGGTAGGAGTCTGATCCATCATCAATTTATAACTTCTACAGGTATGCTCATCATGGCCTACTGATTTTCAAAAGTTACAAAACAATTGTCGGGACGTCTGTGTATACTTTTGTAATAGATGATAGTTATCTGTAGCATGTGTCCTCCTATCTGACAAAACGCGCACCATAACGCAAGTGTCGAGCTTGGCCTGGCTTGTGCCTCTAGTCTCAATGGAATTGGCCCTCCTCCTGTGAGGTAGTTCATGAATAATGGACAATGGTCCTTGTCATACCCCTGGCCTTTACATTTTACACACCATACCTCCTTGCGTGCTTTTGGGCGAGCTGTCCTGTCTTGTTTCAAACACTTAATTTCAAGGCACAAGTTATGCAACTGCGCATGGATCTATTCAACTCCCAAGTTAGGATCTTGTATCGGGGTTTCGTGCAGCCTCATTGCAATCTCCAAGGCCTTGGCATAAGTGGTTAGCTTCTGTTGCGACAATGCGGTCCTTATATGCAACATTAATGATGCTACAAACCATGCGTGGTGTTGCCCATCTGTCAAAGTCATATTAGCTTCTCGGATTTTACTCTTTAGTCTCTGATCAAGCTCCCAAGGGGTCTCGCTCGGAAGCATTGCAATTTCCTTAAATCCAATGATCGACTGTGTCTCTGATTTTGGCCTGCTAAATTATTTGTCCAGCGTAGCTTGAATATCATGATTCTTGCGTTTAGATTGTCATTCGAATGATTAATGTACCGCTTCAGTGTGTGATCTTGTAGAGTGATGACCAATGCTGCTTTCTTTATATTATCATCCATGACTTCCTGTGCTTCCCATACAACCTTTATCACAAACCAAAACTGGTCCGGGTCTTCATTCCCTACTCCCTTGAACACTAGCAACTTTATTGCACTTGCCATGTTGAACTGTGGTGGTGGTGGAGGTGGTGTGGGTAAAGATGGAGGTGAAGATGGTGAAATTGGTGGTGGTGTGGGGGGGGGGGGTGGTATGCACGGAATTCATTGCCTTATCAGACTGATCACACTCCTTGGTGAAACCCTTGCAAGCTCTTCCTTACTTTCTTGCCGAGGTGAAAGCAAAGGGCTAGTTTCTATCTCTATGCTACCTTTGTTTTTATAGATCCTACCACTTTGCGTAACCCCAAACATCAATTTATTTGCATAACCCACTTTTCTCCTATTAGCATTTTAATCCAAGTGTTCAAAGATTTAATGTACTTACCTCGTGGTCCTTTGAGGAAGCGTCGTTTGGCCTTGTTGTAGCTAACTGTTGTGTCTACCGTGAACTTGGTGATATACCATCCTATAATTCGATCAAGCCAATGGTCCACAGTGTGTGTGATATTATCTTCCGACGCTTCTAGTTTGCGCACCAATTGTGGAGTCCACACAATTGGTTTGTAGAGCCTACACCTTCCTTGACTGTCTACTATTTTCACGATCCACTCATACAACTCAGAGGGGAAGGATGCAAAGAAAATTTCATGGATTTCCATATATAAGTAGCGCTCTAGCCACTGTTCCTTCGATACTCGCAGATTCCTATGATACGAAATCAAACATCTCTTATATAGATCCCAGTCCCAGAAACGAAACCATTTGTTGGCTTGTTGGATCCTGACCCGGGTTCGAAGGTGATTTAGCCAAACAAATCCTGGTACTACTAGCCATTTTGGAAATAGTTCGCGGAGTGCGGACTGAGGTCTCGCCCGAAGTAGTATGGGAGGGTGCTAGAAGTAGGTTTCCGTACTTTGAAGATGTTTGATGAGTTCAAGTGGTCAATGGTTCTACCCTGCGCACCTGTCGCTACGTGCACTTACCCGTACCTCACAGCTTGAGATGCTACCTTCGCGCAGCCCCACCCGGGGGCCAAACACTATTATTACTCAAGTCTTTACTAGCAGTTCACTGTTAGTTGATTATCTTAGCTTATTTGCATGTGTAAAGTATACTTAGAAATAATAATCATTCATACAAGTGCGCGCAATGAATAAATAGTGTAATTGCAATTCATATCAATAGATAACAACCCAAGAACAGATACATGGATTTAAGATAAAAATTCTCTTTATTATTCTCTTTCTTTGGCTATAGACTCGACTCCACCCTGCACACTCAGCTGCAGGGGTCCACGCACTCAACTACGGACTCTACTAGGCCTCTGCGCACTCAGCTGCAGAGCCTCTTCCTACTACTATGACCCAAGACACACTTAGACTCTTCTTCTATGCTTCTCTATCTCATTCTATCCATTCCATTCTATTATGATTCTTTTTTACAACTTAGAGCCTCGCTTTATTTATACAATCCCATGGTCCGTGGACCATGGGTAGGCTTACATTACATTCAAACTTAGGGCAAACAGCCCTTTGACTCTAACATACTTCCACAAACCTTTCATGATCTTCAAACCTGTGGTTGATTGGTCCAACGTATGGACGAAATCATCCATTACACAACAAATCTAAGGGGCCTCAAAATTAAAAATCAACACATAACATTGAAGTCTACACAATACGTATCTACACTAAAACTCAGATCTAATTCATTAATAAAATATTTACATGATTTTATTCTCATTCCTCACTCTCACACACTCATTCTACTTCCTTTGAGGCTTACCAATATATGTAAAAGCATTCTACAACCGTTTCTGGTTTAGATCCCACATCTACTCAACCAAATCCTAAGAATCCTCTAAATCCACAAAACTATCAACTAAATCCTAAGTCTAGGATTCACAATCCCTATGAGATCTCAACTAGCCTAAATCTCTCATGTTCTCCTACATTCGAGAACAATTACAATTAAATATATGAATTAAATCTATCCTATGTCTCTCACATAAATCCACTCAAGAATTAGGAAAATACAATTATTCAAGCCTTAGGAAACCAACTTCCTGGGTAACACAAGAACCCCTAGGTCTATCATGTATACATGTATTTTGGAAGCAGGATGCTCCTAGATCACCAGGGTAATACCTTAAGTTTCTACACAGGATACTGTGAGTACATTACTAATAATGCGACTTAATTCACTGCGTTGGAAAGAGCACTACTAGCTAAAGATGCTGGTTTTACTTGACTCCAGGTAGATGGAGACTCCCAATTGATCAATAATATTGTTTAGAGGCTCATTAATGTTTCCCTAGACTCCAAACTAGTTAGAAGCTAGTGTTTAGAACTCCTGGTGACGTAGATCCAAAATATAATTCTCTCCTTCCCTTATGAAATGAAATCTCATTCATGAAGGTCTGCAAACAAAGCAACATACTGGTTAGTCACCAGGAGAAGTTAAGACTCCAACCTAGAGCTTTTATCATAGTGTCCAACTCAAATGAACCACATCGGGATAGAACAATAGATCAATATAATGGAAAGTTTAGACAAAGAATCTATGATGGGGGTGGCAGACCAAGGAAATGGTGGCAGGTGTTAGCACCTAAATCTGCCCTAGGCTGAAGGAAGGCAAAATTCAGGGTAACCACAAACCACGCTCAGTCTGGTAGCTAGCCCTACCAAAACAGGAGAGGGCTCTCTCCGAGTCACGCTCAGTGCATAGATAAGAAAAAACGGTCTGAGATGACTTACAATGAAATATTGATCTTAGGATAGTAAGTGAATATGGATACAAGAAACATTTTTTATGAATGACCGAGCTTCTGGGATGGTATGGGACCAACGGTCAGCAAAGAACAGAGAATTTAATACAAAGGCACAGATTACTTCGTGAGGCAAGGTAGGTGGAAAGTGTAGCAATTTAGTTTGAAATAACGTGGAACGGAGAGATTGCTGAGGAGTGTGAAAAGGGAATAGGAACATGAAATTTTCCCACAGGCATAGCAATAAAATTGAATTCTACCTAATCTCACTTAGAAAATTTCACTGGAAATGAACATGAATTGAATTATGAAACATAACGAAATACATATGAAAACATAAGAGACACATTTGCTACACTCACAACCACAACAATCTCATGAAACAGAGCCGCTGCCTTTCATTAATTCTCTGTCAAAAATACACAGTGAAGAAACAAAGTTTCTTTCCCACAGTCTCCCAGAAGTTACGAACTAACCAACCTTTTGCAAATAGATTGCATACAATATATAGAATGTGTAAGGAAGAGATAGAATGCCCAAGGGTTGGGGAGTTACTCGAATCATTACAAAATGGAGATGAAGAGCCAACCATCAGCTACAGGTGTAGCGCTACAAACATGACATTTGGCTTGGGTGACCATTTTCCTTCTTTCACCACTTGGATAGAAGCCAATATAGAGAAAAAATACTTTAAATTCCACCTTTGGTGCCAAAAAACCGAAGTGTAGATGAGCGGGCCCACTTGGAGAAGTCGCGAACCGAAATTTTGCGAAATGGAAGCAAATTTGGCAAATTTTCCTCTGTGCGCCGCGCTACTTTGGGGCCTGTTTTGGGGCACTTGTAGGTTTCAAAAATGTTCCCAAGTGGGCTTGTTGCAAAGCCTGTCCTATTTACTTTCTAACCCAACTGGAATTTTTGAATTTGGTGCTCATTTGCCCCTCCAAATCTTCATTCTCCCAAGACTGCTTCCTGTGTGTCAAAAAAGGGGCAGAGAGGCCATTTTTTGGGTGTTTTTGACCTCTAGGAGACTCATATCTTGCCCAAATTTCTTGTCCAGACACCAATAGTCGTGATTTTCCATGCTGAATCCAAAAATGCAAACCATTCCTCATTTGGAGCTCTAGATTTTTAGCGCGACGCCATAGGGATAAAAAACTTGTGTTTTGCCCAAAAATTTGTTATGTGACCAAAAATTCCCCAAATTTCTTGAAATTTGGGCTGGAAGTTCTCTATGGGGTGTTATGATGGGCTAAGGAAGCCTCAGCTAAGATTTGAAGCCGATCTTGCTCTTTTGCCTCTTTTTCTTTTCTTGTTGCTTTCCTCAATTTCGCCTTCAAGCTCCTTATCCGGGCCCTTGCACTCATATTTCGTGTCCTGTAATGATAAGCCATGTGTCTCAGCAAGGCAAGGTCCTGATCGGCCTTGTCCAGCAGCCTCTCCAAGTGCATGTTTACGCTCTCGAGGTTGGCCTCCCGATCCTCATTGATTTCTTTCTCCAATGATGTGAGCTCAAATCTTCTTCTTTGAGCAGCTTGGCGATGCTCACGAATGTTTTGCAGCTCCATAATCACCCGCTGGTCCTCAAGCTGCTTGTTTCTCTGCTCCAGGTACTTCATGTTCCACTTGGCCCTCTCCAAGTCAAGGGATAAGGCCTCAATCACTAATTGCTGCTCCTGGATGATCTCTGTAAGCTCTGCATTTGTTGGTTCTGTATCTGTCTCATCATCATTGAGGAGAACGAATTCGGTCTCTCGTTCACTTGATGACCCTTCCTCTTGCACTAGCTCCTTACCTCTGCCCTGCTCATGTGATGCCGATGTCGGAAGCGAGGCCCCTTCCACCTCGGGTGGAGATAACACTCGCTTTGCTGCTGCAAACAAAGGTCTACTGCCTTTCTGATAGGTGATGTATACTGGCATAGTAGCAGTCTCATGTTGCTCATACTGATGAGATGGGCCACCTATCTCACGCTCTGCCTCTGATACTACCTGTGGAGTGCTGAAGAAGTCACGGGAGATGAAGTCCTCCTAAGCAATACCCTGCAATCCCAACTGATGGTCCAATAAAATCCGGATAAGAGAAAAGTGATAAAAACTGTTGAGCTGCTCTCGAGGGGTCTTGTGCTGCATGAAAATTTTCATCCTCTCTATGTTCCCACAGATGAAAAATGGGAGGTTCATCATTCGCACCCTGGTAAAGTGCATGAGCAACCTGATGTGATAGGCATAAAGGCGAGAAAACCTCCCCTCACAACTGAAGTATTTCATGAGAAGAGCATACTCATCTCTCAAAAATCTGAATGGGAAAACTCTCGTGAGTTGACTCAAACAACTGGCCTTAATGTAAGGCTCATCATGATGCCTCTCCACCTTCTTCATCTTATGCTACTGTTCTCCAACATTTGGTATGCCTGTTGCCACTGATATGGCTTCGGGTGTCAATGTGAAAGTGACCCCAGCCAAGATAGACTGACCTCCATGTAGGTGAAGTGCAAAAAGACGGGCCAACTCATGATGAACTCTGACATTTGCCACCCTTTGACAAAATTCAAGACATGCTAAATGCTGGAAACATGACATAGCAAGAGGGCATGCCTGCAACTCAGTGAGGGTGTTTGGCTCATCCCTAACATGTTTTCCACTCCTGTGATGTCTCCTAGGGGCCTATTCTCCTGAAGCTGTATCACTGTGGGTCTCCACCTCATACTCTGATGAAACCTCGGATGCCATGACTGCTGTTTATAAACTGTATTTAGGCTGCCCCTTTGATGATGGTGAAGCTGGGTGTTGCTTTGATATTTTCCACCAAGGGGAACAATGAAACAAGGGAGTATTAGGAGGGGAGTAATGTAATGGGAATAGGGGTTATAGGGAGAAATTTGTTTAGGGATATGGGAGGAGTTTGGGTATTTCGATAGGGTAGGGTTTGGGGTTTTAACAAGGTAGGGTTTGGGATGTTATGTTGACCAAATAGTGGAGGGATAGGTGAGAGGGTTTGGTAGTAATTTAGGGTAGGGATATTAGGAAAAATGAGAAAGGGAGGATAGGAAAAATGGTAGGTGAGGGGAAAATGATGGGTGGAATGGAACCTTGGCACTAACAACCCACTTTAGAAACCCTAGCCATCATGGTTTTTTGGTGATTTATTATGGTTGATTTTATTGAATTTGGTTGCATTCAAACATCGTTATAAACCACTATATCATTTATAAAACTTGATGAACCAATGATGTCAAAGAGCCTACCTTTTAATTTGATGGGCTTCACAAAAATTTGGAGGTGATTTGGCCTTGTTTCAGCCCTTGGTCTGTGTGCGTCGTGCGCAAAACTTGGTCTGTGTGCGTCGCGCGCAAAACCCAGTGCACTGCGCCCTGGGTATGTGCTGCGCCTGTGGAAAATTTGAACTGTGGGTAAGCTCTGTGTGCGCCGCGCTTCTTCAAACTGCGTCCAACTCCCTCAAACACTCATGATGCACACTCACACGTTTTGCAACGTTTCTCCAAGGCTTGGATTAGCACAATGCCTTTGATTTTGATGAAAACTTGTATATATAGCCTTGGAAGTGATGGGTTAAATTTTTGCTTCCTTGAAAACCCATTTTTCTAATGTTATGTTTTGACACTTTTTCACTGACTTTAGAACACACTGATTTTCACTTTCCCTTTGAAATTTTAGCTCAAACGATGACATTTTCGGCAATCTTTGCAGGGATTACACGACAGGACATTCGGCCATAGAAACCATGACTACATCTGAAGAAATAAACTGTAGACCCCTTTTGAAATTTTTTTCACCAATAGCACTATTTGAATTTTCTTCAAAACAGAGTTTTGAAGAACAATCGAAGTTTATCAATATGATGATGAAACTCTGCGGATCATTACTTTGCAAGAACATCACTCTGGCCTACATGGCTTTACTGGACATATTTAAAGACCAAATTGATCAATCCCTAGACCTAATGACCAAAAATGACTTTTGTCTGTTAAAGGACCAGACCTTAACTGTTATGGACTTTTTGATTATTTGACACAAAGACATAAGCCAACAGGAACCAGACATGAGGGGAAATGACTAGCATGACTTTCTCCGTCAGATCATGGCATGCCCCTAGTAGAATGCAGCTGAATGAATGGAGTGGGACACCTAAAAATGAAATGCATAAAGAGTTTTGATCTCTCATGGAGGACTGACCAGACCGACTCTAACATTGGCTGCAATGGGGGATGGTAGCTCCTTGGAGGTGCCAAGAACAACAGATCTTCTGGAGGAGCTAGACAGTGCCTTTTGTCCATTGGGCTATGGAGTCATCATTTTGACTACAACACAGGACTCTGACTTATTTATGAAACTGAAATGATGAAGAAATTGACTCAAAATTGACATTGAAATGACTCAAAAACTAACTTGACAGAATGAAACCAAACTGAAATAAAAATGGTATTTACAATGACAGTGGAAGCAACGTTAATAAATCAGCAGTGGTACCGCTTGAGCAGCCGACCATTGATCGGCCCTCCTGGACAATCTTCCCCATTCATTTCCTTCAGAAGAAAGGCATTCTGACCCCTATATGTTGCAATCTTGAAAGGACCTTTCCAAATATTCTCGAACTTTCCGTGCTTACCTTTCTCTTCATTCCTTGCATCCCACTTCAGCACCACATCATCCAACTGAAATCTATTGGCCTTTTCTTTTCTGTCATAGATTTTCTTTATTTTCTCCTGCAGTTAGATGTGTTCTTGAAAACTTCTTCTCTTGTCTATTGCAAGTGGACCATTTGATTCAACCTTCTCTGCATGGGATCTTCTTCACTTCCTACCTCCTGAAGAAGTCTGACTATTGGGGCAGTAAGAGAGGTGGGAAATACTGTGTCAACTCCATAAACAAGCTCAAACGGTGACATACCAATGGATTTTTTCTGACTGATCTGATCTGCCCAAAGCGCATAGACCAACCTCTTGTTCTAGATCTTTTTATTTATTTCCAGCAGCTTCTTGATGATGTTGACCAATGATTTATTCGAAGATTCCACCAATCCATTGCCTTGTGGATGATAGGTAGTTGAGTGACCGAAAATGATGTGATATTTATGACAAAATTCTACCATCCTCTTTGATTTGAAAGCTGCTGCATTATCGGTGATTAACTTATTCAGACAACCAAAGCGAGACAAGATGTTATTTTCAAGAAATGAAATGATTACCATATCTGTAGCTTGTCTGGTGGGAGCTGCCTCAATCCATTTTGTGAAATAATCTGTCGCTGTAAGGATCCATCTATGCTGTCCGGAAGAAGCAGGATGAATTTCACCAATGAAATCCAACCCCCACTGCTGGAAAGGAGCGCTCACCTCAATAGGCTTAAGTGGAAAAGGCTGTAGTTTATGTTTTCCTTCGAAAATCTGACATTTATGACAGCACTTGACCATCTTGTACACATCAGCAAACAATGTGGGCCAATAGTACCCTACTCTCAAAATTTTATTTGCTGTTGACTTCCAAAAAAGGTGACCACCACACTCTCCTCCGTGGAAATCCTCCATGACTTTCTTTGCCTCCTCTTCCACCAAACAATTCAACAAAACGCCACCGAGATCTTTCCAATACAGCGCAGAATTTAGAATGCAAAACTTGGCAGCCTTCAACTTGAGTGTTCTCGCTTTATTTCTAGTCATGCCGGGCGGTGGTGATAGATTTTTTAGCACATATATTATATCTGAATACCATGGGGACAGAACAAACATTTCAGATACCTGAATGGATGATATTTCCTCGTTCTCATCGGACATAGCAGCGATCAGGTTTATGTCCAAGGCATGCAAGTTTGATTTGGCCATTAACTTCGCCAACCCCTGTCCTTTGACCAGCTTCGTGGGATTTATTTCCACATCATATTCCAGCAAGGCTGCAATCCATTTGCCTCTTCTTCCTTCCGGATCGGTCTGCACTAAAACATCTTTTACAACAGCATTAGGAACATAGGCCAAAATATGAGAATGTAGAATATATACTTGGAAATCCTTCAATGCCTTCACCAGTGCTAGGGCTTGCTTCTCAATGATGTTGTACTTTAAAGCTGCATCTCTTATAGCCATGTTGAAGAATGCTATGGGTCTTTCGTGATTATCTCTTTTCTACAATAATACTGCTGCTATAGTGTGCTCCGAAGCAAATGAAAACAATGTGAAATCCTGAGTATAGTCCGGGCTGACTAGAACTGGAGCTGAAGAAAGGGCCAATTTAACCAAATTGAAATATTTTACAACCCTATCCATTTCACTTGGCTGTCCTTCTTGAGCATGTTGGTCATCTCTCTTAAGTGTTCAGCAAGATTAGGCACAAAGCGACACAGAAAATTCATCTTACCATTGAACGATTGTATCTCTTTTTTTATTCCGAGGCAGATCGATTTGCTGAATTGCTTGCACACGTGCTGGGTCAATGCAAATGCCATCCTTTGAAATGATGTGCCTGAGCAATTTCCCTTCCTCCATGGTGAATAAGCTCTTCTTTGGATTCAACGATAAACCATATTTTCTGCACTTTTGAAAGACAATTTTTAGATGATGCATGTGCTCTTCATCAGATTTGGAAAACATCGTCAAATCATCCAGGTACACCACCAAAAACACATCCTTCTCATTCGCAAAATCCAAGTCCATTGCACGTTGAAATGTGGCACCTGCATTCTTTAAACTGAAAGGCATTTTGGCATAATGAAAGGTTCCCCATGGAGTGGTGAATGCTGTTTTGTCTCGGTCATCCTCATGGACATAAATTTGGTTATATCCGGAATAACCATCAAGTAGTGACATACGAGATGCCCCCACTACTCGCTGAAGTATATGGTCCATTTTGGGCAGTGGATAATTGTCCTTCAATGAGACTTTATTTAGATTTATGAAATCAATACACAAGCGGATCTCACCTGTCTTCTTTCATACAGGCACCAAGTTAGAGATCCAATCTGAAAATCTGATGGGCACAATGATACCTGACTTGTACAACCGGTTTACCTCCTTTTCAATAGATGGCAGCAACTTTGGATTTATCCTTCTCAGCTTTTATCTAAATGGTTTTTGATTGGGCTTGATGGGTATAGTGTGCTGAATTATACTGGTATCATAGGTCTTTAAGTCAGAATAGTCCCAAGCAAACACATCTACAAATGAAGCCATCAAACTGATGTATTTGTCCTTGATCTTTGGCGGAAATGCTTTAGATGATTTTACCAACTTAGGATTGGCAGCTGTTCTAATGTTGACCTCTTCTACACCCTTCTCTGTTGGCTGCAATGTTGGCTTGTGGGCTACATCATCCTGATCAAAAAGTTCTTCTAGAGGTATCAAGCCTTTAGGAATAATGTTATTCTTCAGCTGCAACACGTCCATTTCATTGATCTGCACGTCATCTGTACCATTCCCTTTACCATCGTCATTTTCTACATCAATTGAGGTTTCTTTGAACTTGCCTTTGTTTTGCAGAAAATCCTTAATCTCCTCATCATCTTGAAACACTTGCCAATATCTCTGATTGTCTGGAATGGTTGGACGATGCTTGACATGGATTTCAAATTTATTGCTGGAGTTCATGGGGATCTTCAAACTACTTGCTGCCTTGGCAAGAGCATCAACAATACTATTTTGTATACGAGGCACACATGTCAAGGTGTATTATGAAAATAATTTTAAGATGTCTAAAACTGCATTACAGTAGGCCCGCATCCTAGGATGCTTTGCTTGATACTCACCTCTGACCTACTTTATTACCAATTCAGAGTCGCCATATACCGAAATCCTTTTAGCATTCAACTTTCTAAGAATCTTCAGGCCAGCAATCAGAGCTTCATACTCAGCTTCATTGTTTGAATGCTCAAAGGCCATCTTGTAAGAGCAAACCCTCACGCTGCTAGGCACTTTGTTTGGGGCGGAGAAAGGACTGTGTACCCAAATTCCAACTCCAGTGCCATCATTTCCTACTGCTCTATCAAAATCCATGGTCCACAAGCCTTCTTCCTCCTCTTGTAAGTGCTGGAAATCTGTTTTCCGTGCCTTGCCTTCTTGCTTTCCATTACTCTTAGCTGATTGCCCAACATTTTTCTGCTTTTCTTGTCCTTCTTTCTTCAAAATTTCTCTGGAAGTTTTTTTTATTTTCAGAATATCATCTGCTTCTACTATCTGACTATCTATATCATTTAAACTATCTGAAAACAAAACAAAAGATTCTAAATCTATATGTACATAGTTAATTGGATGATTTATAGGTTTCTCCTTGCTTGTGATCATATATTTCATTTTCTGTTCCCGATATAATTTCCTCATTTTTCCAAACACCGAGATCATTGCATAGGAGAAATCCAGCTGTAGTGTCCCTTTCAATTTCGCTACCCAAGACTTGGAAAGAAGCATGCCAAACCTTGGAGGAATATCTGCTACCACCACATCCATCAAAACATTTTTCATGGGAAGCTGATCCAAACTCATAACCAAGTCTTTGATGAGTCCTATACATCTCACTCTGCTAGAATCAAATGAATAGAGATCGTGGTACTGTCGGGTGATGTCTAGACCGAGCTTATCCATGATAGCCTTGGGCATGAGATTGTGAGAAGCTCCGGAATCGAACATGGAATTATGTAACACAAAATCATGCAATCGTAAACTGATATAAAAGGGTGGCACATCGCTATCAGGAGACTCACCTTTCGATGCTGGTCCAAAAATCATTTCAGGTTGATCATCTTCTACATTCACCATGTCAGACATTGGGTCCAAATTCAACATTTTAGATATCTGTCCTCTATAACTGCTATTCTTCATTATTTCAGTCAAGGGGATGGATACCTTTAACTTAGAAATATCATTCTCTAAGCTAAAAGTGGGAGTCTTTTCTACCTCTTTGACTGGGATCTCTTTCTTTTCTTTTTCTTTTGATGCAGCTTGCTGCTGTGATTGTTCTACTGATTTTGATTTGCTGCTCTCCAGACCAACCGCCTCCTTTCCTTTTCTTTGTGTAGCTGATGAACCATTCTTTGCTATTTCAACCTCCTTCTTTTTTTGAATTGGTTTGGCCGGCACATCTCTGTTTCTAAGTGAATATCGCTGCTACTGTGTGGACAGAGCATTCATATACCCCCTTTGATACTCCTCTGATTCTTCTTCTAAAACAATGTCACTAGCTAGAATGAAATTCGTGTCTTTGTGTGCAGCTGAACTCACCGCACACTCTTCTTCTTCGGTAACGTAAGTAGGTAGCTCATCTAGAGTAAAGCGGTGGTTTTCCTCACCTATTACATTCCTGTCCTCATCTGACTCTAGTCCATGCACAAAATTCTGCTGCAAAGGTGTCTGTACTGGCTGTTGTGCTGCCTGATCTTGGGTTCGCTGATCTCTCTGTCTTATTCTATATTGTGGCTGCTGTTGGCCACGGAAGTTAGGATTTTTAACTTGTGGCTCAGGCTTGTCGAGCTTCACCCTTTCAAGCATTTGCTCTACTTTTTTGAGTAGTTTATCCATTGAAGAAGACTCATATTTCACAGTGATTTTATTTTCTGCTTTCTCTCTAGCTCTTTCGGACAACAGATTTGCTTCAACGCTGACCACAATTTTCTGCATGTTCTCCCTCTCTTAATTGGTAGGCCATGTCAGCATCAAAACTATCTGGAAGCTTCATCATAGCTAGTCCCACAGGTGGCTTTAGATGATTTGGAATTTCATTATAGACTGCATTGAATCTAACACAATAATCTTGGACCGACTCACCAGTGTTGCGTTTGATTTGTTCATATTCAGCCAGAATTTGAAGGGGATTCTTTTTCACTTCCCATCGATTTAAAAATTGTCTTTGTAGTTCGGCCAAGGTAGTGATACTTGCTGCCGGAAAACCTCTGAACCATTTCCTCACATCACCTGCAAATGCCTGTATAAAGAGTCTCATTGCCACATTCTCCGCATCGATCTCCTGGAGTTCATAGAAGTATACCATTTTTTCCACATGTTGCTGAGCAGTAATGCTATTAGGAGTGCCATCAAAAAACGAGATTTTTCTTTGATAATCTGTGGGCATATCATCTAGAACTTGGGGCAAAACTAGGGGTGCGAAACGGGCAGCCATCACTCTCGGTGGATTTGGCCTCGGAGGTGTTGGAGGGGTGTGCACAGTTTGCAAGGGGCTAGCAATTGGAGTTTGGGGCTGTGCCGCAATATAATTATCGATGAATTGGTTAGCTCTTTCTGTTTCTAGGTCTACAAGAAATTGAGGATTGGGGACAATATAATCAACAACCCTTTCAGATTTAGACTCAAACAATGATATTTCAAACCGTTCGTCAAACTCAAGCTCTTCAAGATACTCAAAAATGTCGGGACATGAATGGGATTTGAACACGGGAGTTATGGTGCTTTCTTGACGAAGGAGTCTCGGAATCAAATTGGGGTTTTCGTAGATATGAGGAGGATTCGGGTCTGGATTAGCTTTTGGTATATCGTCTCGAAGCTAGCATGCTATTGAGAAAAATCACAAGACACAACCAACTTACTCAGCCTATCCAATCCTAAGCTCATCATCCGGAAGCTTAGAATTATTAAGAAACAAGGGGATTTGATTTCAGTTTCATCCCCAATGGAATTGCCACTATGTTAGTACCTAAATCTGCCCTAGGCTGAAGGAAGGAAAAGTTCAGGGTAACCAAAAACCACGCTTAGTCTGGTAGCTAGCCCTACTAGAACAGGAGGGGCTCTCTCCGAGTCACTCTCAGTGCATAGATAAGCAAAAACAGTCTGAGATGACTTACAATGAAATATTGATCTTAGGCTAATAAGTGAATATGGATACAAGAAACAATTTTTATGAATGACCGAGCTTCTAGGATGGTATGGGACCAACGGCCAGCAAAGAACAGAGAATTTAATACAAAGGCACAGATTACTTTGTGAGGCAAGACAAGCGGAAAGTGTAGAAATTTAGTTTGAAATAACGCGGAACGGAGAGATTGCTGAGGAGTGTGAAAAGGGCATATGAACATGAATCCTTTTCAACAAGAGAAGAACACTAAACATGAAATTTTCCCACAGGCAGAGCAATAAAATTAAATTCTACCTAATCTCACTCAGAAAATTTCACTGGAAATGAACATGAATTGAATTATGAAACATAACGAAATACATATGAAAATATAAGAGACACATTTGCTACACTCACAACCACCAGAATCTCATGAAACAGAGCCGCTGCCTTTCATTAATTCTCTGTCAAAAATACACAGTGAAGGAACAAATTTTCTTTCCCACAGTCTCCCAGAAGTTACAAACTAACCAACCCTTTGCAAATAGCTTACATACAATATATAGAGTGTGTAAGGAAGAGATAGAATGCCCAAGGGTTTGGGAGTTACTCGAATCATTACAAAATGGAGATGAAGAGCCAACCATCAACTACAGGTGCTGTGCTACAAACATGACATTTGGCTTGGGTGACCATTTGCCTTCCTTCGCCACTTGGATAGAAGCCAATCTGGAGAAAAAATACTTTAAATGCTGCCTTTGGTGCCAAAAAACCGAAGTGTAGATGAGCGGGCCCACTTGGAGAAGTCACGAACTGAAATTTTGCGAAACGGAAGAAAATTTGGCAAATTTTCCTATGTGTGTTGCGCTAATTTGGGGCTTGTTTTGGGGCACTTGCAGGTGTCCAAAATGTGCCCAAGTGGGCTTGTTGGAAATCCCGTCCTGTCTACTTTCTAACCCAACTAGAAGTTTGAATTTGGTGCTCATTGGCCCCTCCAAATCTTCATTCTCCCAAGACTGCTTCCTGTGTGTCAAAAAAGGGGCAGAGAGGCCATTTTTTTGGTGTTTTTGACCTCTAGGAGACTCAGATCTTGCCCAAATTTCTTTTCCAGACACTAGTAATCATGATTTTCCATGCTGAATCCAAAAATGCAAACCATTCCTCATTTGGAGCTCTAGATTTTTAGCGCCGCGCCTCAGGGAGAAAAAACCTGTGTTTTGCCCAAAAATTTGTCATGTGACCAAAAATTCCCCAAATTTCTTGAAATTTGGGCTGGAAGTTCTCTATGGGGTGTTATGATGGGCTAAGGAAGCCTTAGCCAAGATTTGAAGCCGATCTTTCTGTTTTGCCTCTTTTTCTTTTCTTGTTGCTTTCCTCAATTTCGCCTTCAAGCTCCTTATCCGGGCCCTTGCACTCATATTTCGTGTCCTGTAATGATAAGCCATGTGTCTCAGCAAGGCAAGGTCCTAATTGGCCTTGTCCAGCAGCCTCTCCAAGTGCATGTTCACGCTCTTGAGGTTGGCCTCCCGATCCTCATTGATTTCTTGCTCCAATGATGTGAGCTCAACTCTTCTCCTTTGAGCAGCTTGGCGATGCTCACGAATGTTTTGCAGCTCCATAATCGCCCGCTGGTCCTCAAGCTGCTTGTTTCTCTGCTCCAGGTACTTCATGTTCCACTTGGCCCTCTCCAAGTCAAGGGATAAGGCCTCAATCACTGATTGCTGCTCCTGGATGATCTCTGTAAGCTCTGCATTTGTTGGTTTTGTATCTGTCTCATCATCATTGAGGAGAATGAATTCGGTCTCTCGTTCACCTGATGGCCCTTCCTCCTGCACTGGCTCCTTACCTCTGCCCTGCTCATGTGATGCCGATGTTGGAAGCGAGGCCCCTTCCACCCCGGGTGGAGATAACACTTGCTTTGCTATTGGAAAAAAAGGTCTACTACCTTTCTGATAGGTGATGTATACTGGCATAGTAGCAGTCTCATGTCGCTCATACTGATGAGATGGGCCACCTATCTCATGCTCTGCCTCTGATACTACCTGTGGAGCACTGAAGAAGTCATGGGAG
Organism: Pinus tabuliformis; assembly: GCA_031772625.1. Classification (NCBI taxonomy): domain Eukaryota; kingdom Viridiplantae; phylum Streptophyta; class Pinopsida; order Pinales; family Pinaceae; genus Pinus; species Pinus tabuliformis. The sequence goes on from CM062818.1 coordinate 1,878,416,868, forward strand.
ATGAAGTCCTCCCAAGCAATACCCTGCAATCCCAACTGATGGTCCACCAAAATCTGGATAAGAGAAAAGTGATAAACACTGTTGAGCTACTGTCGAGGAGTCTTGTGCTGCATGAAATTTTTCATCCTGTCTATGTTCCCACAGATGAAAAATGGGAGGTTCATCATTCGCACCCTGGTAAAGTGCATGAGAAACCTGATGTGATAGGCATAAAGGCGAGAAAACCTCCCCTCACAACTGAAGTATTTCATGATCAATTTCATGAGCGGAGCATACTCATCTCTCAAAAATCTGAATGGGAAAACTCTCGTGAGCTGACTCAAACAACTAGCCTTAATGTAAGGCTCATAATTATGCCTCTCCACCTTCTTCTTCTTATGCCACTGTTCTCCAACATTTGGTATGCCTGTTGCCACTGATATGGCTTCGGGTGTCAATTTGAAAGTGACCCCAGCCAAGATAGACTGACCTCCATGTAGGTGAAGTGCAAAAAGACGGGCCAACTCATGATGAACTCTGACATTTGCCACCCTTTGACAAAATTCAAGACATGCTAAATGCTGGAAACATGACATAGCAAGAGGGCATGCCTGCAACTCAGTGAGGGTGTTTGGCTCATCCCTAACATGTTTTCCACTCTTGTGATGTCTCCTAGGGGCCTGTTCTCCTGAAGCTGTATCACTGTGGGTCTCCACCTCATACTCTGATGAAACCTTAGATGCCATGACTGCTGTTTATAAACTGTATTTAGGCTGCCCCTTTGATGATGGTGAAGCTGGGTGTTGCTTTGATATCTGCCACCAAGGGGAACAATGAAACAAGGGAGTATTAGGAGGGGAGTAATGTAATGGGAATAGGGGTTATAGGGAGAATTTTGTTTAGGGATATGGGAGGAGTTTGGGTATTTTGATAGGGTAGGGTTTGGGGTTTTAACAAGGTAGGGTTTGGGATGTTATGTTGACCAAATAGTGGAGGGATAGGTGAGAGGGTTTGGTAGTAATTTAGGGCAGGGATATTAGGAAAAATGAGAAAGGGAGGATAGGAAAAATGGTAGGTGAGGGGAAAATGATGGGTGGAATGGAACCTTGGCACTAACAACCCACTTTAGCAACCCTAGCCATCATGGTTTTTTGGTGATTTCTTATGGTTGATTTTATTGAATTTGGTTGCATTCAAACATCGCTATAAACCACCATATCATTTATAAAACTTGATGAACCAATGATGTCAAAGAGCCTACCTTTTAATTTGATGGGCTTCACAAAAATTTGGAGGTGATTTGGCCTTGTTTCGGCCCTTGGTCTGTGTGCGTCGCGTGCAAAACCTAGTGCGCCACGCCCTGGGTATGCGCCGCACCTATGGAAAATTTGAACTGTGGGCAGGCTCTGTGTGCGCCGCGCCCTCTGTGTGCACCGCGCCCCTGAGTATATGCGCCACGCTCCTTCAAACTGCCTCCAACTCCCTCAAACACTCACGATGCACACTCACACCTTTTGCAACATTTCTCCAAGGCTTGGATTAGCACAATGCCTTTGATTTTGATGAAAACTTGTATATATAGCCTTGGAAGTGATGGGTTAAATTTTTGCTTCCTTGAAAACCCATTTTTCTAATGTTATGTTTTGACACTTTTTCACTGACTTTATAACACACTGATTTTCACTTTCCCTTTGAAATTTTAGCTCAAACAATGACATTTTCAGCACTCTTTGCAGGGATTGCATGACAGGACATTCGGCCACGGAAACCATGACTGCATCTGAAGAAATCAACTGTAGACCCCTTTTGAAAATTTTGTCACCAATAGCACTATTTGAATTTTCTTCAAAACAGAGTTTTGAAGAATAATCGAAGTTTATCAATATGATGATGAAACTTTGCGGATCATTACTTTGCAGGAACATCACTCTTGCCTGCATGGCTTTACTGGACATATTTAAAGACCAAATTGATCAATCTCTAGACCTAATGACCAAAAATGACTTTTGTCTGTTAAAGGACCAGACCTTAACTGTTATGGACTTTTTGATTATTTGACACAATGACATAAGCCGGTAGGAACTAGATATGAGGGAAAATGACTAGCATGACTTTATCCGTCAGATCATGGCATGCCCTTAACAGAATGAAGCTGAATGAATGGAGCGGGACACCTAAAAATGAAATGCATAAAGAGTTTTGATCTCCGATGGAGGACTGACCAGACCGACTCTAATAGTAGGGATGGGGGGCCCGCCACCACTCAAACCCTACCAACGTGACGAGTAGATGTCATGCAATGAATGTAGGAGAACATTCTAGAACCTAGGCATATGCTTTAAATGAAGGTGGAAATCATGGTTTTGCATTTTATGTGTTTTGGCATGGGCATCTTTGAGGGAGGAGCATGAAATATTTTGTCTGCATAGGTTGGCACTTTGCTAGTTCTAACCCAAGCATGTAAGTCTAAGGCGAAGGTCAAATGTGAAATAATAAATTGTAGGTGTGGAGAAGATCTAACAAAGAAGTTATAGTGACAGAGAATTTGGGGCCCAAGGATAATGTGTTATGGCTAGAAAAACCCTTGTAGAAAGATCCTGAAGTTATTCTAGTGGAAGTTGTGCATGGTGATTTGCGAGGGGAAATTTTCATGCTCGATGCATCTCACATTTTGGTAAGGTTCCCTTACTTAGTAGCTTGGAATACCTATTTGATTCTCTCGAATTAACATGAGTTTTTATATATAGAAACAATGGGTCTGTTTGGGAATTTTCTTATTGGGTTAGGGGCTCCAAATGTATGGGAATTTCCTATCTGGAGAGAGACGCCAACATGTTAATTGGTGTTTACGGCTTTTGGGAGGTTTCTTTGGATTGTCATCCATATTTTTTGGTCAATTGCATGTAACTGTGATGTGTAAGTCTCTTTTGGGGCTATTAGTTGGTGTTTTGAGGCCTCTATCGATTATGGGGTTTGCTACATGAGCAATGATAGTCTCATGCACAAATTCTAGTGTATGCACCTAAAATCTGTTGGAGAATCTAGTGGGGAAGCTATTTAAACTTTTATCCTTATCCTTAATAATTACTTGTCATCTTTAGTTATATTATTCTTATTCTTTATTAGGTTATCTTCATCAAACAATTACTAAGAGCATGAAACAGAAAGACAATAAACAAAAGAAGTAGGCTCCAAGCTAGGGAAAAACTGTTGAGAAATCGACGGGCATCAAATGTAGGAGATTTCTCTGTTTTTGATAACTGTTTGAGGGATATTGTTACTTCACTTGATTAGATTCTTCTTTCATGAGTTCATTATTAGTGTTGTCGTTATCAAACAACTACCAAACCATAAAGAACAATAAGACAAAGGACACAAGATATAAGCGATCAACCAGGGCCAAAACCTCTCCAATGAAGAGGAAAACCCACAAGAATTATTCTCTTCTTATAGAAATTTAACTAACGAATTCCAAAACCTAGACCCTTGATAAAACCCCTCCAAGGCCAAGTCAAAATTTTCTTGATGTGCTTCCATTCCTTCAAGTCAATATTGGTCAACCTTGCTTGCCAATCGCAAATTTTGGCCCTTCTTCAAAATTTCATCTTGCTATAATAGGATTGCAACTTCGACCCTTTTATGTAGTAACCTTATTTCACATGTGTGGCTAGAGGATGGACGAAATTGTCTCCTATCTTCTTTGCTTGACCATAATTCCTTTTCTTGTGATTTCAGCTTGTAAATGTGACCTTTCTTAGCTCAAGATTTGATCCTTGAATATTTCTGTAGTTTGATGCTTTCTGTTTCCAAGAGATTCCCTATTTCTTCACACGTGTGGAGGAGAATAACACATAAAAAAATCCACAAGTGCTTCAATCTTCTTCCTTTTACTTCTCCTTATCTTTGCGAGAATTAGGCTTCCTTGATCGAACTATTTCTTGCTTGAATGAATGCCTCCTTGAGTGAGGCTGATTCCTCCTTTATATCGGCTTCATAGGGTCCCTTAATAGGCCAACATGTCCTTTTGGGTAGGTCGACTAGCTCTTTTGAAGGCTGACTTGAAGCTTGCATCATGACAAGGCCTCGGAGGGTCCTTTGACTTTATTTTGACTCAAATAATTTTCTTTACAATATGTAACATGCCCAAGAAGGGTCTTTCATACATGACACTTACTTTATTGACATGTAGACTCAATGACAAGCCCTAGGAGCTCACAATGTGAACTTGACCTAGAAATAAATTTCCTTGAGCGTGAAACCTATGCCTCAAGAGTAACAAAAATAAATTAATTTTTATGATTTCATTAAATGCATAAAATCACGATTACATATGTTATTATGAATATCTAACCCAGATACGTATTTCAACACTCCCTCTTAACTAGGGAGCTATTCATAATTCATACAAGGTACTTAGGCATTCTCAATATGAAGAATTCTCATAAGAAGAGTCGGATTGGTAACCCATCTGTTTAGCATCATACCAACCCATATTGTCACATGGAAAGGCCTTGACTAACAACTCTATCTCTCATAAGATCAGAACATAATGTTGGCGATACCAATGACTAATAGACACCATCTTCATTGTCTCTCAAAGAACATACCCCACCCAGGTGTTCACAAGGCATGTCCTTCCAAGATTAATGCTATCTTGGATTCCTAGTCCTCAAAGAATAAGGGTCCTCTTTGACTACTCTTATCTTAGATTCCCTACCACATCCTCAAAGAGCATTGGATGTGTTGTCACCTACTGTGCCTTTTTCGAATTGCACCAAATGTTTTAAAATGTTGGCCCAAAAATGGGAGTCAAAGTGAAAAATTCCAAAAGGATAACAAATATCAGAGGCTGAAAGGTTGAGGAGGAGGCCAAAACAAAAGCTTAAATTTCAAATCTAAGAGGAAATCCCATATTTAAAGAGGAGTGCTACAGTTTGGGACCCGATCACATCGGAGCCCGATATCGGGGAGACTGGCAGGAAACCATATTAGAGGACGTAATATAGGAGGTCGGTGGCATCAAAACATTTTTAAATATCTTTTCGAAAGTTTTCGATAAGAGGGGCTTCGATATCAACTGGAACCTAGTCACAAAGACCTCAAAGGACCAAGGGCTCAGAGTTGGGTGGAGCTCCCCAGTGCTAAGAAGGAATATCGGGGATTGAAATCATCAAGACTCCTTCATAAAAATTTCCGATGAAGGGGGATTCCGATACAGATTGGTACATGGTCGTGAGAGATCCACAGAACCCAGAGCCAAGGGTAGATTTAGCACCTGAGTGCTATGGGCCATATCGGGGAGGAAAATATCGTAAGTCTTGTGTAAGTCAATTTTGGAAAAGTTACGATAAAGAGGGCCTCTGATGTATACTAGTACTTGGTCATGACAGTATAAAAGAAACTAGTGCAAAAGGCCCTAAGGACCCTTTCTCTCTCCTCAAAATTGGACACATGGTAGCAGGTAGTTGGTCCTGAGAAGTGACAGGGTAAATTATGTTAGCAAGACATGGAGGGACAAGGACACGTGGCAAGCATTTTCAATGTTTTGGAGGGCCCAAAAGGAAAAATCTGGGTGACACATGTCACCAGCCAGGAGGTGCCACGTGGAAATGAGGACGTCAACATGACGTCACTTCAGAGGTCTACATCTCGGAGGAAGAGGCCATCGAAAATATTTTTATTTTCTTTTGCAAAAATTCTGATGAGAGGTGGTTTGATATCTACTAGTAATTGGTCACAAAGACCTCAAAGGAGCAAGGGCATTGAGGTGGCTAGAGCACCCAAGTGCGAAGGAGGAATAATAGAGGTTGAAAGTATCAAAACCCTTTCAGAAAGAGTTATGTTGAATAGGGCTTTCGATATAGGCGGCGCTTGGTCATGACCATTCATAAAACCAAAGGTGAAGCATGAATCACAATGAGAGATAAGCCCCAATAGGAACCAAAAATGTTTTAGTACCCAATCACTGGGCCTGAGGTCACGACACCCAGTTCCATGGGATAAAGAGGAAGAGGGCCAATAGATAAGAAGCTTGAAGGCATCAAAACTTTTTGATTTTGGAAGACTAGTTCAAATAAAGCTACGAGGATGAAAGACTCCAATGTCACAACACCTATTCATCGAACCTTTGGTCACATGTAGTGGTTCCATGGTTGAGGAGCTTAAGCAGGAGGAGCTAAGGGCGATCATAACACTGTGTTATCATAACAATATTTTATAAGAAGTTACAAGATGTATTGGGTTCCGATGGTATAGCCTAGATTGTAGGCAGGTGGAGGGGTTGATAGCTATGATTACAAAGAATCGTTAAGGCCACTATAGTTGATCGCTTCTAGCTCTAGAAAGTGGGGAATTCAAGAAGTTAAGGGGGAAAGTGATAGGCATACCAACTGGGTGATTGTAGAAGAAAAATGTGGTAGATACATGGCTTGATCCGGTCTCTCTTCTCTTTGAGGATTCCCAGCTACTTGCCTTCTCGCTCGCCCAACTTCAAGAGGTTTCCGCAAGATCACAAGAAGAGAACACTACACAAGACATGGATTCATATTCATAACTAGTTCAGGATTAGAAATAAACTAAACATACTAATGCAATCATACATCAAAGATACATCAGTATATAGGAGAAACCAAGATAGCTTTATTGATGAATAACAAGGTTCAGGAAGAGATACAACCCAGAGGGCTCCAATCCAGCATCTCCTTCCCAGCAAATGGAATTCCTATCTTCACCCCCTTCAAAGCATTAAGCACCCAATGATTCCAATCTCAAACCAACAACAATTCTTTGCAATAACAAAATTCCAGCCCCCAACCTCTGGATCTCTGGGATGAGAGATCTATATATAGATATTTGTAGAGGTGTGAGTCAGCTCTGGGTTTTTGATTAGTGTCTTCTCTCTGATAGTTCTTGACGCCACTTGGAGATCTCATTGATCTCTTACTCATCCTTGGGCGATTTTGAGAGGCAAGTGTCCCATGAGAAGTTTCTAGAAGATTCCATGATCATCCACCTCGCAAACTGTCTCCGCCACTTGTCTTTTCCTGATCAGCGCACCCTCACAGTGTATTTAGGTGCACTGAAACGCAATTACCGTGTGTACGACCTGCGCTAAATGTCAAAACCTCTGTGTTGAGGGTGCACTGATCCAGTTTTGACCAATTTTGAGTAGTTTCTGGTGGAGAACTTCTGGGAGAAGCTGTAATTTGTTGACCTTGTTCCTTTAGGAGTTGTAACAACACTTTTAAGGACTTAGGAGCCTTTAGTTTATGGAAATTTCATGCTTGGAGCTGTAAGGCACAAAAATGTCTATAACAATTGCCCCCTAAAGTATGAGACTGTTTATCGGGTGAAATGCTTTATTAGGAGGATCTGAAGTTCTTCCAATGCTGGGAGGAGACCTGTAATAAGATACAATACAATACATTATTTTTCATACTGCTTTCATGGTCTAGCTGAGGCGGGCGTTCCCATGCTCAGCTTTATAAATTCATTTTTCTGTACATAGAACAGACAATTGTCTGATGGTAGACTGATAATTTTGATGAAATTATCATCCTTTGGGTAGGATGATTATCTGTTGCAATGATGTACATGTCAATTGTTGGCCGCTCTAATTGTTTTCACAATTCGAGCTCCACATAAATTGTCAACCCGAGAAGGTCTTTTTATTCCAAAGGTAATAGCGCACTGGATATGCTCAATTTCAAAAGCAGTTCAATGTTGTAGTAAAAGAAAGTCACACACAATTGTTAAATTCAGCAATCTATCAATTCACAGTCTACTTAATTAAAGCTGAAGTCAATTAACTTATAGCAGACACGATTTCTCTGTTACAGCAAAAGGGAAATAAATGTATAAGAAAAGAAATCATTCAACTATAGCAGGAACAGGACCCTATTCCTTGGTGGGAACTTCAGCACCTGCTGCCTGGCACTAATCACACTGCAAAAGAAGTAACCTTAAGAGGTCAAGACCCTATTCCCAGGAACAGGAATCTTCAGCACTTGGCCTCTCTGTTCTAATCTCACTGCAAGTAAAAGAAAGCAATCAATGGAGCAAGACCCTATCCCTCTGTACAGGGATCTTCAGCACATGCTCTCATCATCCACTCATGCAATCAATACATGTAGCGCTAAGAAACAGAGTATCACGAACCATGTAACTAGTGTTTCAGCAACAGAACTAAATACAATGCAAATACATAAGAAATAAACAACTACAGGAATAAAGGGGTGGATCTTGTGAGGAAGGCGGGCCCTTTCCTTCTCACAAGATTCCCCAAGAGAAAGAATTAAACTAGAATGCTCAAAATAGGTCTTTATTCATCTGTCAAGAAACTGGTACATACAAAAAGGAGACTAGCTCCTGTCTCACACAATGCTGTTCTCAAAATTACAGTTCGATCCCCTCTAATGATGATGTCTCCTCTTTTTAAAGAGGAGACATCATTTACAATTTTACACAAGAGTGGATATCTCGATTCTGTTCAAAACAAGACTATTCTGTTCTTCTTTAAAAAGAGATACTGTTACAACCGAGACAACAGTCATGCTATCTTTACAATAATTCAGGTAACCGTATCTTCGGCCTGCTGCTATTATCCACAAAAAGTTCTTCAGAATCGCAAATTACGCATAACGGAATTTGCGTGCTTTGTCGGCTGTTTCAGCAGCTGAGTTAACTATTTCAGCATCGGGACCAGCTGTTTCAGCAACAGGACCAGCTGTTTCAGCAACGTAGTCGGCTGTTCCCGCAACTCAGTCAGCTGTTTCAGCTACAGCCGCTCGTTCTCATCAAGGCATATAACTTTATCTGCGATCTTCAACTTATGTTAGCAACAATGCACTTCAATAATTGATAAAATATAAGAGTATTATGGAATTAAATGTAAGACAGATTAACCATATAATAAAGAGAAGGTTTCCATATACCTTAGGATATAGTGAATGAAAAAGACATTGGAGCTTATGGTTTTGAGAGTAAAATGATATCAAAATATATAACAAAATGGTACATATTGGAGTCCTAACATCAATGTCTTTATATTTCCTGAATATATATCGCAGCCCGGATGGATGAAACTAGATCTGGGGTCTTCAAACTCGTTCGATCTTCACTCTAAGTACAAGTCGATCCATGTGAGAAATGTTCTGAAGTCGAACATGGAAAGACATCGCTTGATTACCGGTCAATGAGGTAAACCGTTAACAAGCGCGAGAGGAATCACCGATAATGATAATGACCCTCAAGGTACTACAGTACAATTCACGTGGTGTGAATAAAGGACTTGGCATCGAACACCACGCAAAATATTTCGGTCGAAGGTCATTGATGTATACCTGTCGCCGGAAGTGAGAAACTTGCCATTGGGGCATGCAAGCTTCAAAATACTGAAGGGGTTGTTCCTAGATCAACTTCTTGGATAATGAGCTGATGTCGACAAGAAGCGATCTGTCAAAGGAGGGACTTAATGAATCCCACATCAGTGACACGAAACGGAGCAAATGATTTTGATGGAGGTGAAAACGATCTGATGACATATGATTCAAGGTGGCTGTCATGAAAGGATGAAGGATAATGTATGGCAGTGGATGGGACACGGTTGACTTCTCTGAACGACTTCTCTTGAACATGTGGCGACACTTATGCGATGGATCGGTAGCATTACCCCAAATATGGATGGTATGGCGAGACCATGGCGATGTGACCGGTGAATGAAACAACCCAACCCGATTGTGGTACGGAGGAAAAGTGTCATGTTCAAGAGCGACTTGCTACCATCAAAGTTTTCTTGAGTTTCTCCCAAATTTTCCCCAGTCATTGCTGACCAGTACCTCTTTCTTTTTGTCAAGCATGAGGAGGATAACATATGCTTTTTCTATAACTTGCCCTTGGGGCAAGCCCATCACTATGTTTTAACGAGCCTAGCGATAGTGAAACTCGTTCTCGTCTAAAGACAAGTTTGTCGTTATTTAATGCATTTAACGAGTCTAATGACAAGGATAACTCGGTCCTTTTCATTTTTAGAGAGTCTGAAAAGGTACGTAAAGTCAACTCCGAAAGTCCTTTTTTGTCATCTAATCCCTTAAGTCCGAAAAAGTATAAAACAATACAGAAGGGATGAGTTTTCGATAGTTTTAACGAGCCGAACAAAACAAGCGCTCAATATTTTTGTGCAATAATCCCTCAGGTCGATAAAGATTAAAATATAGAGGAGGGATAGCTCTTCCGGTCGCTTTAACGAGCTGGAAGGCCAAAACTCGGCAATCTTTTCATATTTTACGAGTTAGATGAAAAGAGCTTAAAGAAGACTCGTCTTTTGAGGAACGAGTGATAAAACGGGTTAGCAGCTAATTCCAGGTACGGGTTGGAATTTTCCAATCACGGCAGTGTCACAAGGATGGCTAGTGAAATCACTCTTCATAGCTGTTCCTCAAAATGGGTAAACAATCATATGGGGGTGAACGATCGGCCAATGGAAAAGTGGAGGTGATGGGCAAACACGACCAAGGCTTTAATGGCTGCTGATATTTCATTCACGGTGGTTATTTAACGGGTAGTTCATTTTTTAACGAGCTTAAACGCGGATTGAAACACTTGCTCGATCTTATGTTTATTTTTTAACGAGCATGAACTATGCGCTAAAACTGCTCAGATCTTGCATTTATTTTTTAACGAGCATGAACTGTGTGCTAAAACTGCTCGATGATAAGTTTGCATGCCCCCAGCATAACAACGCAAATCGAGGTGCATGCCCCCCAAGCTTCATTGCATTCAACTTGGTGGTTGGAATGAAGGTTTACCTTTGATATTTGGAAAGGAGATTGTTTCATTTTTTAATGAGGTTGACATAGTAAAAGAACTATCCTCATGACTCCTTGTTTCATTTTTTAACGAGGTTGACACGAGATTAGAACCGTCCTCGGAGCCCACTGTATTTACAGTATTTCTATTAGGGCGATGATCCACGCTGACAAAATGTTTAGGAATCTTCCGAATCCATTAGATATAGAAGATTTCATATTGTAGGTTTCCACTGTGGCCACTTCTGCCAGATTACTTGCAGGCGGTAGGGCAAAAGTACCCATTAAGGTAGGGTCTTTTAGGAGACCTACTCCAATATTTTGAAGCGAATGATTGCTTCCATGGATCATTGGAATGCTTCCCGTAACTTGTGAACTGTCGGGGAGGAAAGTTTGTTGGTCGACGACTGTAATTCCTCCTTGAAAGGGAAATGCAATCTTCCTGAAGTAGGCCGACACAACTGCAGCCATGGCATATATCCAGGGCCTTCCCAGTAGGATGTTGTAATCGAGGTTTCCATCAATTACTTCAACATCAATTCCTACTATTTTGCCCCCTAGTGCAACTTGCAAGTTACTTAAAATCCTGTATGGAGTGTATGATCGTCCATCAAATGCTTTTAACGTCATTGACGATCTCGACAAGGGTGGTGATCCTAAATTCTTCCAGCAACTCATCAACATAATACACGTAGATGCCCCCTCATCAATAATTGTTCGATGAACAGTTTTGTTGAGGGATTTCACTTGAATAAGGAAAGCTAGTTGAGCTGGTAACTGAGGGTCATATCCTTTATGATCAAAGGCCACAAGATTGGAGTCCATTGGGTCAATTTCACCTATTGCTGATAATAAAGCTTGCTCTTGGGAGAGGCAATTTTGCGGTACCTCAAGCGTCGACATAGCGGACGACGATTGGGCCAGGTCCTCTATTATATTATAATTCTGTGCTATTTTTGCACGAGGATTAAATGTCGGCTTGTACACTACTCCCTTTGGCGACTTTATCATTTGTTCAGGAATGGTGGGTGGCACAACTTTGGTCAAAGTTGTTGTCGAACTACTAGGTTGTTCATTAGCCTTGTTATTCGACACCTGTGGATTCCCGTAATCTTTATTCCTTGCCAAAGCATCATTTTGCTGCTTTGAGATAGACAACATAAGCACTTGGGATCGGGAATCATTTTGATTAGCAACCAGTTTGGTACCCGGGATTGGAAACGGATTAGTCAATACTGCTGAGGTTTTTGAACTCTTAAAGAGTTTCTTAACTTCAGCTATATGTGGACAATCTCTCGTCCAATGATCCTCATCGCATATATGACACCCCGCAGGGGGTTTCCTTTTTCTCCCTTTCTTTTTCTTCTTGCCCCCCGGTTGCTTTAGTTGTTTGCCCTTGTCGATCGACGCGGCATTTACTTCCGAGGCAAGAAGTTCCTAATTTGCATTTTGATTGGAAATCTTACGAGCCATTTTATATGTAGCCTTTGTCGATTTCATGTCTGTCGTGCCAATCACGCCATCGCTAGCGTGAGAGTCATTGTTTGATTTAGGAGGAGGAGGAATTGAGAATTCCGGTCTAGGGGCGTCAGGTATTTTGTCGTAGAGCGTGCCAGACTGAGTATAGACCAAGTCCAGATATTGCGCATGAGCGATGACTTGCTCTTCTGTTACAACTCCCCCCTTTGCCACATCTTCCGTGATTGTAGGAAGTAAGGATTTGATAAACCATTCAGCTAATAGCTGATCGGGAACGTACGTTTTCACCATCCTACGACGATGTCGCCACTCATGTATATGATCAGATATGTGAGTGGCCATTGTCTGTTTGAAGTTGGTTAGGAGTTCCGTTCCTGTTTCATACCTTATCAGTAATTGAAAATGGGTTAAGAAAGTCATGGCTAAGGTACTGAAGTTGTCAAACGAAGCTCTAGGCAATTCAATATACCATTTTGCCGCTGGACCCGTTAACGTCCTCTGAAAAAGGCGAAGCCTTATCGAATCATCCTTTAGGGTGTTTGATGAACACCATAGATGAAATGTCATCACGTGATTCGATGGATCTTCACTTGGATTTCCATTAAATTTAGGAATATCTGACGGAAGTTTATGCGGAATCGCTGGCCACCAAGGGGCATAAGCAATTGGATCATTCGTCAGCCGGTTTAGATCTGGCAATTCTAGAGTTGCTACAAAGGGCAACTGTTGATTCATGTTAGGCGAAGCATACCCAGGATAAGATGGAATCGACTGAGCAGTGGGTCTTTGCATACCAGCATAATGTATTTGATGCTGGCATCTTTGACAAGGTTGATGGGCATAACCATTATAATATGGTTGTTGATTACCGCTTTGGAAATGCGATTGCCCATTACTTACAAAGACTTGTTGCTCAGGTCCTTGATATGATTGCTGGAATGGGGGTTGTTGAGTTTGAACCAGCTCTGGTTGTTGAATCATTTGCTGTTGACCAATACTGGATGATTGACCAAGATGAGGAGTCACTGTACTTGTTTGATCCTGAGTCGCTCCAGATAAGGAGGCACTAACCTGAGGTTGTGATTGAGTCGTTGAGACAAGAGGCTGTTGTATTGCAACCTGAGGCTATTGGGGTTGACATACAACAGGTAGTGCTTGTACTTGCGACGCAGTAACCATAGCAGGTATAGTGGGAATATTCGACACAGGGTGGACTGGTTGCATTGAATATACAACCCTTGGTTGCTGAGGTAGTATTGGTACCCAACCGCTGGATGTAATTCCAGTTTGACCTGAACTTTGTTGTAAACTCCCATATGGTGGTTCTCCGGGAGGGAACAATGAAAAGACATACTTCCCTCCATATGGTGGCAATCCAGTACTTAAAGGGCAGATTGGCCTTTGAAGACACATTGGATCAATTTGTTGAGTTTCAACATAAGAAATACCAGATGATAATCCAGATGAAGAAATAGGAACTAACCATGTCGTCGAAGTAGTCCCTGATGGGACTCCGGCTTGTTGTTGATAACTTGCCGGGACAGATGGTATACCATCGAACATCGTTGAAGTAGCAGCAGGAGGCTCTGCCGCTGCTGTGTCGGATGACACGGTCCTGGATGTCGACGGTTGTTCAGACATATCTAGTCTATCCAAAAGATTTTCTAGCGATTCTACAAGAACTTATGATGAAAAGAGACTAACTTCGAAGATAAATGAGGGAATGGTGATGATTATTCCGTTTAAAATAAATTTTAACGACGCTTAGACACAACCTGCTTTTTCAATTTTAAAGAGTCGAGAAAAAGCTAAAGATGACTCTAGTCTCCTTCGATATTTTAACGAGCCCGAAGTGACAAATGCTCGGATGGACTTTTTCCGTTATAGAGTCTGAAAAAGGCCAAAAGGAACTGCTCTGGAGTTCTAGGTAGAGGGTGTGCCAAACTTTTCGCAAAACCGCAGAATAATTTTTTAAGGTACGGGCGGTCAATCTTCCTGAATGCTGTGTTCAGTGCATTGCGATCAGTAGGGCGGCTGACATGGCTTCCTAAGGATAAAGGTTTTATGCCTATAGGGGTATCCCAATATATACGCGACGGTACGTGGGAGCACAATCCGTACTGGCGCTATCGTCCCTCAGGAGGAATCACCCACCATCAACGAGATCGACAGTCACCAGGCTTTACGACGCCAGAACACGTCTCTAGCCTAGACCTCTATGTTGTGTGTTATGTTGCAAAGCGTTGTTAAGTTCATTCAATTTATTTTAGGTTGATCGTTTTAGAAGTTTTCCTTTTGAGGTTCACCACGAAATGTATGATACAATTCCTAAATGCAGTCTAAAGATGATAAGCAAGCTTTATATCTTTTCAACTATGAAAATCCTAGCTACAAAGGGAAAAGAAAGACACCATCTTTTCTCAAAGAGCACTCAGCACACTCTAATGCACTTTTCCTAAATCAAGCATGCAAACTATCAAGATGCAAATGCACAATGCAGGTGTTTGTTTTCCGCTTTCTTAATATTGATGCCTAAAAAGAAAGATTTTTGTACAACTTTGAATTTGCTTTTAAATGACAAATACAAACAAGTTTACTTTTTCGAAACCAGAAAGGGTAGAAGAGATTACAACACTTAACGATTTTCGAACTGAATACTTGTTTCGACACTTAAAAGAGACAAACTCAAACCAAAAGCAAAAGTAAATGTATAATCAACTGTAATCAGCCAATGAACTCTCTCCTAAGATCACAATCAACAGATCTGAATCAAGGGCTACAGGATGACTATTTCACTCTTGCAAAGGAAAACTGTAAATGACGCCACAAACACATAAAAACACTCACAGGCTTTTTGTACAAAAGGAGGCGGAATCTAAGCAGAGAAAAGGAGTTATCAGACAGGTAACTATGCTGGTTACAGGCTGCAAAAATTAGAGATCAAAACAAGGCAAAACATAGCAGAGAACCCTAGCTGCACAAGGCCTAACTGGATCAGCGCACCCTCAACACAGGGGTTTTGACATTCAGCGCAGGTAGCCTTCACGGGACCTGCGTTGAAATGTAGAACCTCTTCACAGGGTCTGCGCTGAAGGAGAAACGAGAGTTTCTCACTGGGTTCTGGGTCACAGTTTGCTATTTAATCCACAGTTTCAGGCCAAATCAAAGCAACAAGCAAGGTACAATCAAGGGATGCTTTGAGGAAGGGCTAAGATCTATCACAAAGGATCATCAAATCATTTGTGAATCCATTGTTCAGATCATAGACAAATCTAGTGATTGGATCAAAGCAGCAGCTGTCTACTTTGCATCTGAGAATAGCAGATGCAGTTCGATTGTTGCTGTTGAGTCTATGAAACAAACAATGATGGAAACAAAAATAAAATGACTAAACAGATATTCCCCAGTGGAGTCGCCAATTTGTTGTGGGGAAAAATGCCTATGCAGGACGATCCTATCCACCTAAGGTGTGACAGTGCCTTAGCAACAAACAGAGACAGCTATTCTAGTATTCTTCCTTTATGAATTAAGAATGAAGAGAGATAGATGGACTAACCGGTGTCTTCCGTTTGTCCCTCAATCCGGTCTCTCTTTTCTTTGAGGATTCCCAGCTACTTGCCTTCTCGCTCGCCCAGCTTCAAGAGGTTTCTGCAAGATCACAAGAAGAGAACACTACACAAGACATGGATTCATATTCATAACTAGTTCAGGATTAGAAATAAACTAAACATACTAATGCAATCATACATCAAAGATACATCAGTATATAGGAGAAACCAAGATAGCTTTATTGATGAATAACAAGGTTCAGGAAGAGATACAACCCAGAGGGCTCCAATCCAGCATCTCCTTCCCAGCAAATGGAATTCCTATCTTCACCCCCTTCAAAGCATTAAGCACCCAATGATTCCAATCTCAAATCAACAGCAATTCTTTGCAATAACAAAATTCCAGCCCCCAACCTCTGGATCTCTGGGATGAGAGATCTATATATAGATATTTGTAGAGGTGTGAGTCAGCTCTGGGTTTTTGATTAGTGTCTTCTCTCTGATAGTTCTTGATGCCACTTGGAGATCTCATTGATCTCTTACTCATCCTTGGGCGATTTTGAGAGGCAAGTGTCCCATGAGAATTTTCTAGAAGATTCCATGATCATCCACCTCGCAAAATGTCTCCGCCACTTGTCTTTTCCTGATCAGCGCACCCTCACAGTGTATTTAGGTGCACTGAAACGCAATTCCCGTGTGTACAACCTGCGCTGAATGTCAAAACCTCTGTGTTGAGGGTGCACTGATCCAGTTTTGACCAATTTTGAGTAGTTTCTGGTGGAGAACTTCTGGGAGAAGCTGTAATTTGTTGACCTTGTTCCTTTAGGAGTTGTAACAACACTTTTAAGGACTTAGGAGCCTTTAGTTTATGGACATTTCATGCTTGGAGCTGTAAGGCACAAAAATGTCTATAACACTTAGGAGGCCCATTTTAGACCTCAAAACTCCCCTAATGACCTTTGCATGATGAGACATCTAGTCGATCGAACAACTGGGTCATCACCAAGATATTTTGTAATTGTTGTTTCAAGCTTCCCCTCTCCTTATAAATAGGGGAAAGAAACTAATTTTAAAGCTTCTCAAATCCTGTATTCGGGAGCCGAATTATATATCCACATATTCTGAGTTCTGTTTACAAGGAAGGAAGTTCTATTTTGGTTCAAATTTCTTATTTGATGAGTCTACTTTGTTTCTGCATATTTTCGCTTGTTTAGGCATGTGGTATGTAACTCATTCTGGGAGATTAATGAAGAATTCCGGTGATTCTAAGAATTAGTGGTATACAATATGTGTTCTCCTTTGTATGTCATTTCATGTGTGCTTCTTTTCCTATGAAATTGCGTAAATAGAAGCTGTTGGATTCACTCATAAATCATGGATTTACTTATGTTATATGGTAGAAAACAATACCTATGAGATTACAAATTTACTATGTTATTTAGTAGCATACAATACCTATGAAATCATAGATTTACTATGTTATGCAGTAGCAATATGTATCCATGAAGGATTGAGTTAGAAACCTTAAAATGCGCTCCACAATTTCTGCACTCTCATTTCCTTATTCTTTCATAAGTCTGTTGGGATTTGTTCCTTAGGATTTTGTGTTTATCGAACCCTCTACAGTGAATTTCCTCCTCAATTTCTCTCTCTCCATCTTCACTGCATTCTTTGTGTATCAGACACTAGTCCTAAATAATTTATTATTTGGAATGATACAAAGTTTATGTGTAATAATCAATCTCCGTGGAAGAGAATTGAACCAACCACCCAAAATCACTTTTATTCATCTCTTGAGTTGATTCGAATTATCTATCAAGAGAGACTAAGATGTCCTAGGCACTGACCCTTCCCTCAACCCGGGGGTTTCCTCTAGGAGCTACAACATATTTTAGCGTCGTTCCTTGGGAATGAATCAAAATATTTTTCCTTGGGTATGACAATTTTTAAATTCCCTTTTTTAGGTGAGCAAGGGAAGTGTGGGTTGAATATCTCTCACCTTGGTGACTCCACTATCTGAATCTTAGTTTGAACACCTTGGCTTTTTGGAGACCTCATACTTGCTCTGATACTAGCCAACAGAAAAATCCTCCTATATTCAACCCCGAGAAAATAATATCCAAGAGGATTTGGAAAGCACATAACCTTATTACTCCAGATTCCACAAGGCCTTTTCTAGAAATATCATCAACCAGTTCTCAAAAATATGTGATAAACTACACTAAATCTGCCTCCAAAGTATTGGAATATCTTGAAGAACAATGTGTATTGTTTATCTCTTTTCCTTCTAGAGTAAAAAAATGAAGAAGCTTCTGTTAGTTCACCCCCTTTCTCATTTCATCCCTCCCTTGAAGATGAAGAAGTTAAAGAAATCCTTATAAATAGTCCTACACAGAGTGTGAATAGCTTCCCAACCTAGATCTAGTCAGCTACGACTTAGATACCCCCTCAGTAAATACCTGTAATTAATCTTCTACCATCTCGTTTTCTTAATATGGATATCCTAGGTTTTCTCCTGAAAAAATATGCCCCACTAGACTTGCCACAACCATTGAATGGTATGCCACAAGACCATCTCAAGCTCTTGCCAAGATTCACAGGGGAAGACATTTCAACACATAGGCATGTAGAAACTTTCTGTGCATTTGTAGAGAATCTCAATGTAAAACACCTAGATGTAGTGTTAAGACTTTTTGTCCAGTCCCTTGATGGGGAAGCCAAGAAATGGTTTAAAGCCCTACCAAATGCTTCAATCGCTAGCTGGTATGAGATGGAGAATTCTTTCATGAAAAAATAAGGAGAGAAAAGGGACCATGGGTATATCCTCACTGAATTCAATGTTATGAAGAAAAAACATAATGAAGATGTTAGATCTAAGACTTTTTTGGTCCATAATGTAGATAGATGTCTTTCATATCAATCACATTATTAGGATTTAGTTTACATTTCGAACCAACTAATGTGGTCCATCCTCAGGACAAGGTGAAGAATCAATCGATATTAAGGAATAAATAGCATGGATGCATCATTGCCCAAAATTAGCTGTTGAAAAATTCTCTTGGATCTGTTAAAGACCCTATTGACCCTAAGGACACAAAGGGTGTCTACCTTGTTCCATTTTCTTGTGGTATTCCCTGTATTGGGGAAACCGGTAGGTCTATTAAATAAAGAATCCATCAGCATGCTGCAGATATTAGACATGATTGATCCCACTTATCAGCCCTAGCCGATCATGTAGAGAAAACAAAACACCATGTTTGCATTGAAGAATCCAAGACATTGCCAGGGTTGATCACTTCCACCATAGGAATCTTAGGGAAGTGATTGAGATTGCGAGGCATGCCATAAATCTTAATAGGGATGATGGTTGGAAATTAAGTAAGAGTTGGATTCCTGCTCTCACCTCTTGATTCTACCTCCCTTTCTTCTCCTTTTTACTTTTTATTTCTAGATTTTTTTTGGGTTTTTTTCTTCTTTAACTCCATTTGTTTTACTTAGTAATATTTTTTCTTGTTTCCTCCTTTTATATTATACATTTTGGTGTAACCCTCTAGATATTAGTTACTATCTTATTAGCCTCTTAACCTTCTTTTTCTGATTATTTATAAAAGTTGAGTCCTTCTATACTATTTATTTTTCACAATATTATTATTAGATCAGTTAATATAACTAATATACATATATGCCTAATAACATTTTTATGTTTAAATAATAATAAGTAACCTCTTTTTCATTTTATATATTATTATTTATAGAACCATTTCTTAAACTATAACTCTAGTTCTATACATTGAACTTAGGTATATTTTATTTATTTGGAATAAGTTAGACCCTTATAATATTTTATAAATTGATAATATCTAATTAGTTATTAAAACATTGAAATAAAATATTTACTTCGAAATAGATAAAAAATTTAAAATAATAATTTACTTACCTTATTCATTAATTATTAAAGTATTGGAATAGAATATTTTATAACAGGTAGTTTTTAAATAAATTTATAATATTTTAACCTTTTTTTATGTTGGGATGGGGTCCCCTGGGCCAGTTTTGGGGTTAAGATAACCCAAGTTTTGATGTATTCTTTGTAAATTACGTAAAGTCTCCCCGATTTGTGGATGCGGAGCATGTAGAGGATTAGGAGTTAAAGAGGTTTTAGCCCCTTGTTTATGTAAAGTTTGAGTCAACTTTGAGACCAACCCATGATCCGCGGACCATGGGATTGTATGAAAAAGGGTATAAATAGGTGTGTCTTAGAGAGTCTAAGGAATATATCTTAGATAATGATGGATGTAATGGGTCAATAGAAGAGAAGTAATAGTGCAAAGAAGTGGGTCAGATAGGACAGAAATGCTTTCCAACTGAGCACGCAGAGGCCTAGGTAGAGTCCATAGCTGAGTGTGCGGACCCCTGTAGCTGAGTGCGCAGGGTAGTTTTGAGTCTGTAAACTTGAAATGAAGACCAATAAAGAAGATTACTGAAGAATTATTGTGTATACCTGTTTATTTCTGTTTACGATATATGCTGTGGATGAATAATGCATGTATGAACTTGTTATCACAAAATCACTACTGAGGGCTGCAACCAAGCAAGATTTCATGTAACTCTTTCAACCTAACTTTAGACCAAAGATTAGCCTCTTTGATCAGAGAGGGCTCTCTCACAAACTCTTGATAAAATCTTTCACTACAATAGATGGCTAACTCTTTATTCATTCATGAAAGCAAAGCTGGTTGGAAACATATCAAACTGGTTCTCATTGGGCTATGGAGTCTCATATATTAAGTAAACAAGGAAAACATAGTCATCTCATGGAAGTCAAGGCTCTTTGCATTACATGTCAAACATACTCCATCAAAACATAGCTTGCCAAACACACAGGAAGTCAGAGCATAAGATTATGAATTCTGAGTGATTGTGTTACAACAAGGCTATAAAAGAACATAAGTATAAAACATCATCATTATATTTGAACATAACAATCCATCGAGAATCTTGAGTAGAGAACAACACTGTTTTACTATTACTGTCAAAAAAGTCTTACAATGGCCCAAAACAACTCTGTTTTTTTATAAAATGTCCAACCTTTTACATATGAGTCATTTCTATATATAGCCAATCAAAACACTACTACCTAAGACTCCTCAACAAGCATGAAGGGAGCTCGGAATTCTAACATTAATTACCTTATCTCTATCATAAACAAACTAATTAATTACAAGAGATATCGTGCTACGAAAACAGAGGACTCCATTACATTGTCACTTCAAGTCTATCTCCTCGTGTACCTTGCTGCATCCTTGAAACTTGACACCTGTAGCACTTCAATAATAGCCAAACCAAACTGAAAACACATTCACTGGATGAGCAGCTTCGGATGCCTGATGTGTAGGTGATTCATCAACCAATAAGAATATGTACCCTATGTTCACGGTTTCTGCCTCCCATTAGTGTTCATGCATTTAAGATCATGTTTCAAGCCATTTAATCCTCTGTTAGTCCCGTATGATTGAAGAAAACTTATGATCTGGCCATCCCATAACTGAACAGGTGTACCACTCAACACCTCATCAGCCCTACCAGAACCCTAAAAATTCGGACATAAAGTGAAAACTTTCAACAAAAGACAAAATTTCACCTTTTCTTCGAATACTTACACCTGGCACCTTTTTTAAACATCTGACTGACTTTCTATAGTCTCCATGCTGGCCTTAAGTCATCCCTTTAAATATTTGCTGACCTCAGCATTCAAACTCAAGTTTTCAACATAAACAGTCATCTACAGCAGTTTCGTAGCGCGCTACGATACTGCTGTAGGTCATCAAAACTAAGCATATGAACCTTAAAGCAACAATAACTTAACTCTGTGATTTCTTCAGCCATTCTACACAGGTGTAAGGACATCAAAAAGTATCAAAAAGTTTTAAATGATGACAGCCAAAATATACCAAAATTTGGAAAGCAAATTTCTCCTTGGATCATTTAGCTAGTTTGCCTAGCTTCCCTTTCAAGCTGCTGACTTCTTCCTTTAACATCTTATTTTCTGCTCTTAAACTTGTATTCATTTGTTTCATGATTTTTGCCTGCTTCAGAGCTGGCACTGTCCACACATATGCATCAGATACTGAGTCAGCTTGGCTAATCAAACTTGTTCTGCCTTTCATTACAGCCTTTTTATAACTTGTATATCTCACTGCTTTTTCCTTAAAAACATTTTCAATCTGAGGTATTCTTTCCTTTGTTGCTCCAGCTTGTTTCTTAATAGCAATAACATTTCCACTTTGACTGATAATAACCTTATTATCCTTGCTCTTGCTTTTGGCTGCTTGAACTATTTCAGAGAAAACTTCAAGTACCTCTGTCCTAGGCATTTCTAAAGGTGCTTTCTCTTTTTGAGCTTTCTCCACTTCTTTAATTTGCCTTCTTGTCACTGGTCTGCGTGGTTTAAAGGCATATTCTTCACTTGGCTCTTCAAACTTTAACCTTTTAGAAGCCCTTGATTTTTTATAACTTTCAGGTGAGGACTGAGTTAGATCAATATGCATTGGTGGCACCAATTGATCTTGCTCAAGTTCTAGTGGTTCAATTTGAATTGGATGATCTTGCTCTAGTTCAATGGCTTCAAGTAAGTCATTTAAACTACCCTTAGAAATAGGACTTTCTTCCACAGGGACTAACTTTCCTTTCTCCTTGCTTAGTTGACCTCTAGTTCTCACCCTTGAAACCCTTTCAACTTCAATGGATTTAGTTTCATCTTTCCTTTTGTGAGTCTTCTGCTTTGATGACTGAGGTGTTTCCTTAGGTGATGACTTAGGGGTTTCCTTTTCAGATACTCTAGATGACTTAGGAGTTTTATCTACTGATGCTTCAGGTGTTTCTTTAACTGCTGGCTTGGGAGTTTTCTTCATTGATGCTTTAGGTGTCTCTTTAGCTGCCACAGACCTCTCTGATTTCTTTGCTTTAATTTTAGGCTTCTTATGGTCTTTCACTTCTCTTCTAAGTTCAGCCAAAGTAGGTTCCTCACTCCTTTCTTCTCTTTCTCTCACAGGTAATGGAGTGAGGCCTGTTTTGCTTGGGAAACCGACCATAAACACAAATGAATCCCAATCTTTACCAATTTTTTGTAAACTATCCAACACCAGCAATTTTACTAGACCATGATGAAAAAGGGATGTTTCACAAGCATCTTTCTTTAACTGAATCTTATCACACATTTTGCTAATACTCCTGAACAAATAGAAAGGTATGTCTATTGAAACCTTACCTGTGAAGTGTAACAGAAGTTTGAAGTGGTAGGAGTAAACTTTATTGTACCTACCCTCACATGTCAGGTACTTTTGGATACATGTCAATAGCAGAGCATAATTCTCTTTTAGATAACTCCTTGGGACTGCTTTGGTGAGATCTTCATCTACATAAGGTGCCTTCAAAAACTCTTTGCAGGGACCCATGTCGAACTTGAAGTTTTTGAACCATTCTTGGCCACCCCTCGGGATTTCTGTGACAGTGGAAATAACTTTAGGGGACACCGGAAACTCCAACATTTCCACCTTCGAATTCAGTCCAGTGAAGTTTAATGCGAAAGCCTTGGTCACTTCTGCATGTCCTCCCTTCAATTTTTCGCAAAACCGCCAGCAGCCAGCACTTCGAAAGGCCTTTGCTACCTCTTCATCCCTGAGAGTAACATCTAACCCCTCCGGCTCTGTCCTCACACATTTACCAGATCGGTGTTCCTTTCTTTCCATGCTGCTTTGAATATTTTTACACAAGAAACTAATGGTGGCTTGTAGCACGAAAACAAACTTCGGCTTTGGAGAGCAGGCTCGCTTGCAGTAGTCCGTTTAAATAAGAGCTTGGGCTTTTCATATAGCAAACACGTTCATATGATATGAAGAACTCATTATGAAATGACCACCTCTTATAACATCCCCTAAACTAACACTCAAATACATGACTTCGGACCTTATGGCGAAATAATGGCTTATCATGACATGGAGAGGGTGTGAAGTGACAATCATGAACGGACTTATGACTCACTACTCACGGATTTGACATTCAGAGAAAAAGCGCTGCAAAAAACCCTGAAACCCCGATTTCGTAGCGCGGGCAGTTCAAATTTAACAGGATGCGCTATGAAATCGTTGACAAACAGAGCGCTGCGAAAACACGAAAACATCATTTCGCAGCTAAACTGACCAATCAAACCTGCGCTGCGAAACTGCGCAAAGTACCAATGACATGACATGCTTTAACTA
Organism: Pinus tabuliformis; assembly: GCA_031772625.1. Classification (NCBI taxonomy): domain Eukaryota; kingdom Viridiplantae; phylum Streptophyta; class Pinopsida; order Pinales; family Pinaceae; genus Pinus; species Pinus tabuliformis. The sequence goes on from CM062818.1 coordinate 1,878,440,937, forward strand.
ACAATGATGGAGGGTGTCTAATGATTTTTCCTTTACACGAATTCACATCAATAGCTCTTGAATTTCAAATTTCAAATTGACATATACTAATAAACCTATTCACAAGACTTCAAGACTTTATATAAGACTTATGGACAACCTTATATACATGAACTATAGTTCCAAGTGATAACAGAACTATTGATCTAATGATGCACGATTCACTTGAATAAGTCTTAATAGATGAATGCAATACATGTTAAGAACTTTCACGAAGAATGTGATGAATTCTGTTATGTTTTCTAAAAAACTTAAGTAGATCTTCATGAACACAAATCTATAATTTTTCTTTGATGCACGTAAGTGGATAAATCAACTGATAAAGGTCTGCAAAAGCCAATCATAGATCTTCGCGAAGGTCTAAAGGCTATTTGAATAGCGTTGCAATATCAAACCCTAAGGGCTAATAGATCCACACGAAGGTAGATCTAGGGTGATAAAAGACATCACACTGATCTCTGGATGCAGAAACTTGGTTTCAACATCCCCCCATACTTCTTCAGGTGAGACTGCAGCTTGCACTACACAGGTTGTTGCCGAAAGGGACAGTAGTGTAGGGTTTTGTTGGTTGGCACAACTAACTCTGAACCTGGGTCAGGACCCCTAATCTAACAAATGGTTTTGTTTCTAGAACCGGGATCTTCTTGAAGGAGATGTGTGATGTCGCATCACTAAAACCCGATGAAGAAAGAGATTGAAAAGTGGCTGGATAGGAAAATAGGAATCCACATCTGTCAAAGGAGCAGTGGTTGGACAAATATTTGTATATGGAGATACACAAAATTTTCTTCTGCACCTTCTTGATTGAGTATACGAGTGGTTCAACTCAGGGAGGTGGAAGCTTGATGGTCTAATAGTGTGGACTCCAAAATTGGTACAACGATTAGAAGCCTCTAAAGACAAGGTCGTGCGGGTTGTTGATCCTGGCTCGATTGAATTATAGGAGGATTTTTTACAGAGTTCACGGTTGATACCTCGGTCAGCTACAATGAAGTAGAGCAAAGGTTTTTCAAAGGACCATGAGGTAAGTATCTAAGATCTTTGAATACCTGGATTAAAGTGATGTTATGTGAAAAGCGGGTGATGCCATTACCTTGATGTTTGGATCTACGTGAAGTGGACAATTATTTAAAGATTGAGCAAGAATATGATGAAACTATCGATCTTCAAAGGCATTGGGAGTGAAGATACAGAGAAATTCTATTTTGTTGCGAATGTCGTGTGGACAATGTAGCAGATTACTGATGAAAATATAAAGAAGGCACAATTGGTTACCGCTCTGCAGGATCGTGCACTGACTTGGTGCATTAAGTACTATTATGATAATCCTCTAGCATCGCTAGCATATACTAAGGGTTCTTTAGATAAAGAGTTTAGTAAGCCTAAGTCTGACTCGCCGTTAGTAGTTGAATTTAAGGAAATCATGATGAGGGTTGATGAGACGCCTTGGGAATTAGATCAAAGGTTGAAATGTGTAATTGGAGAAGCAAACATGCAGCTCACAGATAGTCAACATCGCAAGTGGTTTATAGCTTTGCTTCTGCCCCACCTGAGGATTTCTCTATCACAACAGAAGATAGGAACTTAGGCAGAGGCCCTGGAAATCATGATGAGGTTTCATGCAACAACCATTCAAGATCCAACCTTGGGGGTACAACAAATTCACTCTCAGTTACAAATCCCCTTCTTAGAATTACAAAGCTTGAAGAAAGACAAGGAGGCTAAACCAGAGGTGCGCATGGAAGTCTGGTGTCTAAAGTGTAAGAGCTAAGGGCACGATAAAGACCACTGTTTCGTATTAACGAATTATATCATAGGAGGGGGACCAATCCCCTCGAATCTAGAAGCCCCACAAGGCCAAGCATGGGGGCTGTGCTATGGTGCGCTATTTGTTAGGTTGATGGAAAACATGCAATGGATAATTGTCATTTGCTCCAAAATTTCATTCAAACACCCCAACAGTTGTTCTGTGAATTCTGTAAATCTATAGGCCATGATGAGCATCACTGTTGTAGCTATGAGATGATGATGGAAAGAACACCTACATACCAATTGCAAGCAAAAACTCGGCCCCCAAAGAAGAGCACTGTTGTGGGGAAAAATGCCTATGCAGGACGATCCTATCCACCTAAGGTGTGACAGTGCCTTAGAAACAAACAGAGACAGCTATTCTAATATTTCTTCCTTTATGAATTAAGAATGAAGAGAGATGGATGGACTAACTGGTGTCTTCCGTTTGTCTCTCGATCCAGTTTCCCTTCTCTTGGAGAGTTCCCAGCTACTTGCCTTCTCGCTCGCCCAGCTTCAAGAGGTTTCTGCAAGATCACAAGAAGAGAACACTACACAAGACATGGATTCATATTCATAACTAGTTCAGGATTAGAAATAAACTAAACATACTAATGCAATCATACATCAAGAATACATCAGTATATAGGAGAAACCAAGATAGCTTTATTGAAGAATAACAAGGTTCAGGAAGAGATACAACCCAGAGGGCTCCAATCCAGCATCTCCTTCCCAGCAAATGGAATTACTATCTTCACCCCCTTCAAAGCATTAAGCACCCAATGATTCCAATCTCAAACCAACAGCAATTCTTTGCAATAACAAAATTGCAGCCCCCAGATCTCATGGAGGAGAGATCCATATATAGATGTTTGGAGAGAGGATGAGTCAGCTTGAGATCTGACTAGTGTCCTCTCCCTCTGTCAGTTCTTGATTCCACTTGGAGGTTCTTGCTTCCACTTGGAGATTTGGAACCTCTTACTCATCATCAGTCGAATTCCCTGAGGCAAGTGTCATTTTGGAAGCTTCCTGGGTTTTGACACCTTGAGAAATGAACTTGCCACATGTCCACTCTCGCTCAGCGCAGGTAGCTAGTGTTGCCTTTGACATTCAGCGCAGGTAGCTAGTGTTGCCTTTGACATTCAGCGCAGGTAGCCAGTGTTGGCTTTGACATTCAGCGCAAACAGCTAGTGGAGCCACTGAAATGATCCTGAATTGGCTTGTTTTTTAGCAGTTTCTGGTGGAGAACTTTTGTGAATTGCTGTGGTTTGTTAGCCTTGTTCCTCTAGGGGTAGGAACAACATGTTTAGGGACTTTGGATCCCTTATATTATGGACATTTCATGCTCAATGCTGTAAGGCACAAAAATGTCTATAACAGTTGCCCCCTAGAGTATGAGGCCGTTTATCGGGTGAAATGCTTTATCAGGGGGATCCGAAGTTCATCCAATGCTGGGAGGAGACCTGTAATAAGATACAATACCATACATTATTTTTCATACTGCTTTCATGATCTAGCTGAGGCGAGCATTCCCATGCTCAGCTTTATAAATTCATTTTTCTGTACATAGAACAGACAATCGTCTGATGGTAGACTGATAATTCTGATGAAATTATCATCCGTTGAGTAGGATGATTATCTGCTGCAATGATGTACATGTCAATGTCTTTATCTTTCCTGAATATATATCGCAGCCTGGATGGATGAAACTAGATCCGGGGTCTTCAAACTTGTTCGATCTTCACTCTAAGTACAAGTCGATCCATGTGAGAAATGTTCTGAAGTCGAACATGGAAAGACATCGCTTGATTACCGGTCAATGAGGTAAACTGTTAACAAGCGCGAGAGGAATCACCGATAATGATAATGACCCTCAAGGTACTGCAGTACAATTCACGTGGTGTGAATAAAGGACTTGGCGTCGAACACCATGCAAAATCTTTCGGTTGAAGGTCATTGATGTATACCTGTCGCCGGAAGTGAGAAACTTGCCATTGAGGCATGCAAGCTTCAAATTACTGAAGGGGTTGTTCCTAGATCAACTTCTTGGATAATGAGCTGATGTCGACAAGAAGCGATCCGTCAAAGGAGGGCCTTAATGAATCCCACATCAGTGACACGGAACGGAGCTAATGATTTTGATGGAGGTGAAAACAATCTGTGACATATGATTCAGGGTGGCGGTCATGAAAGGATGAAGGATAATATATGGCAGTGGATGGGACACTGTTGACTTTTCTGAACGACATGTCTTGAACATATGGCGACACTGATGCGATGGATAGGTAGCATTACCCCAAATATGGATGGTATGGTGAGACCATGGATGTGACCGGTGAATGAAACAACCCAACCCGATTGTGGTACGGAGGAAAAGTGTCATGTTCAAGAGCAACTTGCTACCATCAAAGTTTTCTTTGGTTTCTCCCAATTTTTCCCCAGTCATTGCTGACCAGTACCTCTTTATTTTTGTCAAGCTTGAGGAGGATAACATATTCTTGTTCTATAACCTGCCCTTCGGGCAAGCCCATCGCTATGTTTTGACGAGCCTAGCGATAGTGAAACTCGTTCTCGTCTAAAGACAAGTTTGTCGCTATTTAATGATTTTAACGAGTCTAACGAAAAAGATAACTCGGTCCTTTTCATTTTTAGAGAGTCTGAAAAGGTACATAAAGTTAACTCCAAAATTCCTTTTTCGTCATCTAATCCCTTAAGTCCGAAAAAGTATAAAACAATACAGAAGGGATGAGTTTTCGATAGTTTTAACGAGCCGAATAAAACAAGCGCTCGATCTTTTTGTGCAATAATCCCTCAGGTCCAAAAAGATTAAAATCTAGAGGAGGGATAGCACTTCCTATCCCTTTAACGAGCTGGAAGGCCAAGGACTCGGCAATCTTTTCATATTTTACGAGTCAGTTGAAAAGAGCTTAAAGAAGACTCGTCTTTTGAGGAACGAGTGATAAACAGGGTTAGCAGCTGATTCCAGGTACAGGTTGGAATTTTCCAATCACGACAGTGTCACAAGGATGGCTAGGTGAAATCACTCTTCGCAGCTGTTCCTCAAAATGGGTAAACAAACATATGGAGGTGAACGATCGGCCAATGGAAAAGTGGAGGTGACGGTGCAAACACGACCAAGGCTTTAATGGCTGATAAGGTTACATTCACAGTGGTTATTTACTGGGTAGTGGTTCATTTTTTATTTTAAAATGAGCTTAAACGCTGGTGGAAACACTTGCTCATTGCTTATGTTTATTTTTTAACGAGCATGAAGTCCGCGTTAAAACTGCTCAGATCTTGCGTTTATTTTTTAACGAGCATGAACTGTGTGCTAAAACTGCTCGAATATTATATTGTCAAATTTTGATTTTTACCATAACTAGATTTGCCCTTTTCAAAGATAGTACTGTATCCTCAATTGCTGCATCAAACTAGTTAGAAATGAATAACATTTTCTTGAAAATGAGATTAGAACCCTAATATTTCACTTTGAACTACGTAAAAAGCAATTAAAAGGTGTTTTTACCTCTCATTTTACCATTTCATTTGAACTTGGTTTGTTGGAGCTTTGGAGGTGCCTCTTCCCCCTTGATTTTCATCAGCTGATTCCGGGAGATTCTGCGGACGATTTTCGGCGCCGTCTGGATCGGTAGCATTACCCCAAATATGGATGGTATGGCGACCCATGATCTGTAACTATAGCCTGTGGTACGCCGAACCTGGCGACTACATGATTAAAAAAGAAAAGGGCAGCTGTTTCACCAGTGTTATCTAATGTAGGCATCGCCTCGGCCCATTTGGTAAAATAGTCAACGGCGACTATAATATACCCATGCCCCCTGGTCAAGGTGGGGTTACATGTCATGAAATCGATGCCCCATTTGGCGAAAGGCCCAACAGAAACTATTGGCTGTAAAGGTGCGGGTGGTTTTCTGGTTTTTCTATCAAAAATTTGACAAGCATGACAACTTTTGACTGCGGTTATGCAATCTTTGAACATTGTTGGCCATAAGTATACTGCTCGTAAGTTTTTTTTGCTGTAGCATATCCAGATTGATGCCCCCCACACACGCCTGAATGACACTCATTCAGGGCTTTTTCGGCCTCTTCATGGGTGAGGCACCTCCTCAGAACTGTATCGATACCACGACGGTAAAGCGTATCACCGACGATCATGTAGTCTTTCGCTTGGTATCGTATACGTTTCTGTTCTGAGTGAGAGGTCTCAGGCCTGAAATTTTGGGTTTGGAGATAAATGGTTATATCTCCATACCACTCATTGCTTGTAGATATCAGAAACAAACTTTCGTCCATGATTGATTCTTCGGACGTTTCATCGTTGGACGACGATGGGAGATCGCACAATAATTCTGCGAAAACTAAAGCTTTCTTTGATTTGGATTTTACAAATTCCAGATCAAACTCTTGAAGGATCGCTATCCATTTTGAATACTTTCCCCCCGGCAACTGTCGCGACAATATATAAGTCATGGGGTTGCAATCTGATAGAATGGTAGTTTTCCGAAAGAGGACATAATGTCGAAATCTTTGTATCGCTTGAACAGCAGCTTGTGCTAGCTTTTCAACGTAAGAATATTTGCTTTCTGTATCATTCAAGTTTTTGCTTAAATAATATATAGGATGTTCAATTCCATCGACTTCTTGAACTAAAACCATCGCAATGGTCGTATCTGCTGCAGCCAGATACAGGTTAAAATCTCTTTGATAGTCCGGGGCATACATTAATGATGCTTTTACTAGAGAATCTTTCAGAGCATCAAAGGAAGCTTGCGCTACCTGATCCCAGACAAAAGGTACATCCTTTTTCAAAAGACGAGTATAACCTTTAGCAAGTTCTGTGTAATTTGGAATGAACCTCCTCAGAAAGTTTGCTTTCCCTTGGAGTTTCTGAATCTGAAGCAAATTTGAAGGTGGAGGCAAATTAATGATTGCCTGAACCTTGCAAGGGTCGAGATGAATCCCATCCTTAGAGACTACAAAGCCAAGTAAACAACCAGAACCGACGCAAAACATACATTTGTGTGGATTGAGTCTTATCTTGTAGTGTCGGCAACGTAGAAATATCGCTCTTAAATGCTGCGGATGATCAGTCCGCTTTCACGAATGAGCCGGAAGGTCGTCGAGATATGGTTGAAAGATGTTCTTGATGTCATGGAAGGCATAATTCATTGCCCTCTGAAACGTCGCCCCTGCGTTCTTTAAACCAAAGGGTAATTTTCGATAAGCGAATGTGCCCCACGGACAGATGAATGCAGTCTTTGACTGGTCTTGTGGGCGGATATTTATTTGATTATACCCGGAAAATCCATCCATGAATGAAAACATTTCACATCCGGCGCATTCATCAATTATCTGGTCGATGAAGGGTGTAGGGTAGTTGTCTTTTGGACAAGCTTGGTTTACATCCCTATAATCGACACACACTCTAATTGTCCCTTGTTTCTTCATAACAGGGACAATATTCGATACCCAATCGGTTAGAGGAACTGGGTAGATGAAACCAGCATGGAGAAGCTTTTCAACTTCTGCTTTAATGGCAACGGCTTTCTTGGGGTGCACCTGCCGAAGCCGTTGTCTTACTGATTTGACATCAGGATACATCTTAATTTCATGTTCAACGATACTCGAGTCAATGCCTGGCATTTCATCATATGACTAAGCAAAGACATCTTTGAATTCCCGAAAAAGAGCGTTATATATTTCCAGTTCTGAAGGAGAACATCCTTTGTCGACATAAATATTCTCTACAACATTTGTTTTAGTCGAGATATTTATGGCTATAGTCTCTTCAATATTGGATAAGTTTCGCTCGGAATCCACCGTGTTTACAGTGTTTGATAGGAATTCAAAAACTGAAGGGTGATAAAGGTCATGTTGAGTATCTTCTTCATATTCTGGAAGAAGGGAACGATGGTGGAAATCACTCCATGGTGCCCCCTCAATCAACATTGATTGTAGGATTCCTTCGTCAGTCCCATGTACTTTCGACCAAGGATCTAATGGGGTACCATATTCTCTAGACCTATCTACCCAAACGCTTGATGAGCGTTGATTTGGGTTCGCCTCCCATGCTCGAAACATTGATTGCTACAATATTTCTATAGGGCTTGGGGACAACACCATTTCATGATCCATGTCGATATCGTCTTCTGAGATCTTCATGGAACATATCATGTTGCAGGCTCCTACCAATGCTACTTCTCCTATATAGATTGGAGGTGGAAGTGCGAAAGTTCCCATTAATGTGGGGTCTTTCAGTAGGCCTACTCCGATATCTTGAAGCGAATGGTTGCTTCCATGGATCATGGGAATGCTTCCTGTAACTTGTGAACCATTAGGGAGGAAGTCTTGTTGGTCGACGATCGTAATCCCTCCTTGAAAAGGGAATGCGATCTTCCTAAAATAAGTCGACACTACAGCTGCCATGGCATATATCCATGGTCTTCCCAGTAGGATGTTGTAGTCAAGATTCCCATCGATGACTTCAACATCTATTTCTACTGTTTTTCCTCCTAGTTCAACTTTCAAGTTATTAAGGATACCGCACGGGGTATAGGTCCTTCCGTCGAATGCTTTCAATGTCGTCGAAGATCGCGACAAGGTCGGAGACCCTAAAGTTTTCCAACAACTCATCGACATAATACATGTAGATGCCCCCTCATCAATGATTGTTTGGTGAACAGTTTTGTTGAGGGCTTTCACTTGAATAAGGAAAGCTAGTTGAGCTGGTAACTGAGGATCGTATCCTTTGTGGTCGAAGGATACAAGATTGGAATCCTTAGGATCAACCCCACAAATAGCTGATAACAAAGCCTGCCTTTGGGATGGACAATTTTGTAGTACTTCCAGAGTCGACATAGCGGATGGCGATTGGGCCAAATCTTCCACTATGTTATAATGCTGCGCCGCTCTGGTGCAAGGATTAAACATCGACTTGTGTAATACTCCCTTTGGTGGTTTTATTGTTAATTCAGGAATGATGGGTGGTACAACTTCTGTCGAAGTCGTTGTCGAACTGCTTGGTTGATCTTTATCCTTGCCGTTCGACAGCCGTAGATTCCCGTAATCTTTGTTCCTTGTCGAAATCAAAGCATCATTCTGTTGTTTTGAAACCGACAACATGAGCACTTGCGACGGGGAAGCATTTCCACTATCAACCAGATTTTGACCTGGATTGGGAAACGGATCAGTTAACACAGTTGAGGTTTGCGAACTTTTGAAGAACCTTCTAAGCTCAGCTTTGTATGGACAATCGGCTGTCCAATGATCCTCGTCACATATCATGCATGGACTTTTTGGTTTCCCTTTCCTAGGAGGGTTTGAAGAAGTTTTTTCAGGGGATGACTTGCCCTGTTTCTTCTTCTTCCCTTTGTTTTGCTTCTTCTTGCTTCCTGGTTGATTGGTTTCTTTGCCTTTATCTGCTGATACGACATTTACTTCCGAAGCAAGAATCTCTTCTTTTTCATTTTGATCTGAAGTCTTACGGGCTTTCTTATACGAAGCCTTTGTCGATTTCGTGTTTGTCGTGCCAATCACACCATCGCCGGCATGAGAGTCACTGTTTGATTTAGGAGGAGGAGGAATTGAGAATTTCGGTCTAGGGGCGTCAGGTATTTTGTCATAGAGCGTGCCAGACTGATTATAGACTAAGTCTAAATATTGTGCACGAGCAATAACTTGCTCCTCCGTTACGACTCCCCCCTTGGCCACATCTTCCATTATGGCAGGAAGTAACGACTTGATAAACCATTCAGCTAATAACTGATCGGGAATGTACGTTTTCACCATCCTACGACGACGACGCCACTCATGTATATGATCAGATATGTGAGTGGCTATTGTCTGCTTGAAGTTGGTTAAGATTTCTGTTCCCGTTTCATACCTTATTGGTAATTGAAAATGGGTTAAGAAAGTCGTGGCTAGGGAGCTGAAATTGTCGAACGAGGTTCTAGGTAATTCAATATACCATTTAGCCGCTGGACTCGTTAATGTCCTCTGAAAAAGGCGAAGCCTTATCGAATCATCGTTCAGGGTGTTTGATGAACACCACAGATGAAAAGTCATCACGTGATTCGATGGGTCTTCACCTGGATTTCCATTAAATTTAGGAATGTCCGATGGAAGTTTGTGAGGAATCATTGGCCACCAAGGGGCGTAAGCAATTGGATCGTTGGTTAACCGGTGTAAATCAAGTAACTCTAAAGTTACCACGAATGGTAACTGTTGATTCAGGTTAGGTGAAGCATACCCAGGGTATGATGGAATCGCTTGAGCAGTGGGCCTTTGCATACTAGCATAATGTAATTGATGTTGGTATGACTGATACGGTTGGTGGACTTGACCACTGTAAAGTGGTTGGTTTTGACCGTTTTGAATATACGGTTGTCCAATGTTCGCAAAGATCTGCTGCTCAGAACCTTGGTACACTTGCTGGAATTGTGGTTGTTGGTATTGCACCAGCCACAGTTGTGAAGCCATGTTCTGCTGTGCTATACTAACCGTTGGACCAAGGTGTGGGGTAATTGTACCCGTTTGGACCTGTGTCGCCCCACTAGTTGGCGATTGTGGTTGTGTCACAGGGTCAAGGGGCTACTACATTACAACCTGAGAAATCTGAGGTTGACATACAACAGGCAACGTTTGAACTTGCGACACTGTCACAATAGCGGGTGTGGTCAGGATGTTCGACATAGGTACACACTGTTGCATAGAATATACAACCCTTGGTTGTTGAGGTAGCATAGGTACCCAACCACTTGATGTAACTCCAGTATAACTTGAATACTGTTGTGAACTCCCGTATGGATACCCTCTCGGAGGGGGTAATGAGAGGGCATACTGCCCCCCATACGGTAGCAATCCGGAACTCAAGGGGATTATTTGTCCTTGGGGACTGGATTGCCCAAATTGACCTCCAAATGGATCAATCTGGCGAGTTTCAACATAAGAGTTGCCGGATATTATTCCGGAGGAACAAACTGGAACAGACCACACTGTCGAAATAGTCCCTAGGTGGACTCCTTCTAGCAGTTGTGAGCTAGTTGGGACAGATGGTATGCCGGCAAACATTGTCGGAGTGACGGCAGGGGGTTCTGCTGTCGCCGTGTCGTTCGACACAGTCCTAGATGTTGACGGTTGTTCAGACATTTTGAGTCTATCCAATAGATTGCCTAGCGATTCTACAGGAACTTCCACTGGTGATGGACTAACTTCTGATGTCGAAGGAAATAGAGTGACCCCGACCCAAAATGAGTTGGAGTACTTGCTTACGGATCTTCTACAATTTCCTCTATCGCAATCAAACCAGGTGGAAGAGGAAGACCGTCAGGTCCGTAAAATATTTCTGGTGATGAAGAAGGGGTTGAATTGACAGCGACAGTTGTTTGAAGAGCAAGACTCTCTGAACCGGTTACAGATGGAACTGCTTCAGTAACGCAGGTATTTGCTCCCAGACTAGGATCAGTGTTACTGTCCCTCTGTGGCTGTTGAACTTCTTCTATAGAGGTAGGGTTTCCAGAAATGTTTGGAGTAACTGGAATCTCAGATGTCGTTGGAACACTTGTTCTACCTTTGATAGGAGATTTCAAACCGGTTAAACGAGTTCGCTTTGTCCATACTGTTTTCGATTCCGGAGACAAAGACGGTTGACTCGTAAGCCTCCACGAACGATGGGGTTTCAATTGACTTTCTTCCACGATTGCGGATTACTCGATCAACCAAAATACAAAAGGGGAAAGTGTGTTTCCGAATTAAATGAATTTTTTAGACGCTTTTAGACACAACTTGCTTTTTCACTTTTAAAGAGCCGAGAAAAAGCTAAAGATGAATCTAGTCTCCTTCGATGTTTTAACGAGCCCGAAGTGACAAATGCTCGGATGGACTTTTTCTGTTATAGAGTCTGAAAAAGGCCAAAAGGAACTGCTCTAGAGTTCTAGGCAGAGGGTGTGTCAAACTTTTCGCAAAACCGCAGAATACTTTTTAGGGTACGGGCGGTCGATCTTCCTGAATGCTGTGTTCAGTGCATTGTGATCAGTAGGGCGGCCGACACGGCTTCCTAAGGATAAAGGTTTTATGCCTATAGGGGTCTCCCAATATATACGCGATGGTACGTGGGAGCACAATCCGTACTGGCGCTATCGTCCCTCAGGATGAATCACCCACCATCAACGAGATCGACAGTCACCAGGCTTTACGACGCCGGAACACGTCTCTAGCCTAGACCTCTATGTTGTGCGTTATGTTGCAAAGCGTTGTTAAGTTCATTCAATTTATTTTAGGTTGATATTTTTAGAAGTTTGCCTTTCAAGGTTCACCATGAGATGTATGATACAATTCCTAAATGCAGTCTAAAGATGATAAGCAAGCTTTATATCTTTTCAACTTTGAAAAACCCTAGCTACTAAGGGAAAAGAAAGACACCATCTTTTCTCAAAGAGCAATCAGCACACTCTAATGCACTTTTCCTAAATCAGACATGCAAACTATCAAAAATGCAAATGCACAATGCAGGTGTTTGTTTTCTGCTTTCTTAGTATTGATGCCTACAAAGAAAGCTTTTTGTACAACTTTGAATTCGCTTTTAAATGACAAATACAAACAAGTTTACTTTTTCGAAATCATAGAGGGTAGAAGAGATTACAACACTTAACGATTTGTGAAATGAATACTTGTTTCGACACTTAAAAGAGACAAATTCAAACCAATAAGCAAAAGAAAATGTATAATCAACTGCAAACAGCCAATGAACTCTCTTCTAAGATCACAATCAACAGATCTGAATCAAGGGCTACAGGATGATTATTTCACTTATGCAAAGGAAAACTGCAAATGACGCCACAAACACATAAAAACACTCACAGTCTTTTTGTACAAAAGGAGGCGGAATTTAAGCAGATAAAAGGAGTTATCAGACTGGTACCTATGCTGGTTACAAGCTGCAAAAATCAGAGATCAAAACAAGGCAAAACAGAGCAGAGAACCATAGCTGCACAAGGCCAAACTGGTTCAGCGCAACCTCAACATAGGGGTTTTGACATTCAGCGCAGGTAGCCTTCACGGGACCTGCGTTGAAATGCAGAATCCCTTCACTGGGTCTGCGCTGAAGGAGAAACTCTCATTTCTCACTGGTTCTGGGTCACAGATTGCTATTTAATCCACTGTTTCAGGCCAAAAAAAAGCAACAAGCAAGGTACAATCAAAGGGATGCTTTGAGGGAGTACTAAGATCTATCACAAAGGATCATCAAATCATTTGTGAGTCCATTGTTCAGATCATAGACAAGTCCAGTGATTGGATCAAAGCAGCAACTGTCTACTTTGCATCTGGGAGTAGCAGATGCAGTTCGATTGTTGCTGTCAAGTCTATGAAACAAACAATGATAGAAACACAAATAAAATGACTAAATAGATTTTCCCCAGTGGAGTCGCCAATTTATTATGAGGAAAAATGCCTATGCAGGACGATCCTATCCACCTAAGGTGTGACAGTGCCTTAGCAACAAACAGAGACAACTATTCAAATATTTCTTCCTTTATGAATTAAGAATGGAGAGAGATGGATGGACTAATCGGTGTCTTCCATTTGTCCCTCGATCCAGTTTCCCTTCTCTTGGAGAGTTCCCAACTACTTGCCTTCTCGCTCGCCCAGCTTCAAGAGGTTTCTGCAAGATCACAAGAAGAGAACACTACACAAGACATGGATTCATATTCATAACTAGTTCAGGATTAGAAATAAACTAAACATACTAATGCAATCATACATCAAGAATACATCAGTATATAGGAGAAACCAAGATAGATTTATTGAAGAATAACAAGGTTTAGGAAGAGATACAACCCAGAGGGCTCCAACCCAGCATCTCCTTCCCAGCAAATGGAATTCATATCTTCACCCCCTTCAAAGCATTAAGCACTCAATGATTCCAATCTCAAACCAACAACAATTCTTTGCAATAACAAAATTCCAGACCCCAGATCTCATGGAGGAGAGATCCATATATAGATGTTTGGAGAGAGGATGAGTCAGCTTGAGATCTGACTAGTGTCCTCTCCCTCTGTCAGTTCTTGATTCCACTTGGAGGTTCTTGCTTCCACTTGGAGATTTGGAACCTCTTACTCATCACCAGTCGAATTCCCTGAGGCAAGTATCATTTTGGAAGCTTCCTGGGTTTTGACACCTTGAGAAATGAACTTGCCACATGTCCACTCTCGCTCAGCGCGGGTAGCCAGTGTTGCCTTTGACATTTAGCGCAGGTAGCCAGTGTTGGCTTTGACATTCAGCGCAAACAGCTAGTGGAGCCACTGAAATGATCCTGAATTGACTTGTTTTTGAGCAGTTTCTGGTGGAGAACTTTTGTGAATTGCTGTGGTTTGTTAGCCTTGTTCCTCTAGGGGTAGGAACAACATGTTTAGGGACTTTTGATCCCTTAGATTATGGACATTTCATGCTCAATGCTGTAAGGCACAAAAATGTCTATAACAAGCACTGGAGGAGTGTGCGAAGGTAATCAGGGAAGAGGACGAGGCCGAGGAGGAGGAGGACCTGGTAGAGGTTACGGATAGGTTATCTTCTACAACTGCAGAACACTAAGACACTATGCACGAGAATACCAGAGTCAAATGTGGTTGTCATGTCAATACTGCAGTTAGTTTGATCATAATATAGAAGAATGCCCGGTTTTGATAGCTAAGATGAAGGAAAAGAAGGCGTAGCCTCAACAAAACTTACAAATGATGAGATCTGAGCCTCGCGAAGAGGATCAAAGTGTGAATATAGTGCTAAGGAGTGGAATAACGACTGAAGATGATAAGGGAAACAAATCGAAGAAGACAGATGGGTCTGTAAGGGCCCAGAGAAGGAAGTTGATTTTGATTTGGAGCATGTGAAGGAAACATTTATGGAGGCCAAGAATAGCTTCGCTGAGGCATCCACCTCAGGGAGTCAGGACAAGATTCAAGACATCAACATGCCTATAGAGGTCGATCTCTATGTCCTTACCACATTCTTGGAGACCTGCATGAAATTGTTGCGTGATAGCAAAGCTGTGAAGGGTCTGCAGGAGTTAATAAAAAAATGAGTAGCAAAGAGAACACCCTTGATGAACACCACGTAGTTAGAAAAATTGGCAAACATAAGGCAAGAATAGGGCATGAGATGAGGCTCATCGTGTAGGTAAGAGATTATGATATGGACTAGGTCAAATTGGACCTAGGTCAAAGCAAACATGGAAAATAATGGGGAGACCTACACTACAGTGGTCTCCGATCTATCTTAGAATGGCAAACCAACAAAAGATCATCCATATGGGATGACTATATGGAGTAACTGTTGATATCGAATGTGCGAGTGCAATGGATGACTTTGAGGTGATAAAGATTGTCGATGACAGTAACCCATACCCTACGCTCCTAGGAATTGATTGGGTGTTAAGTTATGGAATGTTCTATGCTTATAACAATTTACTTCTTTTTCTTATTATATTCCACAGATTAGCAATCAAATGTACATAAAGTAAAGTGTAGATAGAACATTAAACGATTGACAGAAAACACGCCAAGACAAGAGACACAAGATGTGGCAGCTAGCCAGGGACAAACCCCACAATGTGTGGGGAAACCCTTTGATCAAATCTTCTTTTATCTTCAATAATTTAGCAGAGATAAATAGTACAATAAATCTGATTTATATCAACAGTAGCGAACCCTAGATTAGCAGCATCAACATTAGCGGCTTCATCATCAAACTAGGGTAGATGATATCTCACAAACCATTCATCGGATTGAATTCATTCCACCACCAAAAGTTGCGGTTTTCAGAGGAGATCCAGATGGACCTACAACACACTTCCAAAGAGGAGATCTTCTAGTTTGCGTAGGTCAATCTTTACTTCTGCAGTTGCAGCTTCAGTTTCAGCAGTTTCTTCAAACTAGGGCAGTCGATATCTTGCAAAACGTTCGTCGGATTGACTTCATTCCATCACCAAAAGTTGCGGCTTTCAGAGGAGATCCAGATGGATCTACAGTGAAATTCCAAAGAGGAGATCTTCTAGTTCACGTAGGTCAATCTTTGGATTTGTAGTTGCAGCTTCAGGTTCAATAGCTTCCGGGTTCACATGTGTGAGAGAGACCCTTTTCTGCGCAGTAGATAAGAGACTCATTTTTGCGCAGTAGAGAGAGAGAGATGTGATGAGATGAGTGAGTCCAAATGAGGAAAAGTCCTCTTATATTTATACACAACGTTGGTGTTTGAATAGATGTGATTGTTGGGATTCTGAGCTTACATGAGTTGTAGGTCGGCTTGATAATAATTCCATAATCAAATTAAATTCATATCTCCATGAATACTTATCGAAATCGGATGATCTTTATATCAATCGTACACCTCTTGATGAGAGGAATCTAATAAAAGTATTATCAGCCATGAATAAGATGACCCACATGAATTTTTTCCCTGGTTTCCAATTTTAACACTCCCTCTCGACTAGGGATAACTTCATCTGTAATCTGTCTATCGGTCGTTACTATTCATCCATAAAAATGCACTGCCTTGTATAGCCTATCCCCTACCTTGCTCTGTTCTATTCTGCTTGTTCTGCTTTGTCTTGTTCTGCCCTGTACTGATCTATATTGTTTTGCTCTATTTTGCTCTACTCTTGCATTGTTTTGTTCCGTTCTTCTTTTGTCCGAATTATGAAGAAGAAGAAATGATTGAGGATGTATCATACTGACTCAAATTCAGTCTCATAGTATGTACCACTAGTCCTAGACTAGTCTCAACCAACCTGAAGTCAACGTCATAGTGAGTACAACTCCTACCACTGGTCCTAGACCAGTATCATCCTCAACTGACTCAAATTCAGTCTCAGAGTGCGTACCACTGGTCCCAGACTAGTCTCAGCTGACCCGAAGTCAGCTTCATAGTAAGTACCACTCCTACCACTGGTCCTAGACTAGTATCGCAGTCTCAGAGAGTGTACCACTAGTCCTAGACCAGTCTCAACCGACTCGAAGTTAGCGTCATAGTATGTACCACTCTCACTGGTCCTAGACCAATACTACACTGACACGAAGTCAGTCTCAGAGTATGTACCACTGGTCCCAGACCAGTCTCAACCGACTTGAAGTTAGCATCATAGTATGGTACAAATCCTACCACTGGTCCCAGACTAGTATCATTGATCCCAGATCAATGGAGGTCATCCTACCGTAGAGAGCATGATAGATACAATGATGTGTCCATCAGTACTACTATGGTCCCTAACTTCATTTCCCTACTCATTGATCAGATGAGAGGTACTTCCCATGAGTTCTAGACTGCATGGGTAGGATGCCTCGACAGGAGAACTAATCAATCCTATCCTCATAGGAAAACACATAAATCCTGCTATAATCGCCATGGAGAAAACATCAATCCAGGCCACCATGGAGAACACATCAATCCAGGCCTCACAGGAGAACACATCAATCCTGCTATAGTCGCCATGGAGAACACATCAATCTAGGCCTCACAGGAGAACACATCAATCCTGCTACAATCTCCATGGAGAACACATCAATCTAGGCTTCACATGAGAACTTAATCATCCTGCTACACAGGAGAGCGAATCATCCTGTTCCACAAAAGAGTGAATCATCTTGTCCCACAAGAGAGCGAGTCATCTTGTCCCAAAGCTCAATGTATGCAACATGCAGGACCCTTGTACAAGGGTTTCTTGATGACTCCAGGTCATTTGAGAAAATCATAGATAATATCTTTTTTCGGGGCTTTGATAAGGTGTATCGACCTGTACATCATCTTAATGCAATGGAGCCTCCTTTCTCATCGACTTACCATATCCTAGATGATGTCTATTTGCTGGAGCAATCGACGAATACGGGATTCCTCAATAATAGAATCCCAAGAGGGTTTTGTTCGTAGGGATTTTTTCCATAGGGGTTGTAGGATGGCTGACCTTGGATTTTCCCCCCAGGATTCCATTGATTACAAACTTGGCCTACAAGAGCAACATACGGTTGCTGGTAATTCTGATAAGGACTCACCTGTAGTTATTGATAATTTTGGTACGGGGAAAATTGGGTTTGCCCTTGGGATTGCTGGAAACCATAAGGGAGCTGGGCTCCAAACTGATCCTAGGGGCCATGTTGCGTTTGATAGGCTGGTTGAGATTGAGATCCAACCAACATTTGAAAACCGGATTGGGTTTGAAGCCCAGACTGAGGCTAAAAACCGGGTTGAGCTTGAGAAGCAACAATCATTTGAGTGCCCGGTTGAGCACGCCCAGATGGATGTCCTTGAGAGAACTTAGGCTGAGCCATCTGGCCAAAAGGTTGACCTAGTTGAGATTGAGATTGGCCCATTTTCCCAGAAGGTTGAACTTGCTGGGTATTGGGTTATCCTTGCACAACTGAGGGCTGTCCTGATGGATCGGATGGCTGAGCGGACTGGACAGTTGGTTGACCTGATTGGATTTGAGGCTGACCAACTTGTCCAGATGGTTGACCAGACTGGACAGTTGGTTGGCCTTAGTGAACGTAAGGTTGACTGACTTGCCCAAAAGGGTAGCCTTGCTGGACACCAGGTTGGCCTTGTTGCATGTAAGGTTGTCCCAGATTACCAGAAGGTTGCCCGAAATAGGTAAAAGACAGACCACCAAAGGCCGAAGGTTGTCCCTGGAAGGGTTGTCCATGTGGGCCTCCAGGTTGCCTTGGATAAGGTTGCTCGTAATACTACTGCCCATAAGAGGGTTGTGCATAATATGGCTGACCTTGATAAGGTGGTCCTTGAAGATATGCAGGTGATACTTGGCCACTGCCATAACTAGTGGTGCCCCAAGAAACAGATAACAGAAGTGTGACCTCAACCGCGGGTTGAGATAGAAAAGGTCCGGGATGATATATATGAGCTCCTCGAGAATCATAATAATGAAACAGATTTCGAGGATCCAGATTCTGAAGAGCTTGTAAATATTGATCGTATGCCCCCCCTGCTGGAATGGAACTAGAAGAAGGTGGGGAACTTAGTGTAGGATCAACAATTCCGGTTACAGATGCCGATGGGCCACTATTTGCAATTCCAGAAGAAAGTCCAGCAACAGTGGTCACAACTGAGGATGCAGTAAAGGCACCAACAACAGGGGTTGAAGAAGCCACACAGACAGTTGGAATAGTTGGGACGGAAGTGACAGATACATTGTGAATTTGAGGAATAAAAGACTTCGAGGTAGGAGTGATGGTGTGATACAACATAGAACTCCTAAGGGAGGTCCTAGAACCCATAACATCCCTCAAAACCTTATAGCATAAAGGCAACGTGACACCATGAGGGGTGATACGAAAAGGTGTAATTTCCGTTGAGATGGAAATTTCACCACTCGTCGCAATGGATTCTTCACTTGTGATAGGGAATGTGTCCTCCATATCAGAAGAAGACATTGGGACCAAAAAACTGGGAGAGGTACTGGGAATATCTTCTGTGGAAGGCTCCCAAACGGGGTTCTAGTGAATATCGTAAGACTCGTCCTCTGGAGTGTGAGAGTTAATCGGTTGGATACTCGGAATAACAGGGAGAATATCACTCACAACCGGTATCTAAGGAGCAATAGAAGAGGGAGACCCTTGGTCACTTGGAATGGGGGACGGGATCGATGATTCCACCAGGATGATGATTATAAAACCCTAGGAAAACTAACGAGAAAGGACCCTACTCAAGCTGACGCAAACAAGATCTAATAGGGTAAATGTGAATCGTGGCCGAATAAATTTAAGACATAGGAATAGAACTTGAACTTTTCATCTTTAAAGAGTCGAGAAAAGGAAAAAAAGATGACTCTAGTCTCCTTCGAATATTTAATGAGCCTGAAGTGACAGGTGCTCAGATGGACCTTTTCTTTTAAGGAGTCCGAAAAGGAATGAAAGTGACTACTCTAGAGAACTAGGCAAAAGATTTACCAGACAAATCCGTAAAACTGCATATACACCTTGGTAGTCATATGAAAACCAGGGACTTTCCGTACGACAGTCAATCTTCCCAAATGCTGTGTTCGGTGCATTATGGTTTGTAAGGCGGCAGACACGGCTTCCTAAGGATAAAGGATGATAACCTAGTGGGGTCTCCCAGCATATACTTGACGGTAGATGGGAGCACAATTCCATGCTAGACCACTATTGAGTCACAAAAGGAGGAATCACCCAACCTTGAGTGGAAACAAAAGTGACTAGGTTTAACAACGCCGGAGCACGTCTCTAGCCTAGACCTCTAAATAGTGTGCATTATGTTCCAATGCGTTGTTAGGTTTAGTCAGTTCATTTTAGAGTTGATCTTAGATTTTGTTTCAGTTTTCAGGCCTTACCGTATGTATACAACAAATCCTAGGATGCAACTAGAATGAATGAAATATCCTTTTTCTTCGATGAACACCTACCTACGAGAGGGTAGAGAGATCATTCCAAAACCAAAAAAACTAAGATAACAAAGGCAGTCACTCAATGCAAGCAGACATCAATTCCTAAAGTGCACAGATACTACTAATGAGAGATTTAAACATTCACTTTCCAATATGTATACTTGAAATGCAAATTCACTTTCACTTTCGTATACTAAATGAATGCAATTCTTTTGATTTTGATGTCTTTAAATCTAAAAGAAACAAATAAGAAAGAAGAAAGTGTGGAAAAATGATTGATCCAAACAATTTGTGATCTATGTTTGGTAGTGAAGAGAAATCGAATCAATGCCAAAGATTGGTTCAATAACAGTCACTAAACAATCAACCAAAAACAAGAAAAGGGGAAGGCTCAATCAAACCAACAACAAGCTGTTAACAAATCTTTGAGAAACAAGAAACCAAGCCAAACTGATCCAAAAGACTGGAAACAATGAACTAGGTCACATAAGAAAAAAGAAAGATTCATTCAACAAAGCTCACCAAAGGGTGCCTCAAACATAAACAGTGAAAAACAAGTCATCAAACAAGTGAGAACAGCGAGGGACCAGGCAGGACTGATGGACTTAGGAGGCAGAATTGAGAAAATCAATTCTACAACAATCAATGCGGGTAATACACAAGCAACAAGCACTGATAAAGGACACGCTGCAGCAATAGAGCGATGTCAGCGTGGAAGTACACGACTTTTCTGCGATGGTCCGATTTACAGAACTGTCGCGACTGTGAGGCATAATTACGCGATGAACAGGATATTACAAAACGGTGGATGCGATGACAGCGCAACTATTAAATCTAAAGCTGCGATGATGTTCAAAACAATAACAGGCAAACCCAAACTCCCAAATCATAAACAATCAATCCTTCAACCAAATGGAGGTATTCCCAGATCAACCCAGGAAACTCAGAATACTAGTAACTAATCCCAAAACTTCAAAAGAGACCAAACCAAAAAATCAAGACAAGAGTAAGCAAGAAAAGAACAAAGGCCAAAGCTCCCCAGTGGAGTCGCCAATTTGTGATGCAGGAAAGTGTTCCCTCTGTGAACAGAGGCAACCCCTCTAGCCCTAGAGTGGGTCTAGTCACAAAGAAGGACAAATCAACAATAGCTTTCCTTAAACAATCATAGTTGGAGGCCTACCTCAACCGATGGTTGATGGAGTTCCGTTGCACTGCTCTAGCTTCCGCTTCCTTCTCCTAATGAGTGATCAACCTGAAACAATGCAAAGGAAATACAAGAAATCACGTAACCAGAACAACAATGATCTATTTACTCACAAAGTCAAGAAGTCATGAGCTATCAAGTACATTACATACAAGACATAGGAAAACATCATTGATTGCATTGATAATGAAATAAGAGTAAGCTTACAACCAAAGTCTTGACGTCACAAGCCTTCTCAGAAGGGTCCAGCTAGCATGTTCCTCAAGCATTCACTCTTTGAAGATGGATCTCCGAACACACAAGTCTCTCTCACTCATAAGTTTGACACAAGATTAAGGGCACTTCACAACCTTCCACAAGCTATCAACAATCCCACACTTGTCACACTCACACAAGCTATCTAGCAAACTCACAAACACTAACAACACTGCTCAACTAGCCAACTATCAGAAACTAGCAATGCATAGCAATGCTGAGAGTTTAAATAGGAGAAGTAGTCTCCATGAAAGGTGGAAGAGTGAGCTTAAATCCAAGGAAGGTAGCACAAATGATGGAACAGCCACGCTAGAGAAAGGAGGGCGATATAAACTATGTCAACAACCAGGTCTGGAGTCATCTGGAAGGCTGACTGTTGGAACAAATTCGCTCAATCTGGATCATCGCGGGTACATAAGTGAACTGTAGCGCTGACATCGCTATTGAGTAACGTAGCTAGTCAGATCATCGCTAAATATTACAAGTAACCTCGCGCTGGGGCATAAAATCGGACCATCACGGGAATCAGGTGTACTTCAACGATGGCAGTGCTTCTGGACTATTTATGAGCGCCCTTCAGCGCGTTTATTTAGCCAACAGACGCGATGAGGTAGATAACTTAGGAAAAGTGGGTCATTTGGAAACATCAGAGAGCATTTGTCTAATGTGAGCATGTTTGACTTGAACACAGGACACAATAGGAGGACTGGAGTGAAGACAGTGACAAATTACTGTGTAATAGATGCCCCCTAAAGTATGAAGCTTGAGAGAGTGGGAGGGGTGAAATGATTTACGAAACTGACTTAGCTGGAACACGATCTAGAAGA
Source organism: Pinus tabuliformis (assembly GCA_031772625.1). NCBI lineage: Eukaryota > Viridiplantae > Streptophyta > Pinopsida > Pinales > Pinaceae > Pinus > Pinus tabuliformis. Next base: position 1,878,463,471 of record CM062818.1, read on the forward strand.
ACCTGCATGCAAGTACAACTGATATCTCTGATAATGAAGTACATGTAGTCTAGGCATGGGCGCAACCATCCAAAAGACATATGAAATAGGTCTGTGGTATGGATGCAACCATCCAGCTAATGAGACCATGATAATAATAAAGGTATGGTCGCAGCCATCCATCAATGAGTCATGTAATCATAAACCAATCCATGCAGCCCGAACATGTGTAATCTGAGTTCGGGGTCTTGAACCCATCCGATCATAGTACAAATCCTAACATGTGAATAGATGTGCTAAGGTCGAGCATGATAGAAAGTCGCTTGATTACCGGTCAATGATGAAAATCATTAACAAGTGCGAGAGAAACCACCAATAATGCCAATGGTTCTCAAGGTACTAGCTAGCACAATCCACGAAGTGTGAAAAAGGAGTTGGAGTCAAACACTCGTGGAATCACCCAATCGACGACCAATGATGAAAGTCGACTGTCAGGTGCGAAGAACTTGCCATTGAGGCATGCAAGCTCTAAGGTACCAAAGGGGATCTCTAGATCAATCTCCTAGATAATGAGCTGATGTCGATAGGAGATGACCCGTTGCAGGAGGGCCATAATGTTTCCCCCATCAACGACATGAGATAAGGAACAAGTGGTAGATGGCGAAACAGAGTATCAGAGGAGAAGGCGAGGGTGTAAACTGCAGAAGGATTATACTCTTGAACATGTCGGTGACACGACTCCGGAGGGTGGCAGCATTCAGGTACCAAGGGATCAGAGGCACGATGGAAATGGCATGAAGCAGATGGAATGAGGCTAAATGACAATCCCAACCTGCGAAGGGCCAAATGACGATGCATGGATGTCCCAACCCGACAAGAAGCAAAAGTGTCGATGTTCAAGAGTGACTAGTTTCCATAGACAATCAATGATAAACCTTCTGTTGAGTCCAACCTAGTAATAATTTAACGAGCCCTAGGAAGGAGAAGCTCAAGTCTTGTTATGGTGACGAGTCCAATGCCTTCAGGGTTTAACGAGTCTGACATAGGTAAAACTTGGAGTCTTTTTCATGTTTAGAGAGTTTGAAAAAGACACGGAAAAGAAAACTCCAGGGGGGTCTTTTTTCGTAAATTTGTGTCTCTCGAGCCCGAAAAAGTATAAAATGATACTCAAAAGAACCGCCTGACCATTACGATCAAGGAGTACTTTTCGTGACTAGTGACTTCGACCTGAAAAAGTAGAAAAGCGGTTGGAATCATGTCGTTTCGTAACCGATGATGAGCTTGGAACGACAAAGGCCCAACAATATTTTCGTGTTTACACGGTCGGAAAAGAGCTTAAAGGTGACCGCCTCTTATTACTTTTAATGAGGCAAGAGGAACAACTCGGCTATATTTTCATTTTTCAAGTCGAAAAAGAGCGTTAAAGACGACTTTTTCAGATCAAGTGTACACAAGGCTGACATAATTCCACTACCTGTAGCTCTGCACAAAGCATGTCAAATGTAAACCCATTCGATATAAAATGAACAATAATCGTAGAAACATAGTTAAAAAACCATATTTTGACTAACCATGTGACAAAAAATGAGAAAAACCCACATTTATAAAATATAATTTTTTAATTTCCAAAAATTACTATAAAAAGGGGTTAATCCAACCATTTTTACCATTGTTACTGTTCATTTCATTGTGGAGCATTTTGGAGCACCAAAGTTGGCGAGCTAATTTCGGCCTTGTTCGTCCACCATTCACTCTGAAACTTGTTCCAGGTAAACAAACCTCATCCTGCGCTTCAATTCAATACCTTTTTCATGCATTTTATTATTTTATGATGTTTTTTGATTTTTCATGGATATTTCCTAATGACGAACGCTATGGTATGCATATGTAGGACCAGTGAGACTCATCGGGCTAGCTCCAGAGGCACGGAGGGATGCGCAGGGCATTGCAGCACTAGCCTTGGCTCCTCTAGCTAATCATATGGTGGAGACAGTGGCCCGGAACCTTGAGGGCTTAACAACAGGGATTCCAGATTACATGGGGATCGAGGAGGTCCCCATAGCGTTCCAGATCCACACAGTAGGAGTGAATCCAGGGTGCACCTCCTGTTGAGGTGGGTGGCATGAGCGGTGGTATGCTATAGGGAGCATAACCCACCGCAGTGGACACCTAGGCTTTTATTTCCTGCTGGTGATTTTTTGAGAGACATGTGTCTCGGATGTATGGAGAACACAGACTCTATTTGGACATGTACACTTATTTTTGAGCGCCTTGGTGCGCCACACGAGATATATATATATATTCCTATGTTATTATTGTGTTTTACATGTTTCTTGTATGCTGTTTTGATTACATGTTCCACAAATTTCTGTCTAATACATGATTAGCCAATGCATCAGTTAACGTGTTTAATCTTCGTGGAATATGCTGATATGTGATAAAATCAAAATTCCTCTCTAACAATTTTAACACATAAATACAACCTTAAAATCCAATGGTCTCTGACAGAATATAGCCCATTGAGTTGGTGGATGACAAGATGAGAGTCCAGGTTCACAACCAATGTACGAATATCGAGATTGATCGCCTCGGCCAGTAACTCAATAACAACTCTATATTCAGTGACATTGTTTGTGGTACAACCTAGACTAACACGTTGAAGGTCTATCAACTCACGATGAGGATCGTAGATCACCCATGCTGTTGTAGACAATTTTGTGCCTTGCAGCATCAGGCATGAATTGTCAATAATCCAAGGGATCCAAAGTCCCTAAACATGATGTTCCTACCCCTAGAGGAACAAGGTCAGCAAACCAACAGCTCTCAGATTAGTTCTCCACCTGAAAACACTCAAAAACAAGCAATCCTGAAATCAAAGCAGGTGCTCCACTAGGCTTCTGCGCTGAAACTCAACTCCTCCATGGTGTACCTGCGTTGCAAAGCAAGTGGAACAAAGGCCACCTGCGCTGAGCGAGATGGGACAAGTGGCACACTGAGTCATTGCTCTGGAATCTTCCAAAAATGACACTTGGATCAGGGATTTCGCCTTGTAATGAGTCAGAGGCTCTGTTTCTCCAAGTGGACTCAAGAACTGAAGATCAACTGAAGAGAGAGAGGACACAAGGCAGCTACACATTAGTTGCAAGCTGACTCATCCTTTCTCAATTCATCTATATATTGAGCTCTCTCCTATGAGCTCAGGAGGCTGGAATTTTGTGCAAAGTAATGATATGCTGTTGGTTTCACTATAGAGCTATTGGGTGATTGCTTGAAGGAGGTGAAGAGGAGAAATTCTTTCTGCTGGGAGGTGTTGCTGGATTGGGGCCTTCAATGGTTGTAACCTTCTCAGAACTTTACTTCTTCATTAATAAAAGCTATTGAGGTTCTTCTATATGCACTTGTTTCAATAATGTATTGTGATAATTGTATATTTGATTTATGCTAATCCGTGAATCAGTTATGATTGCATGCTTCTTGTAGTTTCCTTCTTTGTTATTTTGCAGGATCTCATTGTAGCTGGGCCAGCAAAAGAGCAAGGAGCTGGGAGCAAGTAGCAAAGAGAAGAGTTTGGATTCGACATTAAGCGCAAGGCGACGGTTAGTGCATTTCCTCATTCTCCCTTGCTTTCGTAAAGAAGTAAACCTTAAGTAGTTGTCTTTACAGTTGTTGCTGAGGTACTATCACCCTTAGAGTGGGATAGGGTCATCCGAGTCGGATACTTTTCCCTACAACACATGCTGCAGAAGACAAGTTGCGGGTACTGCGGCAGGCACCATCAGTGAAACCAATGTAAGGTGCACCAGACATCTGCACAAGAAGCAAAAGACACAATAAGTGGAAATCATGCCTACACACCAAGCCAAAACATGAAAACACACACACAACACACCTGCTAAAAACACATGTATGTACAAATCAAAGTGCATGAAATTTACGCATAATACCTTTTCAAGTAAATCCCATTTCGGGGCTTATTGAGAGGATTCCCTTCATAATCAATTAGCTCGTAGGCCCCTTTTTGCAAAACTCACTTTACAATATAAGGCCCGTGCCACATGGGCTTGAATTTTCCTACCCCCAGCTTATCATTCGCTTGGTCGTAGAGCAAGACTAAATCTCCTTCAAAAAAAGAACGAGGATGGATAGTATGATCGAAGTGAGTTTTCACTCTCTTCTTTTGTGCTTCAATGGCTAGAGAGGCTATCCGATGAGTCTTGTCTAGCCGTTCTAGGTAAAGAAGGCGTTCTTCTACCGGAGTAGTGTTGGGGAGTAATTCGACGGCTAATTTCAAAGAAGGGATCTCGCACTCGATGGGAAGGGTAGCCTCCAGTCCATAAACTAATTGGAATGGAGTGAAACTAGTGGCATCCTTCACAGAAGTTCGGTAGGCCCATAAGGTAGAGAACAACATCAAGTGCCAGTTAGACTTGTGCATGCCAATGGTACGTTGAAGCATCGTAACTAGAACCTTGTTGACGGCTTCTACTTGGCCATTGGCCTGAGGATAGTATGGAGTCGAGCTATCATGTCGCAAGCCTAGCTGGGTTGTTAGCTCAGTCATCATGTGATTACGGAAATGCTTACTATGATCAGTGATGATAGCCTGAGGGACTCTGAATTGTGAGATAACATGATTAAAAAATAATTGCGCCGCTGTGTGACCGTCTTCAGATAGTGTGGGCATCGCCTCGGCCCATTTTGTGAAGTGATAAACGACAACGATGATATACCCATGCCCCCCGGCCAAGCGAGGGTTACAGGTCATATAATCAATGCCCCATTTTGTAAAAGGGCCGGTGGTAACAACAAGGTGCAATGGAGCGGGAGGCGCACGCATCTTCTGCTGGTAGATTTGGCACTCGTGATAGGAGCAGACGACAAGAATGCAATCCTTGAAGATGGAGGGCCAAAAGTACCTAGCGCGGAGGATCTTTTGAGAAGTAGCATATCCGGACATGTGACCGCCACAGGCGCCAGAATGGTAGTCATTTAAAACTCGCTCAACTTTCTCAAATGTTAAGCATTGGTGGAGAACAGAGTCGGCGCCGAGACGGTATAGGGTGTCCCCAACAATACGATAGGGCTGAGACTGATGATGAATCCGTCAACGAGCATCCTTAGACAAATCGGGATGAAAAGAGGACGTCTGCAGATAGACAATGATATCCCTGTACCAGGGATCGAGGGTGCTGATTAAGAACAAGGTTTCGTCTGGAATATGGTCCTCTAATCGAGAGGGCGCGGTAAGAGATGGCAGAGAGAAAAGCAACTTAGCAAAGATGAGGGATTTCTTAGACTTGGTGGTGGTGAATTCCAAGTCGAACTCTTGGAGGATAATGATCCACTTCGAGTGCTTGCCCCCCGGCAACTGACGTGACAAGATGTACGTCATCGGGTTGCAATCAGAAACCACTGTCGTAGTACACAATAAGATATAATGTAGGAAACGTTGGACAACATAGACGACGGCCAATGCCAACTTCTTGACATAAGCGTATCAAGTTTCCGTATCTAAAATATTGCGGCTGAGATAATAAATGACATGCTCAGTGTCATCATCATCATCTTGAACGAGAACCATGCCAATAGTGGTATCGGTAGCGGCCAAATACAGAGTGTAGTCACGATGATAATTAGGAGGACGCAACAATGGAGCAGAAACAAGGAGAACCTTGAGACGCTCGAAGGACTCTTGAGCAATGACATCCCAAAGAAAAGGGGTATCCCACTTCAATAACTGCGTAAAACCTTTGGCCACTTCGGCATAGTTCGGAATGAATCATCGTAAAAAATTTTGCTTTGCCCTGCAAACTCTGCATTGTTGCAAAGAAGCAGGGGGAGGAAGATTCAGAATGGCCTCGACTTTAGGGGGATCCAAACGGATGACCTCTCAAGAGACAATGAACCCGAGAAGTCTGCCTGACTCAACGCAGAAGACACACTTATGAGGATTGAGCCTGATGCGGTAGTGTCGACATCGGAGAAAAATTTCCCGAAGATGAGCGGGATGGTCTTGGCATTTAGCTGAATGAGCTGGTATATCATCCAGGTATGGTTGCAAAATGTGTCAAATATCATGGAATGCATAAGACATTGCACATTGGAAGGTAGCATCAACGTTTTTCAAACCGAAAGGGAGCTTTTTGTAGGCGAAAGTGCCCCATGGACAGATAAAGGCAGTCTTCTGCTAATCGATGGGCACAATATTGATCTGGTTATAACCAGAAAAACCATCCATGAATGAATACAATTCACTCCCAGCACACTCATCAATGAGCTGGTCAATGAAGGGTGTGGGGAAGTTATCTTTGGGACAAGCCCGATTAATATCACGGTAATCAACACAGACTCTGATAGTACCCTGTTTTTTAGTCACAGGGACAATATTGGAGACCCAATCTGTGAGTGGGACAGGGTAAATAAAACCAGCCTTAAGAATATTTTCAACTTTCGCTTTAATAGCCACAACCTTTTGGGGGTGCACAGGGCGTAGACGTTGGCGAACATGCTTAGCACCTGGATATGTAGGTATCTCATGCACCACGATGCTAGGATCGATGCCGGGAATTTCTTCGTAAGACCAAGCAAAGACATCACGAAATTCATGAAAAAGATCAGTATAGAGTTGAATCTCCTCCAGAGTACAAGTTACTCTGACATGGATATGCTCGACAATCCTTGGTTTAACAGAGATGTCAATCGGCTAGGTTTGCGTGATGTTTCCCATGTTCCCTTCAGAAGACACTTGATAAAGCTAAATGGGTGTCTGAAGGGGTTGGGATGGGAGACAAGGAGAAAACCACTCGAGACAGGTAAGCATTTCCCAGTGGGCAGGGAGAAACGAGGAACGATGGTGATGATCGGTCCAAGGGGGTTCCTCGAGAGACATAGTCTCGATAATGGCTTCATCAGAAGGAAATATTTCCTTTAAAGGGTCTGAAGAAGTGTCATCTCCAAGCCAAGGGGAATGAGCGTACGAGTTGAGAGCTCTACTCGAAGGAGCAGGTTCAGAAGGTGGAGCCGATGTAGCAACAATTTCGACATAGTTGAGCTCGGCAGGACTCAACGACATCTCATCGCCCCAAGATTCTATCTGATCAACAGGAGGAAGGACCCAAGGATCAGAGCGAATAGAAATCATATTAATAGGAGCAATGTTAGGAGGTGGGAGTGAAAAAACACCCATCAGGGCAAGATCTTTAAAAATTCTAGCTCCCACACTCTCACATGGGATAGAGGTATGCTCCACAAAAGGCACATTCCCTTTGGAAGAGGAGGTGAAGAAAGACAACTGGTCTACTGTGACGATCTTCCCCTGATGAGGGAAATGAATGACATGAAATAGAGATGAAGCCATGGCTTGCATGGCGTATGTCCAACTGCGTCCCAGAAGGAGGTTGTAAGTAAGATTGGCATCAACAACTTCAACTTCCACTTCAACCATCTTCCCTTCCAAAGTAATAGGCAAATGATGGAGTATACCGTAAGGGAGAGATTCTCTCCCATCAAAGGCTTCCAAGGTCATAGGAGACTGACTCAGAGTCGGAGAACCAGTAGCCTTCCAACAAGAAACAAACATGATACAAGTCGAAGTGCCTTCATCAATGACGGTATGATGAATCGTTTTAGAATTGATGATGACCTGGATAAGGAAGGCAATTTGGTGACATAGTCGCGGTATATGGCTCTCTAGGTCAAAAGTTATCAGATCCGAGTCGGCTAGGTCAATGCCATCTATAGCCGATAGCAAAGACTTCCTCTGAGAGGGGCAACTCTGGATAACTTCTAAAGCAGGCATAGCTGACGAAGCCTGGGCTAAGTCCTCAACGATGCTATAATGCTGAGCAGCACGAGAATTAGGGTTGTAAGAATATTTCTGGAGTATACCTTTAGGAGAGGGTCGGACGGGCATCTTAATGCTAGTTCTCTCGATATGGAGCGGACCAAAACTGGACAGAGGAGCGCTAGAGGGAACCTCAGGCTCTTTCCCGGCAGGCGACGAATACTCTTTTGCTCGAGTACTGATGTGGATGGGAATCGTCCTAGCCATAAAAACTTGAGAACTGAAGGGAGAAGAGGATTGAGATGGATCAACCACCATTTACGTTTGCTGCGAGGGAAAAGGCTCTTTGAGTACGTCAGGAGTCCCAGGAGTACCTTTTAACAAACGACTAACTTCAGACTGCCTCGAGCAGTCTTTGGTATAGTGATCCTCATCACAGATAAGGCAAGGATACTTGGGCTTGCATTTGGCACCTTCCTCGGGCAGAGGTTTAAGGGAATCCTACTTAGGTTGATCAACTTTATTCTTTCCTTTTCCCTTCTTCTTTCCTTTTGAGGCTTTATCCACCGTGGTGGACTGGACGACGTTAACCTCGGAAGTATTACTAAAATTGGATACAGTCTGAGAAGTATTTTCATTCGTAGCATTCGACTTTTTCTTCCCAGGGTTTGCGGAAGATTTCTTGGAAGGCGGATTAACAGAACCAATGACGCCGTCAACAGATGGTGTTAGCGGGGCTTTGGAAGTTCCGGGTCTCGGGGCATCAGGAAAATAATCATATAGCGTACCAGACTGGGAGTAAACCAAGTCAAGGTACTGAGCACGCGCAATATCCTACTCTTCAGTTACACATGCCCCCATAGCAATGTCCCATGCTATCAGACTGACAAATGAGGTCGTAAACCAGTCGGTGAGAAGCTGGTTGGGAATCCAAAACTTAATCAAACGGAAATGCTGTCTCCATTCATGGATATGATCAGAGATATGTGTAGCCGTTGTTTGTTTGAAGGTAGTTAGGAGGTGTGTGCCCATTTCATATCGAATCAGAAACTGAAAATGAGTTAAAAATGCCATAGCCAACGAGTTAAAATCCTAAAAAGATCCGTGAGCTAACTCAATATACCATTTAGCAGCAGAGCCAGTGATGGTCCTTTGAAAAAGGCGGAGCCAGATTGAATCATCAAGTCATGAATTCGACGAACACCATAGATGATAAGTCATAACATGGGCTTGGGGGTCTTCTCCAGCTTTACCATCGAATTTGGGACAATCACCGGGAATCTTAGTTGGAACCAGCGACCAATACGGATTATGAAGGATAGGATCATTTGTCAGTTTGGACACATTCGGTAATTCCAACGTTGCTAAAAAGGGTAATTGAGGGTTAAAGGACATCTGAGGCCGCGGGTAGGAGGTAGTACCAGAGTTCTAGCCAGCTGCCTGTTGCCCCCATTGATTCTGTCTGGACGGATTTGGCCCAGGAGGGTTTTGTCCGTAGGGATTTTGTCCATAGGGGTTATAGGATGGCTGACCCTAGATTTTCCCCCCAGCATTCCATTGATTACCAACTTGGCCTGTAGGAGTAACATACGGTTGATGGTAATTCTGATAAGGACTCACCTGCAGTTGTTGATAATTTTGGTACGGGTCAAATTGGGTTTTCCCTTGGGATTGCTGGAAACCATAAGGCGGCTAGGCTCCAAATTGAGCCTGGGAGCCAGGCTGCATTTGATAGGTCGGTTGAGATTGAGATCCAACCTGCATTTGAAAACCGAATTGGGTTTGAAGCCCAGAGTGAGGCTGAAAACCGGGTTGAGCTTGAAAAGAAACAATCATTTGAGTGCCCGGTTGAGCAGGCCCAGATGGATGTCCTTGAGAGAACTGAGGTTGAGCCATCTGGCCAAAAGGGCTACCTAGTTGAGATTGAGATTGGCCCATTTGCCCAGAAGGTTGAACTTGCTGGGTATTGGGTTGTCCTTGCACAACTGAGGGCTGTCCTGATGGACCGGATCGCTGAGCGGACTGGACAGTTGGTTGACCTAATTGGATTTGAGGCTGACCAACTTGTCCAGATGGTTGACCAGACTGGACAGTCGGTTGGCCTTGTTGAACGTAAGGTTGATTGAATTTCCTAGAAGGTTAGCCTTGCTGGACACCAGGTTGGCCTTGTTGCATGTAAGGTTGTCTCGGATTACCAGAAGGTTACCTGAAATAGGTAAAAGATGGACCACCAGAGGCCGAAGGTTGTCCCTGGAAGGGTTGTCCTTGTGGGCCTCCAGGTTGCCCTGGATAAGGTTGCCCGTAATACTGCTGCCCATAAGAGGGTTGCGCGTAAGACGACTGACCTTGATAAGGTGGTCCTTGAAGATGTGCAGGCGATACTTGGCCACCGCCATAACCACTGGTGCTCCAAGCAATAGATAACGGAACTGTGACCTCAATGACGGGTTGAGATGGCAAAGGTCTAGGATGATATATATGAGCTCCTCGAGAATCATAATAATGAAACAGATTTTGAGGATCTGGATTCTGAAGAGCTTGTAAATATTGATCGTATGCCCCCTTGTTGGAATGGAACCAGAAGAAGGTGGGGCACTCAGTGTAGGATCAAAAACTATGAGTACAGATGCCGATGGGCCACTATTTGCCGATCCAGAAGAAGGTCCAGCAACAATGGTCACAACTAAGGATTTAGTAATGACACTAAGGATGTAGTAATGACACCAACAACAGGGGTTGAAGAAGCCACACAGACAGTTGGAATAGTCGGGACGAAAGTGATAGACACATTGTGAATTTGAGGAATAAAAGACTTCGAGTTCGGAGTGACGGTGTGAGACCACAAAGAATTCGTAAGGGAGGTCCTGGAACCCATAACATCCCTCAAAGCCTTATAGCATAAAGGCAACATGATACTAACAGGGGTGATACGAAAAGGTGTAGTTTCTGTTGAGATGGAAATTTCACCGCTCGTCGCAATGGATTCTTCACTCGTGACGGGGGATGTGTCCTCCATATCAGAAGAAGACATTGGGACCGAAACACTGGGAGAGGTACTGGGAATATCTTCTTCGGAAGGCTCCCAAATGGGGTTCTAGTAAATATCGTAAGACTTGTCCTCTGGAGCGCGAGAGTTAATCGGTTGGATACTCGGAATAACAGGGAGAGTATCACTGAAAATCGGTATCTCAGGAGCAACAGAAGAGGGAGACCCTTGGTCACTTGGAACGGGGGACAAGATCGGTGATTCCACCAGGATGATGATTCAAAAACCTTAGGAAAACTAACGAGAAAGGACCCTACTCAAGCTGAAGCAAACAAGATCTAACAGGGAAAATGTGAATCGTGGCCGAATAAATTTTAAGACACAGGAATAGAACTTGACCTTTTCATCTTTAAAGAGTCGAGAAAAGGACAAAAGATGACTCTAGTCGCCTTCGAATATTTAATGAGCCTGAAGTGATAAGTGCTCAGATGGACCTTTTCTTTTAAGGAGTTCAAAAAGGAACGAAAGTGACTACTTTGGAGAACTAGGTAAAAGGTTTACCAGACAAATCCGTAAAACTGCATATACACCTTGGCAGTCATATGAAAACCAAGGAATTTCCGTACGGAAGTCAATCCTCCCGAATGCTGTGTTCGGTGCGTTACGGTTTGTAAGGCGGCAGACACGGCTTCCTAAGGATAAAGGATGATAACCTAGTGGGGTCTTCCAACATATAATCGACGGTACAAGGGAGCACAATTCCATGCTAGACCACTATTGAGTCACAAAAGGAGGAATCACCCAACCTTGAGTGGAAACAAAAGTGACTAGGTTTAACGACGCCAGAGAACGTCTCTAGCCTAAACCTCTAAATAATGTGTGTTATGTTCCAATGTTTTGTTAGGTTTATTCAGTTCATTTTAGAGTTGATCTTGGATTATGTTTCAGTTTTCAGGCCTTATCATATTATACAACAAATCCTAGGATGCGGCTAGAATGAATAAAACATTCTTTTTCTTCGATGAACACCTACCTATGGGAGGGTAGAGAGATCATTCCCAAACCAAGAAAACTAAGACAACAAAGGCAGTCACTCAATGCAAGTAGACATCAATTCCTAAAGTGCACAAATACTACTAATGAGAGATTTAAACATTCACTTTCCAATATGTAGACTTGAAATGCAAATTCACTTTCACTTTCGTATACTAAATGAATGCAATTCTTTTGATTTTGATGTCTTTAAATCTAAAAGAAATAAATAAGCAACAAGCAAGTGTGGAAAAACGGTTGATCCAAACAATTTTTGATCTATGTTTGGTAGTGAAGAGAAATAGAATCAATGCCAAAGATTGGTTTAATAACAGTGACTAAACAATCAACCAAAAACAAGAAAAGGGGAAGGCTCAATCAAACCAACAACAAGCTGTGAATGAATCTTTGAGCAAACAAGCAACCAAGCCAAACTAATCCAAAATACTGGAAACAATGAACTAGGTCACATAAGCAAAAAGCATGATTCATTCAACAAAGCTCACCAAAGGGTGCCTCAAACATAAACAGTGAAAAACAAGTCATCAAACAAGTGAGAACAACAAGCGACTAGGCAGGACTGACGAACTCAGGAGGCAGAATTGAGAAAATCAATTCTACAACAATCAAAGCGGGTAATACACAAGAAACAAGCGCTGATAAAGGACATGCCGCAGCAACAGAGTGATGTCAGCGTGGAAGTACACGACTTTTCCGCGATGGTCCGATTTACAGAACCGTTGCGACTGTGAGGCGTAATTACACGATGAACATGATATTACAAAAGGGTGGATGTGATGATAGAACGACTGTTAAATTTAAAGCTGCAATGATGTTCAAAACAATAACAGGCGAACCAAAACTCCCAAATAAAAAACAGTCAATCCTTCAACCAAATGGAGGTATTCCCAGATCAACCCAGGAAACTCAGAAGACTGGTAACTAATCCCCAAACTTCAAAAGAGACCAAACCAAAAAATCAAGACAAGAGTAAGCAAGAAAAGAACAAAGGCCAAAGCTCCCCAGTGGAGTCACCAATTTGTGATGCAGGAAAGTGTTCCCTCTGCGGACAGAGGAAACCCCTCTAGCCCTAGAGTGGGTCTAGTCACAAACAAGGATAGATCAACAATAGCTTTCCTTAAACAGTCATAGTTGGAGGCCTACCTCAACCGGTGGTCAATGGAGTTCTATTGCGTTGCTCTAGCTTTCGCTTCCTACTCTTAATGAGTGATCAACCTGAAACAATGCAAAGGAAATACAAAAAAGCACGTAACCGGAACAACATTGATCTATTTACTCACAAAGTCAAGAAGTGATGAGCTATCAAGTACATTACATACAAGACATAGGAAAACATCATTTATTGCATTAATAATGAAATAAGAGTAAGCTTACAACCAAAGTATTGATGTCTCAAGCCTTCTCAGAAGGGTCCAGCCAACATGTTCCTCAAGCATTCACTCTTTGAAGATGGATCTCCCAACACACAAGTCTCTCTCACTCATAAGTTTGACATAAGATTAAGGGCACTTCACAACCTTCCACAAGCTATGAAAAATCCCACACTTGTCACACTCACACCAGCTATCTAGCAAACTCACAAACACTAACAACACTACTCAACTAGCCAACTATCAGAAACTAGCAATGCATAGCAATGCTGAGAGCTTAAATAGGAGAAGGAGTCTCCATGAAAGGTGGAAGAGTGAGCTTATCTCCAAGGAAGGTAGCATAAATGACGGAACAGCCACGCCAGAGAAAGGAGGGCGATATAAACTATGCCAACAACCAGGTCTGGAGTCATCAGGAAGGTTGACTATTGGAACAAATTCACCCAATCTGGATCATCGCGGGTACATAAATAAACTATAGTGCTGACATCGCTATTGAGTAATTTAGCTAGTCATATCATCGCTAAATATTACAAGTAACCTCACGGTGGGACATAAAATCAGACCATCGCGGGAATCAGGTGTACTTCCACGATGACAGTGCTTCTGGACTATTTATGAGGTGCCCATGGTATTGTGACATCCACCCATTCAGATCATCATGGGGATCCACAACACCCAAAAATGAGAGTATATCTTTCCATTTGTATGGGCACATATGGAGGACTTCCAGTGTCGACATGGCATCATAATATTGTGCCAAGTCATATACTATGCTATAAGTATGGGTGGATTTAGTATAAGCAATGTTTCAACGTAATGAACCTTTGGGGAACTTGGGGATAACCTCTACCTTAGGCAAAGAGTTCTGTAAGGTACCATTGGATGATGACAAAGGCTTGGTGGAAGCATGGGTTTGGGACTCAATTGTTGACTTAGTAGGTGGCTTCTCATATTGGCATGATAGAGTCTAAAGGTTGACTTGTTCAGTATTGACCTTGTCAGAATTCATCATAAGAATCTAATAACCATTAAGACTAGATGGTGGAGGTGGGGGAGTGACATGACCTTGTGTATGTTGAGCATAAAGATATTCTTGTTGAAGAAATGGATTGGTAAACACATTTGGTTGAGATGAAGCAGGCTGAGGAGGAAGAGTGATGGGCTGCGGTCGTTTAGAAGCAACTAATTGAGCTTCCCATGCTTGACACATATGAGGTAAAAGGGGACACTCATGAGTATAATGGCCATATATACCACAACATGCACAAGGTTTGTTCATACAAAAACCCTTATTTTTATTGGGTTTTCCACCCTTTTAATCGGTTGCAGGATTAGGTTGGTTTCCATGAGGTGCATTAGGTGGTGGACCCTCGTTACCTTGATTATCTTGAGATTGTTGGTTCTGGTTACCTTTCCCCTTTTTTGTTTTCTTGGGGTTGTGTGGATTGGTTGTGCTATGTTGATCATAGACTTGGCCTTATGGAGGAGGTTTCTACTATGGTAGAGGTGGAAGAGGCATGGGGGGATGGGGTGCTAGTGCCAGTGGGGTTGGAGCGCTAGGCGATGTATACATGTAATAAGGAGATGGGGAAACATTAGGATAAATAGGTGGACAAAAAACTAGCCTTGACATCTGTTGATGTGGATGGGGATATGGATATGACATGGTGGGACCTTGATAAGAGTTTCGATGTGGAATATTGGTGGAGGGATAGGTGTAAGAGGAACTGGTCCCTCCCTAAGGTTGACAATAACTCGTCGAAGGAGGATCATATGGTGGAATTTGAGGGTGTGAAATGGTTCCAATGATACCATCAGTGACATGAGATGCCCCTAGTGCATTGTTAGTGCCAGGTCGAGACAAATCAGGCGTGAAAATATAAATATAACATGATTGGGCATATATCAGATCAAATTTCAAGGCTACTTGGAGTGCATATTCCTTAGATTGGGGGAAGTGAGAACCAACAAATTTAGCAATGGGGGCCAAAAGAGATCTAAGGAACCAATCCATATAGATGTGTGGTGAGCGCCAGTATTGCATCAAAAATCTGCAACTCCTGGGCTACCAAATTTACTTTTATCAACCCAGTAGTTTGTAAAAAACTTGGAAGCATCGGTGCTGTATGCACAAGTACTAGCTCTTGCTGCGGGTTGTCACTTGGTCAGCCAGTGCAAGATCACTAGGATCTCAAGCCAACTTCTATAGATCTCAGAAGAATCTCTATGTGTGATGAAAGAAAGAATGATTACTCTACAGAAGCTATTCTAATTGTAGAAAGGACAAAGATTGGAATGTAAAGCAAGACCTAGTAAACCCTAATTAACAATATGGTGAGCTCCAGTATTGCAGCGATAATGCTGCAAATCTTGGGGCTTCCTTCTTTACTTTTATCAACCCAGTAGTTTGTAACAAACTTGGAAGCGACGGTGCTGTATGCACAAGTACTAGCTCTTACTGCACACTGTCACTTGATTAGCTGGCGCAAGTTCGCTAGGAGCTTAAGCCAACTTCTATGAGTTCTCAGAAGAAGCTTTAACTGTGATGAAAGGAAACTAACTCTACAGGGGCTATTCTACTTGCAAAAAGAGAAGGAAAACTGAAATGAAACGCAAACCCTAGCAAACCCTAGTTTACCCACTAACCCTACTTTTGTAAGAAAAGAGATGGAAACTACTGAAATGGGTGCCATTGACTACTAAAAAGGTAAATTTCATTTATTCAAGCTACTTCTGAAGAGAAATGAGAAGAAATCATCCTTTTTTACTTTTGAGTATTTTTATGTGGAATTATTATGCTTATGATTTGACTGGTTGTGACTGTGCAGAGGTTTGGTGGCAAAGGAAGATGGAGTTGGATTTTGTAGAAGGATAGGAAGGTGTGGAGAGGTCCTAAGAAGCCCCTAGTAACCTTCTGAAGACTTCCATTGCGATCATACTTTGAAAAATCACTCATAGGAAATTCTACAGGAGGCTGCAGGGGACCTACAAGAGGTTCTACAGGAGGATCTACAAGAGGAGTCCGAAAGTGGTTTTTGGAGTTTTGAAGGTGGAAAAATGATGGGAAAGGGGTATCAAGGCTAGATGAAGGTTTTGAGGGGTCTATAACTTGTCAAGGAAGATTAGGGATGAAGGAGATGGTTGGATTTGTTCAAATGGTAAGAAAGCAGCTTTATGGAAAAACAACGTAGAAATTAGGAACGATTGGCGAAATATTGCGAATGAGCTGGGGGATCTATGAGAAGTGAGCTGGTGCTAGCTGTTTTATGGAGGAATGATGAGCTGAGATGTCCTACAAGAGACCTATACACTTACTTATCAAAACTGACCAAAGAAAGAGCTGAAAAACGGAGTTTTGTCTAGCTTAACCTAATTTCTCACCAAAAACAGAAAAATGTTGAACAATACCTTATGAATAGAAAATAATGCGAGAGAACTATGGTAAAAGGACATGGAATGGTCTAAGTAATTAAATCTGAACCAATATCAACTTTTCCAAATCAATGTATCACACTAGCAGTTGCATGAAAGAGCAAAAATTGTGTTTTTGGTGGCAGCAGTAGTGCCTTGACCTCAAATCATAGTCCCAAGGAGGGAGAAAGGAGATCAAAACCTATTGTTGGCCTTTTTGGATATTTTCCTATCACTGTAGCAACTTACTTAAGCAACTTGAAACAAAAAAAACTATTCTAACCATCAAAAGAAACCTAATCTAATGAAGTAAAATGAGTATATGCAGCATAAATTAACTCATGAATGGAAACAAAAAGATATAAGTACACAAAGGAGGTTGATTCGAATTGGATCCATAAAAAATAATCAAGAGAACCATGGTTGTACCAGGTCAGGATAGGCTTCAAATATTTGAGAGCAGTGATCAAAAACACCTCTAAAACAGTGGTAGTTGGCAGCCAGCGTGGAATAATGAGGCGATGACCGAGGCCCATGGAGACTGCACAGGAGGCGAGATTAGCCCCTAGGAAGCTCAGATCGAGAAACAGAGGGATTTTTTGATGCGCTATTAGTGCTTTGGGAAAAAATCCTTGAAAAGGAGGGGCCTCGAGCGCTCGGTCGCATGGGAGCCGGGAAAACCGTGGGGAAAAAGGCTAAAGGCTAAGGCGGGACCCACGCTCTAAAAACTGGCGGTATTCATTGAGGGCATCCTTGGACGATACGCAGATTTGGTGAAAACGGAGCGATTCCACTTAGCGCCTGACGCATGGCAAGTGGAGGAGAGAGAAAACCACCGCTCATCACGTGCTAATGGTTGAGCAAGTCAACCACGCAAAATGAGCGAATGGCGTTGGATCTGGGGGATCCAGATCTAACGGTTGATATCGCGCCCAACGGTAAGACTAGATGTAACGAGGGATTAAGCTATGATTTAAAATAATTTTAGGTCTACTTTGACTGCCAAGGTGGCGGATGACTCATTCCATGACGTAATTGAAGAACCAAACTGACGAAGCAAGCTGGCACAGTTCGCAAGAGGACAAGTGGCCACTCCCTATGAGTTTGATGATGATGCCAAGAAAGGGAACTCCAAGCGAAGCTGTAACAGGCGATCGATGGAGTTGGAAGAGGAATCGAATAGCCATGATCTCAAGTGGCTTTAAAGCCATGCACAGACCAGTAGAAGGGACACACACACATAGAAGAATAGAGAAAGTAGACAGAGAGAGCAAAAAGCAGTAAGAAGACAGAGGGCCGAGCTAACCAAAGGCAACGTCAAGAACCAGAGGGCTTCAAAAATTCAAGCCATCCCTGAAGTGGATCTGTCAGGATCGAGCACCACAGTGGGCTCCTTCCATTGTAGACCCGAGAGGTCAAAAAGCTGGTAAGGCCAAGAGTCTGAGTACTCTAGTGGCTTGGGAAATCCAAGAACCACCCTGCCAAGCTATCCTGTGACAGGAGACTCATATTGAGCTCCTTCTTTGTAATTCTCTGGTTTAAGACACAAATAAAGAAGGCTGCCACTAAAATATAGACCAGAGGTGTAGCCCTAGAGGATAGGATGAACTCCTTATTAATTTCTTGTGTTCGTATACTTGCTCTGTTGTCTTCCATTTTCAAGTGTCTATGTATTTGTAATCTGATTGATCCATTGCTTAAATAACCTAGAAACACACCAGCACATGAGTCTGTAATACCTCCATTTAATAATTCTTAACTGCGATCACTCATAGGGTGGTTACCAGATCAAGTGGTATCAAAGCTTTAGGTTGTAAGGTTAGACAAGCTTGTGTTGGTTTAGCTATTGAATGCTCACTAGATCAAAGCTCAAATTAGGAGAAGGAGAATTGGTTGAAAATAATCCTAAGATTGGGAGAGTCTATCCTTGGAAGACAATGTCAGAGGAAGGTTCAGTGGGGCCAGACCCTCAATTCATAGAAAGTTGCTTAGCTATAAATTCTATGGTAGAAGAAATGTATAGGCACTTTAGAAAACATAAGGATGAAGATTCATCGGGTTCTAAACAAGATAAAGAAGAAGATGAGTCTCATTCCCATGACCACTCAAAAGGAAAAGGGAAAGGGGAAAACTTTCTCACACCTCCTAATAGTCCTGAGCATAATAATAAAGCATCCTTGATTAAGCTAGATGTTAAATTCGACTTGCATATATACAATGGAGAGCCAAATGCTGAAAAGTTGGACAATTGGATTAGACAAATTGATGTGTATTGTAGAGTGCAGAATATCGACTTAGAAAAGAGCAAAATTCAGCTGGCAAGCCTATGCCTAGGAGGCACTGCCTTGGTTTGGTGGGAAGGTAGAACCCAAGCTGACATGAAAAAACATGGTAAGACTATCTCTATCTAGAGTGAATTTGTTTCTGCCATCAAGAAGCAATTCTATCCATTCGCCTACATGCAACAAGCCATGATGAGTTGGCAAACTCTTTGGCAGTCGAAAGGGCAAAGTGTGCAAGGGTACACTCAAGAATTTAGAAAGAAAGCATTAATTCTAGGGATCTCATTAGACTCACCAGAGACTCTTTTGAAGTACATTGGTGGTCTACACAGCTACATGAGGCATACCATCCTCATGTTTAATCCCACTAGTATAGATGAGGTATCTGTACAAGCTACTCATCTAGAGGCTAGAGGAAAGAACAAAAATACAGAAGTTGGGGGACCATCCCAACCCACTGCAAGCAAGAGCAAGGAGAAAAAAAAGCAGAAGTGGAAAGCAAGGAAGGCTAACACTGCACAGAAAAGCAAAGCTTCATGCACTCACTGTAAAAAGGATGGGCATGATGATGAGCACTATTGGATTCTGCATCTAGAGCTGGCACCTAAGAAGTCCGAGGGCAAGAAGAAGAAGACTGCTGTAGCTATTCAGAAAGATTTGGGGTCAGACTCGGGAGATGAAACATCCATTGCAGCCACAGGTATAAAAGGTAAGAGTTCTAAAGCATCTACTAGTAATTTTGCTCAATCTATTATTGATGAAGAACATGAGAGAAAAAGACATGAGCTTTTCCATATTCGAGTTGTTTCCAAACATCAAAAGATTGATACTTTGTTTGATAGTGGCTCACAAGTAAATTTGATTTTTGAAGCAATTGTAAAGAAATTGGGATTAGCAACTACACCTCACAAGAAACCATACCCATTAGGATGGTTGAATGATAAAGCACAACTACAAGTGACTAGATAGTGCAAACTCAAGTTTTCTTTTGGGTCAGCATTTGTAGATGAGGTTGAGTTAGACATAATTCCTTTGGATATATGTGGAATTGTTTTAGGGAGTCCTTACTTGTATGATAGAAAAGCTATTTTCTATAGAGCTGAGAACAAGTATCTACTTGTTAAATATGGAATCGAATACTTTGTAAGAGCTCATAAGCTCAAGAATAACTATACTCTCATAAACTCAGGGTAGATGAAAAGAATGATAAATTCATGCAAACAATTCTAACTAATGGTTGTAAAGGAAAAGAAACCTGATAAAGCCAATATATTTGAGGGTTGTAATTCTAAGTAACAAGTTGATATAGAAAAAATTGTTTCAGAGTATGATGTCCTGTTCCATGAACCTAAAAGTCTGCCACCCAGAAAGGAAATAGTACATGATATTATTTTGCAGCAAGATGTTCCATTACCTAACATTGGAATGTATAGGTTGTCTGCTTTAGAGAATGCTGAAATCAAGAAGCAGGTGCATGAATTTATCGAGAAGGGGTTTATCAAGCCTAGCACATCACCATGTGGGTCACCAATCATTTTGGTGAGAAAGAAAGATGGCTCATGGAAAATGTGCATTGACTACCGAGCACTGAATAAGATAACAATAAAAAATCATTATCCCCTTCCTCGCATGGATGATATTTTAGATCAATTGAAGGAAGTTGTTTATTTAACCAAGCTGGACTTACACAGTGGATACCATCAGGTCAAAGTTGCAAAGCAAGATGCATGGAAGACTGCTTTCAAAACAAAGCAGGGATTGTATGAGTGGTTGGTTATGCCTTTTGGCTTGACCAATGCCCCTGCTACTTTCATGAGATTAATGAATGATGTACTCGAGCCTTTTCTTGATGATTTTTTTATTGTATATCTGGATGACATTTCTATTTTTAGTAAAGCGTGGGAGGAACACTTAAAGCATGTTAAGCAGACCTTAGATTTTTTGAAAAGAGAAAAAATTTATGTTAAACTCTCCAATATGAATTTTGCAAAACATCTCTAAATTATTTGGGTCATATAGTAGGGGGTGGTGAATTGAAAATAGATCCCTCTAAAGTGGCAGTCATTGTAAAATGGCCTAAACCCAAGCCTGCTACAGAAGTGAGAAGCTTCTTAGGAGCAACACAATATTGGAGGAAGTTCATCTCTAAAGTTTCCTCAATTGCAGCTCCCTTACATGCTTTGACATGATTGAACAAGGTGTTTCAGTGGGGAGGCAAACATCAGAAAGCCTTCGACACCTTGAAAGAAAAGATTAATAAAACACTTGTCCTAGCATTGCCTAATCTACAAAGACCATTTGAGATCCAAACAGATGCTAGTGACTATGCCATGGGAGCAGTGTTGACATAGCACGGTAAACCCATATGTTATCATTTTGGGACTTTTAATCCTGCAGTAGTTAATTATCCTACATATGATAAAGAATTGTATGCAATAGTTCATAGTTTGAAAAAGTGGAAACATTACTTAATGGGCAAAGAGACAGTAATACATACTGATCATCAACCACTTCAATATCTACACTCCCAAACTAAATTGCAGCAATAAAGGCACTACAGATGGATGGCTTTTCTACAATAATTTCATTTAGTCATCAGATATAAAAAGGGCATACATAACAAAGTTGCAGACATGTTATCTAGACCCATTATAAATGCATCTACTATACTTAAGCATAATTTTGTACTACATGAAAGCTACATTTAACAATATTCTCAAGATATAGACTTTAAAGATGTATATGCAACTTTGAGTCAAGGCAAAAGGGTAGAAGAATTGGATTATCATGTGAAGGACCGACTCTTATATCATTGTGGGAAACTCTGCATTCCACAAATAGAGAGAGTAAAGATAATCAGAGAGGCACACACTTCTCTGATATCAGGTCACTTTGGGGTAAGTAAAACAGAGTCACAGCTGCAAAGATTTTGTTATTGGCCAAAAATGAATGAGACAGTTTCTAGATATGTGAGAGGGTGTACTATGTGTGCAAAAAGCAAGCAAAGCAATAGAAAACTAGGCATGTACACTCCATTACCAATTCCTTCTCACCCTTGGGAAAGTGTTTCCATGCATTTTGTTGGGGGACTGCCTAAGTCTAGAAAAATTCATGATTATCTATATGTGGTTGTCGATAGGTTCAACAAAATGTGTATTTTGATACCTTGTAATAAGCAGATTACAGCTGAACAAATTGCAAAACTATTCTTTGAACATGTATGGGTTCATTTTGGGTTACCCACTTCTATTGTATCTGATTGAGACAACCGATTTGTGGGGAAGTTTTGGTCAAGTCTGTGGGAACTGTTGGACACCCAACTGAGGAAAAGCACAGCTTTTCATCCACAAACCGATGGCCAAACAGAAGTAGTTAATAGGACAGTGATCTAGCTACTCATAGGATATTGCAGCAAACATCCTAAGCTTTCAGATGAACACTTGTGTTATGTGCAGCATGCTTACAATAGAGCAAAACATTCTTCTACATAGAGATATCCTTTTGAAACTTGTTTTGGTTTCACACCAAGGTCTCCTTCGGATTTTCTCTTTGGTAAATATACCACCGTTGATGGACACAGTGATGTATACAAGGCAACTAGGTTCATTGAACAGATCCAGGAGATCCCAAGGCAATACAGGAATAGTTGGAAAGGATCCAAGCCAAATACAAGGGAAGGCATGACAAGCATTGGGTGGAGCATAGTTTCCAAGTTGGTGACCAAGTCTAGCTGTATATCAACAAGGACGGGATGCAAGGTGAAGGTAAAAAGCTAAAGCCTATCAAGTATGGACCCTTCAAGATATTTGAGAGGATCAGTGAAAATGATTTTCGACTTGACATGCCAGCTTACATGCACATCTATTCAGTCGTAAATGTAGATTGCTTGAGATTATTTGAACCTTCAATGATTGAGGATCTCGAAGAGCAAAGTCAATTGCCTTCTATTGATGACCTGCTACCTGAATATCTGAATGAATTGTAGGAAGACACAGTCTTGGATAGGAAGGTGAGGACAACACGCAAAGGAAATGTTGAGTATCTTAGAATTGGACTCAAGGGTTTGAAGCTGAGCAATGGAAAGTGGATTGAGATTGGGCAAGTGAGACGGCAGTACCCTCACTTAGTCTATGCTTGAAAAACCAACTTTTGGTAGTCCAAAATCTTTTCAGTGGGAAGGCCGTGATCCAAATTGGATCCATAAAGAATAATCAAGAGAACCATGACTGTGCCAGGTCAGGACAGACTTCAAAGAATTGAGAGCAGTGATCAAAAACACCTCTAAAACAATGGAAGTTGGCAACCAACGTGGAACAATGAGGACCTCAGTCAAAGTGCACTGACCGAGGCCCATAGAGACCGCATAGGAAGCGAAATTAGCCCCTAGGAAGCCTGGATTGGGAAATGGAGGGAGTTTTTGATTCGTGATTAGTGCTTCATTAGGAAAAAACCCTTGAAAAGGAGGGGCCTCGAGCACTCGGTCGCATGGGAGCCAGGAAAACCATGGGGAAAAAGGCTAAAGGGTAAGGTTGGACCCATGCTCTAAAAACTAGCGATATTCATCGGGGGCATCCTTAGGCGGTAAGCAAATTTGGTGAAAACGAAGCGATTCCACTCAGCGCGTGTGGCAAGCAGAGGAGAGAGAAAAATGCCGCTTATCACACGCTAATAGTCGAGCAAGTCAATTGCACGAAATGAGTGGATGGCATTGGATCTGGGGGATTCAGATCTAACGGTTGATATCGCGCCTGACGGTAAGACCGGATGTAACGAGGGATTAAGGCATGATTTAAAAGAATTTGAGGTCCGCTTTGACCAGCAAGGTGGCGAACGACTCATTCCATGACGTAACTGAAGAACCAAACTGATGAAGCAAGCTGGTGCAGTTCACAAGAGGACAATTGGCCAGTCCCTGTGAGTCTAATGATGACGCTGAGACATGGAACTCCAAGTGAAGCTATAACAGGTGATTCGATGGAGTTGGAAGAGGAATCGAACAACCATGAGTTTGAGTGGCTTTAAATCCATGAACATACTAGCAGAAGGGACACACACACACACATGGAAGAACAGAGAAAATAGATAGAGAGAGCAAAAAGTAGTAAGAAGACAGAGGGCCGAGCTGACCAAAGGCAGCGTCGAGGACCAGAGGGCTTGAGAAATTCGAGCCATCCCTTAAGAGGATCTATTAGGACCGAGCACCACATTGGGCTCCTTCCATTGTAGACCTGAGAGGTCAAAAAGTAGGTAAGGACAAGAGTTTGAGTACTCTAGTGGCTTGGGAAATCCAAGAACCACCTTGCCAAGCTATCCTGTGATAGGAGACTCATATTGAGCTCCTTCTTTGTAATTCTCTGCTTTAAGACACAAATAAAGAAGGCTGCCACTGAAAGCTGGACCGAAGATGTAGCCTTGGAGGATAGGGTGAACTCCTTATTAATTTCTTGTGTTCTTACACTTGCTCTGTTGTCTTCCATTTTCAAGTGTCTATGTATTTGCAATCTGATCGATCCGTTGCTTAAACAACCTAGACACACACCAACACATGAGTCTGTAATACCTCCATTTAATATTTCTTAACTGAGATCACTCATAGGGTGATTACTAGATCAGAGGTGCTTGGAAGCTTGGGTTTGGCCCTAACCCAAGAGCTTCATTCCTCTTAAAAAGATCAGTGCTGGCTCAAAACTTGGTTCATCTTCATTATCAAAAATAGTAGTTACATCACATAAACTGTTTTCAAAAAGAGCTCAAAGATGAGCTGAGCAAAATGCTGCACAAAAGTGTGAAAATATACTAAGAACTAGCTAACCTACTAAGGCTCAAAGCCTTCTTATTTATACAAATAGGGACTCCCAACAGTCCTCCTAAAATTAAGGAACTCGACATCCTAGAACTGAAGATAACAGTAGTCCTACTTGACTTGCTCGGCTACCCCTTGGAATCATCAATGTAGCCCTTTGTACTCCGAGCTGCTGATGGAGGATTTGAAGAAAGGGGTCATTAATGAAGGAGACACCCCTCCTACAAGTACTCTTCCCTGCTTCCCTCGAGTTTTGGCTGCCATGTGCTCATAAATTCCTTGTATTTGTCCAAAATTGTCTAAAAAATTTGCAATAAACATCCATTAGACTACATGGCAAAGTGACTAACCCAATTCACTCTATTAACATAAATATATTCAAAAACATGCATAAAACTACTGAGAATGGTGGATTAAATTGAAATAAGAGGTAGAATGAGCCCATATAGTTATCAATTTTTGGGGCTCATCATCACCCCCCTGTTGAATGGGTTGCTCATCCTCTGAGCAACTAATCTAGCTCTTCATCTTTAATAGCTCTGACAGATTCCCTGACATCCCAAGCCTCTGATGTGATGTCTTCCTCTCTATCATGGAAACCTGCTTTCCTGTCCACTTCCTCCCATTATTTCTATTCTTCCTCCTCCTTAACTCCTTCCAACAGTCCTAACAACAATGGAGGACTGAACTTAAGACCAATCCAGTTGGCTTTCAAGTTTTTCATTGAGTGTTTATATAGCGTCACTCTCCTCATGGCCTCCCACATTCTGTTTTGGGAGTGATACTCCCTAATCCTTAAGCTACGTGGCAATGTATTCCACCTTCTCATGTAGACATGAAGGTAGTCATCGCCAAAAAATCTCTCCATATCTTCAAAATGAGCAATAGTGTGTTCTTTCTTGTCAACATAATTAGGGAGAACTTGAGGATTGGTTGCAAGGTGTTGGTGGGCATAGATGAGAGCCAAGGGTTCTGCCCTTATCATCAGGGGCTCACTTAGCTCTTTTTCCATTATTTTCTGAATTTCCATTGCCCTCTTTTATTCATGGCTCATCCAAGAAGCCATAGCCATTAGATGTAAGTCTCCTAATGCAACATTTTGATCCCATAAATTCATGTCAGGAAGTGCCATGTTGTGTAGGTAAAATTATGCTAGCTTTGCTTTATCCTCGGCTAAACTATGATCACATAAATGCATAAATTGACCATAATCTTGAAATGGTATTGTACCCCTATGGGCCAATGTCTTAATCTGGAATTGGAGCCACTGATCTTTGAGATACAGTGCATAGGAACTAGCCGGCTGTCTACACTGCAATGCCTCCATTGCCCAACTGGCCATGCATGCTAACTAGGCTTCCTTTCCCTGTAGCTACCTTTTCAAAATCAACACTTCAGTTGCTGCTTGAGATTCTCTTTCTTGTTGTTGTTTCATCAATGTCTCATTATCTATCTATGGTTCTTTTTCTTGTTGTTGTTTCTCTGCTGCCTCACTATCTGCCTGGGGTCCCACTTTTTGTTGCTGTCCTTCCAAGATTGGCAACTTATTTCCTCCTTGAAGTTCCCTTTCTTGTAGCTGCTTTCTCAACAATTTATTTTCTTCCTACAGTTGAGCTCTTCCAATGCTCTTTGTGTCTCTTACCATGCTCAATTCTCTACTCATCTCTCTCAATTTGTTTTCCATGTGACCTATATCTTTGACTCATTTATATTTTGCAATTTGCATCCAGGTGTGGGTCTTGACTCTTTCCTTTTCTAGCTCGAAGAAAAGAGGCACTACCAATTTTTGAGGGATGATCTTCCCACCCTCCAGAAGATTGTAATAGTAGCCTAAATTAGGCTGAGGTCTAGGATTTGGTATTTCTTTTGCCTTACCTTTCTCTTGGGACTGTTCCTCTGCCTTCCTTTCCAGTTTTTCAGTTTCTTTGAGCTTGGCTAGTGTCTCTTATAGAGAGGTTTGTGCCTCCTGTAGGACTGCTTTAGAGTCCATCAATTTGATCCTTTCCTTCCAGGTGGAGGTCTTACGATTCCCTCTTTCGTAGGTGATGGAGATTTTGGAAGGAGATTCCTCCTTTGTCATAGTAGGTGCATCCTCAATGATAATGGGTTCTTTCAATGGTGGCTGGGGCTTGCCCACCTTGATTCTGGTGCTCCTCCGGGTTTTGAAATACATTGATGTCTGTCTTTTTCTTTTTCCCTTTTTCTTAGCTGGAGTGCTCAATGCAGCAAGAACAACTGCCGCTTCCCTTGCTAGTGTTTTAGGGGACACTTCTTCCTGCTGTTTTTCTTCTTCACCCTCTACAGTTTTTCCAGTGTCTGCTGTTTCGATTTTAATTTCTACTATCTCTAGTGGTGTTTTCTCCTTTTCTTGCTGAGTTTCTTCCTTTCCAGTGGCAATATTTTTCTGAGCTGTCTTAGTCTTCTTCTTCTCAGCTTTGTCCTCTTCCTCTTTTCTGCTTTTGATGTTGTTTCCTTCTCTGCCTTAGGTTCAACTGTGGTTGGGTCATGTTTCTCTTCTTATCTATGTTTTTCCTCTTGTTCTTTTTCTACTTGAATATTTTGTGCTTCCTCAAGGATTTCCTTTTCAAGTTACTCTTTCCGCTCCTCCTCTTCAGTATCGGATGGACTAAGGTCATCTGTGAGAGTTTTTATGTCATATTCCCTAGTCATATTCCTGAAAATTTCCCAGGCTATAGGGATGGTGTATGTATGGAGGGCATCCTCTACCAACAAATTAATGAGCCCATTGTGAGCCAGTTGGTATGGAACCCTTGCACTCAATTTGGTGCCACACTCTATCAAAGACTGGAGGAGAAAATATGGAAGACTGAGTTTTCTAGATGCAGGTAGGTCCATTCCATATCTTAATTCATGCAATAATCTGAAGTGATAACCATAGACTATACTGTATCTTCCTTCACAAGAGATATATTTCATGATCTGGTAGCTGACCTCACCCCATGGATGAGGTATACTTGTCCTTCTGATCCCATTCTTATCCTCTACAAAATGTTCATCAGGCTGGAAAAATGTCTTTTTAGCAACCTATCCTGGTGGTTTTTCTTCTTTGCTCCAAGGGAGCCCAAGTGGAAGACCTATGATTCTGCTGATAAATTGTGGTGTAAGCTTTATGGTCAGACCCCTGAAACTGACTGTAGCATGGGTTTTTGAATGGGGTCTTAAGGACATTAAGAATTCCTCTGTCACTTCCTCATCATACCCATGAATTCTCTCAAAGAAAGGCATCCAGTTTGCCCTGGTGAAAAGCACTACCACTTCTGAGCGTTCATGCAATTTGTTGGAGTTCAAAGGCTCCTTTCTCATAAAACCTCCTGTCATGGTGTTTAGTGACTATTGGAAATGCTCAGGTGAGGAGGAAGGCAACAAACTTTCAAAACCGGAAACAGAGGAATAGCTAAGGTTTGTCTTTCTAGAACCAGAGAGGGAATTTTTTGTGTTCTTCTTTTTTCACGATATCAATTTGAAAATTTTCCCTCCCTTCAAACCCCGTTTTCAACCTGAATTTACTTCTCGGGCTTTTGGAGGAAATCAATATTTTGATAGAATAGAGAGTATATAAAACAATGTTTTTCTTTCTCACAGAGTAATCAGACTTGCAAATTCTTTTTTTCATAGGCTTGATTTTCTATGGTTGCATCCCTTTTTTTTACAAGAGAATATAGGGAAGGAAAAAAAAGACAGACTTTTAGTGTAGAGAAGAAAATGGAGAGACTGTATAGAATTCAGAAAAATACAGGCAGACTTTTGTGCTCACTTTCCTTTCCTTTTTCAACCCAATACTTTGCTTCCAATCCCATCACCTTGTGTAGATATATCACATGCAGAGTGGGTTTCTGAGCCTACCTCTTTTCGAGCTCAAATTTGGCAAAAATTTCAAATTTTCCTCTGCAAAGCTGCTCTCTGGCCTTCTTGGAGAAAGGCTCCTGTAGATGGTGTTCCCGCTCTTGTAGAATGTAATAATGCTCCTATAGAGCTCAATAAGAGGGAGGGTTTTGAAAACTAGTAGAGAACGACTGGTTCGATGTTCTGAAGGTGGTAGGTGAGTTGCTGCAGTCGAGAACTAGTCGATGCAAATGAAAACAAAAGGTCGTGAAGGCTTTGACCACAGTGTACTTAAGCTGATGGCGTGATCTACAGTGACGAGGTGAGGTGGCAACATGGGTACATTATCCCCATCTAGACCGTTGGTCCTACTCCAATGCCATTATGGTATTTCATGTCACTTGCCCGCCATCACTTCCATTATTCCCATTATACGCCACCACGACTACCGGTTCTGAGTTTTTCTTCCCGAGTTGATGGACCACACATGCTGAATGCATCTTTTGAACTACTGTTTGAATTGGACGAGGCTTGTTTGAACTCAACAAGGGTGGTTTGAACTAAATGAGGGTGGATAGTTAGCTGGCCACCGATTTCATTTAATCACAACCATCTCAATGGTTCATGCAGTTCCTGAATAATATTCATGCAACAGACGAACGGGTTTAGCCACTTAATTGTTAGTCGCTATCGTGCTCTGCATGCTCAAACTTTGGCACTTTGTTTTTTTATTGCTTCTGGTGTTGGTGCTCATGGCCTCTGAACTAGTGGCTTATGCTGGTGATTTTTCAATCAGGCACCGCTCCTTGCACGTTGCATACATCTTGGCTGTACTGACCCTACCTTTGGAGCTTTTTTTTCAAAGGGATCAGCTATTACAGGAATCCTGTAGGATTTCCTGTACCTGCTTCTCCCTCTAAAATTTATGGCTGATGCTTGAGCAGGGATTGAAGAGACAACTGAAGAAGGTTCTAAAGGAAATGAGTAGCAGCTAGAATACACCAGGTAAGAAACAAGTGAAGAATGCTACTGTTTTATTCATCATCATTTTTTTTGTTTAAAAACAAAAGAAACAGATTTTCTGTGTTTTTTGTGAAGGGAAGGAAAAGCGAGTGGAAATGTGGGTGTGCAGGGATGGAATGGAGAATTAGGAGTATGAATGGTGGTAAGGAGGTTCATAGGCCTTTTAGACAAATTTCTAGCCACCGGGTTCTTCTCTGAACTTGATTTTGAGCTCTCTGTAGTTTCTACAGGAGCCTCCTATAGAATGCACAGAGTTTCCTGTAGGATGCAAAATTTTCAGAACAAGCGAGACCAAGGCCTAGGAAAAGACAATGGCGATGGAGGTATGAACTATCAAGGGTGTATGCAGCCTGGCCATGCCCTTTTTTCCTTGTGTGACCCTCCTGCAATCTGCAATGCATTCAAAAGAAGTTATTTTTTTCTGTTTTTTCCTTTTTCCTTTTTTTTTTAGGAGATAGCTGGGGCACTTCCAGGAGGTTTTCACCCTCACTTCCTACCTTGGCCGCCTCCAAGAGGTTTTCACCCAAAGATCTTTTTTTTTTTTTTTTTTTTAGCTTAGGGTGTGGGTGGAGTGGAGGCAGAGAACTGCTCCATTACCAACACTATTTTACTCAGATTCTCAATGAATTCCTGCTTGGAAAGGGGCTTCCTGTAGATTTCCAACTTATGCCCATTGACAAGCATGGGGATGGCTTCTTCATCGATGGTCTATATTAAGACTGAACCATGGTCTTTGCATTTTTCTACTGTTTATGGTCCCAACTATCTTGTCTTCGATTTGACCTTGAAATCCTTATATCTTGAATCATACAGTGGCGCCCAATCTCTTTCCTGGAATTGTTTTTCCTTGAGGTGTCTGTCATGCCATATTTTTCTTTGAAGTTGGACTACCTCTGAGTGGAGAAGGGCCTGTAATCTCTACTCATCTAATCTATTTAGCTGCAGTAATCTTTCCTTTTATGCATGGCTGAGATCTAGGTCCAGCTGAACTACCATCCTTAATGTGTTATATTTGAATTCTATTGACAACATGGCCTTTTTCCCATAGACCAGCTCATAGGGTGTAAACCCTGTGGTGCTTTTCCATGTTGTGTTATAGGCCCAAGTGGCCTCAACCAATCGATCTACCCAATATTTTTTGTTTTTGCTCACTGCCTTAGTCAAAATCCTTTCCAAAGCTTTGTTAGTGATTTCCACCTATCCATTTTCTTGCAGATGATAAGGGGTGGAAGTTCTGTGCTTAATCTTGTGATGTGTGAGCAGGTATTCAATCAGATTGGAGGTAAACTGACTCCCTTGATCTGTGACTAATTCTCTTGGATAACCAAACTTGTAAAAGATATTTTCCCTCAAAAACTCAACTACTTTTTCTTCTGTTGCTGCCTTGATCGCCTTTGTTTCTGCCCATTTTGTTAGATAATGAATACACACAATGATGTAAGATTTTTGTTTTGAAGGAGGGTTGATGGGACCCAAAAAGTCCATGCCCCACTTCTCAAATGGTTTGAAAGTCACTTGAGGTTGTGGGGGCATCTCATCCCTTGGAGTAGGTTTCCCCATCCTTTGACATCGGTCACATTGGCTGATATATATATTCTGACATCTTGATAAAGAGTGGGCCAATAGTAACCTGCTTGTAGAATTAAGGAAGTCTTTTTTGCTTCAAAATGGTCCCCATAGGGCCCATTTTGATAGGTTATGAGAATGTCAAAAACTTCCTCCTCCCTGACACATAACTTCAAAATCTGATTTGGGCCAAGTTTAAAAAGATTGCCCCCAATCCAGGTGAATGCGACACTTTTCCTCACGATCTTACTCTTCTCTTTTGAGGATAGGTGTGGCGAAAAATGTGTTGAAACCAAGTAATTTGCTATATCAAAAAACCATGGAGAGAGTACTGAAAGAGCAAATAGGTGTTCATCTGGCATTTGATCATCCACTGTTCCTTCTTCCCCTGCAGGCAGATCTAACCTAGACAGAAAATCAGCAACAACTTTTTCCTTATCCGGCTTATCAACAATGGTCAAATCAAATTACTGCAATAAAAGTAACCATCTAATAATATGAGCACTTACATTTGGTTTATTCATCAAATACCTAATTGCAACATGATCAGTATGTACGAATGTTTGAT
Organism: Pinus tabuliformis; assembly: GCA_031772625.1. Lineage (NCBI taxonomy): Eukaryota > Viridiplantae > Streptophyta > Pinopsida > Pinales > Pinaceae > Pinus > Pinus tabuliformis. Next base: position 1,878,495,141 of record CM062818.1, read on the forward strand.
AGCCGGTGATGTAGTGTCTGAACTTGTTTAGGGAATGGACTATAGCTAGGAGCTCCTTTTCGGTTACAATGTAGTTTAATTCTACCTTGGACAAATTTTTACTTACAAAATATATGGCATAAGGCAGCTTCTCATCAACTTGCCCTAAGGCTGCTCCTATTGCTTTGTTCGAGGCATCTGTGTGAATGTGGAAAGGTAGGGCCCAGTTTGGACCTCTCAAAATTGGGGCAGTTACCAGTTTATCTTTCAAGGTATCCAGAGCCTCTTGACAGTTGTCAGTCCATATGAACTCAGCATCTTTTCCCAAAAGACTAAATAATGGAGAGGTTAGCTTACTAAATTCCTTAATGAATCTTCTATAATACCCTACTAAGCCTAGGAAACTCTGAACATCTCTTACCTTTTGAGGAGGTGGGACCCTTTGTATGATAGCAATCTTGTTGGGATCCACTTGTAATCCTTGCTGAGAAATTCTATGACCTAGCACAGTCCCTTTAGTCATCAGGGATTCACATTTTTCAGGACTGAGGGACAATTTCATTTCAATACACTTGACTAAAACTTTTCCCAGGTTAGTCAAAGCTTCCTCGAAGTTAGAACCATAAGGGGTAAAATCATCCATATAGTTTTCCACTGAATTATGAACCAGTTCAACAAATATGCTCAGTACTGCTCTCTGGAAAGTGGCAGGAACATTGCACAACCAAAAAGGAAGGACCCGGTATGCAAAAGTACCCCAAGGACAAGTGAAAGTGGTCTTATCTTGGTCTTCCAGGCTGATTTGGATCTGGTTGTACCTGCTAAACCCATCTAGGAAGGAGAAGAACTTCTTCCCTGCGAGGCCATCTAGCACTTGATCTATGAAATATAAAGGGAAATGGTCCTTCTTGGTGGCCTTGTTTAGTTCCCGATAATCTACACAGATTCTCCACTTCCTGTTTTTCTTTGGAACTAGCATGAAAGGAGAGACCCATTCACTGTCAGAGATGGGGTAGATGAATCTTGCATCCATCAACTTTTGCAGTTCTTCTTTGACAATGTCCTTAAGGGCTGGATTCATCATCCTTTGAGGCTACCTGACTAGTTTACAATCTTCTTTAATATAAATGTGACAGGTAAAAACTGAAGGGTGGAATCCCTTCATGTTCTTATAGCTCCAAGCAAAAGCATCCAAGTGGTTTTCCAATAAGTTACACAGTTCTTTCTCCTGAGAGGTGGACAGGTATGAGTTGATCTTCAAGGTTCTTTCTGGGCTAAATTCCACATTCTTCACTTGAAGAGAGGTCAGATTAGCCACATAGAGATCAACTGTGAGATTGGCCTGGGTTTCTTCCACCAACTCTTCTAATGGCAACACACTGGGGGGTGGATTTTGAATCAAGTTTTCAATAAGGTCATCCTCGGTTTGTGGCCCCCCCATGGTAGCCTCTACTGTACACAATGGTACGGAATAGAGTTCATCCTCATATTCCTCCTCCAACCAGAGAGGTAAATCATGTTCTAACATAGGTTGAGCAGAAGGATATAGGACTAGTTGCTTGGACATATGCCCATTCTTGATTGTCATGTTCCCATCTTGACAACTGATGTAGGCATCTGTAGTATCCAACCAATGTCTTCCCAGAATGAGAGGATACCTAGTGAGCTTTGCATTTGGCTAGAGAACCAGGAAATCAGCAGGATACTCCCAAGAGTCAATAGAGACCATTACATCTTCCACAATCCCCTTAGGGGTCATAGTGGAGCGGTCGGCTAATTGCAGGATTGTTGTGGTCTTTCTCAGGGAACCCTGAAGGTTTGGTTTGAGCATAGTGTCCCTGGTCATCACATTAATAGCAGCCCCTAGATCAATCAAGGTATGGGGGATTACGGTGCCATTAATGTGGACATCAACTACAAGACTCCCAGGGTCTAGATATTTCAGACAGATTACCTACCCCAACATTAGGTCGGACAGTTGTCCTATGACATTGATAGTTGGAGCATCTCTCTTGCACCTGCCTGGGTGCCTGAAGCACTTCTCCTTGATCATCTTGTTGTATATAGGCACATCCTTTATGGCTTGGAGAAGTGGTATCTTTACACATAACTGTTTTAATTCTCCCAGAAGTTCAGTTTCTTCTGGAGTCAGTTGTGTGGTTCTAGTTAGTCTCTCGCGAAAGGGTGGAATGACTTTTGGTTCACTTTCTTGTTTTTCTTCCTCATCCTCCTTAGGAGGGAGTTGGCTATCTAGGAGAACCTTCCCAGATCGTAGGTTAATCTCCTGTATCTCCACAACATAGGTTGGGCATGATGTTTCTCTAGTATATACTTGTTGGGCCTGTCTGTTATTGGGGTTTGGGATCGATTGAGCAGGTATTTGGGGTTGTCTTGGTGCAGCAAGAGGTAATGGTTGAGGTTTAGTAGGTGGTGGAGCCAAAAGAGTGGGAGGAGAGTTGTACTGGGGCCTCCATTCCTGATGAGGTGTATTCCACTGAGGCTGTGGCTGAGCATAAGAGTGAAACGAATGAACAATTGGTGGAGCCTGGTATTGAGGAGGATACGACCAAGGAGGGGGTGTGGACCAAGAAGGATGAGTAGGGGGACCCCAAGAAGACATCGAAGTGGCTTGATTGCGGTTGTAATAAGTCTGGGATATCCCTTGCATTCCCTGTTGGTAAGGTCTGGGTCCATGTGGCCTCCTTTGGTTCATGAAATAGAGTGGTTCAGTGGCTCCTTCAGCCCCTTTATATGCAACTTTAATTATGGGCAAGGAAGGGCACTGATTCGTAGGATGGTCTTTTTCACAGACTAAACACACTTCTATAGAGTGCAGTGGACATTCGTTCCTAGGATGCTTTCTAGTGCACCTATGACAAAAGATGGCCAAAGCCCTCTCGACTTCCTCTTGTTTTCTTTTGATATGAAAGGTATCCATTTTCATGGCAAGAGTTTGCCTCATCTCACTCTTGAAATCTTCCAGCTGATTCTCAAGTTCGTTTCTAAGGGATGAACTGGACTATGATGCACTGGCTAAAGGTTGACTTCCCTTACCTCTCTTTCTAGCCGACCTAGAATGGTTTCTAAACACAGTCTTTATGTCATCATAAGGCAGTTGGTAGATGTTTCCCCTAGCCAGTGAATGGAGGGTATCTAGAAGGTCTTCAGGGACTCCTCTAAGCAGAACCAACTTCAGGGATTTGGGGCCAAGTGTGCACATGTCCATTTTATAACTGAGTTGAAACCTCTCTTCATAGTCTTCTAAGGATTCATCACTTCCCATGGTCATTCGAAAGATTTCTTCCTTGGTATCCTTTGACTTACAATAGTCCCGATATTTGTTGTTAAAGGCTTGCTGCATCTAAGCCCAAGTTGTGATACTGTTGCTAGGTAACCCCATGAACCAGTGCAATGCTGCATCCTTGAGGGTAGAAGGAAACAATTTCAACTTCTGCTCGTCCTCTGCATAGTCATAGGTTCGATAGAGAACAACAAATTCAAACAAGAAGGTATCAGGATCTTCGGTAGTCAGTCCATGGAAGTGAGGTAAGGCTGAAGGACTTATGTTTTTCATTTTTGTGTCCCCATTGGTCTCTCGAATAGGAAAGGCACCTTCTATTCTTTCCCCATTTCCTCTAACGTTTTTGTTTTCAGCCATGGTCTCAGGAGGAATGGTTTCTTGCTCTTCTTCTGTTATAGGATCTTCATATATCTCTGGAGGTTCACCTATAGGTTCTTCTGGATCACTACCACCAAAGAAGAGAGAAGGGTGACTTAGTGATGTGGTGGGGGTGTTGGGTAGGAATTTTCCTGAATTGTCTCTGTTCCTATGAGGCATGAAAGGAAATCTCTTTTTGGGTGATTTTTTATATTTATTTTTTTTATTTTTTATTTTATTTTATTTTTATTTTTTTATTTTATTTTATTTTATTTTATATTTTTATATTTTATATTTTTACTATTTTTATTATTTTATTATTTTATTTATTTATTTTTCTGCTTGTACCTGCAAAACTGAAATGGATTGAACAACAAATTGCAACTAATTAAAATGAATCTTGTTGAAATGGAAATTGCAGAATTGAAATGAAAGCAGGATATGACTAATCTACTTTGCTAGAATGGAAATTACAGAATTGAAATGAAAGCAAGAGATGACTAATCTACTTTGCTGGAATGGAAATTGCAGAATTGAAATGAAAGAAGGAAATGCCTACTCTACGCTTGCTAAAATGAAATTGCAGAATTGAAACGAAAGCAGGAAATGTCTAATCTACGCTTGCTGAAATGAAATTGCAGAATTGAAATGAAAGCAGGAAATGTCTAATCTACTTTTGCAGAAATAAACTACTTAGCAGAATGTTGCAGTAGAAAATAGAAGAAAAGTAGTAATCACAAAATACTCTGACACTTCCCCAGCAACGACGCAAAAAAGAATGGTGAGCTCCAGTATTGCAGCAATAATGCTGCAACTCCTAGGGATTCATTCTTTACTTTTATCGACCTGGTAGTTCGTAACAAACTTGGAAGCAACAATGTTGTATGCACAAGTACTAGCTCTTACTGTAGGCTGTCACTTGATCAGCTGGCGCAAGTTTGCTAGGAGCTTAAGCCAGCTTCTATAAATTCTTAGAAGAAGCTTTAACTGTGATGAAAGAAAACTAACTCTACAGGGTCTATTCTATTTGCAGAAAGAGAAGGAAAAAATGCAAACCCTAGCAAACCCTAGTTTACCCACTAACCCTCCTTTTGCAAGAAAAGAGATGGAAACTATTGAAATGGGTGCTGTTGACTACTGAAAAGGTAAATTGCATTTATTCAAGCTACTTCTGAAGAGAAATGAGAAGAAATCATCTTTTTGTACTTTTGAGCATTTTTATGTGGAACTATTATGCTTGTGATTTGACTGGTTGTGATTGTGCAGAGGTTTGGTGGCAAAAGAAGATGGAGTTGGCTTTTGCAAAAGATGAGTAAGGTGTGGAGAGTCCCTAAGAAGCACCTAGTACCATTCTAAAGACTTCCACTGTGATCAGACTTTGAAAAATCACTCATAGGAAATTCTACAGGAGGTTGCAGGGGATCTACAGGAGGAGGCCGAAAGTGGTTTTTGGAGGTTTGAAGGTGGAAAAATGATGGAAAATGGGAAATGAAGGCTAGATGAAGGTGTTGAGGGGTCTAGAACTTTTCAAGGAAGATCAGGGACGAAGGAGATGGTTGGATTTGTTCAAATGGTAAGAAAGTAGCTTTATGGAAAAACAACGCAGAAATTAGGGCAGATTGGCAAATGTGGTGAATGAGCTGGGGGATCTATGAGAAGTGAGTTGGTGCTAGTTGTTTTATGGAGGAATGATGAGCTGAGATGTCATACAAGAGACCTGCACACTTATCAAAACTGACCGAAGAAAGAGGTGAAAAATAGAGTTTTGTCTAGCTTAACCTGATTTCTGACCTAAAAATAGAAAAATGTTGAATAGTACCTTATGAACAAAAAAGCATGTGAGAGAACTATGGTAATAGGAGATGGAGTGGTCTAAGCAATTAAATCTTAACCAATATCAACTTTTCCAAATCAAAGTACCACACTAGCAGTTGCATGAAAGAGCAAAAATTGTGTTTTTGGTGGTAGCAGCAGTACCTTGACCTCAAATCATAGTCCCAAGGAGGGAGAAAGGAAATCAAGACCTACTGTTGGCCTTTTTGGATCTTTTACTATCATTGCAGCAACTTACTTAAGAAACTTGAAACAAAAACAACTATTCTAACCATCAAAAGCAACCTAATATAATGAAGTAAAATGAGTATATGCAACAAAAATTAACTCATGAATTGAAACAAAAACAATAAGTACATAAAGGTGGTGTTGGGTAGCTTGGGTTGGGCCCTAACCCAAGAGCTTTAGCCCTCTTAGAAAGATGAGTGCTAGCTCAAAACTTGGTTCATCTTTATTATCAAAAATAGCAGTTACATCACATAAACTGTTCTAAAAAAGAGCTCAAAAATGAGCTGAGCACAATGCTGCACAAAAGTGCGAAAATTTATTAAGAACTGGCTAACCTACTGAGGCTCGAAGCCTTTTTATTTATACAAATGGGAACTCCCAACAGTCCTCCTAAAATTAAGGAACTCGGATTCCTAGAACTGAATATAATAGCAGTCCTACTTGACTTGCTCGGTTGCCCCTTGGAATCATCAATGTGGGCCTTTGTACTCTGAGCTGCTGATGGAGGATTTAAGGAAATGGGTCATTAATGAAGGAGACACCCCTCCTACAAGTCCTCTTCCCTATTTCACTCGAGTTTTGGCTGCCATGTGCTCATAAATTCCTTGTCTTTGTCCAAAATTGTCCAAAAAATATGCAATAAATATCCATTAGACTACATGGCAAAGTGACTAACCCAATTCACTCTATTGACATAAATATATTTAGAAACATGAACAAAACTATTGAGAATGGTGGATTAAATCGAAATAAGAGGCAGAATGAGCCCATATAGTTACCCATTTCTAGGGCTCATCACAAGCTAATTCTACTTTTGCCAAAAACACTATGAAAACCATGAAAGAAATGCCATTACCTACTCAAGAAAGAAAACAACATCTAGCCATGCTATTTCTAGAAGTAAATCAGCAAAAAACATGTTTTTTGGATTTTTATGTATTTTTATCCAAATTTGACATGCATTTAATTTATTGTGTGTGAGTGTGGCAGTGAACAGGTGGCGTTAAAGGGTGGTTTTGGAGCTTGGTGTTAGTCACTACAATTGCTTATTTAATTAAACAATCAAGTGCTACATAAATTGTCAACCCAGGGAAGTCTATTTATTTCAAAGGCAATCACACACTGTATATGCTCAATCTCAAAATAAATCCAAAGTTGTAGTAAAAGTTACACTAATCACGCCTTGCTTTGAACAGACTAAAGCTCTAATTTAAATTACAGTAAAGGCAATATTTCTATTGCAGAATTCAAGATTTAAAGGAAAACTATTATCAGAAGAATCCTATATTATATTAAGAAACAACAACCTAGGAAAAAGGAACGTTTCAGCAATCTGCAAAAGAAAAGACTAATTATGCTGTAACAGAGAACAAGACCCTATGAATTGTATGAAAATGATGCAAAAATCAATTGGAACAGAGTTTTAGCAATAAATAGCAGAGTTCTAACAAGGCATGAATAAAAACAATAATTAATACACTACAGAAACTAATGGGTGAATCTTGTGAGGAATGTGGGCCCTCTCCTTCTCACAAGGTTCCGTAGAAATGAACAGAAACTAAGAAGAAGTGCTCAAAATGATCTTTTATTCATCTGTCTAATGTAGCATGTTACAATAAAAATAAACACGCTCCTTCTTTGTAATTCTCTTCTAGCTAAGCATTCTGTATTCTGTTGTCTTCTTTCTAATGCTGATTTTTCCTCTATTTAAAGAGGAGAAATCCTCTTAATACAATGATTACATGTGTACATACAAATCCTATTCTTAGTCTGATCTAATCTTCTATGTTGGAATAGGATATTCCGATCTTCCATAGCAAAATGTTGTTACAATGGTTTTCATGGTGTTGGCTTACATCTATTGCAACCAGTGTAACAGCTCCTTTAATTATCCTTTGTTACTGCTGTATATGAAATACTGTTTCAGCATCGTAAATCACAGACTGTTTTAGCATCGCAGATCACAGGCTATTTCAGCATCGCAGATCACGGACTGTTTCAGCATCGGGATTTGTGTACTGTTTACTGTTTCAGCAATGTGGTCTTCAAGCAGCAACAATATATTAACTGTAGTCTTCAAACTATTTTAGCTACTATATATTTCTGATTAATGGCCAAGTGTGAAAGTAATGTAAATTTACATGTAAAACAAGTTAAACATATAGCAAAGAGAAGAAACGTTATATACCTTTGGAAAAAGAGATTAATGTGATAATGTAGGCTTAAATATGAGTGAGAAAGGATGTAATGATAGCAAAAATAATGAGCAAAAAGGTACATTATAGGGTCCTAACATCCCTCCAACTGAAAAGGTTGCATGTCCTCAGGAAACTTCACTCTAAATCAGAATTCGAATGCTGACTCTTGGCGTGAAAATTACTTAGGCAGTAGCTATGGAAAGTACTGTCTGTTGGAGATCTGAATCCTTGAATATGTTGTAGTCGTTGTCAGGCTACTGCTTTGAATTTCTTGGGCAATCTATGGTGAGCCTGATACTTTTATGCTGGAATCCACAGAATGGGAAAATGGAACTGATACCTATCCAATTTACAGCACATTGCTAAACACATTTGATGTAACTGGGTACCCAGGAGATTGCTGTCTCAAGATTAGTAGGACTAAAGGGATTATGCTGTTGCCTTTCCTCAGAAGATTGTTGCCAAAACATGTTATTTGATTTTAGGGCAGAAGTCTCTTTGGATTTAATAAATCATTGACAATCCTGAAGTACTGTTACCTGTAGTCGCCGCATATGTCGAATCATCCCTGGTTTCTTCAAAAATTGATAATATTCTTCAACAAAGGTGGCAGTGTTCTATGATTCTAACCATATCCAAAGGAGACAGTTATCTTAATTATGCTTGGCAGCTAGAAAAGCACTCTGCCACGTACTCTGTTTGGCAAGAAAAGATGCGAATTCCCGAATCTGGATATCGCCAATAAGAGGATTAAGATTAAGCTGTTTGTTCTCAGGAATGGCTTCATTATGAAGATATAACTCACATAGTAGATGTTGATCACTAGTAGAGGCTTCTGCAAAAGTTTGAACAAAATCTGCTGGTTTGATCACTACATAGGGTCTTCCATCTTTGATTGCTTTCATCTGAAAGAATGCAAGTCATTCTATAAGGAAAAGAGAGTAATTTAGAGATGGTTTCCTAGCAGCCAACAATTTTTGTGCCAAATTGAACATCAAGAGAAATTTTCTTTTTAACTCCTTATTCTGCTTCTTATGGGCATGATATTCTTGGAGTGTTTGCTCCAAAGCTTCCCAGTTTGAATATATGTGGTTCAACCAAAGTAATTTGTGCTCCTGCAAGATTTCGTGCCGTGTAATAGTAGACTCCTTCTTCCATTTGTTCATTATTACCTGTTCATTCCATGGTTGAGTTTGTGTTCCAGCATTGCAAGTGGTAAGCTGAGGTAGAGTCTGAGTAGAGGTACTAATAAAAATAGGAGCTTCAAATTGGACAATTGTATCAAGAGGCAGAGTTTGAACATCTTTACTAATAAGAATAGGAGCTTTAGATTTAACAGCTGTTGTAGGCCAGGGTTCCTGTAGATTAGCTTCGCTTTTTGGAATTTTTCGAAGGTCCTAGTCATTCTTTTGTAATAGTAGGGCATTCCTTTTCTTTAATTGCAAAAGACATAGGTGCAGGGGAAGCTCCAAGCATTGGGATTTGAACCACTTTGTAGCCTGCTTGATCATAAATATCCCCACATTGGCTGCACATATACTCTCTATACTGATCATCTTTTGTGTTTTTCTTTGCCATGGCCACTGCACGAGCTAAGGTATACAAATTAAGTTCCCTGTCATAGGCTTTCTTTGTCATTACTAGCTCTTGCTTGTAAGCTTCTAGTTTTGATCTTAGAAACTCATTCTCTTGTAAGAGAGAAGCCATTGTTGGTTCTGGTTGTTGATCTATCATAGGTGTATCAAGAGGGGTGATTGGTTTTTGTGTAACAATCACAACCTCAGTAGCTGGTTCTTGTGGAGCAGCTACAAAATCAGCATTTGATTCTACTTGATGTAAAGAAAATAATGTTGCCGCACCTTGGGCATCTAATTCTTATATTTCTGGAAAAAAATCAGTGGCTGGCTCTTGTGTTTCAGCTATAGCTAGTTCTTGTTTAACAACTATAGCTGTTTCTTTTGTAACAACTACTGAATGAGTAACTGGTTCTTGTGTTTCAGCTACTAAATGTAAGGAAAATGATGTCATAACACCTTGGGAATCTGGTTCTTGTATTTCCAGAACAAAATCAACAACTAATTCTTGTGTTTCAGCTGTAGCTGGTTCTTGTGTAACAGCTATAACTGGTTCTTGTGTTTCAGCTATAGCTGGTTCTTGTGTAACAGCTATAACTGATTCTTGTGTTTCAGCGACTGAATGTAAGGAAAATGATGTCACAGCACCCTCGGCATCTGGTTTTTGTGTTTTAGTGCCTATGGGTGGAACAGGTAAAAATTCAGGGATTTGGGAGGTTGGATGTGTATGAGGTTTTAGCAGGATGGGTTGGGGATTTAGGGTAGTGGCAGTAGTTGCTACTATGGTTGAAGTGTCTTATTCTAGGTAAAAAGGAAGAAATTTATCAATTTGCTCCTTTCTTTTTCAAGTATATTTTTCCTCAGTAGTGGAATTGGGAGGGCTATCAGAAGTGGTTGCTGCTTTGATTGAACCCCTCGTTCACTTTCTAGATAGAAAAGCAGTAGTAGTTTTCTTCTTTCTTTTGCGAGTGGGTGTTTCCTCAGTGATGGAGCAGGGAGGGTTATCTTGAGAATCATCACTAAGGATATCAACAGTAGGAATAGATGATTCTGGTAAATTGTGAGGTGGACTTAGTATGGTAGGAGGGTCAATTGGATCAATTGGGTCTGTAAGCGGGTAAACAGGTATTTCTAAAGGGCCAAGAAGGTTTTGTGGTTGCTCTTCATGAGGGTTTTCAAGGTGTTCAACAACTTCCTGAGGGTTTATGGGTGGATTGTTTAGGGGAGGGTTTTGTTGGGAAAAACCCTTTTGGATGAGTAATTGAACAAGACGGTGATGGGTGAGGGAAAGGAGGGGGTTTTTAACCTATCTACAATAATGCGACATATTTCTAAGACATCCGAGCAGATAGTGAGGAATATTCACCAGTCTAGCATGTCATAAATGAGATAACAAGAGAAAGTCGTACTGGTAAACTACCTCGTATCGGCCTTCACAAGTAAGGTAGTGCTTGAAAAACTCTGCAACTTTCGGCTAGGGAGGCGGCAATGAGCTAAGTCAAACACCCTGGGCTTTAGGTTCAACTTGTTCTCTTGGCAAGAGAAAATCTAGCTGGGCATTAAGAATAATGTGTTTGTGTTTGAACCGGCGAATACCTGTGACGGGAAGACCCAAAACCTATGCTATATCATCCTCTGTGACTGAAATCCAAACCCCTTGAACAATAGAATGATATTCTTGAAGATTCCAAGCAAATTGAAGAACCTGTTGTTGATCAAATCCCTGGAGCCTCTGAAAATAACCTAGCCAGCCTGCCTGCTGAAAGATTTGGTAGACTTCTGGATACAATTCTAGCAGGGTTGTCGTGGTGGGTTCGTATCGTATAACAGGACCTCCCATAGCTATTCAGCTTAGTAAAATGCACAGTCACAGAGTCGAGTAACTACACTTGAATAGAGTAAGTTTTGCGGATGAAGACATGTAAATGATGGTGAAAAGGCGAGATAATGGGTAAAAAGGAGTGACGGTAGTCAATTCATGTGAAATGATGGCATAAAGTTCTGATACTCCCCCCAACTACGGCTAAAATAATGACTTTAAGTGTATGGGGATCATGGTAATAATGAATCGACATCTTCTCATTAACTACAGTTTAATTTTATTTACATATAAGTTTTACATACCTCACCTTTACCTTTAATTCATACTTCGAAAAAAAATATAGTGCTTGTTCATAATATATTTGCAGTAATCATGGAAGAACTTCAGAATTATGAGAGAAATTGTACCAAGGGTTTGTTTAATCATGGGAAAAGGTAGTGAAAGGAAAGAATGTAGCATGAAAAATAGGAGAAGTGAGAGCGAAAGAACTGAAGAAGATGTTTCAACAATGGTAAATATTGCTGAAGAAATGGTGTTTTAGCAACGGAAAAGATGGGGAAAATGTTGCTGCAAAGTGGTCTTTCAGCAATGAGAAAATGGGGAGAAATGTTGCTGAAGGGTGATATTTCAATAATGGAAAATACACTGAAGAAATGTTGTTTCACCAATGGAAAAGATGGGGGAAATGTTGCTGCAAAGTGGTGTTTCAGCAATGGGAAAATGGGGACAGGGAATGGAAAGGGAAAAAGAAATGAGAGGGAATGAATGATGGGGATGTTGAAGATGAATGGATTGAAGAGAGAGGGAGAAATGCTTCACAAGATGAAGGTTGGATCTGATTGTAGTAAGATTGTCCTTTCTTGGTAGGGTTTTTCTGGATCGAGAATCTGCAAAAGAATCGATTGTGACATGCCATCCCTTGGCAGGGATTATTAGTAAAAGAATCTAATACTAGAAATAAAATTCAAAAAAATTAAATGCAATGAGGGGCAGGAGGCTCCTGTAAAAAGAGATAATGTGAATCTGGCATGCATGTGGCCTTAAAATCTCCTTTGGAAATGGAGCACTGGTACAGATGGAGCCGATGACCATTTACTAATAATGGTGCTTTAGAGTCATCAATTATTAGGAGCCTTACTGTTCCATTGGGGAAAACAATGTCCACTTCGTAAGGTCCTAGCCATCTTGTACTTAGTTTCCCTTGAAATTCTTTAAACCAATAATCATATAATAAAACCGAATTACCTTTCTGGAATTGCTTATTCTTTATGATTTTATCATGCCATTTTGTTCTTTGTTGTTGAATCATAGTTGTCTGGTGAATGGCATCTAATATTTTTTCATCCAATTCATTAAGCTGCTGTAACCTGGCTGTCTGTGCATCAGTCAAATCAAGGTTAACAACTAAAGTAGTTCTTAAGGTTTTGATTTCAAATTCCACAGGAAAAATAACATTTTTACCATAAACTGATTCATAGGGAGAGAATCATGTAGTGTTTCTCCAGGTAGTTCTGTAAGCTCATAATGCTTCAAGGAGCCTTTGAGACTAATCCTTTTGGTTTTCCTTCACTCTTTTTGTTAGAATGGCTTCTATTACTTTGTTTGTGCTTTCCACCTATCCATTGGCTTGGGGGTGGTATGGTGTAGTCATTCTATGATGAATATGATATTTTTGAAGGGTGGCTTTACAACCATGAGAGGTGAAAGGAGGTCCTCCATCTGTGACTAATTCTCTAGGCACTCCAAATCTAACAAAGATATCTTCAAATAAGAAACCTAGAACAGCTTCTTCAGTAGCTCTAAGCTCCACCCATTTGGTCATATAATTTGTGCAGACTAATATATAAACTCTTTGATTGGATGGAGGGTTAATGGGTCCTACAAAATATAAGGCCCATCTCTCAAATGGTTGAAGTATTACCTGGAGGTTTAATGGCATTTCATCTCTATGATTAGGCTGACCCATTCCTTGATAGTTGTCATAGGCTCGGACATATGTCTTTGTATCCTTAAAAAATGAGGGCCAATATACCCCATCCTGAGAATTTTATGTGTCGTTCTTTTTTCAGCAAAATGCCCTCCACAAGGGCCATCATGACAAGCTTTTAGTATATCATAAACCTCATCTTCTCTAATGCATCTTTGGATTTCTTGATCAAGTCCTGTGTAGAAAAGACACCCACTAATCTAGCTATACCTAGCACTTTGTTGAATGATTTTTCTTTTCTCTCGGTGGGATAGGTGTTGTGGTAACTTCCCTGCAACCAAATAATTGGCAATGTATGCATAGCATGGTGAGTGAGAAGATACCACAAATAAATATTCATCAGGAAAGGAATCTGTTGTGGGGGAAAGTATCCAATTCGGAATGACCCTAACCCACTCTAAGGGTGACAGTTCCTTAGCAACAGCTGAAAGCAAAGCTATCTAAAGTTTCTTCTTTATGACATGCAAGAGATAAAAGGGATAGATCCACTTACCGATGTCTTGCGCAAATGGTCGATCCTATCTCCTTTGTTTGCCGCTTGCTCCCAGCTCCAAGTCTTTTCACGGGCCCAGCTACACGAGATCCTGCAAATAAGACAAGAAAAGGAAACTACAAGAAGCATGCATGCATAAATGATTCAAGGATTAGCATAAATCAAAGACGCAAGTAAGACAATTCATCATTGAAACAAATGCGAATAGAAGAACCTCAAAATGCTTTATTAATATATGGAAGTAAGGTTCAGGCGGTGATACAACCATGCGAGGTCCAATCCAGCATCACCTTCCCGACGGAGAGAAATCTCTTCTTCACCTCCCTCAAGCAATCACCCAATACTCTCAGCTGCAAACCAACAGCGATTCTTTGCACTGAATTCCGCCCTCCAGATCCCATGGGATGAGATCCTTATATAGAGTTTTGGAGTGAAGATAAGCCAGCTTGATGTGTGACTTGTTGTCCTCTTCAACTCCAGTTGTTCTTCAGTTCTTCACTTGGAGTTTCTGTCTTCCACTTGGAGTTTTAGAAGCTCTTAACTCATCATTAGGCGAATCTTATGATCAAGTGTCTTTTTGGAAGCTTCCTGGACACTGGCACTTTGAGAAAAAGATTCCCCCACATGTCCAAGTACGCCCAACGCAGGTAGCCTTTGTTCTACCTGCTATGCAATGCAGGTAGCCTTTGTTGTACCTGCTATGCAGCGCAGATGCCTAGTGGAGCAGCTGCAATGATCCAAAACTGACATGTTTTTGAGTGTTTTTCAGTGGAGAACTGAACTGTAATGATGTGGTTTGCTGACCTTGTTCCTCTAAGGGTAAGAACAACTTGTTTAGGGACTTTGGATCCCTTAGATTATTGACATTTCATGCTCTATGTTGTAAGGCACAAAAATGTCTATAACAGTTGCCCCCTAAAGTATGAGGTCGTTTATCGGGTGAAATGCTTTATTAGGAGGATCCGAAGTTCATTCAAATCGTCGGGAGGTGACCTGTAACAAAAATACAATACAATACATTATCTTTTCATACTTTCTTTTCATGATCTAGTTGATGCGGGCATTTCCCATGATCAGCTTTATAAATACATTTGCCATACATAAACAGACGATCGTCTGATAAGAGACGGATAATTCTCTGCTTTTAATTATCATCCTTTTAGTAGGATAATCATCTGCTGCACATGTCTATGTTTTTATCTCCTGAATATATATCGCAGCCCGGATGGATGAAACTAGATCCGGGGTCTTCAAACTTGTCCGATCTTCACTTTAGTACAAGTCGATCCATGTGAGAATTTCTTGAAGTCGAACATGGAAAGACATCGCTTGATTACCAGTCAATAATGTAAACTGTTAACAAGCGCGAGAGGAATCACTGATAATGATGATGACCCTCAAGGTACTGCAGCACAATTCACGTGGTGTGAATATAGGATCTGACGTCGAACACCATGCAAAGTCTCCTGGTCGAAGGTCATTAATGTATACCTATCGCCGGGAGTGAGAAACTTGCCATTGAGGCATGCAAGCTTCAAAGTACTGAGGGGGTGTTCCTAGATCAACTTCTTGGATAATGAGCTGATGTCGACAAGAAGTGATCCGTCAAAGGAGGGCCTTAATGAATCCCACATCAGTGACACGGAACGGAGCTAGTGATGATTGGTGAAAACGATCTGTGAAATATGATTCAGGGTGGCGGTCATGGAAGGATGAAAAATTATGTACGGTAGTGGATGGGACCCGGTTGACACTTTCTGAATGACATCTCTTGAACATATAACGACACTGATGAGATGGATCGGTAGCATTACCCCATGTATGGATGGTATGGCGAGACCATGGTGAAGGGACCGGTGAATGATAATAACCCAACCCGATATTTACGGAGGCAAAAGTGTCATGTTCAAGAGCGACTTGCTACCATTACGCTTTGAGGTTCTTCCCAATTTTTCCCCAGTCATTTCTGACCAGTACCTCTTTATTTTTTGACAAGCTTGAGGAGGATAACATATGCTTGATCTATAACCTGCCCTTCGGGCAAGCCCATCGCTATGTTTTTAATGAGCCTAGTGATAGGGAAACTCGTTCTTGTCTAAAGACAAGTTTGTCGCTATCTAATATTTTTAACGAGTCCAGCGACAAAGACAACTCGGTCCTTTTCATTTTTAGAGAGTCTGAAAAGTGTACATAAAGTAGACTCCAGGGGTCCTTTTTCGTCATCTAATCCCTTAAGTCCGAAAAAGTATAAAACAATACAGAAGGGATGAATGTTCGATATCTTTATCGAGCCGAACCAGACAAGCGCTCGATCTTTTTGTGCAATAATCCCTCAGGTCCAAAAAGATTAAAATCTAGAGGAGGGATAGCTCTTCCGGTCCTTTTAACGAGCTGGAAGGCCAAAACTCGGCAAACTTTTCATATTTTACAAGTCAATGAAAAGAGCTCAAAGAAGACTCATCTTTTGAGGAACGAGTGATAAACAAGGATAGCAGCAGATTCCAGGTACAGGTTGGAATTTTCCAATCACGATAGTATTACAAGGATGGCTAGGTGAAATCACTCTTCGCAGCTGTTCCTCAAAATGGGTAAACAATTAGGTGGATGTGAATGATCGGCCAAATGACAAGTGGAGGTGATGGTGCACAAACACGACCAAGGCTTTTATGGCTGATGAATTTACGGTCTCAAATGGTTATTTACCGGTTCATTTTTTCTGAATGAGCTTGAACACTGGGGGAAGCATGCTCACAAGCTTACGTTTATTTTTTAACGAGCATGAATTTCCGCATTAAAACTGCTCGGATCTTGCGTTTATTTTTTAACGAGCATGAACTTTGCCAAAACTGCTCGTTTGATAAGGTCAAACTCATATTTCACCATGACTAGTTTTTTCTTTTCAGATATAGTACTGTTTTCATCAATTGCTGCAACAAACTTGTTAGAAACGGATAACATGAAGTAAAAATACTAATATTTTACTTTGAACTACGTAAAAAGCAATTTAAAAGATGTTTTTACCTCTCATTTTACCATTTCATGTGCATTTGGTTCGTTGGAGCTTTGGAGGTGCCTCTTCCTCTTGATTTTTCACCAGCTGATTTCGGGAGATTCTGTGGACGATTTTCAGCGCCGTTTTCACCAGGTAGGAGCTAAACCCTAGCTCTATCTTTTCATGGTCTTATTTCTCAGTTTCATGCTTGTTTTCCTGCCCCCATGAGCCCCTGGGGTTTCTCTAGGGCGCTCTGTCATCAGCGCAGGTGCCCTATATCGAAACCTGCGTTGGGGGTCCTCTTTTTCAAAGGCAGTTTGTTCCCCAACGCAGGTAGACCCTTCTCTACCTGCGTTGGGCGCAGAAAACTTCTTGGTTGCATGTTTTTTCATGAGAATTTTGCCATTTTCTTCACTGAGTCAGGGATCTTACTCCTCCTCTTGTTTGTTTTGCAGAGTTTATTGGAGCAGAATGACTCTTACGTGGCGAGAACGAGAGCATGAAGAGGAGGACATGATTTCCCTCCATGATCCTGTTACTGTGAGCACGTTGCGGAACTGTGGCTTGCTAAAATTCTTCCGCATATCCAGCATGAGGGCACAGATACGATTACTACAGTACCTGCTTGATGCTTGGGATCCTGTTAACCAAGTGTTCCAGATTAGGGGCAAGTCCATCCCTTTGACCATAGTGGACATTTAGTTCTTGACTGGGTTGTCAAGGCGGGGTGCCCCCATATTCCTTTCCGGTTCGGCCCGAGGGAGTGATTCCGTGAAATATTATATCCGTCAGTATTGCAGGGAGGGATCTCAGCCGAGCAGAGACGGCAAGATTTCCATCTGTGATATTACCGACAGGTCCCTCAGGTCTATTCTGTACACGATTTGTAGGATGGCCGATAGTGCATCCCCTCATGTTGCCAACAGGTCATATGTGCAGCACGCCCTGGAATGTCTTGAGCCGAAAGTTTTTAACTGGTGTGATGCAGTACTGGTTCAGATGAAAAACCAGCTGACCAAAGTAAAGGACAGGAGACTGAAGAACTTTGGCTTCGATTCAGTTTTGACTGCCTTCGCTTTGGAGAAGATACCCCTGATGCAACCTCAGTACATTATCCTCGACTTACCATCTCCCACTGAGCCACGCATGCAGAGGTGGGTTGACCACATGGCTAGACATGCAGGTCAATCTAAGATTACCTTTACTTATGCCTTCTTTAGGTGGTTCGAGCGACAAGATATGGCTTTTTCCGAGTATCCATATATTGGCATGGACTTCCGAGGTGATCCGGATTTGGTATTACCGGATGGCGAGCAGTGGGGTGATCTCGGTAAATATTTTGTCCTTATCATTGTTTACTGTTTTTATTTATAATGTCTTTGTGCTTTACTCTATCAAGACTCTAATCAAACTCATATGTGCATGCAGAAGTGGGCCCCGTCCGTCCAGCAGTTCGTCCGAGAGTTCCGGCTGCTGCCCCAGCAGGGGAGGCTCCAGGGAGAGCTATTCTCCGTGACCTTGACTTGGCCGAGACTCTTGCAGCTGTGCAGGAACAGGTCGAGGGTCTTACCTTCGGGATTCCGGATGTACGGATTGACGAGTTGCCTCTGAGATTGCAGCGACATACTGCTGGTGTTCCTAGACGATGGTCTCGTCTTCTGCGCATGATTGCACAGGCCGTGGCATGTTATCATGAGCATCACTAGGCTAGGGTGCCCCCCAGCCATTTTTGAGTTTTGGGGTCATATGACCGATTTTGTCTTGGTTACAGAACATTATATGTAAACCGTAAACAGTTATATATATTTTTGATTTTCGGGGTTTATTCCAGTTTTTATGTGATCCATGTATGAAACATCGATGATGCTTCTCTTTTTATCAGATTTGCAAATGTCTATCTAACACATAACTTGCTAATGAGTCAGTTAATGTGTTTAAGTTTCTGGAAATGTGTTGATATTGGATAAAATCAAACTGTCTTTCCAAGATTTTAACTCTTAGGAACTTGCGATAAATAGCTGGATTTCGGACAGAGTAGGTACCATTGAGCTGTAGTACCACGAGCTGTGAGTCTAGCCTGACGACTAGCCGGCGTATGCCATGGGTGATGGCATCAGAGAGGAGCTCTATCAACGCGCTATACTCAGCGATATTATTTGTTGATTGACCAATACAGACCCCCCTGAAACTCATTAACTCGCCGCTTGGGTTAAAAATGGCCCATGCTGCTGAGGATAGGTTCCTCGTACTACGACTCGCTCCGTCAGCATATCCAACACACGGTTCCAATGGATTTGACATCTGCAATAAGTGTAAAAAGTGGATTACTTAAATCGGAACAAACGCTTTTAGCGAAAACAAAAATGTAACAAAAGCATACCGGTTACTATTAGGCATAGTAACGCTTAAGGTACAACCCGTTGCGGGGTTGCGCCAGTGGAATTCCGTCGTAATCTACCAACTCGTAGGCACCTTTTGCTAACACACTTTTAACAATATAAGGGCCCATCCATAAGGACTTGAATTTCCCAGCTCCCAATTTATCGGATTCTTGGTCATAAATCAAGACCAAATCACCTTCCGAGAAGACACGGGGTTTGACATTTTTGTCGAACTGCGCTTTGACTCGTTTCTTATGGGCTTCGTTGGCCAAGGCGGCATCACGACGGGTTTCATCCAACTGAATTAACTCCAAGAAACAAGCTTCTTCTTCTGAGGTTCCGGGGAGGAGATCAATTGTGAGTTTAAGGGACGAAATTTCACACTGGACTGGCAGGATCGCCTCCAGGCCATACACCAGTTGAAACGGTGTGAACCCAGTGGCATTCCTTACCGATGTTCGGTAGGCCCACAAGGCCGAGTACAGGATCAAATTCCATCTTCTTTTGTGAACCCCCACCATCCTTTGCAGCATGCGCTTCAGGACTTTGTTGATCGCTTCAACTTGTCCGTTAGCTTGCGGATAGTACGAAGTAGAGCTGTCGTGAGACAATCCTAGTTTGGCAGTTAATTCAACCATCATGTGATTGCGAAAATGTGATCCATGATCTGTTACTATGGCCTGTGGCACGCCGAATCTAGCGACCACATGATTAAAAAAGAATAGGGCTGTTGTTTCACCAGTGTTATCCAATGTAGGCATCGCCTCGGCCCATTTGGTAAAATAGTCAACTGCGACTATAATATACCCATGCCCCCCGGTCGAGGTGGGGTTACATTGCATGAAATCGATGCCCCACTTGGCGAAAGGCCCCACAGCTATTATTGGCTGTAAAGGAGCGGGGGGTCTTCTGGTTTTGCTATCAAAAATCTGACACGCATGGCAACTTCTAACTGCGGTTATGCAATATTTGAACATGGTTGGCTAGAAGTATCCTGCTCGTAAGATTTTTTGTGCTGTAGCATATCCAGATTGATGCCTCCCACAGGTGCCTGAATGACATTCATTCAGGGCTTTTTCGGCCTCCTCATGGGTTAGACACCTTCTCAGGACCGTATCGACACCACGACGATAAAGCGTATCACCGACGATCATGTAGTCTTTTGCTTGGTATCGAATGCGTTTTCGTTCTGAGTGAGAGGTGTCTGGCCGAAACTTTTGGGTTTGGAGATAAACTATTATATCTCCATACCACTCATCACTTGCTGATATCAGAAAGAAACTTTCGTCCACGATCGATTCTTTGGACGTTTCATCGTTGTACGATGACGGGAGATCGCATAATAATTCTGCGAAAACTAAAGCTTTCTTTGATTTGGATTTTACAAATTCCAGATCAAACTCTTGAAGGATAGCTATCCACTTTGAATATTTGCCCCCAAGCAACTGTCGCGACAGTATATAAGTCATGGGGTCGCAGTCTGACAATACAGTGGTCTTCCTAAAGAGGACATAATGCCGAAATCTTTGAATCGCTTGAACAACTGCCAATGCTAGCTTTTCAACATGAGAATATTTGCTTTCTGTATCATTTAAGTTTTTACTTAAATAATATATAGGGTGTTCTACTCCATTGACTTCTTGAACTAAAACCATCGCAATGGTCATATCTGCTGCAGCCAGATACAGGTTAAAATCCCTTAGATAGTCTGGGGCGTACATTAATGATGCTTTGACTAGCGCTTCTTTCAAAGCATCAAAGGAAGCTTGTGCAACCTAGTCCCAGACGAAAGGTACATCCTTTTTCAGGAGACGGGTATAACCTTTAGCAAGTTCTGCGTAATTTGGAATGAACCTCCTCAGAAAGTTTGCTTTCCCTTGGAGTTTCTGAATTTGAAGCAAGTTTGAAGGTGGAGGCAAATTAATGATCGCCTGCACCTTGCAAGGGTCGAGACGAATCCCATCCTTGGAGACTATAAAGCCAAGTAGACGACCAAAACCGACGCAAAACACACATTTGTGTGGATTGAGTCTTATTTTGTAGTGTCGGCAACGTAGAAATATTGCTCTTAAATGATGCGGATGATCAGTCCGCTTTTGCGAATGAGCCGGAAGATCGTCGAGATAAGGTTGAACGATGTTCTTGATGTCATGGAAAGCATAATTCATTGCTCTCTGAAACGTCACCCCTGCGTTCTTTAAACCAAAGGGTAATTTTCGATAAGCGAATGTGCCCCACGGACAAATAAATGCAGTCTTTGACTGGTCCTGTGGGCGGATATTAATTTGATTATACCCGAAAAATCCGTCCATAAACGAAAAGATTTCACATCCGGCGCATTCATCAATTATCTGGTCGATGAAGGGTGTAGGGTAGTTGTCCTTTGGACAAGCTTGATTTACATCCCTATAATCGACGCACACTCGTATTGTTCCTTGTTTCTTCATAACAGGGACAATATTCGATACCCAATCGGTTAGAGGAACCGGGTAGATGAAACCAGCATGGAGGAGCTTTTCAACTTCCGCCTTAATGGCAGCGGCTTTCTTGGGGTGCACCCGCCGAAGCCGTTGTCTCACTGGATTGACATCAGGATACATCTTAATTTCATGTTCAACGA
This sequence comes from Pinus tabuliformis, assembly GCA_031772625.1. Taxonomy (NCBI): domain Eukaryota; kingdom Viridiplantae; phylum Streptophyta; class Pinopsida; order Pinales; family Pinaceae; genus Pinus; species Pinus tabuliformis. The sequence continues at coordinate 1,878,516,906 of CM062818.1, forward strand.
TACTCGAGTCGATGCCTGGCATTTCATCATATGACCAAGCAAAGACATCTCTAAATTCGTGGAAAAGAGCTTTATATATTTCTTGTTCTGAAGGGGAACAACCTTTGCCGACATAAATATTCTCTACAATGTCTGTTTTTGTCGAGATATCTATGGCTATAGTCTCTTCTATATTGGATAGGTTTCTCTCGGAATCCACCGTATTTACAGTATTTGTTAGGAATTCAAATACTGAAGGGTGATACAGGTCGCCTTGAGTATCTTCCTTTGGAAGGGAACGATGGTGGTTATCATCCCATGGTGCGCCCTCAGTCATCATTGATTGAAGGATTCCTTCGTCACTTGCATGCACTTGTGACCAGGGATCCAGAGGGGTTCCACATTCTCCTGACCTATCTACCCACATGCTTGACGAGCGTTGATTTGGGCTCGCCTCCCATGCCTGAAACATTGATTGCTACAATATTTCGATTAGGCTCGGGTGTAACACTATTGCCCGATCCATGACGACTTTGTCTTTTGCGACTTTCGTGGAAGATATCATGTTGCAAGTAGCCACCAATGCTACATTTCCTATGTACATATGATTTGGTAGCGAGAAAGTCCCCATCATCGTGGGGTCTTTCAACAGGCCTACTCCTATATCTTGAATTGAATGGTCGCTTTCATGGATCATGGGAATGCTTCCCGTAACTTGTGAACCATTCATGAGGAAGTTCTGTTGGTCGACGACCGTAATCCCTCCTTCAAACGGGAATGCAATCTTCCTAAAATAAGTCGACACTACAGCTGCCATGGCATAAATCCATGGTCTTCCCAGTAGGATGTTGTAATCCAGATTTCCATCTATGACTTCAACATCAATCTCTATTGTTTTTCCACCTAGTTCAACTTTCAAGTTACTTAGGATACCGTAAGGGGTATATGTCCTACCGTCGAAAGCCTTTAGTGTTGTCGAAGATCTCGACAAGGTTGGTGACCCTAGCGTTTTCCAGCAGCTCATTGACATAATACATGTCGATGCCCCCTCGTCAATAATTGTTCTGTGAACAGTTTTGTTGAGGGCCTTCACTTGAATAAGGAAAGCTAGTTGAGCTGGTAGCTGAGGGTCATACCCTTTGTGATCAAAGGACACAAGATTGGAATCCTTAGGATCAACCCCCCCTATTGCCGATAACAATGCCTGCCTTTGGGATGGACAATTTTGTAGTACTTCTAGAGTCGACATAGCGGTTGGCGATTGAGCCAAATCTTCCACTATGTTATAATGCTGTGCTGCTCTGGCACGAGGATTAAACGTCGACTTGTGTACTACACCCTTAGGTGGTTTTATCATTAATTATGGCATTATAGGTGGGTCAACTTCTGTCAAAGTTGTCGTCGAACTACTAGGTTGATCTTTACCTTTTTCGTTTGATAGTTGCGGATTCCCATAATCTTTGCTCCTTGTCGAAATCAAAGCATCATTTTGCTTAGAGATTGACAACATCAGCACTTGCGACAGGGAAGCATTTCCACCATCAACCATATTTTGACCTGGATTGGGAAATGGGTCTGTCAACACAGCTAGGTTCTTTGGACTCTTAAAGAATCTCTTGAGCTCAGCTTTGTATGGACAATCTGTTGTCTTGTGATCTTCGTCACATATCATACAGGGCCATTTCTTTTTCCCTTTCTCAGGAGAGTTTGAAGAATTTTTTTCAGGTGACGGACCATCCTGTTGCTTCTTCTTCCCTTTGTTTTTCTTCTTCTTGCTTCCTGGTTGATTGGTTTCTTTGCCTTTATCTGCTGATATGGCATTTACTTCCGAAGCAAGAATCTCTTCATGGGCATTTCGATCTGAAGTCTTACGGGCTTTGTGAGGTGAAGCCTTTCTCGACTTCGCGCTTGCAGTGCCAATCACGCCATCTCCGGCATGAGAGTCAATATTCGATTTAGGAGGGGGAGGAATTGAAAATTCAGGTCTGGGGGCATCAGGTATTTTGTCATAGAGCGTGCCCGACTGAGTATATACCAAGTCTAAATATTGAGCACGAGCAATGACTTGCTCCTCTGTTACGACCCCCCCCTTGGCCACATCCTCCGTTATAGCCGAAAGTAATGACTTTATAAACCATTCAGCTAATAGCTGATCAGGAACGTATGTTTTCACCATCCTACGTCGACGACGCCACTCATGTATATGATCAGATATGTGAGTAGCTGTCGTCTGTTTGAAGTTGGTCAGTATCTTGGTTCCTGTTTCATACCTGATAGGTAATTGAAAATGGGTTAAGAAAGTCATGGCTAAGGAGCTGAAATTGTCAAAAGAGGCTCTCGGCAATTCTATATACCATTTAGTCGCCGGACCTGTCAATGTCCTCTGGAAGAGGCGAAGTCTTATTGAATCATCGTTCAGAGTGTTCGATGAACACCACAGATGAAAGGTCATGACGTGATTCGACGGGTCTTCGCCTGGATTTACATTGAATTTAGGAATGTCCGATGGAAGTTTGTGAGGAATCATGGGCCACCAAGGGGCGTAGGCGATAGGATCGTTTGTCAACCGATGTAGATCGGGTAACTCCAGAGTTGCCACGAATGGCAGCTGCTGACTCAAGTTAGGTGAAGCGTACCCAGGATACGACGGAATCGCCTGAGCAGTTGGTCTTTGCATACCAGCATAATGTAATTGATGCTGATATGATTGATACGGTTGATGGACTACTCCACCATAGAGTGGTTGGTTTTGACCGTATTGTAAGTACGGTTGTCCATTGTTCGCAAAAATTTGCTGCTCGGTACCTTGGTACACTTGCTGGAACTGCGGTTGTTGATACTGCACCAACCATGGTTGTGATACCATTGGTTGTTGTGCGATGCTTACCACTGGGCCAAGATGAGGGGCAAGGGTACCCGTTTGTGCTTGTGTCGCCCCGCCATCCGGCGATTGTGGTTGAGTCGCAGGGTCAACGGGTTGTTGCATTACAACCTGAGAAAACTGAGGTTGACATGCAACAGGTATCGTTTGAACTTGCGACACAGTCACAATTGCTGGTGTCGTCGGGATGTTCGTCACAGGCATCTGTTGTTGCATAGAATACACAACTCTTGGTTGCTGGGGTAGCATAGGTATCCAACCGCTGGTAGTTATTCCAGTATAACTTGGGTATGGTTGTGAACTCCCGTATGGGTAACCTCCCGGAGGGGGTAATGAGAAAGCATATTGCCCCCCATACGGTGGTGGTCCGGAACCGAGAGGATTTATTACACCTCGAGGACCGGATTGCCCAAATGGATTCCCGAAAGGATCGATTTGTTGAGTTCCAACATAGGAGTTACCGGGTATTATCCCGGGAGAACAAACAGGAACAGACCATACTGTCGTCATGGCCCCCGAAGGGACCCCCTCAAGCTGTTGAGAGTTAGGGACAGATGGTATGCCGGTGAACATTGTCGGAATGACTGCAGGGAGTTCTGCTATCGCTGCGTCATTTGGCACAGTCCTAGATGTTGACGGTTGTTCAGACATTTTTAGTCTATCCAGTAGATTGCCTAGTGATTCTTCAGGAACTTCTCTGGGTGATAGGCTAGCTTCTGATGCAATAGGAAGTAGAGTGATCCCTGCTCCAAGATGTGTTGGAGTAGTTGCTTGCGGATCTTCTACAATTTCTTCTATTGCAATCAGACCGGGTGGAAGAGGAAGACCGTCAGGTCCGTAGAATATTTCTGGTGCCGAAGAAGGGGTTGTTTTGACATCGACAGTTGTCTGAGGAGCAAGACTCTCTGAACCGATCACTGATGGACTTGACTCAGTAACACAAGTATTTTCTCTCAGACTAGGATCAGGGTTACTGTCCCTCTGGGGCTGTTGAACTTCTTCAATAGGGGCAGGGTTTCCAGAAATGTTTGGAGTAACTGGAACCTCAGATGTCGTCGGAACACTTGTTCTAACTTTGACAGGAGATTTGGAACCAGTTGAACGAGATCGCTTTGCCCGGGTTGTTTTCGATTTCGGGGACAAAGACGGTTGCCTCGTGTTCCTCCGCGAACGAAGGTTCATCGATTGACTTTCTTCCACGGTTGCGGATTACTTGATCAACCAACAATGCACAGGGTAAAATGTGTTTTCGAATTGAATTAATTTTAGACGCTTTTAAGACACAACTTGCTTTTTCATGTTTTAAGAGTCGAGAAAAAGCTAAAGATGACTCTAGTCTCCTTCGATGTATTAACGAGCCCGAAGTGACAAATGCTCGGATGGACTTTTTCAGTTATAGAGTTTGAAAAAGGCCAAAATAAACTACTCTGGAGTTCTAGGCAAGGGTGTGCCAAACCTTTCGCGAAACCACAGAATACGTTTTACAGTACGAGTGGTCGATCTTCGTGAATGCTGTGTTCACTGCATCACGATCAGTAGGGCGGCCGACACGGCTTCCTATGGATAAAGGCTTTGTTCCTATAGGGGTCCCCCAATATACGCGACGGTACGCGGGGGCACAAGTCCGTATTAGTGCTATTGTCCCTTAGGAGGAATCACCCACCTTCATAGAGATCGACAATCACTATGTTTAACGACGCCGGTTCACGTCTCTACCTAGACCTCTACTCTGTTTCGTTATGTTTCAAAGCGTTGTTAGATAAATTCAGTTCTTTTTAGGTTGATCTTGTTTAGCAGTTTGTCTTTATGGATCACCACGTGATGTATGAGACAACTCCTAAATGCAGTTCAAGAATGATAAGCAAGCTTTTTCAATTCTTTCAACTTATGAAAACCTTAACTACTGAAGGAAAAGAAAGACATCATATTTTCAAACAGATCATAGAGCACACACTGATGCACTTTTCCTAAATCGACATGCAAACTGTCAAAATGCACATGCACAATGCAAGTATTTCTTTTCTTCTTCCTTAATGTTGATGTATACAAAAAGAAAGTTGTTGTATAATTTCGAATTCGATTTCAAACGTAAGCAAACAAGTTTTGTCCAATAATCAAAAGAACACCTTAAGATTCACTCGTTTCAACACAAGAAATACTGAAATTCGAACCATATAACGAAAGCAAATGCTCAAGTAGCTATGAACAGCAATAAACTAGCTCTTAGAATCACAACGACACTTTCTCACAGGTCTCGATCCAAGAGGTCATAGCAAGACTAGTTCGCTTTCGCTATGGGAAACAGTGAATGACAGCAAGAAATACAATAAGAACAATCACGGTTTCTTCATACAACTGAGGGGGAATGAAGGCAAAGAGAAGTGGTTTCAGCTACGTATATAGGTTGACAACTGGCTGAAAAAACAATACTGAAAACTGGGCAACAGACAGTGGGTAATCCCAGCTGCACAAGGCAAAACTGGATCAGCGTAGGTGCTGCACTGCCAATCTGAGATGCAGCGCAGGTAGCCCCTTCGGGACCTGCGTTGTCAGTGCAGGTAGCCTTTGTTACAGCTGCACTGATGAGACAACTCTCATCTCTCTCAGATTCCGGCTCACAGTTTGCTCAAAAATGAACCGTTTTTGGCCAAATCAGAGGCTGTCAGTCAAGTATACTCTAGAGGATGATTAAAGGAAGATGAACACTATCACAAAGAGCTAAAAAGAGTCCTTTTGGATCAGCTCTTCAAATCATAAACATGCCCAGCACTGGGCTAGAGTAGCTGCCCCTCTACTTTGCATTCGAAGGACTCGAATGCAGTTCGATTCGGTACTCTTTTGTTTAAGAAATGAATAGCAAGAAACACAAGCTACCAACAAGACACGATCCCCAGTGGAGTCGCCAGTCTGTTGTGGGGGAAAGTATCCAACTCGGAATGACCCTAACCCACTCTAAGGGTGACAGTTCCTTAGCAACAGCTGAAAGCAAAGCTATCTAAAGTTTCTTCTTTATGACATGCAAGAGATAAAAGGGATAGATCCACTTACCGATGTCTTGCGCAAATGGTCGATCCTATCTCCTTTGTTTGCCGCTTGCTCCCAGCTCCAAGTCTTTTCATGGGCCCAGCTACACGAGATCCTGCAAATAAGACAAGAAAAGGAAACTACAAGAAGCATGCATGCATAAATGATTCAAGGATTAGCATAAATCAAAGACGCAAGTAAGACAATTCATCATTGAAACACATGCGAATAGAAGAACCTCAAAATGCTTTATTAATATATGGAAGTAAGGTTCAGGCGGTGATACAACCATGCGAGGTCCAATCCAGCATCACCTTCCCGACGGAGAGAAATCTCTTCTTCACCTCCCTCAAGCAATCACCCAATACTCTCAGCTGCAAACCAACAGCGATTCTTTGCACTGAATTCCGCCCTCCAGATCCCGTGGGATGAGATCCTTATATAGAGTTTTGGAGTGAAGATAAGCCAACTTGATGTGTGACTTTTTGTCCTCTTCAACTCCAGTTGTTCTTCAGTTCTTCACTTGGAGTTTCTGTCTTCCACTTGGAGTTTTAGAAGCTCTTAACTCATCATTAGGCGAATCTTATGATCAAGTGTCTTTTTGGAAGCTTCCTGGACACTGGCACTTTGAGAAAAAGATTTCCCCACATGTCCAAGTACGCCCAACGCAGGTAGCCTTTGTTCTACCTGCTATACAACGCAGGTAGCCTTTGTTGTACCTGCTATGCAGCGCAAATGCCTAGTGGAGCAGCTGCAATGATCCAAAACTGACCTGTTTTTGAGTGTTTTTCAGTGGAGAACTGAACTGTAGTGCTGTGGTTTGCTGACCTTGTTCCTCTAAGGGTAAGAACAACTTGTTTAGGGACTTTGGATCCCTTAGATTATTGACATTTCATGCTCTATGTTGTAAGGCACAAAAATGTCTATAACAGAATCATCTACTCGAGTATTATCATCTAGTGTTAACCGAGAAAGAAAATCAGCAACTACATTTTCTTTTCCTGGTCGATCTACAATTGTAATATCAAATTCTTGTAATAATAATAACCATTTGGTGACTCGAGCATTTGTGACAGATTTGTTCATTAAATATTTAACAGCTGAGTGATCAGTATGGACAAAAGTAGAATAACCAGTGATGTAATGTCGAAATTTATTAATAGCATAGATAACTGCTAAAAATTCCTTTTCGGTAACTGTGTAGCTAAGTTCAGCAGGATTCATATTCTTACTAATGAAATAGATAGCATAGGGGAGATGATTTTCCTCTTATCCCAAGACAGCTCCAATTACAGTATCTGAAGCATCAGTTGATATATGAAATGGAAGTGCCCAATCAAGTCCCCTTAGAATAGGAATTGTAGATAACCGATGTTTAAGTGCATCAAATGCTTTATGGCAAAGATTAGTCCACTTGAATTCAACATTTTTCATAAGTAACGCAAACAAAGGAGAAGCTATTTTGATCAGAATTGGATCCATAAAGAATAATTAACAGAGCCATGGATGTACCAGGTCGGGACAGACTTCAAAGAATTTACAACAGCAATCACCTCTAAACCAGTGGCAATGGCAGCCAGTGTGGAACAACGAGGACCTCTGTCAAAGCACGTTGACTGAGGCCCATGAAGACTGCACGGGAGGTGAAATTAGCCCTTGGGAGGCCCAGATCAAGAAACAGAGGCAATTTTTGATGAGCGATTAGTGCATGAAAATGGGGAAAAACCCTCAAAATCATGCATCGTTGGGCAAAAACCCTCAAAATGGGGAAGCCCTAAGCACTCGGTCATGTAGGAGCCGAGAAAACCGTGGGAAAAAAGGCTAAGTGCTAAAGGTGGGACCCGCTCCAAAACCGGTGGTATTGATCGGGCACATCCATGGGTGGTAAGCAGTTTTGATAGAAAAGGAGTGATTCCACTTAGCGCCTGACGCATGACAAGTGGAGGAGAGAGAAAACTACCACTCATCACGTGCTAACGGTTGAGCTAGTCAACCGCGCAGGACGAGCAAACGATGTCAAATCTGGGGGCTCCAGATCTAATGGCTGAGATCGCGCCCAATGGAGAAGCTGAATTTAATGAGGGAATAAGCACGATTTAGAAGAATTTGAGGTCCGCTTTGACTGCTAAGGTGGCGGAGACTCATTCCACGACGTAACTGAAGAATTGAACCGACGACATAGGTTGGCGCAGTTTGCAGGAGGACAAGTGGCCACTCCCTGTGAGCCTGATGATGATGCCAAGAACAGGGAAGTCCAAGCGCAACTGCAAGTAGGCAATTTGATGAGGGTGGAAGAGGAACCGAATCGCCATGAGCCCGAATGGATTTAAAGCTGTGAACAGAGAACAAATAGGATGAAGAAGAATTGGGAACCCCAAAGAGGAACACTGAAGACAGAAGACATAGAAGAGGAAGAATCAGTGAAGTAAAAAGCAGAAAGAAGACAGAGGGCCGAGCTGACCAAAGTCAGCATCGAGCACCAAAGAGCTTGAGAGATTCAAGCCACCCCTGAGAGGATCTGTCAAACCAGAGATGTCAAAGAGCTGGTAAGGAAGAGATTCTATGTACTCCAGTGGCTTGGGGAATCCAAGAACCACCGTGCCAAGCCAATCTATTTCAGGAGACTCATATTGAGGTCCTTCATTGTAATTCTCTACTTCAAGACACAATACAAATAAGGCCACCACTGAGAGCTGGACCGGAGATGTAGCCCTGGAGGATAGGGTGAATTCATTAATTTATTGTGTTCTTGTCTTTTCTTACTGTATTTCTCTATTGTTTTCCATTTCAGGTGTCTGTGTATTGCAATCTGATCGATCCGTTGCCTAAATAACATAGACACCCACACCAACAGCTGAGTCTGTAATACATTTAACTAATAATTCTTTAACTGAGGTCACCAATAGGGTGATTATCAGATCAAGTGGTATCAGAGCTTTAGGTTGTAAGGTTAGACAAGCTTGTGTTGGTTTCGTTGTTGAATGCTCACTAGATCAAAGCTCAAATTAGGAGAAGGAGAGTTGGTCGAAACTAATCTTGAAATTGGGAGAGTCTATCCTTAGAAGACAATGTTAGAGGAAGGTTCTGTGGGGCCAGACCCTCAATTCATAGAGAGTTTCCTAGCTATAAAGTCTATGGTAGAAGAAATGTATAGGGACTTTAAAAATCATAAGGATGAAGATTCATCAGGTTCTGAACAAGATAAAGAAGAAGAAGAATCTCATAACCGTGACCACTCAAAAGGAAAAGGGAAAGAGGAAAACTTTCTCACACCTCCTAATAGCCCCGTGCATAATAAGAAAGCATCTTTGATTAAGCTAGGTTAAATTCGATTTTCCTATATATGATGGAGAGCTAAATGCTGAAAAGTTGGACAATTGGATTAGACAAATTGATGTGTATTGCAGAGTGTAGAACATCGACTCAGACAAGATCAAAATTCAACTGGCAAGCCTACACCTAGGAGGCATTGCCTTGGTTTGGTGGGAAGGCAGAACCCAAGATGACATGAAAAGAAATGGTAAGACTATCTCTGTCTGGAGTGGCTTTGTTTCTGCAATCAAGAAGCAGTTCTATCCATTGGCCTACATGAAACAAGCCATGATGAGTTGGCGAACTCTTCGGCAGTTGAAAGGGAAAAGTGTGCAAGGGTACACTCAAGAATTTAGAAAGAGAGCATTGATTCTAGGGATCTCATTAGACTCACTAGAGACTCTTTTGAAGTACATTGGTGGTCTACATAGCTACATGAGGCATACCATCCTCATGTTTAATCCCACTAGTATAGATGAGGTATCTGTACAAGCTACTCATTTAGAAGCTAGAGGAAAGAATAGAAATCCAGAAGTTTGGGGACCATCCCAACCCACTGCAAGCAAGAGCAAGGAGAAAAGAAAGCAGAAGTGGAAAGTAAGGAAGGCTAACACAGCACAAAAAGGCAAAGCTTCATGCACTCATTGTAAAAAGGATGGGCATGATGATGAGAACTATTGGATTCTGCATCCAGAGTTGAGACCTAAGAAGTCCGAGGGCAAGAAGAAGAAGACTGCTGCAGCTATTCAAAAAGGTTTGGGGTCAGACTCGGGAGATGAAACAATCATTGCAACCATAGGTATAAAAGGTAAGAATTATGAATTATCTACTAGTAATTCTGCTCAATCTATTATTTATGAAGAACATGAGAGAAAAAGACATGAGATTTTCCATATTCAAGTTATTTCCAAACATCAAAAGATTGATACTTTGTTTGATAGTGGCTCACAAGTAAATTTGATTTCTGAAGCAATTGTAAAAAGATTGGGATTAGCAACTACACCTCACAAGAAACCATACCCATTAGGATGGTTGAATGATAAAGCACAACTACAAGTGTCTAGACAGTGCAAACTCAAGTTTTCTTTTGGGTCAGCATTTGTAGATGAGGTTGAGTTAGACATAATTCCTTTAGGTATATGTGGAATTATTTTAGGAATTCCTTACTTGTATGATGGAAAAGATATTTTCTATAGAGCCGAGAACAAGTATCTACTTGTTAAAGATGGAATCAAATACTTTGTAAGAGCTCATAAGCTCAAGAATAATTATACTCTCATAAACTCAAGGCAAATGAAAATAATGATAAATTCATGCAAACAATTCTTATTAATGGTTGTAAAGGAAAAGAAACCTAATAAAACCAATGTATTTGAAGGCTGTAATGCTAAATAGCAAGCTGATATAGAAAAGATTGTTTCAGAGTATGATGTCCTTTTTCAGGAACCTAAAGATTTTCCACTCAAAAAGGAAATATTACATGATATTATTTTGCAGCAATATGTTCCATTGCCTAACATTGGAATATATAGGTTGTCTGCTTTAGAGAATGTTGAAATCAAGAAGCAGGTGCAAGAGTTCCTCGAGAAGGGGTTCATCAGGCCTAGCACATCACCATGTGGGTCACCAATCATTTTGGTGAGAAAGAAAGATGGCTCATGGAGAATTTGCATTGACTACTGAGCACTGAATAAGATAATGATAAAAAATCGTTATCCCCTTCCTCGCATAGATGATATTTTAGATCAATTAAAGGAAGTTGTTTATTTCACCAAGCTGGATTTTCACAGTGGATACCATTAGGTCAAAGTTGCAAAGCAAGATGCATGGAAGACTGCTTTCAAAACAAAGCAGGGATTGTATGACCTTTTCTTGATGATTTCGTTATTGTGTATCTGGATGAAATTATGATTTTTAGTAAAACGTGGGAAGAACACTTAAAGCATGTTAACTAGACATTAGATGTTTTGAAAGAGAAAAACTTTATGTTAAACTTTCCAAATGTGAATTTGGCAAAACATGTCTAAATCATTTGGGTCATATAGTAGGGGGTGATGAATTGAAAATAGATCCCTCTAAAGTGGTAGTCATTGTAAACTGGCCTAAACCCAAGTCTGCTACAGAAGTGAGAAGCTTCTTAGGAGTAGCACAATATTGGAGGAAGTTCATCTCTAACTTTTCCTCAATTGTAGCTCCCTTACATGCTTTGACAGGATTGAACAAGGTGTTTCAGTGGGGAGGCAAACATCAGAAAGCCTTCGACACCTTGAAATAAAAGATTAGTATAGCACCTGTACTAGCACTGCCTGATCTACAAAGACTATTTGAGATCCAAACAGATGCCAGTGACTATGCCATGGCAGCAGCGTTGACACAGAACGATAAACCCATATGTTATCATTCTGAGACTTTTAATCCTGCAGTAGTTAACTATCCTACATATGATAAAGAATTGTATGCATTAGTTCAGAGTGTGAAAAAGGATCATCAACCACTTAAATATCTACACTCCCAAACAAAGTTGCAATAATCAAGACATTGCAGGTGGATGGGTTTTCTGCAACAGTTTCATTTGGTCATCAGATATAAAAAGGGCATACATAACAAAGTTGTAGACATGTTGTCTAGATCCATTATAAATGCATCTACTATACTTAAGCATAATTCTGTACTACATGAATGCTACATTGAACAATATGCTCAAGATATAGATTTCAAAGATGTATATGCGACTTTGAGTCGAGGAAAAAAGGTAGAAGAATTGGATTATCATGTGAAGGATTGACTCTTATATCATTATGGGAAACTCTGCATTCCAAAAACTGAGAGAGTAAAGATAATTAGAGAGGCACACACTTCTCTTATATCAGATCACTTTGGGGTAAGTAAAATAGTTGCACAGCTGCAAATATTTTGTTATTGGCCGAAAATGAATGAGACAATTTCCAGATATGTAAGAGGGTGTACTATGTGTGCTAAAAGAAAGCCCAACAATAGAAAATTAGGCTTGTACGCTCCATTACCAGTTCCTTCTCACCCTTGGGAAAGTGTTTCCAGGGGTATTGTTGGAGGACTACCTAAGTCTAGGAAAGGTCATGATTATCTGTATGTGGTTGTGGATAGGTTCAACAAAATGTGTATTTTGATACATTGTAATAAACAGATTACTACTGAACAAATTGCAAAACTATTCTTTGAACATGTATGGGTTCATTTTGGATTACCCACTTCTATTGTATCTGATAGAGACACCTAATTTTTGGGGATGTTTTGGTCCAGTCTGTGGGAGTTGATGGACACCCAACTAAAGAAAAGCACAGATTTTCATCCACAAACCGATGGCCAGACAGAAGTAGTTAACAGGACAGTGATCCAGTTACTTAGAGGATATTGCAGCAAACATACTAAGCTTTGGGATGAACACTTATGTTATGTGCAACATGCTTACAACAGAGCAAAACACTCTTCTACACAAAGATCTCCTTTTGAGGCCTGTTTTGGTTTCATACCAAGGTCTCCTTAGGATTTTGTCTTTGGTAAAGATACCACAGTTGATGGACAAAGTGATCTGGACAAGGCAACTAGGTTCATTGAACAGATCCAGGAGATCCACTAGGTAGTACAAGAATATATGGAAAAGAGCCAAGCTAGATACAAGGCTACGCATGACAAGCATCAGATGGAGCATAGTTTTCAAGTTGGAGACCAGGTCTGGCTGTATATCAACAAGGACAGGATGCAAGGTGAAGGTAAAAAGCTAAAGCCTATTAGGTATGGACCTTTTAGGATACTTGAGAAGATTGGTGAAAATGCTTTTCGCCTTGATCTACTAACTTACATGCACATCTACTCAGTTGTAAATGCAGATTGCTTGAGATTATTTGAACCCTCAATGATTGAAGATCCTAAAGAGAAAATTCAATTTCCTTCTATTGATGACCTGCTACCTAAATATCTGAATGAATTGTAGGAAGACACAATCTTGGACACGAAGGTGAGGACAATGCGCAGAGGAGATGTTGAGTACCTCAGAATTGGACTCAAAGGTTCGAAGCCGAGTAGTGTAAAGTGATTCGAGATTGGGCAAGTGAGATGGCAGTACCCTCACTTAGTCGATGCTGGAAAGAAAACCAACTTTTGGTGGTCCAAAAGCTTTTCAGTGGGAAGGCCATGATCCGAATTGGATCCATAAAGAATAATTAACAGAGCCATGGTTTTACCAGGTCGGGATAGACTTCAAATAATTTACAACAGCGATCAAAAACACCTCTAAACCAGTGGCAATGGCAACCAGCGTGGAACAACGAGGACCTTGGTCAAAGCGCGCTGACCGAGGCCCATCGAGACTACGCGGGAGGTGAAATTAGCCCCTGGGAGGCTCGCATCGGAAAACAAAGGTAGTTTTTGATGTGTGATTAGTGCTTAGAGCTAATAGCGCATCACTGGGCAAAAACCCTAAAAATGGGGAAGCCCCGAGCACTCAGTCGCGTGGGAGCCGGGAAAACCATGGGAAAAAAGGCTAAGCGCTAAAGGTGGGACCCGCTCCAAAACCGGCGGTATTGATCGGGGGCATCAATGGGCGGTAAGCAGTTTTTATGGAAAAGGAGTGTTTCCACTCAGTGCCCGACGCATGGCAAGCGAAGGAGAGAGAAAACCACCGCTCATCCCACGCTAATTGTCAAGCTAGTTAACTGCATGGGACGAGCGAATGACATCAGATCTAGGGGCTCTAGATCTAACGATTGAGATCATGCCCGATGGAGAAGCCGAATTTAATGAGGGAATAAGCCACGATTTAGAAGAATCTGAGGTCCTATTTGACTGCCAAGGTGGCGGAAGACTCTTTCAACGACATAACTGAAGAATTGAACTAATGATGGAGGTTGGCGCCGTTTGTAGGAGGACAAGTGGCCACTCCCTGTGAGCCTGATGATGACACTGAGAACAAGGAACTCCAAGTGCAGCTGCAAGCAGGCGATCCGATGAAGGTGGAAGAGGAACTGAATCGCCATGAGCCTGAATGGCTTTAAAGCCGTGAACATAGAATAGAAAGGAGGGAGAAGAATCGTGAACCCCAAAGAGGAACACCGAGGACAGAAGATAGAGAAGACGAAGAATCAGTGAAGCAAAAAGAAGAAAGAAGACAGAGGGCCGAGCTGACCAAAGGTAGCGTCAAGCACCAAAGAGCTTGAGAGATTCAAGCCATCCCTGAGAGAATCTGTCAGACCAGAGTGGTCAAAGAGCTGGTAAGGAAGAGAGTCTATGTACTCCAGTGGCTTGGGGAATCTAAGAACCACCCTGCCAAGCCAATCTGTTTTAGGAGACTCATATTGAGTTCCTTCATTGTAATTCTCTGCTTCAAGAAACAATAAAAAGAAGGCCACCACTGAGATCTGGACCGGAGATGTAGCCCTAGAGGATAGGGTGAACTCCTTATTAATTTCTTGTGTTCTTGTCTTTGCTTACTGTATTTCTTTATTGTTTTCCATTTCAAGTGTCTGTGTACTGCAATCTAATCAATCCGTTACCTAAATAACATAGACACCCACACCAACATATGAGTCTATAATACCCTTAACTAATAATTCTTTAACTCAGGTCACCAATAGGGTTATTATCAGATCACATTTTGGAAATTTTTTTGATAAATCTTCTGTAGTATCCAACATGTCCTAAGAAGCTTCTCACTTCTGTTTGGGTTTTGGGAATAGGAAGGTTCTCAATGACTTGTAGCTTGGATGGATCTAGCTGAATTCCTTGAGATGAAATAAAATGTCCAAGAACCACTCCTTCAGTCATCATCATATGACATTTTTTGGTGCTTAAGGAGAGGTGGGATTGTATACATCGGTTAAGTACTTTCTCCAGATTTTGTAGTGCCTCCTCAAAAGAGACACCGTAAGGGGTAAAATCATCCATAAAATTTTCCATAGAGTCATTACTCATATCAGAAAATATTCCTATAACTGCTCTTTGAAAGGTTGCTAGTGCATTACATAGCCCAAGTGGGAGGACTCTATAAGCAAAGGTTCCCTAGGGGCTAGTAAAAGTGGTCTTATCTTGGTCTTGGGGTGCAATTCTGATCTGGTTATACCCATTGAAACCATATTAAGAAAGAGAAGAATTTCATCCCTGAAAAACTATCTAACACCTGATCAGTGAATGGTAACGAAAAGTGATCTTTTTGATTGGCTTTATTTAAGGCTCTATAATCTACGCACACTCTCCATTTCCTGTTTTTCTTAGGAACTATTACCAATGGGGAAACCCATTCACTGTCAAATATAGGATATATAAACCCTGCATTAAGCAATTTTTGAAGTTCCTCTTTAACAATTTCCCTTAAATTAGGGTTCATTCATCGTTGAGGTTGACAGATCGGTCAAAAATCTTCCTTGCTATAGATACAGTGAGTACATAATTTAGGAGAGATTCCCTTCATATCTGTATAGTCTCACGTGAATGCTTCCTTATTTTCAAGAAGTAACTTCATTAATTTTTGTGTTTCACCAACTGTCAAGTTGGGGTTTATATTCAGTGTTTTGCCAAGTTCAATTTCTATTGGTATACTTTTAGAGGAGATGGTCACTGATGTTTGAGGTAGGTCTTCAGAATTAAGCTTTTCCTGGGTATCTGACTCAAAAAGTGCAGCTAGCTGATTATGTGTTTCTGGAATCACAGAGGAGGGTTCACAAATAAAATTATTAATTAATTCATCATTAGTGGCATCTTTAAGGCTTAAATCTTGTTTGATAGTCAAGATAGGTTGAGTAGTTTGATCATCATAGTCCTCCCATAAGGAATTATCATTATTAATGAAGGGTGTAGCGTGAGGGTAGTGAGTAAGCTATTTGGTCTCATATCCATTGGAAATTGTCATTGAACCAGATCTGCAGTTGATAAAGGCATCTGCTGTGGCTAGCCAAGGCCTACCCAAAATTAGAGGATGACCCTCCAACTTTGTTTTAGGTTGTAATACCACAAAATCAGTTGGATAATTAGAGGACTCAACTGAGATGATTAGATCTTCAGTAACTCCTTCCGGTTTGATTGTAGAATGGTCAGCTAATTCTAGAATGGTTGGGGCATCTCTGATTCCATACTTTAGTTGTAACAGTTGTGAATTTTCAAGGGTCATAATATTGATAACAACGCCTAAGTCTACTAGAACTCGAGGAATTACTATTTTTCAAATTTGCACTGTGACAATAGGATGGCCAGGATCACCATATTTAACTAGAGGAGCTTTACCTGACATTAGTGTAGAAAGATCACCCATGACATGAACTGTGAGGGGATCTTTAGTTTTCCTACTGGGTTTCTTAACACAAATGTCTCGCATAGTTCTGGCATAAATTGGTACATCTCTTAGTGCTTTTAATAGTGGAATTTTGACGTAGAGATTTTATAAATCCCCTATAAGATTGAAAGCAGGTGGCTCAGGGATTTTAGTCATAGCTAAACACTCAGGGAATGGTGGTTCTGCTGTTTCAGCAACAATATTAGATGGTGGTTGTACCTCTTCAGGTGAATCATGCTTTTTTTTCTTCTTTATCAGAATCAGAAGAGGTAACATCATCAATGATAGGTTCTACTATTTTCTCAGATCGTAAATGAACATCATTGCATTGTGCAGGGAAAACAGAAAGCATAGGCTGGTTTTGAATATCAATAAACTGCATAACCTTATTATTGGGGTTGGCGCTAGGTTGTACAGGTAGTTGGGGCCGCATCATTTGATTATTTGGTGGAGCACCTAATGGTAAAGGGAGTGGTTGTCGAAATTGTGATTGAAATTGAGGAAATTGATTTGAAAACAGGGGTTGTTGACCTCTCCAATTTGGATTCCATTGGTTAAAATGAGGTTGTTGTTGTGGAAGCCAAGGAGTCCACATTGTTGGGTCTACAAAGGGAGGGTTTGTTTGTTGCATGGGGGGGTAATTTATTTTATTGAAGGGTGGGTATTGAATTTGGTTAAAGGGAGGGTAATTTGCTTGACTAAAAGAACGATAATTATTCCAATGATTAGAAGACGTGAATGGCATGTTAGGATTCATACCTTGTCCTCACAGTTTCCATTGCCTTCTTTGTGCCAACAGATAGACAGCTTCAGCTTCTTCATCAGTTGGTTGTAATGCTGCTTTGATTCCTGGTAAAGAAGGGCATTGTTGCATTTCACGATCCTTATCACAAAGGGTACAGATTGGCATTTTTTCCAATGGGCATTCCCTCAATGGGTGCTTTTCTCTACATTTGGGACAAAAGATGGACATAGCTGCTTCTGCTTCGGCTTTTTTCTTTTTAATCTGCAAGGTGTCAATTTGTGAAGCAAAAGAACTTAACATTTCAGTTTTAAAATCCTCAAGTAAATTACCTATTTCGGCTCTTGTTGCTCCTCCATTGGCTGATTTTTGAATTCTTGAAAATGTGGTATCCCTGCTATTTGATCTATTCCTTGTAGCTCCTCTTGAACATCTTTTACAGAGGTTAACAATTTCATCATATGATTCTTTAGATATGTCCCCTTTACCAAGCATATTTAGCATATCTAGACAGTCATCCCTTACTCTTTTTAATAATATTGTTTTAAGAATATCTTTACTTAACTTGGGGTGACTGGATATTTGTAGATTATACTATAGCCTTTCCAAAAAGTCATCCAAATTTTCATCCTCTTTCTGTATCATCTTGAATAGTTCCTCTCTTTTTTCTCTTGTTCGGCAATAGTCCTGATATTTGTGCAAAAATTTCTGTTTCATCTGATCCCATGTTGTGATTACATGACCTCCAAGACTCATGAACCATCTTAATGCATTTCCCTTTAATGTTGCTGGAAATAGCTTTAATTTTTGAGCATGGTAATGTAATCATAACTTCTGCATAATATATCAAACTCGAAAAGGAATTCATCAAGACCTTCAGAAGATAAACCATGAAAGTTTGGTAAAGCTGAAAGTGGAATATTCTTCATAGGAGCTGCTCCTCTAGGAAGATCACCAACAGGAAATCCTAAGGTAGAAATAGAGTTTTCATCGTTTACGTCTCCTTCAGGACCTACCTGTTCTTCATGGTGCAGTTCTTCATTATACCCATCCATGGTTTCTTCTATTTTTTCCCCTACTGCACTTGCTAAATCCTCAATGTTTCTTGTTGGTTTCTCAACTGGTTTAGGGCTCTAAACTTCCTCTGTTTCAAAGTTTGCTTGAAAGGAAGGTTGAGCCTTTGGTTTTCGAGAGATTGGTCACTAAGGAACAAAAAATTCAAATTTTGATATGATCTCGTCGATAAAAGTCTTTCTTCCTCCTCCTCTTCCTCTTCCCCTGCCACCTGTAGGGTTATTTTTCTTGGGGACTCCGCGTCCTCTCATGCAATCTATACATCTGAAAGAAAAACATAAATTCTTTTGAAATCTATAATTGCCTTCCCTGACAACGGCACCAAAATTTTGGTCACTATAATTTCTTATTTAATTAAACAATCAAGTGCTACATAAATTGTCAACCCAGGGAAGTCTATTTATTTCAAAGGAAATCACACACTATATATGCTCAATCTCAAAAGCAATCCAAAGTTGTAGTAAAAGTTACACTAATCACACCTTACTTTGAATAGACTGAAGCTCTACTTTGAAAAGAAATCTTTCTATTGCATAATTCAAGATTTAAAGGAAAACGATTATCAAAAGAATCCTGGATTATATTAAGAAACAACAACCTGGGAAAAAGGAACCTTTCAGCAATCTACAAAAGAAACGACTAACTATGCTGTAACAGAGAATAGGACCCTATTCCCCAAAGTAGGAATCTTGAGCACCCGTCTCTAAATATCACACTTTCATAAACTCATTCGGAAAATAGAATTACCAATCGAATTAAACAATAATTACTTAGGAATGAATTCTAGGAAAATGATGCAACAACCAGTTGGAACGAACTTTCAACAACAGATAGTAGAGCTCTAACAAGGCATGAATAAAAACAATAATTAACGCACTACATAAACTAATGGGTGAGTCTTGTGAGGAAGGTGGGCTCTCTCCTTCTCACAAGATTCCCCAGAAATGAACGGGAACTAAGAAGAAGTGCTCAAAATGATATTTTATTCATCTGTCCAATGTAACATGTTACAATAAAAATAAACACGCTCCTTCTCTATAATTCCCTTCTAGCTAAGCCTTACGTATTTTTTCGTATTTTTTCTAATGCTGATTTTTCCTCTATTTAGAGAGGAGAAATCCTCTTAATGCAATGATTACATGTGTACATACAAATCCTATTCTTAGTTTGATCTAATCTTCTATGCTGGAATAGGATATTCCAATCTTCCATAGCAAAATGTTGTTACAGTGGTTGTAATGGTGTTGGCTTACAGCTATTGCGGCTAGTGTAACAACTCTTTTAATTACCCTTTCTTGTTACTGCTGTACATGAAATATTGTTTCAGCATCGTAAATCATGGACTATTTCAGCATCGCAGATCACAGGTTGTTTCAACATCACAGATCACAGACTGCTTCAACATCGAGATTTGAGTACTGTTTACTGTTTCAGCAACGTGGTCTTCAAGTAGCAACAATATATTAATTGTAGTCTTCAAAATATTTTAGCAACTATATATTTCTGATTAGTGGCTAAGTATGAAAGTAATGTAAATTTACATGCAAAACAAGTTAAACATATAGCAAAGAGAAGAAATTTTATATGACTTTGGAAAAATAGATTAATGTGATAATGTAGGCTTAAATATGAGTGGGAAAAGGATGTAATGATAGCAAAAAGTATGAGCAAAAAGGTACATTATAGGGTCCTAACACTTGGGAAGGAAAGAAGATGGCGTGGATGGGTCCTAGGAGGTCTTAGGTGGCCTTCTGGAGGCTTTTCCCACAATCGGCCTTGAAAAGAAAGCCTACAAGAAATACTATAGGAGGACACAAGGAAACTACAAGAGGAAAACAGGGAAACTACAGGAGGCTGAGAGAAATTTCCGCTATTTTGAGGGTGTGAGAGTGGGTGTAAAAGGTGGAAGAAGGTTGGGGTGAGGTGTTAGGGCACATAAGGTCTACCATGAACCACCAGGAGAGAGAAAGATGATTGGGTTTGCTCAAGGAGAGAGGAAGACGTTCTATGGAAAATGTAGGAAACAATGGCAGAATTGAGGTGAGGTTTGGGAGATCTATAGGGCATGGATCAAATGGAGTATATGACTATTGATAAGCTGGTCTAATTCTAGAAGAGATCTACTGCAAACGAATTGATAGTTAACCAAGAAGATCAAGCAACCAATGAGATGTTGCATTTAGGAAAAACAGAGTTTTGCATAAAAATGGTCTAAACTATGATCTATGGAAGGAAATCCTAAGAAATGCTGAAAGAAAGGAAAGAATAAAAGAGGACTATTGCAAATAAAAAAGTGAACATGAAAAGGAAGATCTGAAGCAAAACAAAACTGGACTATTAACCTATTAAAAAGCTACAAACACTAGAAGTCTTATGAATGAGGAAAATCTGTGTTTTTGGGGCAGCAACAGGGTCTTTGCCTCAAATCATGGTCCCAGAGGGAGGAAGAGAGGCCAAGGAAAAATTTATAGCCTTTTGAATATTTTCTAATCGCTGCTCAACCTACTTCAGAAAGCACAAATGGAAGCAAACTACTAAATCATAAAAAACAACCTATTCTTAACCATGAAAGAAATACATCTAACAACAAATTAATCTACAAACTAAAGTAAGCATACAAATACAAGTGAAGAGAAGCTTGGCTTCTCGGATTGGGCCCTAACCCAAGAGCTTCAGCTCTTTGAGGTAACTTAATGCTAGCTCAAAAAGGATTCCATCCTCATTATAAAAAAATAGCAAGTCTACATGAAACTGTCACAAAATAATAAGCTTGAAATTTGAGTAGCGTTTACATAAGAAATAAATCTGACCCTAGTGAGGCCCTAGGCCTCTCTACTTATACATTTGAAGCTACCAACAACTTCCTTAAAATAAGGGAGGCTTGGCTCCGAAAACTCAATATAACTATCAGTCATCCTCCACTTGCTCGGCTGCCTTCTAGTGCATGATTCAGCTGCTTATAATTCGAGCTGAATGAAGGGAAATTTGAAGTGAGGAGTAATAAATGAGGGGGATTCCCTCCTATAATTCCTCTCCTTTTTATTCTTCGAGTTATTTCTGCCATTTGACCATTGGATCCTTGACTTTGACCTCGAAATTCGTCAATAATCTGCATTAAACACATGTTAGACCACATGGCATCATAACTAGCTCAACTCTCTCTATAAGCATAAATATAATAAGAAAATCATATAATAAGCTAAGAGAATGGTTGATTTGACTAGGTTAGGAGGTAAAATGAGCCCATATAATTACCCATTTATGAGGCTCATCATCACCCCCTACTGAAGGTGTTGCTCATGCTCTGAGCAACTTAGTCAATCTCCTAATAGTTTATGGCCCTGGTGGCCTCCGTAGCATCCCAAGCTTCTGATGTAGTCTACTCATGTTGGCCATAAAACCCTGCCTTCCTTTCTATGTCCTTCTACTGCTCCTCCTCTTCTTCTTCTTTATACCTTCCAGCATGCCTAATAGGAGTGGAGGACTCAATTTGAGGCCAATCCAATTGACCTTCAGCCTTTGGATGGAGGGCTTATACATTGGCACTCTTTTCAATGCCCCCTTCAGCCTCATGGGGGAATGGTATTCCCTGATTTGCAAACTGTGAGGTAAAGTGTTCCATCTTCTCATGCATGCATGCACACAGTCATCCCCAAGTAGCATTTGCATATCTTCAAAGTGTGCAATGGCTTGTGCCTGATTGGTTAGATATTTAGGGGAAATCTGAGGATCATTGGCAAGCAGGTTGTGTGTGCTGATGAGTACCATAGAATCTGATGGCTCAACTCTTATCATTAATGGCTCATTCTGCTCCTTATCATCAATATTTTTATTTCTGTTGCCCTCAATTCTTCATGGTTCATCCATGAGGCCATGGCCATTAATTGCAGGTCCCCTAGCTTGGAATTGGGGTCCTACACATTCATGTCTGTGAGGGCCATGTTATGTAGGTAGAACTCTACCATGTTTTCTTTATCCTCCGAGGTGCTATGGTCACACAGGTCCATGAACTGCCTGTAGTCTTGGAAAGGAATTGTGCCAAGGTATTTATTTCGAATTGAAGCCATTGGTCCTTCAGATAGAGGCCATAAGATTTGGTTGGTGTTTTGCATTGTAATGCCTCCATGGATAAGTTGGACATGTATGCCAACTAAGTCTCTTTCTCTTGCAGCTCCCTCCTTAGGATTTCATTCTCATTTTCCAGGTGGCTCCTTTTGATGGATTCTCTATCTCTCAGAGCACTCAACTCTCTACCCATTTCCATGAGTTTTTTTTCCATATGGCCAACATCCTCAACCCCTTTGGATTTGGATATCTGCATCCACCTATGTGTTCTCACTCTTTCTTTCTCCAATTCAAAAAACAATGGAATTGCAAATTTCTGTGGGATTATTCTGCCTCCCTTAAGTAGATTGTAATAGGAGGCAAGACTAGGTTGGGGGTCAGATTCTTGCAACTATTTTGCTTCCTCCTTCACCTCTGGATATTTGTCTATCCTTTCCTCAAGCTTTTGGGTCTCCTATAGTTTAGACAGTGTCTCTTGTAGGACTGTCTCAGCCTCCTGTAGTTCTGGTTTTCGGTCCTATAGTACTGCCTTTCCCTTCCATGTAGAAGATCTTAGAGTCCCCCTTTCATATGTGATAGGTGTCTTGGAGGGAGACTCTTTCACCTTGGCAGATGGTGACTCTTCAATGGTAATGGGAACTTTTGAAGAGGGCTGAGGTTTGCCTGTTTTAATCCTTGTGCTCTTCCTTGCCCTAAAATACATGGAGGCCTATCTTTTCCTCTTCTATTTTGGCTTGATTGGTTTACTGAGGGCAGTGAGGGTAGCTGTTGCCTCTCTTTCCAAAGTCTCAAGGGATTCTTCCCCTTTCTCTGCCTTCTCTGCCTCGTCTTCTCCTTCTTCTGCCTCTTTTTCTGTCTCTTCAATTTTTTCCTCCTTTGTTTCTTATCCTTCCTTATCACATTCGTGCTCTGTTCTGCCACCACTGGCTTCATCTTCTCCTCCTTTCTGTTCTTCTGCCTCACTGCTAGTAAGACTGACATCACAGGTTAATGCTTTTATGTCATCTTTAGCTTTCATTTTTCAGAAAACTTCCCATGCTATAGGGAGTGTAAAGGTATGGAGGGCTTCCTCCACTAGGAGTTTGATTAAGCCATGGTGAGATAACTACCCTGAGTTTCCTGCTTGTACCTTAGTGCTAGAGTCAATGAGGGACTGAAGAAGAAAATAAGGGATACTAAGCTTTTGGGGTGCTCGGGTATCCATGCAATACCTCAAATCACGAAGGATTCTAAAATGATAACCATAGACATTGTTGTGCCTCCCCTCACAAGAAATGTATTTGATTATTTGATATCTAACCTCATCCCAGGGATATGGTATACTAGCCCTTATAATTCCATTTTTATCTTCCACAAGGGTTTCATTATTTTGGAAGAATTTCTTCTTGGCAGCCTGGCCAATGGGTTTTTCATCTTTACTCCAAGGCAACCCAAGAGGAAGGGTAGTGACCCTACTGATGAATTCTGGGGTTATTTCGATGGAGAGGCCTCTAATGGTTATAGTGGCATGTGTTCTTGTGTGAGGGACCAGAGAAAGAGAAAATTTTTAGGCAATCTCCTCATCAAACCCTCAGAATTTCTCAAAAAAGTTCATCCAGTTTGCTCTTGTGAATATGTCCACTACTTGGGGATGTGCATGGAGCCTAGTGGAGTTAGTGGGCTCCTTTCTCATAAACCCTCCTATCATACTACCTGTGATTTAAAGAAAAAAAACAAATATGGAGGTGGAGACAAAGAGTTTTTGAGAAAAATAAAAAACAGAGGAGACTGTGTTTTTTTTAAAGATAAACAGATTTTTTTAATGTATTTCCTGTCGTCCTAAAGACTGATTTCACCCTCAAATTGAAACCACTTCTTTCATGTATTCATACTCAACAGGGGGCATGCATGAACCATACCTCTTCAAACTGAATTTCATGCCAAAAACCGTGTTTTCTCCCTTCAAAATTGCTTACTGCCCCTCTTATAGAAGCCCGTTGTCCCTCCTGTAGATTTCCTATAGGTGCTCCTATAGATTTCCTGTAGGTGCTCCTGTAGAAAACGCTGAGAGCAAAGATAGGGAGGAAATCGATGGAGGATGGTGGTTACGAGGTTGTGGGGGCACAAGAAGGCTGTTGTAGCTGAGTTACGAGGAGAAAATGAAGAAAAGGTGGTGAGAATGCTCAGGGAGGAGTGCTCATTACCCTTTATGGATATTTTCGGTTATGAGTGCTGAGCTGGCAAGGTGTATGTTGGCCATATTCAGACTGTTGGTCCCCACCTGCCTTGTCATCATGGCCCCTCCTCGTAATCATCCCTCATTATTGCATCGAAGTTCACTCTTTCTCCACTACCTGTCCTTGGCATCTTTTCTTGAGTTGACTATGCGCATGTGTGGGTGACATCTCGGATGACTGGACTCAACTAGATGAAGGTGGAAAAATTAATTGGCCACCTTTCACTTGTTCAATCTCACCCATCTCGTTGCCTTCATATGACTCCTAATTACACAAATGCAAATAGAGGAGTGATTTAGTTACTTACCTGTGATCCGAGTGTATTGGCTGTGAGGTGTTGTGGCTCTCTCTGCTGCATGCCTTCATTCTTCTCCATGCATGCTGTCTCTGCTAGCTAATGTGTGGTTGTGTATTTTTGCAGGGTCCTCTTTTGCTAGAGCTAGGTTGCATATGCCTTTCCAACCTTCAGATGTGCACTCTTCTACTATTGGTGCTGGATTTCTATGGGATCAGCTGCTATAGGAATTCCTACTGGAGCTCCTGTAGCTGCTTCTCCCCTTGAAACTTCAGCTTTTCCCTGTGCTTAAAGCTCAATAATAATGCCAAAGGTGTCATGCATGATGGAGGGAAAATAGTTAAGCTTCAGGTATGGTTATTGGTGACTTTTTCCTTCTTCTTCTTCTTCTTTTTTGTTTTTTGTTTTTCTTGGATAGGAAAAGAAATGATGCTTGGGGGTGTGATGCAGGCTTGGAAATGATAGCAAGGAGGCTTGAAGATGGTAAGAGGGATGATAAGTTCCTCATGAAGCTCTCCTGGTCCCTAAAATTGCCTTCTGTAGCCATTTTTGGCTCTCTGTAATTCCTACAGGAGCCTCCTGTAGAAAACACAGAGCCTCCTATAGAGAACACAGTTTTGGGGAAAAAACTATAGTGTCGTGAAAGAGGTGCCAAATATGATGGAGGAAGGTGTGGAGAAGGTGAGATAGGTGCTGGTGTGGATGTCAGGGTTCCCTTGGCACCTTCTTTTGCTTCCTGTATTCCTCCTGCAAACCTGTAATGAAATAAAAATTCATTCCTCCCCCCCTTTTTTTGAAAACAACTAGGGCACCTCAGAGAGGTTTTCACCTTAATTTCTTGCCCTGGGTACCTCCAAGGGAGGTTTTCACCCAGGGATTTTATTCTTTATTTTTTATTTTTTTCATCACTGGGCCGCCTCGGAAGAGGTTTCCAACCCAATGATGGGAATCAAGCACCTCATGGAGGTTTTCACTTGAGTCCTTTTTTTTATTTTTTCTTTTCTTCAATGAGTGGGTGAAGTGGAAGCTAAAAAAATCCCCACTACTATCACTATTTTATTAAAATATTCAATGAACTCTTGCTCGGAGAGGGGTTTCTTGTAGAATTTCAACTCATGCCCATTGACAAGCATGGGGATGGCTTCTACATTAATGGTTATGATCAGAACTGAACTATTGTCATTGCATTTCTCCAGAGTGTAGGGTCCCAACCATCTTGTCCTCAACTTTCCTTTGAAATATTTGTATCTTGAATCATAGAGTAGTGCCCAATCTCCCTCTTGGAATTTCTTCTCCTTGATATTTTTGTCATGCCATATCTTTCTTTGAAGCTAAACTACCTCTGTATGGAGAAGGGCTTGCAATCTGTGTTCATCCAATCCATTGAGCTGAAGTAATCTCTCCTTCTATGCATGGCTGAGGTCTAGGTCCAGCGAAGCTACCATCCTTAGGGTATTGAATTCAAACTATATATATAACAAAAATTTCTTCCCATAGACCAGTTCATAGGGTGTGAACCCGTTGGTCGTCTTCCATGTTGTGTTGTAGGCCCAAGTGGAATCAACTAATTTGTCTGCCTAGTATTTTCTGCTGCTGCTCACTACCTTGGTTAGGATCCCTTCCAAAGCTCTGTTAGTGACCTGCACTTGCCCATTGTCATGTGGATGGTAAGGGGTGGAGGTCCTGTGCTTGATCTTATGATGTGTGAGCAGGTTTTCAATCAGGCTGGAAGTGAACTGACTACCTTGGTCTGTAACCAACTCTCTCGAATAGTAGAATTTGTAGAATATGTTTTCTCTCAAAAACTCAGCTACTTTTTCTTCTGTTACTGCTTTGATTAATTTTTTTGTGCCCACTTTGTCAGGTAGTCGGTGCACACAATGATGTACTGCTTTTTCTTTGAAGGGGGGTTGATAGGCCCCACAAATTTCATGCCCCACTTCTCAAATGGCTCAAAGGTCACTTGAGGTTGCACGGGCATTTCATCCTTTGGAGTGGGTTTCCCCATCCTCTGACACCAATCACACTGGCCCATGTATCTCCTCACATCCTGATGAAGATCGGGCCAGTAGTAGCCTGCTTGCAATATCTTGAAGGTAGTTCTTTTTGATGCAAAATGACCTCCACAATGCCCATCATGACAAGTCGAGAGGATGTCAAAGAGTTCTTCCTCCCTAACAAATCTTCTCAAGATCTGATCTAGGCCACGTTTGAAGATATCACCTCCAATCGAAGTGAAAGGGGCACTTTTCCTTACTATCCTTCTCTTCTCTTTTGAGGACAGGTGTGGTGGGAACTGTGCTAAAACCAAGTAGTTTGCTATATCTACAAACCATGGAGAGAGTATTGATATAGAAAATAGGTGTTCATCTAGAATTTGGTCATCCACCATTCCTTCTTCACCTACAAAAACATTCACTCTAGATAAAAATTTAGCAATAACATTCTCTCTACCAGGCTTATCAATAATTGTCAAATCAAACTGCTGCAGTAAAAACAACCATCTAATAATGTGAGCATTTACATCTGGTTCATCCATTAAATATCTAATTGCAGCATGATCAACGTGCACAAAGGTTTGATAGCCTGTGATATAATGTCAAAATTTGTTTAAGGAATGCACGACAACTAGGAGTTCCTTCTCGGCCATTGTATAGTTTAACTCTACCTTTG
The DNA here is from genome assembly GCA_031772625.1 of Pinus tabuliformis. Classification (NCBI taxonomy): domain Eukaryota; kingdom Viridiplantae; phylum Streptophyta; class Pinopsida; order Pinales; family Pinaceae; genus Pinus; species Pinus tabuliformis. Next base: position 1,878,544,467 of record CM062818.1, read on the forward strand.
ACAAGTTTTTGTTCATAAAGTATATGGCATAAGGTAACTTTTCATCAACTTGTCCTAAGGCTTCTCCTATCGCTTTGTTCGAAGCATCTGTGTGAATGTGAAATGGTAGGGCCCAGTTTGGGCCTCTGAGAATTGGGGCAGTCACGAGCTTGATCTTTAAGGTATCCAGGGCTTCTTGATAGCTTTCCGACCATATGAACTCAACATCCTTTCCTAGGAGGCTAAACAAATGAACTCAACATCTTTGCCTAGGAGGCTAAACAAAGGAGAGGCTATCTTGTTGAAGTATTTAATGAATCTTTTGTAATATCCGACTAAGCCTAAGAAACTTCTGACATATCTCACCTTTTGAGGAGGTGGCACCCTTTGGATGATGGCAATTTTGTTGGGGTCCACCTGCAGTCCTTGTTGAGATATTACATGACCTAGCACGGTCCCTTCAGTCGTAAAAAATTCACATTTTTCCGAACTAAGGGACAGATTCATCTCAATACACTTATCTAGAACTTTTCCTAGGTTAGATAAAGCTTCCTGAAAGTCAGAGCCATAAGGAGTAAAATCATCCATGTATATTTCTACTACATCATGAACCAGTTTAGAAAATATGCTCAATACCGCTCTTTGGGAAGTGGCTCGAGCATTGCGCAAACCAAAAGGAAGGAACCGGTATGAAAAGGTACCCCAAGGACAAGTGAAAGTGGTCTTATCTTTGTCTTCTGAGCTTATTTGAATCTGATTGTACCACTAAACCCATCTAGGAAGGATAATTTTTTTTTCCCTACTAGACCGTCTAACACTTTATCTATGAAAGGTAAAGGAAAGTGATCCTTTTTAGTGGCCTTGTTCAATTCCCGATAGTCGACATAGATTCTCCACTTACCATTTTTCTTTGGCACTAGCACCAAAGAAGAGACCCATTCATTGTCAGAAATGGGATAGATGAAACCTGCATCAAGCAATTTTTGCAGTTCTTCCTTAACAATATCTTTAAGTGCTGGGTTCATCCTCCTTTAAGGTTGTCTGACTGGCTTGCAATATTCCTTGATGTATATATTATGAGTACATACTGAGGGGTGCACTCCCTTCATCTCCTTATAACTCCAAGTGAAGGCATCTAGATGTTTTCTCAGTAGGCTGCATAGCTCCTTCTCCTGGGAAGGAGATAGGGATGGATTGATTTTCAGTGTTCTTTCTAGGCCAAACTCTATATTTTTGACATGGAGAGAAGTAGGGTCGGCCACACAGAGATCAGTTGAGGGGTTGTTTTGGGTTTCTCTTACTATGTCTTCTAATGGTGATACACTGGGAGGTGGATTCTGAATTAAATTTTCAATCATATCATCCTCATCTTGCAGTTTTCCTCCCATGGCGATTTCCAATGCACAAAGTGGTGCAAAATAAACTTCATCCTCATTCTCTTCCTCCAACCAGAGAGGTAGATCATGTTCTAGCAAGGGCTGGGCAGGAGGATATAGAGTCAACTTCTTAGACATATGCCCATTCTTGATGGTCATGTTCCCAGCTCGACAGCTGATGTAGGCATCGGCTGTAGCTAACCAGGGTCTTCCCAGAATGAGAGGATACCCAGTGAGCTTTGCCTTTGGCTGGAGAACTAAGAAATTAGCAGGGTACTCCCAAGAATCAACAAAGACCATCACATCTTCCATAATCCCTTCAGAGGTCACGGTGGAGCGGTCTACTAGCTGCAGCACCATCGTGTTCTTCCTCAAGGAGACCTGGAGGTTAAGTTTGAGCATTATGTCCTTCATCATCACCATAATGGTAGCTCCCAGATCAATCAAGGTATGTGGGACCATTGTGCCATTGATGTGGACATAAACTACTAGTCTTCTAGGATCTAGATATTTTGGATAGATTAGCTGTCCCAACATCAGGTCGAACAGTTGTCCTATGACATTGATGGTTGGGGCATCTCTCTTGTGCCTTCCTGGATGCCTAAAGCACTTCTCTTTAATCAACCTATTGTAGATAGGTACATATTTTATGGCTTGGAGAAGTGGTATCTTCACACATAAATGTTTCAATTCTCCCAGGAGTTCAATCTCTTATGGGGTAGGCTAGATTGTCATGGATAGTCTCTCAAGAAAGGGTGGATTTTCTTTCGGCTCGCTTTCCTCTTTATCTTCCTCAACCTCCCTGGGTGGAGGGTGGCTATTTGGGAGACCTTTTCCATATAGCAAGTTGATTTCTTGAATCTCCACAACATAATTTGAGCATGATGGTTCCCCACTATACACTTGCTAAGCCTGTCTATTGTTCTGGTTCGGATTTGGTTGAGCAGGCATTTGGGGTTGCCTTGGTGAAGTAGAAGTTAACAATTATGGTTGGGTAAGTGGTGGAGGTAGAAGAGAGGTAGGAGAGTTGTATCGGGGCCTCCACCCCTGATGAGATGCATTCCACTGAGGTTGCGGCTGAGCATAGGGTTGAAATGAATGAGCGGCTGGTTGGGCATGATATTAAGATGTGAAGGACCAAGGAGGAGGTGTGGACCAGGAAGGATGAGTAAGGGGGGGCCAAGAAGGTATGGAGGTGACTTTTTTGGGGTGGTAGTATGCCTGAGATGTCCCTTGCATCCCTTGCTGGTATGGTATAGGCCCATGTGGCCTCCTTTGGTTTATGTAATAGATTTGTTCAGTGGCTCCTTCGACGCCTTGGTATATAGCTTTAAGACTGGGCAAGGAAGGACACTTATCTGTAGAATGATTTTCTTCACAGATTGAACAAACCTCTATAGATTTCAATGGGAATTCATTCCTAGGATGCCTCTTGGTGCATCTAGGACAAAAAATTGCCAAATCCCTCTCTGCTTCCTCTTTATTTCTTTTGATATGTAAGGTATTCATTTGCATGGCAAGAGTTTGCAGCATCTCATTCTTGAAGTCTTCCAACATGCTTCCAATTTCCCCTTTTATGGATGAATTGGAAGAAGAGGTAATAGCTATGGGTTGGCTTCCCTTACCTTTCTTTCTGGCTGCTCTATAATGGTTTCTAAAAATAGTCTTTATGTCCTCATAGGATAGTTGGTAAATGTCTCCCCTGACCATTAGATGGAGGGTGTCTAAAAGGTATTCCCGGATTCCCCTGAGCAGGACCAACTTCAGAGACTCGGGGTCAAGTGTACACCCATCCCTTTTGTAATTGAGCTGGAACCTCTCTTTGTAGTCTTCCAGGGACTCATCACTTCCCATGGTCATTCAAAAGATTTCTTCTTTAGTATATTTTGACCTAAAATAGTCTCGATACTTGTTGTTAAAGGCTTGTTACATCTGAGCCCAAGTTGTGATGTTATTTCCAGGCAACCCCATGAACCAGTGCAATGTTGCATCCTTGAGAATATAAGGGAAAAATTTCAACTTTTGCTCATCTTCTACATAGTCATAAGTTCGATAGATAATGACGAACTCAAACAAGATGGTGTCAGGATCTTCTATAGTCAGGCCATGGATGTGAGGTAGGGCTGAAGGACTTATATTTTTCATTTTGGTGTCTCCATTAGTCTCCCGAATGGGAAAGGTACCCTCTATTCTTTCTCCATTTCCCCTAGCATTTTTGTTTTCAGCCATTGGCTCTAGAGGAATGTTTTCTTCTTCTTCTTCCCCTATAGGTTCTTCAAATATGTCTGGCTGTTCACCTAAGGGTTCTTCTTGATTGCAACCACCAAAGAAGAGAGAAGGTTGGCTGTGTGAAGCAGTGGGGGCGTTGGGCAAAAATTTTCCTGAGTTATCTCTATTCCTACGAGGCATGAAAATAAATCTTTTTGGTTGGTTTTTTTCTTTTCCCACACTGATAGTACCTGTAGAAACTGAAATTGTGATTGAACAAAACAAATTGCAACTAGTTGAAATGAACTTGCTAAATGGAAATTTGTAGAATTGAAAAGGAAAGCAAGAAAATGCAGAATGGAAATAAAGGAAATGACTAGTCTACTTTTGCCGAAATGAAATTTTCAAAATTGAAAAGGAAAGCAAAGAAATGCAAAATTGAAAGGAAAGAATTGACTAGTCTACTTTTGCTGAAATAAATTATTAGCAGAATGTTGCAATAGAAAATAGAAGAAAGCAATGATAACAAAATACTCTGACTCTTCCCTAGCAACGGTGCCAAAAATTGGTGAGTGCCAGTATTGCAGCAAAAATGCTGCAACTCCTAGGCTGCCAACTTTACTTTTATCAACATGGTAGTTTGTAACAAACTTGGAAGCATCAACGCTGTATGCACAAGTACTCGCTCTTACTGCGATGTGTCACCTGGTCAGCTGGCGCAAGATCACTAGGAGCTCAAGCCAAGTTCTATATATCTCAGAAGAATCTCTATGTGTGATGAAAGAAAGAATTATTACTCTACAGAAGCTATTCTAATTGCAGAAAGGAAAAAGACTGGAATGTAAAGCAAGACCTAGTAAACCCTAATTAACAAGCTAATTCTACTTTTGCCAAAAACACTATGAAAACCATGAAAGTAATGCCATGACCTACTCAAGAAAGCAAACAAAATCTAACCATGTTATTTCTAGAAGTAAATAAGAAAAAAACATATTTTTGGATTTTTATGTATTTTTATGTGAATTTGACATGCATTTAATTTATTGTGTGTGAGTGTGGCAGTGAACAGATGGTGTTAAAGGGTGCTTTTGGAGCTTGGAAGGATGGAATATGGTGTGGATGGGTCCTAGGAGGTCATAGGTGGCCTTCTAGAGGTTTTTCCCACACTCGGCCTTCAAAAGAAAGCCTACAAGAAAAACTACAGGGGGACACATGGAAACTACAGAGGAAAACAGGGAAACTACAAGAGGCCTACAGGAGGAAGCCGAGAGAAATTTCCACTATTTTGAGGGTGTGAGAGTGGGTGGAAAAGGTGGAAGAAGGTTGGGGTGAGGGGCTAGGGTTCCTAAGGTCTACCATGAACCACCAGGAGAGAGAAAGATGATTGGGTTGGCTCAAGGAGAGAGGAAGATGTTTTATGGAAAATGCAGGAAATTAAAGCAGAATTGAGGTGAGGTTTGGGAGACCTATAGGGCATGGATCAGATGGAGGATGTGATTTCCTAATTATGGAAGAGAACTACTGCAAAGGAACTGACAGTTAACCAAGAAGATCAAGCAACCAATGAGATGAGTGCATTTAGGAAAAACGAAGTTTTCCATAAAAATGGTCTAAACTATGATCTATGGAAGGAAATTCTGAGAAATGCTACAAGAAATGAAAGCATGAAAGAGGACTATTAACCTATTAAAAAGTTGCAAACACTAGAAGTCCTATGAATGAGGAAAATTTGTGTTTTTGGGGCAGCAAGAGGGTGTTTTCCTCAAATAATGGTCCCAGAGGGAGGAAGAGAGGCCAAGGCACTATTGATAGCCTTTTGAATATTTTCTGATCACTACTCAACCTACTTCAGAAAGTACAAACGGAAGCAAACTAATAAATCATCAAAAACATCTTATTCTTAACCATGAGAGAAATAAATCTAACAGCAAATTAATCTACAAATTGAATTAAGCATAAAAATACAAGTGAAGATGAGCTTGGCTACTTGGATTGGGCCCTAACCCAAGAGCTTTAACTCTCTGAGGTAACTCAGTGCTAGCTCAAAAAGGATTCCATCTTCATTATCAAAAAATAGCAAGTCTACATGAAACTATCACAAAATAATAAGCTCGAAATTTGAGCAGAGTTTATATAAGCAAAAAATCTGACCCTAGTGAGACCCTAGGCCTCTCTATTATACATTTGAATCTACCAACAACTTCCTTAAAATCAAGGAGGCTTGGCTCCCAAAACTCGAGATAACTATCAGTCGTCCTCCATTTGCTCGTCTTCCTTCTAGTGCATGATTCAGCTACTTGTACTCCGAGCTGAATGAAGGGGAATTCAAAGTGAGGAGTAATAAATGAGGGGGATTCCATCCTATAAGTCCTCTCCTTTGTCTTCTTCGAGTTATTTCTACCATCTGACCATTGGATCCTTGACTTTGACCTCGAAATTCATCAATAATCTGTATTAAACACATGTTAGACCACATGGCATCATAACTAGCTCAACTCACTCTATAAGCATAAATATAATCAGAAAATCATACAATAAGCTAAGAGAATGGTTGATTTGACTAGGTTAGGAGGTAAAATGAGCCCATATAATTACCCATTTATGAGGCTCATCAACGCGGTCTTTGAATTCATGAGCTTTACATATGCTCCTCCTTCTATGCCATTCCTGAACATGGTCGGATAGGTGAGTGGCAAAAGTTTGACAGAAAGAAGTCAATAGTTTGGTACTAGTGTCATAATAGAAAGGTAACCCGACCTGGTATATTAAGTGTAGTGTTTCAATTCTTGGCTTGGAAGTGTTAACCAACCTCATGTTCGATTAGGGTTTAAGTGTGTGAAAATAATTTGTCAAGCGGATGATTTAATAAAGAATTTTTTATGATGCCATGTGCTACTAGAAATAAAGTGCTGAAACACTGTAAATAATGCTGAAAATAATAGAAAAATGAACAACCAATCAAGCACACAAAACCCCACCTAAAAAGGCTATCAAGCAAATAAGTAAGAGAAGGGAAACAAGCTACTCAAAGGCACATAAAATTCCTAAAATACCTAATGTCAAAGGGATTGAGATCTAGAGGCACTAATCTACTATAAATGGTGTAGACACACAACACAAATCAGAGGTGAAAAATGTTGCAAAGGATAGCTGTGAAGCTCCAAAAACTAGGATGTTCAGGGGGATCCTAAGGGGAAAAGGCAAAGCCCAAAGGAATAAAAGGTAAAATAAACCTTTCCACAAGTGTTGTCAAGTAATGGATTAGAATTTGAAAATCAGTGGCTAAAAATGTTGAAACCCTAGACTCGTCACCCAGCTAATCTCTTCCTAACAATGTGGAGGTGTATTTTAAACACTAGGGTGATTTTTACTTCCTCAAAGAGAAAAAATAAGAGAATATATGACTAGGGGACACCAAAATATAGATAAGAAACCCTTCCTAGACTACACACAACCCTCTCAGCAAATCTGAAGAATTTCCAGAAATTTTTCAAAATGCAGGTACTGACTGGAACAATGGAAAGCATAGTTATTGCGCCAAAAAGTGCACTCTGGAACGCAGAATTAGGGCTGAAAAGTGAATTTTTCTCCTGAGACCCTCGGTTAGTAGATCTCGCACAAATTTTTTCGTCTCCTGCGCAGCTAGTATCTGTGACCCATGGAAAGAACCAGAAAACTACCTGAATCCAAAAATTTGAAAAAAAAAGGAAAGAAAACTATAAATAGAAATTAAGAGGCTATAAATAGATATACAAAACCCTAAAATTTATTGAAACTTGAGTCACCCAAGAATCGAAGTACTAAACCAATGGAGTCACCCTTTGTTGACGATAAATGTAGCTTAAAGTCCCAACTGGAGTCGCCATTTGTTAGTGTGAAATTGCTTGAAAGGTGTACCAAACTCATTTCACTTAAGTCAATAGGTGACACGTGACACTAAAAACAATTTATGGTTGCTTATGCTTCAGGTCTACAATAAAACTAGAAAAACCTGCAACAAAATAACATATACGATCCAAAACAATAAACACCAATGTATATATCCAATGTAATAACCCAAATGGAAAGACTTTTAAAATGAATAAATATTTTATTGATAACACCTAGTGAAGGAGATCTATAAAAAGGGTCTGCAAATCCCCTCCATCGGATGGTTCCTTTGATGTCCTTGTTGCTTCAGTAATTGATTCTCTCTCTTAATGTGTGAAAAACCCAAAACAATGTGGAGAAATCAAATGGGATCTCAAACAAAAAGAAACTATAATGGTGATAATGATAGTGATCATGGTGAAGAATGGATGGAAAACCATCCTATTTATAACAAAGTATTAAGTTAATCTAAAAAATGGAGAATAATAAAATAATATTGACCAAATCAAGATCTAGCTATTAATAATACTTTATTATATTTCTTGGAGAGGGAAAAAGTATTCAAAATGGTAAAATACCTTTATTTAGAAATAATTAACAAATAAAATGATTTATTAATTATTTCGCAAGGATTAAGAATGGTGTGAAAATGAAATAATTATTAAAGAGTGATGTAACATTATTCCAATAAATACATAATGATAAATAAATAATGATTTATATAATTATTCCTAGGGGATTTAGTCAAATGTGACAATGAATGATTATCAAACAATGATTTAATAATTATTTCTAGATAAAATTAAATAAATAATGATTTATTTATTATTTTCGTGGGGATTTTTAGTTTTAATCATAAAATAATCTAATAAAAATGGTTTACTAAATTATTTCCCATGGTGAAAGTAATTTTACTATGGTATAATTAATCATACATGGTGTATTTCTATCCACCTAGTTAGAAATGGCTAGGTGATCATTTTTTGGTGATAAGAGTAACTTTCTCCATTTCTAATAATACAAAGAGTAGACTGTTTTCTTATATATGATGTTATGATTTCATAAATTTCAATACCATGTTGATCTATTGAATGAAGTGATTGGATTATGTTACATAGATGTTATAGATCTTTGGCATGATTTTTTTATTATTATGTAGGTTCTAATTATAGTGATCTAAGCTAGGATTGGAGCATACAAGCCCATGAATGAGAAAATATTGCGATAGATTCCAAGTAAGACTCATCCCATTATTCAATTACTTTAAGAAATATATTGTGCCAGTTTCTTTCTATTGTTTTAGGTCAGTCCACCAGGCCTAGGGAAGACACTTCTGTTTGTAGTTGTAGATTACATATAACAAATTGGTGACCATACTGGGAATCAATTCAATCCCTTGGTGATTTTTTATTTCCCTTAGTGTCTATTTTTCCTCTTGTTTTGATCTCTATTGTTTCACTCAGTCCTGATTAGACATATGAAGACCTGTCATTGAGATTCCATTTCATTTTTGTGCTGGAACATGAGAGTCCTTGATTAGCACACCCTCTGGTCTGGAGATAGTGCATTGGAGTGCACCCAAGCCTTCCTTACACTCGTGTTGTATTGCAATCCAACCCTCTATGTGTGCGCATTGTAGAGCACTGTTGCCCCTTAAGTACCTGCGCTGATCCTTGTTTCATGCCAAATTTTTTTGGTTTGATCTCTACCCAACCTTCTTTCATCTGCTCTTCCATGTGTCCCTTAGTGTCTTAGTGGTTCTCAGAAGCCTCCATTGGTTTTCTTATGGTTTTGATTTCCTTTGATGATAATTTGTTTATATTTTCCTTTGTTCTTGTCATTAGGTCATTAGCAAACTGATTTGTTTAGTCCTTGAGTGCTTGAAAGAATTGGTGTTCTAGTCATTGTTCTGAAATTTCTGGTCTTATCAGTGATTAGAAATGAATCTTAGTTTTCTCTCATTTTGAAAATTAAGGGGAAATTGAAAATACAATTATCCTTGCAATAGTATCTAGGTTTTCATGAGTAAAATTTTAATTGGAATGACTACATTTTAGGGAATTGCACATTATTATTATTTGATGAAAATTCTTTGTCTCTTCCCTTCCTTAGATAGATTCTCTTTGAAAATGAAAGTTTCCATTTCTTCATGCTAGTTTTCATTTTAGGATATTCAGGTGAAATTCGTGGTGAGCCATGAAATTGAAGCTTAATCAAAGATAAACTTTAAAATATTTTGAATCAACCTAAGGAGCATTTGTCACATTAATGCAAACATTTAGAGGTCTACGCTAGAAACATGTCCTAGTGTCATTAAATGTAGGAGCTTTCATTTTTTTTCCAGCATTGTATCCTAGGGGTGATATCCCATTCCACATACGTAAGTGTATCATATCATACCCTGTGTACCTTTGGGTATATTGGATGGTGCTCCACATCTAAAAGGTATATGGGAACACTCTCATCGAACGACTACACATTAGACAAAAATACTACGTACTGCACTTCCATGTACCATGGAGTATATATTAGAAGTCCACCATAAGTTGCTATCCTCACCATAGGTAACTGAGTCAGCCACCTTTTATATCATGATACACCGAACACAACATTCAAGGAGATTGCCTACATGTACATTAAATCGTTGGTTCACCAAGATGTATATTACAGTTCATGGTTGCTTGGTAAAACTTGATGCCTAATATTACCCTCTTTTTTATTTATTTTTGTGTTAATTATTAAAATATATTAATCCAACCTGGAAGAACACACCCCTCCTCTCTATCGTTCACGTAGAATGCAAAATAAGCCTCATCTTCCACTAGACGCTACTCCTTGCCATCATTAGAAGCATAAGAAGATGCAAACTATCGAATCAGGAACTTTAGGAACTACTTCTGGTCCTCCTCCTAAATTTGATCTACCAGAATCATCCTTCGCTTTGAGTACTATGCCTGAGATTGCTTCATCACTTGTTGGTGAATCTGACATAGTTAAAACTGAAGCACCTGAGACTTTGTTCCATGAGGTCATTGAACTTGAGTTTACTAAATCAAAGACCTTATTACCTAAGGTACCTCATCCATATTCACATTTTACTTCAGGACTTCCCTCTTCTCTTCCTCTGTCACAGACACAACTGCAAACCATATATCTTGGGCTCGATGTGAACCCATTCCACCTGGTCTTATGGGTATCGAAGAGATCCAAAAAGAAGAAAGTCATCCCTATACTCTTGTTTATTATAATGGAATCCATTTTTATCAAGATTTTCCTATTCCTCCTCTTCAAACTCTAGCACAAACTCCTTTACTTGATTCTTGGAATCCATTTTTTATCAAGATTGTCCTCTTCCTCCTCTTCAAACTCTAGCACAAACTCCTTTACTTGATTCTTCCTGCACACTAGTGAGTTTCTTGTGACAATATTCTTTAGGATAGTTAACCATGATTGAATCCTTTGTGGTTTCCCAACCTGTAATCACACCTATGGATGAGACAAATACCATGCTTATTTTTCCATGTTTGCGACATCACCAGAGGCACATCTGTATGGTGGCCCGTTCGTCCCATTTGGTGGTTAGTCATTATCTGGTGTTGAGTGATAAAAAGGTGTCTTTTTAACTCCTAATTATCTTCACATTAATTGTCAACCCAGGGACGACTTTTTATTTCAAGAGTGTACTCAGTCTGAGGCGACTATTTACTCAAGAGTAATGTTTTGCAATATAGTGCTTAAAATTCAAAAGTAAATGAATGCTTGAAACAAAAACTAATTACAATTAAAAGAAACTTAACACTCTGAAACTTAAATCATTCACTCAGAAAACTATAACAATTATCAGTCAAGGATACAGTAGCAATAAATCATTCCTTGTTTAACTGATATAAATTAAATCAAACGTAAATAAGATCCCCAATCTGAGAACTTAGACAGCGGTAGTCAGTGTTCTTTACAGTTGTTGACCTCACACACAACGCTAAATAACCAATTGGAAATTGCAAAGAACTAAATCAATCGTGCTACTGCAACTTAATGAAAATGAGACAATTGTGCTAACTATAAGAATGCTGAAAGGCAAGCTTAAATAATTGCAAAAAGTAAATGAACAACAGTGCTAAGTATTAGAAATGAACAACCAAACTGATATAGCTATAATGAATAGAAAATTGTTAAATTACTGGAGTGATCAGCGCAACTCTATAGATGAAATGAACAACACAACAATCTGCTTGTGAAAAGCAGTGATCTCTGTTAAGAAGGAAATGAATAGCAACGCAATTTAAGTACAATATATAAAATAGATCAATTCATTCAGTCTGGAAATACCAAGCAGTAAAGTAATATGATTACGATAAATAGAAATAAAATCAGACCATCACACGACAAAAATTGTAAAGATATAATACACAGCAACAACATACTCCACTAGAGGCTGGGCCCTTAGCCGCCAGTGGATGCTGCTGGGCTACCTCAGATGAGAAGAATAAATAGCAACTCCCAAATCATATATTAATCATTAAACTTGGTTGGCATTACAATATGATCACGTCCTCTTGGCACCACAAGTCTGTAAATCACAATTACAATTTGAAATAATAGAGACCCATGCTCTTTCCTCCTATCCTATACTATTATCTCTATCTAATCATCCATCATGGATCATGAATCCATAATTTTGAATCCACGATTCTGAATCTCGAATCCATCATTCCATAATTCTGCATTCTCTCAGCCATCCTCTCCCAATACATAATACATACTCTCCTTTTATAATCATAAAGAGGAGAAATAAAATAGTAAATATGATCTCTCATAACAATATTGGATTTTTTCTAACCAATTGATCAACAAGAAAATATATTTCCATCCATCTTTCAACAAGAGCAAGGTGAATTTGGCTTTGCAGCTAAGATTTGGAAAATGGCCACACAACAAATTTGAGAAAATTGTGCTCACAAAACCCTACGTTTCTTTCAATACAAGCTGAATTTTGGTAAACCATTCTTTTTCAAAGTTAATTTGGTCCGTTCCGAACAAAACCCATGTTCCGGATTTTCCAAATTCTTCTTCATTTGCCCATAATCTCAACCGCAAAAATGTCACTTCTTATGTTGGCATTAGTGTTGTCCTTGATGGCAACTCTCATAGATGGTAGATCATAGTGCAGCAGATCAGTAGCAAAGAATTGATGATCAGACTACAAAGACTGAAGAAAGAAGAGTATATACGCAGGTTCACTATATACCAAGTAGGGTATACACGCAGGTTCACTATATACCAAGTCGCGTATACGCAGGTTCACTATATACCAAGTAGGGTATACACGCAGGTTCACTATATACCAAGTCGCATATACACAGGTTCGCTATATACCAAGTAGGGTATACACGCAGTTTCATGCACGGAAAAGTGCGTACCTGTCGGAAAGCTTACTTTTGGTCCATGGTAGTTAGTCCTCGGTAATTGAACCTATGGTTTTGGACCATGGTATTTCGACAAGTGTGTTGATCCCAAGTATTGGGCTCTTGGTATTGATTTATTATGGTATTGGACCGTGGTATTGAGCAAGGCATAAGACTATAAAAGGAGAAGAAGATCATTAGGCAAGGGCATCAGAAAAGTCTTGAATATCTGATGAAGGATGAGATCCAGTATGCAAGTTATGGGTTGATGATGCATTGCTTGATCTGAGCTAAAGAGGGATCCCACCGGTTGATGGAGAACAAGATCTAAGGAGAGATCGAGATCAAATGGTTTGAAATGAACTATCTTTATGATGATTATTCTAGATCTGCATACTGACGCATGTAATATTATATAAATGTTATGAGTATGACTAATGTCTGGTATAGCTGCAAAGTTATAAGAAAATAATTTTAGATATGTACGCAGGTTGTCTTTGGCAAAAGCGCGTATGTACGCGGGTTTGATTCACTATAGTAGCATATACATTATGAAGGATAATATTTGAAGTTGCAGATGGATCTGATGGTTATGGCAGAGTTCTGTTGTCTGCTCTATGTTCTAGTGACTGTGTTATTGACAGGGTTTCAGTGTTTCAGTGATTCAGAAATTGATGATGCTATTATTGACTGTTTTGTGCTTCAATGATATTTATGGGTCCAATATGAAACTTTGATGAAACGTGGCCTTCAGATTATGTGTTGTGCTTCAGGAGTATCCAGTCTAAAAATGTATGAAACGTGGTACCCGGAGGAGAGAAGATTGTAGGCCGGCACCTACGTACTAGTATCTTAGCTAGTACAAGAGCAAAGGGGGTTGGAGCTCCCTTCCAGGAGAGTCTGGAGAACGAGAGAAGGTTGTAGCCTTCTGCAGGTTGTAGCCTGCGTGCTGGTAAAGGACTGCACTAGTACATTGTAAAAGAAGTTTCTTAATAAAGGAAGATAGAAATGAATTGCAGCAGGTGGTTTTCACCCACATTGGGTTTCCACCTTATATCATGGTGTTCATGTGTGTTGATCTATCTGTTTTACTGCTACTGTTGACTGTTAATATGTCTAATAATGTTCTGATGCACCCATTGAAGATCACATAACTGAATCATGAGTTTAATGGTTATACGCTAGTTGCAATAGACATAGTCGCGTATATACGCGGGTATACTTAACTGAAGTAGCGTATATGAATCTGAGTATGAAAATGAAAAAGTTTTATTGATTAGATAATACTGATTCACCCCCCCTCTCAGTATTATTTCCAACAATTGGTATCAGAGCAGGTCCTTTGGTAGAAGCTTGATCGCTTGAAGGAGATCCGTGGAACTATGGGAAAGAAGCTTAAGAAGAAAGCACCTAAGAAGAAGAAGGCTTCTCAGAAGAACTATGACAGTGGGTGTATTGATTGGGGTTTATGCAGAAGCACTTCAGATTCAGAATCAGATTCAGAATCATTTCAGAATGAAGATGAACTATCAGGTACGAATTTGCTATCCTCTGATATTCCAACTATCTATCCATTTGGAAAAGATGGAAGTGATAACGAAACAACTGAATGTGCTCTTATGGGTGAGGAAGAAGGATATCAAATAGAGGCAGAATTTAACAGGCTGACAAACAAAATTAGTGAACAAGAAAGACTTCTAAACGTAAAGAGTGGTGCCCTCGAAGAAGCTGTTACTAGACTAAAGGACCAACGAGAGTTATTCAAGGACAAATATCAAAAGTTACAAGATGAAGTAACATCTCTAAGAAATGAAGTCATTGAAAAGAAAACAACAATCAAGGAGCTTAGAGGTCGATCCAGTTATTATGAAAGTCTTGAAGCTACGACCCTCTCGCTAAAGGAAGAACTTGAAGGAACAAAGAAGCATAATAAAGATCTACTCCAAGCTATTGAAAAACAGGAAAACGAAGTTATCAGCTTAAAATATCAACTGGAATGTGCCTTCAGAATTCGTCAAATGCAGCAGAATGTGAATGAAGAAAAAGAAAAGGAGATTCTCAAATTGAGGCATCAGTTAGAAGAAGGAAGGAAAGCGGAAGAAGACATGAAGAAGCAATGTCTAGAAAAGGAAGAACAACTTCAAGTTGAGGTAAATATCTTGAAAGGTAAATTAGAAGAAAAGGATAAACTATTACGATTTCAAGATAGTATTAAAGCCTTGGATGATATTCTTAGTAGTCAAAGGTCTCCTACTATAAAGACTAGTCTTGGTTTTCATGAATCTGTTGAAGGTGAATCTAGTTCACAAGGTGAGGCGAGGAACTCTAAAGAGAAATCTAAAATGATCAACAAGGAGATGAAAGGTCAACCCCATCAACAATCAAGGAAAGAGACTCCTCAAAGAAAATCTTTTACTCCTCCTATGAATAATGTTGAATGTTATGTATGTCATAATCTTGGACATGTTGCAGCTAGATGTGGAAGAAGAAGGGTTCAAGACCATCATGTAGAAAGATCATCACATTCAAGGTACTTTAATGGATATTGCTTTGCTTGCAATGTGTTTGGTCACAAAGCTATTGATTGCTACAGGAGAAATATGAAACATGTAAGATGTTATGCATGTAACAAGCTTGGACATATAGCAAAGGAATGCAGGAACAAAGGATGGACATCACACCAAAAGGAGAAAACATCATCACACTTGAAGATATGGAAGAAGAAGGAAGTACAGTCAGACAGATGTGGCACAACACAATGTACTCAGATACAGCACAACACAGACATAACAGACTCAGAGGGAGCTGAAAGTATAAAACTTCAGTATCTTGAATCTCATACGCAAGTTCCATAAAAGGAAGTCGCGTATATACATGAGTTAGACACTGCAAAGTCGCGTATATGTCAGTCTGAAGAAAATGCAGTAGGGACATGTTCAGGAAAAGGATTTGTTATGTTTCAGTCCATTATTTTCTCTGTTTGATAATGTTTACAATCTGCTGAGGATGTGTGGAAATGTCTTGATACTTGTAATATGTTTAGAAGGGTTTGATCCTAACTTGATGATGATGATGTCTTGATGCTTATTGCTGATATATACATGATCAAATTTAATAGTAAACAGATGGCTCAGGTTTAGGGGGAGCATATGCTTTTAATGCATTGTTGGCATTATGGTTAATAGTCCTTGGTGATGATGCTTATGTGGATAAATGATTCATCATGCTATGATATGGTTATGAGTTGTTCAGATGATTCTTGGGGTTACATAGGTGATATTTAGATCAGATTTGTGGTTGATTCTCTAATGGTGCTTACATGGTGATCTTCATAAGGATAAGGAGCAGTACATAATTCACATCTTCTTTACTTGATGATGAGTCACTCATATGCTATTGGCATCATATGCATAAAGATCATACAGTTATGATGTAGGCACTCATGTGGATAAGGATTGTTGCTGTTGTTTTTTCAAAAGAGCTTGAGCTCAAGATACATAGTGCTGATACATGGATGACTAGTCAAAGTCGCTTTGTTGGAGACATAATGATGAGTTCGTATCTATATGATGATAGGTTGATTCTTACATATGTTGATTGATGCAGATGTTCCCAAGTAATGATACTTGGATCATGTAGAGCTTGATGTTGATGAAATGGCTATGGTGGTTTCACACATGATATATTGTGAATGACTCTGAATTCTGTTCAAAGGGATGAATTGATGGAGACATACCTTGTTATAGGTTGATGACTTACAGGACATTTACAGGTTGGTGATCTAGAATTAGTTGTACGCGAGTTTCACAAGGAGTATCCGCGTATATACGCAAGTTTCTGTGGATACAGTCGCGTATATGTTGGTTTGAATAAAATCAGTGGGTGAGAAGAGTCTGATATGGGTCTGACAGAGACTATCTGGCACAGGTTCAGGGGGAGCAGATTAACTTCTAATAAAGCATTGTTGGAATTATCTTAGAATCTCTTGGTTCGCGTACACAAGTTGTTTTGGTTAGAACAAAGGCAGAAAGAGAACAGAAGGATCTCTTGGTTGCTGATCAGTATGGCGATTGACAGATGCTGGCGTATCAGTTATTGGTGACTTTCATAAAGTCTTGCTCTAGATATTTTGGTCATATATCTCTTTTGTGATATCTCTTTCATGGTGTCAAGGGCATGTAACGACCTATATTGGTTTCCCCACTATGCCTGGGATGAAGATGTAATGTTCTTGTTTTATCATGTGTAAACTTTTGATGTATCCCCACTTGGTTGGGTGGATGAGTCAATTCTAGTATATCCCCACGTGGTTGGGAAATGGATGTATGTATTGAGTCTTTTGGTGATAGAAAGGTCCCTTATGATGTATAAGTCATGGTTCTTCTTGAAGAACATCTTTTTGCAGATCTTGCCTTCAGTCGGGAAAAGCATGAACAACACACTTCAACAGTACAAAGACTTGGCATGTACTCAGGGGGAGCATGGACAGATTGGTACACTTTGGCATATACAAATGGGGAGCACATTTGGAGATTTTAGCAGGTACTCAGGGGGAGTATGGACAACAAAATGTTTATCAAGGAAAGAGAATATCTTGGTCCACCCTTTGCCCTTGATGTCAAAGGGGGAGAGTGATTTGGTGTTGTTGCCATCAAGTCCAAAGGGGGAGATTGTTGGCATTTTGATGCATGTGTTGTACTTGATGGCAACCCACTCATAGAAGAACATCTCACTTATGTATAACTGGATGAATCTTCAGAAGAGATATCAGATGTGACTGATGCAAGACAACTCAAAGGAATAAGAAGATCAAGTTCTAAGTATGACAAGTTAGCTTTGCCATCAAGTCCAAAGGGGGAGATTGTTGGCATTAGTGTTGTCCTTGATGGAAAGTCTCATAGATGGTAGATCATAGTGCAGCAGATCAGTAGCAAAGAATTGATGATCAGACTACAAAGAATGAAGAAAGAAGAGTATATACGCAAGTTCACTATATACCAAGTAGGGTATACACGCAGGTTCACTATATACCAAGTCGCGTATACGCAGGTTCACTATATACCAAATAGGGTATACACGCAGGTTCACTATATACCAAGTCGCATATACACAGGTTCGCTATATACCAAGTAGGGTATACACGCAGTTTCATGCACGGAAAAGCGCGTACCTGTCGGAAAGCTTACTTTTGGTCCGTGGTAATTAGTCCTCGGTAATTGAACCTATGGTTTTGGACCATGGTATATCGACAAGTGTGTTGATCCCAAGTATTGGGCTCTTGGTATTGATTTATTATGGTATTGGACCGTGGTATTGAGCAAGGCCTAAGACTATAAAAGGAGAAGAAGATCATTAGGCAAGGGCATCAGAAAAGTCTTGAATATCTGATGAAGGATGAGATCCAGTATGCAAGTTATGGGTTGATGATGCATTGCTTGATCTGAGCTAAGGAGGGATCTCACCGGTTGATGGAGAACAAGATCTAAGGAGAGATCGGGATCAAATGGTTTGAAATGAACTATCTTTATGATGCTTATTCTAGATCTGCATACTGACGCATGTAATATTCTATAAATGTTATGAGTATGACTAATGTCTGGTACAGCTGCAAAGTTATAAGAAAATAATTTTAGATATGTACGTGGGTTGTCTTTGGCAAAAGTGCGTATGTACGCGGGTTTGATTCATTATAGTGGCGTATACATTATGAAGGATAATATTTGAAGTTGCAGATGGATCTGATGGTTATGGCAGAGTTCTGTTGTCTGCTCTATGTTCTGGTGACTGTGTTATTGACAAGGTTTCAGTGTTTCAGTGATTTAGAAATTGATGATGCTAGTATTGACTGTTTTGTGCTTCAACGATATTTATGGGTCCAGTATGAAAATTTGATGAAACGTGGCCTTCAGATTATGTGTTGTGCTTTAGGAGTATCCAGTCTGAAAATGTATGAAATGTGGTACTCGGAGGAGAGAAGATTGTAGGTGGTGCCTACGTACTAGTATCTTAGCTAGTACAAGAGCAAAGGGGGTTGGAGCTCCCTTCCAGGAGAGTCTGGAGAACGAGAGAAGGTTGTAGCCTTCTGCAGGTTGTAGCCTGCGTGCTGGTAAAGGACTGCACCAGTACATTGTAAAAGAAGTTTCTTAATAAAGGAAGATAGAGACGAATTGCAGCAGGTGGTCTTCACCCACATTGGGTTTCCACCTTATATCATGGTGTTCATGTGTGTTGCTTATGTGTGTTGATCTATCTGTTTTACTACTACTGTTGACTGTTAATATGTCTAATAATGTTCTGATGCACCCATTGAAGATCACATAACTGAATCATGAGTTTAATGGTTATACGCTAGTTACAATAGACATAGTCGCGTATATACGCGAGTATACTTAACTTAAGTAGTGTATATGAATCTGAGTATGAAAATGAAAAAGTTGTATTGATTAGATAATACTGATTCACCCCCCCCCCCTCTCAGTATTATTTCCAACATCTTATTCCAGCGAATTTCTGAGTTGGAATATTTAATGATCAAATCTTCAATCTGGAAATTGTATTGGAGGCTAAAAATGGTGAATAATGTTATAACCAATTTATTAAAACTATCATTGATAAAATCATGTATAATCATAAATTTATTAGAAATAAAGGAAAAGAAATAATATTCACCCATAAGAGCATAAATCATTTGGATTTATATAATAAAATATAATAAATGACATGATAAAGAAGAGTAAAAATAGATGAAATAAGTGTTAAAAAGTGGTCGTATTCACGGCCCAACATACCCCCACACTGAATATATTGCATGTCCTCATGCAACAAAAACTGAATATATTGCATGTCCTCATGTAACCCAAAGACAAAACCCATGTGTTAACCAAGCAATAAAAAATTTGTTCATCCCAGCTCATGAAATGGATAGAACAAATGAATTCTTCCTTAATTAATGAATATTCACTTTTAGCAATCTTGATGAAGGCATAACAATTTTTACATTGACATTCAACTATATGTATATATGAAGTTGCAACAAAATATGATATAAGTAACAACAAACTTCATTAACCATTTTCTCAAAACTACAAACCAGATTTTGTTGAAATTGTGCAAGTAGATTTCTACTATATTAATGCTTCTATGATCCAAAAATCAGATCGTTTTGATGCACGAATCATGAGATATAAACAAAATGGCTATAGGTGATAGTACATGATTTCCGAAATTTTATGAACCAATATAACTTGAAATTGTCTTGGTTTGTATATATATATATATATATATATTTGTAAGCTGAGGTGGTACTCTTTCTATTACTGGATAGAAAATAAAACATTACATAGTATCAAAAACATTGTAAACCCGCCCACATGGGGAAACCGAGTATTTAATCCATCTATAGTTTTTGATGGCCGCCCAAAAGTAAAAGGCCCAAAGTCTGATAATCCTAGCCAAATAAACAAGGCAGTCTTGAGATCTTCTAATACTACTAGTCTGCAAGAAATATATTTCTCTATCTAAAACATGCAAAAAACTGTAACTGGTAAGGCTATGAGTTTTCCTGAACATATCTCTTGTCAAACATTGTCCATTGCTGGTTGCTGACTTGCTCCTCTCTCTGCATCTTGGTGGTCTCCCTTCAGCAGCTGATGAATTTCGTCCAATTTCTCCTCTTGCCTCTCCAGGGCAATGCGGATGAAACTCAATTCTCTGCGCATATCAGGGCCTCCCTGGGCAATCTCGACCATCTCCTTAGCAACTTGCTCTAGAGCCTTTGCCAGCAGCCTCTTCATAACCCAGTATATGTGCAGAGATTGTTTAAACAAGGACATTCTTCCCCTGGTATGGCCTGGATCATGTAGCAGGAACTCCCAATCCTCCATTTCGTCTTCAGATTGGTCCTGGAGAGACTCCTCCTCTAGGTATTGCATGATTCTTCTAACTGCTGGGTTGTTGTTTCGCTGATAGGCCCTTTCTGCCTGTCGAACTCTATGATTCACCGTCCTTTTTGTCTTTTTAACAGGTTTCGTGTCTTGCCTGGAATTCTCTCCTTCCTCCTGCGA
This sequence comes from Pinus tabuliformis, assembly GCA_031772625.1. Taxonomy (NCBI): domain Eukaryota; kingdom Viridiplantae; phylum Streptophyta; class Pinopsida; order Pinales; family Pinaceae; genus Pinus; species Pinus tabuliformis. The sequence continues at coordinate 1,878,565,368 of CM062818.1, forward strand.
CCTCCTACTCTGCCCCCGACCCCTTTTCCTGCTCGAGTCCGCACCGCTGCCGGGGCCCCTCTCTCGTCTTCTCATGCCATAACAACGAACCTTCACCTCTTGCGGAGCAGGGTGGTCATCTTCCATCTGATGATACTCCTCGCCTGCTAGTTCGTCCTGAGAAAAAGACCGCTCGTTCCCCTCGCCTCGGGGCATCTCCTCCTCAGACTCATCCTCAATCTCCCAGATCTCAGTTGGTTGATCTTCATTCATAATTTCCTTGCCTTTCCGACTCTTATTCCTAACAGTTGAATTATGCTGCTCCTCTGCCTCCCTGGTTCTCAGCCGTGTTTCCATGTTACCAACGGATCTGTCGCCGAGAATTCTCTGGTACCAGGTAAACTTTATCTTATGATGTTGTCTCTCAGCGGTAATTTCCACACCTCTCCAAATTAGGAAACAACTAAATGACTGTTCTTCCTTCCCCATTTGGGTATATATCAGATTTCTATCCTCATCGTACACCTTTGGATCGAATTTCGTTTGCCGCCGATTGCTTTCTGGGGTGACGTTGCCTTTGGCCATCATTCCTTGATTAATATCCGCTGTCAAGAGATCTGACAGACCGCTCCACCCTCCTCTCCGATCGCGATCATTTATTGCTTCATGTTGGATGTGATCCTGTGCCGTTCTCCACGCACGCCGCCACTGTATTGCCCTGTACCCTATGATCATATCTCTTCTCTGTCCAGACTGATATAGGTTCATTACACGGGACCTCCACGCCCTCTCATTTCTCCAGCTCATTGATCCTTGCATTTTCGCTCGTAGCTTGATCATGGTCTTCATTAATGATTTCTGTTAGGTCCTTCCACTCCCTGCTCCCGCACACCGCTCTCCATTGATTGTCCACCGTGCTGCCACGACCTCTACATCCCCAATTTGCCATGAAATCGGCTGCCCGATTCCCCTTCCTTCTGACGTGATTTATTATTTTATATTCGATTCTTTTCAATAAATCCGCGATTTCCTGGACAATTCCAACCGTACGCCAGCTGCTTGTGACCTTCTCCCAGTCTCGTCCATTACTGAGCTTCTTCAGCATTTCAACCGCAATCTGAGAGTCTCCAGCAATTTCTAAATTGGTGTAACCATTTCTTACAGCGATTTGCAATCCCTGGTGAAGAGCCCAAAACTCAGCCTCGTTGTTCGTCATTTCCCCACCCCAATCTGCGTAAATCCATCTTACATGCTTGTTACTATCCCGGAAAATGCCTCCAAAACCAGCTTCACCCGAGTTCCCCTTCAAGGCTCCATCGAAGTTTAATTTGATGAAGTTTTCTCTGGGATAGCTAAATTTATCGGGGCTTTGGGTCCGCATATCATGTCAGGAGTTCTGCTTATGATGTACCATCTCAAATTTTAGATTTAAATTGTTCAGGATTCCCTCCTCAACCTGGTTTGCCTTCCAATCCTCCCCATCCCACTTTTCAACCAGGATTGTTTCCCTCATTAACTTGACTGCTCATCCCCAAATGATTTCCAGATCCTTAGATTTATTCTGGAACACTCTGCGATTCCTCTCCTTCCATATCATCCATAGCACGAACCCTGAGATGAGATTCCATGCTCTTCTGACCACTTTACATTGAAAATATTCTTTATTCCATTGAAAAGCCATTTCATTGAATTCACTGGGGGCTATCTCAGATTTGCCAAATACTCGTTTAGTGTTCATCCATAGATTCTTTGTGAACAGGCAATTAATCAGTAGGTGATTTCTGGTCTCCACTTCAGTGTTACATAGACAACACCTCGATGGGCCACTGAAGCCTTTTTTTTGAATTCGGTCCCAGGTTAAAATCTTATTCTTAGTTGCAAGCCATATGAATATGGAAACTTTCGGCCACCAGTTACTTTCCCATATAATTTTCCAGTCTAAATTCTCCTCAACTCTGGTCTGGGTATCAGTTAAGTAGTATGCCTCTTTGGTGGCGAAAGAACCTTTCATGGAATTACCCCACCTGAGGATATCCTTTCCATTGCATGCTCTAATTTTCCTGGACTCTACCTCTTTCCTGTAGGATTCTTGTTGGTCTTGGCTGAGCTCCCTGTCCCACTCAGTCGGATCAGTCCATATTCTCCAGATTCCTTCCGGATCATTAGCTTTCCAATAGTCTCTGACACATTTTTGATCTCCTTCTATTCTATCCTGAATCTGTTGTAGCCTCTGAATTCTACTCATTCTTTCTTTCTGCTACCACTTATCATCCCAGAAATTGGCCTCTTCTCCACCTCAAATCTCCCAGAAAGTATGCTTTTCAACCAAATCTCTGTTTTGACGAGCAAGGTCCCAAATTGCTAACCCTTTAGGGGTTTCTCTCTGTCTTAAGATCTCAACTGTGGAGTCAGGCATATTGTATTTGGTTTTCCATATGGCTTTCCACAGATCATTGCCCTCCCTTAGCCAGCACCACCAGAGCTTTGCTCCCAACACTTTGTTGAGAGTTTCAGGGTCCCTCAGCCCCAAACCCCCTTTTTCTTTTCTCTCTGTTAAATGATTCCACGAAACTAAGGCCCATTTTTTCTTCTGGTTAGTCCCTCCCCAGATAAAATTTATTATGATCTCTCTAATCTTTGCACATACTCCTAAAGGGGCTGCCATTATCAACAAGGGGTAAATGGGAATAGCTTGAAGGTCTGATTTTGCCAGAACCACCCTTCCTGCTATGTTTAAAACTCGAAAGGCCCTGTTTGCTACTTTGTTTCTCAGCTTATCCAGGACTCCTTGCCAATTTTTCATCTTTTTGGAAGTAAAGTCCAATAAATTTCCCAAGTATTTCGTAGGAAGTTCTCCTCTCTTAAAGCCCAATAATCTTATTAGGTGGGTTTTGACCTGATCCACTGTATTAAATATGAATATACAGGATTTATCTCTATTAATTTCCAGACCAGAAGCCTCAACAAATAACTCCAAAATTCTTTTAAGATGTCTTACTTCCTTGACAGTTGGTTCCCTGAATAACATAATATCATCAACAAATTGCTGATGAGTTAAGGGCAAATTATTTCCCCATAATTGTAAACCTTTGATTCTGTTCGCTGCTCGTTCTTTTTTAATAAATCGACCCAGACCTTCGGCTACTAGAATGAAAAGAAACAGAGATAATGGATCTCCCTGTCTAATTCCTCTAGATGCATTAAAGGTTTTCGAGGGAGTTCCATTAACAAGAATGGAAAAATTTGGTGAAGAAATCAAGCTATGAATCCACTTAATCCACCTCCTGTTGAAACCAAAACTTTCCAGGACTTCTTCCAAATAGTTCCAGTTAAGTCGGTCATAAGCCTTCGACAAGTCTAATTTGATCATCATACCCTTTTGCTTTTTTATTTTTAGAGAGTGAATAACTTCTTGAGTTACTACCAGGCCATCTAGGATCTGTCTACCTTCAACAAAACTTGTTTGTTTAGCAGATATTAACTTGTCCAGAAGGGGTTTTAATCTCTTGGCGATCAGGGATGTTATAATCTTGTAAATAACATTACACAGAGCTATGGGTCTAAAACCATTGGCATCTTCTAAATTATCACCCTTAGGAATCAAAGCATAGAAAGTAGAGTTAATGGCAGGCCATACCTTTTGGTTCATCCTAGATTCTTCTATCAGATCAAGGATCTCTTTTCCCAGAAAGTGCCATCCCGCCTGGTAGAAATCAACTGTGAAACCATCCGGGCCTGGAGCAGTACCTTTCTTCATTGATTTTACAGTTTCCTCTATCTCCTCTAAGGTAACAGCTCTCATCAGTGCCTTATTTTGGTCTTCTGTAACTAAACGAGGAATGGTCGAGCATATTTCCTGAATTTCTCTCGTTCGATCAGCTTGAGGTTCTGTTATGATTCCTTTATGATGATTTACCAGGACTTGTTCAATCTCAGCTTGCTCAACCACTCTATCCCCATTCTTATCTTTGATGGATAGAATCATATTTCTTTGTCTGTGTTTGATCATAGCCTGATGAAAGAATTTTGTGTTCCTTTCCCCCTCACTTACCCACTTTATTCTTGATTTTTGCCGCCAGAGAACTTCTTCCTGCTTTCGTCTTTCTTCTAGTTTTCTGAGTATTACCCCTTCTTCTCTAATGCTTTCCTCTGTTCTGCCTTCCATCATCATCTTTTGTTGAAGTGATTCCATTTCCCCCTCTAGTTTTTGTTTGTCTTCCATAATGTTGCCAAATTCTTCCTTGTTCCATTTCTTAATTCTCCCTTTCAGCTCTTTCAGTTTCAACTGGAACGTATGCATTTTTCCTTTGCCCTGCACTGTACTCTACATCCACCATTCTTCTACTTTCTTTATGAATCCTGGGTCCCTTAACCAGAAGGCTTCAAATCGGAAAGGTCTTTTTCCACGATTCCTCTTAATATCCACCTCTAGTCTAATAGGCCAATGATCAGATCCAAGGGATGGTATGATCTTTGCTTCGACGAAAACATCCTTATTCATAATAGCTTCTGATACTAGGAAGCGATCAAGTCTTGATGCTATTTGGTTCTTGCCCCCCCTTCTGTTGTTCCAGGTGCATATCCCATTAATAGTCTGGATGTCTACTAATCTTAAATCCTCTATCATTTCATTGAACATATCCATGAAGTGGTCCAACTTCCTTATCCCTCCTTTTTTTTCTTCTAAGAATCTGATTAAATTAAAATCACCTCCTATGATCCAAGCAGCCTCCGGATATATTCTGCGGATTATTTTCATACTATTTATAAAACTTTCTTTTTCCCCTGGGGAAGGGGGCCCATAAACCCCTGAGATAACAACCTTTTCCTTTGTTCCTACTATCCTACCCAAGCCAGTAAGGACTCTATTCATGTTGGTCCAGCTTTCTAGAATGATGTCTAATCTAGTTATCTAGCTTCTCTGCATTTAATTTACCATCATAAATTGGCAAATCAAATTTCACATCTAATTTAATCACAACGGTTTTCTTCTTTTTCTTTTTCAGGGGTAGTTTTATGTGAAGAAGATGATGAGGATGATGATGATGGAGTAGATGGTGGAGAGGGCCTGTCTTACTTTCCTTTACCTTCTGGATGGCCATCTAGAAGAGGTTCCTCTGTGCCTTTTTCTGTTTGAGATGTTGAAGTGCTTTCACCTCGGCCTTTCTTAAATTCTTGATACATCTCTTCCACCATGGCTCTCATGGTCATGAAAATATCCATGAACTGAGAGTATGATTTCGATGAGGTTTTTTCTACCATCCTCCTCCTAGGATAGACTCTTCTAATTTTTGGATTAGCCTCAACAAGTTCTCCTTCTCCTAATTTGAGCTTTGACCTAGTTAGCATTCAACAATTTAGCACAAGCTCGTCTAACCTTAGCAAACCTAAAGCTCTGATACCACTTGATCTGATAATGAGATCTTAGACAATTATTAAGGTATTATAGACTCATGTTCACCCAACACTCCTGGGCTACATCTCCTGGTCCAGCCTTCAGTGGTTACCTCTCTATTATGTCTTTGAGAATAGAGTTTACAAAAGTGAGCTCAATTTGAGTCTCAAAAAATAGATAAAAAACAACAAGGCTTTACTTGGATCCCCAAGTCTTTCTGAGTACATAGACTCTCCTCACTGACTCTCTGTCTCTGTTTTCTCTCTATCTCAGCACTGCTTGTCTCTGTCTTCTGTCAGTCTATGGCTTTAAAGCCAATCAACGTTTTCTGGCTACCAACCTCTGTCCGCTCGAATCCCCTTTTGAGCGTTAGCAATCATTTCTAAACACCTTCAGGGATGGTGGCCACCTGTTCTGAAATAGAATGGACCATCAGGCCTTTGAAATACCAAAAAATAGCGTTCTCTGTTTACACAGAGAAATACACTAAAAACTATGAAAATTCACCAAACTGCCACTTATCGGATTTGAATTATTATAAATTCCTCCTTATAACTCCTATCGGGTCCACCTGTATATCGCCATCGCATCTCCGCCATTGATTTGAGAGATCTTGATCCAACAATTGAGTTTCATTTCGGGCAGCTCATGCATACGGGGCTTAATCACCCGAAAAGGGTGGTTTTCTATCTCTGGGGCCTGTCCATGTGGCAGCCAGTGTAAGGGCTCGGGCGGAGCCCGGCCAAAACCACTTACCACCTATGGCCCGCTCAAAATCTCACTTGTTTCTGAACTCAAAACATATATATCTGCATGTACAAACCCTTTTGGGTTCGGTTTATCGTTTTATTCTCATTTTCTTTGGTTTTCATTTATTTAATAAAAACATGAATTTACATAGAAAAAATCCTTGTTTCCGGATCTCAAAATATATTAAATATCATTCATAATTTCATCGGGTCTGTCTATCGCAGTCACAGTTGTTATCGGTCCCATTCCTTTGCATAGCTCCGATGCGATATTGTGATGCGATTAATCACAATCGCATATCGCATAGACCCCCAGGCCGTTGTAATTTTTCCCTTGTAATCTGTCGATGCGATATGGTGGGTTAACCTGGGTCGTCGATCTGTGCGCTTGATCAACGGTCCTTGTTGACCCTGCTGACCGATATCACAACATTTATATGATCTCCTCCGATAGCCTCCGCCTGCCTTCGCCGATTGTGATATGCCGATCAGATCTGGACCATTGATCAGCCAGATTCGACGGCTCTGGTGCATTGTTCCTTTGACCTCCGATAGGCTCTGTTCTTCTCATTTTCTCTATGTTTTTCAGTCCCAATAGTGTAACCCGCCTTTTTTAAAGGTTTTCTTTATGTGATAGTTTTTAACTATGTGAAGACTTAGAGGTTATTAGGATCCATTTGGATCAGCTACAATGGCCTCCTATTCAGCTACGAATGGTGAACCAGCAAAAGGTCATACCTATGGGGAGATTGTAGGGAATCACCATGGATATTGAAGGGGAAATTGCACTAGCATACTTTGAAGTGATAGAGATAGTGGATGATAGCAATCCCTACCCTGTGCTATTAGGAATAGATTGGGTCAATGACATGAATGGGATGATAAATATGAGGAAGCGCAATATGATTTTTGAGAAAAATTATCTGCGCATGGTCATACATTTGGACCCTACAGAACGATTGCACTACACAGAGCCAGTGCCTGACTATGGAAGTGACGATGACTTAGACTGCATCTACAAGATAACCATGTGAGAGAAAGATGGTAAATCCCACTGCAGATGGGCGAATCTCATGGGAGCGTGAAGGCTCCTGTACATCGGATTCAGACGAAGAGATAGAGAGATGGCAAAACCGGTTACACAAGGTAACCACTGTGAACTGCAACATGATGACAAAATCGATATGCTGCGTATCGACGAAGGTAAGGGATCTGCCTACTTATGATGGGCTAAGTGAGGTAGATTCTTTCTTGAACAGATTTGAAAGAGAGATGCCAGAACAACAACTTTTCGAGGCTTTGAAATGGGTACTACGTGCTATGCCTGAGAGGTGGTGGGGTACGCACCAAGGAAGCTTTGAGAACTGGTGCAAATGTAGGAGAATGATGCACATGCATTTTGGGAAGCCTCATATGTGACTAGCAGACAAAAATGATGGGCGGGATGATCTGTGCATGCATCTGTCCAGGTGGGTATAGGCATATGGTAAAAAACCTACGTGGATACACATGGACTTCACGATTGGGAACATGGCCAATAAGCAGGTGTTGGTGAGGCGATTGCATGAATGATCCCTCTAGTTGGGACGACGAAGTTTGGAAAGAATGAGTGTGCAGAAGGTTACCCATGCAGAAGCCTTTAACGAAGTGTGCGAAGCACTCAACAAGGTATATAATACTTAGCGGAGTAATTGGGACCTACACGTAATAGCAGTTCGAAGGGATTATAGGAAAATGTGCAAGAAACTGATGGGGCGGACACCTTCTAGGGTGGCCTATGGAGCAACACTATAGTCCCAATAAAGTAGAGTATGCCTAGTCCGCGCATAGTAGCACCGATAGATATTATGATTCACAGAGCCTTGGAAGAAGGGATCATGCAAATGAACGAAGCAGAATGCTTGGGACCTAAGGAAGAAATATGACATCGTGATCTTAGGCTCCAAGAACTCATGAACAAAAGAGTGCACTTAAGGGAGAAAATCGCTTTGATAGAAGCGGAAGTCAAGAAGCTTGAGGAAGAAATAAAGAAGGATTTTCTTAATAAGAAAACCAGGGTGATAAAACAAGGTGCACATGATTACGTTGATGAATTTGGGGACTATCGCCAAGAGTTGATCAGTTTGATGCCTTGGATTGGACTGTATATTAATAGAAGGATCAACCATGGTGGCGTGATGCAGAGGGTAAAGTGTGTGACATGGACAATAAAAATAAAAGGCAGATTTTCTCCAAGAAAAGTGATGGATGACCGGTTGGAACCATATACAGGTGGCGCGGCCACCTGACTAGCCATGAGAAGTACAGTCTTAGATCTCTAGGAATTTGAAAGGAGGTATGGGACTATAAACTACTCTACCCGAGAGCTCCACGATGTCGAGATTGTGTGTAGGAGCAAAGTGTAACAAGGTTTGTGACCGCGCAAGGGGGGCTACGTTGCCGCACGGGTTTGCTGGAAAGTGACCATTATAGTCACTATTCATGATGTGATGCTTGACTTGACACCTAATGGAGTGAGTAGAAAGCATTTAAGACGAGCTTTATGGAAAAGATTTGGGAAAATATTCTGCCAAGGGAGCATTAATGGACCAGATTTCGAGGGAATGGTCGAATTCAAATTCAAAAGGCGCTATAAATTACAAAGGGCTACCCAGCAGCCAAAACTTGTTCATTTTCAATTGAGCTATCACATGCCTTGAGTATTCCGAACCGAGACCTATTTGTCTTGTGGAGAGCATTGGTTTAGCACCTGGTTGAACAGTTGATAGCTTTCTGGATTAACAAGAAGGCAACGTCTGAAGAAGCCAGGGAAATCGCGGAGATGACTATCGACGAAGCCACGCAGGCCATGACCATAGACGATTCCCCTTAGAGCACTGATATTATTGTGGAAATCCCTAAATCATCGCACACACCAAGATCAAATAAAGATAAACAACCAATGATTCTGGTGTGGGTGTCCCCTCGAAACTTGGTGCGAACCAGATTAACAATGGAGGAAAAAGGGAAAGCGGTTAACCTGGAAACCCATGAGGAGGAAGAAGACTTGGAGGATATGATAATTGAAGAGGACGAGGATGAGGGCATGGAGGAAGAAACCAAGGGTGCGGTCCCTCTTACTAAGTTTCCTGTGTATGTCCCTCTGTGGAAGGGGAAGGCAAAGGTGCCTAAGGACCTCGATGAGAGCAAGAGCTCTCTATAGACTCTACTCCTTTCAAATGATATCATCTTTGAAGGAACACACTCAGGAAGGGTGCTGAGCTTAAAATTCGAAGACTGGGATATAGCTGACCACGAGAAATTCCCTCACTTGGCGACCATGCACCTCATGAAGCCAAAGAAACACACTGCGATGGGAGTTATAGAGTTGGGGAGCCGTGAAAGTGGTTAAGCGGAGTCGAAAAGGCAAGGTTTTTGAACCTACTCTGGGTGTCGCATTACCATCATGCCCCAGTGACTATCTTCATCATCAGGAAGCTTCTCTGCCTGGTGCATGGTGGGTGTTTGTCATTGGAGGAGCCCATACCTATCACAGACCACCTAATCCATCAAATTACCCGGTTCCTGTGCAAAGGAGAAGACCCAACAGAAATTTCGAAGGGGAAGAGAAGTGATTTGGCCATTGTGGAGGCCATAAAAAAGAAATACAAGTTGGAGAAGAAAAATAGGGGCTACACAATCTCCAGTATCAACAACAAAGTAGTCCGAGTTGTGACTCAGACACTGGCGGGTAAGGTCATGTAGAAGTGTCGCGCGGATCAGGTGCCCACACTGATGGTGGCACTTTCCAAACAATGCGCAAATGGGGTCCAGTTTAACTAGTCCAAATTCTTGTGCAAGGAGTTCCTAGAGAATTTTCATGAGGCACAGGAACAAGGAAAAAATTTCCACTATGGATGGCTTCTGTTGTCCATAGTGCTGGTGGCTGAGGAATTTCCTGAGGATAGCAAGTTCCCCACAATTGCAAGGGATCTCCAAGAAGTCACGAAGTATGCTTCGCCGTGGGCCACTAAAGATGCGAACTAGATCTGCAATAGTAAAATATTATGGGTGTTCATGGAGATGAACATCCGAATGGGGATTAACCACAAGCCGTGGTTATCACCCACTATCTACAACATCCTGCAAATTTTTGCAGAGTTTAAAGTGAACATTCATCACATCTACCTCAGGGTGCGCAAGGACCTTGTCAAGAAGTGGAACGAACTACCCTATATAGTCACAGATGATGTGATCTTCGACATACCTAAGACGTGGCCGTCGGAGTGGTGCGCTACAAACATCTCTGCGTTGGAAAAGTCTGTTGTGCAGGAGGAGGAAAAATTGTGCATGGCATAGTTGGTGAAAAAAAGAAGGAATGAAGTAGCAACAACAAAGGCATAGAAGGCACGGGACGCTGTGCAGATAGTAGTAGAACAACAAAAGGCCATAGTAGCGACATAAAAGGAAACAGAGAAGGCGCGCGAGGGCCAGGGGTTTCCTTCACCTGAGTAGGAGCAAGAGATGGAAATAAAGGTAGAGGAGGGTGTCGTGGACCCACAGATAGCGTCAACACAATTGAAACACCACCTCCCAAGAGAGAAGATGGGGTCGCACAAGAAGGTAAATGCGTCTAAGCTGTCTATCGACCTGATCACCCTTACTCAGGGGGATCTGCATGATATAGGAGAGACGATGTGTGACGTCACTACAGAGGCTCTCCAAATTTTTGTGGAGGAGAATCATATTGTGTTGGGGGCCCTCCGAGCATAGATTCAGGAGTTGCAGGTACACACTCATTAGGTTGGTACTCTCTCGACCAACCTCGTAGTAGGAACAACCATAGTTGAGGAAATGTTGTGCGCTCGTATGACCAACACAGTAGTGCTACCAGAAGGGGATTGGTTACAGCAAATGAGGTCAACATGGTTGCACTCCCTTGGGAGACACTATATGTTCTACAGGATGGGATTAATGCAAAACTACAGGCTAGGGAGAGCCGCGCATTGTAGGTGTTGAGTGAACAGAAGATCAACATGGAGCAGTTGATCTTGCAGTGTGACGAGGTCATGTCTTAGAACAGGAAGATGGTATAAGTAATTAAAGAAGCCTCCCAGATGGTCCCTAAGCTATCCATCCCAATAGAAGCACCAACAGAGGCACGCATCTAGAGATTAGCAGAAGGGGTGCACGAGGCACGAGAAGAAATGTCCAAGGTTCAACTAGAGCTTAACCTTCAGATAACAGAGCTACGGTTGAAGGCACAACCTTCAACTCCTCCAGAGGTAAGGGAAAAGTGCACCAGCACCATCACATTAGGGATGGAGGAGATCAGCAGTGCAGTGAGGGACTGCACCAGAATGTTGGAAGAATCATTTGAGGTCCTCACAAATCTGCAAGAGAAAAGAGGCGCGTGAGCTACAACAACAGTATGAAAACATCAAAGGGACCGAGTAGATGGTGGCCCTCACTCAGATCTCGTGTGAATGCAACAGGCCAAAGCACTTAAAGATCAAGTAGATGCAGCGTGACACAAAGCATCCATTTTCAAGGCGCGTGTTCAACCTTGGATCGACGAGGTCTTCATAATCACAACAACAATTGAAGGCAAGCTCACGCAGATGCAGGGGATGTAGGAATAGATACAGGTTATCAGTTCTGACACCACGGTCTCGGAACAACGCATGCAGGAGATACAACAGGTGGCAGCTCAGTGAGCTACTAACCTTGTAGCCATGCAAGGAGAGTTGGGAGGTCTCCGCGTGAAGATCTCTGCACCGACAGAGTGACTCGAGGGCAAGTCATAATGCTTGTGTTGGGGGTTTTTTGGGTGTGGAATCACCCCAAGGCAAGTTTTGGGGCTTAAAGCCCAAGTTTGGATTAAGTCCATTATAAAGACTCCGTGATTTGTGGGTGCAGAGCGCGAAGCTGTAATAAAGTCATAGGGTTGTTTGCCCTTACTTTTGTAAATGTAGTGTCGGTTTGAGAGATCTACCCATGGTCCGCAGACCATGGGATTGTATAAATAGAGAGAGGCTCTAAGTGTAAAGAGACATATGAACAATGAGATAAGGAAATAAATCGATGAAGTAGTGAGTCTAAGTGCAAAGTCCTGTCTTTGGGTCATAGAGTAGGAGAAGGCTCTGAAGCTGAGTGCACAGAGGCCTAGTAGTCCATAGCTAAGTGCGTAGACCCTTGCAGTTGAAATGTGTAGGGAAGGTTGAGTCTGTAACTATTGGAAGCATTAATAAAGAGAAGTTTTACCATATTTCTGTGTATTTTTTCCTGTTTTATGCATTGAAGTATATTGGGTATGAATTGCAAGTTTATTGTTTATTTACTGCATGAACTTATATGAATGTACTGAGTAAGTGAATAAAATATAAGGTATCTATTTATGCAAAGATGACTAACTGCTATAAGAAGATAAGTGAGATCTACATGGTGAATTGGGGAAATAGTGCAGATCGAAAGTGATCTAGTTCCAGGTGTGACAAAGGACCCTTCCAAGACCTTTTACTTTCGTGATTGTTAAATTGCATTTTTAAAAGAACATAAATGAATACATATGCATACTATAAAGAAGAGGAACATGAAATTCATCAACACATGAAAACATAAGCCGTTGATAACAGAGTTCGCCCAGGAGGGACTACGTCTCTGGGCCCTGATGTCAAGATGGTGTAGGCCGCTGCATTAAGTGTTGTCAATAGTGATGATGTACATAAGATGTCACTATCATAAAAGGAAAATTCCCTCATGTAGGAGCGGCTCCAAGAGATGTTCCGCTACAGGAACTCTTAGTCAAAATTGAATCCTATCAGTATGACACAAACTCATGCATGATGATAATGAACATCCTGCCAACATGGCATAAAAGGAATTTCAATGAAATCATACATGGCAACACATGAGTATCCCATCAACATACAACAAAAGGGATCTCAAACACAACATGATGAATAATGACAACAAATACATCCCACAAATGATTCCGCATCACATCAAGCAGGAATCATGAAAACAAGTAAGAGACAAGATCCCTCATCAAATATCAAACAGGGATCTGTGTAGCACAATGCATAGCGAAAAGAAGAACATGAACATAGTGCATATATCTCACATCCTGGGGCCATCTGAAGAAAAGGATGTCAAGCTGCTGAAGCTGTTCATACCATAAATCTCGTAGTGTCAAATCTCATGGAATGACTGCTTGCACATTGAACGCTGACACCTGGACTCCACTTTGAAAAGTGGCCAAAAAATGAAATGAGCAAGTGGAAAATCTGAATGCACCATCATTTTGTGGTGTCGAATAATGCAAAATCGACTGTCAAATTTTTGAATTCTAAAAAAGTGGAAATCTGGGGCTTAATGAATCTTTTAGATTCCCCCTAGATTCCTCAAAGATTCCCTCCTCTGGGTCCTCTGCAAATCTTTTGCTCAGATTATGAAACTAACCTGCCATCATGTTTGTGTCACTGAGAGGTGTAGGATCAACATAAAATTTGTCGAATTTGGACACGGCCAAAAATTTCACCCTCCTGGAAATTTCGCTCAATCATGGTTCCACCTTGTTACAAACTCATTTGGGCATATCAACCCCAACATACAAGTCAATGTTATTAGAGTTCATCAACCCCTAATACAGTTTTTGCATGCTCTAAAGAGGTCAATCATCATAATACCTTACTCCCAAAGAAGTTCCATCACAAAAAGCTTCCAAAAAGTACTCCTAAGGAGATCAACGTAGGAAGCCTTCTATCAGGCTACAATACATTGTAGGAGCTACATTGACTGGGTTCTATGCATTGCAATTAGTCCCTCTTTATCCTGCGATGAGCGAAGTTGGGTGAATTTCCATGAGTGTTTGACGATCTCTTATCCACTGGAAACCTCTAGAAGTTTCTCAAGTGCCACCTGCCCTCTGAGTTCGCCCTTGGATGACAAAAGGAATTAGGAAACATCAACCTCCTATCTCCCTCTTTCATGGAACCAATTTCTAAAAATAGAAAGGAATTCATCATCATCATTGAGGAACCAACCTCCTTCACTCATCTATAAATAGATCACTCATCCAAGAGATCTGAGGCTAAAAAATATTGAGTTGCAAGGAGATGTTGGTGGTATGAGATTAAGATTGAGTGCAAGTATTGTGATATTGTTGGAATGTCTTTCTTTTCACGAGGTGAAGAAGGATTGAATTGGAAGGACGATGCTAGATTGAACTCACATTAGTTGTAATATTTCCTCTTATCAATAAATTTTTCGAGATTTTTCCCCTATGCTTGTGTTTATGTTAATTGCATTCATGTGTATATCATGCTTTTGATTCCGTGCTATTTATGAACAATAGATCATTATGCTTGGACGGGTTATTGTTTCTGTAAGTTATGCAGGTACTTCTCAAGCGATTTAAGTACGGGAAAGAGCAGCAAAATCAGTCAAGGAAGATAAGGAACAAGCGGAAGTTACAAGTAGGTTCTCTGTCCCTTATCTTATCTGTTGTCTATAGGGAAAAATTAAGATTTCTTTGATTGTTGTTTCTAGATCAACCACTAGATCTATAGGGTTAGGCATTTGTAGAAACACTAAATATTCAATTAATTAAAAATTCTCCTCGATTTCCATGCCCGCTCCTGCTCCTCCATGCTGCCTCGGTGCACTGATGCACTGAGTTTAAATAAAAAATGGGCTGGCGGACTTCTCAAGGACACCGTTGGGCGGAGTGGTTACTGATCTATTTATTAGGGAGGAGGTCGAGAAGTCAAACCCCACCCCATCCCTTTCTTTACATAACCAATTTTTTTTAAATGGATGAGAGGTCAGGCTGGGCCTGCCCACCTCACCTTTTCTTTTTTTTTTGGTGACCCACGTATTCAACGACGACTTCATTTAGTGGGTGGTGGTTGGGTCTGCGCCCCAAGGACCAGCCCACCACCTTAATTCCCTACGTAATGTTAATGGCTCTGTGGTATGGGCAGAGGGGCCTTGGGTAGTGGCCTGCCCCTCCATTAATACATTACATAATGTTGATAAGGTTTGGGGTGGCAGGGTTGGTGGCCCACCACCCTTTTGTTTATAATTTTTTTGTTATAAAATCCAATATGACCATTTTTGGAAATCCTGATTTTAGGCAGAAGGAGAAATTTTAGCAAGGCGTCAATTTCACCCTAAATCTAGCCATATTTGGTTGGATTCTGTCTGCCAGAAAAGTCCAAATTGTGTCTCCTTTAATCCTGCCTAGTCAGCAAAATTCAACCCAACTTTGACTACCTCTATCTTCCTCATATGGAATCGAATTGACAAAATGTTCGCACCACCACGATCACGACGACGAGATATTTGATATGAACCTAGTTTGATCATAATCCAAATGCTTTTATTTTTGAGCTTTCATAAGCCCTCTTTGTCCTATGTGTGTCTCTAGAGCCACCTGGATCAGAAAGCCCCACAACCCCTAGTTAGGGCTTCGCGAAGACAAATATAACTAAGTTGCGAAGGCCTCGTAGGTTAGGGAAGGGCGCAAAGTAACCTGTGCGAAAGTATTTACAGCTGGACTAAATCAATCCCCTCATACATCTCAAGGGTGTGGAAACCTAGTTCCAGCATCCCCCCATATTGCTTCGGGTGAGACCTCAGTCCGCACTCTATGGACTGTTGCCGAAAGGGCTAGTAGTATAGGGATTTGTTTGGATAATTAACTCTAAACCTGGGTTAGGCCCCAACCAGCCAACAACCATCCATACAATCCTCCTACATCTTCTACTTCTGAGATCAATGTCGTTCATTCTGATAAAGGAAAATCTCAACAACAACCAGGAAGTGAGAAGAAAGGAAAATGTAAGAAGAAGAAAGATTCTCTTATGTAGGATAAACAAAATAATCATTCTTCTGACGAAAAATGGAAACCACGCTACCCATTCCTGATTTGTGATGGGGAATACTTCACTCATGAGTGTCCCCACCGGGCAGAACCGAACCACTTTCTAAAGTCTTCTACTTCACCCGCCATGTTGACAGATCCGTTTCCAAATCAAGAGACTCATTTGGTTTCTCGAGACCCTACTTCCTCTAACTCAGTTTTTATGCTTTCTTCCACTAAATCAAAAACTAATATTATGGTGGCTACCCATAATAAATACTATTGTAATGAAAATCCCTCAAACGTTCATGCTACTAATCAACATACCAGTTTCGATGCATCTCCATTGGATCCTGCCCCTCTTACGATTCCTATGGGATTGACTATTAAACCTCCAAAGGGCCTTATTCATAAATATACTTTCAACCATCACATGTGAACTGCTCAGAATTATAGATTAGTTGAGGACTTGGTTCTATCCCCATCAACTAAGTCTACTCTTGAGGTGTTGCAAAATTTTCCTGCCTAGAAAAAGACTTTTCTTTCCACGATTTGGTGCATTGATCCTTCGGATTCTAGCCTAGTCATTTTCAATCATGAGAACTATACACCTAGATGTCTAGCTCAATTAGCATTTTTGATCTAGGATGTCATTCGTGGTAAGAACATTCATTGTTCCATTGTGGATGAGAGATGCTTAACCTACATCATGTCCTTGTCTTGTTGGAAGGCCATTGGTTCTACTCAATTGACTCAATTTCCCACCACCTTGAAAGATTTTGATGGAACAACATATAAACCTTGTGGGATTTTGAATTCCTTACAAGTGGAATTGGGAGGTAAATCTATATCCATAGAAGTCAAATTTATTGATGGACCACTCGATTATAATCTTTTATTGGGTTGTAGTTAGGTTTATGCCATGGATACTGTCATTTCAAATTATTTCTAGATGATAGCCTTTCCTCCTGAAGGCAACATAGTAGCCATTGATCAAATCATGCTTTTCGCCTCCAATTCTCAAGTTATTGGAAGTGTTCCTCTTGTAGGGGAAACTATACACCCATATCAGCATGTTGGGGTTAGATTTATTAAGGATTTGTCTCTCATGAGAATCTCTTCACTTCTCCTTCACTTCCCGATAAGTCCTCTTCAGTTGCCCATATCAATATGATATCCTCTTCTACTATTTTAACTGATCGTTGGATAGTAGTAGATGAAAATAACATCGATATTTTTGGCAGTCATATGCCTCTTAGCCCCATTGATCTTGATTATGAAGCCATTCATTTAGCTTGTGTGACTCAATCCAATATAGTCTCTTCGACTAATTGGGTCGATCACTCATTGGATTATGGCACATCTTTTGATCCTTTCTCACGTGAATTCCGCGCCGATGAGAGCATCATGGATATCATGATGCTAGATGATGCACCGCTGGACAATCATAACCTTCGTTCCTCCTTGTCAAATCCCATCAAGGATAATTCTAATGACATTTATCAACTCAATATCTAATGAGCCTCATAAATGGGCAATTACATGGGCTCATTTTACCTCCTAACCTAGTCAAATCAACCATTCTCTTAGATTATTGTATGATTTTCTTATTATATTTGTGCTTATGGAGTGAATTGATTTAGTTATGATGCCATGTGGTCTAACATGTGTTTAATGCAGATTATCGATGAATCTTGAGGTCAAATTCAAGGATCCAGTGGGAAAATGGCAGAAATAACTTGAAGTGGAAAAATGAGAGGACTTATAGGAGGGAATATCCCTCATTTATTACTCCTCACTTCGAATTTCCCTTCATTCAGCTCGGAGTACAAGTAACCAAGTCATGCACTAGAAGGCAGCCGAGCAAGTGGAGGATGACTAGTGATTATCTCGAGTTTTGGGAGCCAAGCCTCCCTGATTTTAAGGAAGTCGTTAGTAGCTTCATTTGTATAAGTAGAGAGGCATAGGGCCTCACTAGGGTCAGATTTTTTGTTGGATTTTTTCTTATGTAAACTCTGCTCAACTTTGAGCTTATTATTTTGTGACAGTTCATGTAATTTTGCTATTGTTTTGGAAATAAAGATGGAATCCTTTTTGAGTTAGAACTAAGTTACCTCAGAGGGCTGAAGCTCTTAGATTAGGGCCCAATGCAAGCATCCAAGCTCCTCTTTACTTGTATTTGTATGTTTCATTTTAGTTTGTAGATTAGGTTGTTGTTAGATGTATTTCTTTTATGGTTAAGAATAGGTTGCTTTTGATGATTCAATATAGTTTTCTTTCATTTGTGCTTTCTATAGGAGGTTAAGGTGTGATAAAAAGGAGATTCAAAAGGCTAGCAATAGTGACTTGGCCTCTCTTCCTCCCTTTGGTACCATGATTTGAGGCAAAGACCCTCTTGCTGCCCCAAAAACACAGATTTTCCTCATTCATAGGATTTCTAGTGTTCACAGCTTTTTAGTAGGTTAATAGTCTAGTTCAGTTTTGCTTCAGATCTTCTTCATCATGCTCACTTCTTTATTTGTGATAGTATTCTTTCATGCTTTCCTTTCTTGTAGAATTTATCAGCATTTCCCTTCATAGATCATAGTTTAGACTGTTTTGATGAAAACTCTATTTTCCTAGATGCACTTATTCCATTACTTGCTTGATCTTATTGGTTGACTGTCAGTTGTTTATGCAGCAGGTCTCTTCTAGAAGTATTCCAATCTATCATCCATCCCATCCTCCATATGATCCATGCCCTACAGGTCGCCCAAGTCTCCCCTCAATTCTGCCTTAGTTTCCTGCATTTTCCATAGAATTTCTTCCTCTCTCCTTGAGAAAATCCAATCATATTTCTCTATCTTAATGATTCTTGGTGGAACCTAGGTGCCCTAACACCTCATTCCAACCTTCATCCACCTCTTCCACCCACTCTCACACCCTCAAAACAGTGAAAACTACGCTCAGCCTCCTGTAGGCCTCCTGTAGAACGCTATTTTTCCTCCTGTAGATTTCCTATGTCCTCCTGTAGATTTTCTTGTAGGCCTTATTTTGAAGGCCAAGTGTGCGAAAATCCTCCAGAAGGCCACCTGAGACCTCCTAGGACCCATCCACACCATATTACATCCTCTCAAGTCCCAAAACCATCCTCCAATGCCACCTATTCGTTGCCACATTCACAAACAATAAATTACATGCATGTCAAATTCAAATTCAAATACATAAAAATCCAAAAAGATTTTTTTTCTTATTTACTTCCAGAAATAGTTTAGTTTGATGTTGTTTACTTCCTTGAGTAGATACTGGCATTCCTTTCATGGTTTTTATAGTGCTTTCTGCAAAAGTAGGATCATTTGGTTAAGTAGGGTTTACTAGGTTTGCTTTACATTTCAGTCTTTCTCCTTTTTGCAGTTAGAATAGTATCTATAGAATAGTCTTTCTTTTCTTTCATCACATATAGAGCTTCTTCTGGAATCCATATAAGTTGGCTTGAGCTCCTAGTGATCTTGCGCCAGATAACCAAGCGACAACTTGCAGTAAGAACTAGTACTTGTGCATACAACATCGTCGCTTCCACATTTGTTACGAACTACCGGGTTGATAAGAGTATAGTAGGTAGCCCAGAAGTTGCAGCATTATTTCCGCAATACTGGTGCTCACCACTTTTTTGGCACTGTTTCTGGGGAAGTGTCAGAGTATTTTGTGATTACTGTTTTCTTCTATTTTCTATTGCAACATTCTGTTAATAGTTTATTTTTGCAAAAGTAGACTAGTCATTTCTCTTCTTTCAAGTTCTGCATTTCCTTACTTTCCTCTTCAATTTTGCAAATTTCATTTCAGCAAGTTCATTTCAGCTAGTTGCAATTTGTTTTGTTCAATAAATTTCAGTTTTGCAGGTACTATCAGTGTGGGGAAAAAGAAACAAAAGCCAACTAAAAAGATTTCCTTTCATGCCTTGTAGGAATAGAGATAACTCAAGAATTTTTTTGCCCAACACCCCCACTACTTCACACAGCCAACCTTCTCTCTTATTCGGTGGTTGCGATCAAGAAGAACCCTTAGGTGAACAACCAGACATAATTGAAGAACCTATAGGGGAATAAGAAGAAGAAAACATTCCTTTAGAGCCAATGGCTGAACACAGAAATTCTAGGGGGAATGGAGAGAGAATAGAGGGTACCTTTCCCATTCAGAAGACCAATGGGGACACCAAAATGAAAAATATAACCCCTTCCGCCCTACCTCATTTCCATGGTATGCCTACAGAAGATCTTGACAACTTTTTGTTTGAGTTTGTTGTTATCTGTAAAACCTATGACTATGCAGAAGATGAGCAAAAGTTGAAACTGTTCCCTTCTACTCTCAAGGATGCAGAACTGTGCTGGTTGATGGGATTACCTGACAATAGCATCACAACTTGGGCTCAGATGCAGCAAGCCTTTATCAACAAGTATTGAAACTATTGTAGGTCAAAATATACTAAAGAAGAATTTTTCCGAATGACTAGAGGAAGTGATGAATCCCTGGAAGACTATGAGGAGAGGTTCCAACTCAGTTACAAAAGGGTTGGGTGTACACTTGGCCCTGAGTCTCTGAAAATGGTCCTGCTCAAGGGAATTCAGGAAGATATTTTAGACACCCTCCATCTATTGGCCAGGGGAGACATATACCAACTGTCTTATGAGGACATAAATACTATTTTTAGAAACCATTCTAGAGCATCCAGAAAAAAAGGTAGGGGGAGTCAACCCATAGCCAGTGCCTCTTCCTCTAACTCATCCATTAAATGAGAAATTGGAAACATGCTTGAAGACTTCAAGAGTGAGATGATGTAGACTCTTTCCATGCAAATGGATACCTTGCATATCAAAAGGAATCAAGAGGAAGCAAAGAGGGCTTTGGCCATTTTTTTCCCTAGAGGCATCAGGAGGCATCCTAGGAACGAATACCCATTGAACTCTATAGAGGTTTGTTCAGTCTATGAAGAAAACCATTCTACATATAAGTGCCCTTCCTTACCCAGACTTAAAGCTGTATATCAAGGGGCTGAGGGAGTCACTAAACAACTCTATTTTGTAAGCCAAAAGAGGTCGCATGGACCTAGACCATACTAGTAGGGGATGCAAGGGACATCTCAAGCATACTACAACCCCAACCAAGTCACTTCGATACTTTCTTGGGGCCCTCCTTCTCATCCTTCTTGGTCCACGCCTCCTCCTTGGTCCTTCACATCTCAATATCATGCCCAACCAACCACCTATTCATTTCAATCCTATGCTCAGCCACAACCTCAGTGGAATGCACCTCATTAGGGGTGGAGGCCCCAATACAACTCTCTTCCCACTCTTTTGCCTCCATCACCTGCCCAACCACAATCGTTACCTCCTGCTCCACCAAAGCAACCCCAAATGCCTACCTAGCCAAATCTGAACCTGAACAACAGACAAGCTTAGCCAGTGTATAGTGGGGAACCATCATGCCCAACTTATGCTATGGACATTCAGGAAATTGACTTGAAATCTGGGAAAGTTCTCCCAGATAACCAGCCTCCACCTAGGGAGCCTGAGGAAGATAAAGAGGAAAGTGAACCTAAAGAAATTCCACCCTTTCTTGAGAGACTATCTGTGACAGTCCAGCCTACCCCAGAAGAAACTGAACTCCTGGGATAATTGAAACATTTATGTGTGAAGATACCACTTCTCCAAGACATAAAAGATGTACCTCTCTACAATAGGTTGATCAAAGAGAAGTGCTTTAGGCATCTAGGAAGGTGCAAGAGAGATACCCCAACCATCAATGTCATAGGGCAGTTGTTCGACCTGATGTTGGGGTAGGTAGTCTGCCCAAAATATCTTTATCCTGGAAGCCCAGTAGTTGATGTCCACATTAATGGCACTATGATCCCACACACCTTGATTGATTTAGGAGTTGCCATTAATGTGATGACAAAGGACACAATGCTCAAACTCAACCTCTAGGGCTCCTTGAGGAAGACCACGATCGTGCTACAGCTAACAGACCGCTCTACCATGACCCCTGAGGAGATTGTGGAAGATGTGATGATCTCCATTGATTCTTGGGAGTACCCTGCTAATTTCTTAGTTCTCTAGCCAAAGGAAAAGCTCACTGGGTATCCTCTCATTTTGGGAAGGCCCTGATTGGCTACTGCTGATGCCTACATCAGCTGTCAAGCTGGGAACATGACCATAAAGAATGGGCATATGTCCAAGCAGTTAATCCTATATCCTCCTGCCCAACCCTTGTTAGAAGATGATCTACCTCTATGGTTGGAGGAGGAAGATGAGGATGAAGTCTATTCTGCACCACTTTGTGTGTTAGAAATTGCCATGGGAGGAAAACTACAAGATGAGGATGATATGATTGAAAATCGGATTCCAAATCCACCTCCCAGTGTGTCACCCTTAGAGGACATAGTAAGAGAAACCCAAAAAAACCCCTCAACTGATCTTTGTGCGGCCGACTCCACTTCTCTCTATGTTAAGAATATAGAGTTTGGCCTAGAAAGAACATTGAAAAACAATCCATCCCTATCCACTTCCAAGGAGAAGGAACTGTGTAGCCTACTAAGAAAACACCTAGATTCCTTCGCCTAGAGTTATAAGGAGATGAAGGGAGTGCACCCTTCAGTATGTACTCAACATTTATACATCAAGGAGGGTTGCAAGCCAGTCAGGTAGCCTCAAAGGAGGATGAATCCAGCACTTAAAGATATTGTTAAGGAAGAACTGTAGAAGTTGCTTGATGCGGGGTTCATCTATCCCGTCTCTGATAGTGAATGGGTCTCTCGTTTGGTGCTAGTGCCAAAGAAAAATGGTAAGTGGAGAATCTGTGTCAACTATCAGGAATTGAACAAAGCCACTAAAAAGGACCATTTTCCTTTACCTTTCATAGATCAATTGTTAGACAGTCTAGAAGGAAAAAAGCTTTTCTCCTTCCTAAATGGGTTTAGCGGGTACAATCAAATTCGAATAAGCCTGGAAGACCAAGATAAGACCACTTTCACTTATCCTTGGGGTACCTTTGCATACCAGGTCCTTCCTTTTGGTTTGTGTAATGCTCCAACCACTTTGCAAAGAGCAGCACTAAGTATATTTTATGAATTAGTTCATGATGAAGTAGAGATATACATGGATGACTTTACTCCTTATGGCTTTGACTTTCAGGAAGCTTTACCTAACCTCAGAAAAGTTCTAGACAAGTGTATTGAGGTGAACCTATCCCTTAGTCCAAAAAAATGTGAATTTTTTATGACTGAAGGGACCATGCTAGGTCATGCAATATCTCAACAAGGACTGCAGGTGGACCCCAACAAAATTGCCATCATCCAAAGGGTCCCACCTCCTCAAAAAGTGAGAGATGTCAGAAGTTTCCTAGGCTTAGCTGGGTATTACTGGAGATTCATTAAAGATTTCAGCAAGCTAGCCTCTCCTTTGTTTGGCCTCTTAGGTAAAGATGTCGAGTTCATATGGTCAGAAAACTGTCAAGAAGCCCTAGATACCTTGAAGAGCAAGCTCATGACTGCCCCAATTCTGAGAGGCCCAAACTGGGCCCTACCTTTCCACATTCACACAGATGCCTCGAACAAAGCAATAGGAGCAGCCTTAGGACAAATTGATGAAAAGTTACCTTATGCCATATACTTTATAAGCAAAACTTGTCAAAGGCGGTGTTAAACTATATAGTTACCGAGAAGGAACTCCTAGCAATCGTGCATTCCTTAAACAAATTCAGACATTATATCATAGGCTATCAAACCTTTATGCACACTGATGATGCTAAAATTAGATATTTAATGAAAAAAACAGATGTAAATGCTCACATTATTACATGGTTTCTTTTACTTTAGCAGTTTGATTTGACCATTATTGATAAGCCTGGTAAAGAAAATGTTGTTGCTGACTTTTTGTCTAGAGTAAATTTGCCTGCAGGTGAAGAAGGAATGGTGGATGACCAAATTCCAGATGAACATCTGTTTTCTATCTCAGTACTCTCTCCATGGTTTGCTGATATAGCAAACTACTTGGTTTCAGCACAGTTCCCACCACACCTGTCCTCAAAAGAGAAGAGCAAGATAGTAAGGAAAAGTGCCCCTTTCACTTGGATTAGGGGAAATCTCTTCAAACTTGGCCTAGATCAAATCTTGAGAAGATGTGTCAGGGAGGAGGAAGTCTTTGACATCCTCCTAACCTGTCATGATGGGCCTTGTGGAGGTCATTTTGCAGCAAAAAGAACTGCCTTCAAGATACTGCAAGCAGGCTACTACTGGCCCACTCTTCATTAGGATGTGAGGAGATATACCAGCCAGTGTGATCGGTGTCAGAGGATGGGGAAACCTACTCAAAGGATGAGGTTCCCATGCAACCTCAAGTGACCTTTGAGCCATTTGAGAAGTGGGGCATGGACTTTGTGGGTTCTATTAGCCCTCCTTCAAAGCAGAAACAATACATCATTGTGTGCACCGATTACTTGACAAAGTGGGCAAAGAAAAAAGCAATCAAAGCAGTGACAGAGGAAAAAGTAGTTCAATTTTTGAGAGAGAACATATTCTACAAGTTCAGGCATCCAAGAGAGTTGGCCACAAATCAAGGTAGTCAGTTTGCTTCGAATTTAATTCAAGACCTGCTCACACATCATAGAATCAAGCACAGGACTTCAACCCCTTACCATCCACAAGCCAATGGGCAGGTGGAGGTCACTAACAGAGCATTGGAAGGGATCCTGACAAAGGTAGTGAGGAGAAGTAGAAAAGACTAGGCGGACAGATTAGTTGAGGCCACTTGGGCCTGCAACACAACATGGAAGACCACCATAGGGTTCACACCCTATGAGCTAGCCTATGGGAAGAAGGCTTTGCTGTTAATAGAATTTGAATTCAATACCCTAAGGATGGCAGCTCGGCTGGACCTAGACCTCAGCCATGCATAAAAAGAAAGGTTACTTCAGCTCAATGGATTGGATGAACACAGAATGCAGGCCCTTCTCCATACAGAGGTAGTTCAGCTTCAAAGAAAGATATGGCATGCTAAAAACATCAAAGAGAAGCAATTCCAAGAGGGAGATTGAGCACTACTTTATTATTCAAGATACAAAGATTTCAAGGGCAGGCTAAGGACAAGATGGCTGTTACCCTACACTATGGAGAAATGCAATGACAATGGTTTAGTTTTGATCAGAACCATTGATGATGAAGCCATCCCCATGCTTGTAAATGGACACCAATTGAAAGTCTATAAGAAACCCCTCTCCAAGCGGGAGTTCATTGAAGATTTGAATAAGACACTGACGGTAGTGGAGCATGTCTTAGCCTAAGAAAAATAAAATAATGACTCAAGTGAAAACCTCCATGAGGCGCTTGAGTCCCATCATTGGGTTGAAAACCTCTTCTGAGGCGGCCCGGTGATGTCAAAAAAAAAATGGAAAAGGAGAGAAAAATAAGATCCATGGGTGAAAACCTCCCTTGGAGGCACCCAGAGCAAGCAATTAGGGTGAAAACCTCCCTGATGCGCCCTAGTTGTTTTCAAAAAAAAAAAGAGAAAGAGAAAAATGAATTTTCAGTTGCATTGCAGGTTTACAGGAGGACTATGGTAAGCAACAGAAGGTGCCAAGGGAGCCTTGAATACAACACCAGCACCTATCCTACCTTCCCACACCTTTCTCCATCATTCTTGGCATTTATTTCACCTCACTATGCTTCTTTTTCAAAAACTATGTTTTCTGCAGGGGGATCTGTGTTTTCTATAGGAGGCTCCTGTAGGAATCACAGGGAGCTAGAAATAGATATAAAAGGCAGTTTAAGGGATAGGGAAGCTTCATGAGGAATCTATAAATCCTCCTACAGTCTTCAAACCTCCTTGCCATCATTTCCAAGCCTGCATCACACCCCAAGCATCATTCTTCTTCCTGTCCAAGAAAAACACAGAAAAGATAGTTTTCCATAAAAAGAAAAAAAAAGAAAAAAATAAGAAAGGAAATAGCACCATCCACCTCACCTGAAGCTTACCTATTACCTCTCCATCTCTATCTACATCTCTAGCATCATCCTCATAGCTCCAAGCATAGAAATAAGCTGAAGTTTCAAGGGGAGAAGCAGCTACAGGTGCTCCTGTAGGAATTCCTGTAGCAGTTGATCCCATTAAAATCTAGCATTAGCAGCAAGAGAGTGAAAACATGAAGGTTGAGGAAGACACTTGAAGCTCAAATACAGCGAGAGAAGAACCTGCACAAGACATAGCCACACATCCGCAAGTAGACAACATGCATCAAAAGAAACAAAGGCATGCAACATATAGAGAGAGCCACAACACCTCACAGTAAATACATTCAGATCTCAGGTAAGTAACTAACCTGCTCCTATGTTTTCATTTTAGTAATTAGAAGACATGCAAAAGAAATGAGATGGTTGAGGTTGAATGAGGGAAAGGTGGCCAGTTAACTTTTCCACCTTCATCTAGTTGACTCCACTCATCCGAAGATGTCACCCACACGTGCGCACAATCAACTCAAGAATGATGTCAAGGACAGGTAGTGGAGGAAGTGTGAACTCTGATGCAATCATGAGGGATGATTATGAGGAGGGGCCATGATGAAAAAACAGGTGGGGACCAACGGTCTAAATATGGCCAATGTATACTTTTCGAGCTCACCCTCCATCACCGGAAATATCCATAAAGGGCAATAATTACTCCTCCCCGAGCACTCTCACCACCTTTTCCTTTATTCTCTCCTCGAAACTCAGCTACAGTAGTCTCCTTGTGCCCCCATAGCCTCGTAACCATCACTCTCCATTGATCTCTCCCATATTCTTGCTCTCAACATTGTCTACAGGAGAACTTACAGGTTCTACAAGAGCACCTACAAGAATTCTACAGGAGGAACAATAGACTTATATAGGAGGGGAAGTGAGCTGTTTTGGAAGGAGAAAACACGGGTTTTAGCATGATTTTCAGTCTGAGGAGGTAGGTTCCATGCATGCTCCCATTGAATATCAATATATGCAAGCAGTGGTTTAAATTTGAGGAGAAAATAAAGCCTTTAGAAGAAGGAAATACATAAAAAAAAATTCTGTTTTTTTCTACAAAAACACAGTCTCCTCTGTTCTTTCTTTTTCTCCAAAAATTGTTGTCTCCATCTCCACATTTGGTTCCAAAAAAAAGTATAAAAAAAATGACAGGAGGATTTATGAGGAAGGAGCCCACTAACTCCTCCAGGCTCCATGCACATCCCCAAGTAGTGGACATATTCACAAGAGCAAATTGGATGAACTTTTTTTAGAATTTCTGAGGGTTTAATGAGGAAATTGCCCAAGAATTTGCCCACTCTTTGGTCCCTCACACCAGAACACATGCCACTGTCACCTTTAGAGGTCTTTCCATGGAGATAACCCCTGAATTTATCAGTAGGTTCACTACGCTTTCTCTTGGGCTACCTTGGAGTAAGGATGAAAAACCAATTGGCCAGGCTATGAAGAAAAACTTCTTCCAAAACAATGAAACCCCTATCGAGGATAAAAATGGCATTAGAAGGGCTAGCATACCATATCCTTGGGATGATGTTAGCTATCAAATAATCAAGTATATTTCCCGTGAGGGGAGGTACAACATTGTCTATAGTGATCACTTTAGAATCCTTCATGAATTAAGGTATGGCATGGACACTCCAGCCCCTCAGAAGCTCAGCATCCCCTACTTCCTCCTACAATCCCTCGTTGACTCCAAAATTAAGAGCAGGAAATTCAGAGTAGTTAGCTCACCATGGTTTAATCAAAATTTTAGTGGAAGAAGCACTCCATACATTTACACTCCCTATAGCATGGAAAATCTTCCGAAACATGACAGCTGAGGATGAAATAAAGAACCTAACCTATGATATCAGTCCTACTGGCAGTGAGGAGGAAGAGCAGCAAGGGGGAGAAGGTGAAGCAACTGGTGACTTAGCAAAACAAGAAGGGAAGGAGGAAGAAACTAAGATAGAGGAGGAGAAACCTGAAGAAATAGAGCGGGAAGAAATATAGCAAACAGAGACACAAAAAGAGACAGAAGGAGGAGAAAAAGAGGCAGAAAAGACAAAACAAGGAGAAGTGTCCCCTGAGACTCTAGAAAGAGAGGCAAAATCTACTCTCACTACCCTCAATACACCAATCAAGCCAAAACAAAAGATGAAAAGGCGGGCCTCCATGTATTTTAGGGCTAGGAAGAGCACAAGAATCAAAACAGGGAGACCTCAACCCTCTTCAAAAGAGCCAATTGCAATGGAATATTCACCCTTGCCCAAGGAAAAGAATCCCCTTCCAAGGTACCTATCACACATGAAATAGGGACTCCTAGATCTCCCACATGGAAAGAAAAGGTATAACAACAAGACCCAAAAACAGTCCTACAGGAGGCTTAGACATTTCTACAGGAGACACTGTCAAAAGTACAGGAGACTCAAAAGCTTGAGAAAGAAATGGAAGGTCAGCCATAGGTAAATGAGGAAGAGACAGAGCTACAAGAACCTGATCCCCAGCCTAGTCTTGCCTCCTACTACAATCTTCTTGAGGGAGGAAGAATAATTCCACAAAAATTTTGCAATTCTCCTATTCTTTGAATTAGAGAAAGAGAGAATAAGAAAACATAGGTGGATGCAAATAGCCAAATCCAAGGGACTTGAGGATATTGGCCATATGGAGAAAAAATTCAAAGAAATGGGCAGAGATTTGAGTGCTATTAGACACAAGGAAGCAATTACAAGAAGCCACCTTGAAACTAAAAATGAATTGCTAAGGAGGCAGCTGCAAGAGAAAGAGATCCAGCTGGCATGCATGGCTAGCTTATCCATGGAGGCATTGCAATGTAGAACACCAGCAAAATCCTATGGCCTATATGTCAAGGACCAATGGTTGAAATTTCAAATAAAGACTTTGGCACAAAGAGGCACAATGCCTTTCAAAGATTACAGGCAGTTTACGGAGCTGTGTGACCAAAGCGCATTAGAGGATAAGGAAAAAATGGCAGAGTTCTACCTACATAACATGGCCCTCATAGACATGAATGTGTGGGACCCTAATGACAAGCTAGGGGACCTGCAACTAATGGCCATGGCCTCATGGATGTGTTAACACCCAGGTTGTTCCCTTTGACTCTAAGGGAATACGGTCGGGGTAACCACTAACCAATCTTTGGATTACAGTGCCTAGCCACACTGTAATCAGAGAGGGCTCTCTCTTTATAATTTGTCTCTGTTCTGTGGAGATTTTAGGCTAGCTATGAAATGAGGGTGCTTAGTTTTATGCTTTGGTTGAGGGATACCTTTCTGTACTTGAAGTGTGCAATCTGCAGATGAGTTTATTTCATTGGGAAATGGAGTCTGTGGCTACAAGTGTTTAGAAACCTTGAGGTGATTTGCTGAAATTACAGGGCCATTTAAATATTTCATATAACAAAGTTAGATTGTGATGGTGACATGTGAACAACCAGTGAAAAGCATTCAAGAATTTTCCACTAAGCTGGGGTGTGGGAAGGAGATAGATGCCTCAGGAGCAGACTTGAATTCCTGAGAATATTTATCACAGTGAGAGATATAGCTTGAAAGTGTAGCAATTAAGAATTACACCTTATTTACTCTATCTGAAGAAAACATTTATAACATCTTAGATTGAGTTCAGGGTAATCTGTGATTAAATCCTGGAACTATTTTTTTACTTTGCTATTAAGTGTAAAACTCAGCAACATGAAAGAACATGAAAGACTAGAAAAAATATAACAGAGAGGTTAAAAGAAGACTTATTGTGCTATGAAACATGCAGGAATCCTATAACAATCAGCCAGCCACCACAGTGCATCAAGGGACACAGAGCTTTGGAAATTCCATCCACCCTTTGTATTATTTCTCTGAGAGTTGTACAGCAACAGAAGTATAGAAATGAAATCAACAAAAACCCCTTGCAAACTCATGCGAAGGGGACTTTATAGAAATGTTTATACAAAATATCTCAGGCATTGAGTCATCTGAGAGAGAAATATCTTCATTACTTCGTACAGGAAAGTAGAAAAGAAGTTATTATAGCTTTGAATGCAGCACAACTGCTCTTTAAGTCTGTCAGAGGATATTTTGATCTTTGGAGGTCCGTGAGTCGGTTGAACCGCTTTGATTTAATGCTGGAAAATGTGTCTTTATGTTTGCTGCGCTGTATTTTCTCGGCCCTGCCACCTGTGACTGTGCTTGCTGCTGTGGTGACCGAATAGCCTTGCTGAGTTGGCTCAGCCTTTCATCTTTGCTCTGTATGCTTATCTACCAAAATTTTCCCTGTGTATGATCACTTATAAATTGGAAAAAACATAACATTACAGGTTCTGGCTTGATAATATTATCTGTGTCAATTTATTCCAGACTTCCTGTGTGGGCAATTGGTGCTTGACAATTGCCTTTATGGTTTCATCTGCTTCTGTATATTTATAGAAATTTGGAGGCACATCGAACAGATGATTGATCTCGTTCATGATAAAAAACAGGTTTTCCACCCTAATATATAGAGTCTGCCCTGATGCTGGCCCTGATTCTGCTGAAGTGCTGGGTTGTCCTGCAATTTGACTTGCAGCAAAGGCATTGACCCTTTTAGCATAGTTTTCATGGGTAAGCAGTCTTTCCACACTGCTTAGTAGGTTGGGGAGGCCTCTGTTTTGCAATACCTGAAACCTGTCCATGAACTTGTTGATTTCGGTCTGCATGTCTTGGGTTCTCCTTTCTAATGTTCCAACCAGGTTTCTTAATGTCAGGACCCTTTTAACCATTGAGATTGTCTCAGTCCTGTGAGCAATTCCCATGGTGGTCAGTTGAGAGCTTGTCCTGTTATTCAATATGTTGATCATCCTATTGGCAGCATCAGGCATGTTGCCAAGGCTTGCTCTTGCTCTGTGTATTTCCCTATTTGCCTTTGTAATGAGTACGGACTGTTCATCTATGGCCTCAATGAACTGCCACTGATCAGTAATCGACTGGCCAATATTGGCCCAAAGGACTGTTTTGAGCTCTGATGTCACCTTATCTAGTGTGAGCCCTTTCTCAAGCTCAGTTATTCTCTTTTTGAGAGCTTTTATATCTCTTTCCTTCTCAGCCACATTCTGTTTGCTCTTGTCATATCTTTCATTTACTTTAGCCAAAGATTCTTTGGCTTGATTAAGCTCTAACATTTGAGCTTCCAGGACTTGAATTTCATTTTGAAGCTTCTGCATATCCAGACTATGAGTCTGCTCTGTTGTTGGTGCAGCTGTTGATGTAGTTGGTGCTGTAGGTTCTGTTCGCTGAGGAGGAGGAGCAGTTGTTGGAGCAGCTTCCTCTAGGTTGATTACTTCAGGAGGAGGCTTGGAGGTTTGCCCTTCTTCTCTTTGTTTCAAGGCTGCCTGTAGTGCTACTTTTGCAGCCTCCGATTCTCCCAGCTTTTCCTGAGTTTGGACTAGCTGCTTGTACAGAGATATCAACAAGGTTGTGGCCTCTTGATCATGTCTTTGCTGGGCAACCTCATCTGTTTGAGGGTGAATTGTGGCTGGGAGTTTGATCTTTCTCCTCAAAGCTTCCATGTCTGCATCCCTCAATTTTAATATCTCTTGTATGCCCTTGATATCTTTGGGATCATGCCCAATCTCTATGATGATGTCCTCTAAGGACCTTATTCTGTTGTCCTTTGCCTGGGATGATGCTCTCTCCAACTCTAGCTGAGAGGCTGTATTGTTAAGGCTATTTTGTAGCCTGTAGTTATCCAATGTTTGGTCTGCCAAGGAAGCATAGACCATCTCACCCGTTTGCTTATGCAGTTCTATCTTGTCCATTGGGTGGATATCCTTGGCAAGGACTTCCAGGTTAGTCCTCAAGTAGTCAGAGGCAGATTGGGGTTGCACTGCTGTTGGCATAAAATGACTCATGATCATTTTGCCTTCCTGCACATCATATGCAGACATGAGTCTTTGTTGATTGGTGGGAGCCATGTTTAACAAATGGTTATACAGCTGTATCTTGATGGGCTCATTTCTCCTCTTAATGTCGATGAACTGCTATTTAATGCTGGGTCCACCTTCCCTTTGTTGATTTGAGTAACTCACTTCTCCTCCCATTGCTCTGTCCTGTGCCTGTTGAAAGGAACTTGCTGATGCTTCCCTGCTAGGTGGGATCATACCAAAAGACTATCCTATTGGCATTTCTTCCTCTGAGAAGGGATTGATTCTCTGTCTTTTCTCCCCATGAGTTGTTGATGTTGTAAGGGGAGTCTCTCTGTCCCTTTTCCTGCTTGTATCCTCCTTTTGTGGAGTTTGGAGGATTGATGCCTCAGCTGAAGTTTCTTGCCTTGGAGGCACAGTTTGTTCAGTGGATTTAGGGGCTTCCACTGTTTGCTCTTGCTGGACAGGCTGTTCCTGCCTTTGTTCTTGCTGTTGTTGCTATTCTTCTTGCTGCTGCACTTCTCCCTGCTGCTCCATCTCTTCTTGTTGCTGCACTAGGGTTTCCATTTGCTCTTCTGTCATAGGAGGTGGCTGTTCCACCTGCTTTTCTTTGCCTTTGCTGGATGTCTGTGGAGTATTAATGGCAGCTTGCTGATGTGTTGTTGAGGATGAGGCAGCTGCTCCAAGTTGTCTTTTATATGAGAGGGGGACCTGTCCACAAGTTTCTAAGTCAGCTTCTTTTTTAATATTTCTAGCCTCTCTTTCTAGCAGCTCTTCACTAGTAATTTCCTCTTCTAGGGTGCCCTCTTCCCAGCTCAATGCATTGGCATACTGCTCAATCTCAGGCAGCCTCATATGTGAATAGGTACCCAATTTGTATCTTATCCTCCTGAGGGAAACAAAATGATTGGGGTCATAGGGTATCCACTCAAAACTGGCTTGCAGTTTGAGGGCCTCTAGGATACTATTTGCCTCTTTCCATCCCTCCTCTTTTTTGTTATATAGGAAAGGGCCCAGCTGGCTCCTTACCTTCAACTGCGCCTTTTTGTTCTTACTTTGGAAGTGGAGGTAGTCGACATTCCCAAATTGCCTGAAATATTCTAGGGCAAAAAGTCTCATAGTGACATACCTTGGCAGCCTATAAGGCTTCAACTCACAGCCATATACTCTGATGACTGTGTGGTCTTGGTAAAAGTACCAATTACCAATGCTGTAGGTTTTGTTTAGATGGAGAATTCTCCTCATGTCATCAGTTAACCTTGGAGGAGAAACACCATACAATAATGTCATAGCTGGATGAATGAACAAGTCTATGAACTCACAGTATGTGTATGGTGATACAGAGGTGCAATGAAAAATAGAGGTCCAAAACACAACTGACCTTGGATTCCCCTGGGCATTAACTTGCTTCAGGGGAATGAGGAAGCTGCCTGGTTGATAAAACAAGAATATATGGTAAATGTAGGAAGTGTATCTGAATAGTCTTTCCCTTTGCAGATTCATCAGCTGGTCATGGATCCTATCTGCAATATATGTGGCATAGTCATAATGTACAGCTGGAGGCTTTCCAGGAGAGAATATAGACAGCATTGCCATTATACTATCATCCACGTCCTCCACTCCCTTGAACCCTAGGACATAGCTGATCAAATCCACTAGCATTCTGCCCAATTCATTTAAGTATGCATATCCAATAGGAGGAGTTCTGATGGCTTCAGAGCCTGGTTGTATAAACAGCTGGTTGATTTTGATGATATGGTCATTTGACAACTTATTCCCCTTCTTTATCAAGTTCTGCATGTAGAGGGGGGTCAATGGTTTTGCAGTGTGGAAATGCAGCATCTCATTTATGCTCTCTGGGGTGATATGGAACAGAATTGAGCCTGTGGGGCTGAGGACAGCTCTTTGGCATGGATCATAGCACTCCTGGCATCTGTGTATCAATTCTGGCATAGGATTTACCTGGGGGAGGTTGTAGATGGGCAAGTTTGAGTCCCAAATCCCTAGGATATCAGCTCCACTAAGGTGCTGGGCTTTCAACTCATTTAGCAACTGAATATTGTATTTAGAGCCTAATGGAAACCAATCCAACATTTGATAATCCATATCTCCCAGAGCTTCCATTCTAACTCCCTATGATGGGTATTGAGAGGCTTGATGTTCAGTGCAATTGGAGTTTCCATGGTCTATTAAGCTTCTGACTTGCAGGGGAACTGGTTGAAGTAAGCAGAACAACACAGAGGTGATTACTTGCAATGAAAGTGTGAATTTCAGGGACCAGAGGGTGAATTGAGCACACAACAATTGAAATACTGTTTAACAGATTGATAAAGAAAAATAGCAGGGCTGACCAGATATTTTCTATGGTGAATTTAGCCAGCAGAGGTTTCTAGCTCACGGTTGCGCGAGCTACCTGTGAATTCAGGTTGTTTCAGTCGAATGCAGGTTTCGTAAACTGTTCGTTGTCTTGCCAGAGGGAAATAGGTGCAGGTTACTGGATACTGGACGGTGAATTCAGTGTTTTTAACACTCCCTTAACAGTTTGTTCGAAGAAATTTGGACAAAAACCAGGTGCAGAGAATAATTTCGAAAAATACCTTGCGGATTGTCACTGATAGTTGCAAATGCAGGTACGGCGGAGGCACCCCTGGTTTCAGAGTTGAACGGTGCAGGTTGGCGCTGGTATGGTCGTCAAATTCATGCAGCAATAACAACAGTCTCTTTCGGCAAAAGTAGAAAAAACGCGAAATTTTGGCTTAAAATAGATTTTTGGCAATATTGGCGCGCTTTTGGGATGACGTCAGCATGACGTCATCAGGTGGGGTCGGAGTCGGATGACGTCAGCATGACGTCACCAGGTGATGTGGCAGGCCCTGGTTGGTCCATGGATGAGCTGAAGTGGCGGACATGTCAGCGTAGGGGTGGACGAATGAGGTGATGCGACGGCGGGGTGGCGGCGACGTGGCTCTGACGTAGGCATGACGTGGGACCAGCAGACCGGGCGGTAATTGCAATAGTGGTTACGGTTTTTCTCGGACCGCTTACGATATGGCCCCGGTTTTGTCAAAGGCCGCTCCGAGAGACTCGAGAGGGTGACGCGTGGCCGAGGACTGACGTAACCCTTCGTCATTTTCTCGGGCGCTAACCGTCGGGCGTGGGGGCCGCTCCGATATCAATGAGGGCCGTCGGATCATATGGGTCCGATCCAACGGTGGACGGAAGGGCGATGTGATCGAAAAATACGGAGGGGGGGCGGTGTTGTGGGGGAAAGTATCCAACTCGGAATGACCCTAACCCACTCTAAGGGTGACAGTTCCTTAGCAACAACTGAAAGCAAAGCTATCTAAAGTTTCTTCTTTATGACATGCAAGAGATAAAAGGGAGAGATCCACTTACCGATGTCTTGCGCAAATGGTCGATCCAATCTCCTTTGTTTGCCGCTTGCTCCCAGCTCCAAGTCTTTTCACGGGCCCCAGCTACACGAGATCCTGCAAATAAGACAAGAAAAGGAAACTACAAGAAGCATGCATTCATAATCGATTCAAGGATTAGCATAAATCAAAGATGCAAGTAAGACAATACACCATTGAAACACATGCGAATAGAAGAACCTCAAATGCTTTATTAATATATGGAAGTAAGGTTCAGGCAGTGATACAACCATGAGAGGTCCAATCCAGCATCACCTTCCCGACGGAGAGAAATCTCTTCTTCACCTCCCTCAAGCAATCACCCAATACTCTCAACTGTAAACCAACAGCGATTCTTTGCACTAAATTCCGCCCTCCAGATCCCATGGGATGAGATCCTTATATAGAGTTTTGGAGTGAAGATAAGTCAGCTTGATGTGTGACTTGTTGTCCTCTTCAACTCCAGTTGTTCTTCAGTCCTTCACTCGGAGTTTCTGTCTTCCACTTGGAGTTTTAGAAGCTCTTAACTCATCATTAGGCGAATCTTATGATCAAGTGTCTTTCTGGAAGCTTCCTGGGCACTGGCACATTGAGAAACAGATTCCTTCGCATGTCAAAGTACGCCCAGCGCAGGTAGCCCTTGTTGCACTTGCAATGCAACGCAGGTACACCATGGAGCTCTTGACATTCAGTGCAGATCCCTAGTGGAGCAGCTGCTCTGATCCAAACTGACCTGTTTTTGAGTGTTTTTCAGTGGAAAACTGATTTGCAGTGCTGTGGTTTGCTGACCTTGTTCCTCTAAGGGTAAGAACAACTTGTTTAGGGACTTTGGATCCCTTAGATTATTGACATTTCATGCTCTATGCTGTAAGGCACAAAAATGTCTATAACAGTTGCCCCCTAAAGTATGAGGTCGTTTATCGGGTGAAATGCTTTATTAGGAGGATCCGAAGTTCATTCAATCGTCGGGAGGTGACCTGTAACAAAATACAATACAATACATTATCTTTTCATACTTTCTTTTCATGATCTAGCTGATGCGGGCATTTCCCATGCTTAGCTTTATAAATACATTTGCTGTACATAAACAGACGATCGTCTGATAATAGACTGATAATTCTCTGCTTTTAATTATCATCCTTTTAGTAGGATGATCATCTGCTGCACATGTCTATGTTTTTATCTCCTGAATATATATCGCAGCCCGGATGGATGAAACTAGATCCGGGGTCTTCAAACTTGTCCGATCTTCACTTTAGTACAAGTCGATCCATGTGAGAATTTCTTGAAGTCGAACATGGAAAGACATCGCTTGATTACCAGTCAATAATGTAAACTGTTAACAAGCGCGAGAGGAATCACCGATAATGATGATGACCCTCAACGTACTGCAGCACAATTCACGTGGTGTGAATATAGGATCTGACGTCGAACACCATGCAAAGTCTCCTGGTCGAAGGTCATTAATGTATACCTATCGCCGGGAGTGAGAAACTTGCCATTGAGGCATGCAAGCTTCAAAGTACTGAGGGGGTGTTCCTAGATCAACTTCTTGGATAATGAGCTGATGTCGACAAGAAGAGATCCGTCAAAGGAGGGCCTTAATGAATCCCACATCAGTGACACGGAACGGAGCTAGTGATGATGGTGAAAACGATCTGTGAAATATGATTCAGGGTGGCGCTCATGGAAGGATGAAAGATGATGTACGGTAGTGGATGGGACCCGGTTGACACTTTCTGAATGACATCTCTTGAACCTATAACGAAACTGATGTGATGGATTGGTAGCATTACCCCATGTATGGATGGTATGGCGAGACCATGGTGAAGGGACCGGTGAATGATAATAACCCAACCCGATAGTTACGGAGGCAAAAGTGTCATGTTCAAGAGCGACTTGCTACCATTAAGCTTTGAGGTTCTTCCCAATTTTTCCCCAGTCATTTCTGACCAGTACCTCTTTATTTTTGTCAAGCTTGAGGAGGATAACATATGCTTGTTCTATAACCTGCCCTTCGGGTAAGCCTATCGCTATGTTTTTACGAACCTAGCGATAGGGAAACTCGTTCTCGTCTAAAGACAAGTTTGTCGCTATCTAACATTTTTAACGAGCCCAGCGACAAAGACAACTCGGTCCTTTTCATTTTTAGAGAGTCTGAAAAGGTACATAAAGTGGACTCCAGGGGTCCTTTTTCGTCATCTAATCCCTTAAGTCCAAAAAAGTATAAAACAATACAGAAGAGATGAATGTTCGATATCTTTATCGAGCCGAACTAGACAAGCGCTCGATCTTTTTGTGCAATAATCCCTCAGGTCCAAAAAGATTAAAATCTAGAGGAGGGATAGCTCTTTCGGTCCTTTTAACGAGCTGGAAGGCCAAAACTCGACAAACTTTTCATTTTTTACGAGTCAGTGAAAAGAGCTCAAAGAAGACTCGTATTTTGAGGAACGAGTGATAAACAGGGATAGCAGCAGATTCCAGGTACAGGTTGGAATTTTCCAATCACGGCAGTATTACAAGGATGGCTAGGTGGAATCACTCTTTGCAGCTGTTCCTCAAAATAGGTAAACAATCAAGTGGATGTGAATGATCGGCCAATTGAAAAGTGGAGGTGACGGTGCACAAACACGACCAAGGCTTTTATGGCTGATGAATTTACGGTCTCAAATGGTTATTTACCGGTTCATTTTTGTGAATGAGCTTGAACTCTGGAGGAAGCCTGCTCATTAGCTTATGTTTATTTTTTAACGAGCATGAATTTCCGCATTAAAACTGCTCGGATCTTGTGTTTATTTTTTAACGAGCATGAACTTTGCCAAAACTGCTCGTTTGATAAGGTCAAACTCATATTTTACCATGACTAGTTTTTCTTTCCCAGAGATAGTACTGTTTCATCAATTGCTGCAACAAACTTGTTAGAAATGGATAACATGAAGTAAAAATACTAATATTTTACTTTGAACTACGTAAAAAGCAATTAAAAGATGTTTTTACCTCTCATTTTACCATTTCATGTGCATTTGGTTTGTTGGAGCTTTGGAGGTGCCTCTTCCTCTCGATTTTTCACCAGCTGATTTCGGGAGATTCTGTGGACGATTTTCAGTGCCGTTTCCACCAGGTAGGAGCTAAACCCTAGCTCTATCTTTTCATGGTCTTATTTCTCAGTTTTATGCTTGTTTTCCTGCCCCCATGAGCCCCTGGGTTTTCTCTAGGGCGCTCTGCCATCAGCGCAGGTGCCCTATATCGAAACCTGCGTTGGGGTTTTCATTTTCAAAGGAAGTTTGCCTCCCAACGCAGGTGAGACCCTTCCCCACCCGCGTTGGGCGCAGAAAACTTCTTGGTTGCATATTTTTTCATGAGAATTTTGCCATTTTCTTTGCTGAGTCAGGGATCTTACTCCTCCTCTTGTTTGTTTTGCAGAGTTTATTGGAGCAGAATGACTCTTACGTGGCGAGAACGAGAGCATGAAGAGGAGGACATGATTGCCCTCCATGATCCTGTTACTGTGAGCGCGTTGCGGAACTGTGGCTTGCTAAAATTCTTCCGTATATCTAGCATGAGGGCACAGATACGTTTACTGCAGTACCTGCTTGATGCTTGGGATCCTGTTAACCAAGTGTTCCAGATTAGGGGCAAGTCCATCCCTTTGACCATAGTGGACATTTACTTCTTGACTGGGTTGTCAAGGCGGGGTGCCCCCATTTCCTTGTCCGGTTCGGCCCGAGGGAGTGATTCCGTGAAAGACTATATCCGTCAGTATTGCAGGGAGGGATCCCAGCCGAGCAGAGACGGTAAGATTTCTATCTGTGATGTTACTGACAGGTCTCTCAGGTCTATTCTGTACACGATTTGTCGGATGGCCGGTAGTGCATCCCCTCATGTTGCCAACAGGTCATATGTGCAGCATGCCCTGGAGTGTCTTCAGCCGAAAGAATTTAACTGGTGTGATGCAGTACTGGTTCAGATGAAAAACCAGTTGACAAAAGTAAAGGACAGGAGACTGAAGAATTTTGGCTTTGGTTCAGTTTTGACTGCCTTCTCTTTGGAGAAGATACCCCTGATGCAACCTCAGTACATTGTCCTCGACTTGCCATCTCCTACTGAGCCACGCATGCAGAGGTGGGTTGACCACATGGCTAGACATGCAGGTCAATCTAAGATTACTTTTACTGATGCCTTCTTTAGGTGGTTCGAGCGGCAGGATATGGCTTTTTCCGAGTATCCATATATTGGCATGGATTTCCGAGGTGATCCGGATTTGGTACTACCGGATGGCGAGCAGTGGGGTGATCTTGGTAAATATTTTGACCTTATCACCGTTTAATGTTTTTAATTTATAATGTCCTTGTGCTTTACTCTATCAAGACTCTAATCAAACTCATGTGTGCATGCAGATGTGGGCCCCATCCGTCCAGCAGTTCGTCCGAGAGTTCCGGCCGCTGCCCCAGTAGGGGAGGCTCCAGGGAGGGCTATTCTTCGTGACCTTGACTTGGCCGAGACTCTTGCTGTTGTGCAGGAACAGGTCGAGGGTATTACCTTCGGGATTCCGGATATATGGATTGACGAGTTGCCTCTGCGATTGCAGCGACATACTGCTGGTGTTCCTAGACGATGGTCTCGTCTTCTGCGCATGATCGCACAGGCCGTGGCATGTTATCATGAGCACCACTAGGCTAGGGTGCCCCCCAGCCATTTTTGAGTTTTGGGGTCGTATGACCGATTTTGTCTTGGTTACAGAACATTATATGTAAACCGTAAACAGTTATATATATTTTTTATTTTCGGGGTTTATTCCAGTTTTTATGTGATCCATGTATGAAACATCGATGATGCTTCTCTTTTTATCAAATTTTCAAATGTCTATCTAACACATAGTTTGCTAATGAGTCGGTTAATGTGTTTAAGTTTCTGGAAATGTGTTGATATTGGATAAAATCAAACTGTCTTTCCAAAATTTTAACTCTTAGGAACTTGCGATAAATAGTTGGATTTCAGACAGAGTAGGTACCTTTGAGCTGTAGTACCACGAGCTGTGAGTCTAGCCTGACGACTAGCCGGCGTATGCCATGGGTGATGGCATCAGAGAGGAGTTCTATCAACGCGATATACTCAGCGATATTATTTGTTGATTGACCAATACGTACCCCCCTGAAACTCACTAACTCGCCGCTTGGGTCAAAAATGGCCCATGCTGCTGAGGATAGGTTCCTCGAACTACGACTCGCCCCGTCAGCATATCCAACCCATGGTTCCAATGGATTTGACATCTGCAATAAGTGTAAAAAGCGGATTACTTAAACCGGAACAAACGCTTTAGCGAAAACAAAAATGTAACAAAAGCATATAGGTTACTATTAGGCATAGTAACGCTTAAGGTACAACCCGTTGCGGGGTTGCGACAGTGGAATTCCGTCATAATCTACCAACTCGTAGGAACCTTTTGCTAACACACTTTTAACAATATAAGGGCCCATCCATAAGGACTTGAATTTCCCAGCTCCCAATTTATCGGATTCTTGGTCATAAAGCAAGACCAAATCACCTTCCGAGAAGACACGGGGTTTGACATTTTTGTCGAACTGCACTTTGACTCATTTCTTATGGGCTTCGTTGGCCAAGGCGGCATCACGACGGGTTTCATCCAACTGGATTAACTCCAAGAAACGAGCTTCTTCTTCTGAGGTTCCGGGGAGGAGATCAATTGCGAGTTTAAGGGACGAAATTTCGCACTGGATTGGTAGGATTGCTTCCAGGCCATATGCCAGTTGAAACGGTGTGAACCCAGTGGCATTCCTTACCGATGTTCGGTAGGCCCACAAGGCCGAGTACAGGATCAAATGCCATCTTCTTTTGTGAACCCCCACCATCCTTTGCAGCATGCGCTTCAGGACTTTGTTGATCGCTTCAACTTGTCTGTTAGCTTGCGGATAGTACGGGGTAGAGCTGTCGTGAGACAATCCTAGTTTGGTAGTTAATTCAACCATCAAGTGATTGCGAAAATGCGATCCATGATCTATTACTATGGCCTGTGGCACGTCGAATCTAGCGACTACATGATTAAAAAAAAATAGGGTTGTTGTTTCACCAGTGTTATCCAATGTAGGCATCGCCTCAGCCCATTTGGTAAAATAGTCAACTGCGACTATAATATACCCATGCCCCCCGGTCGAGGTGGGGTTACATTGCATGAAATCGATGCCCCACTTGGCGAAAGGCCCCACAGCTATTATTGGCTATAAAGGAGCGGGAGGTCTTCTGGTTTTGCTATCAAAAATCTGACATGCATGGCAACTTCTAACTGTTGTTATGCAATCTTTGAACATGGTTGGCCAGAAGTATCCTGCTCGTAAGATTCTTTGTGCTGTAGCATATCCAGATTGATGCCCCCCACAGGTGCCTGAATGACATTCATTTAGGGCTTTTTCGGCTTCCTCATGGGTTAGACACCTTCTCAGGACCGTATCGACACCACGACGGTAAAGCGTATCACCGACGATCATGTAGTCTTTTGCTTGGTATCGAATGCGTTTTTGTTCTGAGTGAGAGGTGTCTGGCCGAAACTTTTGGGTTTGGAGATAAACTATTATATCTCCATACCACTCATCACTTGCTGATATCAGAAACAAACTTTCGTCCACGATCGATTCTTTGAACGTTTCATCGTTGTACGATGACGGGAGATCACATAATAATTCTGCGAAAACTAAAGCTTTCTTTGATTTGGATTTCACAAATTCCAGATCAAACTCTTGAAGGATAGCTATCCACTTTGAATATTTGCCCCCAAGCAACTGTCGCGACAGTATATAAGTCATGGGGTTGCAATCTGACAATACAGTGGTCTTCCTAAAGAGGACATAATGCCGAAATCTTTGAATTGCTTGAACAGCTGCTAATGCCAGCTTTTCAACATGAGAATATCTACTTTCCGTATCATTTAAGTTTTTACTTAAATAATATATAGGGTGTTCAACTCCATCGACTTCTTGAACTAAAACCATCGCAATGGTCATATCTGCTGCAGCCAGATACAGGTTAAAATCCCTTAGATAGTCTGGGGCATACATTAATGATGCTTTGACTAGCGCTTCTTTCAAAGAATCAAAGGAAGTTTGTGCAACCTAGTCCCAGACGAAAGGTACATCCTTTTTCAGGAGACGGGTATAACCTTTAGCAAGTTTTGCGTAATTCGGAATGAACCGCCTCAGAAAGTTTGCTTTCCCTTGGAGTTTCTGAATCTGAAGCAAGTTCGAAGGTGGAGGCAAATTAATGATTGCCTACACCTTGCAAGGGTCGAGACAAATCCCATCCTTGGAGATTATAAAGCCAAGTAAACGACCAGAACTGACGCAAAACACACATTTGTGCGGGTTGAGTCTTATCTTGTAGTGTCGGCATCGTAGAAATATTGCTCTTAAATGATGCGGATGATCAGTTCGCTTTTGCGAATGAGTCGGAAGATCGTCGAGATAAGGTTGAACGATGTTCTTGATGTCATGGAAAGCATAATTCATTGCTCTCTGAAACGTCGCCCCTGCGTTCTTTAAACCAAAGGGTAATTTTCGATAAGCGAAGGTGCCCCACGGACAAATAAATGCAGTCTTTGACTGGTCCTGTGGGCGGATATTAATTTGATTATACCCGGAAAATCCGTCCATAAACGAAAAGATTTCACATCCGGCGCATTCATCAATTATCTGGTCGATGAAGGGTGTAGGGTAGTTGTCCTTTGGACAAGCTTGATTTACATCCCTATAATCGACGCACCTGGGGTGCACCTGCCGAAGCCGTTGTCTTACTGGTTTGACATCAGGATACATCTTAATTTCATGTTCAACGATACTCGAGTCAATGCCTGGCATTTCATCATATGACCAAACAAAGACATCTCTAAATTCGCGGAAAAGAGCTTTATATATTTCTTGTTCTGAAGGGGAACAACCTTTGCCAACATAAATATTCTCTACAATATCTGTTTTGGTCGAGATATTTATGGCTATAGTCTCTTCTATATTAGATAGGTTTCTCTCGGAATCCACTGTATTTACAGTATTTGTTAGGAATTCAAATACTGAAGGGTGATACAGGTCGCCTTGAGTATCTTCCTTAGGAAGGGAACGATGGTGGTTATCATCCCATGGTGCCCCCTCAATCCACATTGATTGCAGGATTCCTTCGTCACTTGCATGCACTCGTGACCAAGGATCCAAAGGGGTTCCACATTCTCCTGACCTATCTACCCAAACGCTTGACGAGCATTGATTTGGGCTCGCCTCCCATGCCTGAAACATTGATTGCTACAATATTTCGATTGGGCTTGGGTGTAACACCATTGCCCGATCCATGACGACTTTGTCTTTTGCGACCTTCGTGGAAGATATCATGTTGCAGGTAGCCACCAATGGTACATTTCCTATGTACATATGATTTGGTAGCGAGAAAGTCCCCATCATCGTGGGGTCTTTCAACAAGCCTACTCCTATATCTTGAATTGAATGGTCGCTTTCATGGATCATGGGAATGCTTCCCGTAACTTGTGAACCATTAAGGAGGAAGTTCTGTTGGTCGACGACCGTAATCCCTCCTTCAAACGGGAATGCGATCTTCCTAAAATAAGTCGACACTACAGCTGCCATGGCATAGATCCATGGTCTTCCCAGTAGGATGTTGTAATCCAGATTTCCATCTATGACTTCAACATCAATCTCTACTGTTTTTCCACCTAGTTCAACTTTCAAGTTACTTAGGATACCGTAAGGGGTATATGTCCTACCGTCGAAAGCCTTTAGTGTTGTCGAAGATCTCGACAAGGTTGGTGACCCTAGC
Organism: Pinus tabuliformis; assembly: GCA_031772625.1. NCBI lineage: Eukaryota > Viridiplantae > Streptophyta > Pinopsida > Pinales > Pinaceae > Pinus > Pinus tabuliformis. The sequence continues at coordinate 1,878,609,485 of CM062818.1, forward strand.
GTTTTCCAGCAGCTCATTGACATAATACATGTCGATGCCCCCTCGTCAATAATTGTTCTGTGAACAGTTTTGTTGAGGGCCTTCACTTGAATAAGGAAAGCTAGTTGAGCTGGTAACTGAGGGTCATACCCTTTGTGATCAAAGGACACAAGATTGGAATCCTTAGGATCAACCCCCCCTATTGCCGATAACAATGCCTGCCTTTGGGATGGACAATTTTGTAGTACTTCTAGAGTCGACATAGCGGATGGCGATTGAGCCAAATCTTCTACTATGTTATAATGCTGCGCCGCTCTGGCACGAGGATTAAACGTCGACTTGTGTACTACACCCTTAGGTGGTTTTATCGTTAATTCTGGCATTATGGGTGGGACAACTTCTGTCGAAGTTGTTGTCGAACTACTAGGTTGATCTTTACCTTTTTCGTTTGACAGTTGCGGATTCCCATAATCTTTGCTCCTTGTCGAAATCAAAGCATCATTTTGCTGCTTAGAGATCGACAACATCAGCACTTGCGACGGGGAAGCATTTCCACTATCAACCATATTTTGTCCTAGGTTGGGAAACGGGTCAGTCAACACAGCTAGGTTCTTTGGAATTTTAAAGAATCTCTTAAGCTCAGCTTTGTATGGACAATCTTGTGTCCAATGATCCTCGTCACATATAAAACATGGACCAGGTGGCTTCCCTTTCTGTTTCCCTTTCCTAGGAGAGCTTGAAGAAGTTTTTTCAGGTGACGGATCATCCTGTTGCTTCTTCTTCCCTTTGTTTTGTTTCTTCTTGCTTCCTGGTTGATTGGTTTCTTTGCCTTTATCTGTTGATATGGCATTTACTTCCGAAGCAAGAATCTCTTCATGGGCATTTCGATCTGAAGTCTTACGGGCTTTCTGAGGTGAAGCCTTTCTCGACTTCGCGCTTGCAGTGCCAATCACGCCATCTCCGACATGAGAGTCAATATTCGATTTAGGAGGGGGAGGAATTGAAAATTCAGGTCTGGGGGCATCAGGTATTTTGTCATAGAGCGTGCCAGACTGAGTATATACTAAGTCTAAATATTGAGCACGAGCAATGACTTGCTCCTCTGTTACGACCCCCCCTTTGGCCACATCTTCCGTTATAGCCGGAAGTAATGACTTTATAAACCATTCAGCTAATAGCTGATCAGGAACGTATGTTTTCACCATCCTAAGACGGCGAAGCCACTCATGTATATGATCAGATATGTGAGTAGCTGTCGTCTGTTTGAAGTTGGTCAATATCTCGGTTCCTGTTTCATACCTGATAGGTAATTGAAAATGGGTTAAGAAAGTCGTGGCTAGGGAGCTGAAATTGTCGAAAGAGGCTCTTGGCAATTCTATATACCATTTGGCCGCCGGACCTGTCAATGTCCTCTAGAAGAGGCGAAGTCTTATCGAATCATCGTTCAGAGTGTTCGATGAACACCATAGATGAAAGGTCATGACGTGATTCGACGGGTCTTCGCCTGGATTTCCATTGAATTTAGGAATGTCGGAGGGAATTTTGTGAGGAATCGCTGGCCACCAAGGGGCATAAGCAATCGGATCATTTGTCAATCGATGTAAATCGGGTAACTCCAAAGTTGCCACGAATGGCAGCTGTTGACTCAGGTTAGGTGAAGCGTACCCAGGATACGATGGAATCGCCTGAGAAGTTGGTCTTTGCATACCAAAATAATGTAATTGATGCTGATATGATTGATACGGTTGATGGACTACTCCACCATAGAGTGGTTGGTTTTGACCGTATTGTAGGTACGGTTGTCCATTTTTCGCAAAAATTTGCTGCTCGGTACCTTGGTACACTTGCTGGAACTGCGGTTGTTGATACTGCACCAACCATGGTTGCGATACCATTGGTTGTTGTGCGATGCTTACTACTGGGCCAAGATGAGGGGTAAGGGTACCCGTTTGTGCTTGTGTCGCCCCGCCAGTCGGCGATTGTGGTTGGGTTGCAGGGTCAAAGGGTTGTTGCATTACAACCTGAGAAAACTGAGGTTGACATGCAACAGGTATCGTTTGAACTTGCGACACAGTCACAATTGCTGGTGTCATCGGGATGTTCGTCACAGGCATCTGTTGTTGCATAGAATACACAACTCTTGGTTGCTGGGGTAGCATAGGTATCCAACCACTTGTAGTTATTCCAGTATAACCTGAGTATGGTTGTGAGCTCCCGTATGGGTAACCTCCCGGAGGGGGTAATGAAAAAGCATATTGCCCCCCATACGGTGGTGGTCCGGAACCGAGAGGATTTATTACACCTCGAGGACCGGATTGCCCAAACTGATTTCTGAAAGGATCAATCTGTTGAGTTCCAACATAGGAGTTACCGGGTATTATCCCGGGAGAACAAACAGGAACAGACCATACTGTCATCATGGCCCCCGAAGGGACCCCCTCCAGCTGTTGAGAGTTAGGGACAGATGGTATGCCGGAAAACATTGTCGGAATGACTGCAGGGAGTTCTGTCGTCGCTGTGTCATTTGGCACAGTCCTAGATGTTGACGGTTGTTCAGACATTTTGAGTCTATCCAATAGATTGCCTAGCGATTCTTCAGGAACTTCTCTGGGTGATAGGCTAGCTTCTGATGCAGTAGGAAGTAGAGCGATCCCTGCTCCAAAATGTGTTGGAGTAGTTGCTTGCGGATCTTCTACAATTTCCTCTATTGCGATCAGACCGGGTGGAAGAGGAAGACCGTCAGGTCCGTAGAATATTTCTGGTGCCGAAGAAGGGGTTGTTTCGACAGCGACAGTTGTTTGAGGAGCAAGACTCTCTGAACCGATGACTGATGGAACCGATTCAGTAACACAAGTATTTGCTCTCAGACTAGGATCAGTGTTACTGTCCTTCTGGGGCTGTTGAACTTCTTCAATAGGGGCAGGGTTTCCAGAAATGTTTGGAGTAACCGGAACCTCAGATGTCGTCGGAACACTTGTTCTAACTTTGACAGGAGATTTGGAACCAGTTGAACGAGGTCACTTTGCCTGGGTTGTTTTTGATTCCGGGGACAAAGACGTTTGTCTCGTGTTCCTCCTCGAACGACGGTTCATCGATTGACTTTCTTCCACGATTGCGGATTACTTGATCAACCAACAATGCACAGGGTAAAATGTGTTTTCGAATTGAATTAATTTTAGACGCTTTTAAGACACAACTTGATTTTTCACTTTTTAAGAGTCGAGAAAAAGCTAAAGATGACTCTAGTCTCCTTCGATGTATTAACGAGCCCGAAGTGACAAATGCTCGTATGGACTTTTTCAGTTATAGAGTTTGAAAAAGGCCAAAAGAAACTACTCTGGAGTTCTAGGCAAGGGTGTGCCAAACCTTTCGCGAAACCACAGAATACGTTTTACGGTACGAGTGGTCGATCTTCGTGAATGCTGTGTTCACTGCATCGCGATCAGTAGGGCGGCCGACACGGCTTCCTATGGATAAAGGCTTTGTTCCTATAGGGGTTCCCCAACATACGCGACGGTACGCGGGGGCACAAGTCCGTATTAGTGCTATCGTCCCTCAGGAGGAATCACCCACCTTTGTAGAGATCGACAGTCACTATGTTTAACGACGCCGGTTCACGTCTCTACCTAGACCTCTACTGTGTTTCGTTATGTTTCAAAGCGTTGTTAGATAAATTCAGTTCTTTTTAGGTTGATCTTGCTTAGCAGTTTGCCTTTATGGATCACCACGTTATGTATGATACAACTCCTAAATGCAGTCTAAGAATGATAAGCAAGCTTTTTCAATTCTTTCAACTTATGAAAACCTTAACTACTGAAGGAAAAAAAAGACATCATCTTTTCAAACAGATCATAGAGCACACACTGATGCACTTTTCCTAAATCGACATGCAAACTGTCAAAATGCACATGCACGATGCAAGTATTTCTTTTCTTCTCTCTTAATGTTGGTGTATTACAAAAAGAAAGCGGTTGTATAATTTCGAATTCAATTTCAAGCGAAAGCAAACAAGTGTTTGTCCAATAATCAAAAGAACACCTTAAGATTCACTCGTTTCAACACAAGAAATACTGAAATTCGAACCATATAACGAAAGCAAATGCTCAAGCAGCTATGAACAACAATAAACTAGCTCTTAGAATCACAACAACACTTTCTCATAGGTCTAGATCCAAGAGGTCATAGCAAGACTAGTTCACTTTCGCTATGGGAAACTGTGAATGACAGCAAGAAATAAAATAAGAACAATCACGGTTTCTTCATACAACTGAGGTGGAATGAAGGCAAAGAGAAGTGGTTTCAGCTGGGTATACAGGTTGACAACAGGCTGCAAAAATAATACTGAAAACTGGGCAACAGACAGTGGGGAATCCCAGCTGCACAAGGCAAAACTGGATCAGCGCAGGTGCTGCACTGTCAATCTGAGATGCAGCGCAGGTAGCCCCTTCGGGACCTACGTTGCAGTGCAGGTAGCCTTTGTTGCAGCTGCACTGATGAGACAACTCTCGTCTCTCTCAGATTCTGGGTCACAGTTTGCTAAAAAATCAATGGTTTTTGGCCAAATCAGAGGCTGTCAGTCAAGTATACACTAGAGGATGATTAAAGGAAGATGAACACTATCATAAAGAGCTAAAAAGTGTCCTTGTGGATCAGCTCTTCAAATCATAAACATGCCCAGCACTGGGCTAGAGTAGCTGCCCTCTACTTTGCATTTGAAGGACTCGAATGCAGTTAGATTCGGTACTCCTTTGTTTAAGAAATGAATAGCAAGAAACACAAGCTACCAACAAGACACGATCCCTAGCGGAGTCGCCAGTCTGTTGTGGGGGAAAGTATCCAACTCGGAATGACCCTAACCCACTCTAAGGGTGACAGTTCCTTAGCAACAGCTGAAAGCAAAGCTATCTAAAGTTTCTTCTTTATGACATGCAAGAGATAAAAGGGAGAGATCCACTTACCGATGTCTTGCGCAAATGGTCGATCCAATCTCCTTTGTTTGCCGCTTGCTCCCAGCTCCAAGTCTTTTCACGGGCCCCAGCTACACGAGATCCTGCAAATAAGAAAAGAAAAGGAAACTACAAGAAGCATGCATTCATAATCGATTCAAGGATTAGCATAAATCAAAGACGCAAGTAAGACAATACACCATTGAAACACATGCGAATAGAAGAACCTCAAATGCTTTATTAATATATGGAAGTAAGGTTCAGGCGGTGATACAACCATGAGAGGTCCAATCCAGCATCACCTTCCCGACGGAGAGAAATCTCTTCTTCACCTCCCTCAAGCAATCACCCAATACTCTCAACTGTAAACCAACAGCGATTCTTTGCACTAAATTCCGCCCTCGAGATCCCATGGGATGAGATCCTTATATAGAGTTTTGGAGTGAAGATAAGTCAGCTTGATGTGTGACTTGTTGTCCTCTTCAACTCCAGTAGTTCTTCAGTCCTTCACTCGGAGTTTCTGTCTTCCACTTGGAGTTTTAGAAGCTCTTAACTCATCATTAGGCGAATCTTATGATCAAGTGTCTTTCTGGAAGCTTCCTGGGCACTGGCACATTGAGAAACAGATTCCTCCACATGTCAAAGTACGCCCAGCGCAGGTAGCCCTTGTTGCACTTGCAATGCAGCGCAGGTACACCATGGAGCTCTTGACATTCAGCGCAGATCCCTAGTGGAGCAGCTGCTTTGATCCAAACTGACCTGTTTTTGAGTGTTTTTCAGTGGAGAACTGATTTGCAGTGCTGTGGTTTGCTGACCTTGTTCCTCTAAGGGTAAGAACAACTTGTTTAGGGACTTTGGATCCCTTAGATTATTGACATTTCATGCTCTATGCTGTAAGGCACAAAAATGTCTATAACAGGCGGGTTTAAGTTTTTATTTGTTTTGGAATATGCGCCCGGCGGAAAACATTAGGATATGGGTTTTTGTAAGGTTTTCAATGTATTTTGGAAAATCAAATATATGCGTCGAAACTTTGGAAAAGTGGTAAAAGGTGGGTTTTTGGGTTTTTTCATAATTTCAAAGGGGTTATGGGTAGGAGGGGTTTTTACAAGGTTTTTCTTTACAATCAAAGGCTTAATGGGTGGAATGACTTCAAAGAAGGGAGAGGGGTAAGGTTTAGGTTCATCAAAGCGACCAGATGCCAATTTGATCCCTGACAGAGGATTTATTGGCTATAATGCCAAGGGGAGGGATATTTATACAAAATTTGGGGTTTATACACCATGGTGTTAATAATAGTAGGGGAAAGGTATCATAGGGGATTTACATAGTAGAGTTAGAGTTAATATGGGGGAAAATGTGAATGAAGGGGAAAATCACTAAGTTTATTTGAAACTTACTTAGTTTAGGGAGTAGATCAAAATGAAAAGAGTTTTAGACAAGGAATGTGGCTTCTGAAAATATTAAGAACCACCATGAAACCATAATCTCTCCCATGAATCTCAGCTGATGAAGGAGTGTTAGTAATGAAATGGAAAGGGGAAGAAGGGAGGTTAGACATGCTTCTTGCTTGCTGCAACTTGATGAAGGATGACACCTTCTCAATTCATTGATTTTTATTTGGTAAACAAAGTTAGCACACATGCAATTTATAAGAAATGACCCTTCTGCAACCCCAACTGCCTACCCATCTATTTGCCTAGCATTTTTTATTTCTTCTTGGAGGGTGCACTTGGACTTGCAGACCCTTACTTGCCTTTTCTTTTCTTTGGCTTTTTCTTTTGTTTTTCTATCTACTTCTACCCTTATTTCTTCCAAGGTCCCAGATTAAGCTGTTGGGAGCCTTTTTTCTCTACCTAAACTACTTGTCTGCCAAGATTAAATAGTTTGGACAGACTCCTTTCTCTATTCTACAACTGAAAATTTAAAACATGACATGATCCAGATTAGACTGTTGGACCATCCATCAAAATTTGAGTCCATACCAAGCTATAAGAACAGATTGGATTCTCTTGGAAATATGTGATCTTTGAATCATCAAAGCAGAGCATATTTGGACCTTTTCATAGCCAATCATGAAATATGAAACCTATTGGTATAGGTAGCTAACAGTGGCTCCACATGGGGGTGGTGTTTCATTTGAAAGACCAAGAATAGCAGGTCAGATTGCCTTGCTCCTTGACTGCTCTTGCCAACCTTGAAGTTTGATGCTTTAAAAAATGCCAAAATTGTGTGCTTCTCTTCTTGGTGGACTTCTGATTGTATTTACCTTTCGCTGGTAGTTTAGGAAAACTTTGAGAAATTGCATTTCTACATGTTGATAGAAAATAATATATACATCTGGATATGTACAAGAAAAACTCAGGGTGTACTTATGGGTGATATTCAAAATAGTGCTTCAACATCCTGCCATTCACAGGGCCTTCATCCAAATCAGTTTCATTGAGACTCCTAAGGAAATAAGTGTTGTTTCCTTGTACTGCTTGGACAACAAATGGTCCTCTCCAAAGGGAATCAAATTTTCCATGTTTTCCCTTATCCTCTCTTCTTGAATCCCACTTGAGGACTTTGTCACCAATGTTGAAATCTTTTGCCTTAGTTCTTCTATCAAAGGCCTTCTTTAATTTTTCTTGTAGAACTTGAACTCTGCTGAAAACTTGGTCTCTAGTTTGCTGTAAACATATGATTTGATTGATTCTTCTTTGCATATCATTTGGTTCAGCTTGGCTTTCTTGAAGAAGTTTCATAACAGGCACTCCTAGTGATGAAGGAAACTTGGCCTCTAATCCATAAACCAACTCATATGGGCTGGTCCCAATTGATCTTTTGGTTGTTAGTCTATCTGCCCATAGGGCATTCACAAGCTTCTTATGCCAATTCCTCTTGTTCTCTTCTAGCACTTTCTTTATGATGTTTACCAGAATTTTATTTGATGACTCAGCAAGGCCATTACCTTGGGGATAGTATGCAGTAGAATGGCCCAAGGTGATGTGAAATTTATGGCAGAAGTTCACCATTTTCTTGGATCTGAAAGCAGCAGCATTGTCTGTTATTATTTTGTCAGGATAGCCAAATCTAGCCAATATGTTGTTCTCCAAGAACTGAATGATAGTGGAATCATTTGCTTGTCTGCATGGAACAGCTTCAATCCACTTGGTGAAGTAGTCAGTGGCTGTCAAGATCCATCTATGTTGGCCTGAGGATGAGGGGTGAATTTCCCCAATGAAATCCAAGCCCCATTGTTGAAAAGGTCTTTCTGTTGCAATAGGCCTCAAGGGAAGTGGCAGCAACTGTCTCTTTCCCTCAAAAACTTGACATTTATGACATGAGGTGGTGAATTTCTTCACATCAGAGAATATGGTGGGCCAGCAGTACCCAGCCCTTAGTATTTTATCCACAGTGGACTTCCAGTACAAGTGTCCACCACAGTCACCTGCATGAAATTCCTTTATGATATTGTCAGTTTCATTCTCAATTAGGCAGTTTAGCAATATTCCTTCATGGTTTTTCCACAATAAATTTCCATCCATAACACAAAATTTAGAAGCTTTCATTTTTAAAAACCTACATTTAGTTCTGGACAATCCTGGGGGAGCACACAGGTTTTACAATACATAACATATATCAGAGTACCAAGGGGATTGTTCAAAGTCTACATTGATCTTTGGAGTCGCTAGCTCCGGTTCACTGTCCAGCTGGTTAATGTCTAAGGCTTGGAAATTTGATTCTGTCATTAATTTGGCCAAGCCTTGCCCTTTTATTAGTTTTGTAGGTTTTATCTCAATGTCAAATTCCAAGATGTTGGCAATCCACTTTCCTCTTCTGCCTTCTAAATTTTCTTGGGTGAGAATGTCTTTGACAATAGGACTTGGCACATATGCAACAAAATGGGAATAAAGGATATAAATCCTAAAGTCTTTAATGGCTTTGACCATAGCATAAGCTTGCTTTTCCATGATTTGATACTTTAAAGGTGCATCTCTAAGAGCTTTGCTAAAGAAAGCAATTGGCTTCTCATTTCCTTGGTCATCTTTTTGCAATAAAACAACAGCAATAGTATGCTGGGAGGCAAAAGAGAAAATGATAAAGTCCCTGTCAAATTGAGGATTGGTCAAGACTGGGGTTTGGGTAAGGGCCAGTTTTATACCTTCAAAGGCCTGATTGGCTTCAACAGTCCATTTTAATTTTGAATCTTTCTTTAGCATGTTATTTAATAATCTGATTAGTTCTGCTAAGTTTGGTATAAACCTTCTTAAGAAATTGATTTTTCCCAAGAATCCTTGCAACTCTTTGACATTTCTTGGATGGGACATTTGTAGGATAGCCTGTATCCTATCTGGGTCAATTCTAATGCCATCTTTAGAAATGATGTGGCCCAATAGTTTACCTTCTTCTAAACCAAATAGGGATTTCTTGGGATTCAAGGAAATTCCATATTTTCTGCATTTTAGGAAGATCTGTCTCAAATGTTTTATATGTTCTTGGTCTGATTTTGAGAAAGGTGTAAGGTCATCTAGGTAAATGACTAAAAAGTCATGAATCTCTTTAGAAAAAGCAATATCCATTGCTCTTTGAAAAGTTGCCCCTGCATTTTTCAATCCAAAAGGCATCTTTACATATTTGAAAGTTCCCCATGGGGTAGTGAATGATGTTTTATCTTGATCATCAGGGTGCACCAGGATTTGATTGAAGCCTGAAAATCCATCCAGTAATGAGATCCTTGAGGCCCCTACCACCCTTTGGAGAATGTGGTCCATCTTGGGTAAGGGGTAGTTGTCTTTGAGGGATACTTGGTTCGATTCCTTAAGTCCACACACAGCCTAATTTCACCAGTCTTCTTTCTTGTAGGGACTAAGTTGGAGATCCATTCAGAGAATCTGATTGGTGCTATGATGCCAGCCTTGAACATTTTCTGTACCTCTTGTTCCATCGCTGGGAGAAGCATAGGATTGATTCTCCTCAATTTTTGTTTAAAGGGCTTTTGATCAGGTTTAAGAGGGATTGTGTGCTGGATAACAGAGGTGTCATAGGACTTTAGGTCCTCATAACTCCATGCAAAGACATCCTGGAACTCTTTAAAGAGGTCAATGTATTTAGGCTTTTGGTCAGGAGGTAAAGAAGCAGACAATTCAATTATTTTAGGTTTGTCAATTGTACCTATGTTGCATTCTTCAATGGCTGCATTTAAGGGCTGCATTTTTGGTTTTCTGGGGATATCATTTGAATCAAAGATGTCCTCTAGTGGGGTTAGGCCTGTTGGTAGAAAATTGTCTTTCAGCTCTATGATTTCAGTTTCAGCATTGGCCACTTCCTCACCATTGATTGATTGAATTTGCTGAATGTTGTCTTTGTTGAAAATAGTTGGATTCAGCATTTGTTTTGCTGTTCTAGGTGATATTGGGTGAGTAATCTGTTGAAACTGTATTTGTGATGGACTTGCTCCATCAAGTATTTGTGATTGACTTGTTGTATCAAGTATTTGTGATTGACTTGCTGTATCAGTGTCAATATTTAATCCTGCAAATTCCTGTTGTAGAGTTAAAAAATGGTTTATTTGCTTGTCATCCTCAAATACTTGCCAATCATTAACATTGTTTGGAATGGAGGGTCTGTGTTTTACCTCAGCTGTAAAACAATGATGGGGCTCAAAAGGCAGCTTGCAGGTACTTGCAAAGGTAGCCAAACTATGAGCGTGCAGATTGTGGGTTCTAGGAATTTTAGTGATTTGGAATTCAGAGAAAAAGTTTAGTATCTCAGCAACAGCAGACCTATAAGTCCTTAGTCTTTTGTCATTGGTGACAAAATTTCCCTTCACTTGTTGGATAACTAAATCTGAATCACCCATGATTGAAACCCTTGCAGCTTGTAAGAACTTTACTAACTTGAGGCCTAGTAAAAGAGCTTCATATTCTGCCATGTTGTTAGTACATCTGAAATTCAATCTATAGGCTCTGCCTTCTGCATGACTATTTTCTTTATTGTGTACCCAAACTCTAGATCCTGCCCCTAATTTGTTGACTGAGCCATCAAATTCAAGGAACCATAGAATATCCTGTTGGGAAGGAGATTTAATGATCTGTTCATGGGCTGGACATGTGAGTAGAAGTTGTGGTTTTTCATCTAGCTTGTCTTCTAGGACAGTTTTATCATTTGATTGGGCATGCTTGATATTTTGAACATCGGCAGTATTTAGTGTTTGATTGACTATTGTCTCATGGGTGATAATTCTTTCATTTGAGTCTTCCTCTTGTATGAGTATCTTGGTGTCAACCTCACCTTTTAAGAGAGTTGTGTTGTTATTGAAGAGAATATATGAGTCTATGTCTGAATGGACAGCATATATGGGAAAGTTTTGAGGCTTTTCTTCACTGCTGACCATGTATTTCATGATTGTTTCTCTGTACAGTCTTTTTGGTTGCCCAAAAACAGAGATGGTGGCATATGACATGTCTAATTGTAGGGAACCTTGGAGTTTAGCTCCCCATGATCTTGATAACAACATCCCATACTTAGGTGGGATATCAGCAACTACCACATCCATTAGGATTTTCTTGTTTGGGTATTGAACCAAAGACACACATAAATCTTTTATGAGACCTAGACACTTGACTTGGCTGGAGTCAAAGGAAAACAGGTCCTTGTATGGTCTTGTTATGTCTAGATTCAATCTTTCCATGACTGCTTTTGGCATGAGATTGTGAGAGGAACCTGAGTCAAACATTGCATTATGTAATATTTTATCATGAATATGTAAACTGACATAGAAAGGTAATACCCCTGTGACTACCGTTTTTCCATCCACCTCTGGGCCGAACAGTAATTCTGGGGTGTCATCCAGCACAATGACATCATCTTTATTGCTAGTGAGTTGAAGGGACTTCTTGATCTGTAGTTTATAGATGTCATGCTTGGCTAGTTCTAAGAGAGGAATAGCTATCTTTATTTTGCCAATTTCAGTTTCTAAGTCAAAGGGTTTTTCAGATTGGGCCTTGGGGTTATAGGTGACAGTCCTTTCCTTGTTCATTAAATCTTCTTCTTGATTTTTATCTTGACTTTGGGACTTGCCTCTTTTACTCATCTCTTGGGGAGTAACATTTAAATTAGGATGAGAAGGTGAAGTGGCCACGGGCTGTTGTTTTGAGGACAGTGGTTCAGTGATCTCTTCAATAATCACTTCTTCTGCAGGTGAATTTGTTTTGTCATTAGGTTCTATGACTATGACTCTTTCAAGCTGCTGATTATCCTTTATCTTTTCAGGCTGGTTTACATTCACAGTTCTGCTCCTCAGCTTGTATTGTTTATGGACTTCATAAACAGCAGTATCATAGCCTTGTTTGAAGTCAAAGGATTCACCTGATTTAGTTTGGAACAGTTTGATTTCATCATCCTCATGATCTTCTTGTGTTAAGAAAACTTGACTTTCACCATCTAGACCCATTAAATTAATCTCAGGATCTTCATTGGGCTCTATTGATGTGGAAGTTTCTGCATAATTTTCTTGGAAAGGGGGTCTTATGTCTTGGTCAGCACTGGTCTTGCCAACATTTGGGTTTTGAGTTCTCCTAAAATTTGGATTCCTAAGAGGGTTGTTTTGTGGTGGTTCCCATGATGATTTTCTTTCAACCGATTCCACTCTGTCCCCTAATCTTTTCATTCCATTGAGTATTGCATCCAGCTTTTGATCAAAGGCAGAGGGTTCCTCTTTGAAAGCAGTCCTCTTTTCCAACCTTGCCCTGTTTCTTTTGGCAATTAGGTTGGCTTCCACTGTGACAGCAACCCTTTGGGCCTCTGCAAGGGATTGAGGATCTCTTTCCTTCAACTGATAGGCCATGTCAGGGTCAAAACCATCAGGGAATTTGTACAAGGCTAAATCAGGAGGAGGTCTTAAATTTTGTGGAATCGCGTTATATACATTGTTAAATCTTGCACAATACTCCAAAACAGTCTCTTGGGGACCTCTTTTGATAGTGTCATATTCCCCAAGTATGTGCAGAGGATCTTTTTTCTTCTCCCATCTACTAGTAAAGGCTTGATACAGTTCATCAGGAGTTGTGATGGAATTTGCATTGAGGGATCTAAGCCAAGTTCTTACATCTCCAGTTAGGCTTTGAACAAACATCCTCATTCTGACACTGTCATCATCTATTTCAAAGGTCTCAAAATGGTCTTGCATCCTCTTAGCATGCTGGACAGCTGTCAGAGGGCCATTGGAGTCAAAATATGAGATTTTGGTTTGGTAATCTTGGGGTAGAGCTGCAGCATTAGCTGGTATTTGCAAGGGTGCATATCTGTTAGCCATATTTACAGGGTTTAGAGGATTAACAGGGGCAGCTGGGATAATAGGAACAGTGGGTACTACAGGGGTGATAGGCAAGGGTGAACCTAGAGTGTTGGTCAAGGGGATATGTGCAGTGGATGAAGATGTGAGAGGAGGACTTTGAGATGTGGATGGTGAACTAGGGGAATTAGGGGTAGACCGGAAGAAGACCTTGCATGGGGTAGAGATAAGGCTGGGATGATGTGAATCTGAGGTTAAATCAGCAGGCTGCTCCTGCCTTTGCTGCCTCCTAATGTTTCTAGGGATGGTATTTGGATTATCAACAATGATGGGTGGATTAGGGTCTGGATTTGCCCTAGTATGCCGTGGATTTTTCTTGGGAGCCAGCTTCTAACTGTTTTTTGGATTTTATAGGAAGTTTTTATATCTTCAAGGACTGGATAAAGATTTTGGAATGGCCATATATATTTCAAAGCTGAGATGAAGATTCACTGAAAGAGCTCTTCCCTAAAATTGTCAATGTTACACAGAAACAGTTTTGAAGGCCTCCTGACTTGTTTCGGGCTTGATTTCAAGCTTTGAAGGATGTATAGAAATTGGAAAATCCTAAGAGTCCCCAGTGGAGTCGCCAATTATGTTAACACCCAGGTTGTTCCCTTTGACTCTAAGGGAATACGGCCGGGGTAACCACTAACCAATCTTTGGATTACAGTGCCTAGCCACACTGTAATCAGAGAGGGCTCTCTCTTTATAATTTGTCTCTGTTCTATGGAGATTTTAGGCTAGCTATGAAATGAGGGTGCTTAGTTTTATGCTTTGGTTGAGGGATACCTTTCTGTACTTGAAGTGTGCAATCTGCAGATGAGTTTATTTCATTGGGAAATGGAGTCTGTGGCTACAAGTGTTTAGAAACCTTGAGGTGATTTGCTGAAATTACAGGGCCATTTAAATATTTCATATAACAAAGTTAGATTGTGATGGTGACATGTGAACAACCAGTGAAAAGCATTCAAGAATTTTCCACTAAGCTGGGGTGTGGGAAGGAGATAGATGCCTCAGGAGCAGACTTGAATTCCTGAGAATATTTATCACAGTGAGAGATATAGCTTGAAAGTGTAGCAATTAAGAATTACACCTTATTTACTCTATCTGAAGAAAACATTTATAACAGCTTAGATTGAGTTCAGGGTAATCTGTGATTAAATCCTGGAACTATTTTTTTACTTTGCTATTAAGTGTAAAACTCAGCAACATGAAAGAACATGAAAGACTAGAAAACATATAACACAGAGGTTAAAAGAAGACTTATTGTGCTATGAAACATGGAGGAATCCTGTAACAATCAGCCAACCACCACAGTGCATCAAGGGACACAGAGCTTTGGAAATTCCATCCACCCTTTGTATTATTTCTCTGAGAGTTGTACAGCAACAGAAGTATAGAAATGAAATCAACAACAACCCCTTGCAAACTCATGCGAAGGGGACTTTATAGAAATGTTTATACAAAATATCTCAGGCATTGAGTCATCTGAGAGAGAAATATCTTCATTACTTCGTACAGGAAAGTAGAAAAGAAGTTATTACAGCTTTGAATGTAGCACAACTGCTCTTTAAGTCTGTCAGAGGATATTTTGATCTTTGGAGGTCCGTGAGTCGGTTGAACCGCTTTGCTTTAATGCTGGAAAATGTGTCTTTACGTTTGCTGCGCTGTATTTTCTCGGCCCTGCCACCTGTGACTGTGCTTGTTGCTGTGGTGACCGAATAGCCCTGCTGAGTTGGCTCAGCCTTTCATCTTTGCTCTGTATGCTTATCTACCAAAATTTTCCCTGTGTATGATCACTTATATATTGGACAAAACATAACATTACAGGTTCTGGCTTGATAATATTATCTGTGTCAATTTATTCCAGACTTCCTGTGTGGGCAATTGGTGCTTGACAATTGCCTCTATGGTTTCATCTGCTTCTGTATATTTATAGAAATTTGGAGGCACATCGAACAGATGATTGATCTCGTTCATGATAAAAAACAGGTTTTCCACCCTATTATATAGAGTCTGCCCTGATGCTGGCCCTGATTCTGCTGAAGTGCTGGGCTGTCCTGCAATTTGACTTGCAGCAAAGGCATTGACCCTTTTAGCATAGTTTTCATGGGTAAGCAGTCTTCCCACACTGCTTAGTAGGCTGGGGAGGCCTCTGTTTTGCAATACCTGAAACCTGTCCATGAACTTGTTGATTTCGGTCTGCATGTCTTGGGTTCTCCTTTCTAATGTTCCAACCAGGTTTCTTAATGTCAGGACCCTTTTAACCATTGAGATTGTCTCAGTCTTGTGAGCAATTCCCATGGTGGTCAGTTGAGAGCTTGTCCTGTTATTCAATATGTTGATCATCCTATTGGCAGCATCAGGCATGTTGCCAAGGCTTGCTCTTGCTCTGTGTATTTCCCTATTTGCCTTTGTAATGAGTACTGACTGTTCACCTATGGTCTAAATGAACTGCCACTGATCAGTAATGGACTGGCCAATATTGGCCCAAAGGACTGTTTTGAGCTCTGCTGTCACCTTATCTAGTGTGAGCTCTTTCTCAAGCTCAGTTATTCTCTTTCCTTCTCAGCCACATTCTGTTTGCTCTTGTCATATCTTTCATTTACTTTAGCCAAAGATTCTTTGGCTTGATTAAGCTCTAACATTTGAGCTTCCAGGACTTGAATTTCATTTTGAAGCTTCTGCATATCCAGACTATGAGTCTGCTCTGTTGTTGGTGCAGTTGTTGATGTAGTTGGTGCTGTAGGTTCTGTTTGCTGAGGAGGAGGAGCAGTTGTTGGAGCAGCTTCCTCTAGGTTGATTACTTCAGGAGGAGGCTTGGAGGTTTTCCCTTCTTCTCTTTGTTTCAAGGCTGCCTGTAGTGCTGCTTTTGCAGCCTCCGATTCTCCCAGCTTTTCCTGAGTTTGGACTAGCTTCTTGTACAGAGATATCAACAAGGTTGTGGCCACTTGATCATGTCTTTGCTGGGCAACCTCATCTGTTTGAGGGTGAATTGTGGCTGGGAGTTTGATCTTTCTCCTCAAAGCTGCCATGCCTACATCCCTCAATTTTAATATCTCTTGTATGCCCTTGATATCTTTGGGATCATGCCCAATCTCTATGATGATGTCCTCTAAGGACCTTATTTTGTTGTCCTTTGCCTGGGATGCTGCTCTCTCCAACTCTAGCTGAGAGGCTGTATTGTTAAGGCTATTTGGTAGCCTGTAGTTATCCAATGTTTGGTCTGCCAAGGAAGCATAGACCATCTCACCCGTTTGCTTATGCAGTTCTATCTTGTCCATTGGGTGGATATCCTTGGCAAGGACTTCCAGGTTAGTCCTCAAGTAGTCAGAGGCAGATTGGGGTTGCACTGTTGTTGGCATAAAATGACTCATGATCATTTTGCCTTCCTGCACATCATATGCAGACATGAGTCTTTGTTGATTGGTGGGAGCCATGTTTAACAGATGGTTATACAGCTGTATCTTGATGGGCTCATTTCTCCTCTTAATGTCGATGAACGGTTGTTTAATGCTGGGTCCACCTTCCCTTTGTTGATTTGAGGAACTCACTTCTCCTCCCATTGCTCTGTCCTATTCCTGTTGAAAGGAACTTGCTGATGCTTCCCTGCTGGGTGGGATCATACCAAAAGACTGTCCTATTGGCATTTCTTCCTCTGAGAAGGGATTGATTCTCTGTCTTTTCTCCCCATGAGCTGCTGATGTTGTAAGGGGAGTCTCTCTGTCCCTTTTCCTGCTTGTATCCTCCTTTTGTGGAGTTTGGAGGATTGATGCCTCAGCTGAAGTTTCTTGCCTTGGAGGCACAGTTTGTTCAGTGGATTTAGGGGCTTCCACTGTTTGCTCTTGCTGGACAGGCTGTTCCTGCCTTTGTTCTTGCTGTTGTTGCTGTTCTTCTTGCTGCTGCACTTCTCCCTGCTGCTCCATCTCTTCTTGTTGCTGCACTAGGGTTTCCATTTGCTCTTCTGTCATAGGAGGTGGTTGTTCCACCTGCTTTTCTTTGCCTTTGCTGGATGTCTGTGGAGTATTAATGGCAGCTTGTTGATGTGTTGTTGAGGATGAGGTAGCTGCTCCAAGTTGTCTTTTATATGAGAGGGGGACCTGTCCACAAGTTTCTAAGTCAGCTTCTTTTTGAATATTTCTAGCCTCTCTTTCTAGCAGCTCTTCACTAGTAATTTCCTCTTCTAGGGTGCCCTCTTCCCAGCTCAATGCATTGGCATACTGCTCAATCTCAGGCAGCCTCATATGTGAATAGGTACCCAATTTGTATCTTATCCTCCTGAGGGAAACAAAATGATTGGGGTCATAGGGTATCCACTCAAAACTGGCTTGCAGTTTGAGGGCCTCTAGGATACTATTTGCATCTTTCCATCCCTCCTCTTTTTTGTTATATAGGAAAGGGCCCAGCTGGCTCCTTACCTTCAACTGCGCCTTTTTGTTCTTACTTTGGAAGAGGAGGTAGTCGGCATTCCCAAATTGCCTGAAATATTCTAGGGCAAAAAGTCTCATAGGGACATACCTTGGCAGCCTATAAGGCTTCAACTCACAGCCATATACTCTGATGACTGTGTGGTCTTGGTAAAAGTACCAATTACCAATGCTATAGGTTTTGTTTAGATGGAGAATTCTCCTCATGTCATCAGTTAACCTTGGAGGAGAAACACCATACAATAATGTCATAGCTGGATGAATGAACAAGTCTATGAACTCACAGTATGTGTATGGTGATACAGAGGTGCAATGAAAAACAGAGGTCCAAAACACAACTGACCTTGGATTCCCCTGGGCATTAACTTGCTTCAGGGGAATGAGGAAGCTGCCTGGTTGATAAAACAAGAATAGATGGTAAATGTAGGAAGTGTATCTGAACAGTCTTTCCCTTTGCAGATTCATCAGCTGGTCATGGATCCTATCTGCAATATATGTGGCATAGTCATAATGTACAGCTGGAGGCTTTCCAGGAGAGAATATAGACAGCATTGCCATTATACTATCATCCACATCCTCTACTCCCTTAAACCCTAGGACATAGCTGATCAAATCCACTAGCATTCTGCCCAATTCATTTAAGTATGCATATCCAATAGGAGGAGTTCTGATGGCTTCAGAGCCTGGTTGTATAAACAGCTGGTTGATTTTGATGATCTGGTCATTTGACAACTTAGTCCCCTTCTTTATCAAGTTCTGCATGTAGAGGGGGGTCAATGGTTTTGCAGTGTGGAAATGCAGCATCTCATTTATGCTCTCTGGGGTGATATGGAACAGAATTGAGCCTGTGGGGCTGAGGACAGCTCTTTGGCATGGATCATAGCACTCCTGGCATCTGTGTATCAATTCTGGCATAGGATTTACCTGGGGGAGGTTGTATATGGGCAAGTTTGAGTCCCAAATCCCTAGGATATCAGCTCCACTAAGGTGCTGGGCTTTCAACTCATTTAGCAACTGAATATTGTATTTAGAGCCTAATGGAAACCAATCCAACATTTGATAATCCATATCTCCTAGAGCTTTCCATTCTAACTCCCTATGAGGGGTATTGAGAGGCTTGATGTTCAGTGCAATTGGAGTTTCCATGGTCTATTAAGCTTCTGACTTGCAGGTGAACTGGTTGAAGTAAGCAGAACAACACAGAGGTGATTACTTGCAATGAAAGTGTGAATTTCAGGGACCAGAGGGTGAATTGAGCACACAGCAATTGAAATACTGTTTAACAGATTGATAAAGACAAATAGCAGGGCTGACCAGATCTTTTCTATGGTGAATTTAGCCAGCAGAGGTTTCTAGCTCACGGTTGCGCGAGCTACCTGTGAATTCAGGTTGTTTCAGTCAAATACAGGTTTCGTAAACTGTTCATTGTCTTGCCAGAGGGAAATAGGTGCAGGTTACTGGATACTGGACGGTGAATTCAGTGTTTTTAACACTCCCTTAACAGTTTGTTCGAAGAAATTTGGACAAAAACCAGGTGCAGAGAATAATTTCGAAAAATACCTTGCAGATTGTCACTGATAGTTGCAAATGCAGGTACGGCAGAGGCACCCCTGGTTTCAGAGTTGAACGGTGCAAGTTGGCGCTGGTATGGTCGTCAAATTCATGCAGCAATAACAACAGTCTCTTTCGGAAAAAGTAGAAAAAACGTGAAATTTTGGCTTAAAATAGATTTTTGGCAATATTGGCGCGCTTTTGGGATGACGTCAGCATGACGTCATCAAGTGGGGTCGAAGTCGGATGACGTCAGCATGACTTCACCAGGTGATGTGGCAGGCCCTGGTTGGTCCATGGATGAGATGAAGTGGCGGACATGTCAGCGTAGGGGCGGACGAATGAGGTGATGCGACGGCGGGGTGGCGGCGACGTGGCTCTGACGTGGGACTAGCAAACCGGGCGGTAATTGCAATAGTGGTTACGGTTTTTCTTGGACCGCTTACGATACGACCCTGGTTTTGTCAGAGGCCGCTCCGAGAGACTCGAGAGGGTGACGCGTGGCCGAGGACTGACGTAACCCTTCGTCATTTTCTCGGGCGCTAACCGTCGGGCGTGGGGGCCGCTCCGATATCAATGAGGGCCGTCGGATCATATGGGTCCAATCCGACGGTGGACGGAAGGGCGATGTGATCGAACAATACGGAGGGGGGGCGGGTTTAAGTTTTTATTTGTTTTGGAATATGCGCCCGGCAGAAAACATTAGGATATGGGTTTTTGTAAGGTTTTCAATGTATTTTGAAAAATCAAATATATGTGCCGAAACTTTGGAAAAGCGGTAAAAGGTGGGTTTTTGGGTTTTTTCATAATTTCAAAGGGGTTATGGGTAGGAGGGGTTTTTACAAGGTTTTTCTTTACAATCAAAGGCTTAATGGGTGGAATGACTTCAAAGAAGGGAGAGGGGTAAGGTTTAGGTTCATCAAAGTGACCAGATGCCAATTTGATCCCTGACAGAGGATTTATTGGCTATAATGCCAAGGGGAGGGATATTTATACAAAATTTGGGGTTTATACACCATGGTGTTAATACTAGTAGGGGAAAGGTATCATAGGGGATTTACATAGTAGAGTTAGAGTTAATATGGGGGAAAATGTGAATGAAGGGGAAAATCACTAAGTTTATTTGAAACTTACTTAGTTTAGGGAGTAGATCAAAATGAAAAGAGTTTTAGACAAGGAATGTGGCTTCTGAAAATATTAAGAACCACCATGAAACCATAATCTCTCCCATGAATCTCAGCTGATGAAGGAGTGTTAGTAATGAAATGGAAAGGGGAAGAAGGGAGGTTAGACATGCTTCTTGCTTGCTGCAATTTGATGAAGGATGACACCTTCTCAATTCATTGATTTTGCTTTGGTAAACAAAGTTAGCACACATGCAATTTATAAGAAATGACCCTTCTGCAACCCCAACTGCCTACCCATCTATTTGCCTAGCATTTTTTATTTCTTCTTGGAGGGTGCACTTGGACTTGCAGACCCTTACTTACCTTTTCTTTTCTTTGGATTTTTCTTTTGTTTTTCTATCTACTTCTACCCTTATTTCTTCCAAGGTCCCAGATTAAACTGTTGGGAGCCTTTTTTCTCTACCTAAACTACTTGTCTGCCAAGATTAAACAGTTTGGACAGACTCCTTTCTCTATTCTACAACTGAAAATTTAAAACATGACATGATCCAGATTAGACTGTTGGACCATCCATCAAAATTTGAGTCCATACCAAGCTATAAGCACAGATTGGATTCTCTTGGAAATATGTGATCTTTGAATCATCAAAGCAGAGAATATTTGGACCTTTTCATAGCCAATCATGAAATATGAAACCTATTGGTATAGGTAGCTAACAGGATGAACCATGAAGAGTTAAGGGCAGCAAAAATAAGAAGGATGATGATAAAAGAGTAGAATGAGCCATTAATGATCAGAGCTGAGCCATCAGATCCCATGGCACTCATCAACACCCATAAACTTCTTGCCAATAATCCTCAGATTGCCCCTAGATATATAAGTGATCAGGCACAAGCCATTGCACACTTTGAGGATATGGAAAGGCTACTTGGGGATGATTGTGTGCATGCATGTATGAGGAGATGGAACACCTTACCACATAGTTTGCAGATCAGGGAATATCATTCCCCCATGTGGATGAAGGAGGAATTAAGGAGAGTGCTAATGTACAAGCGCTCCATGAAGAGGTTGAAGGTCAACTGGATTGGCCTCAAGCTGAGTCCCCCACTGATGTTAAGCATGCTAGAAGGCAGAAGAGAAGAACAAGAGTAGAAGCAGTGGGAAGAGATAGACAGGAAGGTGAGATTCTATGACAAGGAAGAGGAGACCACATTAGAAGCATGGGATGCTAGGCAGGCCACCAGGGCCATAAAAGATGAGGAGATGGACTAAGTTGCTTAGAGGATGAGTAACACTTTCAGTAGGGGATGATGATGAGCCTCATAAATGGGTAATTATATGGGCTCATTTTAGCTCCTAACCTAGTCAAATCAACCATTCTCTTAGCTTATTGTATGATTCTCTGATTATATTTATGCTTATGGAGTGATTTGAGTTAGTTATGATGCCATGTGGTCTAGCATGTGTTTAATGCAGATTATTGATGAATTTTCAAGTCAAAGTCAAGGATCCAGTGGACAAATGGTAGCAATAACTTGAAGTTGACAAAGGAGAGGACTTATAGGAGGGAATCCCCCTCATTTATTACTCCCCACTTTGAATTCCCCTTCATTTAGCTCGGAGTACAAGCAGCCAAGTCATGCACTAGAAGGTAGCCGAGCAAGTGGAGGATGACTAATGATTATCTCAAGTTTTGGGAGCCAAGCCTCCCTGATTTTAAGGAAGCTATTGGTAGCTTCATTTTTATAAGTAGAGAGGCCTAGGGCCTCACTAGGGTCGGATTTTTTGTTGGATTTTTTCTTATGTAAACTCTGCTCAACTTCGAGCTTATTATTTTGTGACAGTTCATGTAATCTTGCTATTGTTTTGGAAATAAAGATGGAATCCTTTTTGAGTTAGCACTGAGTTACCTCAAAGGGTTGAAGCTCTTGGGTTAGGGCCCAATCCAAGCAGCCAAGCTCCTCTTTACTTGTATTTGTATGTTTCATTTCAGTTTGTAGATTAGGTTGCTGTTAGATGTATTTCTTTTATGGTTAAGAATAGGTTGCTTTTGATGATTCAATAGTTTACTTTCATTTGTGCTTTCTATAGCATGTTAAGCAGTGATAAAAAGGAGATTCAAAAGGCTAGTGATAGTTCCTTGGCCTCTCTTCCTCCCTTTGGGACCATGATTTGAGGCAAAGACCCTCTTGCTGCCACAAAAACACAAATTTTCTTCATTCATAGGATTTCCAGTGTTCACAGCTTTTTAGTAGGTTAATAGTATAGTTATGTTTTGCTTCAGATCTTCTTCATCATGCTCACTTCTTTATTTACAATAGTCTTCTTTCATGCTTTCCTTTCTTGTAGCATTTATCAGCATTTCCCTTCATAGATCATAGTTTAGACTATTTTGATGAAAAACTTTGTTTTCCTAGATGCACTTATTCCATTGCTTGCTTGATCTTATTGGTTGACTGTCAGTTGTTTATGTAGTAGGTCTCTTCTATTAGTAGACCATCCTATTAGCCATCCCATCCTCCATCTTATCCATGCCGTACAGGTCACCCAAGTCTCCCCTCAATTCTGCCTTTGTTTCCTGCATTTTCCATAGAATTTCTTCCTCTCTCCTTGAGAAAATCCAATCATCTTTCTCTCTCTTAATGATTCTTGGTAGACCCTAGGTGCCCTAAAACCTCATTCCAACCTTCATCCACCTCTTCCACCCACTCTGACACCCTCAAAATATTGAAAACTTCTCTCGGCCTCCTCCTGTAGAACGTTGTTTTTCCTCCTGTAGATTTCCTGTGTCCTCCTGTAGATATTCCTGTAGGCCTTCTTTTGAAGGCCGAGTGTGGGAAAAGCCTCCAAAAGGCCACTTGAGACCTCCTAGGACCCATCCACACCATACTACATCCTCTCAAGTCCCAAAACCGCCCTCCAATGCCAGCTATTCGCTACCACATTCACAAACAATAAATTACATGCATGTCAAATTCACAAAAAAATACATAAAAATCCAAAAAGATGTTTTTTGCTTATTTACTTCCAGAAATAGTTTATTTAGATGTTTTTTACTTCCTTGAGTAGGTATTGGCATTCCTTTCATGGTTTTGATAGTGCTTTCTGAAAAATTAGGATTAATTGGTTAAGTAGGGTTTACTAGGTTTGCTTTACATTTCAATATTTCTCCTTTCTGTAATTAGAATAGTATATGTAGAGTAGTCTTTCTTTTCTTTCATCACATATAGAGCTTCTTCTGGAATCTATAGAAGTTGGCTTGAGCTCCAAGTGATCTTGTGTCGGTTGACCAAGTGAAAACCTGCAATAAGAACTATTACTTGTGCATACAGCACAATCGATTCCAAGTTTGTTACCAATGACTGGGTTGATAAGAGTAAAGTAGGCAGCCCAGGAGTTGCAGCATTATTGTTGCAATATTGGTGCTCACCAATATCATCGAGATCTCTATGAATTATTTTTCCATTTATGAATTCAATTCAGAGAAGAACCTATTGGATATTGAAGAGACTATCCCTCTCGATATCTTGATTAAACCTAACATAGTCGAGAATTTACATATCAACGCATCTGGCTCTTTGGATGAGATTAAGACATACAAATCTATTTCAGGAGTTTCAGGATGTATTTTCCTGTTCTTACGAAGAAATTCCAGGGATCGATACAAACTTTGTGGTTCACAAAATAAAAATGTATCTTGATGCTAAACTAGTTCGAGAACACCTTCATTTAGTTCATCCCAAGAAGGCTTCCATGATTAAATATGAAGTTGAAAAACTTCTATGCACCGGTTTCATCTATCTACCTCCTTTGACTTATTGGGTGTTAAATATTGTTCTTATCATGAATAAACAAGGAACAATTCATTTATGTGTCGATTATCGGGACATAAATTTTGCTTGTATGAAGGATAATTTTCCCAGCTCGCTCATCAACCAAATTGTTGATGATTGCGATAGTTTTGAAATCTATTCATTCATGAATGGATTTTCTCACTATAATCATATCAACATTCTCTTAGTGTATCAAACTAAAACAACATTTATTTGTCCCTAGGGCACGTTTGCATACTAGAAACTCCCTTTTAGGTTGAATAATGTTGGGGCTACGTTTAAGTGGGTGATGAATTATTCCTTTCATGACATCAAACACATCATGCATCCTTATCTAGATGATCTCCTTGCTCACTAGAAACATTAGGTTGATCACCTGATGCATCTTAGAGCAATTTTCTTATGATGTAGGCATTATAATATTCAGTTAAATCCTCACAAATGTGTGTTTTCCATTAACTCTAGCTGACTTCTTGGTTTTGTTGTTTCCAAACACATAATTCATATTGATCCTTTGAAAGTTAAGTTGATCATTAATATGCCTATTCCTTCTTCCCTTCTTAAGCTCCAATGACTCCAAGGGAAGGCTAAATTTCTACGGAGGTTTGTCCCTAACTATGCTGAGTTGACCAAAGGATTCACTAGCCTATTAAAGAAAGGGGTTCCCTTCCATTGGGATGATGCTACTCAAACCACGTTTGATGCCTTAAAATATGTATTGATTGAGGAATCTTTGTTATATCCCTCGAATTACCAGTGTGATTATTTCCTATATCTCACCACTGTAGTTACTACCATTGTAATGGTATTCGTCCAAGAGGACGATGTAGGGACTAAACATACCATTTACTACCTAAGCCAAAATCTCAATGATATTGAAGTCAAGTACACTCACGTTGAGAATTTATCTTTGACAACTGTTCAAGCTATCCAAAAACTCTACCATTACATATTTCTCTAGAAAAATATGGTCATTTCAGATTGCAACCTGTTGTGGCCTCAAAATTATACTGCCGAAACATGGGAGATAAACACCTGGTCTGGACCTTAAGACAACTCCTTTTCTGTTTAAAGTGGTGGCTCCAGCTAGGGATAATGGGACCAATTTACCAGTGTGGGTTTTAAGATGAGACTAGGTGGTTTATGAGTTCTTTGTAATAGATTAATGGTAATCTAAGTGACCTATTCTACCATGCAATTTCTCTAACTAATTTATTCTAATATAAACCTGGGTGTTCTTGTGTGATATGCGATCTACAAAGATATATATTTAACATGTGATAATAAAGATTGAACACAACTAAACAAATATGATAACGTAAAAGATAATTCCTTTGACTAAATAGTTAGTCAAATGTATTTATAAAATATATCGCATATATGATGTGTTATATATGAAAAACACAACTTCAACTAGGCATCATACAAAAGTGCAATTAACGCTTAATAAATATCATATATAATCCATGAAAGTAAAGTTTTTCCACTAATTAAATGTAAATAGAATCAATCATACATGATAATAGTACCATATGTGTGAAGTCCTGCTCGTTTGACAAATGACATAGACCAACTTATTTCTTCAAATCAAATTGTCTCCCAAGAATACAAAAGTGCATCAACAAAGGAAAGTAGTCTGATATCTAAAAGAAACGATCATGTTCCATCATTTCACCAAAGAATTCACAAAGTTACAAAAGTGCATTCTTTGCAAATGCTTTTTATAAAATTATGGACCCTTATCTAAATGCATGAGAAGGGTATAAATACTATTCTAACTAAATGTGTAAAAATAGATTATACAAAATTTGAGGAGGTTTCAAACAACCTTCCTGCTAACTAGGTAACTAACTCCAAAAATAAATAGAGGCTAAATAAAGAAAACTAGAAGGATGACTTGTTGTCTGCCAGCTTGTCCTTTAAATCACAAATATTGGCCATCGGTTGGATTTGACGAGGTGGCCCGAAATGAGTCTTGAGCTGTCCTGTGAGGATCACATCAGTAACCGGTGGAAACGTCCTTTGAGTCATGTGAAGGGAACAATTGAGATCCATAATCTGGCTATGTGGCTTAACCAGACACTGCTAATACGACTGCCAATTGGTTGTTGACAATTTCATAATTTCCTCTCTCTGACTTCCCGCCTTTTCTTGCCAGTCTTTATATAGGGCAATTAAATAAGGAATTTCTTTTGTATTGCCTTCCTTGGTGAGATTGGTGGTGAACAGGATGTGGTTCACTACTTTGACGATGTTCTTTGATACTCAGTTGCCCTTTCGACTGCTAGCTCAACCATTTTGATTCTGGCATCCCCATCTGTAAAGAGAATGTCTTTATGAGTCTCTTCAATCTCAGGTAGATTGGCCTTCTTTCCATCCTCTATTTCCTACCACTCAATGAGCTCAAAGATTTTGGTGTTTAAATCATTAAACTTCGTTCTCTAGTCGATTGCCTTCCCTGTCAACTCGTCACTAATAGTCAAATAAGGAGTAATATGTGAAATATTTTGGCAGAAATACTCTTGCTGTCTCACCAGAAGGGAATTTAATTCCAAGGCCTCTTTGATGAAATCCTCAATAGTGGGAACATCCTTGTATATTTCCATGGATTGTTGCATTTCCTAGAGTTGCATGTTTTTGGCCGATATATTGGCCTCATGTCTTATTTTCAGGACCTCCATGTCTTGTTGCAATTGCTTTAGTTGCTTTGCCACCTACCTGTTTGCGCTTTCTTTCTTTGCCTCAAGCTCTTGTTCGAGCTACACAATTCTCTCCTCTTTCTCCCTTAACAGAGTAGATACCTTATTAGCCTTGTCCATAGTGGTCGATGCGTATGATCCTATGAATTGTGATATTCTTGTCAAGTTCTCGGCCGTATTGAAAGGAATTTCCTTCCAGACAACGTCCATGGGCTTGTTTCTAAGTGGGAATTCAAGTGCATCTACCCTTCTCCTTTTCCTCTACCTTATAACTATAGCCTTGTGGAGAGGGCTATAGAACACATCAAGTGAAGGTATTTCAGTCACTTTGAGAACAATCTCTTATGTAGTTAGAGCAGGGATAATTCCAGTATGTTGGGACGTTGTTGCTTGTTCCTCCATAGTTGTAGATTTATTTTCGGCAGACTTGGGCTCTGTATCTTTTTAAACATGCTGAGGAGTTTTGAATTCCTCTGTTTCTTGGGAATTTGAGGCTTTGGGAGTGCCTTGCAATTTCTAATCAAACTAATCCCACTCCTACTCCAAACTACCAGCTTTGGTCTCTAAACCGATTTCTATAGCTAAGGTGCTCATCACTTGCTTCTCAGCTGACTTCCTACTAGAATCAACTGTGTTGTCAGCATCTTGGGGCTTTCATGTGTCTGGTGTCTTCTCAGTGTTTACCTGAGAGTCTATTTGAGAGCTAGGACCTCGACTATCAACAGTGATGCTTGGAGTAGATTTATCCTCGGGTTCTAATAGATGCATTGGGATTACTCGAAGCCTCTCATCTATGAATTCCTAAAATATTTGAAACTATCCAGGTTTTAGATTCGCTTTTGCCCATTCGAACTCTTGTTCGAAGGATATGGCTGACTGTAACAAATCC
Organism: Pinus tabuliformis; assembly: GCA_031772625.1. Lineage (NCBI taxonomy): Eukaryota > Viridiplantae > Streptophyta > Pinopsida > Pinales > Pinaceae > Pinus > Pinus tabuliformis. The sequence continues at coordinate 1,878,637,256 of CM062818.1, forward strand.
TGAAAAATGATTATCGTCATGATTGTATGGCTTGGGTTTAACTCCAATAGTGACATTGTATGCCACTTTGTTTGGATCAAATTGCCTCTTAGGCAATGTATGAAGCCCGAGGGCTTCCATATGTGTTGATTCCTTAGTGGCATGAACAAAATTGGCTAAAGCAAAAGAACCACATTTGACAGGGAAAATGGGCCATAAGGACTTCTTTTCATCTATGAGAACTTTAGTCAGGCCTTTTCCCACAATTTGGTAGGCAATTTTTCTTGCTAATAACTTATTAGAAACATATAAAGGAAGGATGTGTGGATCAGATGTGCTACCAAAAACCCTAATATAGGTGAACCACTCTTCAATAAAATACTTGCCAATAGTAAGCAGGTCTGTTGTTTCTTCTTGGGAGAACCTAGGGACTTTCTTATTGACAATCATTTGATGTAGGGGCAACACAACATCATGGAATATCTTATAGAAGTGAGGTATGTAATGTGACTCCCATATTTGTTTATGACTGAGATGGATTGGGTAGGGATCTTGTAAGGTCCATTTCCAACCCATGGTTGGAAATTTCGTGAAAAAATAGATAGCATCCATAATGTAGGCACTAAAATAGAAGGGAGGGAGATTATCTGAAGAGGAGGCTTTCTTCTGTCGATATTTGGTGGTGGCTAGGTTATCGGATAGGATGGAATTCCAATTCATGATATGGGAATTAACACAGGCATAAATCAGAGGAATCCATTCAATTGAAAACTTAGTATTATTGGGTAGCCCATACAATCTACATAACATGGTTGTTGTATACTTGTAGGGGTTTACGAAGGAGGCTATAGCATACATACCCGATTTTTCATACTTGAATTTGTTGTCCAACACCTTCCAACCTAGAATTATCTTGAAGGGGTCTGGATTATTCTTTGTGAAGTTAGCCACAAATGGACCATCATAGATATCCCAGGGATCAGGTATGTGGTACTTCTTCTTCAGATCCTCTGCTTTGAACGACCCTATGGGCTCCATCTTTGAATTCTTGAACTACCTATCTTCAATGATAAGGTTTTCAGCCAGCCACCTGATCATGTCTTTATAGAGGAGGATTTTAGACCTTTCTCCTATCCTATGAAGGAATGAACAGGAAATATCTCTACATTGGAGTTCTGAAGGCCTTATAGAGTCAGTTGTTGCTCTCTAACAATGATTTTAGGATGCTTGTCCTCCAACCTATTTTAAATTAATTCCCAAGCTGTTGCACCTCTGGAAACATCACAAACTGTATCAGCAAAGATAGGATCCATATCTAAAAACTCAACTTCAAAAATGGTCTGTTTGGTCTGCTTCTGCATCACCCCTCTTAGGGACATATGTTTTTTCACTTTCCTGAGATAGACAAGATATACCAACGCAGAAGATATATAGTAATTAATATTGAAAGCTTCTATGAAATGACTTTGGATCGTGAGAAGGGTTTTAATGATATACTCAATTATAACCACCCATAACCATGAAAATGATTATCCTTCATCGGGCCGCTAAATATTTAATAACCTATCAACTTGTTTGTTTTATCATTTAAAATGTAATTAGTCCACATGTTTTACCGGACTTAATCATGCATCGCAGTCTTAAAAGGGATATGGTATAGCGTTACTGGATGTATTAAGTGAAATGCAATTGCAGAGATCGCAATATCGTATTTTGCAAATCGTTTGTGTTTGTTCTAATGGATTGGTCATGTTTCTCGCAAACTATGTGAAGTACGAAATGAGATTGTGAAATGACAAGGTGATGTTATCACAACAGGGGACCTAATTGCATATCACACTTTTGTAAAGGTTTTTTTACATGGTCATGTGGAAAAGTTCGATTTGTGATTTGCGATATGGATTTCATCCTTAGTTAGTTTTGCAAGGTTTTTCTAGAAATTTTATTAGAGTTAAGGTTTTATTATCCTAAGCCTAAAAATTTAAAAGGGTCCCCATTTACAACTCTAAGCCTAGTTATTGTTTGTTGTAAATGGGATGGTTGTTTCATAGTATAACAATTGGCGATTCACTTGGGAGAACTAGTTATCTCTGAATAGTTTTCTGAAATTTCTAAAAAACCTTTCAAAGTAATTAGGGTTATAAGAACAATGATTACATGAGTTATAAGGTAAACAACATGTCTCTAGAATCGTCATTACTTGCTCAACTTATTTACTTAATTACTTTACTCCTATAGTGATAGAAATATAAACATTCACCTCACCCAATAAAATTTAAAGAAATATAGTAGGTGTCTTTTGCAGATTATTTTTTTGTAGTTTACTCATTTATCACAGATAGAGCCTCTGCTACCAGTAGGAATTCATAGCCTTGATAGGGTTATCTTTTAACCAAAAATGATTCATTATCCCATCTATATGAATTTTCAAATTTCAAAATGATACTCACTTGGATTGAATCTCACTTTGACCTTGTCCCTTTTTTCCTTTTTTAATAATGTAATCTTGCTCTTTTTGGTTTCTTAAAAGACATTGTCTAGGCATGGTAAACTAATAATGACAATGCCATTTATTGGTTGTAACTAAACTGAACAAGCTGGCTCTTGATGAGACCCCTTGTCTTCTGATCAAGGAAACCATTAGCTATTACCCTGTTTGGTATGCAGTATTGGTAATATCAGTTTAATCACTTCCCTATGAACATGGTAAACAAGCTCGTAATGAGACTCTTTATCTTTTAATTTTTTTGTATTTTAGAATTACACTCTGAAAAAGGAAAATTTTTAATAGATGGGGTGGATCATTGGCTCTTTTGAGAGTTTTGGGTGATAATGATAGAGTTTTTAAGATGCTAATCTGCAAGAAATCCTTACTAGGTTAAATATTCTTTTGTAGACTGATAGCAAAACCTTCATATTCTATAAAGATAAGAGTTTTCTCATAAAATAAATATTTTAAGCAAGGTCAAGTTTTTCCAAAGAAATCAAGTTTACTTTAGCACTAAAATATCCTAATTATTCCTTTTAACTCTTACTTTCTTATAAAAGCAAAAAAACAGAAATATTATCAAAGATTTTATTTGTGAAAAGCCAAAAGTAAATACTAGTTAACCATTATTTTCCTAGAAAGCAATATGTTACAAAATTGGAAGAGGTTATCTCCTAGGAGAAGTAATTTTTCAAAATTCTCCCATTGATGGGCAAAGAATCCTTCTTACCTTATAAGCCTTATAAAAGAAATGTTGATTTTCCAATTTTTTCAATGATCTGAAAACGGCCAAGCCATAGTCTTTGGAATTTGGTATGTATACCTTTTCCTCGTGTGCTTTGTCCCATTTGAGAACTAAGTCACCTACTTCAAGATTTTTATGACTAGTAGAAGTTGTGAAAAAAGAGGCTTTGACAAACTGTTGATGATGGAAGTGGGTTGCTTTAGCCTTTTCTCTTTCTTCTTCAAGCTTGAGAATTTGAAATTTTCTGGCATGGAGAGAATATGAAGGGTTTTCCTCAATAAATTGAACTAGGGGAAGAGATGGGAGTGCTACGCTTGTGGGAAGAATAACTTCTTTCCCATAAACTAAAATGAAAGGAGAAGAACTAATAGAGGCTTTTTGAGTAATCTTGTCTGCCCATAGAGAAAATGTTAATGCTTTGTGCCAATTCCTGTGATTTTGATCAATAGTCCTTTTGATAATTCTAATGAGGTTCTTGTTTGTTGATTCTACTAATCCATTACCTTGAGGATAATAATTTGTTGAATACTTCAACTAGAAACCTCTTTTAAGAGAAAATTCTACCATTGTATTTCTATAAAAGTAAGATGCATTGTCAAACATTAAAGCTGAGGGTAAGCCAAACCTGGTAATTATGTACTGATCAATGAAGTCTATAATATTTTTTGTATTAGCTATCTTTAATGGGACAACCTCTACCCACTTAGTAAAGTAATCAGTAGCTGTAAGGATGTATCTATGTTGTTTGGAAGAGTTAGGAACAATCTCACCAATTATGTCTAATCCCCATTGTTCGAATGGTTGTTGGATGTTAACTGGTTGTGAAGGGAATGCTGGATTTCTTTCTCTTTCAGTTGTGGTTTGACAAGTTTTTCACTTCCTTGCATATTCATGCGCATCTGTAAATATTGTTGGCCAATAATACCTTGCATGTAGGATTTTGTGAATTGTGGTATTTCCTCCAAAATTCCCTCTAGCTAGTCCATCATGTAATTCTTGTATGACCTTTTCGGCTTCAAGTTTATCTAGGCATCTCAGCAATACTGAATCATAATTCTTCCTAAACAATACATCATTGAATAGCTCATACTAATTTGATTTCAAGCTTAAAGCTCACTTTGTTTTATAATTAAGATGCATAGGAGCATACCCATTTTTTAGATAAAATTTCAAATCAACATATTGTGATTGCGTCTCATTGAGGCTTACCTTTGATATTTGTACTTCATTACCTTGATCTTCTTCTAGTGGTAAATAGGAAGCTCCTATTAACATCCTGCAAAAACCTTGGCCCCTGACAATTTTAGTTGGACATATTTCTACATCATATTCTTGGAGTGCAGTTACCCAATTAGCCCTTTTCTCCCTTACTTATCTTTGGATCAATAGTTGTCTTACTCCAGGGTAGGGTACAATTATATTTGTATGGGTTTTAAGAAGAAAAGGTCTAAAATGTTTCAAAGTTTTAAAAACAACAAATTCTTGTTTCTCTACAGATGAATAATTTAATTCGACACCTTGTAAGTTAGAACTAAAAAAGGAGATAGGTTCTTCAACATTTTCATTGTCCAGCTATGTCAAAACTACTACATATGATGTATCATATGAGAAAGTATATAATACAAAAGGTTTGAGAAAGTCGAGGTTTTTCAATGAGGGAGAATTAATAATAGATTTTTTAATCAACTTGAATAACTCTCTTTCATCCTTGTTCCATTTGAAAACTGCATTTTTTCTTATCATCGCTTGAAGAGTTAGAACAATTTGTAAAAAATCCAGGACAAATCTTTTTATAAAATTTATTTGACATAGGAATGGTTGTATGTTTTTCTTGTTGTGAGGGAGGGGAATTTTTTCAATCTCTTGTACTCTATGAGGATCAATGTAAATTCCTTTCTTGGATATTATAAACCCAAGGCGTTTGCCTTCTTGTAAAGAAAAATAGGATTTTTTGGGATTTAATGAAACACTGTATTTCTTGCATATTTCAAAAATGTGTTTCAGGTCAGCTAAATGATTGTTCCTATCCTTGGAATATAATGTGATGTCATCCAAGTAAATAACCATTGATTTATTTATTAAACCTCTAAAAGCAATTTCCATAGCACATTGAAATGTGACACCCACATTAATGAGTCTGAAAGGCATCTTCTGATAGGCATATGTTTCCCATTTGGTCCTAAATGTTGTATTTCATCTGTCATCTAGATCGATGAGTATTTGATTATATCCTAAGAATCCATCTACAAAGGACATTAATTCAGAACTTGCAACTGATTACAATATCTGTTCCATGGTGGGAAAGGGAAAATAATATTTTTGGCAAGCTTGATTCAGGTTTCTAAAATCAATACAAATCTTGATATCTCTATTCTTTTTCCTTACGGGTACGATATTTGATACCCACTTAGAATTTCTAACATGGAAGATTATTTTGGGTTTTAGAAGATTTTTCAATTCCGATTTGATTTAACTTTCAAGGTTCGCATGAATTTTTCGAAGCTTCTATTGAACTGGCTTTTCATTTGAAGTCATGGATATGGTATGTTGAATTAAAGAGGCATCATAAGTTTTGAGATCTGCATAATCCCAAGAAAAAATGTGTTTATATGTCTTTGACAACCTGATGAATGATATTCTATCTCTAGATGATAGGCCTAAAACTAGGATGACATTTTGAGGTTTTTCGTTTGAACCTAGGTTTACTACTTCAAATCTCAAAGTAGAACTTCGAGTTTTGGAGTTAGTAATTTTCTTAAATCTATCCTTTAGATCATAAAGATCTTCCATTTTAATCACAAACTTTGGGATTGGGTTATGATCATGATTAAGTTTTATTTCTAGATCATGGTCATGTTCATCCATAATCTGTTCTTCATATGATCCCTCTGATGTAAGGAAATCAACTATATCTGCATCGAAGTTGAATACTCTCCAATTTGATATATTGTTGGGAATTGATGGCCTACATATTAACTAAAATATTCTGAGGGTATAAGCCTAGATGCCAAGTTAGCAGGTAAGTCAGCACTTATGTTTTGTAATCTAGGGACTGAAGATATATTGAAAGCAGAAAAATGAGAAGTCAATTTCTAAGCTAAAGATTGATAGTGTTTAAGGTGCCCAAAGAAAAAATGAATTGTACTTCTCACCTATTTCACAATTATCTCCGAATCACCGTAGACTTGCAGGTATTTGACATTAATACCGTTGACTTTATACATTCCTTGTATTAGTGCTTCATATTCAGTGACATTGTTTGTGCATTGGAATTCAAGTCTGCAGGCCAACATGGTTTTTTCTCCTTGTGGATTGATAAAAATGCATCCTACACCTGCGCCATCCTCTGATTTAGAACCGTCAAAATAGAGAGTCAAGAGTTATTAGAAACTTTATCTACTAAATTTAGACATTTGTAAGGATCCGTTTGCAATTTTTTTTTGATTTGAGAGACTAGCATTATTTAAAAAGGGGGACCTCTGAGTATTAAAAGATCCTAAAGAGGAATCGATTGAGTAATTTCCAATGATATTATTAGTGAAAGCAACAGTTTTTCTGCTTCCCTCGAGGTCGGTGACCATATATTTCATGAATTTCTCATGGTCAACCCCGATTTGGTTAGGCTTACCATTGTGTGGGAACCACATGTGAGACCAATCAGTTGTGAAATAACTATGAAACTTTTTAGACCAATCCCTAATGAGAATTGAACCATAAAATTCAACTATATCGGCTACAAAAATATCAATTATTTGGGAAAATTTTGGATTAGAGGAAAGCCTAATTGAAACTAATGTTATTTCTCCAAGCACCTCAACTTTTGTCCTATCTAGTTGAACTATGTTCCCTGCAGATTTTTTAGGTGTGATGTTCAATTTCGTACACACAGCCCTTGGCATTATATTTGAGGAGGCTCCTGAATCAACAAGGCATTTGTGAAGGTTCCTGTTGAAAATTTCATAAGTAGTGAGCAGAAACGAAGGAACATGGGAAATAGACCTATCACCAATCAGAACTAGATTTGAGGGATCTACCTTGTTTGAGGATGAGGGAGGTTTTACCATATTGTAGGAAGATTGAGTAACTATAGCAGATGGTAAAGGGGATACTGGAACTACTTTCAATTCCCTTAATAAAATCTTTTGTTGTTGTTTTCTTTTAGTGAGCTCATGCATCAAGATGTTAGCTCTAGTCTTTTTCATGTCTTCTACTATATTGTATTCAACCATGTCTGAGATTACCAATGTTTTTTAGGCATTTGGAGAATCTGTAGGGATAAGATCAATTTGGATAGTCTTAGATTTCTTAGCTATTGTTTTCTCCTTTGCAGGAGTAGAAACTTTCTACTTGTGACTTGTGATAGACATGTGAAGAGAATTTTTGCTTCTTGTAGTCACTGGCATTGCTTGTGCCTCTTCTTCAGTTGGGAGAATAAAATCCCACATCCTGTTTAGTTCAATTTCTTCTTGTGTTTCGACTTCCTCTTCATTTGGCGAATCTTCTTCTGCTTCTTGGTCAGATTTAGCATTTGAAATGATGGTTGGGGGTTGTGATGTAGAATAACGATTCCTTTTGAATGATCGAAAAGGTTTCTTAGGAGCAGAGGATTCTGCAACTTTAGATATCATTTTGGGATTCAACTGCGTTAAGTAAGTCATTCATGTATGACCATTTCCATGAGAGGTAGCCGTAACTGACTAATTTCTCATGATTTTTGAATAGTTCACTTAGCACTCATTGCATCGGGTGATGCTCACAAGGGTGAAGAAGTGGGATTGAAACTCGTGAAATGAATCACATAGCATCAATCATCACTTCCGGGGCTTGCACCCGGTAACCAGGACTTCCCAGGAGGTCACCCATCCCAGAACTCCTCTGGCTCAAGCGCGCTTAACTGTGGAGTTTACCCCACAATCAAGCCCACTTATCTTGCTACCCCATTTGCAAAACCTTAGCAAGTATTGTGCCTCATGAACCATTCAAGTAGAGATCCCTTGACTCTTTTTGAATTTAAGTATGGGGGTTTACGCAGTGCATTATATTAGATATCATTTTGGGATTCAACTGCGTTAAGTAAGTCATTCACGTATGACCATTTCCATGAGAGGTAGCCGTAACTGACTAATTTCTCATGATTTTTGAATAGTTCACTTAGCACTCATTGCATCGGGTGATGCTCACAGGGGTGAAGAAGTGGGATTGAAACGAGTGAAATGAAACTAGTGGGTTGGGGACTGAGAAAATGGGAAGGTAGGTCTAGAAGTAGGTATAGATGGCGAAGAACTTACTACTAGATTAGTACTAATAATTGTAGTACTAATTGGAGAAGTGAATGTTTGAAAAGCCGTGGATTGGATAGAAGTGGATGGAGGAGTAAATGGATGGAAAGGTGATGTGATCTCGCTAGTATCTGATTCAGATGTTGATGAAGTGACTTTCTTACATCGTGGAGGAATGGGGAAATCAACAGGGGTAACCCCAAGTCTTTCAGTTTGCAGTCTAGTCAATACACCAGTTTGTTGTAATAAGGAGGTAACACTCTCTTCAGATACTTCGGGTCTCTGTGGTTTCTCTGTAGAAATGGATATCTATTCCAATTGTTGTATCAAAGAATGAACTTTGGGAGACTCAGGAGTGTAATCTGGGGAAGGTGGTCACCTTACTACTTCAGGAGACGAGGGAGATGTTTCTACAACTTCAGACTTCCGATCAGGAGATTCTAAATGAGTTTGAGAAGGGGTAGAAATGGTGGAGGGGTTTTGACTCTTATGAATGCTTTTCGAATGATTTTTAGCTTCATCTTCCATTCAAAATTGAATGCCATCCTTCTAGGGCTAAAATGTTGCAGCCTCAAAATTCTGCTGCTGAAACATGTGGGATAACCACCCGGTCCTAACCTTAAGACAACTCCTTTTCTATTTAAAGTGGTGGCTCTGACTAGGGATAATGGGACCCGTTTCCCAGTGTGTTTTTCAAGATGAGAGTGGGTGGTTTATGAGTGCTTTGTAATAGAGTAATGATAATCTAAGTGACCTATTCTACCATGCAATTACTTATTCTAATATAAACCTAGGTGTTCTTCTGTGATATGCGGTCTACAAAGATATCTATTTAGAAGGTGATAATAAAGATTGAACACAACTAAAAAGAGATGATAATGTAAAAAATAATTCCTTTGAATAAATAGTTAGTCAAAGGAATTTATAAAATATATTTCATATATGATGAGTTATATATGAAAATCACAACTTCATCTAGGCATCATACAAAAGTGCAATTAACGCTTAACAGAAATAATAATTCTCACATATAATCCATGAAAATAAAGTTTTGCCACTAATTAAATGTAAACAAAATCAATCATACATGATAATAGTACCATATGTGTGAAGTCCTGCTCATTTGACAAATGACATAGACCAACTTCTTTCTTCAAATCAAATTGTCTCCCAAGAATACAAAAGTGCATCAACAAAGGAAAGTAGTCTGATATCTAAAAGAAACGATCATGTTCCATCATTTCACCAAAGCATTCACAAACTTACAATAGTTCATTCTTTGCAAATGTTTTCGATAAAATTATGGACCCTTCTCTAAATGCATGAGAAGGGTATAAATACTACTCTAACTAAATGTGCAAAAATAGATTATACAAAATTTGAGGAGGTTTCAAACAACCTTCCTCCTAACTAGGTAACTAACTCCAAAAATAAATAGAGGCTAAATAAACAAAACTAAGAGGATGACTTGCTATCTGCCAGCTTGTCCTTTAAATCACAAATATCAATCATCAGTTGGATTTGAGGAGGTGGCCCGAAATGAGTCCTGAGTTGTCCTGTGAAGATCACATCGGTGAGCGGTGGCAACATCCTTTGATTTGTGTGAAGGGAAAAGTTGAGAGTCATAATATGGCTATGTGGCTTAACCAGATACTGCCAATATGACTCCTAATTAGTCGTTTTCAGTTTCATAATTGCCTCTCTCTGACTCCCTGCTTTTTTTTGCTAGTCTTTATACAGAGCAGTTAAATCAGGAATTTCTTTCATATTTCCTTTCTTGGTGAGATTGGTGGTGAACAAGATTTGGTTCACTTCTTTGACGATGTTATTTGATACTCTAGCTACCCTTGCGACTGCTAGTTTAGCCTATTTGATTCTAGCATCCCAATCTGTAAATATAATGTCTTTATGAGTTTCTTCAATCTCAAGTAGATTGAAATTATTTCCATCTTTTGTTTCCTACCACTCAATGAACTCAGAGATTCTGGTGTTTAAATCATTAAAATCTGTTCTCTGGTTGATTTCGTTGTCTATCATCTGGTCACTAGTAGTGAGATAAGGAGTAATTTGTGACATCTTTTGGTAGAAATACTCTTGATGTCTCACTAGAAGGGAATTTAATTCCAAGGCCTCTTTGATGAACTCCTCAGTAGTGGGAACGTCCTTGTATCTTTCCATGGATTGCTACATTTCCTGGAGTTCCATGTTTTTGGCTGATATATTAGCCTCATGGATTATTTTTAGGACCTCCATGTCTTGCTGTAATTGCTTTAGTTTCTCCGCCACCTGCCTGTTTGCACTTTATTTCTCTACCTCGAGCTCTTGTTCGAGCTGCGGAATTCTCTCCTCTTTCTCCCTTAGCAAAGTAGATACCTCAGTATCCTTGTCCATAGTGGCCAATGCGTATTCTCCCATGAACTGTGATAGTCTTGTCAAGTTCTCGGCCGGACTGAAAGGAATGTCCTTGTTACAAGAAAATTTGGGCACATCAACCCCAACTTCTAGATCTGTATTAATAGGTTCCATCAACCCCTAATTCAGTTGTTTTCATTCCCTAATGATGTTAACCTACATCATGATTGCCTCCAAAAAAATTTCATGACACCATTCAACCAAAAAATGTCCCTCAAGGGATCATCACAGGTGGCCTTCTATTTGGCTGCAATGAATTGCAAGCACTACACTGTCTGGGTGTTATGCATAGCACCTAGCCTTTGTATCACCTGCGAAGAGTGAGATCCATTGAATTTTTCAAATGAATCCATTGGATTCCTCATCCAATGGATGCTTCTAGAAGTTTCTAGAAGGATTGGGCTCGCTTTTGGATGAGGAAGGAGATGAATGAACCTTAATCCATTGTCCCTTCCTCCATGGAACCACTTTCCAAATATGGAAAAGCATTCATGAGGGCCATTAATGGCCTAACCTCCTCTTTTCAGCTATAAATTGACCAGGCATTCAAGGCTGGTCTAAGGTTGAAACTTCTTGAGCTAAGGAAATGTTGCTTGGATGAGATTAGTAGAGAGAGTAATGTTATCGTGTCAAATTATTGTTTCCATGAGGAGAAAAGGGTTTGAAGCTGGGAGGATGACACTGAAGCGGACATGCATCTACATGGGTTGTAATCTTCCATTCTATGAATAAAGAGTTCTATGCTTTTTACCATTCATGTCTTTATGTGATGTATATTATACTTTTGATTCTATAATATGTTTAGTTAACAGATCGATATGTATGCTTTGATGGTTTTTTGTCTCGGCTTGTGTGCAGGTACCTTTCAAGCAAGTTAAGTATGGAAGGGAGTGGCGAAAGCGGTCAAAGGGAAGAGGGATCACGCGAGAGATACAAGTTGGTACTTTTGCTCCTCTTTCTTTTATCTATTAGCTATAAGAAAAGCAATGGAATTACTTTAACTGTTGCTATGGACTTGCTACTAGGTCTAGGGGATAGTCATTCAAAAAGACACTAAACTTTCCCATAACAGTCCTTCCAGACAATGTCCATGGGCTCGTTTCCATGTGGGAATTCAGGTGCATCTACCCTTCTCCTTTTCCTATGCCTTCTAACTACAGCCTTGTGGATAGGGCTACTGAACACATCAAGTGGAGGTATTCCATTCACTTTGACAACAATCTCCGATGTGGACAGAGTAGGGATAATTTTAGTATGCTAGGACATTGCTGCTTGTTCCTTCATAGGTGTAGATTTCTTGTCGGCAGACTTGGGCTCTGTATCTTTTTGAACATGCAGAGGAGTTTTGAATTCCTCTATTTCTTGGGCATTTGGGGCTTTGGGAGTGCCTTGCAATTTCTAACTACACTGATCCCAATCCTACTCCAAACTACCACCTTTGGTCTCTAAGACAATTTCTGTAGATGGGGTGCTCATCACTTGCTTCTCAGCTGACTTCCTACTAGACTCAGTAGTGTTGTCAGCATCTTGGGGCTTCCCTGTGTTTAGTGTCTTCTTAGTGTTTACCTGAGAGTCTACTTGAGAGATAGGACGTCCATTATCAACAGTGATGCTTGGGGTAGACTTATCCTCAAGTTTTAATAGATGCATTGGGATTACCCGGAGCCTCTCATATTTGAATTCCTAAAATCTTTGAAAATATTCAGGTTTCAAATTTATTTTTTACCATTCGAATGCTTGTTCGAAGGATACAGCTAACTATAACAAATCCTCAAAATGATTATCATCATGATTGTATGGCTTGAGTTTAACTCTAGTAGTGGCATTGTATGCCACTTTGTTTGGATCAAATTGCCTCTTAGGCGATGTATGAAGCCTGAGAGCTCCCATATGTGTTGATTCCTTAGTGGCATGAACAAAATTGGCTAAAGCAAAAGAACTGCATTTGATAGGGAAAATGGGCCATAATGACTACTTGTCGTCTTTGAGAACTTTAGTCATGCCTTTTCCCATATTCTTGTAGGCAATCTCTATTTCTAATAACTTATAAGAAACATATAAAGGAAGGATGTGTGGATCAGCTGTGCTACCAAAAACCCTAATATAGGTGAACCACTCTTCAATAAAATACTTGCCAATAGTAAGCAGGTCTATTGTAGCTTCTTGGGAGAACCTAGGGGCTTTCTTATTGAAAATCATTTGATGGAGAGGAAACACAATAACATGGAATATCTTATAGAAGTGAGGTATGTAATGTGACTCCCATATTTGTTTATGACTGAGATGAATTGGGTAAGGATCTTGTAAGGTCCATTTCCAACCCTTGGTTGGAAATTTCGTGCAAAAATAGATAGCATCCATAATGTAGGCACTAAAATAGAAGGGAGGGAGATTTTCTAAAAATGAGGCTTTCTTTTGTGGATATTCGATGATGGTTGATCCAAAATGGATCTAGAATAGACTTTTATGTCTAAAGTATTCCTCACAAAGGAAAATGAAAGTCCAAGGATGCTCTTGGAAATAGCCCCATTTCGTAGATCTTTTCATTCTAAATCTATTACAACTTGAATGGGCTAAAATGGACTTTGGATGAAGAAGTTATCGCAAAAGGAATTTTGCCTTTGTCCTTTAAAAATGAGGCAAATTCTTATATAAATGGGACTTAAGGGAATATGTGTTTTTTAACATAAAAACCCTTAGAACCCTCGCATCACATTATTTTATCACATCGCAATAAACAAAGGGAAAGGACTTAAAATGGGCACAAAGGCCTTCATCGAACCCAACGGATTTATAAACCAAATAGGTGAACCTTTTGAATTATGAAAGGAAGGTTGTAAGTGGTATTTTCGGTGGGCTCCAAGCAGTAAGTGGTATTGAACAGGCTTTGCCCAAATCCATGCATTAACTGATGCGTGGCACGGCGGAGGAGATAGGAAACCGCTTTTTCAGGCGGTTAATCCCCATAAAACTTACGCACCCAAAATGGACTATCAGCCGTTGGATTAACGGTCATGGATTAACGGTCACGGATCAACGGTCAGGCTCTGATCAGCGGATCGGTGATCGACGTGACCAAAGGGAAGACTCTTGGGGCCATTATGACAATGATATGCAATATGTCAATGTTCCGATGGAGCGATCGGTGATATCAGTGATCGGCAATCAGAAAACCCGCGATACAAAGGGCCAATGCATTGTAATATGTCAATATGCAACTTGTGATGGATGGCAGACCCAAAAGGGATTACAGACCTGATTTCATAGATTTTGAAATCTGGGAATTCAGGATTTCTATGTATTCCTGTGTATTGAGGTTTTTAGACCTCTCGCCTAACTGATAGTGATATTTGGATGGACCCGATAGGTTTATAGGGCCGATTCCATAATATTTGAAGTTCGGGCTAAAAGCCCATGATGTGTTTTGTGTGCATTTTCTCTGTATTTGGCTGACACAGCCAAAGGATGGAAAAATGATCAGATTCCCCCATGCCAACGATTCCTTTCCATTTGTAAACAAATTCTTGTGAGGAAACATTTGGGTTCTCCAATGATGGAGGACTAGAACTGATGCATGATAAAAACACAGAGAGCACAAATGTTGAAAGGGAGCTGAAGGTTGTTGAGGGAGATGGAGGACTAAGATAAAGGTCGCTGGAAGGTTTCTAAGAGTCACTTGGAGGTCAAGTGGACTATAGAGGCATGCATAGGCTGAGAGGGAGAAGCTAGAGTCGAGAGCCAAAAGCCAAAGCTAGAGCCAGAGCTAGGGCGAGAGCCAGAGCCACGAGTCAAAGTGAGAGCCAGAGCCAGAGCAAGAGCCAGTGCCAGAGCCAAAGCCAGAGCAAGAGCCAGTGCCAGAGCCAGAGCCAGAGCCAGAGCCAGATCCATGAGCCAGAGCCAAGAGCCAGAGCCAGAGCTAGAGCCAAAGCCAAAACTAGAGCTAGAGCCAAAGCTGAGAGCCAGAGCCAGAAAGCCTAAGAGCTTCAGAGCTAGGGATAATATGGTGTTCTAAGCCCATTGTGTTCTGTGTTGCCATTATGATGCATGTGTTGTACTTGATGGCAACCAACTCGTAGAAGATCAACTCACTTATATATATCTAGATGAATCTACGGAAGATATATCAGATGTGAAAGAGTGCATGGGATGCCGAAAAACTCAAAGGAATCAGATGATAGTTCTCAGGTTAGCTTGCCATCAAGTCCAAAGGGGGAGATTGTTGGCATTATGAGACAAGTGTTGTCCTTGATGGAAAATCACACAGATGATAAATTATAGTGCATCAAAGTTATTTTCAAGTTCACGCACTTTCATGCAGAGAAAAGCTTCTTTCATGAAAAGTTCACGCACTTTCATGCAGAGAAAAGTTTCATTCATGTAGAGAAAAGTTCACACACTTTCATGAAGAGAAAAGTTTCTTTCATGTAGAGAAAAGACCATGCACTTTCATGATTGGTTCATGGTATTAGTCCGATAGTTTTTGATCCTATGGTTTTGGTCCGTGGTATTGCATCCAAAAGTGTTGATCTCAAGTATTGGGTCCATGGTATTGAATTGTTATGGTTTTTGGTCCGTGGTATTGTGAAAGGCCTAAGGCTATAAAAAGGAAAGGAGATCATTTGGCTGCATACTTATGGTTGAATATCTTAAGGTGAGCTAGATCTGAAATACTTTTGATCGGTTGGTGAGTGATAGCTAGATCTGAATGGGTCAAGATCTCCATGGCGCATGATCAGATCTGTAGATCTGATAGTCTGGGGTATGCTTGAAGACTGAAAAACTATCTATACCCGTAGGATCGCAGGTCCGACGTAGTGCAAGTGCGGATACCCGTAGAGCAGAAGAGTGTGCAGGTGCGAATCTAGCCACAGGATCGCAGGAGCGACACGGTGCAGGTGCGGATACTCGCAGAGCAGAAGAGTGCGCAGGTGCGGATGTAGCCGCAGGACCGCAGGTGCGACACGGTGCAGATGCGGATACCCGCAGAGCATAAGAGTGAGCAGGTGTGGATACCCGCAGATAAGAAGACTGTGTAGGTGCGGATACCTACAGAGCAGAAGAGTGAGCAGGTGTGGATACCCGCAGGTAAGAAGACTGTGCAGGTGCGGATACACGCATATCAGAAAGCAACACAGGCACGGATGTTCGCATATGTCTATTGGTGAAGTTGCGGACCCTGCTTGAAATTTGTTTTAACTACCTTTGACTATTCTGCAAGGTACTGGGTGCATAATTGATGTCTGGTTACTAGTATTGAGTTCTGATAACAACATGATTATGTTTAGCTTCAGTATTGATGGTTGAATGGATCAAGTTCTTAATGACTTATCTTTATGTGATCTGATGGACTAGATCTGGTTGCTAACTCACATATTATACTTGTATATGTATTGATCTGGTGTTTAGGTGATTCAAAAGATTGATTAATTATGTGCTTCAATGATATTAATGGGTCCAGTATGAAAATTGGATGAAACGTGGCCTTTCAGATTATGTGTTGTGCTTCAGGATTATCTAGTATGAAAATGTATGAAAAGTGGTACCTGGAGGAGAGAAGATTGTAGGTCGGTGCCTACATACTAGTATCTTAGCTAGTACAAGAGCTAAGGGGGTGGTAGCTCCCTTCCAGTAGTAGTTGAAAACTTTGGAGCATTGTAGCATGTAGCAACCTGCGTACTAGTAAATGGATCGGCTATACAAGAACTATGGGGGTTGTAGCTCCCTTCCAGGAGAGACTGGAGAATGAGAGAGGGTTGTAGCTCTCTGCAGGTAGAAGCCTATGTACTGGTATAATACTGCACCAGTACAGAAATATTGTAAAAGTATTTTCTTATTAAGAAGAAGATTGAGATGACTTGCAGTAGGTGGTTTTCTCCCACATTGGGTTTCCACCTTATATCACGGTGTTCATGTGTGTGGCTTATGTGTGATGATCTGTTCTATTTTACTGCACCTGTTTGTTGTTAATATGGTTGATAATGTTCTAATGCACTCATTGAATATCAATTAACTAAATCATAAGTTTACTGAATATACGTGGGTATTCATATCTGAAGCAGCATATATGAATCAGAGTATGGAAATGAAAAAGTTTTATTGACTTGATAATATTGATTCACCCCCCCTCTCAGTATTATTTCCAACATTCTGTGTAAGCCAGTGGATTTGAGCGTGGATCTTGTAAGAGGACTTTTCCATAATCCCAAAGAGCCTAGTTGAGTTGACTAGAGCTCAAGGAGACGTAGCCCAAGAGTTTAGGGTGAACTCCATATTATATTGAAGTTATGTGTGATTGCTTGTTGTTGCATTGTATTTGTTGCTTTATTTGTTGTTATATGTTTTATATCAGTTCAAGAAAATAAACTTAAGGCACACAAATAGTTTAAAGACAGACACAAGCATACACCTATTTTCAAGCACTTTTTAATTCCACAATTGGTTAATCATAAGGTCTTGGGAATATTTAAGCTTTAGAAGTCGGAGAGGTTCTTGTAAGATTGACAAGAAGCCTTTAGTGCCCCATTTTCATATCAATGGTGGTGGCTAGGTTATTAGATAGGATGGAATGCCAATTCATGATATGGGAATTAACACACGCATCAATCAGAGGAATCCATTCAATTAAAAACTTAGTATTATTGGGTAGCTCATACAATCTACATAACATGGATGCTGCATAGTTGTAGGGGTTTTCCAAGGAGGCTATATCATACATACTCGATTTTCAATACTTGAATTTTTTGTCCAACACCTTCCAACCCTGAATTAGCTTGAAGGGGACTAGATTCTTCTTTGTGAAGTTAGCCACACATGTACCGTCGTAGATATCCTGGGGATCAAGTATGTGGTACATCTTCTTTAGATCCTCTGCTCTGAATGATGATATGAGCTCCATCTTTGAATTCTTGAACTACCTATCTTCAATGATAAGGTTTTCAATCACCCACCTGATCATGTCTATATAGGGGAAAATTTAAGCCCTTGTTCCTATCCTATGAAGGAATGAACAAGAGGCACCTCTACATTGGAGTTCTAAAGGCTTTTTAGAGTTAGTTGTTGCTCTCGTAACAACGATTTAGGACGCTCGTCCTCTAGCCTATTGTAAATTACTTCCCAAGCTATTTCACCTCTGACAGGATCACAAACTGTATCAACAAAGATAGGAGCCATCTCTGTAAACTAGCTTCAATAATGGTTTGGTTTCTCTGCTTTTGCATCACCTTTTTTAGGGACATGTCCTTTGTCGCTTTCCTGAGACAAACAAGATATATTAGCGTAGATGATATCTAATAATTAAGATTGAAAGCTTATGTGAAATAACTTTGGATCATGAGAAAGGTTTTAATGAGATACTCAATTATAACTACCCATAACCAGGAAAATGATTATCCTTCCTCAGGCCGCTAAATATTTAATAACCTGTCAACTTGTTTTTTTTAGCATTTAAAATGTAATTATTCCACACATTTTATCAGACTTAATCACGCATCGTGGTTTTAAAAAGGATACATTATAGCATTACAGGATGTATTAAGCGAAATGCGATTGCGGATATCACAATATCGCATTTTGCAAATTGTTTGTGAATGTTGTAATGGCTTTGCCAAGTTTCTCGCAAACTATGCGAAGTGAAAAATGCGATTAAAAAATGACAAGGTGATGTTATCGCAGCGGGAGACCTAATCGCATAAAGCACTTTTGTAAATGTTTTTTGACATGGTCATGTGAAAAAGTGAA
Organism: Pinus tabuliformis; assembly: GCA_031772625.1. Taxonomy (NCBI): domain Eukaryota; kingdom Viridiplantae; phylum Streptophyta; class Pinopsida; order Pinales; family Pinaceae; genus Pinus; species Pinus tabuliformis. The sequence goes on from CM062818.1 coordinate 1,878,655,896, forward strand.
ATTTGCGATTTGCGATATGGATTTCATCCTTAGTTTTGCAAGGTTTTTATAGGAATTTTCTTAGGGTTATGGTTTTATTATGCTAAGCCTAAAAATTTAAAAGGGTCCCCATTTACAACTCTAAGCCTGGCTATTGTTTGTTGTAAATGGGGGGGTTGTTTTGTAGTACAACACAATCTTATGACATAAATGTTTTCACGTTAATTGTTGAAGGGAAATTACTCCAAATGGATCGTCATCCTATAGGATTTTGACCTGGAATTCATCAAATCCAAGTCAAATAAATCCTTAGTTTTCACTGAGCTGATCTACGACCTTCCCACTAGTGGTTCTGAATCCATGTATGAAAATTCAATCCCGGACGAGTTATTGCTTCTGATTTCATCATATGACCCTTAGTGTGGAGACATCCTTGTATATCTCCATACCCAGACATTATGATATAATACCTCTTTCTCTAAGCAATGACATATTCGATATTAAGCTAAAGATTGTATAATCATTAGTGACACCCTCTATTGTCGTGGTATTGATATGGTTTTCCAGATGTACCTTACCCATGAGGAGGTCAAGAAATTTATTAATGAGTTCCAGTCAAGGGCATCTGGCAGTTAGTTATCTGGTTATGCTACCGCACAAAAGATCTTACGTGCTGGTTACTTTTGGCCTACCATTTTTTGTGATTGTATTATCATTGTCCAAAAGTGTCATTCATGCCAAAAATTTTATTGTAATACCCATGATCCACCCATACCTATCCATCCTATTATCGTTGTAGGTCCTTTTGAAGAATGGGGTATCAATTTCATGACATGTAACCCTCACTCAGCCAAGGATCATGGCTATATCATTGTAGCGGTTGATTACTTTACAAGATGGGCTGAGGTGATGTCTACATTTGACAATACCAGTGAAACAATTGCATATTTATTTTTCAACCATGTCATTGCATGGTTTGGTGTTCCACAAGCCATAGTTACAGATGATGAAAGTAATTTTCAGAATTGTATGATGGTATAACTAACTTCCAAGATGGGACTTTCCCATGAAAGTTACAAACCCTACTATCCACAAGCGAATGGACAAGTTGAGGCTATCAATAATGTTCTTAAAACTATGCTTCAACATATGATAGGGGTCCATAAATATGACTGGAATTTGCTTCCTTTTGTTGTATTTTAGGCATACTAGACCTCCGTTAGGATTGCTACCTTGTTTCAGTTGGTTTATGGTCTGGAAGCTATCCTTTCGATAGAATGTGAGATTTTGTCATTGAAACTAGCTATAAAACTTCTTCCTGCCACTTCTGCAGAAGAGGAATGTATTTTACATCTCGTGCATTCAAATGAGACATGGCGTGATGCCACTTTAGCTAATGAATCTCACAAGATACATATCAAGATGCAATATGACTAGAGTGTCAAGCCTTATGTATTCTCAGAAGGATACCTTGTTCTTCTTTATGACCAAGAGTCTGATAAATTAGGATCAAGAAAGTTTGAGCCAATGTGTCTACGTCCATATATTTTCAAACATGTTCTTGCAAAAGAGGCCTACGAGCTAGTATATTTTGATAAGTTCCACTGGCACAACCTAGAAATGAGTTGTATCTTAAAAAATACTATGTTTGATTTTGTGTAGTACACTATTTACATGTTGTATATACGTGTGTTGAGTGTGTTTATAGTGTGTTCCTTCGGAACTTCCTTCAGTTTTTGTTAATCTCGTTTACTTTTGGTTTGTATATGCCAACATCCTTGGAACTATTTGGTTGATATGTTGATGGTGATAGTCATACTACTAATAACCTATCTTCCACAGCGTCGACCATATTCACTCCAGATGGCGAGTTAGTGAGTCTACAAGGTCTCTGTCGCTCTACTAATAATATCACTAAGTATAGCATGATGATAGAACTACTATCTCATGCTCTTTTACATGGTATACGCCATATAGTTATCAAATTGGACTCACAACTCATAGTACTGCAGTTGAATAATGTCTACTCAGTTAGAAGTCCTACAATGCTTCACATTTTCTTAAGGTTCACCTTCTATAAAGACACTTTGATTTCATCCAATATAAACACATTTCTAGAAATATAAATATATTGATAAATGCGTTGGCTAATCATGTTTTAGATAGACATTTGTGACACATGTAAATAATTTCAATACACATCACATCAGTTGAAAGTGATAATAGAAACGTAGGAAACACTGAAGATAGTGATATATAAATATTTGGTTTTACAAAATGTGTTCCTGATACACACATGGCCACGCAACCTATCATATCCAAAAATATACATGAAAATATGGAAGCATACCTCCTAGTAGACTAATCATAGTTTTCATGATAACATGCCACTGCATGAGCTATCTTGCATAGTAGTTGACTGGTACACCCTGGCACTACAATAGTATGTCATTGTAATCACATAGGAAGCTACTCGACCATGGTATTAGCTATGCCATGTGTCAACCCCTTCATATGATGCGCTACCTTTGTGGGGGTCTCTTCTATGTTAAGATCCTATAGTACTTCATGTCCTACTGCAGCAACCTATACTGGTGATGGTGCCAGTTGTGGGTCTCCTACTCATTGGAGATATGAGACACCCACAGGTCGAACGGGTCCAATATCTGCATGTACAAATCAATGGTTTAGTCTCGGAAACATCAAAAACTTAAAAAAAAATAAAAAAAAAATAAATAAAAATAAATAAATAAATAAAATAAAAATAAAAAATAAAATAAAATAAAAATGTAAAACTCAAAATACAAAATGGCCAAAGTATCCTACGCATAACACCCCATAGATCTCCATCAGGAAGCATGAGCTCTAGGTCTCCATGGAAATCCACTCCTACGTATGGATAATCATCTACCATAATAAACTGCATGCACAACTATTTGAAGAAAACCGGTGTGAAGCTCATGGATGATGGACCTGCATGGCGAGACATGAGATCTATTCACCTTCTCATCCATGGAAATCTCACATCAATGGGCTCGAGTGAGATATGATGAGGTCGTAGCAATGGAACTCTATATAGAGCAAAGGAGACCAAGATTGCTACATAGATTAATTTTTTTAGATTCCCATATTTTTCTTTAGTAAGCTGATCTTTCATGTTGACTAACACTCCCTCCCTCCCTCCAGTTGAAGATAGTTGGCTCTATACATTCTAGAATCTAGAGCATACTGCATGTATGACCTATTGGCCACATTTAGTGTAGAGCTACCTACCAATATAGCGATAATGAACAAGATCATTTGTAGAGGCAGTCAAACCATGTATTTTATGTTGATTTTCCCATCTTTGGTCAGCTAGAATTGAGCTCTGCAATGAGTGGTGACATAATCCACAATATGCACCTCCAATCACCCTAAATGCATGAGATAATAACCAATCATTGCAGCAACATAAGGGCATAATCACTCTCCAAACTCCAACCCTCAACCACATAGAAGGCTAGGAATATATAGACAAGTAGGGTAAGTTGAGATTTCTTATCCAATTACCAATCTAGGGTTTGAGATCAACCTTTGATGGAGGGATAGGATCAAAGGATAAGTGGTGAAAAATCCAAAGTAGGTTATGATAGGATCTGAATGTTTTATCCAAGGTAAGTAGTTGAAACAACTTCAGGAAATTCCTAGAAGGGGAAGCTTCTAGAATCCTGGTCATTCTCTCGGATTTCTAGACCAACACAGGTGCAAAGGGGAGCAACCTGCTGGTGACCAATGCAAGCCATAGTGGAGAAACCTGCAGGTGATTGCACCCCAGTGGGCACAAGATGAGTGTTGGTCCTAAAACTAGCTAAAATGATGTAGTTTAGGTTTGAAACTCTAGGGGATGAAGAGAACATGCTTAGATCTTTGTGCAAGATGGTGACAAGGGGGGAATAGGATGTTGATTCATCTCATTAAGAGGCTCATTGATTTAATGTGAAAAAATGGCCTATAACACCAATCACTTGTCTTTTCGAACTCATAAAAGTAAATGAAAAGATGTATTATTAGTATAAGTTTAACCCTTTTATGGAATGAGATAGACTACTTATGAAAAATGAATACTTTATTCGAACATGGATAAGAGGTTCTCCTGAGTGTTGTTTTCTTCCTTTTCAGACTCAAGAGACTATCTATGAAAATGAATCTTTCGATTTTTCTTTTTCACCTCTTTTTCAAACTCTCTAAAAAAGAAAAATATGTCAAGTTTTCACCTTTGCTGGACTCATAAAAACATCAAACAATGATGGACTCATGAATCATGAAGGGACCGAACGACTCCTTCTCTGGGTTCATTGATCCAGGCGGATATTAGTGGCCACTCACCAAGTCCACTTGGACCCACACCATTGTTTCTTTCAGATTTTCATTTTCCTTAATTGTATCTCAATTTATTATTTTTAGCAGTTTTTCAGGTGCTGAACTTCCGGAGCCATTTTGAGGCCCTAAACGATGTTTTTTGAGAAAACTGAGAGCCACATGGGGCCATGGACTAATGTTGGTCTTCCCAAAGTTGTATTTCTCAGATAGATCTTTCTAACGAGATATTGTGCACGTCATACAGAGGTCGTATGCCAAAGTTACGACCCCGGAAAGTTGATGTACCGATTTACCCAAACAGGGCCCACAGTTTTGCGCTTCATCTTCTAGGGTTAAGTTTTTGGATGTTTAGGGTTTTTCATTGTCTCTCAACAATAAATAGGCCTTCAAGCCTCATTGCAACACAGTTCAAATGCATGTAGCCACCACATCTCTTCTCACAGATAAGCTACCATTGCCCTAGCTGGTTTATTTCCATTTCTATTTGTAAGCATATTTCAGTATTTCACATTAATGAAATGAAGTATTATTTCCACTACATCTCTGTGTTTATGGTTATCTATATAATTTTTTTTGTTCCTATTTAAATTCAGATCAGCAGTATCATAATGGTCTACTTTTTCTTTGTTTTTCTGTGCATGTTCCCAACGAGGTCGAGATATGAGTTAGGGCTTGAAATGGTCGAACCTTTACAAGACCAGCCTCGCAAATATTAACGACCTCCTATGGCAGATGAAAAGAAATATGAGGGGGTAGAATATCCTATCAAAATCTAGCTTGAAGCAGCCCTCAAGTGACAAAGGAACGTGATGATGGACAACTTTTCCCAAATCCTTTAGCGGCTACCCAGGGGTGATGCATCGGCTTCCAATAACTACTCTAGAAACACCACATTTTTTAAGGTACAAGTTAATTTTGAAATCCCCATATTTGAGGGTCAGATAGATGCATATGTTGTCGATAAATGGTTAAATATGCTAGAGGGTTATTTTTTTATTCATGATTTTTCCAGTCGGGAAAAGATTATTTTTGCTCTTCTCAAAGCAGCCCCCCATGTCAAGGACTGGTGGGAAACCTACTGCGAGCAGAAGGATGAAAGTACAAGCTCACTATTTTTATCCTCACCCACTTGGAATTAATTTCGAGATGCCATCAAGGTGTAGTACTACCCTGTCAGAAGCTATGAGGATCAATACATAAAGTGTACCATGCTGTATCAGGGAAGGGACCAAGACGTGCCATAGTTTACCAATATTTTCCATACCCTTCGCACAAAGTTGGGTATCAAGGATTCAAAGCCGCATTTGGTACTCAAATATCATGGCTGCCTGCACAAGTACATCCAGGAAGAAATAGAATTCCTAAACATCTCCTCGCTTGGCATGACACACTGATATGCCATCAAGGTCGAGAAAAAGTTTAAACAGAAGAAGCAAGACTTTGGATCTGCGAATCCGAAGCAAGGGAAAGATGCCCCCAAACTGCAGAATGAAGGACAAAGCCAAGGCATGGCAGCCCAAGACAACCCGCCAAATATGAAAGCAAAGAACAAGGCCATGAAGCCGAAAAAGGACACGGGAAAGTGGTGTAAGTTCCATAAGAGCTCCACTCACAACACAAGTGAGTGTCAGACCAAGCAGTCACTAGTGGTCGAGCTAAAGGTTTTAGAATTAGATGCATGTTCTGACTCTGAGTTAGAACCTGACAAGGGGAATGACAAAGGGAAGAAGATTATTGATGCGGAGCCCAATGCTATCGTTTCCACCACGAAGCTCGAGAAGGAGGAACCCGAAGATCCAGAGGAGGAGGAGCATCTCTTCCACTCCCAGATGTGGGTAAAGGAATCCCTGCTACAATTCATTCTCGACAGCAGGAGCTAAAAGAACCTCATTTCGAAAGAGATTGTTAAGCAGATAGGCTTACTAACCACAATGCATCCACAATCATACATCATCAAGTGGCTTCACCAAGGATAGGATCTTCACGTGAGCCAATAGTGTCACCTTCCATACAACATCAAGCCCTTCACGGAGGAGGTATTGTGTGACATTTCTCCCTTTGATGTTTGTGATGTATTATTAGGACAACCATACATGTGGAAGCGACATGTTTTGTATGAATCAAGGCCTTGTGTTGTTATTGTTACTTTGGGAAATAAGTTGTACAGGATACTAGAGGTAGCACTGCCTACTGCCATCTCTTTGGTTACTGCAAAACAATACAGTAAGCTCGTTTCCAAAATCGGGAAATTTGTTTTCCTGATGATACAACCTCAAGGAAAGAAGAAGATGGTGACCACGACCTCCAGATAGGGCCCCTCCGCACGATAACTATATATGGATAGGGTCGTGGAGGAGTACGAGGACATCTTCACCTCCCCCACAGGGGTTCCTCTGCACTGTCAGGTCAAGAACTCCATCGATCTAACTCCAGGTGCACCCTAACTAATGGACCAAACTATCGGCACTATGTTATGGAGAATGATGAAATCAAGAGTCAGATTCAGGAGCTGCTATAGAAAGGTCACATCCGTCCGAGTTCATTGCCCTGTGGGAGCCCAATCGTGTTGGTACAGAAGAAGGATGGGACTTGGAGACTCTATATTGATTATCAGGCTCTGAACAAGATCAATGTACATAACAGGTACCTGATCCCACAGATTGATGACATCCTGGACCAACTGAAGGGCGGGAAAATATTTTAGCAAGATTGATTTGAATTCAGGATATCACCAAGTACCAATCGAACCCTCCGATGTGTGGAAGACTACCTTCAAAGCCAAGAAGGGCCTTTTCGAATGGTTGGTTATGCCTTTCAGATTGAAGAATGCTCTTGCAACCTTCATGAGGCTAATGGATGACATATTGTGGCCATTCACCAACTCATTTGTAGTGGTATACTTGGATGACATCCTGATCTTCAATTAGAGTTGGGAAGAGCACCTCCACCACATCCGACAGATTCTCCAAACACTGCGGCAACACAAGTTATGTGCCAATTTGGAGAAATTCACTTTTGTCATGACCAAATTTCAGTATCTGGGATACATTATTTATGAATAGAGGGTGCATGTGGATCCAGACAAGATCCAAGTCATTCGAGATTGGCCATCTTCAACAACTCTGACAGAGCTCTGTAGCTTTCTAGGTCTTGCCAACTTCTACCGCAGGTTCATGTTGGGATTTTTTCATATCACTTGGCCCTTGAGTCAAGTCACCAAGGGAGGAGAGAAAGAAAAATTATTTTGGTCTGAACCTCAACATAAGGCATTCACAAAGTTGAAAGATCACCTCTGCTCAACACTAGTGCTCGCATTACCAGACTTGCAATAACCATTTGAGGTCAAGACAAATGCCTCTAACTATGCTATTGGGGAAGTCCTTACTCAACACGAGCATCCAGTGGCATATCATATTGAGACACTTTCAGACAAAGTTCGGAAGTATCCCACTTATGACAAAGAGATGTATTCCATTGTGCAAGCCTACCGATAATTAAAGCATTACATTTTGGGGAAGGAAACAGTCATCCACACAAACCACCAACCTCTACAGTTCATACAGACCCAAGGGAAATTAAAAAATGATCACCATCAGAAGTGATCCACATACCTACAACAGTTCCATTGGAATATCAAGTATAAGAAGGGCAACACCAATAATGTTTCAGATTGCCTCAGTTGACCACCGATCATGGCGTTAACCACCATGCTCAACTCTTGTGGGCACGAGACTTCTGATTGGCCACTTCTCTACAAAAGCGACCCAAAATTTGGCCACACATACCAGACACTCTTGAAGGGTTAGAATGTTCTAGATTTTCACCTCCAAGATGCCTTGTTATGCCACCTGGGTCACCTTTGTGTTCCTTCAAGTGAGCATGCGAAGATGATTTGGGAAGCACACTACAGTCAGGCTGTTGGGCATTTTGGGGTCGAGAAAATGGTGGCAATATAGCAGAAGTATTTCTATTGGCCGAATCTTCGACAGGATGTTGGGAATTACATCAGATCATGCACTTCCTGCTCCATTTCCAAACCGACCATCAAGAAGCAAGGCCTCTATACCTCGCTGCCTACCCCTAGTCGACCTTGGGAATCCATATCCATGGATTACATGTTAGGCCTTCATTCCACTAATCATGGAAACGACTGTGTTTTTGTGGTCGTCGATAGGTTCTCGAAGATGGCCATTATGGCTATAGGTTTTAACCCTGTACAAAAATTACCTACATACGAATTCTAAAACACAGAAAATAAACAATGTGAGAGCATAACACATAAAAAACATATACACAAAGATTTTCCCCTGGATCCCAAAACCGGGACTACCAGCTTGATTTTTCAGTATGTTCCTTTTAATGTTACAATACATATTTATACATGCCAAAGCATCCAATACCATGGACTGAAAACCATCGCGTCCAATACCATGGACTAAAAACCATCGCGTCCAATACTATGGACCAAAAACCCTCGTGTCCAAAAACATGTGCGAAAATCATGCACAAAACCATAGGTGGGTCCACCCATCCTAACATAGGGTCCAAAACCAAAATTTTTTGAGGCGCTACCCCAAACCCCATAAAGTGGGGTTACGGGTACACCTCAAACCCCTTGTGCCCCCCCCCCGCTACACAATTGGCACAATGAAGGGGGGCTCCGCCCCCCTCTAACCCCCTGGTTAACTACGTGGGCTAGTTGTGGAAAGAATATAACACAACCCAACATTCTCCAACTTGTTGTTTTCTTTCCACAAGGGGCCAAAAGAAAGATTAATCATTTTTCCAGCTTTGAAATGCCCATTGTCTCTCTACACCAAGAGAACTTCTTAGAGCTCATAGATTTTGTCAATGCATCTGCAGTATTCTTCAAAGTGTCCACCTTTACCAGCAACACCTTTTTGTCTTCTATCATATCCCTCACAAAGTGATACTAAACATCAATGTGCTTTGTCTTTGAATGATATGCGGGGTTCTTTGCGCAGAAAATTGCACTTTGGCTGTCACAGTCTATCCTTATAGCTCCCTGTACTAACCCCATACTTGAACACAATCTCTGCAACCAAACTGCTTCTTGCTTGCATGAGTGGCTACCATGTAGTTTGACTTTGTAGTTGATAGTGCCAGTACAGATTGTTTCTTACTCATCCAACTGATTGCACCCCAATAGGTTAAACACATACCCACTTGTAGATCTTCTTTGATCCAAATCTCCAGCCCAGTCTGCATCAACAAAGCCACGAATATCCAACACTTTGTCCAATCCTAGTCTTCTTTGGTAGCATAAACCATAATCACTAGTGCCACGCAAATACCTGAAAACTTGCTTCACTGCTATCCAATGCTCCTTCCCTGGTTTTGACATAAACCTGCTCAATACTCCCACTGCATATGCAATGTTTGGTCTAGTATAGACCATTGCATACATTAGGCTACTGACTACACTTTCATATGGAACACGGGACATATCCTCTTCCTCTTCTTGTCCCTTGGGACACTGTTCAGCAGATAACCTTACACCTAAAGGAATAGGAAGCTTCACTGGTTTACTATCCTGCATATTAAACCTCTGCAGTATTGTCTCGACATACTGCCTCTGGTTTAACCAGAGCTTCCTCTTTGCCTGATCTCTTTTAATTTCCATGCCCAAAATATAGTTTACAGCACCAAGATCTTTCATGTCGAATTTGGAGGATAATTGGGTCTTCAAATCCTGGATAATTTCTTTGTCATTTCCAACCAACAACATATCATCCACATACAAGACCAAATAAATAACACAGTCACCAATTAATTTAAAATACAAACAGTGATCTGCTTTGCTTCTGGTGAAGCCAAGTGCCCGTATAAATGTATCAAATTTCTGATACCACATCCTTGGTGACTGTTTTAGCCCATACAAAGACTTCTTTAACTTGCACACTGGTTCTTTCTTACCCTTCACTACAAAGCCTTCAGGTTGCTTCATGTAGATCTCCTCTTCCAGATCCCCGTGAAGAAATGTTGTCTTCACATCCATCTATTCTACTTCAAAATCAAAAGCAGCAGCAACAGACAAAAGTAACCTAATAGAAGTTACCTTGGCAACAAGAGAAAAATTATCACCAAAATAAATTCCCGGTACCTAGGAATAACCTTTTGCTACCAACCGAGCTTTTTATTTCTCCACCTTTCCTTCTCCATTTGTCTTCTTCTTGAACACCCATTTGCTACCAATGGGTTTCCTTCTAGCCGGCAACTCCACCAGATCCCAAGCCTCATTTTTGTGCAAAGATGCCATTTCATCAACCATGGCCTCTTTCCAGAGTTTTCCATCCTCTGAATCTACTGCTTCCTTCACAGTTCTAGGATCATAATCAGTAATAGATAAAGAAAATTTTGAATAGAAAGTAGATGGACTATACCTTTCTGGCTGCCTTCTTTCTCGAACGGATCTTCTTACAACCGGAGTTTGTGGCTCTTCATATTTTGATTCCTCCTCTGCTGTAGAGTCTGATTCTTCCTCCTTTAGCTCAAACTCTATCTTCTTAGGTTCCTTTGGTTGGACTTCATGTTTAATAACATCTTTTACCTCTCTGAACACCGCATCTCAACTGTACACAACCTTCCGTGTGACTGGGTTCCAAAGCTTATAACCCTTTAAACCATCCTTATACCCGATAAAGATGCACTTTTCATATTTACTATCCAACTTTGTTCGTTTCTCCTTTGGAACATGTACATATGCATCACATCCAAATACCCTTAGATGTGAAATAGAGGATTTCTTACCAGTCCATACCTATTGTGGAGTCTTATCCTCCAACGCTGATGAAGGTGACATGTTGACCAGGTAACATGTGTTGGAAATAATACTGAGAGGGGGGATGAATCAGTATTATCAAATTCTTTTCAATATTCCCTCTAGATTTATAATTTAATTTATTCTTCAGATGTTGACCATTAATTTGAATGTTAGTACCATATAATAATGAACAGGAACAAGAAAAACAGACAGTCACACCAAAGAACACCAGATATAAGGTGGAAACCCAATGTGGGTGAAAACCACCTGATGCAATGTGTCTCTATCTTCTTTCAATTAGAAACTTCTTTTTACAATGATTCTGTACTGGTGCAGTCCTTTACCAGTACGCAAGTTGCAACCTGCAGAGAGCTACAACCCTCTCTCGTTTTCCAGACTCTCCTGGAAGGGAGCTACAACCCCCTTAGCTCTTGTACTAGCTGAGCTACTAGTACGTAGGTGCTGACCTACTTCTTTTCTTCCAGGGACCACGTTTCATAAATTTTCAGATTGGATCCATGAACATCAATTAATCACCAAGTATATGTGAATCAACCAATCTCCTTTTACAATCAACTAATGAATCAACCAATAGCTTCTCAGAATGCAGTAACTAGAAAAGCAATACCAGTAATCAGACATAGATTCTAAACCCAGAACTCTGCAGCAATAGACAAAAGGCAGCCAACATATATTTCAAGAAAAGTCTGCAACTTCACCAATAGAAACCTGCGAATATCCACACTTCTGCTGTGTCTAGCCTGCGCAGCTCCGCACTTGCTCTGTTGATATGAATTTGAAACTACTTGTAAATTGTTTGCAAGGTATTCAATTCATAAATATACATGTTTAAAAGATTTCCATGTCTTGCAGAAAGAAAACAAATGAAATTTTCAGCTGTTCATGACCCATTTAAGCATAGAAGATTTATTTCCTTTTACTATTTAACACACTAAAATGAATTTGTTCTACAAAATAAATCAACCACAGATGCAAAAGAAGTTGATAAAGCAGTTCACCCCTCCTGGGCTACGTCTGCTGGGTCCAAAGCTCCCAAATGGGCTTGTCCTTGTTTTAATTAAATGCTAAAATTGAATATATAGCTGAATAGAAGCATCTACAGGTGGAATAGATGGTAAAAATGGATTCAAAACACTTGAATCCTTCAGGATTAACTATTGATTCACCTCCAATCGATACCTGCAACCCTATATAGTCTTCACAATACTGGGCCCTGGTGGCTCCTAGAACTTTCACGGCTCCAAAACCTCTGCAAATGACCTCAGATGGCTATAAGACCTACACCAATGGCTTCAGAAGGTTGAAAATACCCAAAATAATAAAAAAAATTCGTCCAAAACCGCCTTTCCTAGCCAAAGTTATGGCCATTTACTCCCAACTGCCAGCTGCCCCTACAAAAACTCCAGCTAACTTTGGTTAAGTCCAGATAGGCCCGCCAAATATGGCGGGCCCGCCAATTTTGGTGCTCCTGCCAGATTTCCGCCAACTGAACTGCGTGTTTAACTGGGAGTTTAATGCTACATGTGAGCGGATTTGTGGGGCGGCGGTTAGGCGCCTCGGATTTAGCGCCAACCCTTTAATGAATCAGTTAGTGAGCAGATTTATGTAAAGTTCCACCTGCCTTCATGACAAGTCTACCCATGGTGGTGTATTGGTAGAGCAATGCGTTGTTACAATGGAGGTCGCAGGTTCAAAACTTGCTAGTGCCAAAAAAAATTCATATGCGCCCATTGGATATGCTGACGTCATCCTTGGGCCACGTGGCAGCCTCCGGGCCTGCCACGTGGCATCCTGTGATTGGTTGTGCAAAGGGAATATTCCAAGGAATATTCTATGGAATATTCTTTTTTTTTAATTTTTTTTTTTAAATTCAAAATTACATGTTATTGGCAAATTCTTCTTTTTGCCATAACTTCCTCATACGGCGACCGTTTTTCGAACCGTTTGCGATGCCGGAATTAGGAAGACGAGCACTTTCCAGTCATTCAAATTTGAACCAGTTCTGAGCATTTTATGACACTTAGGACATGAGCACCTGATCACGCCTCCCCATTGGGAAGCTTTTGGACCCCAAAAGCCTTCAACTACCTGTTAATGAGGTGAGAGTACAGCTCCCTCACTCTATCCACCTCCATCCACTTTGCCTTGTTCGGTTTTTTGCCTTTAAAACCAACCCGAATATAATCTACACTACCCCTCCTTGAAGTGCGTGCCCTTCTGTCAAGGATTGTATCTTCTTTCAGCTCATCTAAGAATTATAGCGATAAATCTTCTATAGATGGTTACAGTTGAACAACACTTTCCTGATCAGAAATCAAAGGAGGTTCATACAAACGTAAGTTCTCCACATTGACAACAGAATACATTTGCATGTAGGAAGGCAAATCTAATTGAAAAGTTCCAACCTTCTTGAGGATTTTGAATGGACCATAACGAATAGGCTTCAACTTTTTACCTTCTCCTTGCATCCTTTCCTTACTAATGTACAGCCATACCTCATCCCCTTCTTGAAACTTGTGATCGACTCTATTCTTGTCGTGTCTTTCCTTGTACTTTCCTTGACTCTTCTCAAGCTGTTCTTGAATTTGCTGATGTATTTGCTGAATTCTTTCAATGAATGAATGAGCTTTGTTAATATCACTATGTCCCTCAATGGCAACATCTTTCTCAAGAATGAAATCAAGAGGTGATTTTGGCAAGTAACCCAAACAAGCTTCAAACGGTGAGGTGTTTGTGGAAGAGTGCTTAGCATGATTGTAAGCATGTTGTATGTAGTGCAAATGTTCATCCCAAAGCTTGGGATGCTTGCTGCAATAACCTCTCAAGAGGTGCATAATGATTATGTTCACAACTTCTGTTTGTCCATCTGTTTGTGGATGGAAAGTAGTACTTTTCTTCAACTTTGTGTCCATCATCTCCCATAGGTTGGACCAAAAATTCCCCACAAATCTGGAATCCCTGTCACTAATAATGGAAGTAGGCAAACCAAAGTGAATCCATACATGATGAAAAAATAATTCAGAAGTTTGTTAAGTAGTTATAGTTTTCTTACAAGGCATAAGTATACACATTTTTCTAAAACGATCAACTACTAGATATAAATAATCATGTTGCTTTCTAGATTTTGGCAAACCTCCTACAAAATCCATAGAGATGCTCTCCCATGGCCTAGAAGGTACCGGCAAAGGAGTATACAAACCAAGCTTCCTATTACTAGGCTTGCTTGTAGCACATAATGAACATCCTCTTATGAACCTTGAAACAGAATCTACCATGCGAGGCCAATAGCAATACCTCTGTAGATGTGCAACTGTTTTTCTTACCCCAAAATGGCCAGCAATAAGAGAAGAATGAGCTTCTCTTATGACATTTATTCTCTCCCCCTGTGGTATACACAACTTGCTCAAATGAAACAGCAAATTGTTATGCATGTGATAGTCATTTTCCTCTACATGATTCCCTTTACTCAAGTTAGCATACACATCTTTAAAGTCATCATTAGATGCATATTGTTCTATGTAACTATCATGTACAATGGAATCATTCTTAAGTAAAGTAACAACACCAATAATAGGCCTTGAAAGCATATCAGCAACCTTATTCAAAGTACCTTTCTTGTACCTTATTACCAAATGGAACTGTTGCAATAAGCCCATCCATCTGAAGTGTCGTGACTGTTGTAACTTGCTTTGTGATTGCAAGTACTGTAAGGGCTGATGGTCGGTATGTATAACAGTTTCTTTGCCCATCAAATAGTGTTTCCACCTTTTGACGCTTTGCACCAATGCAACAAATCCTTATCATATGTAGGATAATTTACAACAGCACCATTAAAATTTTCAGAATGAAAAGCAATAGGCTTACCATGCTGTAGAAGAACTGCACCCATGGCATAATCACTAGCATCGTTTTGTATCTCAAATGGCTGTCTCAAATCCGGTAATGCAAGGACCGGAGCTGAACTAATCGTCTCTTTCAAAGATTCAAAAGCTTTTTGCTGCTTGCCTCCCCATTGGAAAGCATGCTTCACACTTGTCACTGCATGCATAGGAGCTACTATAGAAGAGAAGTTAGAGATAAACTTCCTCCAATATTGAGTTGCACGCAAAAAACTTCTTACCTCTGTTATGGATTTGGGAGTAGGCCAATTCACAATAGCCTCTATTTTAGCAGGATCTATTCTCAAAGCACCTCCTCCTACTATGTGTCCCAAATAAACCAAAGAAGTCTTTCAAATTCACACTTTGACATTTTAAGAAATAACTGATTCTTCTTCAAAACATCAAGTACTTTCCTAACATGCACGACATGATCTTCTCTAGACTTGATGAAAATTAAGATGTCATCTAAGTAGACAATAACGAAATCATCAAGAAAAGGATGCAAGACATCATCCATTACCCGCATGAATGTTGCAGGTGCATTGCACAAACCAAACGGCATCACAAGCCACTCAAAGAGTCCTTGTTTGGTTTTAAAGGTTGTCTTCCAAATGTCACTTTCTTCAATTCTTACTTGATGATATCCACTGCGCAAGTCTAGCTTAGTGAAATATCGAGCATCTTTCAGCTGGTCTAGCAAATCATCTATCCTTGGGAGTGGGTAACGATTCTTTACCGTTATCTTGTTCAAGGCCCTGAAATCAACACACATACGCCAAGTGCCATCTTTCTTTGGAATCAATACAATCGGTGACCCACATGGCGAAGTACTTGGCCTTATGAAACCCTTGTCCAACAAGTCCTTGATTTTCTTCTTTATTTCAGCATTCTCCATAATAGACATGCGGTACATGCCTATGTTTGGAAGAGGACAATCTGGATGCAAATGGATTTCATGTTGAATATCCCTCTTAGGAGGCAAACCTGTTGGCTCCTGAAACATCTCATGATATGCATCAACTACATCATACAGTTCTGACTTAAGTTTTGGATCACAATTGTCAAATGACTCATGATTCACATCAACCTTGGGATTAATCATAAGAAGAACAAAATTCTTACTTGAATTGACCAGCCTTTTTACCTGCCCTGCATTCACCATCGCTATATTTGTCTTCTTGCGATGAGCTCTAACAATGAACTCCTGGCCATCTTTGAAAAGATGATATTTGTTTTCATGGCGATGAAAGATAGCTTTCCTGTCAAACAAGTAAGGAATTCCCAAAACAATTCCTTCTATATCAAAAGGTACCACATCAAGTTCAACTGTGTCAATAAAATGTGCAGTAATTGCAAAGCGCAATGTGCACTTTCTTGAAACTTGTAAATTTGCATCCTTGCAAATCCATCCAAGTGGATATGGCTTCGGATGTGGAACAGTCTCAAGTTTAAGCCGCTTGACCAAGTCCTCTGATATAAGGTTTGCTTGTGACCCACTATCAAAAATTGTGTCAATTTTAGCATGTTTTGAAATCACCCTCACATGAAACAGTTCAATTCTTTCTTCCTCATTAGGAGCTTGTACATGGCAGTTTGAGGTACTAGTGCTGGCTTGAGTTTCAAATTCTTTTCCCTTCAAGTTTTTCAAACCCATGGCTGCAATTTTCGTTTCATCACCTGAATCATCCCCTAAATCTTGTGGTGTAGATGTAGTAGCAGCAGTTTTCTGTTTCCCTTTGGATTTGTTAGATTGAGGTCTTTTTTCAGGATGTAATTTCCAATAGTTTTTCTCCTCATGGCCTGGTTTAGAACAGTGTTTACAGATCACTTTCTCACTCTCCTATTTGACAGATGCATTCTTTTTGCCCTTTCCCTTGGAGGTTTTCTCTTTGTTTTTCCCCTTGGGGGGCTTGTTTCTACCCTCTTCAAATGTGTTTTTTCCCCTTGCCTCTAAATGGGTAGCTTGGACACAAACCTCGTCCAGGCTAGTAGGGTTAAACATCAAGATGGTGTGTCTAAGGTAGCTATGCAAGCCACCAATGTATTTCAGCAAGGTTTCCTGGGTCTATAAATCTACCCCTAACAAGAGAGCTATTCTCCTGAATTCTTGGGTGTAGTCTTGGACACTCTGACCCTTAAGTTGTCTGAAATTTTACCAATTCATAATGGCTTTCTGCATGTGAGCAAGAGGATAAAACTGTTTTTTAATGGCTAACAAAAATTCAAGCCATGTTAAGGTAACCTTACCAAATTTCTTGATCTCCTCTTTAGTCTTGGCCTCCCACCAGACCAATGCTGGTCCATCCATTCTCAAAGAAGCCAACTGAATCTTGGTGGCATAATCATGCATATTCTGGATCCTCAAGTAAACTTCCTGTTAACACCCAGGTTGTTCCCTATGACTCCCAAGGGAATACGGCCGGGGTAACCACTAACCAATCTTTTAATCACTGTTTCTAGCCAAACAGTGATCAGAGAGGGCTCTCTCTTTATGATTTATATCTACAGTGATGGTGTTTTAGGCTAGGTATTGAGTACAGGTTATGTTTGTGTTTTGGTTGATGAAATTCCCTTAGACTTCAGTGATGTAGTTTTCAGATATGTTAAATATCATTGGGCAATGGAGTCTGTGGCTTAATGTGTTTGAATCTGTGAGATGAAAGATGGAACTTACAGGGCCTTTTGAGTGCTTCGTTAAAACATATTTTGGCTAAGTGACAGGAAACAGGCAGCACGAAGTGAAAGCATTTAAGAATTTCCACTTATTGTTTACATATTTCCACGTGACAGAATTTGGAGCAGAAAACAGAGGTCACAGGGGAAATAATTTGAATCCCTGGGAATAGTCTGTTACAGCAAAGAGACAGATTGAAGTGCAGCAGTTAAGAATTGCAATTTCTATTACTGTTTCTGAAGAAAACATAGATGACAATTCAGGTTTGAGTTCAGGGTAATGCTTGATTAAATCCTGAAACTATTCTTTCACCTTACTATCAAGTGTAAGACATTTAAACAACCAAAGAGAACAAAAGACTCAAGAAAAACACATAACAGAAGATTTGAAAATACTTATAGTTTTATGCAACACCCGTGGAATCCTGTAACATGCATCCTTCACCACCAGACATCAAATACACCAAACTTCTGGAAGTTCCATTCCTCCTTTGTATTAATTCTCTGAAAATATTACAGCAGATAGAAGTTATCCAAGAGAAAATTCCAGCAACCCCTTATGCGTTACTAAGGGGGGGTATATATACAGATTTACATTTGGAAAAATATCTGAAAGAAGAGTAAATGCCTCATAAATATGCTGCCAACTGCTAGTGAGCAGTAGCCAAAGAAGTAAATGAAGAAGTAAATGCAGTAATAGCTCTTAGTCCTTTAGCTGTCAAAATCTGTCAGATGCTGTTGAATTTGTAGCAGTTGTAGTCGGCTGAAGGCGTGTGTTTCAAAATGTGGCTAGCTGTCACTGTTAGTGATGAATTACTTTTTAGATATTTTCCAGTCACCGACCACTTTATACTTGTCTTGCGGTGACCTGAGCTGGCTTTTGACCTGGAGTTTTGAAACTACTGTGGCAGAATCTGGAGCATGGCTTGCCACCAGTCCTCCTTGGGCATTTGATGCCTTCGCATTTTAATCAATGTCTCATCAAGCTCTGTGTATTTGAAAAAACTGGGAGGAGTTTCAAATAGATGATTAACTTCATTTTCAATAAAAAATGACCCTTCAAGCTGAGTGTACAAACTCTGTCCTGTAGGAGGAACAGTTTCTTCAGAAGCACTGCTGGATGCAGTGATTTGATTTTCTATGTACGCGGCCATCCTATTTGTAAATTGATCTCTGTTGATCAATTTCCCTGTACCGCTCAATAGGCTAGGCATTCCTCTTGCCTGTAGCATCCCCATTCTGAGCTTGAAGTCTTCAACTTCAGTCTGTATCTCATAGCTCCTCCTTTCTGCTGTCTGCACATATCCTCTGAGTGTTAGCACCTTTTTGGTCATAAGGATGGCCTCCGTTCTGTTGGTGATTCCAACTGCTGCCAGCTCATCTTTGTCTTGCCTGTTCAGAAAGTCTATCAGTTGGCTAGCTTGTTCAGGTCTATTTCCTAGTGCTGTCTTAGCCCTCTGGATATCTATCTGAGCTTGCACAATTAAATCCATATGTTCATGGATTGTTTTGAGTGATTTCCACTGTTTAATCATGCTTTGGGTGATTTTATTCCATAAGATCCTCTTGATCTCAGCCATGGTGTTTTTGAGATCAAGCTCTTTCTCCAGGGCTTTGATTCTGTCCTTTTGGGTCTTGATCTGTCTGCCCTGTTCTGCCACTGTCATTTTAGACTGGTCATACTTGGTATCTATCTCTGCCAGTTTTTCTTTTGCCTTCCTTATCTCATCTGCTTGTAGCTCCATTTGCTTAACAGCCTTAGTTAGTTCTTCTATGCTGGGCTGGTCAACTGTATTTGCTGTTGTAGGGGCCACTGCTGCCCCAGAGCCTGTTGCTGCTGTAGAATCTGTTTGGGGAGTTGGTAGTGTGGATTCTCCCTGTTTGTCCTGTAATGACTTCTCCAGCTCCTTCTCTAGCTCTTGGATCCTTTGATCCTGCTGCAATAGTAGATCAAGTTGTTGATCAACTTGTTTTTCTTTTTGCAGTTCAGCTGTCTGAGGATGTTCTGTAGGTGACAGCTTCAATCTCCTCTTCATGGCATTGAGATCATCCTCTTTTTTCTTCAGGAGGGCTTTTAGCCCGGTTGGGTCACTAGGGTTATGCCCTAGATCAACAATAATCTCTTCAAGAGATTTTATCCTGTTATCCTTGGCCCTGGAAGACAATCTCTCAAAATCCAGTTGAGTATTTGTGTGCTTCAAGGATTCTTTCAGCTCATGAGCTAGTGTGGCCTTATCTGCCAAGGTGGCATAGACCATTTCTCCAGTCTGCTTATGGAGCTCAATTTGGTCCATAGGATGTATGTCTTTGGCCAAGACCTCCACCCTTGTTTTGATGAAATCGGCAGTGGACATTGGGTTGGGCCCCTTAGGTTTGAAATGGCTGAATATCATCTTCTCCTCTTTGAAGTCGTAGACCGACATCAATCTTTCTTGTTGGGCTGGAGTGGCATCTATAAATTGTTTGTAAACCTCAGCCCTCAATAGTTCATTTGCTGCCTTGATTTCTTTGAAGGTGGCCTTAACACCTTTGAGCTTCTGGCTTTGTTGAGAAGAAGATGATACCTCCAAGCCAAGTTGTAAATTCTGCTCCTGCTGAAAGGAGCTAGTCCCTGTGTGTTGGCTGCCCTCCCTATCCTTGGCTGTATCATTGAAGACATCTTCAGTAATGTCTTCTGCTTCTGGGGAGTCTGCCCTCTGCCTTTTAGCTTCTGGTTGTTGGGAGGATCCACTGAGGGGAGTGGACTCTTCTCTTTGTCTTTTGGTCCCCCTTTCTTCATGTGCCGGGGTCTGTAAAATTGAAGTGGTTAGGGGCTCCACTTGAGGGGGTGGTGTCTGCAATAAGGTGGTTTCTGGCAGCCCAGTTTGTGGCAGACCGGTTTGTTCTTCTTGCTGCCCTGTTTCTTGCTCTGGTTGTTGCTTTCCCTGCTCTGACTGCTGCTTTTTTGCTTCATCTTCGGCGTCCATTTTTCCCTTTCCCTTATCCAAGCCTGGTGCTGTTGTTGGCGGCGCTGTCCTGGTAACTGAGGTTCCTCCTCCTGATGTTTGAGGCAGCCTGAAAGGTACCTGGCAAATCGACCTGGAAGCTTGCGGGCTGGGTTGCAAAGGCTTAATGTAGTCAAGCCTCGAACTTTGAACGGTTTACTTGTCGAATTTGATGGCTGAATGCAAGATTTCGCGGCAGCAGGCTTGACAACGGCTAGTTCAGCTTCGCATGCAAAATAAGCGAAAAATATGCGTTTAGCCGTTTAAAACGGTAAATTTGGCAAAAGTATGAATTTGGCGCTTTTCCGCCGATGACGTCAGCATGACGTCATGGCGGGGCCCAGGTGAGGGGTGACGTGGATGCTGAGGTGTTAGCCAGGTCGGCAGGACACGGTGGCGGGCGGGCGCAAAGGCAGGGTGACGTCAGAGCGGCGTGGACATGACGTGTGGGGTAGCGGTATACGGGGTGGCGGTAAGTGGGTTCCCCGCACCACCTTTGGGCAAAGGCGGTAGGTGGGAGGAGGGCTCCGAACAACCTTACCGCCCGCCACGCGTCCATTGTACGGGATAGGTAAAACCGCTTTCCCCGGACGCTAAATGTCGGCAGGTCGGGGAGTGAAAATGACCGCCCACCTTTAGATCTGGGCGACGGAGATCTGACGGCTGGCGGGCCTTCCGACTGGTCGAGCATGTTGGGGAGGGGTCCCGCCAGCGCAATAAAATATTCAGTTTAATTTTTGGGCGGAGGACTATAGGCAAGTGGGTTTTTTCGCAGTTTTTGGGTTTTTTGTGCCTTTTCAGGGGTTTTCATAGGAAAAGGGGGTTTTTTGTGCGCTTTCAGCAGAGAGACGGTAAGGGCTTGAGGGACAGGATTTCTGCTCATAACCAGGGGGCAGAGCACATCCAAAACAAGGTTGACCACAGTCCCAGGTGGACTGAAGTCTCCTTAGACCATTTACTTGGCTATAATGCCAAAAGGAGAATATGTAGATAATGCTGGGATTTATACACCTTGGTGTTAGTAATATTAGGGAGAAAGGCGATATAAGGGATTTGTACAATAGGGTTAGTGTTAGTTGTGGAGGAGGGGGTAAGTGGATGTGGAAATCATTGAGTTTATATGAAACAAGCTTGGTTTCAAGAGTAGATCAAAATGAAAAGAACTTTAGATAAGAAATGTGGCTTTTAAAGATCAAGAACCACCATGAAAACTTAGTCTTTTCCATGAATCTCAGGCTAGTGAGGGAATGTTAGAAATGAAATTGGAGGGGAGTGAGGGAAATTAGTCATGCTTCCAGCTGTAATCTTTTGCCTTGCTGCCCACCATCACCAACCTTGCAATGATAGGGATACCTTTCTGCAACCCCTGCTACCTACCCAGCTACTTGCCTAGCATTTTATTTCTTCTTGGAGGGTGCATTTGGACTTGCAGACCCTTACTTGCCTTTTCTTTTCTTTGGCTTTTTCTTTTGCTTTTTCTATCTACTTCTACCCTTATCTCTTTCAAGGTCCCAGATTAAGCTGTTGGGATCCTTTTCTTCTCTACCTAAACTAGTTGTCTGCCAAGATTAAACAGTTTGGATAGACTTTTTCTCTATTCTACAACTCAAAATTGAAACATGGCATGATCCAGTTTGAACTGTTGAATCACCCAAAAAATTGTAATAAGGTCCTCAATATTTGAAATACTTCACACACCTCTGATTTTCTGGAAATATGGGATCTTTGTAGTAACAAAGCAGAGCATATTTGGATTTTCAATAATCAATCATGAAATATGAAACCTATTACTATAGGTATCCAACAGTGGCTCCACATGGGGATGGTTTTTCTTTTGAAAGACCAAGAACAGCAGGTCAGATTGCCTTGTTCCTTGACTGTCCATCTTAATCTTTGGAATCTGATGCATGTAACCTGTCAAAATTGTGTGCTTTTCCTTGGGGAACCTTCGATTCTATCTGCCTATTGCTGCTAGGTGCAGCACTTGAAAACATCTTTTTACAAACAAAAAAAAACATATGTAGGCCTGCATATATACAATGAACCTTTGGATCCCTATCATAGTGAACCATCATAATAGTGCTTCAACATCCTGCCATTGACAGGACCTTCATCCAGTTCAGTTACAGTCAAACTTTTAAGAAAATAACTGTTATTACCTTGTACTGCTTGGACGGCAAATGGTCCTTTCCACAAAGAATCAAATTTCCCATGTTTCCCTTTCTCTTCTCTTCTTGCATCCCACTTTAGAACTTTGTCTCCCATATTGAAATCTTCTGCTTTGGTTCTTCTGTCAAAGGCCTTTTTCAGTTTTTCTTGTAATATTTGCACTCTGCTGAAAACTTGTTCTCTGGTCTGCTGTAAACAGATTATCTGGTTGATCCTTCTTTGCATATCATTTGGCTCTGCTTGACTTTCTTGTAGAAGTTTCATAACTGGCACCCCTAGTGATGAAGGAAATCTGGCCTCTAATCCATAGACCAACTCATATGGGCTGGTACCAATTGATCTTTTGGTGGTTAATCTATCTGCCCATAAAGCATTTACTAGTTTCTTGTGCCAGTTCTTTTTGTTCTCTTCCAATACTTTCTTTATGATGTTTATCAAGCTTTTGTTTGATGATTCAGCAAGACCATTTCCCTGAGGATAGTAAGCTGTAGAATGGCCCAAAGTAATGTGAAATTTATGGCAGAAGTTCACCATTTTCTTGGATTTGAAGGCAGCAGCATTGTCTGTTATTATCTTATCTGGGCAGCCAAATCTAGCCAGTATATTATTCTCCAAAAATTGAATGATCACTGAATCATTTGCTTGTCTGCATGGGGCAGCTTCAATCCACTTGGTGAAGTAGTCTGTTGCAGTCAAAATCCATCTGTGTTGTCCTGAAGATGAGGGATGAATCTCCCCAATGAAATCCAAACCCCATTGTTGAAAAGGTCTTTCTGTTGAAATGGGCCTCAAAGGAAGTGGCAGCAACTGTCTTCTGCCTTCAAACAGTTGGCACTTGTGGCATGATGTTGTGAATTTCTTTACATCAGAGAACATAGTGGGCCAGTAATAACCAGCCCTTAATATTTTGTCTACAGTGGACTTCCAGTATAGATGTCCACCACAGTCTCCAGCATGGAATTCTTGCATGATGTTGTCAGTTTCACTCTCAATAAGACAGTGCAGCAAAATGCCTTCATGGTTTTTCCAGAGTAGATTCTCATCCATCACACAAAACTTAGATGTTTTCATTTTCAGAAACCTAGACTTAGTTCTGGACAGTCCTGGGGGAGCACACAGGTTTTGTAACACATAACAGACATCAGAGTACCAAGGAGATTGTTCAAAGGCTACATTGATCTTTGGAGTCGCCAGCTCTGTTTCACTGTCCAGTTGGTTGATATCTAAGGCTTGGAAATTTGCTTCTGTCATTAACTTGGCCAAACCTTGCCCTTTAATCAGCTTTGTAGGTTTTATTTCAATGTCAAATTCAAGTATGTTTGCAATCCATTTTCCTCTTCTACCCTCTAAGTTTTCTTGGGTGAGAATGTCTTTGACAATAGGACTTGGTACATAAGCCACAACATGAGAGTAAAGGATATAGATCCTAAAATCTTTGATAGCTTTGATTAATGCATAGGCTTGTTTTTCCATTATTTGGTACTTCAAAGGAGCATCTCTAAGAGCTCTGCTGAAGAAGGCAATGGGCTTTTCATTCCCTTGATCATCTTTCTGCAATAAAACAGCAGCAATAGTATGCTGGGAGGCAAAAGAAAAAATAATAAAGTCTCTGTCAAACTGAGGATTAGTTAATACCGGGGTTTGGGTTAAAGCCAGTTTTATGCTTTCAAAGGCTTGCTTTGCTTCCACAGTCCACTTAACCTTTGAATCTTTCTTTAGCATATTGTTTAGTAGTCTGATCAATTCTGCTAAATTTGGGATGAACCTTCTTAAAAAATTGAGTTTTCCTAAGAATCCTTGCAACTCTTTGACATTCCTAGGGTGAGGCATTTGTAGGATCGCTTGTATCCTATCTGGATCAATTCTTATGCCATCTTTTGAAATGATGTGTCCTAAAAGTTTCCCTTCTTCCAAACCAAATAAAGACTTCTTGGGGTTTAAGGAAATGCCATATTTTCTGCATGTTATGAAAATCTGTCTTAAATGTTTCAAATGTTCTTGGTCAGATTTTGAGAAGGGTGTAAGATCATCTAAGTAAATGACCAAGAAATCATGAATTTCTTTTGCAAAAGCAATGTCCATTGCTCTTTGAAATGTTGCCCCTGCATTCTTCAATCCAAAGGGCATTTTCACATACTTGAAAGTTCCCCATGGGGTAGTAAATGCAGTTTTGTCTTGATCATCAGGGTGCACTAAAATTTGATTGAAGCCTGAGAATCCATCAAGCAGTGATATCCTTGAGGCTCCTACTACTCTTTGGAGGATGTGATCCATTTTTGGTAAAGGGTAGTTATCTTTGAGTGAAACTCGATTCAGATTCCTTAAGTCTACACAAAGTCTGATTTCACCAGTTTTCTTTCTGGTAGGGACTAAATTTGAAATCCATTCAGAGAATCTGATTGGTGCTATAATACCAACCTTGAACATTTTATGCAACTCTTGTTCAATGGAAGGAAGGAGCACAGGATTGATCCTTCTCAATTTCTGTTTGAATGGTTTTTGATTAGGCTTGAGAGGGATGGTATGCTGGATGACGGATGTGTCATAGGACTTGAGATCTTCATATCCCCAGGCAAAGACATCTTGAAACTCTTTAAAGAGATCAATGTACTTGGGCTTTTGATCAGGGGGCAAAGAGGCAGATAGCTTTATTATCTTAGGCTTTTCCATAGTGCCAATATTGCATTCTTCAATTCTTGCATCTAATGGCTGCATCTTTGGCTTCCTAGGGATGTCATTTGAGTCAAAAATATCCTCTAATGGGGTAAGGCCCACTGGGAGGAAGTTGTCTTTGAGTTGTATGATTTCAGTTTCAATGTTACTCATCTCTTCACAGTCCATTTGTTTAATTTGTTGAATGTTTTCATTGTTGAAAATGGTTGGACTGAGTAGCTGTTTTGCTGTCCTAGGTGACATTGGGTGAGCAGATTGTTGAAACTGTATTTGTGATTGACATGCTTCATTAAATATTTGTGATTGACTTGCTGTCTCAAGATCAATATTTAATCCTGTGAACTTCTGTTGCAGGGTTAAAAAATTGTTTATTTGCATGTCATCCTCAAATACTTGCCATTCTCTGACATTGTTTGGAATAGAGGGTCTGTACCTGACCTCAGCTGTGAAACAATTATTAGGTTCCAGTGGGAATTTGAAAGTGCTGGCAAATGTTGCCAAGCTATGTGCATGGAGGTTATGTCCCCTTGGAATTTTTGTGATAGCAAACTCATGAAAGGTCTCTAATATTTCGATTACAGCAGCCCTGTAGGATCTCAGCCTCTTGTCATTAGTGACAAAATTTCCTTTTACTTGTTGAATGACCAGATCAGAGTCTCCCCTGATAGAGAGGCTAGGTGCTTGTAATGATTTTGCAATCTTGAGGCCTAGTAATAGAGCTTCATATTCTGCCATGTTGTTGGTGCATCTAAAATTCAATCTGTAGGCCTTGCCTGTTGCACAGCCTTTCTCTTTGTTATGTATCCATACTCCCGCTCCTGCTCCTAACTTGTTAACCGAGCCATCAAATTCTAAGACCCACAAGATGCCTTGCTGGTCAGGAGGTTTGAGGTTCTGTTCATGGGGTGGTAGTGTGAGCATGAGTTGGGGTTTCTTCTCCCATTTGTTTTCTAGGATAGCTTCATCATTTGCCTGACCATCTTTGACCCCTAGGGGAGAGCTAAAGTGTTTTGTTGTACTGATTGATGTTTGACAGGTGCTACTTGTTAGAATGATGTTTTGTTCTGGTTTAAATGTCTCTGTGCTAATGTGACTGTCGGAGAAGCCAATGCTGTCATTAAAGAGGATGTAAGAGTCTATGTCCGAATGAACAGCATATATTGGGAAATTTTGGGGTTTTTCTTCACTGCTAACCATATACTTCATGAGTGTTTCCCTATAAAGTCTTTTTGGTTGTCCAAAGACAGAGATGGTTGCATATGACATGTCTAATTGCAGGGAGCCTTGAAGCTTTGCTCCCCATGATCTTGATAATAGCATCCCATACTTGGGTGGGATATCAGCAACAACAACATCCATCAAAATGGTCTTGTTGGGGAATTGGACCAGGGACACACACAAATCCTTAATTAGACCCAGGCACTTGACTTGACTAGAATCAAAAGAAAACAAGTCTTTGTATGGTCTTGTGATATCTAAGTTTAATCTTTCCATGACTGCTTTTGGCATCAGGTTATGAGAGGCTCCTGAGTCAAACATTGCATTGTGCAGAATTTTGTCATGTACATGTAAGCTGACATAAAACGGTAAAACCCCTGTGACTACTGTTTTTCCATCTACCTCTGGACCAAATAGTAACTCTGGAGTGTCATCTAATACATTTACATCATCTTTTCTATTGGTGAGCTGAAGGGATTTTTTAATCTGTTGTTTGTACATGTCATGCTTTGCTAGCTCTGAGAGAGGAATTGCTACCTTTAACTTGCCAATCTCTACTCCTAGGTCAAAGGGTTTGTCAATTTGCAATTTGGGATCACGGGTAGCAGTTCTTTCTTTGTTTATTACATCTTCTGGTGGGATTTCATCTTGATTTTGGAACCTGCCCCTAATATTGATGTCTTGAGGGGCCATATTTGGGTTAGGCTCAGAGGATAAGGTTGCCATGGGTTGTTTTGATGGGGACAGTGGATCAGTAACTTCTTCAACCACTACTTCCTTTGTAGGCAAGTTTGGCACATGATCAGTTTCAGTGGCTGAGCTTTCTTTGGTTTGCTGTTTTTCTTTTATCTTTTCGGGTTGATTTACATTTACAGTCCTACTCCTTAGTTTGTATTGTTTGTGGACTTCATAGACAGCAGTGTCATATCCTTGTTTGAAATCAAAGGATTCCCCTGACTTAGTTTGAAATGTATTGCTTTCATCCTCCTCATGGTCTTCTTGGGTTAAGAATACATGACTTTTGCCATCCAGACCTATTAGATTGATTTCGGGGTCTTCATTTAGCTGATTTGCAGAAGAAGTTTCTGCATAGTTTTCTTGAAAAGGGGGTCTGATATCTTGGTCAGCATTAGTCTTTCCTATATTGGGGTTCTGGACTCTCCTGAAATTTGGGTTTCTAGGAGGATTGTTTTGTGGTGCCTCCCATGATGATTTTCTTTCTACTGATTCCACTCTCTCCCCCAACCTCTTCATGCTATTTAGAATTGCATCTAGCTTTTGGTCAAAACCCGAGGGTTCTTCTTTGAAGCCAGTTTTCTTTTCCAGCTTTGCCCTGTTTCTTTTGGCAATTAGGTTGGCCTCTACAGTGACTGCAACCCTTTGAGCTTCTGCAAGGGTTGGAGGGTCTCTTTCTCTCAACTGATAGGCCATATCAGAATCAAAACCATCAGGGAAATTATAAAGAGCCAAATCAGGAGGGGGTCTTAAGTTCTGAGGGATAGCATTGTATATGTTGTTAAACCTGGCACAATACTCCAACACCGTTTCTTGGGGGCCTCTTTTAATAGTGTTATATTCACCAAGTATGTGGTGGGGATCTCTCTTTTTCTCCCATCTGTTAGTAAATTCCTGGTATAAAACTTCAGGGGTTGCAATTGAATTTGCATTTAAGGACCTAAACCAAGTTCTGACATCCCCAGTTAAGCTTTGAACAAAGATTCTCATCCTGACACTATCATCATCAATTTCATAGGTCTCAAAGTGGTCTTGCATCTTTTTAGCATGCTGGATGGCCGTCAAAGGGCCATGGGAATCAAAAAATGAGAGTCTGGTTTGATAATCTTGGGGTAGGGCTGGAGCATTGGCTGGAATCTGCAATGGTGCATATCTGTTAGCCATGTTTATAGGGTTAATAGGGTTGATAGGAACAAATGGGACAACTGGGATTACAGGTGTACTGGGGTTAATAGGATGGGTAACAAGTGGAGAACTGGTTGAGCGAGTATGTGCAGATGGTGAAGATGGAAAGGTAGGACTTTGAGGGGTTGAAGATGAACTAGGGGAATTGGGTGTGGAACGAAAAAGGACTTTGCAAGGAGTGGGAATGAGGATGGGTTGGTCTGACCTTATATCTGAATCAGCAGGTTTATCCTGCTTGTGCTGTTTCCTTATGTTCTTTGGGATGATATTTGGGTTATCAACAATGATGGGTTGATCAGGGTCAGGGTGTGCCCTAGTATGCCTTGGGTTTCTTTTAGGAGCCAGCTTCTAAGTGTTCTTTCAGAACTTTATACAGAAGTTTTGTATTTACAAGGGCAAAATAAGAACTCTGGAATGACTATATATGTTTCAAGGCTAGGATAAGTTTCCCTAGTTAGCTCTTCCCTAAGACTGCCCCTGTATTAGAGAAACAGTCCTAAGATGTCTTGGCTAGTTTCAGGCTTGATGAAAGCTTTGGAAGATAGATAGTAATTGAATAGTCTTATTCCCCAGCGGAGTCGCCAATTATGTTAACACCCAGGTTGTTCCCTATGACTCCCAAGGGAATACGGCCGGGGTAACCACTAACCAATCTTTTAATCACTGTTTCTAGCCAAACAGTGATCAGAGAGGGCTCTCTCTTTATGATTTATATCTACAGTGATGGTGTTTTAGGCTAGGTATTGAGTACAGGTTATGTTTGTGTTTTGGTTGATGAAATTCCCTTAGACTTCAGTGATGTAGTTTTCAGATATGTTAAATATCATTGGGCAATGGAGTCTGTGGCTTAATGTGTTTGAATCTGTGAGATGAAAGATGGAACTTACAGGGCCTTTTGAGTGCTCCGTTAAAACATATTTTGGCTAAGTGACAGGAAACAGGCAGCACGAAGTGAAAGCATTTAAGAATTTCCACTTATTGTTTACATATTTCCACGTGACAGAATTTGGAGCAGAAAACAGAGGTCACAGGGGCAATAATTTGAATCCCTGGGAATAGTCTGTTACAGCAAAGAGACAGATTGAAGTGCAGCAGTTAAGAATTGCAATTTCTATTACTGTTTCTGAAGAAAACATAGATGACAGTTCAGGTTTGAGTTCAGGGTAATGCTTGATTAAATCCTGAAACTATTCTTTCACCTTACTATCAAGTGTAAGACATTTAAACAACCAAAGAGAACAAAAGACTCAAGAAAAACACATAACAGAAGATTTGAAAATACTTATAGTTTTATGCAACACCCGTGGAATCCTGTAACATGCATCCTTCACCACCAGACATCAAATACACCAAACTTCTGGAAGTTCCATTCCTCCTTTGTATTAATTCTCTGAAAATATTACAGCAGATAGAAGTTATCCAAGAGAAAATTCCAGCAACCCCTTATGCGTTACTAAGGGGGGGTATATATACAGATTTACATTTGGAAAAATATCTGAAAGAAGAGTAAATGCCTCATAAATATGCTGCCAACTGCTAGTGAGCAGTAGCCAAAGAAGTAAATGCAGTAATAGCTCTTAGTCCTTTAGCTGTCAAAATCTGTCAGATGCTGTTGAATTTGTAGCAGTTGTAGTCGGCTGAAGGCGTGTGTTTCAAAATGTGGCTAGCTGTCACTGTTAGTGATGAATCACTTTTTAGATATTTTCCAGTCACCGACCACTTTATACTTGTCTTGCGGTGACCTGAGCTGGCTTTTGACCTGGAGTTTTGAAACTACTGTGGCAGAATCTGGAGCATGGCTTGCCACCAGTCCTCCTTGGGCATTTGATGCCTTCGCATTTTAATCAATGTCTCATCAAGCTCTGTGTATTTGAAAAAACTGGGAGGAGTTTCAAATAGATGATTAACTTCATTTTCAATAAAAAATGACCCTTCAAGCTGAGTGTACAAACTCTGTCCTGTAGGAGGAACAGTTTCTTCAGAAGCACTGCTGGATGCAGTGATTTGATTTTCTATGTACGCGGCCATCCTATTTGTAAATTGATCTCTGTTGATCAATTTCCCTGTACCGCTCAATAGGCTAGGCATTCCTCTTGCCTGTAGCATCCCCATTCTGAGCTTGAAGTCTTCAACTTCAGTCTGTATCTCATAGCTCCTCCTTTCTGCTGTCTGCACATATCCTCTGAGTGTTAGCACCTTTTTGGTCATAAGGATGGCCTCCGTTCTGTTGGTGATTCCAACTGCTGCCAGCTCATCTTTGTCTTGCCTGTTCAGAAAGTCTATCAGTTGGCTAGCTTGTTCAGGTCTATTTCCTAGTGCTGTCTTAGCCCTCTGGATATCTATCTGAGCTTGCACAATTAAATCCATATGTTCATGGATTGTTTTGAGTGATTTCCACTGTTTAATCATGCTTTGGGTGATTTTATTCCATAAGATCCTCTTGATCTCAGCCATGGTGTTTTTGAGATCAAGCTCTTTCTCCAGGGCTTTGATTCTGTCCTTTTGGGTCTTGATCTGTCTGCCCTGTTCTGCCACTGTCATTTTAGACTGGTCATACTTGGTATCTATCTCTGCCAGTTTTTCTTTTGCCTTCCTTATCTCATCTGCTTGTAGCTCCATTTGCTTAACAGCCTTAGTTAGTTCTTCTATGCTGGGCTGGTCAACTGTATTTGCTGTTGTAGGGGCCACTGCTGCCCCAGAGCCTGTTGCTGCTGTAGAATCTGTTTGGGGAGTTGGTAGTGTGGATTCTCCCTGTTTGTCCTGTAATGACTTCTCCAGCTCCTTCTCTAGCTCTTGGATCCTTTGATCCTGCTGCAATAGTAGATCAAGTTGTTGATCAACTTGTTTTTCTTTTTGCAGTTCAGCTGTCTGAGGATGTTCTGTAGGTGACAGCTTCAATCTCCTCTTCATGGCATTGAGATCATCCTCTTTTTTCTTCAGGAGGGCTTTTAGCCCGGTTGGGTCACTAGGGTTATGCCCTAGATCAACAATAATCTCTTCAAGAGATTTTATCCTGTTATCCTTGGCCCTGGAAGACAATCTCTCAAAATCCAGTTGAGTATTTGTGTGCTTCAAGGATTCTTTCAGCTCATGAGCTAGTGTGGCCTTATCTACCAAGGTGGCATAGACCATTTCTCCAGTCTGCTTATGGAGCTCAATTTGGTCCATAGGATGTATGTCTTTGGCCAAGACCTCCACCCTTGTTTTGATGAAATCGGCAATGGACATTGGGTTGGGCCCCTTAGGTTTGAAATGGCTGAATATCATCTTCTCCTCTTTGAAGTCATAGACCGACATCAATCTTTCTTGTTGGGCTGGAGTGGCATCTATAAATTGTTTGTAAACCTCAGCCCTCAATAGTTCATTTGCTGCCTTGATTTCTTTGAAGGTGGCCTTAACACCTTTGAGCTTCTGGCTTTGTTGAGAAGAAGATGATACCTCCAAGCCAAGTTGTAAATTCTGCTCCTGCTGAAAGGAGCTAGTCCCTGTGTGTTGGCTGCCCTCCCTATCCTTGGCTGTATCATTGAAGACATCTTCAGTAATGTCTTCTGCTTCTGGGGAGTCTGCCCTCTGCCTTTTAGCTTCTGGTTGTTGGGAGGATCCACTGAGGGGAGTGGACTCTTCTCTTTGTCTTTTGGTCCCCCTTTCTTCATGTGCCGGGGTCTGTAAAATTGAAGTGGTTAGGGGCTCCACTTGAGGGGGTGTTGTCTGCAATAAGGTGGTTTCTGGCAGCCCAGTTTGTGGCAGACCGATTTGTTCTTCTTGCTGTCCTGTTTCTTGCTCTGGTTGTTGCTTTCCCTGCTCTGACTGCTGCTTTTTTGCTTCATCTTCGGCGTCCATTTTTCCCTTTCCCTTATCCAAGCCTGGTGCTGTTGTTGGCGGCGCTGTCCTGGTAACTGAGGTTCCTCCTCCTGATGTTTGAGCCAGCCTGAAAGGTACCTGGCAAATCGACCTGGAAGCTTGCGGGCTGGGTTGCAAAGGCTTAATGCAGTCAAGCCTCGAACTTTGAACGGTTTACTTGTCGAATTTGATGGCTGAATGCAAGATTTCGCGGCAGCAGGCTTGACAACGGCTAGTTCAGCTTCGCATGCAAAATAAGCGAAAAACATGCGTTTAGCCGTTTAAAACGGTAAATTTGGCAAAAGTATGAATTTGGCGCTTTTCCGCCGATGACGTCAGCATGACGTCATGGCGGGGCCCAGGTGAGGGGTGACGTGGATGCTGAGGTGTTAGCCAGGTCGGCAGGACACGGTGGCGGGCGGGCGCAAAGGCGGGGTGACGTCAGAGCGGCGTGGACATGACGTGTGGGGTAGCGGTATACGGGGTGGCGGTAAGTGGGTTCCCCGCACCACCTTTGGGCAAAGGCGGTAGGTGGGAGGAGGGCTCCGAACAACCTTACCGCCCGCCACGCGTCCATTGTACGGGATAGGTAAAACCGCTTTCCCCGGACGCTAAATGTCGGCAGGTCGGGGAGTGAAAATGACCGCCCACCTTTAGATCTGGGCGACGGAGATCTGACGGCTGGCGGGCCTTCCGACTGGTCGAGCATGTTGGGGAGGGGTCCCGCCAGCGCAATAAAATATTCAGTTTAATTTTTGGGCGGAGGACTATAGGCAAGTGGGTTTTTTCGCAGTTTTTGGGTTTTTTGTGCCTTTTCAGGGGTTTTCATAGGAAAAGGGGGTTTTTTGTGCGCTTTCAGCAGAGAGACGGTAAGGGCTTGAGGGACAGGATTTCTGCTCATAACCAGGGGGCAGAGCACATCCAAGACAAGGTTGACCACAGTCCCAGGTGGACTGAAGTCTCCTTAGACCATTTACTTGGCTATAATGCCAAAAGGAGAATATGTAGATAATGCTGGGATTTATACACCTTGGTGTTAGTAATATTAGGGAGAAAGGCGATATAAGGGATTTGTACAATAGGGTTAGTGTTAGTTGTGGAGGAGGGGGTAAGTGGATGTGGAAATCATTGAGTTTATATGAAACAAGCTTGGTTTCAAGAGTAGATCAAAATGAAAAGAACTTTAGATAAGAAATGTGGCTTTTAAAGATCAAGAACCACCATGAAAACTTAGTCTTTTCCATGAATCTCAGGCTAGTGAGGGAATGTTAGAAATGAAATTGGAGGGGAGTGAGGGAAATTAGTCATGCTTCCAGCTGTAATCTTTTGCCTTGCTGCCCACCATCACCAACCTTGCAATGATAGGGATACCTTTCTGCAACCCCTGCTACCTACCCAGCTACTTGCCTAGCATTTTATTTCTTCTTGGAGGGTGCATTTGGACTTGCAGACCCTTACTTGCCTTTTCTTTTCTTTGGCTTTTTCTTTTGCTTTTTCTATCTACTTCTACCCTTATCTCTTTCAAGGTCCCAGATTAAGCTGTTGGGATCCTTTTCTTCTCTACCTAAACTAGTTGTCTGCCAAGATTAAACAGTTTGGACAGACTTTTTCTCTATTCTACAACTCAAAATTGAAACATGGCATGATCCAGTTTGAACTGTTGAATCACCCAAAAAATTGTAATAAGGTCCTCAATATTTGAAATACTTCACACACCTCTGATTTTCTGGAAATATGGGATCTTTGTAGTAACAAAGCAGAGCATATTTGGATTTTCAATAATCAATCATGAAATATGAAACCTATTACTATAGGTATCCAACAGTGGCTCCACATGGGGATGGTTTTTCTTTTGAAAGACCAAGAACAGCAGGTCAGATTGCCTTGTTCCTTGACTGTCCATCTTAATCTTTGGAATCTGATGCATGTAACCTGTCAAAATTGTGTGCTTTTCCTTGGGGAACCTTCGATTCTATCTGCCTATTGCTGCTAGGTGCAGCACTTGAAAACATCTTTTTACAAACAAAAAAAAACATATGTAGGCCTGCATATATACAATGAACCTTTGGATCCCTATCATAGTGAACCATCATAATAGTGCTTCAACATCCTGCCATTGACAGGACCTTCATCCAGTTCAGTTACAGTCAAACTTTTAAGGAAATAAGTGTTATTACCTTGTACTGCTTGGACGGCAAATGGTCCTTTCCACAAAGAATCAAATTTCCCATGTTTCCCTTTCTCTTCTCTTCTTGCATCCCACTTTAGAACTTTGTCTCCCATATTGAAATCTTCTGCTTTGGTTCTTCTGTCAAAGGCCTTTTTCAGTTTTTCTTGTAATATTTGCACTCTGCTGAAAACTTGTTCTCTGGTCTGCTGTAAACAGATTATCTGGTTGATCCTTCTTTGCATATCATTTGGCTCTGCTTGACTTTCTTGTAGAAGTTTCATAACTGGCACCCCTAGTGATGAAGGAAATCTGGCCTCTAATCCATAGACCAACTCATATGGGCTGGTACCAATTGATCTTTTGGTGGTTAATCTATCTGCCCATAAAGCATTTACTAGTTTCTTGTGCCAGTTCTTTTTGTTCTCTTCCAATACTTTCTTTATGATGTTTATCAAGCTTTTGTTTGATGATTCAGCAAGACCATTTCCCTGAGGATAGTAAGCTGTAGAATGGCCCAAAGTAATGTGAAATTTATGGCAGAAGTTCACCATTTTCTTGGATTTGAAGGCAGCAGCATTGTCTGTTATTATCTTATCTGGGCAGCCAAATCTAGCCAGTATATTATTCTCCAAAAATTGAATGATCACTGAATCATTTGCTTGTCTGCATGGGGCAGCTTCAATCCACTTGGTGAAGTAGTCTGTTGCAGTCAAAATCCATCTGTGTTGTCCTGAAGATGAGGGATGAATCTCCCCAATGAAATCCAAACCCCATTGTTGAAAAGGTCTTTCTGTTGAAATGGGCCTCAAAGGAAGTGGCAGCAACTGTCTTCTGCCTTCAAACAGTTGGCACTTGTGGCATGATGTTGTGAATTTCTTTACATCAGAGAACATAGTGGGCCAGTAATAACCAGCCCTTAATATTTTGTCTACAGTGGACTTCCAGTATAGATGTCCACCACAGTCTCCAGCATGGAATTCTTGCATGATGTTGTCAGTTTCACTCTCAATAAGACAGTGCAGCAAAATGCCTTCATGGTTTTTCCAGAGTAGATTCTCATCCATCACACAAAACTTAGATGTTTTCATTTTCAGAAACCTAGACTTAGTTCTGGACAGTCCTGGGGGAGCACACAGGTTTTGTAACACATAACAGACATCAGAGTACCAAGGAGATTGTTCAAAGGCTACATTGATCTTTGGAGTCGCCAGCTCTGTTTCACTGTCCAGTTGGTTGATATCTAAGGCTTGGAAATTTGCTTCTGTCATTAACTTGGCCAAACCTTGCCCTTTAATCAGCTTTGTAGGTTTTATTTCAATGTCAAATTCAAGTATGTTTGCAATCCATTTTCCTCTTCTACCCTCTAAGTTTTCTTGGGTGAGAATGTCTTTGACAATAGGACTTGGTACATAAGCCACAACATGAGAGTAAAGGATATAGATCCTAAAATCTTTGATAGCTTTGATTAATGCATAGGCTTGTTTTTCCATTATTTGGTACTTCAAAGGAGCATCTCTAAGAGCTCTGCTGAAGAAGGCAATGGGCTTTTCATTCCCTTGATCATCTTTCTGCAATAAAACAGCAGCAATAGTATGCTGGGAGGCAAAAGAAAAAATAATAAAGTCTCTGTCAAACTGAGGATTAGTTAATACCGGGGTTTGGGTTAAAGCCAGTTTTATGCTTTCAAAGGCTTGCTTTGCTTCCACAGTCCACTTAACCTTTGAATCTTTCTTTAGCATATTGTTTAGTAGTCTGATCAATTCTGCTAAATTTGGGATGAACCTTCTTAAAAAATTGAGTTTTCCTAAGAATCCTTGCAACTCTTTGACATTCCTAGGGTGAGGCATTTGTAGGATCGCTTGTATCCTATCTGGATCAATTCTTATGCCATCTTTTGAA
The DNA here is from genome assembly GCA_031772625.1 of Pinus tabuliformis. NCBI lineage: Eukaryota > Viridiplantae > Streptophyta > Pinopsida > Pinales > Pinaceae > Pinus > Pinus tabuliformis. The sequence continues at coordinate 1,878,692,466 of CM062818.1, forward strand.
ATGATGTGTCCTAAAAGTTTCTCTTCTTCCAAACCAAATAAAGACTTCTTGGGGTTTAAGGAAATGCCATATTTTCTGCATGTTATGAAAATCTGTCTTAAATGTTTCAAATGTTCTTGGTCAGATTTTGAGAAGGGTGTAAGATCATCTAAGTAAATGACCAAGAAATCATGAATTTCTTTTGCAAAAGCAATGTCCATTGCTCTTTGAAATGTTGCCCCTGCATTCTTCAATCCAAAGGGCATTTTCACATACTTGAAAGTTCCCCATGGGGTAGTAAATGCAGTTTTGTCTTGATCATCAGGGTGCACTAAAATTTGATTGAAGCCTGAGAATCCATCAAGCAGTGATATCCTTGAGGCTCCTACTACTCTTTGGAGGATGTGATCCATTTTTGGTAAAGGGTAGTTATCTTTGAGTGAAACTCGATTCAGATTCCTTAAGTCTACACAAAGTCTGATTTCACCAGTTTTCTTTCTGGTAGGGACTAAATTTGAAATCCATTCAGAGAATCTGATTGGTGCTATAATACCAGCCTTGAACATTTTATGCAACTCTTGTTCAATGGAAGGAAGGAGCACAGGATTGATCCTTCTCAATTTCTGTTTGAATGGTTTTTGATTAGGCTTGAGAGGGATGGTATGCTGGATGACGGATGTGTCATAGGACTTGAGATCTTCATATCCCCAGGCAAAGACATCTTGAAACTCTTTAAAGAGATCAATGTACTTGGGCTTTTGATCAGGGGGCAAAGAGGCAGATAGCTTTATTATCTTAGGCTTTTCCATAGTGCCAATATTGCATTCTTCAATTCTTGCATCTAATGGCTGCATCTTTGGCTTCCTAGGGATGTCATTTGAGTCAAAAATATCCTCTAATGGGGTAAGGCCCACTGGGAGGAAGTTGTCTTTGAGTTGTATGATTTCAGTTTCAATGTTACTCATCTCTTCACAGTCCATTTGTTTAATTTGTTGAATGTTTTCATTGTTGAAAATGGTTGGACTGAGTAGCTGTTTTGCTGTCCTAGGTGACATTGGGTGAGCAGATTGTTGAAACTGTATTTGTGATTGACATGCTTCATTAAATATTTGTGATTGACTTGCTGTCTCAAGCATTTGTGATTGACTTGCTGTCTCAAGATCAATATTTAATCCTGTGAACTCCTGTTGCAGGGTTAAAAAATTGTTTATTTGCATGTCATCCTCAAATACTTGCCATTCTCTGACATTGTTTGCAATAGAGGGTCTGTACCTGACCTCAGCTGTGAAACAATTATTAGGTTCCAGTGGGAATTTGAAAGTGCTGGCAAATGTTGCCAAGCTATGTGCATGGAGGTTATGTCCCCTTGGAATTTTTGTGATAGCAAACTCATGAAAGGTCTCTAATATTTCGATTACAGCAGCCCTGTAGGATCTCAGCCTCTTGTCATTAGTGACAAAATTGCCTTTTACTTGTTGAATGACCAGATCAGAGTCTCCCCTGATAGAGAGGCTAGGTGCTTGTAATGATTTTGCAATCTTGAGGCCTAGTAATAGAGCTTCATATTCTGCCATGTTGTTGGTGCATCTAAAATTCAATCTGTAGGCCTTGCCTGTTGCACAGCCTTTCTCTTTGTTATGTATCCATACTCCCGCTCCTGCTCCTAACTTGTTAACCGAGCCATCAAATTCTAAGACCCACAAGATGCCTTGCTGGTCAGGAGGTTTGAGGTTCTGTTCATGGGGTGGTAGTGTGAGCATGAGTTGGGGTTTCTTCTCCCATTTGTTTTCTAGGATAGCTTCATCATTTGCCTGACCATCTTTGACCCCTAGGGGAGAGCTAAAGTGTTTTGTTGTACTGATTGATGTTTGACAGGTGCTACTTGTTAGAATGATGTTTTGTTCTGGTTTAAATGTCTCTGTGCTAATGTGACTGTCGGAGAAGCCAATGCTGTCATTAAAGAGGATGTAAGAGTCTATGTCCGAATGAACAGCATATATTGGGAAATTTTGGGGTTTTTCTTCACTGCTAACCATATACTTCATGAGTGTTTCCCTATAAAGTCTTTTTGGTTGTCCAAAGACAGAGATGGTTGCATATGACATGTCTAATTGCAGGGAGCCTTGAAGCTTTGCTCCCCATGATCTTGATAATAGCATCCCATACTTGGGTGGGATATCAGCAACAACAACATCCATCAAAATGGTCTTGTTGGGGAATTGGACCAGGGACACACACAAATCCTTAATTAGACCCAGGCACTTGACTTGACTAGAATCAAAAGAAAACAAGTCTTTGTATGGTCTTGTGATATCTAAGTTTAATCTTTCCATGACTGCTTTTGGCATCAGGTTATGAGAGGCTCCTGAGTCAAACATTGCATTGTGCAGAATTTTGTCATGTACATGTAAGCTGACATAAAACGGTAAAACCCCTGTGACTACTGTTTTTCCATCTACCTCTGGACCAAATAGTAACTCTGGAGTGTCATCTAATACATTTACATCATCTTTTCTATTGGTGAGCTGAAGGGATTTTTTAATCTGTTGTTTGTACATGTCATGCTTTGCTAGCTCTGAGAGAGGAATTGCTACCTTTAACTTGCCAATCTCTACTCCTAGGTCAAAGGGTTTGTCAATTTGCAATTTGGGATCACGGGTAGCAGTTCTTTCTTTGTTTATTACATCTTCTGGTGGGATTTCATCTTGATTTTGGAACCTGCCCCTAATATTGATGTCTTGAGGGGCCATATTTGGGTTAGGCTCAGAGGATAAGGTTGCCATGGGTTGTTTTGATGGGGACAGTGGATCAGTAACTTCTTCAACCACTACTTCCTTTGTAGGCAAGTTTGGCACATGATCAGTTTCAGTGGCTGAGCTTTCTTTGGTTTGCTGTTTTTCTTTTATCTTTTCGGGTTGATTTACATTTACAGTCCTACTCCTTAGTTTGTATTGTTTGTGGACTTCATAGACAGCAGTGTCATATCCTTGTTTGAAATCAAAGGATTCCCCTGACTTAGTTTGAAATGTATTGCTTTCATCCTCCTCATGGTCTTCTTGGGTTAAGAATACATGACTTTTGCCATCCAGACCTATTAGATTGATTTCGGGGTCTTCATTTAGCTGATTTGCAGAAGAAGTTTCTGCATAGTTTTCTTGAAAAGGGGGTCTGATATCTTGGTCAGCATTAGTCTTTCCTATATTGGGGTTCTGGACTCTCCTGAAATTTGGGTTTCTAGGAGGATTGTTTTGTGGTGCCTCCCATGATGATTTTCTTTCTACTGATTCCACTCTCTCCCCCAACCTCTTCATGCTATTTAGAATTGCATCTAGCTTTTGGTCAAAACCTGAGGGTTCTTCTTTGAAGCCAGTTTTCTTTTCCAGCTTTGCCCTGTTTCTTTTGGCAATTAGGTTGGCCTCTACAGTGACTGCAACCCTTTGAGCTTCTGCAAGGGTTGGAGGGTCTCTTTCTCTCAACTGATAGGCCATATCAGAATCAAAACCATCAGGGAAATTATAAAGAGCCAAATCAGGAGGGGGTCTTAAGTTCTGAGGGATAGCATTGTATATGTTGTTAAACCTGGCACAATACTCCAACACCGTTTCTTGGGGGCCTCTTTTAATAGTGTTATATTCACCAAGTATGTGGTGGGGATCTCTCTTTTTCTCCCATCTGTTAGTAAATTCCTGGTATAAAACTTCAGGGGTTGCAATTGAATTTGCATTTAAGGACCTAAACCAAGTTCTGACATCCCCAGTTAAGCTTTGAACAAAGATTCTCATCCTGACACTATCATCATCAATTTCATAGGTCTCAAAGTGGTCTTGCATCTTTTTAGCATGCTGGATGGCCGTCAAAGGGCCATGGGAATCAAAAAATGAGAGTCTGGTTTGATAATCTTGGGGTAGGGCTGGAGCATTGGCTGGAATCTGCAATGGTGCATATCTGTTAGCCATGTTTATAGGGTTAATAGGGTTGATAGGAACAAATGGGACAACTGGGATTACAGGTGTACTGGGGTTAATAGGATGGGTAACAAGTGGAGAACTGGTTGAGCGAGTATGTGCAGATGGTGAAGATGGAAAGGTAGGACTTTGAGGGGTTGAAGATGAACTAGGGGAATTGGGTGTGGAACGAAAAAGGACTTTGCAAGGAGTGGGAATGAGGATGGGTTGGTCTGACCTTATATCTGAATCAGCAGGTTTATCCTGCTTGTGCTGTTTCCTTATGTTCTTTGGGATGATATTTGGGTTATCAACAATGATGGGTTGATCAGGGTCAGGGTGTGCCCTAGTATGCCTTGGGTTTCTTTTAGGAGCCAGCTTCTAAGTGTTCTTTCAGAACTTTATACAGAAGTTTTGTATTTACAAGGGCAAAATAAGAACTCTGGAATGACTATATATGTTTCAAGGCTAGGATAAGTTTCCCTAGTTAGCTCTTCCCTAAGACTGCCCCTGTATTAGAGAAACAGTCCTAAGATGTCTTGGCTAGTTTCAGGCTTGATGAAAGCTTTGGAAGATAGATAGTAATTGAATAGTCTTATTCCCCAGCGGAGTCGCCAATTATGTTAACACCCAGGTTGTTCCCTATGACTCCCAAGGGAATACGGCCGGGGTAACCACTAACCAATCTTTTAATCACTGTTTCTAGCCAAACAGTGATCAGAGAGGGCTCTCTCTTTATGATTTATATCTACAGTGATGGTGTTTTAGGCTAGGTATTGAGTACAGGTTATGTTTGTGTTTTGGTTGATGAAATTCCCTTAGACTTCAGTGATGTAGTTTTCAGATATGTTAAATATCATTGGGCAATGGAGTCTGTGGCTTAATGTGTTTGAATCTGTGAGATGAAAGATGGAACTTACAGGGCCTTTTGAGTGCTCCGTTAAAACATATTTTGGCTAAGTGACAGGAAACAGGCAGCACGAAGTGAAAGCATTTAAGAATTTCCACTTATTGTTTACATATTTCCACGTGACAGAATTTGGAGCAGAAAACAGAGGTCACAGGGGCAATAATTTGAATCCCTGGGAATAGTCTGTTACAGCAAAGAGACAGATTGAAGTGCAGCAGTTAAGAATTGCAATTTCTATTACTGTTTCTGAAGAAAACATAGATGACAGTTCAGGTTTGAGTTCAGGGTAATGCTTGATTAAATCCTGAAACTATTCTTTCACCTTACTATCAAGTGTAAGACATTTAAACAACCAAAGAGAACAAAAGACTCAAGAAAAACACATAACAGAAGATTTGAAAATACTTATAGTTTTATGCAACACCCGTGGAATCCTGTAACATGCATCCTTCACCACCAGACATCAAATACACCAAACTTCTGGAAGTTCCATTCCTCCTTTGTATTAATTCTCTGAAAATATTACAGCAGATAGAAGTTATCCAAGAGAAAATTCCAGCAACCCCTTATGCGTTACTAAGGGGGGGTATATATACAGATTTACATTTGGAAAAATATCTGAAAGAAGAGTAAATGCCTCATAAATATGCTGCCAACTGCTAGTGAGCAGTAGCCAAAGAAGTAAATGCAGTAATAGCTCTTAGTCCTTTAGCTGTCAAAATCTGTCAGATGCTGTTGAATTTGTAGCAGTTGTAGTCGGCTGAAGGCGTGTGTTTCAAAATGTGGCTAGCTGTCACTGTTAGTGATGAATCACTTTTTAGATATTTTCCAATCACCGACCACTTTATACTTGTCTTGCGGTGACCTGAGCTGGCTTTTGACCTGGAGTTTTGAAACTACTGTGGCAGAATCTGGAGCATGGCTTGCCACCAGTCCTCCTTGGGCATTTGATGCCTTCGCATTTTAATCAATGTCTCATCAAGCTCTGTGTATTTGAAAAAACTGGGAGGAGTTTCAAATAGATGATTAACTTCATTTTCAATAAAAAATGACCCTTCAAGCTGAGTGTACAAACTCTGTCCTGTAGGAGGAACAGTTTCTTCAGAAGCACTGCTGGATGCAGTGATTTGATTTTCTATGTACGCGGCCATCCTATTTGTAAATTGATCTCTGTTGATCAATTTCCCTGTACCGCTCAATAGGCTAGGCATTCCTCTTGCCTGTAGCATCCCCATTCTGAGCTTGAAGTCTTCAACTTCAGTCTGTATCTCATAGCTCCTCCTTTCTGCTGTCTGCACATATCCTCTGAGTGTTAGCACCTTTTTGGTCATAAGGATGGCCTCCGTTCTGTTGGTGATTCCAACTGCTGCCAGCTCATCTTTGTCTTGCCTGTTCAGAAAGTCTATCAGTTGGCTAGCTTGTTCAGGTCTATTTCCTAGTGCTGTCTTAGCCCTCTGGATATCTATCTGAGCTTGCACAATTAAATCCATATGTTCATGGATTGTTTTGAGTGATTTCCACTGTTTAATCATGCTTTGGGTGATTTTATTCCATAAGATCCTCTTGATCTCAGCCATGGTGTTTTTGAGATCAAGCTCTTTCTCCAGGGCTTTGATTCTGTCCTTTTGGGTCTTGATCTGTCTGCCCTGTTCTGCCACTGTCATTTTAGACTGGTCATACTTGGTATCTATCTCTGCCAGTTTTTCTTTTGCCTTCCTTATCTCATCTGCTTGTAGCTCCATTTGCTTAACAGCCTTAGTTAGTTCTTCTATGCTGGGCTGGTCAACTGTATTTGCTGTTGTAGGGGCCACTGCTGCCCCAGAGCCTGTTGCTGCTGTAGAATCTGTTTGGGGAGTTGGTAGTGTGGATTCTCCCTGTTTGTCCTGTAATGACTTCTCCAGCTCCTTCTCTAGCTCTTGGATCCTTTGATCCTGCTGCAATAGTAGATCAAGTTGTTGATCAACTTGTTTTTCTTTTTGCAGTTCAGCTGTCTGAGGATGTTCTGTAGGTGACAGCTTCAATCTCCTCTTCATGGCATTGAGATCATCCTCTTTTTTCTTCAGGAGGGCTTTTAGCCCGGTTGGGTCACTAGGGTTATGCCCTAGATCAACAATAATCTCTTCAAGAGATTTTATCCTGTTATCCTTGGCCCTGGAAGACAATCTCTCAAAATCCAGTTGAGTATTTGTGTGCTTCAAGGATTCTTTCAGCTCATGAGCTAGTGTGGCCTTATCTACCAAGGTGGCATAGACCATTTCTCCAGTCTGCTTATGGAGCTCAATTTGGTCCATAGGATGTATGTCTTTGGCCAAGACCTCCACCCTTGTTTTGATGAAATCGGCAGTGGACATTGGGTTGGGCCCCTTAGGTTTGAAATGGCTGAATATCATCTTCTCCTCTTTGAAGTCGTAGACCGACATCAATCTTTCTTGTTGGGCTGGAGTGGCATCTATAAATTGTTTGTAAACCTCAGCCCTCAATAGTTCATTTGCTGCCTTGATTTCTTTGAAGGTGGCCTTAACACCTTTGAGCTTCTGGCTTTGTTGAGAAGAAGATGATACCTCCAAGCCAAGTTGTAAATTCTGCTCCTGCTGAAAGGAGCTAGTCCCTGTGTGTTGGCTGCCCTCCCTATCCTTGGCTGTATCATTGAAGACATCTTCAGTAATGTCTTCTACTTCTGGGGAGTCTGCCCTCTGCCTTTTAGCTTCTGGTTGTTGGGAGGATCCACTGAGGGGAGTGGACTCTTCTCTTTGTCTTTTGGTCCCCCTTTCTTCATGTGCCGGGGTCTGTAAAATTGAAGTGGTTAGGGGCTCCACTTGAGGGGGTGGTGTCTGCAATAAGGTGGTTTCTGGCAGCCCAGTTTGTGGCAGACCGGTTTGTTCTTCTTGCTGCCCTGTTTCTTGCTCTGGTTGTTGCTTTCCCTGCTCTGACTGCTGCTTTTTTGCTTCATCTTCGGCGTCCATTTTTCCCTTTCCCTTATCCAAGCCTGGTGCTGTTGTTGGCGGCGCTGTCCTGGTAACTGAGGTTCCTCCTCCTGATGTTTGAGGCAGCCTGAAAGGTACCTGGCAAATCGACCTGGAAGCTTGCGGGCTGGGTTGCAAAGGCTTAATGCAGTCAAGCCTCGAACTTTGAACGGTTTACTTGTCGAATTTGATGGCTGAATGCAAGATTTCGCGGCAGCAGGCTTGACAACGGCTAGTTCAGCTTCGCATGCAAAATAAGCGAAAAATATGCGTTTAGCCGTTTAAAACGGTAAATTTGGCAAAAGTATGAATTTGGCGCTTTTCCGCCGATGACGTCAGCATGACGTCATGGCGGGGCCCAGGTGAGGGGTGACGTGGATGCTGAGGTGTTAGCCAGGTCGGCAGGACACGGTGGCGGGCGGGCGCAAAGGCGGGGTGACGTCAGAGCGGCGTGGACATGACGTGTGGGGTAGCGGTATACGGGGTGGCGGTAAGTGGGTTCCCCGCACCACCTTTGGGCAAAGGCGGTAGGTGGGAGGAGGGCTCCGAACAACCTTACCGCCCGCCACGCGTCCATTGTACGGGATAGGTAAAACCGCTTTCCCCGGACGCTAAATGTCGGCAGGTCGGGGAGTGAAAATGACCGCCCACCTTTAGATCTGGGCGACGGAGATCTGACGGCTGGCGGGCCTTACGACTGGTCGAGCATGTTGGGGAGGGGTCCCGCCAGCGCAATAAAATATTCAGTTTAATTTTTGGGCGGAGGACTATAGGCAAGTGGGTTTTTTCGCAGTTTTTGGGTTTTTTGTGCCTTTTCAGGGGTTTTCATAGGAAAAGGGGGTTTTTTGTGCGCTTTCAGCAGAGAGACGGTAAGGGCTTGAGGGACAGGATTTCTGCTCATAACCAGGGGGCAGAGCACATCCAAGACAAGGTTGACCACAGTCCCAGGTGGACTGAAGTCTCCTTAGACCATTTACTTGGCTATAATGCCAAAAGGAGAATATGTAGATAATGCTGGGATTTATACACCTTGGTGTTAGTAATATTAGGGAGAAAGGCGATATAAGGGATTTGTACAATAGGGTTAGTGTTAGTTGTGGAGGAGGGGGTAAGTGGATGTGGAAATCATTGAGTTTATATGAAACAAGCTTGGTTTCAAGAGTAGATCAAAATGAAAAGAACTTTAGATAAGAAATGTGGCTTTTAAAGATCAAGAACCACCATGAAAACTTAGTCTTTTCCATGAATCTCAGGCTAGTGAGGGAATGTTAGAAATGAAATTGGAGGGGAGTGAGGGAAATTAGTCATGCTTCCAGCTGTAATCTTTTGCCTTGCTGCCCACCATCACCAACCTTGCAATGATAGGGATACCTTTCTGCAACCCCTGCTACCTACCCAGCTACTTGCCTAGCATTTTATTTCTTCTTGGAGGGTGCATTTGGACTTGCAGACCCTTACTTGCCTTTTCTTTTCTTTGGCTTTTTCTTTTGCTTTTTCTATCTACTTCTACCCTTATCTCTTTCAAGGTCCCAGATTAAGCTGTTGGGATCCTTTTCTTCTCTACCTAAACTAGTTGTCTGCCAAGATTAAACAGTTTGGACAGACTTTTTCTCTATTCTACAACTCAAAATTGAAACATGGCATGATCCAGTTTGAACTGTTGAATCACCCAAAAAATTGTAATAAGGTCCTCAATATTTGAAATACTTCACACACCTCTGATTTTCTGGAAATATGGGATCTTTGTAGTAACAAAGCAGAGCATATTTGGATTTTCAATAATCAATCATGAAATATGAAACCTATTACTATAGGTATCCAACACTTCCAACTGCCTAATCCATTTGTCAAGCTTTTCTGCATTCACTTCACCATTAAACATAGGTAATTCGAATTTTACATCAAGCTTCAAAAAAGGACTTTTTCCAGAGGATCTATGCTTATGCATAGAAGAAGAAGACGAGGATGAAGAGGAAGAAGGTGACGATGGGGGTGGTGGATCACCATTTCCTCCATCTCCTTTCTTGGAATGATCATCATCCTTCTTACCTCCTGAAGAGCCCTCTCCTTCATGTGGATGTTTGGACCCTTCTACAGCCAATTTCTCATTTCTTTCTTGGTACAAGATCCTCACCATTTCAGTGAGGTCCAAGAAAGCCTTTCTGAAGACTCTTTCTTCTTCTTTTGGATCCATGTCTGCAGGAATTTCTCCTTCATGTGCAGACATTCTTGAAGCTTCTACTGAGACTCTTGAGGGTGAAATTGAAGGTGGAGGTGATGGCTCTTTGGCCTTCCTTGACTGAGGAATCTCTCGTTCTCTAGTCAACTGTCCTTCCCCTCTTTTAAGTTTCAACCTGGTAAGCATCAATACTTGCAAGATGGTTAGAAGATCTTTGTACAAAAAACCTAGCTCTGATACCAACTTGATCTGAATTTGAAACTACTTGTAAATTGTTTGCAAGGTATTCAATTCAGAAATATACATGTTTAAAAGATTTCCATATCTTGCAGAAAGAAAACAAATGAAATTTTCAGCTGTTCATGACCCATTTAAGCATAGCAGATTTATTTCCTTTTACTGTTTAACAAAATAAAACGAATTTGTTCTGCAAAATAAATCAACCACAGATGCAAAAGAAGTTGATAAATCAGTTCACCCCTCCTGGGCTACGTCTACTGGGTCCAAAGCTCCCAAATGGGCTTGTCCTTGTTTTAATTAAACGCTCAAATTGAATATACAACTGAATAGAAGCATCTACAGGTGGAATAGATGGTAAAAATGGATTCAGAACACTTGAATCCTTCAGGATTGACTACTGGTTCACCTCCAATGGATACCTGCAACCCTATACAGTCTTCACAATATTGGGCCCTGGTGGCTCCTAGAACTTTCATGGCTCCAAAACCTCTGAAAATGACCTTAGATGGCTTTAAGACCTGCATCAATGGCTTCAAAAGGTCGAAAATACCCAAAATCAAAAAAAAATTCGTCCAAAACCGCCTTTCCTAGCCAAAGTTATGGCCATTTACTCCCAACTGCCAGTTGCCCCTACAAAAACTCTAGCTAACTTTGGTTAAGTCCAGATAGGCCTGCCAAATATGGCGGGCCCGCCAATTTTGGCGCTCCTGCCAGATTTCCACCAACTGAACTGCGTGTTTAACTGGGAGTTTAATGCTACATGTGAGCGGATTTGTGGGGCGGCGGTTAGGCGCCTCGGATTTAGCGCCAGCCCTTTAATGAATCAGTTAGTGAGCAGATTTATGTAAAGTTCTGTCTACCTTCATGAAAAGTCTACCCATGGTGGTGTATTGGTAGAGCAATGCGTTGTTACAATGGAGGTCGCGGGTTCAAAACTTGCTAATGCCAAAAAAAAATTCATATGCGCCCATTGGATATGCTGACGTCATCCTTGGGCGACGTGGCAGCCTCCAGGCCTGCCACGTGGCATCTTGTGATTTGCTGTGCAAAGGGAATATTCCAAGGAATATTCTATGGAATATTCTTTTTTTAATTTTTTTTTTGAAAAATTCAAAATTACAATGTTATTGACAAATTCTTCTTTTTGCCATAACTTCCTCATACGGCAACTGTTTTTCGAACCGTTTGCGGCGCCGGAATTAGGAAGAAGAGCACTTTCCAGTTGTTCAACTTTGAACCAGTTCTGAGCATTTTAAATTTTGAGCATTTTACGACACTTAGGACATGATCACCTGATCATCTGTCTACTTGACAGCGTACCTCCACACCTTATCTGTCTACGAGACTTCAAACCTCCACACCTACGTCATCTACTGGACTGCGCACCTCCGCATCTGATCATGTACTGGATTGTGCACCTCTGCACCTGTGCCGTCTACTGGACTACATACCTCCGCACCTGTGCTGTCTACTGGACTGCGCACCTCCGCACCTGCGCCTTCTACTGGACTGTCCACCTCTGCACCTGCGCCGTCTACTGGACTGCGTACCTCCGCACCTGTGCCGTCTACTGGACTGCGCACCTCTGCACCTGAGTCGTATCTCGCCCGCAGACCTTCGGATATAAACACTTTATTAGTCCTCAATTGTACCCTAGTCTGTCGAATTCAAAGATCTGATCATGCGCCAAAGAGACCTCGACCTATCAGTAGATCCGCCTTATAATTCACGGTTTTCTCCTTGATTCAGATCTAGTTTCACAAACCGATCATCAAAATTTCAGGTCTTAAGATATTCAATGTTCACAAGTGTCTAGCCAAATGATATCCTTTCCTATTTATAGGCAGACCCTTATTCAAACCATGGATCAAAACCATAGAAAGCCAATACAAGGGACCCAAAAACGGGGGTCAATATTTTAGATGCAATACCACGGACCAAAACCATAGGATCAAAAATGTCGGACTAAATACCATGGATCAATCATAAAAATTCCCACGTGCGCGCGCTTCTCTGCATGAAAGTGAGTGAATTTGATGTCCGCACCTTTTGTTTAGAGAACCTGCGGGTATGTCCGCACTTCTTGTTCGGGGCACCTATGGGTCCGCAGCTTTTGTTAGGCGCACCTGCGGGTATCTCATTTTCTATTATTTTGAGAGCCTGAACAGTGATTTGCCACTTGAGTGAGTTTCCATCAAGGACAACACCTGTGCCATAGCACCAAACCTGAGTCATAATGCCAACAATCTCCCCCTTTGGACTTGATGGCAACCCCAAGATCCTCAAAGTCATTCTCCCCCTTTGTCATCAAGGGCAAAGGGTTATGCTCCCCCTGAGAGCACGCTGAAAATTCTGCTCTGCTGTGTTGATCGAGCTCCCCCTGACTGTAGGCCAGATATGCAAAAGAAATTTTCTTCAAGAAGAACCATAATCCACCATACACCATAAATGACCTTCCTATCACCAAAAGAATCTATACATACATTCATCACCCAACCAAGTGGGGATCATCCTCCCAACCAAGTGGGGTTACATCAAAAATTTAAATATGAAAACCAAGTACATTATATCATTCATCCCAGACATAGGCCGTTACATGACCTTGACAAAAGAAATATAAGACATAGAGACAAAACATTAGCAGCAATATTCAGATCACCATCCATGTTCTCCTTCTGTAATTGCTCCTCCAATATCTTCTACAATAATGCCAACGATGCATTATTAGAATAATATATGCTCCCCCTAAACATGTGCCAATTGGTCTTTGACCAATCCATAAACCAACGAATGTACACGTATACTCCATATGAAACTCACGTACAACTGACAATCTCTGAAACAGACAAGATTCAACAGCAATATGATGCATCAACTACCCCCAGCTTTTGTCTGAGGTATTCAAATGTCTCCCTGGGCATAGGTTTGGTGAGAATATCCACAACTTGTTCCTTAGAGGGAACATACTCCAACTTGACCTTTTGTTCAAGCACTTGTTCCCGAAGAAAATGATACTTGATTGGTATGTGCTTGGTCTTTGAGTGCATGACAAGATTCTTTGAAATACTGATTGCACTTGTATTATCACATAAGATGGAGATAGGTGGAGTACAAGTGATTTGCATGTCTTGCAATTTTTGCATCATCCAAAGGAGTTGTGTGTAGCAAGATGCAGCAGCTACATATTCTGCTTCAGCTGTAGATAATGCAATAGAGCTTTGTTTCTTGCTAAACCAAGATACTAATCTAGGACCCATGAAGAATGCACCACCACTAGTGCTTTTCCTATCATCCACGCTCCCTGCCCAATCTGCATCTGTGTATGCATGAAGTGTGAGGTCTGTACCTTTAGGATACCATAAGCCATAGTTTTGAGTTCCTTGAAGATACTTGAAGATTCTCTTAACTGCCTGAAGATGAGTTTCCTTTGGATTTGCCTGAAACCTTCCAACTATTCCCACTGCATGCATAATGTCTGGTCAGGTACCTGTTAGATAGAGCAGACTACCAATCATGGATCTATAGGTTGGTTGATGTACTGTTGCCGATTCATCATTCGCACTGAGGCTGCATCCTGTCACCATAGGGGTACATACTGGTTTCGAATCCTCCATCCCATATTTCTTCAAGATCTGCTTGAGATACTTGGTTTGTGATAGAAAAATACCGTCTTTGTTTTGTTGGACTTGCAAACCAAGGAAATATGTGAGCTCACCAAGCATGGACATTTCAAACTCCTTTTGCAGCACCAAGGCAAACTTTTGACTCATGTCTTCTTCATTTCTGCCAAAGATGATATCATCTACATACACAACAAGTATTAGCAACTTTTCATTATCAACCTTTATATATAGATTGTTGTTAGTTGATCCTTTTATAAAACCTTGTTGATGAAGATATTTATCCAACCGATAATACCACGCCTTAGGAGCCTGTTTAAGACCATAGAGAGCCTTTTTGAGCCTGCATACAAGATTTGGATCATTTCCAAGGATGAACCAATCTGGTTGTTCAATGTACACTTCTTCATTCAAATCTCCATTCAGAGATTTTATGTCCATTTGAAATACTTTGAACTTCTGAAAGCTAGAGAGAGCAAGGAACATTCTTATAACCTCAAGTCTAGCAGCTGGTGCAAAGGTTTCTTCAAAGTCTATGCCCTCTTGTTGCACATATCCTTTACAAACAAGTCTTGCCTTGTTTCTAACCACATCTCCATTTTCATTTAGTTTATTTTTGAAAATCCACTTTTTCCCTATGACATTCTTATATTTTGGTCTAGGAACCAATTCCCAAGTGTTATTCCTTTCAATCTGTTCAAGTTCTTCATCCATTGCCTTGACCCAACATTCATCTTTGCATGCCTCTCTTACATTTTGTGGTTCAGTGGAGGAGAGTAATGCAAAATAGCTTGAAGCTTCTGCAATTGTTCTTCTTGTTTGTATGCCTTCCTCCTTTTGCCCCAAAATTTGAGATTCTGGATGATTCTTTTGAACATACCTGGATGGAGTCTTTTCTTCTATCCTTATCTGTTCCTCTGGTGCCTCATGGGTTTTGTTATCACTGTAAAACTTCCTTAAAAAGTTTGGACAACTTACATGGTTTCTCAATTCTTGTATCAGTCATGGTCAAGTCATGGTCAAGTCATTTTTATGTTTTATAGTCTAAGTCATAGGGTTAGAGTCTCATGTCCATCTTCAAATAAAGTTTGATAGCCTCATTCCATGTCCTAGAAGCCTCACCATGTGTTTAGAAGACATATCTCACATAATTTCGGAGAAATTTTGAAACTAGCTACGAATCCACGTTTTCGTAGTGCAGACAGTGTAAAAATCTTGTTTTGTGCTACGAAATCAGTGTTTTCGCAGCGCGCTGCGAAACCCCTGTTGCAGCCTGTTTCAGCAGAAAAAATTGTTTTACTAGGTAACTTCCAGAACCTTTCTAGAGCAGATGAGAACTCAATTTTGCAAACTGAAAGAGGCTTTTCTTCCTAACATGTTTAATTACAAAAACATCTTTCAGCTTCTTCAATTCCATTATGAGCTGGAAGAAAAGAGTGACCAAAGTTGCGCTACGAAACTGCTGTAGGTGCAGTTTTTCATCTCCTGTTTGACAACTGTTTTTCAAAGACTTATTATGGGCAGCTGGAGTAGTGTTTCAAACAACCAAAAGAGGTTTTTTTTCAGAATGGATTTTTTCACAAAAACCTCCTTCCGTTTTTCCAAATACATTTTGTACGAGAAGTTATGACCTCTGTCCCAAGACCTATTTTTCAGCCAGAACAGAGCAAGG
This sequence comes from Pinus tabuliformis, assembly GCA_031772625.1. Taxonomy (NCBI): domain Eukaryota; kingdom Viridiplantae; phylum Streptophyta; class Pinopsida; order Pinales; family Pinaceae; genus Pinus; species Pinus tabuliformis. The sequence goes on from CM062818.1 coordinate 1,878,707,973, forward strand.
GACAGTTTCCTGTTTGACACGTGTTTTTCAAGGACGGATTCTGAACAGCTGGAGGAATGTTTTAAAAACCCAGGAGAGTTTTTTGTTCTAGACATCATGGGCTACAAAAACCTCCTTCAGTTTCGTAAAATGTGTCATGGATGAAGAGATAAAGGCTCTACAATTTTCAAGGATCTAAACCTAAAAACAGGGAAACATGTTCCCTAATTTCTAGGGTTTGTCATCAGCAGTTGGGTGACCACGTGGGAGGCTTCATCAAATTCGACTTCATGGAGTGTTAGGTGTCAAATAATGCTTTAAATGTTTAGATAAGGTTGTTGTAATCATAATAAGGAGTTACACTCCTAGTTGTATTAGGTCACTAGCACTCCTAGTTAACAGCTAGTTCTAATTAATGGTTTGTTTTATGGTTAGAATAGGTGTCACTGATGGAAAATTCGAATTCTCTTGATGAGGGATGATGGAATACTAATTGTAAATGATTTATATAGAGCAAGAGGTCGAATTAGCAAGGGGTTGGAGACTTTTTGGCTCAGCTGCTGCTCTATGTGCAGACTGTGTATATTTTTAACCTAATGCAGATTTCTACTTAGACAACTCAAGATTCATGAAGAGTTCTTGTATGTTCTTGTTATGATGGCATCTTCCAATACTTACATTGCAGTGGTGTTTACTTATGATACTCAGAATTCATCACTGATGCTCTGACTTCCTTCATAGATAAACTTACTATGTTTCACTGTTTTGTATTGTCATTTCTACACTCGAACTCTATAATGCCTTGACTTCCATGCTAGGTAGAATGCTTTGGCTTCACTACTCAGGATTCATGAAGGATTTCTTATATTCATAATGTGGGTTGTCCTTTCCTTAGTTTTGTTTACAGTTGCATAGGTGTACAATCACTCAGAATTCACTGATTGTGCTTTGAATTCCTGTGTGTACTTATGAGCTGTGGTTCCATATGTGTGTTGTGTTCTGAATATTCAAATGCTGAATGCCTTGACTTCATGTTAAGCTGATCTTGTTGTGGTACTGAAACATACTTTGACTCCATAGCCCAATGGTAGCCAGCCTTCATCTTTCAACCTATAAACATATACAATTACAAACCATAGAGTTAGCCATCTATTCATATCTTTAATCTAAATCATTAACCCTTTGAGAGAGCCCTCTCAGGCTGAGGAGGCTAAGACTTAGTCTAAAGATTGGTTTGAAATAGTTACTTGAAGTCTTCCTGGTTTGCAGCCTTCCAGAGCTTGATTTTGAGATAACATTTTGGTGCGTCTGCCGGGAGTCCGAAGATTATTCATTCCCGAAATCATGAAGCTGAACTTCTGAAGGTAGCAGGAGCTCAGAAGGTTTTTGAGGCTGCAAAACTACCTTGGTGACTCCACACATCGAATAAGAAATTGGAAGGTGACTCCACTGCTAGAAGATCAGTAGCTTGATGAAGTTTCAAGATGAATTCCACTGCAAGAATGAATGCCAGGTATGCTCCTATGAATCGGTCTCATATCCCTGGTTTTCCAAATCCTATGCCAAAGGTTGATTGGTTAGAGGATCTTCCGATATTCAACGATGAAAAGAAAGACAATGCTGCTCTTCATTTGGTTAGGTTCCATATGCATGTACGCAGTCTTAAGGTTCAGTTCCCTGAAGATTGTCTCATGAGGATGTTTATGACCACCTTAGAAGGAAAAGCATGGTCTTGGTATAAAAGTTTGGAAAATGGTTCATTATATTCTCTTGCTGATTTCCATGATGTGTTCTATGACATGTATAAAGAGTGTCATCCCTCCTTATTGCTGGTCAAAGATTGTTGTAAACATTCTACGAGTTTTATTCAATATTTGGAGGATTGTTATGATGATGATGAATTTATGGATAAAGAAATTTTAGAGGCTCTTCATAACAATGCATTTCAGCACCAAGAAGAAAGTATAACATCTCATGAAATGCAGCATGAAGATCAACAGGGGTTTACTTATGAAAATCATATTACATCCTCTGAGATTGATGTAGAGATGCAACGGACTTCTCAGTCTTCGAATCATAATGAAGATGAAAATGATTACACACAGCAAGAATAAATACTGGAGGAAATTTCCTATGACCCTCAGGCGGAGGAAAAGGTTGTTCATTTTTGTGATTCCTTGCAGCAGCTTGCATCAAAGAATGATCTTTATAATGAAGAAAATTACATTGTTTGTGAGCATCATTTAGAAAGGCAGTTGGATAGCATATCAAATAAATTTGGTGTGGCTGAGGATCAGTTGTTTGAAGATATAGAATGCTATGAGAATCATCAAACTAACCATGTGTTTCATGACCCTATAGCTGACTACATGGAAAAGATTTATTGTTTAGGCTTCCAATTATATGTTCATCTTGAAGAACAGTTACACCTCATGCTTCCTTGGTTATTTCAGTATCTAGTTTATTTATGCTTCAAGCATAGTAAGGAGATCCAAGTTTCAGATCAGATTGATGATTGGCTTCATTGGAAGTTTCATGTTCCTTGAGCTACAATTGGAGAATGTAGCTGATAGGGTAGGTAGGAATGTGCAAATAAGCTCAGGGTAGGTTGACTGAGCATCTATTTCAGTAGGCGCAGTTGGAATTCTTCATTCAGAAATAATTAAAGGCTTGAGGAGCAAATTGGGTAGAATTTCAAAGTTTTCTTCTAAAGGATGGATAGCGGCACTGGAGCTACAAGTTCTTAGTATACCACAAGGGCACACTATCCCTAGTGGAGCCACTGTTATCACTGTAAAAATTCCTTAAAAAGTTTGGAAAACTTACATGGTTTCTCAATTCTTGTATCAGTCATGGTCAAGTCATGGTCAAGTCATTTTTATGTTTTAAAGTCTAAGTCATAGGGTTAGAGTCTCATGTCCATCTTCAAATAAAGTTTGATAGCCTCATTCCATGTCCTAGAAGCCTCACCATGTGTTTAGAAGACATATCTCACATAATTTCGGAGAAATTCTGAAACTAGCTACGAATCCACGTTTTCGTAGCGCGGACAGTGTAAAAATCCTGTTTTGCGCTACGAAATTAGTGTTTTCGTAGCGCGCTGCGAAACCCCTGTAGCAGCCTGTTTCAGCAGAAAAAACTGTTTTACTAGGTAACTTCCAGAAGCTTTATAGAGCAGCTGAGAACTCAATTTTGCAAACTGAAAGAGTATTTTCTTCCTAACATGTTGAATTACAAAAACCTCTTTTAGTTTCTTCAATTCCATTATGAGCTGGGAGAAAAGGGTGACCAAAGTTGCGCTACGAAACTGCTGTAGGTGCAGTTTTTCATCTCCTGTTTGACAACTGTTTTTCAAAGACTTATTATGGGCAGCTGGAGTAGTGTTTCAAAAACCCAAAAGAGGTTTTTTTTCAGCATGGATTGTTTCACAAAAACCTCCTTCAGGTTTTCCAAATAAATTTTGTACGAGAAGTTATGACCTCTGTCCCAAGACCTATTTTTCAGCCAGAACAGAGCAAGGGACAGTTCCCTGTTTGACACGTGTTTTTCAAGGACAGATTCGGAATAGCTGGGGGAATGTTTTAAAAAACCAGGAGAGGTTTTTGTTCTAGACATAATGGGCTACAAAAACCTCCTTCAGTTTCGTAAAATGTGTCATGGATGAAGAGATAAAGGCTCTACAATTTTCAAGGATCTAAACCTAAAAACAGGGAAACATGTTCCCTAATTTCTAGGGTTTGTCATCAGCAGTTGGGTGACCACGTGAGAGGCTTCATCAAATTCGACTTCATGGAGTGTTAGGTGTCAAATAATTCTTTAAATGTTTAGATAAGGTTGTTGTAATCATAATAAGGAGTTACACTCCTAGTTGTATTAGGTCACTAGCACTCCTAGTTAACAACTAGTTCTAATTAATGGTTTGTTTTATGGTTAGAATAGGTGTCACTGATGGCAAATTCGAATTCTCTTGATGAGGGATGATGGAATACTAATTGTAAATTATTTATATAGAGCAAGAGGTCGAATTAGCAAGGGGTTGGAGACTTTTTGGCTCAGCTGCTGCTCTATGTGCAGATTGTGTATATTTTTAACCTAATGCAGATTTCTACTTAGACAACTCAAGATTCATGAAGAGTTCTTGTATGTTCTTGTTATGATGGCATCTTCCAATACTTACATTGCAGTGGTGTTTACTTATGATACTCAGAATTCATCACTGATGCTCTGACTTCCTTCATAGATAAACTTACTATGTTTCACTGTTTTGTATTGTCATTTCTACACTCGAACTCTATAATGCATTGACTTCCATGCTAGGTAGAATGCTTTGGCTTCACTACTCAGGATTCATGAAGGATTTCTTATATTCAGAATGTGGGTTGTCCTTTCCTTAGTTTTGTTTACAGTTGCATAGGTGTACAATCACTCAGAATTCACTGATTGTGCTCTGACTTCCTGTGTGCACTTATGAGCTGTGGTTCCATATGTGTGTTGTGTTCTGAATATTCAAATGCTGAATGCCCTGACTTCATGTTAAGCTGATCTTGTTGTGGTACTGAAACATACCTTGACTCCATAGCCCAATGGTAGCCAGCCTTCATCTTTCAACCTATAAACATATACAATTACAAACCATAGAGTTAGCCATCTATTCATATCTTTAATCTAAATCATTAACCCTTTGAGAGAGCCCTCTCAGGCTGAGGAGGCTAAGCCTTAGTCTAAAGATTGGTTTGAAATAGTTACTGGAAGTCTTCCTGGTTTGCAGCCTTCTAGAGCTTGATTTTGAGATAACAGGTTTCTTCTTCATCATGAATCTGATTTGATGTTGATGGATAGTCCTCATCATCTTCGAAGTCTTCAGATCTTACCTACCTGGGAGTGTTTTCTTTTTCATCCACCACTACATCAATGTTGTCGACAATTCTTCCAAGCCTTTTATTGTAACATTTGTATGCTTTGTTGTGAGGAGAATAACCAAGTACAATGCCTTCATCTACTCTAGGTTCAAACTTGCCAAGATTTTCCTCATTATTTTTAATATAGCATTTTCTTCCAAAAATTTTGAAATGTTTTACCGAAGGAGTCTCACCATACCAGAGCTCATGAGGAGTTTGAGTGTTGTTTACCCAGATATTTGTCTTGTTGAGAATAACAACTACAGCAAATGCGGCTTCACCCCAGAAGGTTGCGGGAGTTCCAGACTCATCAAGCATAGCACGAGCCATTTGTTGAACCGTTCTGTTCATCCTTTCCACTACTCCATTTTGCTTAGGAGTCCTAGCTGTAGAGAATTCCCTTCTTATTCCATGTTCTTCACAAAAGTTGAAAAATTCATTTGAGGTAAACTTCCCACCTCTATCAGACCTAAGGCATTTGATCTTGTGATTTGATTCATTCTCCACCAAGGCTTTGAATGATTTTAACTTTTCAAAGGCTTCCTCTTTGTGCTTCATAAGTCCTATCCAACAAATCCTGGAAAAGTTGTCAATGAATAATATAAAATATTCTTCTCCTCAAGGTGACCTTTTCCTAGATGGACCACATACATCAATATGGACTAGTTCAAGTGGCCTGCTAGCTAATCCTTCCTTCTCAGGGAAGTTAGTTCTGGTTTTCTTACCAAACTGACATGATTTTCATATTGTATTGTCTGGAATTTTGATGTCCGGAAGACCAGGAACTGCCTGGTATTTGCATGCTTTCCTTATTTGTGAGAAGCTTAGATGCCCCAATCTTCTGTGCCGTAGCCAGTGTTCACCATTCTTACTTAGATAGCATTTGTGTTGTCCTTCATTGAATATGTATAAATTATTTGGAGTTATTACGCCTTTGATCACTGTTTTTCCTGTATCAAGATCATGAACACTACATCCATTTGATCGAAATATTACCTCAGTTCCTTGATCGCACATCTGACTGACGCTCAATAGATTATTCTTTAAGCCATCAACATACATGACATTTCCAGCTTTGACCTTTTATTTTAACTGAACAGAACCTTTACCTTTTATGAGAGCAGGGGTGTCATTTCCAAAAGAGACCTTCTTCTCCTTCTCTAAGGCACTATCTGACTGAAGTTTTTCCTTATCACCCGTCATGTGTTTTGAACAGCCACTGTCGATGTACCATTGATTTTCTTGCCCTTCCATATATAAAGCTATACCACATCTCTCTGGTTGTGGTTCCTTCATTCTCCATGTTTTGACACTTCAGGCTTGCTCCTTCTGAGTTGTCTGCCAAAACCTACTCCTGCATTCAGAATCTTCATGACCGAAGTTGTTACAAATAGAGCATTCTATTTCATTTTCAAGAGCTGAAAAGTTATTGTAGGTTCTTTTCACAATCCCAGTCATACTCCTTTGTTTTTGATCTTCTCTAGTCATGATTGTCTTATAGGCAACACATTGAGCTACTTTGTGGCCAAAGTTATGACAAGAGAAACATTGGCCATTGAAGAAACTCCTGTGATTATCAAATCTACCAGCCAAATGATTATAGTTTCTATTGACATCCATTCTTGAGGCAAATTGAGAAGGTTTTACCTAAGGCTGATTGTAGCTTCTGTTTGTCCTTAAAGTAGATTGCCCCCGATTTACCTGATAGTATTTTTTCATTCTTGAGGTAAACTATCCCTGATTTACCTGATGATATCTTTTAGGCCTTTGCTCGCTTCTCCTTGCTGCATCAAGATAACATTTGGAGGTGGATGCTTGAGATGCTTCTTCATTATATCTCAGACCTATCTTGATTAGTGGAGAACACTGCACATTGATAATCTCATCCAGAGTTTCATATCCTTTAACAAATCTAAGATTAAGAGATTTTGTTTTCTCAATCTCTTTTCTAAGACCAACAATTTCACATTCTAACTTTTCATGAAGTTTTTCTTTTTCAGCGAGTTGGAATTACAGAGTATCAATAATCATATTTTTCTCTTCGACACAAATTTTGAGTTAGAAATCTCTTCATACAGACCTTCTTCATCTATAGAATCTGTTATGAAACCAGCTCAAGAAAAGATAGATCAACGCCTTAGAATTCAGCCTCTTCGAGGGGGCAACCTCCTTTACATTACATAAATGAACAATTCTTGGATGATGAAAATGAAAATACCTCCCTTCTATATATAGGAGTCTAAGTGGTCCCAATACAATCAAACCCTACATAACAATAATATTGTAGGGCACAACAATAACAATAGTGGGCTTCTATGTGGCACAATAGTAACAATATGGGCACTACATGGGTACATCAATATAATAAGTGGGTTGTACTAACAACAATAATGGGTTACACTAGTAGTATAGGGGCCTAACATGCTCCTCTCCTTCAAAAAGCGTTGTCCTCAACGCTTGAGTAGTTCTTGATACTTCTGTATAAGATTCTTGTCCTCCCATGTGGAATCTTCAGCGGGTAAGTTCTTCCACTTGATGAGATACTCTGAAATTGATCGATTTCGTAGCTGTCGGGTTCTTGTTTCTGTGACTGCTCCTGGTTCCAATATGATTTTTCTTTCCTCTTCAATTTCTGGCAATATTGTTTGAATTGGGATCTTTTGAAACTTTTGAATGAGTGGCCATACTTCTTCGTCCTTCTTCCATTCATCCCTTGCTTCGTTTATCCAATCTGGTTGGATAATAAAAAATTGATCTGGTTCTAAATATGAAGATGCAATACATACCTTTTGTAACAGTTTTACACCATGTAGATCAAAATATTGCTCCATCTGAAGTATCCAATTTACCGGATCCTTGCCATCAAACTTCCTCATCTTGTTTTTTCTTGATTTTAGGAGCTCGACCTTGAAACGACTGTAACTCTGTACTTTTGGATCTTTAAGTTCTGAAATTGTGACCTGTAGTAGCCCTCTGTGTCCTCTTTCCAATGCCACAAGTCTGATCCAAATTTGATTCTCCAAGAAATTGTTATGCACAATCTCCCGCAGTGACCTGATTATAGACTAGTTCAAAAGAGAGAACTTGTATGAAGTGCCACGTGTCCCTGTTTCAACCTTTGACTCTGAAAAATATATAAACCGAAACTACCGTCCGTCCTCTTTCTATAACTTCTTACTAAATTTCAATCCGATGCTCAGAAAGAAAGTTATGACGATTTTTCCCAGGTCACCTATTTTGAGTGTAATTTAGGAGTCTGCAAAAAGACCAACTTCCTCAGATCATATCTCCGAAAATATCGCGTACAAATCTCTAAAATTCGGACCCAAGGTTCAGCGTCAATTCTTCTCTAATGGGTTTTTTTTTGCGACTTCTGAAATGTCACAGAAAAAAAGTTATAGCGAAAATGCCACGATGACTTGTTTGGAGCAGCGAAACCCTAGAATCCAAAGCTCTGATACCAAATGTTATGAAACCAGCTCAAGAAAAGATAGAAAAGATAGATCAACGCCTTAGAATTCAGCCTCTTCGAGGGGGCAACCTCCTTTACATTACATAAATGAACAATTCTTGGATGATACAAATGAAAATACCTCCCTTCTATATATAGGAGTCTAAGTGGTCCCAATACAATCAAACCCTACATAACAATAATATTGTAGGGCACAACAATAACAATAGTGGGCTTCTATGTGGCACAATAGTAACAATATGGGCACTACATGGGTACATCAATATAATAAGTGGGTTGTACTAATAACAATAAGGGGTTACACTAGTAGTATAGGGGCCTAACAGAATCCATGAAATCATCATCTTCAAAAGCCATTAAAAGTCTATAATTGTTACCTTGTTCATCTTCATCACTATTTGAAAATCCATCACTGTCTTCATGAGTGTAATAGCTTTTCTTATTTACATTCTGTTTCTTGTTCCATCTGACAGGTTCCTTACCTTTATCAAGCTTACCTTTATGAGGACACTTTGCAGCATAGTGACTGACTCTTCCACAAGCAAAGCATTTGAAATGCAACTTACCTCTGAATCTTCCAGCACCTCATTGAAGGTTCTTGAAAAAATTTGATTCTTCTTCTTCTTCTGATAGATGTCCTGACTCATAGGAATCTCCTTTGCCTAAAGCCTTGAATGCAACTTCTCTCCTATCTGATGGTCCTCCTTTCCTCGTTTTGTAGGCAGTTAGAATTCCATGCCACTGTGACATGGTAAGGTTCCGTAGATTCTCCTTTTCTTCTATTGCAGAAACTTTTGATTCAAACTTAGGGGACAAAGATCTTAGAACTTTTTCAACCAGAACAGCCTCTTTAATTTCCTCACCCAAGTTTTTCATACAATTAACAATCTCATCTACACAAAGGAAATAGTTAGCCACACTTTCATCATTATGCATTCTGAGATTTTCATACTGAATTCTGAGGGTTTGAAGTTTTGCTCGTTTTACCTGTTCATCTCCTTCATAGCTCAGAACAATCTTGTCCCATATTTCTTTTGCAGATTTGTACTACATAACCTTGATGAACTCTGATTGAGATAGACATCCTAATAGAGTATTGATAGCCTTTTCATTTGTTTCATATTGCTTCTTACCAGCCAGATCTATAGGTGTTGCTGACAGAAAAGTGTACCCTGTATCTATGATATCCCAGACTTCTGTACCAAGAGATTGAAGATAGGCAGTGACTCTTACCTTCGAATATACGAAGTTTGTCCCATCAAAAATTAGTGTCCTGATCGATGCTTCTCTCTCGTAGTTTCTCATGATGATAAATCTTCCTTCAAGTGATCAAGCTTCTTCTGAAGGACCTGCTCTAATACCAATTGTTGGAAATAATACTGAGAGGGGGGGTGAATCAGTATTATCAATTTCTTTTCAATATTCCCTCTAGATCTATAATTTAATTTATTCTTCAAATGTTGACCATTAATTTGAATGTCAATACCATATAATAATGAACAGGAACAAGAAAAACAGACAGTCACACCAAAGAACACCAGATATAAGGTGGAAACCCAATGTGGGTGAAAACCACCTCCTGCAATGTGTCTCTATCTTCATTCAATTAGAAACTTCTTTTTACAATGATTCTGTACTGGTGCAGTCCTTTACCAGTATGCAAGCTGCAACCTACAGAGAGCTACAACCCTCTCTCATTTTCCAGACTCTCCTGGAAGGGAGCTACAACCCCCTTAGCTCTTGTACTAGCTGAGCTACTAGTACGTAGGTGTTGACCTACTTCTTTTCTTCCAGAGACCACGTTTCATAAATTTTCAGACTGGATCCATGAACATCAATTAATCATCAAGTATATGTGAATCAACCAATCTCCTTTTACAATCAACCAATAGCTTCTCAGACTGCAGTAACCAGAAAAGCAATATCAGTAATTAGACACAGATTCTAAACCCAGAACTCTGCAGCAATAGACAAAAGGCAGCCAACATATATTTCAAGAAAAGTATGCAACTTCACCAGTAGAAACCTGTGAATATCCGCACTTCTGCTGTGTCTAGCCTGTGCAGCTCCACACCTACTCTGTCTACTTGACAGCGTACCTCCGCACCTGATCCGTCTACTGGACTGTGCACCTTTGCTCCTGTGCCGTCTACTGGACTGCGCACCTTCGCACCTGATCCGTGTACTGGACTGTGCACCTCCGCACCTACGCTGTGTACTGGACTGCGTACCTCCGCACCTGTGCCGTCTACTGGACTGCACACCTCCGCATCTGCGCCTTCTACCGGACTGCACACCTCTACACCTATGCCGTCTACTGGACTATGTACCTTCACACCTACGTCATCTACTGGACTGCGCACCTCCACACCTAATCCGTATCTCGCCTACGGACCTCCGAATATAAACACTTTATCATTCCTCAATTGTACCCCAGTCTGTCGAATTCACAGATCTGATCATGCACCAAAGAGACCTCGACCTATCAGTAGATCCACCTTATAATTCACGGTTTTCTCCTTGATTTAGATCTAGTTTCACAAACCAATCACCAAAATTTCAGGTCTTAAGATATTCAATGTTCACAAGTGTCTAGCAAAATGATCTCCTTTCCTATTTATAGGCAGGCCCTTATTCAAACCATGGATCAAAACCATAGAAAGCCAATACAAGGGACCCAAAACTGGGGGTCAATATTTTAGATGCAATACCACGGACCAAAACCATAGGATCAAAAACGTTGGACTAAATACCATGGATCAAATATAAAAATTCCCACGTGTCTGCACTTCTCTGCATGAAATTGAGTGAATTTGATGTCCGCACCTTTTGTTCAGAGAACCTGTGGGTATGTCTGCACTTCTTGTTCGGGGCACCTGCGGGTCCGCAACTTTTGTTAGGCGCACCTGCGGATATCTCATTTTCTATTACTTTGAGAGCCTGAACAGTGATTTGCCACTTGAGTGAGTTGCCATCAAGGACAACACCTATGCCATAGCGCCAAACCTGAGTCATAATGCCAACAACATGCAATATCCACCACCTCTGCCTAGAATTCCTGTCCTAACCCGGCACCACTGAGCATGCTTCTTTCCCTTTCCATAAACGTCTTATTCATTCTTTCTGCAACTCCATTTTGCTGAGGTGTACATGGAGTCGTCTTCTACTGTGATATACTACACTTCTTACAGAATTCTTCAAATTCCTTGCTGCAAAAATCTCCACCATTATCTGTCCTCAGCACCTTTATCTTCTTCTTTGTCTGATTTTCCACGAGAGCCTTAAATTCTTTAAACCTGTTAAAGACTTCAGATTTCTTCTTAAGGAAATATATCCATGTATTCCTTGAGAAGTCATCTATAAATGATACATAGTACACAGACTTACCCAGTTATGGAACCTTCACAGGTCTAAACACATCACTGTGCACAAGCTCTAATATCTGTTTCGCCCTCTTACTATCAGAGGTGAAAGTCACCCAATTCTGCTTCCCATATACACAATTTTCACATAAATCAAAATGTAGAGAGTTATTACTCATACCTTCTACCATACCTTTACCATGAAGTATTCGAAGGCCCTTCTCTCCAATATGTCCAAGCCTTTGATGCCACAGCATGGTCTTCTCTCTAGAGACCACTAGATTTTTAGCTCCACCTTCAGGAACCACATAACTGTTGCACCCACCAACAACAATGCTACCTTGCAGCTTGTACAAAGTTCCAATCTAAACTCCTTGCATCAATACCAAAGCTCCCCAAACCATCTTGCAGGTATCTTTCTCGAACATTGTCATTACACCTGCATCATCCAACTTTCTTACAGAAATCAGATTTTTGGCCAATGTAGGAATATGCAAAACACCCGAAAGTTTTCTAACCCTTCCACCTTGCAACTTCAACTTTACTTTCCCACGACCAATGATCCTAGCCTTCCTGTCATCCCCCAAGAATGCATCACCACCATCATATTTCTCATACTCATAGAACCACTCTCTATAGGGAGTGAAGTGAAAGGATGCACCTAAGTCAATCAACCATGCCTCATGATCTACATGTGTACTTGAAGAAGCCAAGTACACATCCCCACCTTCATCTAAGGTGGTTTTCGCCTTTGCAGAAGGAGCATCATCAAATCCCTTTCATTTATATGGAGCTTTAGATTTACAGACCCTTTTGTAGTGCCCTTCCTTTCCACATTTCCAGCACACCACCTTTACAGGTTTTATTGGAGATTTAGATCTCTCACTCGATGACTTATTTTTGTTTCTATTCTGGGACCATCCTCGTACAGACAAGGCATCACCATTCTAGCTCTCCATATTTTTCCATCACATATCCTCCGTCAGCAAGGCTGAGACTATTTCATCAAACTGTAATGCAGTTGCATTGCTACCTATTGCAATAACCAGACTATCCCACAGATCTGGTAAAGAACACAACAAACTGATGCACTTATCTTCATCTGAAATTTTAATATCAACATATGCTAACTGACTTACCACAATATTAAATGTGTTCAGATGCTCTGTCACCGAGTCTCCATCTTTCATCCTCAGGTTATACAACTTTTTCCGCAAGAACAGTTTATTCACCAGAGACTTAGATTGGTACAAAGTCCCTAACTTGTCCCACAAAGCCTTCATTGTAGCTTCCCCTGATACATTCAATAATATTGAATCTGAGAGACATAATCGTATTGTGATTTTTCCTTCTAATCCAACTTCTTCCATTCTTCATCGGACACTCCCATTGGTTTAGTACCCGGATCTATCACAATCCATTGATATTTATCCACCAACAGATCCTCCATCTCGAGTTTCCACAACTCAAAACTCTGACCATTAAATTTCTCGATCTCTATCTTTCCACTACTCACCATCTTCTTTTACCACCAGAATTGATCTCACAGATCTCCCACTGAACAGGGTTTACCATAGGCCCGAGGAAACCCCTTAGCAACAAAGGCTTCCCCTTGAAGCCAAAACAACTCCGATACCAAATGTAGGTTTCAACCCCATACATAAATTACCTGCATACGAATTCTAAAACACATAAAATAAACAATGCGAGAGCATAACACATAAAACACATATACACAAAGATTTTCCCATGGATCCCAAAACGGGGACTACCAACTTGATTTTTCATTATGTTCCTTTCAATGTTACAATACATATTTATACATGCCAAAGCATCCAATACCATGGACCGAAAACCATCACGTCCAATACCATGGACCGAAAACCATCGCGTACAAAAACATGTGTGAAAATCATGCACAAAACCATAGGTGGGTCCGCCCATCCTAACATAGGGTCCAAAACCAATTTTTTCCAGGGCGCTGTCCCGAACCCCATAAAGTGGGGTTACGGGTATGCCTCAAACCCCCTCTGATCCCCCCCCGCTACACAATCGGAGCAACGAAGGGAGGCTCCACCCCCCCTCTAACCCCCCGGTTAACTACGTGGGCTAGTCGTGGAAAGAATATAACACAACCCAACAATGGCAGCCTGCAAGATGAATATCACAGTAGAAGCCACTGCTAAACTCTTCTTTGAACGAGTGTGGGTACACTTCGGGATCGCACAGTCTATCATCTCATATTGGAACAAAAGGTTCCTAAGTACATTTTGGACCAATCTCTGGTCGATGCTAGACACCAAACTCACTAAGTCCACAGCCTTCCATCCTCAAACTGATGGCCAAACAAAGGTTGTCAATAGGATGATCATACACATTCTGTGCATGTACAACTCAAAGCATCCATGCACATGGGACGAGAGCCTCCCCTATTTTTAGCACAGCTACAACCAGGGTCTTCACAACTTGACTAGCTACAACCCTTTTCAGGCGGGATTGGAATTCCAGCCACTATGTCCCATTGATGTGGCCATGCCATTTGCAGCTACTCACACAGATTCGGCTCATGTCCAGCTTGAAACAAATAAGGCAAATAGCTTCATTGAGCACATCCAACATATTTGCCAATAGGTCCATGACATTCTAGAGAAATCAAATTCCAAGTACAAGCAATGACATGATCAACATCGGGTGCCACACAAGTTTCATGTGGGTGACAAAGTCTGGTTACATTTGCAAAAGGAACACCTTACTAGAGCCTATCGGAAACTTAGACCACTCTGATATGGTCCTTAAACCATTACCAAGGCTATGGGAGACAATGCATTTGAGCTCAGCATTCCACCATTCCTTGGCCTGCAACCAATGTTCAATGTGGACCGTTCAGCCATACTTTCCACCTTTACTAGACAAATCTGACATTGCAGAACAAGTCACACCCACAAAGTTAAATCCAGATTGCATGGAACAAGTTGCAACTGATCGGATCATGGACACACAGATCAAGCACACTCTCCAGCAGAATATCCAACTGTATCGAGTTGTCAAAGCAGGCCAGCTCCTTCACCAAAGCAAGTCGCTCACCAGGGACCAAGTTCAACAGAAGTTTCCTCATCTCATGGAGGAACTCAACACAATGGGGACTATTTCTTCCTAAGGAGGGAGGAATGATCCAAGTGGATATTGGTGGCTACCCGCCAAGTCCACTTAGACCCCCACCATTGTTTCTTTCAGCTTTTAATTTTCCTTAATTGTAGCATAGTTTATTATTTTTAGTAGCTTTTCGGGTCCTGAAATTCCGGAGCCATTTTGAGGCCCTAAACAATGTTTTTTGGGAAACCTGGGAGCTACACGAGTCCATGGACCAATGTCACGCTTCCCAAAGTTTTAGTTCTCAGATAGATCTTTCTAATGAGATATTGTGCACCACAAACGGAGATCGTATACCAAGTTTTGACCCTGGGAAGTTGATATACCAATTTACCCAAACGGGGCCCACAGTTTGGCGTTTCATCTTCTAGGGTTAGGTTTTTGGATTTTTAGGGTTTTCCCTTGTTTCTCAACAATAAATAGGCCTTCAAGCCTCATTGTAACACAGTTCAAAGGCATGTAGCTGCCACATCTTTTCTCAAAGATAAGCTACCATCGCCCTAGCTAGTTTATTTCCATTTCTTTTTGTAAGCATATTTCAGTATTTCACATTAATGAAATGAAGTATTATTTCCGCTGCATCTCTATGTTTATGGTTATCTCTGTAATTTGTTGCAGTCATATTTAAATCCGAATCATTCATTAGATATTCTCAGAGGGATTCATCTAAAGGATGAAATTACAGATCAAGCATATGTTATCCTCCTCAATTTTTTCAAAAGTAAAGAGGTAATGAACAGTAATGGTTGGGGAAATTGGGAAAACAAGATACTCCACTTGTTAATGGTAGCAAGTCTCTCTTTAACATGACACTCTTCCACCTCATCTCTGTAGAAGTTGGTTTGGGAAATCTGCTAGTTTTTTGGTTTATCATACCTTTTCAAAGCCTTCGTTTTGGTTTTGGGTCAATGCTGACAAATCCATTTAAATGTCATCGTTGTGTTCAAGAGAAGTCGTTAAGTCAAAATATGCTACAATACTCTTAAGCCTTCATTCCATGTCTATTTTTCCTGATCTAGTTCCATATTAGCATCATTATGATCACTATGTCTTAGATCATCATACACATTTCGTGTTGTTGATGGGGGATACATCAAGTCCCTCCTTTGAAGGGTCGATTCCTATCGACATCAACTCATTATCCAGGAAGTTAATTTAGAAACACCCCTTTGGTACCTTAGTGCTTGCATACATCAATGACAATTTTTCTCGATCTCGATGCTAGGTTGACATCATTGGCCTTCATCTGAAAGATTCTATGTGGTGTTTGACATCAACTCATTCATTCACACCATATAGATTGTACTAAAATACCTTAAGAGTCTTTAACATCATCGGTGGTTTCTATTGCATCTATTAATGACTTAAATCATTGGCCAGTAATCAGATGGTGTCTACCATGTTCGACTTCAACTCATTGATTCACATGGTTAGACTCGTACATTGGTTGGTCATGTGAACGAGATAGAATACCCCATATCTAGTTTCATCCATCCAGGCTGCGATTTCAGGATTAATACAAGATCACAGTGTATGATGGCTATGATCATACATACAATAATTTATTCATGGGTCTACCATCAATCATCCATGGACATGTCTTTTGGTCATTGTACATGTAATGTTAGCTTATGTGTTGAGCATGGGTATCCCTCCCTCAACAAAGATATCATGATTTAAATTTATTGTAACATATCATGCTCTCACTAGTTGTTCTTGATCCTGACTTGTCACAAGGTAAAATACTTCAGCCATCAGTTGTCATTTCTAACTTTTTGCTTTAGGGGACAAGCTGTTATAGGCCATTTTATTGCATCTAGTAAATAGGCCTTCAAATGGGATCAATTCACATCCTTCAACATATTGTCATCATCCCTACACAAAGCCCTAAGCATGACTCTACTAAAACTCTAAGTTTTTTCTCTTAACTACTAAGTTCCCAAGATTTTAAGGTCCAATATTGACTACCAAGTTGACCCTCTTTGTACTTGCACTGATCACCATTAGGATGCTCAATCTTTGGGGTGCGTTGATTCTAGAAATTCAGGAAAAATAAAAAGAATCCCAAAGTTTCCTCTTTCAGAAGCTTCCTGAGGTTGTTTCAACCATTTACCTTGGATAAGTGTCTCGAATCCTATCCTATCCTACCTTGAATTTTTCACCTCTTATCTCTTGAGACCATCCTCTCATCTCAAGTGGATCTCAAGCCTAGATTGGTAAATGGATAAAAATTCATGAACTACGTCCCTCATCTATATATTTACAACCATCCAAGGGCAAGGGGTTGGATTTTGGATATTTATTCTACCCTCATGTTTTTGCTTTAAGAGTCATCATTCCATGCATTAGGGTGATATAGAGGCACATTTTGTGGCAAAAAAAGGACAAGTCAACTTGGGGAGCTCTTCTACAAGATCAACTACTATTTTTGGTTGTAACTCTCTCTATTTCTATTAATACAAAAATTAGATTGTTTTCCTATATATGATGTTATGATTTCATGTATTTCAATAACATGTTTATCTATTGAATCAAGTGATTGGATTACGATATATAGATTTTGTAGATCTTTGGATTGTTTTTTTTATTGTGCAGGTTCTAATTATAGTGATTGGAGCTAGGATTGGTGAACACAAGCCGAGGAAGGAGAAAAGCTTGCGATAGATTCCAGGTAAGCTTCATCCCATTATTCATTACTTTAAGGAAGACATTGTGCCATTTTTTAATGTTGTTTTAGGTCTATCCATCAGGCTTAGGGAAAACACTTCTGTCTGCAATCGTAGATTCCATATAACAATCAAGATGGGGGAAAAGAGAGAGTGAAATTTTTCAATCAAAATTTCAATTGTATATTGAATAAGTTTCCCCTAGGCACACAACCACATGATTCAATTACCATCGATTATTACACAACTGGCTTTCCCACTGACATTTCCAAATTTGTGAAAAGAGTCACAAAGGTGACATTTACATTAAATTTTGAAGAAGCAATCAACATCGAGAATGACTTGTGCGCAATTGGAGTTATTATGAATGATGACGAATCAAAGTACTCCAAAGAAACTAGTAGGAAGTCGCAACATTATTTCAATAATGCTAAAGAAAAGGAATCATCATACATCAAAATATTGACCATGATGGTGAAGGCACTCACCAATAAGATTTCAGAACTAAAGAAGAGGTCAAGCAAGACTTCCACTAGCAGCAAGCCTCCCAAGTTCTTCACTTTTCGAAGGAATAATAGTAACAACAACAATAAGCCCATCAAGTATGAACAAAGCTAGAATGTTGTGATGAATATAGAAAGCATCAACATGGATAATCACTATTCTTTCCATTAGGAATATCACTTAGAAAAGACATGACCTTAGTGGGACCACAACATGAATGCTCTAGCTACACACATTGTGGATACCCTATTAGCATATGAGCAGACAACACAAATAGAAGAAACAAAATAACCTGCAGTGGCTGAAGAAATAAAAAGTGTTGGACATGTAGTGAATGCATATCGTTGTATCTACAATGCCAACAACAAAAATGCTGAAGAACCTCCATAGAGTGAGGCCCCTCCTCAAAATAAAAATGGTCGATACAGTTTAAGGAGTGAAAGGCCCATATCTCAATAGGAATTGATAATACATAAATTAAAAGAGAAGTTTCTAAGAAGAATCTCACCACCGGTCAATCCTGCTTAGAATGCGCAAAGTAAGTTTGGAGATGCAACTAAGTCCAAGAACACTTCCTCCAACAAAAAGGGTAATTCCAACACTCCGGAAGTGTCGAATAAAGTCACTCCTCCAAACACATGAACATTTCCTACTATAGGTGAAAAGATTGATTATAACATAGTGGAAGATATGTAGAAGATGCAAGCCAACATTTCTATCTATGAGCCCGTAAAGATCGCAAGACAACACCAACTTATCGTCCAAACTTTTTCATTACTTTCGACAAATGAAAAAGCTTCTTCCTCTCAAAAGGTGTCTGGTAACTCTTCTGGTCACTTTGAATCTATAGTGAATGCTTTAACATTAGAAGCTAACACTCTTCCCTCCATTTTTATTTTAATATTTTAAATTTTTATTTATAGTGTCCATAATTATTTGGTCGGTTTTGGTGCATTTGTAAATATAATGTTGCTATGAATAGTAAAGAAAATAAATGCAAAATGGGACAAAACAAATGGAAAAATTATTCAGTTGGACAAATCCTTGTCTAAGCTATTGTTGAACTTAAGAATATGCTTATCATATTATGAAAATACAATCGAGTTCATCAATGTATAAATATTTTAATTATGGACATACTAGAAGCCTATGGTGTGCTTTTTAGCAGAGACCGGCCTAGCAAACTGTAGAGATATTTTGTAATAGACTGGTCACATTTGTGGCTTCCATATAAGGGAAAGGATAAGCATATTTGAGTGAACAATGAGCTGTATATGAAACACATCGTGACACCACTTGAGGGCCACAATGAGCCTCTTGCTTTTGTTGATCTAATTTTTGGAAATTGTTTCCTTGAGACTGACCTCAGGTGTTATCAAGCATAGCCATCACCCATTCCATCAGATACACAACTAGAGTTGCTTCCTTATTCTCTAGTTGGTACAAATGAAACATTTAATATAAATGTACATAATAGTAGTGGTAGTAGTATAGGAAGTAGCTTAGTAGTGCATGATATGTGGACTTTATATTTTGATGGTTCAAAGACGCAATACGTTTTCAGAGTTGGTTGTGTTCTTACAAACCCATGTAATAAGAAGCATATCCCTTCATTTAGTATAGAGTTCAAGTGTCCTAATAATACTGTAGAATATAAAGTGCTCATGCTTGGATTAAAGGAGGCCATCAATATGAAGGTAGAAATTCTCAAGGTAATCAGTGACTCAGAGGTGGTCACTCATCAGGTATGAGATACCATCCACTGTGTCTCACCGCAATCTAAAAAATACCAACAGAAGATATGGAATTTAATTCGTAATTTTAAATCTTTCAATATTATTTCTATTCTTAGACTTAGAAATGCTACATCAGATGCATTAGAAAACACAATTGTTAGGATGTCACCATTGAAAAATGGTTTTCTTATTGAAATTGTATATAAACCATATGTGCAAGAAAATGTCACTAACTTATGTGTTTTCAATTACTAGCAATAGATACTACACTTTATGGCTAATGTCGATGTATTTAAAGAGGCTTCCATAGATGAGGATGAGCATGATCGGGCTTTTCACAACGCATCCCATGTGTTAGGATATTTTGGCACATAAGAAATAATTAAGTATAGCTTGGTCTAGTGTATAGTTAGGTAAAGTGTGTTTCTTTAGTATGTACTTTATGTAACTTACAATCCTACTGTCACGATATGTTCTAGACACGAAGTGATTCAATGATTAATTCTCTCCTTAGTATTATGACACTTGATCCATGGTTTAACACTCGATTGGTCCATGATATATATTTAAAGAGCATGGAGGGTCATTTGTCTAGTGACCGTTTATGAGAGAATCTTATGTAAATTTTCTTTCTTTTACATTAATAAATTTCCTAAAGTGGTCGCGTTGGCTTAGGTCATGGACTGTTTCCCTTTTTGACGGTTTTAACCACGTCAAGAATATTGGTGTACTGATCTCTGATCTGTTTGTGAGAGGTTTCCTTTGGTGTTCAATCTAAGGAATTTATCCTGTAAATTCCTACATGGTATCGGAGCTATTCTAGGGACACATCCATTGGTGATCCAAATCTAAAGTCGATACAACTGCATCGAACTATCTTTTCCTAGATCTACTGTTTCACAATTGCATATTACTTCACTCAATGGTCAAAAGCAGTGCCTCTTAGACAAGTAAATGACTAGGAAGTCATCCTCTTCTTGCAACATAATATTATAACTAGGTTTGACATTCCTACATCACTTGTCCTTGACAATGCATCATACTTTTCATCATGAAACTTTATGAATTTGCATTAGAAAATGGAATTGTCATGAAACGTGCATCTAATTATTATCCATAGGGAAATGGTTTTCCTGAATCAACAAATAAGAATATTATACACACAATTAAGAAAATCATCTTCTCTAAACAAAGGAAATGGCATAAATCTTTGACCAATGCACTTTGGGTTGATCGAGTAACTCCAAAGCATTCCCTGAAAACCTCGCCATACTTCCTAGTTTATGACAAGAAGATATATTGCCTCCAAACCTATATCTTCCGGACTTGTAACTCTCTCAAGAGTCAAAAGGTAGACCTTTTCTTCTGTTTTAGAGCAGGATAGATTCGTTACTAAAAATTGAGGAAGAAAGGTGCAAGGCCAAAGACCAATTTGTTGTACATAAGAATCGTGTAAAGCATTGGTTTGATAATAAGTCCATAGGGGAAAAGAGCTTTGATGTGGGGGACCTAGTACTAAAGTGGGATAAACCCCATGAACAAAAGGGAAAAAACACAAATTTCCAACCTTTATGGATTGGACCATTTATTGTTGATGAAAAGCTCAATCACAATACTTTCAAGATGAAATCATTAGATGGGAGGATTGGCCCCCTTCCCATAAATGGCCGAGATTTAAAACATTACATTTTTGTTTCTATTTTATTTTGTTTGTGTTTGTTATTCATCTATTATGTAATCCATGTCTTGTCATGTCCTGTTTGTCAGCCATTGTACATAAATAATACCCTTATGTAAAGTGCATGGCTCAAAATACTTTGTGGTGAAATGAGAGAGAAATGTGACAACCACAATGCTTGGACTTTTGTTATTCTCATTCTTTGTGTGGGAAAATTCCATAGGTTGAGCTAATTCTATATGGAAAATACAATTCATCGAATAGGAAAACATTGAGGGGACCTATTAGATATGTTCCTATGTTAGTATCTAAACCGCTCAACTTGGTGTAAATATACTTGTGTGTTAATGCTTGTTCAATCTAGTAGAGAATAGATAAGGGGAAAATATAAAGCGAGCACACCAATATTATAGGTATAAAATTACCCCGAAGGCATGAAGTCTTCACCCTTCAGCCTTCAAAAGTGTTCCCTATGCCCTCCATCTATCCCTTGAGTGAAAAACACACTTGGGAAGCCCAAAGCCTCCCCATTTGTCTTTTGGACTTGCACCATGTGCCCTACCTTGAAGTTTGCCCCTCTTTTGAGCACATGAACACATCGTGAAGCCCCAAAGCCTTCCCTATTTAGCAATTCAGCCTTCCAAAGTGCTCCCATCCACCTTGAAGCCCCTTTTGTCCCTCTTGAGTGCACTGAAAAGGAATGAACATAAAATATGCATAAAAAAGTAGAATAGGGGATTTTCAGGCTGATGATTTCTTTTCATGAGTGATGGCAGATGCAGGTATTCTAGAAACATCATGGCAGGCACACATGTGGAAGATATAGAAAGGAGAACAAACAAAGGAAGCATGAAAATAACAAAGAACACAATTGAATCTTGATGATCAAAGCACCCCGAAGACTCCATTTTATAAAAAACCTTTTAGAGGGTAGAGGAAATCAATGATTGAATCTGCATGAAGAATGAAGATACAATTAGCATCCATGTCACCACTGGAGAAATCCCATGTCATCAGTCACTATTAACCCCAATCACCAAACGTAGTGACATGTCAAGTCTCATCACACGATGATGTGGAAGCCATGATGTATTGTTTTAATCACTCTAAAGATGAATAAGTGGAATACGAAGAGTCATGTATGAACTAAAGATTCAAGGAATTCCAAAAGACATGTAATACCAAAAGTCATACGTAATTCCAAAATTCATTTATAACTCCAATGGTTGTAGAAGTCCAAAGGTCACTAGAAGTTAGAAAGTCAAGAGTCATGAGTATGTGAAAGGTCATGCCTTAATCTATAAATAGATCCTCATTACTCATGTGGAGCAATTTTAACCTTGGCTTCTAACACAAGGAATTAGAGAGATAGAGTTAGAACTTTTGGGGAGAAAGTAGTGGCTCTAATGCTCCGCTATTGGAGCTAGTGGTTTCCATTGTATTTCTGTATCTTGGGACTTATGCTTAATATTGAAGCCTTCCAGGCCAACGCATTTTCACACATGGATTGTGAATGGTTATAAGACTATTATTTGAATGTTTATGGTTCATGTTTGGTTTCATTAGTACTGGGGTAATTGAATTATTTTAGTGACTTCAATGCTTCTTGTTGAAAATGTGTATTTATATTTGTAATGATAATTGCATCCTTGTGAACTGTTTCACTTGATGTAAGATGACCCTTTCTCTTTCACATTTGTCTCTGTTAGGGTAGTGTTATTAACTCTCTCTTAGAGGCTCACTTCATTTTCCACTCTATAGTAAGATATCCTTGATACATCTGCAATTGAACATTCACAAGGTGCACTAGATTTCTCATTCAAAAAGACATTTGTGCTTCTCTCTCATGCTGACAGTTAAAGAACATGAATATCTTTAAGTGAACAGTAGTTGAGCCACATTCCAAATGGGACTCATATGCCAAATGGCAAGAGGTATAATTGGTACCTTATATCGAGGAGATCCCGTGTATGTTGGCAGTATCTAGCACCATCAACAAAACCTATAACATAGAACATGCAATCATGGCATACTAAACAATACACTTAATTTGATTACATATTGGAAAATACTTCTAAAAATAGATCTATTTAACCCCCTGCCAATACGAACCCAATATATCTTCCCAATTTGAAAAACCCTTACTTTCACTAGATATTGTAGCTATCCATTTTATATACCCTTTTATATTTATATCCCTAGTATAGTGACATGATGCCTCTCTTATGAACCCACATGCATTCTACAATGCACCTTTATTCTTTTAATATACATTGTAGATGCATATTAGTTCTCCCATAATGCAATTACTCAACCCACACTCAAGCACACTCACTATGATTTGTGGAATTTAATAGTCTAAGGCACACAAAGATCAACCATGTTTTAGGAGGATTGATTATGTGCATGTATATAAAATGGCATATAAATTGATCTATATGATGATGAGAAATCAATTAATGAATATGTTTTCACCAAATAATGTGTTCAAGCACATATCTAGAACCTCTAGATTTAATACCACTATCCACAACCAAGGTTGGCCCCAAAATCACAAATCGACATAAAGTGATGGGTTATACCCACTTCAATCAATTAATCATTCAGTCATTATCTTCTACTATTGGGATGGGGTCCACTGAGTTAGTTTTGGGGTTAAAATAACCCAAGTCTTGATCAGTTTTTGTAATTAATGTAAAGTCTCCATGATTTGTGGATGCAGAGCACGTAGATGATTAGGAGTCAAAGGGGTTTAGCCCCTTGTTTTATGTAAAGTATGAGTCAGCTTTGAGATCTACCCATGGTGCACAGACCATGGAATTGTGCGTAAAAGGCTATAAATAGGTGTTTCGTAGAGAGTCTAAGGCATGTTAAGATATGGATTAAAGCAATGGGTAAATAGAAGAGAAGTAATAGCGCAGAGAAGTGGATCAGATAGGAGAAGAAAGGCTCTACAACTAAGTGTGCAAAGGCCTAGCTAGAGTCTGCAGCTGAGTGCACGGACCCCTGCAGCTAAGTGGGCAGGGTAGTTTTGAGTCTGTAAATCTGAATTGAAGATCAATAAAGAAAGTTACCGAAGAATTATTGTGTATTTCTGTTGATATTATATGTTGTCGATGAACGATGTGTTTTATGAAATACTGGTTGAATGTTGCATGATTCTACTAAATAAGTGCGCAATGCATGTTTATGTGTTTTCACGAAGACTCTGATGCATTCTTTGTTGTTTACGAATAACTTAAGTAAATTTGTGTGAACCATAATTTATGGTTGCTTTCTGATGTGCGTAAGTGGATAGATTGACTATTAAGGTTCCGTAAAGACTGATCGTAGACCTTCGCGAAGGTCTGAAGGATGTTTTATTTGAGTTTCAGTACCAAGCCCTAAGGGCTCATCGATATGCACGAAGGAAGATATGAGGCACTAAAATACATCACACTAGCCTCTAGATGCAGAAACTTGGTTCTAGCATCCCCCCATACTGCTTCGGGTGAGACTACAGCCTGTGCTACGTGAGTTGTTGCTGAAAGGGACAATAGTGTAGGGATTTGTTGGTTGGCCCAACTAACTTTGAACTTGGATCAAGAACCCCTAAGCCAACAAATGGTTTCGTTGCCGGGACCAAGGTCTTCTTGAAAGAGATGTGTGATGTCGCATCATTAGAATCCGACCAAGAAATAAATTTAAAAGTGGTTGGATCAGAAGATTCATGAGTTCGAAATGAAAGAAAACAAGAATCCATGCTTGTCCAAAGAAGAGTGGTTGAACAAGTATCTATATACAGAGATACACGAAATATTCTTCTGCACTTTTCCCATTGAACTATACGAGTGCTTAGCTAGATTGACAGCTAGCCAATGAAGGTGGAAGCTTGATAATCTTATAGTGTAGACTCCTGAATTAGTGTGATGATTAAAAGCCTCTTAAAACAAGATTGTGTGGGCTGTTGATCATTGGCTAAATCAGATTTTGGGAGGATTTGTTACAGAATTCGTAGTTGATAACTCATTTGGATACAACGTAGCGGAGCGATGATTTTTCAAGGGATTGTGAGGTAAGTATTTAGGATCTTTGAATACCTGGATTAAAATGTTGTTATGTGAAAAACGGGTTATGCCATTGCCTTGATGTTCAGAGCTATGTGAAGTGGAAAACTCTTTAGAGATCGAGAGAGATCAGGTCCATAATATAGCCCGTTGATTGGACCTCCTTCGAGCGATGACGAGGGAGCAGTACAGGCCTCACTGTGGAGTGTTTTCTAGCTGATAACACATGGTTTTCCATGAACACATCATCTGACCACTTTGCCTCCACCTCCACTGCATACACCTTCACCCACACCCACACCTCCACTTCCACCACCTCCATTCAACATGGTGAACACTATGAAGTTGCCGATTTTCAAGGGCATCAGGAGTGAAGATATATAACAGTTTTGGTTTTTTTCAAATGTTGTGTGGAAAATGTAGCAAATTACTGATGACAACATAAAGAAGGAACAATTGGTTACCACCATGTAGGATCACGTGCTGACTTGGTATATTAAGTATTGTTGTGATAATCCTCTGGCATCGCTAGTAGAGACTAAGGCTACTTTAAACAATGATTTTAGTAAGCCTAAGTCTAACTCACAGCTGATGAGGGTTGATGAGACACCTTGGGAATTATATTAAAGGTTGAAATGTCAAATTCGAGAAGCTAACATGCAATTCACAGAAGGTTAGCATCGCGAATGGTTTATAGATTTGCTTCTACCCCACTTGAGGATTTCTCTGTCGCAATAGAAGATAGGAACACAGGTGAAAGCTTTGGAAATCATGATGAGGTTGCATGCAATTCCTATTCAAGATGTGACCTTGTGGGTATAGCGGGTTCACTCTCAGTTACAGAGCCTTTTCTTAGATTTCATAGCTTGAAGAAAGAAAAGGAGATAAAACAAGAGGTGCGCGCGGAAGTCTGGAGTCTAAAGTGCAAGAGCCAAGGGCACGATAAAGACAACTATCCCATGTACTAAAACTATATTACAACAGGGGGACCAATTCCCCTGAGGCCAGAACCTCCAACAGGGCCGAGCATGGGGGCTATGCTATGGTGTGATATTTGTCAGGTTGCTGGACAACATGCGACGAATAATTGTCATTTACTTCAAAAGTTCATCCAGACACTTCAAAATTTGTTATGTAATTTTAGAAAATCAATGGGCCACGGTGAGCGCCACTGTTGCATCTATGAGCTAATGATGGAAAGAACACCTATATACCAGATGCAAGTAGAAACTCGACCTCTAGAGTAGGGCATCAGAGGAGTGTGCGAAGGTTATCAGGGGTGAGGATGATACTGAGGAGGAGGAGGGCCTCGTAGAGGTCGGAGTCAGGTTATCTATTATAACTACGGAATACTAGGGCACTACACGCAGGAGTGTTAGAATTAGACACAACCATCATGTCAATACTGCAGCTAGTTTGACCATACCATAGAATAATTCCCAGTGATGATAGCTAAAATGCAAGAAAAGAAAGTGCAACCTTAGCAACCTACACAGACATTACAAATTATGAGAGCTACGCCTCGCGAGGAAGGTCAAAACGTGAATATAGTGCTGAAAAGTGGAATAACGATTAGTGATGATAAAGTTAAACAACCTAAAGAGGATAGGTGGGTCCGCAAGGCCTCAGAGAAGGAAGTGGGTTTTTTATTTGAATCGCACGAAGGAAACATTTATGGAGGCCAAGAAAAGCTTCATTGAGGCATCCACCTCAACAAGTCAGGACAAAATGCAAGACATGAGTGCGCCTCCAGAGGTTGCTCCCTTTGTTCTTGCTACATTTTTGGAGACCTTCATAAAAATTCTATGTGATAGAAAAGTGGTGGAAGGTTTGCATGAGTTGATAAACAAATGCATCAGCAAAGAGAAGGTCCCTGATGGACACGGGATGGTCAGAAAAATTGGAAAACATAAGGCGAGAATAGGGCAAGAGATGAGGCTCACCACGTAAATAGAAGATTATGAGATGTACCAAGTCATCTTGGATCTACGGTCTGATGCGAATGTACTACCAAAGAAAACATGGGAAATAATGGGGAGGCCTACCCTGTAGTGGTCTATGATTTAGCTCAGAATCGGAAAACAATAGAAAATCATCACTATGGGATGATTATATGGAGTAACAGTCGATATAGAAGGTGTGAGTGCGATGGCCGACTTTGAGGTGATAGAGATCATTGATAAAAGTAATCCATACCCCGTGCTCTTGGGAATTGACTGGGAAATTGACATGAATGGGGTCATCAATCTGAAAAGGAGGACAATGTTGTTTGAAAGTAAATCGCTTCAGGTTGTAGTGTTGTTGGACCCTGCAAAAGGGGCACGCTACACTTAACCAGTGCATGACTATAAATAAAGTGAGGATGAACTTGATCAAATCTACAAAATAATAGTGCGAGAGCAGGACTGGATGAATCTGATGGCAGATGGACGGATTGCATGGGATCGGGAAAGTTCATGCACCTATGATTCAGATGAAGAGTTGGAACATTGACAGAATCGATTGCATGAAGTATCCACGTTGTGATGCAATATGATGATGAAATCACTGTGTTTTGTTTCTTCAGAGGTAAGGAAATTACCCTATTATGATGGTTTAACTGACATGGATAAGTTTTTAGATACATTTGAGCATGAAGTCCCTGAGGATCATCACTTCCAAGCGTTAGATTTAGCACTGCGTGCTACACCTACACGATGGTGGGTGTTACCAGGAATAGTGTCTATGTAGAACTGCTAATCCCACTAAGGCTGGTAGCTACCTTAGAAACAAACAAAGTAAAACTACTTTCGTTTTCCTTTATGAGAGATAGATAAGAGAAGAATAAAGGAGACCAACCTCTGTCTTGCGCTTGGTTCCTTGCTCGATTCCTTTCCCTTCTGATAGTCCTTTGCTACTTTCTTTCTTGTATACCCAACTTCACAGAGTACCTGTAGAATCAAAGCAACATAACACTATACGAGAACATAGATCTATTATCACAAACAATTTAGGATCAGATGTAAATTGACCATACAAATGCATAAAACATAAATCACACAAGAGTATGGAGTAAAACTTGAATATCTTTATTGATATTCAAGAAAGAGCCAAGAGAGTTAGAACCAATTGTTCTGGCCCAGCATCATCCTCTCAGCAAGAAGCCCTTCTTCACCTCATGAAAAGCTTAGATCACCCAAAACTATGATGTTGCCTCAAGAAACCAACAGCAATTCCTTACAAGATGCCAAATTCCAGCCTCTGGATCTCTGGGATGAGGGATCCATATATAGATGTCTGCAAGAGAGGTGAGTCATCTTTTGAGATTTGATTAGTGTCTCCCCTCTGATAGTTCTTGATTCCACTTGGAGATTGATGATCTCTTACTCATCCCTGGTTGAATTCAGAGAGGCAAGTGTCACAAGAGAAGTTTCTGGAAGATTCCATGCTTCTCCACCTCGCGGATTGACCCTGCCATTTGTCCCTTCTCACCCATCGCACCCCATAGAAGGGCTTTTTGAAATGCAACACACCTACTGTGTGTATTTAGATGGGATGCAATGCACTTTGCCTATGGAGCAGGTGAAATGGTCCAGTTTTGACCAGTTCTGAGTAGTTTTTCATGGAGAACTTCTGGGAGAAGTTGTAATCAGTTGACCTTGTTCTTTTAGGGGTTGGAACAACACCTTTAGGGACTTAGGAGCCCTTAGTTTATGGACATTTATGCTTGGGGTTGTAGTGCCCAAAAATTTCTATAACAGTTTCCCCCTAAAGCATGAGGTCGTTAATCTTTTTGATGTCGGGTGAGATGTTTTATCATGAGGATCCGAAGTTCTTTCAAGCTGGAAGGAGACCTGTAATAAGATACAATACAATACATTATCTTCATCATATTTTCATGATCTAGCTGAGGCGGGCATTCCCATGCTCAACTTTATAAATTCATTTTCATGTACATAGGACAGACAATCGTCTGAGTGTAGATTGATGATTCTAGTAGAGCCATCATCCCTTAGATTGGATGATTATCTGTGCAACAATGATGTACACTTGATGTCTTTATTCTCCTGAATATATATCGCAGCCCGGATGGATGAAACTAGATCCGGGGTCTTCAATCTCATTCGATCTTCACTCAAAGTACAAGTCGATCCATGTGAGAGATGTTCTGGAGTCGAACATGGAAAGACATCGCCTGATTACCAGCCAATGATGTAAGTTGTTAACAGGCGCGAGAGGAATCACCGATAATGATAATGATCCTCAAGGTACTGCAGTACAATTCACGTGGTGTGAATAAGGGACTTGGCGTCGAACACCACGCAAAATCTCTTGGTCGAAGGCCATTGATGTAAACCTGTCGTCGGAAGTGAGAAACTTGCCATTGAGGCATGCAAGCTTCAAAGTACTGAAAGGGGTGTTCCTAGATCAACTTCTTGGATAATGATCTGATGTCAACAAGAAGCAATCCGTCATAGGAGGGCCTTAATGAATCCCACATCGATGACATGGAACGGAGCAAATGATTTTAATGGAGGTGAAAACGATCTGGTGATATAAGGTTCAGGGTGGCGGTCATGAAAGAATGGAGCGTAAATGTATTACAGCGGGTGAGACACGGGTGAATTATCTGAGTGACTTCTCTTGAACATATTGGTGACACTGACATGATGGATTGGTAGCATTAACCCCAAATGTGGATGGTGTGATGGGACCATGGTGATGTGACCAGTGAATGGAACAACCCAACCCGACTTGGATGCGGAGTGAAAGTGTCATGTTCAAGAGCGACTTGCTACCAATAAAGTTTCTTCAAGTTTTCTTCCCAATTTTTCCCCAGTCATTGCTGACCAGTACCTCTTTATTTTTTTCAAGCTTGAGGAGGATAACATATGCTTGTTCTATAATTTTCCCTTTGGGCAAACCCATCGCTATGTTTTAACGAGCCTAGTGATAGTGAAACTCATTCTTGTCTGTTATGGACAAGTTTGTCGCTATTAGGTTTTAACGAGTTTAACGACAAAGATAACTCGGTCCTTTTCAATTTTAGAGAGTTTGAAAAGGGACGTAAAGAAAACTCCAAAAATCCTTTTTCGTCATCTAATTCCTTAAGTCTGAAAAAGTATAAAACAATATAGAAGGGATGAATTTTCGGTACTTTTAACGAGCCGAAAAAAACAAGCGCTCGATCTTTTTGTGTAATAATCCCTCAGGTCCAAAAAGATTAAAATCTAGAGGAGGGATAGCACTTCCGGTCACTTTAACGAGTTGGAGAGTCTAATGGCTTGGCAATCTTTTCATATTTTAGGAGTCAGTTGAAAAGATCTTAAAGGAGACCCGTCTTTGAGGAACGAGTGATAAATTTGGGTAGCAGCTGATTCCAGGTAAGGTTTTGGAATTTCCCAATCACTGCAGTATTACAAGGATGGCTAACAGGATCACTCTTCACAGCTGTTCCTCAAAAGGGGTAAACAATCAAGTGGAGGTGGATGATCGGCCAATACAAAGTGGAGGTGATGATGAGAACACGACCAAGGCTTCAAAGGCTGAAGTACTACATTCACGATGGTTATTTATCGGAAATTGGTTCATTTTTTAATGAGCTTAAATGCTGGGGGAAACATTTGCTCATTGCTTATGTTTATTTTTTAACGAGCATGAAGTCCGCGTTAAAACGGCTCGATACAGGTTTATTTTTTAACGAGCTTGAACCCTGTGGTAACATTGCTCATGGCTAGGTTTATTTTTTAATGAGATTGAACTTTGCAGAAACATTGCTCATGATAAGTTTTAATGCCCCCGGGATACTAACGCAAATCGAGGTGCATGCCCCCCAAGCTTCATTGCATTCAACACGATGGTTGGAATGAAGGTTTACCTTCGAGAGCTTTGAAATACTCGACTTGGATTTTATGAGATCGTAGTCAAAGACTCGATTTGGAAAGGGAGTTGTTTCATTTTTTAATAAGGTTGACACTGGAAAAGAACTATCCTCAGAATCCACTATATTTACAGTATTTGATAGAAAATAAAAAACCGAAGGATGATTAAGGTTGCCGGAATAATCTTCGTGGTAATTCGGAAGATGGGAACGATGGTGGTAATCTTCCCATTGTGCCTCTCCTAACATCATTGACTGAATGATTCCTTTGCCTATAGAATGTAAATGCGACCAAGGATCTGAAGAGGTACCATATTCCTTAGACCTATCTATCCAAACACTCGATGAGCATTGATTTGGGTTTGCTCCCCAGGCCAAGAAAATTGATTGCTACAATATTTCTAAAATGGCGATGATCCATGCTGACAAAATGTTTAGGAATCTTCCAAATCCATTAGATATAGAAGATTTCATATTGCAGGTTTCCACTGTGGCCACTTCCTCCAGATTATTCGGAGGCAATAGGGAAAAAGTACCCATTAAGGTAGGGTCTTTTAGGAGACCTACTCCGATATTTTGAAGCAAATTATTACTTCCATGGATCATTGGAATGTTTCCTGTAACTTGTGAACTGTTGGGGAGAAATGTTTGTTGGTTGACGATTTAATTCCTCCTTGAAAGGGAAATGCAATCTTCCTAAAGTAGGTCGACACAACTGTGACCATGGCATATATCCAGGGCCTTCCCAGTAGGATGTTGTAATAGAGGTTTCCGTCAATTACTTCAACATCAATTTCTACTGTTTTTCCCCCTAGTTCAACTTGCAAGTTACTTAAAATCCCATATAGAGTGTATGATCATCCATCAAATGCTTTTAACATTGTTGATGATCGCGACAAGGGTGGTGAGCCTAAATTTTTCCAGCAACTCATCGACATAATACATGTAGATGCCCCCTCATCAATAATTGTTCGATGAACAGTTTTGTTAAGGGCTTTCACTTGAATAAGGAAAGCTAGTTGAGCTGGTAACTGAGGGTCATATCCTTTGTGATTAAAGGTTACAAGGTTGGAATCCATTGGGTCAATCCCACCTATTACTAATAATAGATCCTACTTTTGGGAGAGGCAATTTTGCGGTACCTCAAGCGTCGACATAGCGGATGGCGATTGGGCCAGATCCTCTACTATATTATAATTCTGTGCGACTTTTGCACGAGGATTAAATGTCGATTTGTGTACTACTCCCTTTGTCGACTTTATCATTGGTTCAGGAATGATGGGTGGCACAGCTTCGTTCAAAGTTGTTGTCGAACTACTAGGTTTTTCATTAGCCTTGTTATTCGACAATTGTGGATTCCTGTAATATTTATTCCTTGTCAAAGCATCATTTTGCTGCTTTGAGATAGACAACATAAGCACTTGGGATCGGGAAGCATTTTGATTAGCAACCAGTTTGGTTCCCAGGTTTGGAAATGGGTTAGTCAATACTGCTGAGGTTTTTGAACTCTTAAAGAGTTTCTTAACTTCAGCTTTATGTGGACAATCTCTCGTCCGATGATCCTCATCGCATATCTGACACCCCGGAGGGGGTTTCATTTTCCCAGAAGGGTTTGCAGAAGTTTTTCAGGAGATTACTCATCCTGCTTCTTTCTTCTCCCTTTCTTTTTCTTCTTGCCCCTTGGTTGCTTCAGTTGTTTTCCCTTGTCGGTCGACATGGAATTTACCTCTGAGGCGAGAAGTTCTTCATTTTCATTTTGATAAGAAATCTTACGACTTTCTTAGATGTAGCCTTTGTCGATTTTGTGCTTGTCGTACCTATCACGCCATCACCGGCATGAGAGTCTTTGTTTGATTTAGGAGGGGGAGGAACGGAAAATTCCGATCTAGGAGCATCAGGTATTTTGTCGTAGAGCATGCCAGATT
Source organism: Pinus tabuliformis (assembly GCA_031772625.1). Classification (NCBI taxonomy): domain Eukaryota; kingdom Viridiplantae; phylum Streptophyta; class Pinopsida; order Pinales; family Pinaceae; genus Pinus; species Pinus tabuliformis. The sequence goes on from CM062818.1 coordinate 1,878,741,249, forward strand.
GAGTATAGATCAAGTCTAGATATTGTGCGCGAGCAATATCTTTCTCTTCAGTGATGACTCCTCCCTTTGCCACATCTTCTATGATAGAAGGTAATAATGACTTAATAAACCATTCAGCTAGCAGCTGATCAGGAACATATGTTTTTACCATTCTGCGACGACGTCGCCATTCATGAATATGATCAGATATGTGAGTGGCCGTTGTCTGTTTGAAATTGGTAAGAAGCTTTGTTCTTGTTTCGTACTTTATTGGTAACTGAAAATGGGTTAAAAAGGTTGTGGCTAGGGTGCTGAATTTATCGAATGAAGCTCTAGGCAATTCGACATACCATTTTGTTGTTGGACCAGTTAACATTCGCTGAAAAAGGTGAAGCCTAATCGAATCATCGTTTAGAGTGTTAGATGAACACCATAGATGAAAGTTCATCACATGATTTGACGGGTCTTCACCCAGATTTCCATTAAATTTAGGAATATCTTACGGAAGTTTATGTGGAATCGCCGGCCACCAAGGGGCATAAGCAATTGGATCATTCGTCAGCTGGTTTAGATCTGGTAATTCTAGAGTTGCTACAAAGGGCAACTGTTGATTCAGGTTAGGCGAAGCATACCCAGGATAAGATGGAATCGCCTGAGCAGTGGGTCTTTGCATACCAACATAATGTATTTGATGTTGGTAACTTTGATAAGGTTGATGGGCATAACCATTATAATATGGTTGTTGATAACCGCTTTGGAAATGCAGTTGCCCATTACTTACAAAGACTTGTTGCTTAGGTCCTTAATATGATTGCTGGAATGGCGGTTGTTGAGATTGAATTAACCATGGTTGTTGGACCATTTGTTGTTGCCCAATACTGGATGATTGACCAAGGTGAGGAGTCATAGTACTTGTTTGAGCCTGAGTCTCTCCAGATAAGGAGGCACTAACCTGAGGTTGAGATTGAGTCATTGAGACAAGAGGTTGTTGTATTGCAACCTGAGAAACTTGGGTTTGACATACAACAGGTAGCGCTTGTACTTGCAACATAGTCACCATAGCAGGTATAGTGGGAATATTCGACACAGGGTGGACTGGTTGCATCGAATATACAACCCTTGGTTGCTGAGGCAGTATTAGTACCCAACCGCTGGATGTAATTCCAGTTTGACCTGAACTTTGCTGTAAACTCTCATATGGTTGTTCTCCAGGAGGGAATAATGAAAAGGCATACTGCCCTCCATATGGTGGCGATCCAGTACTTAAAGGGTAGATTGGCATTTGAAGACACGTTGGATCAATTTGTTGAGTTTCAACATAAGAAATACCAGATGATAATCCGGATGAATAAATAGGAACTGACCATGTCGTCAAAACAGTCCCTGATTGGACTCCGGCTTCTTGTAGATAACTCGTCGGGACAGATGGTATTCCAGCAAACATCGTTGGAGTAGCAGTAGGAAGTTTTGCCATCACTGTGTCGGACGACACAGTCCTAGATGTCTATGGTTGTTCAGACATTTCTAGTCTATCCAAAAGATTGCCTAGTGATTCTACAGGAGCTTCCAATGGCGGTAGACTAATTTCTGATGAAGAAGGATACAGAGTGATCCCGACTCCAAATTGCGATGGAGTACTAGATGGAGGATCCTCCACAATCTCTTCTATAGCAATCAGACCAGGTGGAAGAGGTAGACCGTCAGGTCCGTAAAATATTTCTGGTGTCGAAGAAGGTATGGAATCTGCAGCGACAGGTGATCGGGGAATAACACCCTCTGAATCAACTGTAGATGGAGCTGGTTCAGTAATACAAGTGTCTGGCCTCACACTAGGATCAGTGCTACTATCCTTCAGTGGCTGTTGAACTTCTTCTGTAGAGGCAGGGATACCAGAAATGTTTGGAGTAACCGGAGTCTCTGATGGTGTTGGAACACTTGTTCTAACTTGACCAAGAGATTTGGAACTGGTTAAACGAGTTCGCTTTGTCCGTAATAGCTTCGATTCTGGAGACAAAGACGGTTGACTCGTAAGCCTCCGCGAACGACGGGGTTTCAATTGACTTTCTTCAACAATTGCGGATTACTCGATCAACTAAAAATCAAGGGGAAGTATGTTTCTGAATTAGATGAATTTTAGACGCTTTGACACAACTTGTTTTTTCAATTTTTAAGAGTCGAGAAAAAACAAAAGATGACTCTAGTCGCCTTCGATTTCTAATGAGCCTGAAGTGACAAGTGCTCAGATGGACATTTTCCATTAAGGAGTCTGAAAAGGAACGAAAGGGACTGCTCTGGAAATCTAGACAGAGGGATTACCAAACCAATCGCAAAACTACAGAATACTTTTTACGGTACGGCAGTCAATCTTCCTAAATGTTGTGTTCAGTGCATTGCAATCGATAAGGCGGCAGACATGGCTTCCTATGGATAAAGGATTAAGCCTATTGTGGTCTCCAAAAATATACTAGACGCTACGTGGGAGAACAAGTTCATACTGGCACTTATTGTCTCAAAGTGGAGGAATCACCCAACCAACAGTGAAAACAACAGTTACCAGGCTTTACGACGTCGGAATACGTCTCTAGCCTAGACTTCTAGATGTTGTGCATTAGGTTCCAAAGCGTTGTTAGATTCATTAAATTTATTTTATAGTTGATCTTGCTTAAGAAATTTGCCTTTCAGTTTCACCACGTGATGTAGATGTACAATTCCTAAAATGCAATCTAAGATGATAAACAGTCATTTTATCTTCTTTTTGCAATGAAAATCCTAGCTACTAAGGAAAGAGAGACAGTATTCTTTCAACAAAGAGCAAAGAGCACACACTATATGCATTGTCCTAAATCAAACCAATCAAACAGTCTAAATGCAAATGCACATGCATGTATTTGTTTTCAGCCTTCTTAATATGTGAATGATAAAAAGAAAGCTAATGCGCAAACCTAAATTATTTTTCAAAGCGACAATTACTAACAAGTTTCTTTTCAAAATCAAAATGAAGACAATGACAACACTTTGCGATTTGGAAATGAAAACTTGCTTTCGACACTAGAAAAACTACCAATTCAGATCAAATACAAGAGTAACAGGGTAATCAGCTATAAAGAGAAATCAGACTCTCTTCTATGACTGAAAATGACACTTGCGACACTTTCAAATCAAGAAACGACAGTACAATTACGTTACTTCTTTGTAAAGGAGAACTGAAAATGACTCAAAAAATACATAAAAACATTTACAGTTCTTTGCAAAATGGAGGCGGAATAACAGCAAGGAAAGGGGTTTCAAACAGAGGTGTACTGACTACAGGCAGCAAAACTCTTGAATAGATCTGAAAAGAGTGAACACAGAAACCAAAATTTAGGAACAATGCCTAGTCTGATCAGCGCACCTACAACACAGTGAAACTGAAATGAAACGCACCTACTACACTTGGGAAGTGTGCTGAATTTGAGATTCACAGAACAGACAGTGCGCTGGACCAGAGACTTTGATTGGGTTCCGAGTCACAGTTTGAAGTTCAGTTCAGAGATTTTGGCCGAGCAAGTGGTAATCAGTAAATCAATCACAGGGGTAGATGTAAGGAGGTTAATAGAGCCACCACAAGGGCAATTAGAGAGTCTGTAAATCAATTGTTTAATTCATAAACAAAACCCGGAGATTGACTGAAGCAGCGTTGATCTACTTTGCACTTGCATAGCAAATGCAGTTCGAAGGCTAGCTGGCTTGACTTCAGGCTCCGTCTGTAAGTTTATAAAGTAAAAAAATGTAGATGAACAAACAATCTACACGCTCCCAAGTGGTGTCACCATTTTTTTACCGAGAATAGTGTCTATGTAGAACTGCTAATCCCACTAAGGCTGGTAGCTACCTTAGAAACAAACAAAGTAAAACTACTTTCTTTTTCCTTTATGAGAGATAGATGAGAGAAGAATAAAGGAAACCAACCTCTGTCTTGTGCTTGGTTCCTTGCTCGATTCCTCTCTCTTCTGATAGTCCTTTTCTACTTGCTTTCTTGTATACCCAGCTTCACAGAGTACCTGTAGAATCAAAGCAGCATAACACTATACTAGAACATAGATATATTATCATAAACAATTTAGAATCAGATGTAAATTGACCATACAAATGCATAAAACATAAATCACACAAGAGTATGGAGGAAAACTTGAATAGATTTATTGATAATCAAGAAAGAGCCAAGAGAGTTACAACCAATTGTTCTGACCCAGCATCATCCTCTCAGCAAGAAGCCCTTCTTCACCTCATGAAAAGCTTAGATCACGCAACACTATGATGTTGCCTCAAGAAACCAACAACAGTTCCTTACAAGATGCCAAATTCCAGCCTCTGGATCTCTGGGATGAGGGATCCATATATAGATGTCTGCAAGGGAGGTGAGTCAGCTTTTGAGATTTGATTAGTGTCTCCCCTTTGATAGTTCTTGATTCCACTTAGAGATTGATGATCTCGTACTCATCCCTGGTCGAATTTAGAGAGGAAAGTGTCACAGGAGAAGTTTCTGGAAGATTCCATGCTTCTCCACCTCGCGGATTGACCCTTCCATTTGTCCCTTCTCGCCCATCGCACCACACAGAAGGGTTTTTTGAAATGAAACGCACCTACTGTGTGTATTTAGATGGGATGCAACGCACTTTTCCTATGGAGCAGGTGAAATGGTCCAGTTTTGACCAGTTCTAAGTAGTTTTTCATGGAGAACTTCTGGGAGAAGCTGTAATCAGTTGACCTTGTTCTTTTAGGGTTGGAACAACACCTTTAGGGACTTAGGAGCCCTTAGTTTATGGACATTTATGCTTGGGGTTGTAGTGCCCAAAAATGTCTATAACAGTGGGGTATATACAAGAATAACTTTGATGGATGGCGGGATTACAGAAGAATGATGAGATTACAGTTTGGGTGACCTAACACTAGATTGGCTGAGAAATATAGCGGGAAGGATGATCCACATGGTCACCTAGAAAAATGGAATAAAGCATGGGGGACAAAACTGAAGTCGGAGAGGGTACACCTATTCCGCCATACTTTGGACACAAATCCCATGAACTGGTATCTGGAAAAGGAGCTCTGCCATGGAACTACAAAGTGGGATATATTAAAGGAAGGGTTCTCATTGACCTTCATCTTCGAGGATGGCTTCACAAGCACTGATGAAGCCCTACAGGAGATTAAGGCAATTATCTTCAGAATGCCGCAAGAACCTATGGAATGGATCCAACCAAAATGGAGCACCTAGGTGTGCCATGCACTAGAATGTTATAATGTGACCACTGAAGAGGAGGATGAAGATCCAAGAAATATTAAAATTCCATAGGTGGAATGGCATCGCGAAGTTGAGGGCCTGCAAATAGACAACCTGGACATCACCGCATCGTTGAAGACAAAGCAAGTAAATATTGGCACTGAAGCAGAACTAAAGTTTGCAAAGATTGGAGACTATTGGGATGACGTTACTATGGATAAAGTTGCTGAGTTACTCTGTGAATATCAGGATCTATTCCCTACTAGGTTTTCAGATTTGAAGGGCATAATTGGCAATTTGGGCATTATGAAGATCACTCTGAAGCCAGACGTGAAGCCTATTAAATAGATATCGTATCGCCTTAATACAGAATACAAGGAAAAGGTTCACCTAGAGTTGGATAAGATGATGGAAGCAAGCATCATAGAGCTGGTTGAGGAATCTAATTGGGTGAGCCTCGTTATGGTTGAGGAGAAGAAGCAGAACGACGACATAAGGATTTGTGTAAATCTGTGGAAGCTTAATGCTGCATGTGTCCATGATCCATTACTGACGCCATTTAGTAATGAAGTATTAGACAATGTTGGTGGGCATGAGGCCTACTCATTCACTGACAGGTTTTCAAGGTATCATCAAATTAAGATTGTTCCTGAGGATATGAGAAAAATGACCTTCGCGACAGAGTGGGGTTGATTCCAGTACATTGTGATGTCGTTTGGACTCAAGAATGCACCTGCGATATTTTCTCACGTAGTCATCATAGTTTTCAAGGATTTTGTTCATAATTTCCTCAAAGTATACTTTCATGACTGGACAATGTGTGTATTAGTAAAGCGCCATGTAGCCAGTCTGAACCTAATGTTGGATACGTGTCGCAGATACCAGATCACATTGAATTTGAAGAAATGCATCTTCTATGTTCCCTTTGGAATCTTGCTGGGTCATGTGGTGTGCAAACAAGGGCTGATGGTGGACCCTACAAAGAATGTAGTGATAGTGAATCTGGAGGCCTCAAGTAATGTTAAGCAGTTGTGCGCGACAATAGGACATATGGGATATTACAAAAAAATTATCAAAGCATATGCCAAGATTATCGTGCCCATGGAGAAACTATTGAAGAAGGACACAATATTCTGTTGGGATGAAGAATGTCATCTAAACTTATATTTCTTGAAAGAAAATATCCTCACCACGCTGATCTTGGTATTCCCTAATTGGAAAAAGGAGTTTCATGTACATGTGGACGCCTCCTGCATTGCGTTGGGTGCAGTGTTAATGCAAGCTAGTGAAGGAAAAATGGAGCATCTGTTATAGACATTTTTGGGAACTACAACTCCAATCATAAATGTCCATAAACCAAGGGCTCTTAAGTCCATAAAAGTGTTGTTCCAACCCCTAAAAGAATAAGGTCATCTGATTACATCATCTCCCAGAAGTTCTCCATGAAAAACTACTCAGAACTGGTCAAAACTGGACCATCTCATCTGCTTCATGGTCAAAGTGCGCTACATCCCACCTAAATGCACACGGGAGGTGCGATGCATATTGAAAATCCCCTCTATGGGGTGCGATGGGCGAGAGTGGACAAATGGCAGGGTCAATCTACAAGGTGGAGGATCATGGAATCTTCCAGAAACTTCTCTTGTGACACTTGCCTCTCTGCATTTGCCCAGGGATGGGTAAGAGATCATCAATCTCCAAGTGAAATCAAGAACTATCAGAGAGAGGACACTAATCAAATCTTAGAAGCTGACTCACCCCCCTTTGCAAACATCTATATATGGATCCCTCATCCCAGAGATTCAGAGGCTGGAACTTTGTATCTTGTAAGGAAGTGCTGCTAGTTTCTTGGTGTAACATCATAGTGTTGGGTGATCTAAGCTTTTCATGAGGTGAAGAAGGGCTTTCTTGCTGAGAGGATGACGTTGGGTCAGAACAATTGGTTGTAAGCCTCTTTGCTATTCTTGATTATTAATAAAGTTATTCAAGTTCTCCTCCACATTCTTGTATGATTGATGATATATGCATTTGTGTGGTCAATATATATATGGTCCTATATTGTTTATGATAGTGGATCTCTATTCTTGGATAGTGTTATTATGCTTTGATTCCACAGGTGCTCTTTGAAGCTGGGTAGATGAGGAAGCGAGTGGCAAAGATTTATCAAAAGGGAGAAGAATGAAGTAAGGAACCAAGCGCAAGACAGAGGTTGGTCTCCTTTATTCCCCTCCTATCTATTTCTCATAAAGGAAAACGAAAGTGGTTTTAGTTTGTTTGTTTCTAAGGTAGCTACCAGCCTTAGTGGGACTAGCATCTCTGCATAGACCCTAGATTTCCCGATAAAAAAATGGTGACTCCACTAGGGACCGAATAGATTGTTTGTTTGTCTATATTTGTTTGCCTTATAAACTTACAGACGGAGCCTGAAGTCAAGCCAGCTAGCCTTCGAACTGCATTTTCTATGCAAATGCAAAGTAGATCAATGCTGCTTCAGTCTATCTCTAGGTTTTGTTTATGAACTGAACAATCGATTTACAAACTCTCTAATTTCCCTTGTGGTGGTTCTAGTAACCTCCTTAGATCTACCCCTGTGATTTAATTACTGATTATCACTTGCTCGGCCTAAATCCCTGAACTGTGTTGCAAACTGTGATCAAGAACTGGATCAAAAGTCTCGCATTGTACCATCGCACCCTCTCTTCAAGGATATCAGTATGCATCACACTTCCCATGTGCTGTAGGTGGGATGCATACTGGAATACCTGTGTAACAGGTGCACTGATCAGAAAGGGCTAATTTTGCCTCCAGACTTTGGTTTTTTCAATCTTTTCAACTCTATTCAGGAGTTCTGCTATATGTAGTCAGTATACCTCTGTTGGAAACCCCCTTCCTTGCCATTATTCCGCCTCCATTGTGCAAAGAACTGTAAATGTTTTTGTTATAGAAATTTTTGTGCCTAACAGCATGAAGCATGAAATGTCAATAATCTAAGGGATCCAAAGTCCCTAAACATGTTGTTCCTACCCCTAGAGGAACAAGGTCAGCAAACCACAGCACTGAATATCAGTTCTCCACCTGAAAACACTCAAAAAAAAGCTAATTCTGGATCATGTCAACTGCTCCACTGAGCATCTGCACTGAATGTCAACTGCTCCACTATGTACCTGCGCTGAATGTCAACTGCAAAGAAGGCTACCTGCGCTGGGCGAGTTTGGCCAAGTGGCACAGTCATTTCTCAAGATGTCAATGCCCAGGAAGCTTCCATTTTGACACTTGGATCAGAGAATTCGCCTAGTGATGAGTAAGAGGGTCTAGATCTCCAAGTGGAAGCAAGAACATCCAAGTGGACTCAAGAACTGAAGAATAACTGAAGTGGGAGAGGACACTAGTCAGCTTCATGCCAGCCTCAAGCTGAGTCATCCTTTCTCCAAAACTCCTATATATAGAGCTCTCTCATGAGGTCTAATGAGGCTGGAATCTTGTGAATGTAAGGAAGTGCTGTTGGTTTGAGTATAGAACTATTGGGTGATTTGCTTGAAGGAGGTGAAGAGGAGATTTCTTTCTGCTGGGAGGTGATGCTGGATTGGGCCTTTTATGGTTGTATCACTTCCTGAACTTTAATTCTTCCATTAATAAAGCATTTGAGGTTCTTCTATATGCATGTGTCTCAATGGTGTATTGTTATACTTGTGTATTTGATTTATTCTAATCCTTGAATCAATTATGAATGTATGCTTCTTGTAGTTTCCCTCTCTTGTCATTTTGCAGGGTCGTGGTGCAGCTGGGCCAGTGAAAGAGCAAGGAGCTGGGAGCAAGCAGCAAAGAGAGAAGATTGGATCAATCATTAGCGGAAGACATCGGTTAGTGGATCTCTTCCTCCTCTCTCTTACATCTCATAAAGAAGTAATCTCAAATAGCTTTGCTTTGATTGTTGCTGAGGTACTATCACCCTTAGAGTGGGATAGGGTCATTCCGTATTGGATACTTTTCCCAACAACAAATTGGCAACTCCGCTGGGGATCGTATCTTGTTGGTTGTTTGTGTTTTTTCTATTCATTTCATAAACACAGGGAGTACCGAATCGAACTGCATTTGGAGCTTTCAAATGCAAAGTAGAGGGCAGCTACTCTAGCTCAGTTTCTGGGCATGTTTATGATTTGAAGAGCTGATTCACAAGGACTCTAAACAGCTCTTAGTGATAGCTTTTCATCCTCCTTTTCATCCCTTAGTGTGTACTTGATTGATAGCTTCTGATTTGGCCAAAAACTGTGAATTTTTTAGCAATCTGTGACCCGGAAACTGAGAAAAACGAAAGTTTATCTCTTCAGTGCAGGCACTGTGAAGGCAGTCTGCATTTCAGCGCAGTTCCCGAAGGGGCTACCTACACTCAAGGTCAAACTGCCAGTGTACTACCTGCGCTGAACCAGTTTTGCCTAGTGCTACTGGGTTTCCCTCCTGTTTATTGCCCTATTTTCACCCTTGTTTTTGCAGCCTGTTATCAGTCAATGCACCTATCTGAAACCAACTTTCCTTGCCACTATTCTTCCTCGGTTGTATAAAGAAACTGTGTTTGTTCTTTGTGTATTTCTTGTATCATTTGCAGTTTCCCATAACGAAAGTGAACTAGTCTTGTTGTGGCCTCTTAGATCTAGACCTGTGATTAAGTGTCGTTTTGATCTTAAGAGTTAGTTTGTTTGTTGTTCATAGCTGATTGAGATTTTGCTTTCGTCATATGGTTTGAATTTATATATTTCTAGTGTCGAAACAAGTAAATCTTAAGGTTTCTTTTGATTTTGGACAAGCTTGTTTGCTTTCACCTGAAATTGAATTCAAAATTATACAACAGCTTTCTTTTTGTATTACATCAACATTAAGAAAGAGAAAAGAAATACTTGCATTGTGCATGTGCATTATGACAGTTTGCATGTCGATTTAGGAAAAAGTGCATTAGTGTGTGCTCTATGATCTGTGTGAAAAGATGATGTCTTTCTTTTCCCTCAGTAGTTAAGATTTTCAAAGTTGAAAGATTGAAAAGCTTGCTTATCATCTTAGACTGCATTTAGGAGTGTTACTATACATCTCGCGGTGATCCATAAAGGCAAACTGCTAAACAAGATCAACCTTAAAATAAATTGAATTTACATAACAACGCATTGAAACATAACGCAAACACATAGAGGTCTAAGCTAGAGACGTGTTCCGGCGTCGTTAAACGTGATATCTTAGCGTTGAGTGGTTGGGTGATTCCTCCACGGTGAAGCGATAAGTATCAATACGGACTTGTGCTCCCACGTACCATCGCGTATATATTGGGATACCCCTATAGGAACAAACCCTTTATCCATAGGAAGCCGTGTCGACCGCCCTACTGATCGCAATGCAGTGAACACAGCATTCACGAAGATCGACCACTCGTACCGTAAAACATATTCTGTGGTTTTGCGAAAAGTTTGGCACACCCTCTGCCTAGAACTCCAGAGCAGTTTCTTTTGGCCTTTTTCAAACTCTATAACTGAAAAAGTCCATCCGAGCATTTGTCACTTCGGGCTCGTTAAAACATCGAAGGAGACTAGAGTCATCTTTAGCTTTTTCTCGACTCTTAAAAAGTGAAAAAGAAAGTTGTGTCTAAAGCGTCGTTATAAAATTTATTTTAAACGGAACATAATCACCTCCCATTCCCGCGTTGATCTGTAGGTTGAGAACATGGAACGCCCCAACCAAGGAATTCCACATGATGGAAATCCTAGTCCTTTCTCCTCTTGGGGAGAAGTTGGTGTGCCCCACATGGCCACATTGTCGCTTCCAGGACTGACAATTGGCCTGCCTATTTGGCTATTCTCAACCAATGTAGTTCAGAACACCATGGTTCCTGAATAGTCGAGTCAACAGTTAGATCAGTCTAGAGCTGCCCACCAGCCTTCTACTTCCTATAACTCTTCCTCCAATCCTTCATCTTCGCAAGGTAGAGCCGGCAAAAGCCAAGCTCCCATGGAGAGGAAGGAGAAGAAGAAGAGAGAGAAGAAGAAGAAGGAGCCAAAGGCGACTGGGGGCAAGCAAAAGACATCTGACAAAAATCCACACACAGCACAGACCGGGCCTAAATCCCCATGTGTCATATGTAAAGGAGACCACTTCCATAGAGACTGTCCCTGTATTCCCTGGATACTAAGGGACTGGTCCCCTCGTCTGCACAATTTGGGAGCATCAACCTCTGATAGCCATGTTGAATGCTTACCGTCAACCACAGAAAGTGAAGGTTCAAGACAAAGAGGGGGAGCAAGATCCCCCTGCAGACTGTGTGAAGGCGATCACGCCATCCACCGTTGTCCCTTCTTAGACGAAGCTAAGAAAGTTTTGGAAGATCGCCCGGTTTCACCGTTGAGACTTCCTCCTGGATACCAAAAACTCGTGCCAAGTCCTTCGTTGATTGAAAATACAGCTGGCCCACTCAAGTGGTCAGCTGAAGCGTCAGTCATTGAGAATGAACCTACTGAATCCAGACCGGACGAAAGTCCAAAGGTCGAAACGGCAGTTGACCCGGTTCTTCCTTCAAAGGTTTCATCCTCAAATGACACCGTCAATGAAGATTCATCTTCAAATGACACCCTCACTGAAGGGAATAAGGATGACACCATCAAGATTCTTTTCATCAACACCGACTCTAATGAGCATCAGGGCAATGCGCCCATTCCTTTATCGCAGGAAGGAACATCGTCAGGTTCATACCCGGCCGTGTATTCGGTCCCACCACCAAGCAACCTGGTTGTGTCCTTTGATTGGAACCAACTAGGCAGACCCCGGCTGCCAGCAAGTATACCATTCAGAATCATAGTCCAAATTTATAGAATGGTAATGGCTGGCACTATCATTGATGAAGGGGCATCTGTGAGTATCCTTTCCTCTGTTGCTTGGAAAGCACTGGGTTCCCCGGCGCTTTTGCCTGAGATAAGAAATCTCTCGGGTTTTGATAAAGGAACTAGTCAACCATTAGGGATCCTCCCCAATGTGCCTGTTACATTGAAAGGGAAGACCGTTCAAATGAACGTGATGGTCGTTCAAGGACCCTTGGATTATAACCTACTCCTTGGACGAGACTATATATATTGCATGGGAGCTATAGTCTCCTCACTCTTTAGAGTAATGTGTTTTCCACACGAAGGAAGGATGGTCAAGCTCGTAGACCAACTTTCATTTCCGGGATCATGCATCACAAATAGTCATATACCAACCCTGAATGGTCTATTCACTCAAGAAATGTCTCCACCCCCAGTCCTCCTTCCCGATGAGTGCGAGTGATTCGGAAAGATGGGACTGGAACCCAGGGGGCATGCATCCTGGTCTGCTTCGGGCAGAGGAAACCTTGGGTATAAGGTAGAATTTCCGCGAAAGAATATGACTAGTCTGTACCCCGTCCGTGGATGGAAGAGGGGTTTTTCTAGAATAGAATTCTTTTGTTAAGGTTACTTGTTTGACAAAGGTCATTCACCATTGTCTACTTCGGTAGACAGTGCCGAGGAAATGTTTTCGTTTGATGGTGTTAACAAAACAATCTTTGGGTAACCAGAAAGAGGCAAGCCTCCCTCAATAACACATATGTTTTGTCTTTGAGCAGTGTTCTTCTCTTGTCGCAAGTAGCTGCTCTCTTGTCGCAAGTAGCTGTTCTCTTGCAATCTTGCAAAAGAGCTGTCAAAAGTTGGGCCGACGGGAAGACAAGTACCGCATAAGACCTGTTAAAAATAATGAGAAGACAAGTATCGTTAACATTAGACTAGCAAGAGGACAAGTAGCTGTGAACACCCAAAGAAAAACAGAGGTGGGGGAGAGGAGGGGCAGCCTTAAAATTGTATTTTATACCTGGGGGCATGCAAACCTTTTGGAGTGCAAGCTAAGAGCGGTTATTTATCTGCTTTTGGGATTAGCCGTTTCCGAACTTGCATAAAGAAAGGATGAGAGGGAGCATAGCTTATGTGAGGCGCAAGCTCTATAAAAATGGGATCTTACGGGAGACATTTCTTATCTTATAACTGGTATATCGAGCAGTTTTACCGCGGAATTTATGCTCGTTAAAAAATAGAAAAGCGAGATCCGAGCAGTTTTAGCACATAGTTCATGCTCGTTAAAAAATAAACATAAGATCGAGCAGTTTTACCGCGGAATTTATGCTCGTTAAAAAAATAGAAAAGCATGAGCAAGAGTTTCCTCCAGAGTTCAAGCTCATTAAAAAATGAACCTATCCCGGTAAATAACCACTGTGATCGTAAATTTATTAGCCATAAAAAGCCTTGGTCGTGTTTGCACCTGCCACCTCCATTCCATTTGGCCAATCATTCACCTCCATATGATTGTTTACCCATTTTGAGGAACAGCTGCGAAGAGTGATTTCACCTAGCCATCCTTGTGACACTGCCATGATTGGAAAATTCCAACTTGTACCTGGAATCTGCTGCTATCCCTGTTTATCACTCGTTCCTGAAAAGACGAGTCTTCTTTGAGCTCTTTTCAACTGACTCGTAAAATATGAAAAGTTTGCCGAGTTTTGACCTTCCAGCTCATTAAAATGACCGGAAGAGCTATCCCTCCTCTAGATTTTAATCTTTTTGGACCTGAGGGATTATTACACAAAAAGGTTGAGCGCATGTTTTATTCGGCTCGTTAAAGTTATCGAAAACTCATCCCTTCTGTATTGTTTTATACTTTTTCGGACTTAAGGGATTAGATGACGAAAAAGGAATTTTGGAGTTAACTTTCTATACCTTTTCAGACTCTCTAAAAATGAAAAGGACCAAGTTTTCCTTGTCGTTAGACTCGTTAAAATGATTAATAGCGACAAACTTGTCTTTAGACGAGAACGAGTTTCCCTATCGCTAGGCTCGTTAAAACATAGCGATGGGCTTGCCCGAAGGGCAGGTTATAGAACAAGCATATGTTATCCTCCTCAAGCTTGACAAAAATAAAGAGGTACTGGTCAGAAATGAATGGGGAAAAATTGGGAGAACCTCAAAGCTTTAATGGTAGCAAGTCGCTCTTGAACATGACACTTTTCCTCCGTATCACATCGGGTTGGGTTGTTTCATTCATCGGTCTCATCACCATGGTCTTCGCCAAACCATCCACATTTGGGGTAATGCTACCGATCCATCACATCAGTGTCGTTATATGTTCAAGAGATGTCGTTCAGAAAGAGTCAACCGTGTCCCATCCACTGCCATACATTATCCTTCATCCACCCATGATCGCCACCCTGAATCATATTTCACAGATTGTTTTCACCTCCACTAAAATCATTAGCTCCGTTCCATGTCACTGATGTGGGATTCATTAAGGCCCTCCTTTGACGGATCGCTTCTTGTCGAATTCAGCTCATTATCCGAGAAGTTGATCTAGGAACACCCCCCTTAGTACTTTGAAGCTTGCATGCCTCAATGGCAAGTTTCTCACTTCCGGCGACAGGTATACATCAATGACCTTCGACCAGAAGATTTTGCGTGGTGTTCAACGCCAAGTCCTTTATTCACACCACATGAATTGTACTGCAGTACCTTGAGGGTCATTATCATTATCGGTGATTCCTCTCGCGCTTGTTAACAGTTTATATCATTGACCGGTAATCAAGCGATGTCTTTCCATGTTCGACTTCACCACAATTCTCACATGGTTCGACTTGTACTTAGAGTGAAGATCGAATGAGTTTGAAGACCCCGCATCTAGTTTCATCTATCCGGGCTGCGATATATATTCAGGAAACATAAAGACATTTGACATGTACATCATTGCAGCAGATGATCATCCTACTCAAAGGATGATAATTTCAGCAGAGAATTATCAGTCTACCATCAGACGATCGTCTGTTCTATGTACTAAAATGAATTTATAAAGCTGAGCATGGGAATGCCCGCCTCAGCTAGATCATGAAAGCAGAATGAAAAATAATGTATTGTATTGTATTTTATTACAGGTCACCTCTCAGCGATTGAATGAACTTCGAATCCTCCTGATAAAGCATTTCACCCGATAAACGACCTCATACTTTAGGGGGCAATTGTTATAGACATTTTTGTGCCTAACAGCATGAAGCATGAAATGTCAATAATCTAAGGGATCCAAAGTCACTAAACATGTTGTTCCTACCCCTAGAGGAACAAGGTCAGCAAACCACAGCACTGAATATCAGTTCTCCACCTGAAAACACTCAAAAACAAGCTAATTCTGGATCATGTCAACTGCTCCACTGAGCATCTGCGCTGAATGTCAACTGCTCCACTGTGTACCTGCACTGAATGTCAACTGCAAAGAAGGCTACCTGTGCTGGGCGAGTTTGGCCAAGTGGCACAGTCATTCCTCAAGGTGTCAATGCCCGGGAAGCTTCCAAAATGACACTTGGATCAGAGAATTCGCCTAGTGATGAGTAAGAGGGTCTAGATCTCCAAGTGGAAGCAAGAACCTCCAAGTGGACTCAAGAACTGAAGAATAACTGAAGTGGGAGAGGACACTAGTCAGCTTCATGCCAGCCTCAAGCTGACTCATCCTTTCTCCAAAACTCCTATATATAGAGCTCTCTCAGGAGGTCTAATGAGGCTGGAATCTTGTGAATGTAAGGAAGTGTTGTTGGTTTGAGTATAGAACTATTGGGTGATTTGCTTGAAGGAGGTGAAGAGGAGATTTCTTTCTGCTGGGAGGTGATGCTGGATTGGGCCTTTTATGGTTGTATCACTTCCTGAACTTTACTTCTTCCATTAATAAAGCATTTGAGGTTCTTCTATATGCATGTGTCTCAATGGTGTATTGTTATACTTGTGTATTTGATTTATTCTAATCCTTGAATCAATTATGAATGTATGCTTCTTGTAGTTTCCCTCTCTTGTCATTTTGCAGGGTCGTGGTGCAGCTAGGCCAGTGAAAGAGCAAGGAGCTGGAAGCAAGCAGCAAAGAGAGAAGATTGGATCAATCATTAGCGGAAGACATCGGTTAGTGGATCTCTTCCTCCTCTCTCTTACATCTCATAAAGAAGTAATCTCAAATAGCTTTGCTTTGATTGTTGCTGAGCTACTATCACCCTTAGAGTGGGATAGGGTCATTCTGTATTGGATACTTTTCCCAACAACAGTTTTTATGTGTTGTGAGCCATTTTCAGATCTCTTTTACAAAGGAGTAGCGTAATTGAACTGTCATTTCTTGATTTGGAAGTGTCGCAAGTGTCATTTTCAGTCATAGAAGAAAATCCGATTGTTCTTGATAGTCGATTACACTGTTACTCTTGTATTTGATTTGAATTAATAGTTTTTCAAGTGTCAAAAGCAAGTTTTCAATTCCAAATAACAAAGTGTCATCATTGTCTTCATTTTGTCTTGAAAAGAAACTTGTTAGTAATGTCGCTTTGAAAAATAATTCAGATTTGTGCTTGGCTTTCTTTCTATCATTCACACATTAAGAAGGCTAAAAACAAATACATGCATGTGCATTTGCATTTAGACTGTTTGTTGGTTTGATTTAGGACAGTGCATATAGTGTGTGCTCCCTGCTCTATGTTGAAAGAATATCATCTCTCTTTCCTTAGTAGCTAGGATTTTCATTACAAAAAGAAGATTAAACGATTGTTTATCATCTTAGATTGCATTTTAGGAATTGTATATCTACATCACGCAGTGAACCTGAAAGGAAAATTTCTTAAGCAAGATCAAGTGTAAAATAAATTTAATGAATCTAAAAACGCTTTGGAACCTAACGCACAACATTTAGAAGTCTAGTCTAGAGACTTATTCTGGCGTCGTAAAGCCTGGTAGCTGTTGTTTTCATTACTGGTTGGGTGATTCCTCCACTTTGAGATGATAAGTGCCAGTACGGATTTGTGCTCCCATGTACCGTCGAGTATATATTGGGAGACCACAATAGGCTTTATCCTTTATCCATAGGAAGTCGTGTCTGTCGCCCTAGCGATCGCAATGCACTGAACACAGCATTTGGGAAGATTGACTGCCGTACCGTAAAAAGTATTCTTCAGTTTTGCGATTGGTTTGGTAATCCCTCTGTCTATATTTCCAGAGTAGTCTCTTTCATTCCTTTTCAAACTCCTTAAAGGAAAAGGTCCATCTGAGCACTTGTCACTTCAAGCTCATTAAAAATCGAAGGCGACTACAGTCATCTTTTGTTTTTTCTTGACTCTTAAAAATTGAAAAAAAAAGTTGTGTCAAAGCGTCTAAAATTCATTTAATTCGAAAACATATTTCCCCTTGATTTTTAGTTGATCGAGTAATCCAAAATCGTGGAAGAAATTCAATTGAAACCCCGTCATTCGCGGAGGCTTACGAGTCAACTATCTTTGTCCCCAGAATCAAAACCGTTATGGATGAAGCAAACTCATTTAACCGGTTCCAAATCCCCTGGTAAAGTTAGAACAAGTGTTCCAACACCATCGGAGACTCCGGTTACTCCAAACATTTCTGGTATCCCTGCCTTTACAGAAGAAGTTCCGCAACCACCAAAGGATAGTAGAGCTGATCCTAGTGTACAGGTAAACACTTGTATTACTGAACCAGCTCCATCTATGGCTGATTCGGAACCTGAGGGTCTACCTCTTCCACCTGGTCTGATTGTTATAGAAGAGATTGTGGAGGATCCTCCATCTAGTACTCCATCACAATTTGGAGTCGAGATCACCCTATATCCTTCTTCATCAGAAATTAGTCTACCGTTATCGGAAGCTCCTGTAGAATCGCTAGGAAATCTTTTGGATAGACTAGAAATGTCTGAACAACCGTCGACATCTAGGACTGTGTCATCCAACACAGCAACGGCAGAACTTCCTGCTGTCACTCCAACAATGTTCGTCGGCATACCATCTGTCCCAACTAGCTCTCAATCGCTAGATGGGGCCCACTCAGGGGCTATTTCGACAGTATGGTCTGTTCCCGTTTGTTCATCCAGAATAATATCCGGGAACTCTTATGTTGAGTCTCAGCAAATTGATCCTTCACGGTGTCAATTTGGGCAGTCCGGTCCTCAAGGACAAACCATTCCTTTGAGTACCGGATTACCGTCGTATGGGGGGCAATATACCCTTTCATTGTCTCCTCCGGGAGGACAACCATACGAGAGTTCGCAACAAAATTCAGGTTATGCTAGAATTACATCTAGCAGTTGGGTGCCAATACTGCCTCAACAACCAAGAGTTGTATACTCGATGTAACAATGTTTACCTATGTCAAATATACCAACTATGCCAGTTATTGTGACGGTGTCGCAAGTACAAGCGTTGCCTGTTGTATGCCAACCTCAGGTTTCTCAGGTTGTAATGCAACAACCTCTTGTCCCTGCGACTCAACCACAATCGCCAACTAGTGGAATGACACAGGCCCAAACGGGTACAATTACCCCTCATCTTGGTCAAACATCCAGTATTGGACAATAGCACATGGCTTCACAACCATGGCTGGTGCAATATCAACAACCGCAATTCCAACAAGTTTACCAAGGATCTGAGCAACAAATCTTTGCAAATGATGGGTAGCTGTATATTCAAAACAGTCAAAATCAACCATTCTACAATGGTTATGCCCATCAACCTTATCAGAGTTACCAGCATCAAATGCACTATGCTAGTATGCAAAGACCAACTGCCCAGACGATTCCATCTTATCCTGGGTATGCTTCGCCAAACCTAAATCAACAGTTACCCTTCGTGGCGACTTTAGAGTTACCGGATCTAAATCGGCTAACGAACGATCCAATTGCTTACGCCCCTTGGTGGCCAGTGATTCCGCATAAACTTCCGTCAGATATTCCTAAATTTAATGGGAATCTGGGTGAAGATCCGTCGAATCATGCGATGACATTTCATCTGTGGTGTTCATCAAACACCCTAAACGATGATTCAATTAGGCTTCACCTTTTTCAGAGAAAGATAACTGGTCCGACAGCAAAATGGTATATCGAATTACCTAGAGCTTCGTTTGATAACTTCAGTACCCTAGCCACAACCTTTTTAACCCATTTTCAGTTACCCATAAGGTATGAAATGGGAACAGAACTTCTTACCAATTTCAAACAAACGACGGCCACTCACATATCCGATCATATTCATGAGTGGTGACGTCATCGTAGAATGGTAAAAACGTATGTTCCTGATCAGCTTTTAGCTGAATGGTTTATTAAGTCATTGTTACCTTCCATTACAAAAGATGTGGCAAAGGGGGGAGTCGTCACTGAAGAGCAAGTTATTGCTCATGCGCAATATTTAGACTTGATTTATACTCAGCCTAGCACACTCTACGATAAAATCCCTGACGCTCCCAGGCCAGAATTTTCCGTTCCTCCTCCTCCTAAATCAAACAATGACTCTCATGTTGACGATGGTGTGATTGGTATGACAGACACGAAATCAACAAAGGCTACATCTAAAAAGGCCCATAAGGTTTCTGGTCAAAATGCAAAAGAAGAACTTCTCACCTCAGAAGTAAATGTCGTCTCAACTGACAAAGGCAAAGAAACCAAGCAACCAGGAGGCAAGAAGAAAAACAAAGGGAAGAAGAAGAAACAGGAGGAATCATCACCTGAAAAGTCTTCTGCAAACCCTTCTGGAGATAAGAAACCAAATCGTCCATGTCTTATATGTGATGAGGATCATTGGACAAGAGTGTGTCCATATAAATCTGAGCTTAGAAAATTCCTCAAGAATTCGAAAACCTCGACGGTATTGACTAATCCGTTTCCAAATCCAGGAACAAATCTAGTTGCTAGTGATAATGCTTCCCCGTCCCAAGTGCTGATGTTGTCGGTTCGAAATAGAAAAATGATGCTTTGATAACGACAAGGAATAAATATTATGGGAATCCACAGCTGTCGAACAACAAGGATAAAGATCAACCTAGTAGTTCGACAACAACTTCGACAGAAGTTGCGCCGCCCATCATTCCAGAGCTGACAATAAAACCGCCAAAGGGAGTAGTACACAAGTCAACATTTAATCCGCATGCCAGAGCAGCACAACATTATAATATAGTGGAAGATCTGGCCCAATCTCCATCCGCTATGTCGACACTTGAGGTACTGCAAAATTTCCCCTCCCAAAAGCAGGCTTTATTATCAGCAATAGGTGGGATTGACCCAAAGGATTCTAATCTTGTGTCCTTTAATCACAAAGGATATGATCCTTAGTTACCAGCTCAACTAGCTTTCCTCATTCAAGTGAAATCCCTCAACAAAATTGTTCATCGAACAATTATTGATGAGGGGGAATCTACATGTATTATGTCGATGAGTTGCTGGAAAACTTTAGGATCTCCAACCTTGTCGTGATCTTTGACGACATTAAAAGCATTTGATGGATGAACATATACCCCATATGGGATTCTAAGTAACTTGCAAGTTGAACTGGGGGGGAAAACAGTAGAAATAGATGTTGAAGTAATCGACGAAAACCTCGATTACAGCATCCTACTGGGAAGGCCCTGGATATATGCTATGGTTGCTGTTGTGTCGACCTACTTTAGGAAGATTGCAATTACAATCATCAACCAACAAACATTTCTCCCCAATAGTTCCCAAGTTACGGGAAGCATTCCCATGATCCATGGAAGCCCCCATTCGCTTCAAAATATCGGAGTAGGCCTACTAAAAGACCCTATATTAATGGGGACTTTTTCCTTCCCGCCTCCAATCAATCTGGCGGAAGTGGCGATGGTAGGAACCTTCAATATGATATCTTCTATTCAAAAGATCTCAGAAAACAATATTAACATGGATCATCTGTAGGTATTGCCTCCAAGCCCAATACATATATTGTAGCAATCAATGTTTTTGGCATGGGAAGCAGACCCAAATCAATGCTCATCAAGCGTTTGGATAGATATCTCTAAGGAATATGGCACCCCTTTAGATCCTTGGTCGCAAGTGAATTACATCGACGAAGGAATTGTTCAGTCAATGATAATTGATAGGGTGCCATGGGAAGATTACCACCATCGTTCCCATCTTCCGGATTGTCAAGAAGATACTCCTGATGACCTTCATCATCCTTCAGTTTTTTATTTCCTATCAAATACTATAAACACGGTGGATTCCGAGCGAAACTTGTCCAATATTGAAGAGACTATCGCCATAAATATCTCGACCAAAACAGATGTTGTAGAGAATATTTATGTTGGCAAATGTTGTTCTCCTTCAGAACTGGAAATATATAACGCTCTTTTTCGCGAATTCAGAGATGTCTTTGCTTGGTCGTATGATGAAATGCCAGGCATTGACTCGAGTATAGTTGAACACGAAATAAAGATGTATCCAGATGTCAAACCAGTACGACAACGGCTACGGCAGGTGCACCCCAAGAAAGCCGCTGCCATCAAGGCAAAAGTTGAAAAACTTCTCCATGCTAGATTTATTTACCCGGTTCCTCTAACCAATTGGGTATCGAACATTGTTCCTGTAATGAAAAAACAAGGAATGATTAGAGTGTGCGTCGATTATAGGGATGTAAATCAAGCTTGTCCAAAAGACAACTACCCTACACCCTTTATTGACCAGATAATTGATGAATGCGCCGGATGTGAAATATTTTCATTTATGGATGCATTTTCCGGGTATAATCAAATAAATATCTGCCCACAGGACCAGTCAAAGACTGCATTTATTTGTCTGCGGGCACATTTTCATATCGAAAGTTACCCTATGGTTTAAAGAACGCAGGGGCAACATTTCAAAGGGCAATGAATTATGCCTTCCATGACATCAAAAACATCGTTCAACCATATCTCGACGATCTTCTGGCTCATTCGCGAAAGCGGACCGATCATCCGCAGCATTTAAGAGCAATATTTCTACGTTGTCGACACTACAAGATACGACTCAATCCACACAAATGTGTGTTCTGTGTGAGTTCTGGTCATTTACTTGGCTTTGTAGTCTCAAAGGACGGGATTCATCTCGACCCATGTAAGTTTCAGGAAATCATAAATTTGCCTCCACCTTCAAATTTGCTTTAGATTTAGAAACTCCAAGGGAAAGCAAACTTTCTGAGGAGGTTCATTCCAAATTACGCCGAACTTGCTAAAGGTTATACGCGTCTATTGAAAAAAGAAGTACCCTTCGGCTGGGATCAGGTCATGCACGCTTCCTTTGATGCTTTAAAGGAATCCCTAACAAAAGCATCATTAATGTATGCTCTTGATTATCAAAAAGACTTTAACCTGTATCTTGCTGCAGCAGATACAACCATCGCAATGGTTTTAGTACAAGAAGACAATGGAATTGAAAATCCTATATATTATTTGAGTAGATAAACTTAAATGATACAGAAAGCAAATATTCCTATGTTGAAAAGCTAGCTCTCACAGCTGTTCAAGCGATACAGAGATTTCGACACTATGTCCTCTTTCGAAAAACTACCATTTTTTCAGATTGCAACCCCTTGACTTATATATTGTCGCGACAGTTGCTGGGGGGAAAATATTCAAAATGGATAGCAATTCTTTAAGATTTTGATCTAGAATTTGTAAAATACAAATCGAAGAAATCCCTGGTATTCGCGGAATTACTATGCGATCTCCATCGTCGTCCAACGATGAAACATCCGAAGAAACCATCGTGGATGAATCTTTGTTTCTGATATCTTCAAGCAATCCATGGTATGGAGATATAATCATCTATATCCAAACCCAAAAATATAGGTCTAATACCTCTCGCTCAGAACAAAAACATATTCGATACCAATCAAAAGACTACATGATCGTCGGTGATACACTTTACTGTCGTGGTGTCAATACAGTTCTGAGGAGGTGCCTCACCCACGAGGAGGCAGAAAAATACTTCTGGCCAACAATGCTCAAGGATTGCATAACCGCAGTCAGAAGTTTCCATGCATGTCAAATTTTCGATAGCAAAACCAGAAGACCACCCGCACCCCTGCAGCCAATAGTTGTTGTTGGCCCATGCGCCAAATGGGGCATAGATTTTATGACATATAACCCCACCTCGACCAGGGGGCATGGGTATATCATAGTCGCGATAGACTATTTTACCAAATGGGCCGAGGCGATGCCTACATTAAACAACACCAGCGAAACAGCTGCCCTTTTCTTTTTCAATCATGTAGTAGCCAGATTCTGCGTTCCACGGGCCATAGTCACAGATCATGGATCGCATTTTCGTAATCACATGATGGTTGAATTGGCTGCCAAATTGGGGTTGTCCCATGACAGCTCTACTCCATATTACCCCCAAGCCAATGGACAAGTTGAAGAAATCAACAAAGTCCTGAAGCGGATGCTTCAAAGGATGATTGGAGTCCACAAAAGGAGTTGGCACCTGATCCTGTACTCAGCCTTGTGGGCATACCGAACATCGGTAAGGAATGCAACCGGGTTTACACCCTTTCAACTGGTGTATGGCCTAGAAGCAATCTTACCAATTCAGTGTGAGATCTCGTCCCTCAAGCTCGCAGTCGACCTTCTCCCTAGAACTTCAGAAGAGGAGGCTCGTTTCTTAGAACTAATCCAATTGGATGAAACCCGTCGTGATGCTGCTTTGGCTAATGAAGCCCATAAGAAATGAGTCAAGGCACAGTTCGACAAAAATGTCAAACCCCGTGTCTTCTCAGAAGGTGACTTGGTCTTACTTTACGACCAAGAATCCGATAAACTGGGAGCAGGAAAATTCAAGTCTTTGTGGATGGGCCCCTATATTGTTAAACGTGTATTAGCAAAAGGGGCCTACGAGTTAGTGGATTATGACGGGATTCCATTGGCGCAACCCCGTAATGGGTTGTACCTTAAGCGTTACTACGCATGATTCAGTGTAGTAACCCCTATGCTTTTGTTACATTTTTGTTTTCGCTAAGAGTAATTATTTTGGTCGAGTAATCCACTTTTTACATTTGTCGCAGATGTCGAACCTATTGGAATCTTTTGTTGGATATGCCGACGGAGCGAGTCGCAGTTCGCAGAACCTATCTTCTGCGGCCTGAGCCGTTTTTGATCCGAGCGGCGAGTTAGTAAGTTTCAAAGGGGTATGTATTGGTCGGTCAACAAATAACATCGTTGAATATAGCGCGTTGATAGAACTTCTCTCTGATGCCATCTCACATGGCATAAGCCGACTTGTCATCGGGTTGGACTCATAACTCGTCATCCTACAACTCAATGGTATCTACTCCGTCCGAAATCCAGTTATCTATCGCATGTTCCTAAGGGTCAAGATTTTGGAAAGGAAATTTGATTTTATTCAATATCAGCATATTTCTAGAAACTTAAACACATTAACAGATCCATTGGGAAATTATGTGTTAGATAGACATTTGCAACATTTATAAAAAGAAGCATTTCATCAGTATTTGCATCAGGATCATGTAACTTAACCAAAATAAAGCTCCGAAAATCAAAAATATATATATAACTGTTTATGGTTTAAACATAATGTTTTGTAACCAAGAAAAAAATTGGTCAGATGACCCAAAACTCAAAATGCTAGGGGGCACCCTAGTCTAATGATGCTGGTGATAACAAGTCACCGCCTGTGCAATCATGCGTAAAAGCCTAGTCCATCGACTCGGCACGCCAGTAGTATGTCGTTGCAACCTCAGAGGCAGCTTGTCAGTCCTCACATCCGGAATACTAAGAGTGAGGCTTTCGAACTGATCTTTCAATGTTGAAAGAGTCTCGGCCACATCAAGGTCGCGAAGGATAGCCCTTCCCACAGCCTCTCCTGCTGGAGCGGCAGCTGGCACTCTCAAGCTTACTACTGGCCGAACTGGTCCAACATCTGCATGAGAACATGAGTTTTGATTAGTCCTGATAGAAGAAAGCACAAGAACATTATAAAAGAAACAATAAACAGAGATATGGTCAGAGAATTTACCGATGACACCCCGCTGCTCGCCAGCCAGCAGTACCAAATCCGGATCACCCCAGAAATGCATACCAACTTATGGATACTCGGAAAAAACCATCTCCTGATGGTAGAACCACTCGAAGAAGGTATCAGAAAAGGAAACCTGGGACTGACTAGCATGTCTGGCCATAAGGTCGACCCATCTCTGCATCCGTGGCTTAGTTGGTGGAGGTAAACCAAATGAAACATACTGTGGCTACATCAGCGAGATCTTTTCCAAGGTAAAAGCAGTCAAAATAGAACCATATCCAAAGTTCTTCAATCTTCCATTTTTCACCTTGGTCAGTTGTTCTTTCATCACAAAGAGTACTACATCACACCAGTTGAACACCTTTGGTTCAAGGAATTCTAAGGCATACTTCATAAAAGCCTTGTTGGCCACATGAAGAGCCGCACTACCAACAAGTCTAGAAAAAGTGAACAGAATGGTCCTCAAGGACATGTCAGTGAAATCTCGGATATTGATCTTTCCATCCTTACTTGGCTGAGATCCCTCTCTGCAATACCTGTGAATGTAATCTCTCATGGATTCACCCCCATGGGCCGAACTTGATAATGAGATAGGGGCACCCCGCCTCGATAAGTCGGTCAAAAAATAGATGTCCACGACAGTCAAGGGGATAGACTTGCCCCTAATCTGGAACACCTGGGTGGTAGGATCCCATGCATCAAGAAAATATTGCAACAAGTTGATTTGTTGCCTCATGCTAGAGATGCGGAAAAACTTGAACATGCCACAGTTCCGCAGTGCATTTACCGTAACCGGATCATGTAAAGCAAGCATGTCCTCTTCTTCATGCTCACATTCTCGCCACGTAACAGGCATTTTGCTCTAATGAATCTCTGAAAACAAAATAGAGGAGAGTTAGGATCCTCATTTGGTGAAAAACAAGCAAAATTTTCCATGAAAAACTATGCACAAATTTCCCTCCTTACGCCCATCGC
The DNA here is from genome assembly GCA_031772625.1 of Pinus tabuliformis. Lineage (NCBI taxonomy): Eukaryota > Viridiplantae > Streptophyta > Pinopsida > Pinales > Pinaceae > Pinus > Pinus tabuliformis. The sequence continues at coordinate 1,878,767,308 of CM062818.1, forward strand.
ACCCCTAGCATTGTTTTGGGTGGGATGCATGCTGACTAGCCAATGGCCAAGCCAGCATGCATCGCACCTTTCGATATAGAAGAGGTGTGATGGAGCCAGGACAAGTTTTTCAAACCCCAGAGGCTCAGAAAAACCAGAAAACATGCTCAGAATTCAAAAAAGGAAGAATGAAACTGAAGAGCTCATGTCTAGCTCCTACCTTGTCCAGACAGCACCAAGAATCATCCACAGAATCTCTCGAAATCAGCTGGTGAAAATCAAGGGGGAAAACACCTCCAAAGCTCCAACAAACCAAAGTTCAAATGAAATGGTAAAATGAGAGGTAAAAACCACTTTTAAATTACTTTTCACGTAATTCAAGTAAAATATTAGTGTTTTGACTCATTTTTTCAAACATATATTGTTTGTTTCTAACTAGTTTGATGAAGCAATTGAGCAAACAGTACAACCTTTGTAGGAACAAAGTTGTCAATGGTAAAATCAAGATAATCAATGACCATTATATCGAGTAGTTTTAACGCGAAATTCAAGCTTGTTAAAAAATAAACATAAGCAATGACCAAACGTTCCCCCAGAGTTTAAGCTCATTAAAAAATTAACCAATTTCTGGTAAATAACCATCGTGAATGAATTATCATCAGCCTTTGAAACCTTGGTCGTGTTCTCATCATCACCTCCACTCTATATTGGTCGATCATTCACCTCCATTTGATTGTTTACCCTTTTTGAGGAACAGTTGCAAAGAGTGATCATGTTAGCCATCCTTGTGACACTGCCGTGATTGGAAAATTCCAAACCTTAATTAGCTGCTACCCGAATTTATCACTCGTTCCTCGAAAAACGAGTCTCCTTTAAGCTCTTTTCATCTGACTCATAAAATATGAAAAGATTGCTGAGCAATTGGCCTCTCCAGCTCGTTAAAGTGACCATAAGTGCTATCCCTCCTTTAGATTTTAATCTTTTTGGACCTGAGGGATTATTAGACAAAAATATCGAGCGCTTGTTTTGTTCGGCTCGTTAAAATTACCAAAAATTCATCCCTTTTGTATTATTTTTTACTTTTTCAGACTCAAGGGATTATATGACAAAAAAGGATTACTGGAGTTTTCTTTAAGTCCCTTTTCAGACACTCTAAAATTGAAAAGGACCGAGTTATCTTTGTCGTTAAACTCGTTAAAATTGAATAGCGACAAACTTGTCCATACAGACAAGAACGACTTTCACTATCGCTAGGCTCGTTAAAACATAGCGATGGGTTTTCCCGAAGGGTAAATTATAGAACAAGCATATGTTATCCTCCTCAAGCTTGACAAAAATAAAGAGGTACTGGTCAGCAATGACTGGGGAAAAATTGGGAAGAAAACTTGAAGAAACTTTATTGGTAGCAAGTCTCTCTTGAACATGACACTTTCACTCCGCATTGAGTCGGGTTGGGTTGTTCCGTTCACTGGTCATATCACCATTGTCCATCACACCATCCATATTTTGGGTTAATGAAATCCATCATGTCAGTGTCGCTGTTATGTTTAAGAGAAGTCATTTAGAGAATTCACCTGTGTCTCATCCACTGCAATACATTTAAACTCCATTCTTTCATGACCGCCACCCTGAACCTTATATCATGAGATCATTTTCACCTCCATTAAAATCATTTGCTCCCTTCTGTGTCATTGATGTGGGATTCACTAAGGCCCTCCTATGACGGATCTCTTCCTGTCGACATCAGCTCATTATCTAGGAAGATGATCTAGGAACAACCCTTTCAGTACTTTGAATCTTGCATTCCTTAATGGCAAGTTTCTCACTTCCGGCGACAGGTTTACATCAATGGCCTTCGACCAAAAGATTTTGCGTGGTGTTCGACGCCAAGTCCCTTATTCACACCACGTGAATTGTACTGTAGTACCTTGAGGTTCATCATCATTATCGGTGATTCCTCTCGCGCCTGTTAACATCTTACATCATTGGCTGGTAATCAGGCGATGTCTTTCCATGTTCGACTCCAGAACATCTCTCACATGGATCGACTTGTACTTGAAAGAGATTGAAGACCCTGGATCTAGTTTCATCCATCTGGGCTGTGATATATATTTAGGAAAATAAATACATCAAATGTACATCATTACTGCACAGATAATCATCCAATCCAAGGGATGATGGCTCTACCAGAATCATCAGTCTGCACTCAGACGATTGTCTGTCTTATGTACATGAAAAAGAATTTATAAAGCTGAGCATGGGAATGCCCACCTCAGCTAGATCATGAAAATATAATGAAGATAATGTGGTGTATTTTATCTTATTACAAGTCACCTTCTAGCTCGAAAAAACTTCAGATCCTCATGATAAAGCATTTCACCCGACATCAAAAGATTAACGACCTCATGCTTTAGGGGGCAACTGTTATAGACATTTTTGGGCACTGCAACCCCAATCATAAATGTCCATAAACCAAGGGCTCTTAAGTCCCTAAAATTTTTTTTCCAACCCCTAAAATAACAAGGTCAGCTGATTACATCATCTCCCAGAAGTTCTCCATGAAAAACTACTTAGAACTGGTCAAAACTGGACCATCTCACTTGCTCCATGGTCAAAGTGCGCTGCATCCCACCCAAATGCACACGGGAGGTGCGATGCATACTGAAAAGCCCTTCTATGGGGTGTGATGGGTGAGAGTGGACAAATGGCAGGGTCAATCTACAAGGTGGAGGATCATGGAATCTTCCAGAAACTCTCCTGTGACACTTGCCTCTCTGAATTCGCCCAAGGATGAGTAATAGATCATCAATCTCCAAGTGCAATCAAGAACTATCAGAGAGAGGACAGTAATCAAATCTCAGAAGCTGACTCACCCCCATTTGCAAACATCTATATATGGATCCCTCATCCCAGAGATTCCAGAGGCTGGAATTTTGTATCTTGTAAGGAAGTGTTGCTGGTTTCTTGGTGTAACATCATAGTGTTGGGTGATCAAAGCTTTTCATGAGGTGAAGAAGGGCTTTCTTGCTGAGAGGATGACGCTGGGTCAGAACAATTGGTTGTAATCCTCTTTTCTATTCTTGATTATTAATAAAGCTATTCAAGTTTTCCTCCACATTCTTGTATGATTGTTGATATATGCATTTGTGTGGTCAATATATATATATGGTCCTATATTGTTTATGATAGTAGATCTATGTTCTTGGATAGTGTTATGTTGCTTTGATTCCACAGGTGCTCTTTGAAGCTGGGTAGACAAGGAAGCGAGTAGCAAAGATCTATCAGAAGGGAGAGGAATGAAGCAAGGAACCAAGCGCAAGACAGAGGTTGGTCTCCTTTATTCCCCTCTTATCTACTTCTCATAAAGGAAAACGAAAGTGGTTTTAGTTTGTTTGTTTCTAAGGTAGCTACCAGCCTTAGTGGGACTAGCAACTCTGCATAGACACTAGATTTCCCGATAACAACATCCTATAGCCTTCGCGAGTAGGAAATTATCAAAGGCTGAGAAGAATTATTCAACAACTCAGGGCGAAGGATTGGCCATGGTGTACGCACTGAAGAAGTTTAGGCATTATCTATTATGAGTGAATTTCAAAATGTGCACAAATCATTCTACTTTGAAATACCTAGTCAGTAAGCTTGTGTTTGGGGGAAATATTTGCAAATGGTTGCTACTGTTCTAGAAGTATGACTTTAAAGTAATTGTGAAGCTAGGGAGGTTAAATGTAGGGCTTGACCATCTGTCATAGATCAAAACAGGAGAGGAGCCTAATAATTTTGAGGAAGGGTTTCCAGATGTGCAAATCTTTGTGGTGAACATGACGGATAATTATTTTGCATATATAATTCACTTCTTGACTATAGGGATGGCACCAAAAGGGTATAAAATTCAGCAAAAGAAGGAATTGGTAGTGTGTGCGACAAATATTTCAGTTATTATGGGACATTTGTATAAGATGGGTGCTAATGAAATATTGCGAATATATGTGCTATATTTTGAGAGGGATAGCATTCTCGCTGAAGCTCATGGAGGGGTTGTAAGAGGTCACTATGCAGGAAAGGTGACTATGCAGAAGATTTTGCGCACAGGTATATGGTGGCCAACGCTACATAAGATTCTAAGGCGTATTGTAAAGCATGTGCTGCATGTTTGAGAACTGGAAGACCATCGCGAAGGGATGAATTTCCTTTACAACCTCAAGTATCTTTGCAGCCATTTGAAAAATGGGCGATTGATTTCGTTGGTCCAATCCATCCCCCAGGGAAGAAAACTAGTGTGTGCTATATCATCACCGTGATGGAATATCTAACCATATGGGAAAAAGCACAACTGGTTAAGGATTGTATAGGGGTGACAACAACAAAGTTTTTGTTTGAGTATGTCTTAACCAGATTTGGTTGCTTGAAAGTGTTGATGAGTGACAGAGGTACGCACTTTTCAAACGAAATGATCAGCGTGCTGACAAAAGAATTCTAGGTCTACCATCAGAAGAGTACACTATATCACCCACAGGCCAATGGAATTGTTGAAGCATTCAACAAGATTTTAGAGAATTTGCTAACAAATATCTGCAATGTGCAGTGGAATGACTAGGATGTGCGCGTACCTGTAGTACTATGGGCTTATAAGACTACTTGCAAGAAGTTGACAGGCCAAACGTTGTTTAAATTGGTATATGGTGTAGAAGCTATAATGTCGATGTAGTATATTGTACCTAGTCTACACATAGTAGCTCTCATAAGTATGGTGGATCGCAAGGCCTTGGAAGAACGGCTCGCGTAACTAATGGAACTCAAAGAAGATCGATTTTTGGTAGGATTTCATCAGCAAGTACAGAAAGAACATGAAAAATCATGGCACGATCACCACATCAAGCTTCGTACGTTCAAGGTAAATGATCTTGTCCTATTATATGATAGTAAATTCACTAAGTTTCTAGCGAAATTCTAGATGCATTGGTTAGGACCATATATTGTAAAAGAAATTACAAATGGAGGTGCATTTCAGCTCATGAAGCTAAATGGAGAACCTTTTATGGGAAGAGTGAATGGGAGCCGATTGAAGCTATATACAGGGGATCCTACACAATGATTATATGGTGGCAGGATAGTCTTAGTGCTCCAGGAAGTTGCAAGGGAGCGTGGGACTATAAACTACACTGCCAGGTTTAGAGGACTATACAACAGGCGAGTTGTGCGAAAGATAATGAAGATGTAATCCAAGAAGTTGTGTGCAGGAAGATGCGCCATCGAGGGAGGTGTCATGCAACGTAGCAGAAAATTGATCATTGGAGTCATTGTTCATGAATTGATAGCCAGAAGACAGTTAAGAGGAGTAGCTTGGTGGCATTTAAGGAAAAAATCTTTGAAGATATGGTGCCAAAACAACATTTATTATCAAACTTTGGGAGGAACAGTCAGATTCGAATTTGAAATCGCCTATAAATTACACATGCCGATCCAACAGAGAACACTTTGTGCTCTTAGAGTTGTTTTTGAAATTTTTTGTCTGTCGTCTATGAGCTGAGCATTTTGGGAGGAATTCCTAGCACACATAGACATTTCTCTTGAAGCCCATGAGTTGTTTATGGAATGGATGAATGCCACCAACCTTGTCGAAGGCTTGAGTTCAGAAGCAGTTGTATTTGACGCTCAAGGACTAGAAATATCTAGTGTAGAGGCTATGCCTGCGATGCCCACGGCGAAAAGGTCACCAAGGCTAAAATAGACCATGGCGAAAGAAAAACAACCTGCCACGAAAGAGAAGCAACCTGCAACAAAGGAAAAGAAGAAAAAGTTGGTGCAGGTACACGCTTCCGCAAGGAAGTATACCGCGACACAAACACAAAAGAAAGATAAGTAGCTAGCAAAAGATAAGAATAAGGTAGTCGACCTGGAGGCGGAAGAAGGCCAGGGAACAGAAGACATAAACGCTGAAGGAGTGGAGACAATCACTAAGCTACCCAAGTATATCCCTCCGCAAAAGGGAAAGGCGAAGATCACAAAGGACCCAGACTCTGAGAAATTCACTATTTCCATGCCCCTGCTACATGAGTAGGTCCCATTTGAAGGTCCTCTGCTCGTGCAAATCCCACTATTAAAAATGGAGGATTGGGACCTCATGGATCATCCGAAGTCCACACTTGGGGACGGAAAAATACATGAAGAGAGTTTATTATGAACAGATAGGTGTTACAGTGCTGGAAACAAAGGAATGGGTCTGCGGTGTTGAGTAATCAAGGTTTCTTAACTTGCTATGGGTGCCATATTATCGCCACACCCCAATTAACACAGTTTGTGTGTGCCAACTTCTCACATTGGTGCACAATGGTTGTATGTGGCTAGGAGGGCCTATACCCATTATAGACATGCTAATTCATAGAATCACGCACCTACCATACGAAGGACTAAACCCCACCAAGGAGTTTGGCGGAAAGACAGGGGAGAGGGACCTTGCAAAAAGAATGAAGAAAGATTATGAACTCATAACAAATTCGTGCATGTATTTCATTTTATCTATCTCAAACCCCACATTCAATTGCCCACTCAGATATTAGCAGGGAAGGTGATGAGTAAATGTCATGCAGATGAAGTTCTAATCCCTTGTAGTTTCCCTAACTACACAGTGTGCGAAGGGCATGCAGTTCAATTGGTCCACATACCTCTGTCAGGAATTCCTCACAAACTATCGAGAGGTCTAGGATGAAGCCAAGCCATTTCACTATGCTTCGTTATTGATGTCCATTGCGCTTGTCGCGTGGGAATTGTTGTAGGACAACCAATTTCCTGCGCTTGAGGAAGGATTGTCAGAGGCAACACAATTTTCCTCCTTATGGGCTACAAAGGACCTCGCACAAATCACAGAGACGAAAATATTTTGGGTCCTTATGGAATCAAGTCTCCACATGGCAATTAACCAGCGTCCAAGGTTTTCCCCAACCTTGTAAACGCATCTTTTACCCTACGCAACACTCAAGGCTGACTTACACAAGATGTATATCTAGGCATAGAAGGATCCAAAGCATAAGTGGCATGACTTGCCATATTTGGTAACATAAAAATGTCTACAAGAGGTGGTAGCAAGATGGCTCACAGAGTGGCGCGCCCATTTTGATCTCACTGTTGGACCAAGCACGAGTGTGGAGAGTTCTATTGGGAAGAAAAGAAAGGTGGTAGCTAAGCAGGCTAAGCAGAAAAAGAAGGACATTGCAGAGAAGGCTCATTTTGAGTAGGAACGCACTACCAAGGAGAAGGTAGAATGGGAGCAGCACGAGACCCAGAAAGGTGACAAGTCACCTTCATCAGAAACAAAAATAGAAGAGCTTATAGGACAAGGCAGCGAAGGTAAGGAAGGGTAGCGCACCCCCTTCATTTTGAAAAGGTGTGAACTAGAGAAGCAAGGAGGATCGCGAAAAAAGAAGAAAGCCTAGAAAACATAGGTTGATCCCATGGTGCTCACGGAAAGCGATCTTGATGAGATTGGTGATAAAGTCAGGGACACTGTGTTGAAATTCACATTGTAGATCACCTAGTAATGCAATGTACTAAAGAAAAACACTTGATCTACTTCTACAAAAATTGAGCAGAAGCTTAATCGAATATGAGCAACATCAAGCATGAACAGATATAACTGAGAATGAGAAGTAATCAACCATAACACAGAAGATATATCACTGGGGAAAGCACCAGCCTAAAACCCAAACTCTATATTATCATACAAGTGGAAATCTTGTTCAAGTTACAAAAAGAATTAGCTCTCAAGCTATCCTAATCTCTTTGCACTCAAATAATACTGCTCACAGACTCAATAGACATAGAATATATCTTCCTCAAGCCCTCTAAGACTCCTATTTCCTTGCGCAGATTTGATTGGGGTTCAATGATATCACATGTGTGAATTGGCCTCATCACACTCACTGTAACCTCAAGTCCAACTGTGCAATCCATAAGAAATAATATTCCTTCTGCATGCAAGGAATATCCTAGCAACTGATAGTACACTATCCCTCCATCTGATCTCAACTGGGTCTCTGACTGAACTGACATGCATGAGTTATCCATGAGTGAATAGTCAGTTATCTAAATTACAGTAGTTACATGCATGCAAGCATTAACTAACTGAACTCTCATTAATGAAACAAACTCTTAAATTAATCTAACTAGACTTGACTAAGTTAAACTAAGTCAACTGATTACAACTCAATATTACAACTCATCCTTATCTCTTTAACTGAAGGTTAAATTCCTCAATTAATGGAGAAATTGTTGCATGTCCTCACATAGACTTCAACTTTGATTTTCCTTAACTAATTAACTCAAGATGAATTAAATAATTAATTTCCAAACTGCTGTTGATATCAAATTCGAATTTTACTTCCTATGTTTAGTCCAGGGACTGACTAAACTAAGAAGGGATCCCGAAATGTTATTTGTATAAAAGCTATTTTTAGCACTTTCACTTTTCACCCATTGTTGCTAAGACCTCCAATGGCTGAACTGTTATTTATAGCCAAACTATTTATAGCAGTGCTATTTTTAGCATTTCTTGTTGCAAATCTCAACACTCCCTCTCAACAAGAAAGGGATTATCAGCAACCCCGATCCTGTCTCTATGGAACTCAAACTTTCATTTTGACAATGCCTTAGTCAAAATATCTGCATCCTGCTCCTCAGTCGATGTTACACAGTAATTTTTCACTGTCTTCACTCCCAGTCCTTGTACTGTGTCATGTGTCCAAGTCAAACATACTCATACTGAACAAATTCTCTCTTATTCTGCCAATTGACCCACTTTTCCTAAGTTATCTACCTCATTGTGAGTACAGCGGTAGTAAATAGTCCAGCCGCACTTCCAGCGTGGAAGTACATCTCTTTCCCATGACTGTCCAATTTCATGCCGCGTAGCGATGCTATTTGCTATCTCTAACGACGGTCTGACTGGCTACATTGCTTACTAGCGATGTCAGCGCTAGAGCTCTGTTATATACTTGCGATGATCCAGATTGGGCGAATTCGTTCCAACAGTCGGCCTTCTGGATGACTCCAGACCTGGTTGTTGGCATAGTTTGTGTCGCCCTTCCTTCTCTGGTATGGCAGTTCCATCAATTGTGCTACCTTCCTTGGGGATAAGCTCTCTCTTCCACCTTTCATGGAGACTCCTCCTATTTAAACACTCACCTTTGCTATGATCAGCTAGTTGGTAAATTCTTGGATTGAGCAGTGCTGTTAGTGCTTTTGAGTTTGATAGATAGTTGGTGTGGGTGTGACAAGTGTGAGAGTGTTGATAGCTTGTGGAAGGTTGTGAAGTTCCCTTGACTTTATGTAAAACTTATGAGTGAGAGAGAGACTTTGTATGTTGGGAGATCCATCTTCAAAGAGTGAATGCTTGAAGAACATGCTGGCTGGATTCCTCTGAGAAGGCTTGTGACGTCAAGACTTTGGTTGTAAGCTTGCTCTTATTTCATTATTAATACAATCAATGATGTTTTCCTATGTCTTGTATGTAATTTACTGGATAGCTCATGACTTCTTGACTTTGTGAGTAAATATATCATTGTTGTTTTCCAGTTACGTGCTTTGTTGTATTTCCTTTGCATTGTTTTAGGTTGATCACTCATTGAGGAGAAGGAAGCGGAAGCTAGAGCAGCGCAACAGAACTCCATCGACCACCGGTTGAGGTAGGCCTCCAACTATGACTGTTTAAGGGAATCTATTGTTGATCTGTCCTTGTTTGTGACTAGACCCACTCTAGGGCTAGAGGGGTTGCCTCTGTTCACAGAGGGAACACTTTCCTGCATCACAAATTGGCGACTCCAAATAGAGTCTGTGTTCTCCATACATCCGAGACACATGTCTCTCAAAAAATCAGCAGGAAATAAAACCTAGGTGTCTACTGTGGTGGGTTATGCTCCCTATAGCACACCACCGCTCGTGCAACCCGTCTCAACAGTCGGTGCACCCTAGGTATCACCCCTACTGTATGAATCTGGAACTCTATGGGGACCTCCTCGATCCCCATGTAATCAGGGATCCCCACCATCAGACCCTCGAGATTTTGGGCCACTGTCTCTATCGAATCACCAGCTGGAGGAGCCAAGGCTAGCTCCTTGATACCCTATGGGTCCCTCCGTGCCTCCGAAGCCAATCCTTCAGGCTTCACTGGTCCCACATCTACAAATACCATCAAGTACATCATTAGGACATGTGCATGAACAAAAATCCAAAAAACATCATAAAAGATAAAATACAAAAAATAGCGTGATCAAGTGCTTTACCGCCATCATCCCACTACTCGCCGGGGGGCAGCTGCATGTTGGGATCTCCACGAAAGTCCATCCCAGCATATGGCCAGTCCTCAATAAATATCGTCTAGTGATCCATCCACTCACAGAACAGTGTCCCCCATGACACTGGGCGTCCACCACCTCCTCGTGGCATAACGTGTTCCCACCATGTGATCCTGGTCTCCCGCGGTCTGGGCGCGTCCAAGTCCATATCTTGCGACTGCAGTGCTGGCACCTGCTCCAGCATGAGTGCGATCAAGATGGACCCGTAGCCAAACTATTTTGTCTCTCCTCGACGACATTTGGTAAGTTGTCTCTTCATGTTAGCCGTCATTGTTTCCGCCCAGTTGAACATGGTCGGATTGAGGCATTCGAGAGCCAACCGTAGTTGGGTCTTCGATGCCTCGTGTTGGGCTTGGGAGCCCGCTACCCTTGTTACCATAAACAAAACTACATAAAGAATCAATTCTTCCACCGTCGGAATTTCCACCTTCCTACTCTTTGATTTGCGTGCCGGGGTGCACACTCGTGCCATCAGCATCTCTAGCAATTCGCCCCCAGGGCGTTGGCCCTCTAGAATCGGCCTCTCACTGTGACAGGACAATCCAGTCAGGAAATATATGTCTTTAGCATCAAACTCAATGTCTCGGCCTCGGATTATGAATTTTCCATCTGTTGGGTTCCATGCACGGATTATCAGCTCTAGCAAATCGGGTTGGGCCCAAAGGTGCAAAGTAAGGAAGAATTTTAGCAACCCGCATGCACGTAAAGCATTTTAGCACGCAGCATCAGCAAAAGCTTCCTCATTGTTAACATCGTGAGTTCGTTCCTGCCAAACAAATGCCATGATGCCCTGCATGATGAGAAAAGATGAGTTAGAACTTCGTTTATAAATTTCAATTCATAATTTGCACAAAAAATTAATTTTGCATCGTCATCACGGCTGTTTTTAAAATAGTCGCGATGGCGCGAGGTTGATAGTTCATTTTTCTTGCGGTCATCGTGAGAATACATCATATTCTTGTGACGATCGGAAAGCGTTATATGTAAATTACGCTCAGTCATCGCGGACCCGAGCGGCATATCCGCGATGACCAAGCGGCGAACTCCGACTCAAAAAATCCATCTAAACTTACATACCTAACGCTAAAATGCATGAAAATACCACTGAAATGAAGCACAGGAAGAAGTCTACTCACTTGGCGGAAGTTTCACGACGAACCGTCGACGGATGAGGCCGGAATCAGCTTGAGAACTTCGCTCTGGTTGGTGCTCCAAATGCTCCAATGGTAAAATGAACAGTGCAAATGGTAAAAACAAATGAATTACCCCCCCTTTTATAGTAATTTTTTGAAATATTAAAAATTTCACTTTAGAATGTGGGTATTTACCATTTTTATTGCATGGTTAATTGGAATTTTTGGTTTCTAACTATGTTTCCGCATATATTAATCATTTATGTCGAATGGGTTTTACGTTTGATGTGTTTTGTGTAGAACCACAGGTAGTGGAGCTATGTCATACTTCATGTGCACTTGGTCCGTAAAGTCATCTTTAACGCTCTTTTCCGACTTAAAAGATGAAAAGATAGCCGAGTTGTCCCTTTCGACTCGTTAAACGAAATGAGAGGCGGTCTGCTTTAAGCTCTTTTCCGACTGTGTAAACATGAAAAGATTGCCGAGCCTTTGTCATTTCAGGCTCGTTATTGGTTATGAAACGACGTGGTTTCGATCGCTTTTCTACTTTTTCAGGTCGAGGTCACTAATCACGAAAAGTACTCCTTGATCGTAATGGTCAAGCGGTTCTTTCGAGTATCGTTTTATACTTTTTCGGGCTCGAGAGACACAAATTTACGAAAAAGGACCCCCTTGGAGTTTTCTTTTTCATGTCTTTTTCAAACTCTCTAAACATGAAAAAGACTCTGAGTTTTACCTATGTCAGACTCTTTAAGCCCTGACAACATTGGACTCGTCACCGTGACGAGACTCGAGCTTCTCCTCCCTAGGGCTCGTTAAACTATTACTAGGTTGGATTCGACCGAAGGTCGAACTTATATTACAAGCAAATGCTATCCCCTTCAAGCTTGTTTTCAAAAATAATTGGGGTACTCGCCAACAATGGTGGGAGAAAATTTTGGAAATCATCATTGATTGTCTATGGTAGCTAGTCACTCTTGAACATTGACACTCTTGCTTCTTGTCGGGTTGGGATATCCATACATCGTCATTTGGCCTTCCATGGGTTTGGGTTGTCATTTAGCCTCATTCCATCTTATCCATGTTGTTTCCATCCAGCCTCTGATCCCTTGGTACCTGAATGTTGCCACCCTCCAGAGTCATGTCGTCGACATGTTCAAGAGTATAATCCTTCTGCAGTTTACATCCTTTCCTTTTTCCTCTGATACTCTATTTCACCATCTACCACTTGTCCCTTGTCTCGTGTTGTTGATGGGGGAAACATTATGGCCCTCCTGCGACGGATCATATCCTGTCGACATCAGCTCATTATCCAGGAGATTGATCTAGAGATCCCTTTTGGTACCTTGGATCTTTCATGCCTCAATGGCAAGCTCTTCACACCTGACGGTCGACTTACATCATTGGTCGTCGATTGGGTGATTCCACAAGTGTTCGACTTCAGCTCATTCTTCACACTTCGTGGATTGTACTAGACAATACCTTGAGAACCATTGGCATTATTGGTGGTTTCTCTCACGCTTGTTAACGGTTCACATCATCGACTGGTAATCAAGCGATTTTCTATCATGCTCGACTTCAGCACCTCTATTCACATGCTAGAATTTGTACTATGCTTGGTTGGGTTCAAGACCCCGAACTCAGATTACACATGTTCAGGCTGCGTGGATTGATTCGTGATTGCATGACTCATTGATGGATGGCTACGACCATACCTGAGTCTTTATGGATGGTGTTGAGCCCCAAACTTGCATCTTCCCTATACACCTTTCTAGCCCTTTTTCCATTTACCTGGACCTCCTAAGCTGTCAAATCATTGCATATTAGTTTAAAAAGAGCATATAAAGTGGTTTCCTAACTATGTTTTGTGTCTGTTGTTTGAATTAGATTTTTTCTCATTCAGCTGCGTAATCTTGTCACTTTCCGCAGCCAGTTCAACTTTCTGCAACATTTTTGTTAAAGTCTATGTTACAGGTGTCTTCAGGCAAATCCAACCACATGGGAAAGTTTCAAATGACGTGGACATGGACCGAGTCCTATTGGCTCAGTCGAATTCACCAAATAAGGCCGTGGTCAAAGGTAGTCAAGCGGTGGTCAACGTAAGAGTCCTACGGTGACAGAACTCTGTTTTTCACCACGTGAAGACTTGCGTGGATGTTCCTATATTTTTGGGGACATATCAACACCTGTGGACTGATCCATGAACCGAATCCAACAGCCACCCTCCATATATTTAATCTTCACGGCTACCATAATGCTAGATTCCTGGACATGGTTGTTCACGTGTCTTTTATCAGTGCAGATTTTAGGAAAGTAGTTATGTCATCCTCTGTTATAAATAAAGCATTCTCATACGCATAGTAGCTAGATTTTGTAATGTAGTTTTGACTGTTAACAAGCCCACTCTGCCGTGACTTTATTTATGTGTTATGATTGCATTTTAATACATGAGAAGACTCTGTTTATAAGCTCAATTCGTGGTTAATTGCTGATTGCCCGAGGTTGTGCAGAGGGCCCCTGTACACACCAAGGTTTTGTTAATTGTTGTATAGTTTCATGCTTTATTTCTTTACGTTCCTTATTCCATAATCATTCACTTGTATATATTGCACTTCTTATGGTATTAACATTGATTGTTGTCCATAGTTTTTATGCCTTAAAATGTTGTTAAATGACCAGTGTCTTTGTTTCAGATTACAGTAGGCAGCCCGGGCATTTGCACCTAGTTTTATAATGACTAATGACATGGAATTATTCTTGTCCTTCTGCTGATTTATTTTTCTTAGTTCTTAGTTCCAGCACTGTTTTATTTATTTCAGTTTTTCTCATTTACTCTTCTGCAAGATAGATATTAAATTACTCATGTCATTTTCAGTTACCTCCGAAAGCCAGAGCGAGACGAATGGTGAGGGATTGAAGTATGAGTGCGTAGTTTGATATTAGTTTATTTTTCTGCAAGTTAGTTATTGAATTGCTCATGTCATTTTCAGTTACCTCCGAAAGCCAGAGCGAGACGAATGGTGAGGGATTGAAGTATGAGTGTGTAGTTTAATATTAGTTTTATTTTCTGCAAATTAGATATCATATTGCTCAAGTTGTTTATGATTACCTCTGAAAGCCAGAGTGAGACGAATGGTGAAGGGTCAGAATATGAGTTGATGTGATTTGATTTTAGTTTACTTTTCTTATAATTTTTGGATTTCTTTGAGTTCAGTTTCATTTATATTTATACAGTAGCAAGGATACTGGGTTTCATGATCAATAGTTCAGGAATTAATTTCATCATTGCATGTTTTAAAACCTTTTTGCAATTTTGAAGTTTTGGAAATAATTTTAAAGGACATCATTGCCTTGAACATTTTTATCCATACTTGACTTTTAGGATTGCTATCTCACAATAGGGAATCAACGAAGATAAACCCAAAAAAAAACTAAAAAACCAAAAATGACAAAAAGTAAGAAATCGGTTATCTTGCATATATAGTGCGCTTCACTTCAGCAGTTTATGACTCCCGGATTGACAATTAATATAGCAATTTAGGACACTCTAAATCGACCAAACAGATGGTTGCGACCATACCTTTATCATTATCATGGTCTTATTAGCTGGATGGTTGTGCCCATACCACAGACCTAGTTCGTATGTATTTTGGATAGCTGCGTCCATGCCTAGAATACATGTATTTCACTATCAGAGATATCAATTGTACTTGAACCTGTAGGTTCTTCCAGATGGTGTTCCAGCTCAGTCAATTTCATAAATCATTTCACCCCTCCCACTCTCTCGAGCTTCATACTTTAGGGGGCATCTGTTACATAGTAATTTGTCACTGCCTTCACTCCTAGTCCTTCTATTGTGTCATGTGTCCAAGTCAAACATGCTCATACTAAAAAAATTCTCTCTTATGCTGCCAATTGACCCACTTTTCCTAAGTTATGTGACTTGTCACGAGTACAGACTTAATATGAGCACTGAACAGCAGTAGTAAATAGTCCAGCTGTGCTTCCAGCATAGAAGTACATATGTTTCCCGCGACGGTCTAATTTCATGCCCCGTCGCAAGGCTATTTGCTATCTCTAGCGATGATCTGACTAGCTACATTGCTTACTAGCGATGTCAGTTCTAGAGCTCTATTATATACTCGCGATGATCCAGATTGGGCGAATTTGTTCCAACAGTCAGCCTTCTTGATGACTCCAGACCTAGTTATTGGCATAGTTTATGTCACCCTTCCTTCTCTGGTATGGCAGTTCCATCAATTGTGCTACCTTCCTTGGGGATAATCTCTCTCTTCCACCTTTCATGGAGACTCCTTCTCCTATTTAAACACTCACCTTTGCTATGATCAACTAGTTGGTAAATTCTTGGAATGAGCAGTGTTGTTAGTGCTTTTGAGGTTGATAGATAGCTGGTGTTGGTGTGACAAGTGTGAGAGTGTTGATAGCTTGTGGAAGGTTGTGAAGTGCCCTTGACTTTATGTAAAACTTATGAGTGAGAGACTTTGTATGTTGGGAGGTCCATCTTCAAAGTGTGAATGCTTGAAGAACATGCTGGCTGGATTCCTCTGAGAAGGCTTGCGACGTCAAGACTTTGGTTGTAAGCTTGCTCTTATTTCATTATTAATACAACTAATGATGTTTTCCTATGTCTTGTATGCAATTTACTGGATAGCTCATGACTTCTTGACTTTGTGAGTAAACAGATCATTGTTGTTTTCCAGTTATGTTCTTTGTTTTATTTCCTTTACATTATTTCAGGTTGATCACTCATTGAGGAGAAGGAAGTGGAAGCTGGAGCAGCGCAACACAACTCCATCGACCATCGGTTGAGGTAGGCCTCCAACCATAACTGTTTAAGGAAATCTATTGTTGATTTGTCCTTGTTTGTGACTAGACCCACTCTAGGGCTAGAGAGGTTGCCTCTGTCTGTAGAGGGAACACTTTCCCGTATCACAATCGAAACATACTACAACATCATGATCCTCTTGACCACACAGTCCCGTAGATGATGGTAACGGATATCTATATGGTTGGACCTGTCATGAAACACTAGACTCTCAGAGTTTTATGCAACTCTGATTATCTCAGTATATCACCGTAGGATCCATCATCCGACCAAACAATGCCACTAGAATATTCTGCATCCAAATGGCCTCACATGCTGCCTGACTCGCAGCCATGTATTTAGCCTCTACTGAGCTAAGTGCAACTGATCTCTATTTCCTACTATAGCAAGAAACTGCAACTGAACCAAGGTTGAAGATTCCTCCAGAAGTGCGCTTCCTGTATGATGGACTACCTACCCAATCTGCATCTGTGAAGCCTTGCAGCTTCACTCCATCTATTCATTTGTACCATAATCTGTACTGTGTAGTGCCTCTGAGATATCTTAGCACATGCTTTGTTGCCTTCCAAAATAGCTTGGTATGCTGAACCATAGCTTGAATCAGCTGGTTCACCGCAAAGCATAAGTCATGTCGTATGTTCACCAAATACATGAGTGAACCCTCCAGTTGCCGATAAACAATAGCAACTACTACCTCACCTGAAGTAGCATCCTCCTTCCTCTAGTTCCCAGCTAGAAGAGTCTACATGGGCTTTCACTTCTCCATGTGAAAGTGCCTGAGTATCTCATTGGCATACTTGCCTTGAGACACAAATACTTCCTCATCTTTCTGCCACACTTCCATGCCTAGAAAGTAGTGCATGAGTCCCATGTCCTTCATCTTGAACTCTCTTGCAAGGTCCTCCTTGCAAGACCGTATCAGCTGCTCATCACCTGTCAAAATCAGATCATCGACATAAAGTACAATAATCAATGGCTTACTATCTACCATAATGTGGTATAGGTTTGCATTTGCTTCACTCTTGGTAAAGCCCAACCAGATGAAATAGTTGTCGATCCTGGTATACAAAGCACAAGGTGCTTGCTTCAGCCCATACAGTTCTTGCTTGAGTTGACAGACATGTGACTCATGATCAAAGGTCTCAAATCCTTCGGGCTACTCAATGTATACCTCTTCCTCAATCTTCCCATTGAGGAAAGTCGTCTTCACATCCATCTGATGGATCTTCCAACCCATCTGAGCTAATATAGCTAGCATCAATCTGATAGATGAGTACCTTGCTACGGGAGAAAAGGTCTCATCACAGTCGATCCCCTCAACCTGTGAGAAACCTTGGGCAATAAACCTTGCCTTATGTTTCTCAACATTGCCATCAGCTCCCTTCTTTACATTGTAAATCCATCGGGAACTAACAACTGATTTGTTCATAGGTCTAGAGACAACATCCCACACATTGTTTAGCATGATAGAATCGTATTCTTCTACCATTGCATCAACCCAGACTGGTTGCTGCACTACCTCCTGAAAAGAAGAAGGTTCGAACGCTACACACTCCCCAACTAGGGCCATGTAGCTAGTGTATCTCTCAGGAGATCTCCTCTATCTGCGCTGAGAGGATGGCTGCCCCACATTCTCTCTCTCATCCTGCATCAATCTGTCAGCTTCCCATAATCATTTCCGCCCGTCTCTGGAAGACTCTCTAGCAGTGGTTGTCTCCACTACTAGATACTCAGTATGTGGCTGATCCACATCATCAGGAGGCTCCTCCTTCTTTGGAACTAAAAGTTCCTCATAGCCATGCAACTTGAGATCCCTCTCAAGTGACACTCACATGGCTCTCTGCTCATCAAACTTCAGATCCCTGGGCACTACGGTCCTCTAACTGGTAGGCAGAAACACACGATAGTTGTGGGTGTATCTATGTACCCCACAAGTATCCCCCACTCAGCTATTGGGTCTAGCTTCTTTCGAGCATCTTTGGTCACATGACAGAAAACTGGTGATCCAAATATACGGAAGTGACTCACATTTGGTCACTTCCCCGAAAAAGCCTCCATAAGTGTCATCATCCCCAAAACACGATGAGGACTTCTGTTCTGAAGATACACTGTTGTATTGCATGCCTCGACCCATAGATGAAGTGGTAGGCTTTGGTCTTGCAACATCACTCGAGCTACTCTCACAATAGATCTGTTCTTCCTTTCAGCCACCCCATTTTGTTGTGGGTTATGAGGTGCCGTCAGTTCTCGTTTAATTCCTTCTATAGCACAGAAGTATTTAAACTACTAGGAAACATACTCTCCACCATTGTTGCTAGCAAGGCTTTTACTTTATTCCCAGATTCTTTCTCTGTTGAAGCTTTAAACTCACAAAACCTCAAGAAGGTTTGACCCTTCTCTTGCATAAAGTAGATCCAGCATCTACGAGAAAAATCATCAATGAAAATAGCATAGTACCTTTGTTTAGCGGTGAAGGCTGTAGAGAATGGTTCACATACATCTGAGTGAACTCTCTCTAAGATTTCTCTAGCTCTACTATCTCGATCCTTAAAGGAAGATTTCACATACTTACCCAAGGTGCATCCATTGCATGTGTCTATTTGCTCCAGTTTTCCCTTGGGTAAGCCAGTAGAAATTTGTTGCATGATCTTCAAGGCCCCGTGATGCAAGTGGCCCAGTCTCCTATGCCATAGCTCTCCAACATCTTGGCTTTGCACCACCTCTTCTTTGGAACTCAGTGCAGAACAGTCATCTACTCCAGCTTGTAGAGATTCTTTACTCGAATCCCTATTTGCTTGGTCTATCCAGTGTCGATATGCCTCAGGAACACTTTTCCTTTACTAAAGACTACATCATAGCCTTTATCTTCTAGCATCGCAAAAGACACAAGATTGTTTTTCAAACCTGGTACATATTTGATAGCAAATAGGGTGAGAGGAGCAACATGCTCCCTCTGAAATACAACTGTACCTTCACCTGAGACACAGTACTTTCCATCATCGCCCATCTCGATCCACATCTGGAGATCCTTCTCCTCCAATGTACTAAAAATATTCTTGTCACACGACATGTGGAAAGAAACTCCACTGTCCAAGTACCAAACACATCCCACCATGGATGAAACCATGCATGCGATATGCGAGAAATCCAGCTCAAATTGTGAGGCTAGTGCATCACCATCAGATCCCTTAAAGGAACCCTTCTTGGATTTCTTTTGTGGACAATGAATAGCATAATGACCCACTTCATGACAGTGAACGCATCACACCTTCGACTTGTCAACCTTCTTCCCACCATGAGAAGATTTGGATTGGGATGCCTTCCCTTTCCCTTTCTTAGCTTTACTCGCTAAAGCTAGATTTTCTTCATCATCTTGTTTTGATGAAGATCCATCCTTGGTGCTCCGTCTTATCTCCTCCTGCATCAGATCCAACCAAATTTGTTCCCAATATGGGAGTTTCTCTCTTCCATTAACCGAGTCCTGGTAGCTATGCCAACTCTTAGGAAGACTGAGGAGTGCTAGAATCACCATGTCGTCATCAGTAATCATGACCCCTACACTTGAAAACTCATCCCTGCAAGTGGTGAGCTTGTTCAGGAACGTAGAGATTGTGTCGCCCTTTTCACACTTGATCTTTCAAAGTTTTTCCTTCAGCGCTAGCTTCCTCTGATTGCTTCTATTATGATAAAGATCTTTCAATGTTTTCCACATCGAAAACGAAGTCTCCTTCCCATGGAGGCTCGAGACAATGTGATCTCGAACTCCCTCTAGGAGGATTCTCCTTGCTCTAGCCACACGCTTTTTCCATTCTGCCGGTTTAGTAGCATCAGTCGGCTTTTGGACTTCTTGATCAATGAAGTCCTCAAGACTGTTATCTTCTAATACTGCCTCCATGCGATCCTTCCAGGCTATATAATTTGAACTTCCATCAAGGGCATATTCGAGTCTTAAACCACTGAACGCCATTGGTGAAATAGATGTGATAAGAACTCAATTCAATATTCAGAAACCAAACTTCGTACTTCTCCTTCTTGTATATTGTTCTTCCTTGGTCACCTTTGCTCCGATACCATGTAGAAATTCCCACTATAGATCACCTGGTAATGCAATGTACTAAAGCAAAACACTTGATCTGCTTCTACAACAATTGGGCGAAAGCTTAATTTAACATGAGCAACATCAATCATGAATAGATATAACTGAGAATGAGAAGTAATCAACCATAACACAAAAGATATATCACTGGGGAAAGCACCAGCCTAAAACCCCAAATTTGTATTATCATACAAGTGGAAATCTTGTTCAAGATATAAAAATAATTAGCTCTCAAGCTATCCTGATCTCTCTGCACTCAAACAATACTGCTCACAGACTCAATAGACATAGAATATATCTTTCTCAAGCCCTCCAGGCCTCCTATTTCCTTGCGCAGTTTTGATTGGGGTCCAATGATATCACATGTGTGAATTGGCCTCATCACGCTCACTATAACCTTAGGTCCAACTGTGCAATCCATAGGGAATAATATACCTTATGCATGCAAGGAATATTCACCAAGGAATATCCTAGCCACTGATAGTACACTATCCCTCCATCTGATCTCAACTGGGTCTCTGACTGAACTGACATGCATGAGTTATCCATGAGTGAATACTCAATTATCTGAATTACAATAGTTACATGCATGAAACCATTAACTAACTGAACTCTAATTAATTTAACAAACTATTAAATTAATCTAATTGGACTTGACTAAGTTAAACTAAGTCAACTGATTACAACTCAATATTACAACTCATCCTTATCTCTTTAACTGAAGACTAAATTCCTCAATTAACGGAGAAACTGTTGCATGTCCTCACATAGACTTCAAGTTTGATTTTCCTTAACTAATTAACTCAAGATGAATTAATTAATTAATTTCCAAACTACTGTTGATATCAAATTCGAATTTTACTTCCTATGTTTAGTCTATGGACTGACTAAACTAAGAAGGGATCCCGAAATTCTATTTTTAGAAAAGTTATTTTTAGCACTTTCACTTTTCACCCATTGTTGCTAAGACCTCCAATGGCTAAACTGTTATTTATAGCAGTGCTATTTTTAGCATTTTCTATTTTTAGCATTTCTTGTTGCATATCTCAACACACTGCAACAGAAGTACTGCAACATTTTGAATAGTAGTACATGCAGAGATTGGGAGGATTTAAGAGGATCTCCAAGAGTTGCAGCTCCATGAAACCAAGATCCAAGAGGATGTCAGGAAGGCGAGTGGTGCACAAGGTAGTTTGGCACGGGGTAAAAGTGTAGTCATGAAGATGGCCTAGCCACAGGATGTGTGTGTCTTGCCCTTGCCTGAAGGTTCAATCCACACCGAAACTGAGGAACAACGCACCCTCCTTGACAAGGTCACAAAAATGGGCTTGAACCTTGCTGCAATATCACTTGAGTCATTGCTTGCATTACTACAGGGAGTTGTGGAAGAGTTTTGAATCAGGGAACAACGAGCACTCAGTGCTGTCAGTGAAATCAAAGTTAATAATTAGGAACTGTTCACTGAAAAGATGCAAGTTCTGAAGGAGGAAGGAGATGCTACAGGCACACAGTTCACGATTAGAATCAACAGTAGCGGAGGCATGCAAGTCAGTGCCTGAACTTCATATCCCCAAGGATGCATAACCAGAAGCAAAGAACAAAAAATTAGTTGTTGGTGTGCGCGATGATAAAGGAGAGGTTGGTCGAGTTCAATTTGAACTCAACATGAAGATCATCGAGCTGCAATTAAAGTTGCATCCCATGACTCCACTTGAGGTCGGAGAGCAGCATGGAGCCTCATTCAAAGAAGGATTGGATACTTTGGATGTCACAATTGCTGACTTCACAACATTATTTGAGCAATAAATGGAGCTGGTGACCAATCTACAGGAGGATCCAAACTTGCAGACACTGAATATAGAGGTTAGGGAACTACGATGAAGTTAGGGCAACGATGCACTCCATAACACTAGCGGAGAGCCTTGCAAAATTATAGGAGGGGAAGCAACTCCTAGCGCAGGTAGAGAAAGCACAGAAGAAGGAGGCCTTGCTTAAGGCTAGACTATAGCCTTGGTTAGAGGAGGCTTATCAAGTCACGACCACTATTTAGGATAAGCTTAAGGGCTTATAGCAAAAACAATAGGCAATGAAGCTAGCCACAGAGGGACCATCGACAAAAAAGTTAGTTGAGGAAGTCAAGCAGGAAGCAACTTAGAGCACTACCGAAGTCACAACAATCCAGGTGGAGCGGGGGATCTTCCCAGCAAGATCAAAGCACCAGCTGAGTGACTCGAGGGTGAGTCATGATCTTTGTGTTGGGGACCTATTGGGATGGGATCCCCTAGGTTAGTTTTGGGGTTAAAATAACCCAAGATTTGATCAGTTTTTGTAGCTAATGTAAAGTATCCACGATTTGTGGATGCAGAGTGCATAGATGATTAGGATTCAAAGGTGTTTAGCCCCTTGTTTTATGTAAAGTATGACTTAGCTTTAAGATCCACCCATGGTTCGCGGACCATGGAATTTTATGTAAAAGGATATAAATAGGTGTGTCTTAGAGAGTCTAAGGCATGTTATGAGATAGATTGAAGCAATGGGTTAATAGAAGAGAAGTAATAGTGCAGAGAAGTGGTTCAGATATGAGAATAAAGGCTTTGTAGTTGAGTGCGCAGAGGCCTAGGTAGAGTCCGTAGTTGAGTGCGCAGACCCCTGTAGATGAGTGCATATGGTGGTTTTGAGTCTGTAAATCTGAACTGAAGATCAATAAAGAAAGTTACCGAATAATTATTGTGTATTTATGCTAATATTATATGTTTTCGATGAATGATGTGTTTTATGAAATATTGGTTGAATGTTGCACGATTCTACTGAATAAGTGTTAATGATGTATGCAACGCATGTTTATGTCTTTTCGTGAAGACTCTGATACATTCTTTGTTGTTTACGAATAAATTAAGTAAATTTGTGTGAACCCTAATTTATGGCTTCTTTATGATGCACGTAAGTGGATAGATTGACTATTAAGGGTCCGTAAAGAAAGATCATAGACCTTCACGAAGGTCTAAAGGCTATTTTATCAGAGTTGCAGTACCAAACCCTAAGGCTTTATTTATCTGTGCAAAGGCAAATCTTAGGCACTAAAAGACATCACACTAGTCTCTGGATGCAAAAACTTGGTTCTAGCATCTCCCCATACTGCTTCAGGTGATACTGGGACATGAACAACCACCCTTATTTATAAGTACAACCTTTGTTTTTGTAGCATTTACAAGTTAAAATCAATATACAAGAGACAATTGATATTCTTTTGCAAATGTTGTATAAACAAACTATGGTATAGTAACAATAAACTAGATGAAAATTTATCTAGTCTCTACAATGATGTGATGTGCTCCTTTGTAAATTCTCAAAAAGATAATTTTGTTCTTTTATTTCCAAAAAAGTTTTGAATGGGATCCAAGTTTCTAAGTGAAATAATTATGTCATATTCATAAGCATGTGTGCTTTATTAAGTATTGTATTTTATGTTGTGATTTTCCTAGTTCACGTATAAACTAATGAAAAAGATATAGCATGTATTGAATGTGCAACCACATTTTAACAATATATAAAAATGAAAACATTAGCAAATTATAATGAAAAATGGAATTCACATAGAGAATACCCTATTTGAAGTTACACTCAACCTTCAATTATTACTCTCCCTTCTTCAATCCTCTAGCATGGATTATTCCTTCTTCAATGTGAAATATTGCTTTAATGTTGATTTGTAGAAGATGTGACTATGGCCTATCCATCTCATAAACTTGGCACTTTTGTGGAATTAATTAAAAAATTGTGTTCTTTGTCAAGTTAAGTTCAAGGCTTCTTTTCCGACAAGGATGAATGAGTGGCTCTATTTGGTCAAGAATAGTTGGCTTAGTTCACTACTTGTATTGCCAAGATTGAGGATTATTCAAGAAATTCCAGAAAACTATCTTTAATGGCCAATAACTAAACAACTCTATTGTGTTAAAGTTAATAAATGCAGTCTAATTTTTTTTTGTACGTTCGTAGCTCTTTGTAGGAGGTCTTAAAAGGGGTTCTCTTGAGATTTAGGTTTTGGGATTTATCCTTCTTCCTTTGTTTGATTCAATACTTCAAATTTATTTCCTTGAGTTCCATATCCTTTTATTTTGTTAGAAGAGGAACCATATACAGATGTTTCCACTTTCTTTGTAAAATATGGAGATTTGGGCCCTGATCCATTACCTTTAAGGAGATTTGTACCTCCATTATGTTGATTAGCAACCTTCACTTTACATATTTTCATTCTTCCTCTTCTTCATTATTTTTCTGATTTTGGGAATCTTCTTGCAAAATTCCCATACTCATGGTATATCTTACTAGTCCGAAATTGGATCCTTAAACTCTCTTAAAGTTACCTGAACTTTGTAAAAAATCATATAGAAGTTTACAGTCTTATGGATGTCGAATCCTATTAGAAATAACCTCTGAACAATGACAATTTGCAGCCAACACAGAGCAACGAGGACCTTCAGTCAAAGTGCATTGACCAGTGGCCCATGGGGACTGTGCATGACGCAAAAATGGTAGTTAGGAGGCTTAGACCAGAAAATGGAGGCTATTTCCGATGCTTGATTAGTGCAAAGTGAGAAACCCCTTGAGAAGGAAAAGCCCTGAGCACACGGTCACAAGGAAAACCCAAAAACCGTGGGAAAAGTGCTAAAGTGACAGGCGGGTCCCGCGCTCCAAAACCGGTGGAATATCGGAAGCGTTTTGGGTGGTAAGCGGAATTTCCAGAGGACATAGCAATGCCATACAGTGATTGATGCGTGTTCGGTGGATGAGAGAGAAAACCACTCTCATCGCGGGCTAATGTCCGAGCAAGTCAACCATGCGATAAGAGCGATAATCGTAGGATCTGGAGGCCCCAGATCTAACGACGGAGATTGCGCCCGATGGGAAACCAGATTCGATGGAGAAAATAAGCTTCGACATATAAAGGTTGAAGTCCGATTGGACTGCTGAGTTGGCAGATGAATCATTTCATAGAGTAACTGAAGTAACAAACTGTCGTGGAAGAGTTAGCTTAGCTCGTGAGGAGACAAGTGACCACCTATTTGTGAAGTGTTATAGTGATGATGATGCAGATCAGGGAATTCCAACATAGAGGCAGGCGATCCGAAGAGCCGGGAGAGGAAACGAACAGTCGTGGAATGGAATGGTTCTAAGAGCCACAAATAGATAGAGAGTAAAAGAAGAGAAGACGTTGAATTCACAGAGAGTCTGGGGGAGTCACTCAGAGGTAGAGTGGAAAAGCCAGAGAGCTCAATTGACAGTACCATATTGTTGTTGGAGTTTCTTGGAGGTTAAGCGATTCACAGAGGCATGTAAAGGCCGAGCGAAAGAGCTTAGGAAAGCCAGAACAGAGAGCAGCAAGCCACATCCAGAGCCAAGAGCCAAAGCGAGCACTAGAAGCGAGAGCTGAGAGCTAGAACCAGAGCCAGAGCCACAGAGCCAGAGCTAGAGTCATAGCCATAGCCAAGGCAAGAGCTAGAGCCAGAGCCAAGAGCCAAAGCTAGAAAGCCGAGGAGCTCCCAGAGCCAAGGGACAAGATGGTGTTTTGAGCCCAATTTTCATGTATAAAACATTGGAGTTAAGTGTAGCAATTGTAAAAGAACTATTGCCATAATCTCAGAGAGCCTAATCGAGTTTATTAGAGCTCAAGGAGACGTAGCCCATGATATCAGGGTGAACTCCATATTATCTTGTTGTCTTATGTGTTTGTTTTTATTGTTGATTTAACTACTGTTATATGCATTTATATATCAGTTTAAGTACATTACCATATCATCACAAACAACAGATTTTAAAATAAATAATCAGTTGAAAACAAGCACCTACACCCATATTTTCAAGCATTTCTGATTTCTGCATTGGTTGATCAAATAGACTTGGGAAAATTTAAAGCTTTGGAAGTGGGAGAGGTTCCTGTAAGTTAGATAAGAAGCCTAAGAGCCCCATTTTCAGATCAGGTGGTATCGGAGCTTCAGGTTGATTAACCCCACCTTCAAAGAGGGTTGTATCAGAATGCTTGATTGACAGGGCAAAGATTTCTTGTCTGAAAAGTGTTTGAACAGTCAAGGATTGATTGCCTCATCGATTGTATGCTTGGTTGCAGACTGACTATTGTTTGAGTTTGCAGAGGTGAAGGGAAAGCTATTGACAGCGCAGTCCAAGAAGGACAAGAAGGAAGAAGAGATGAAGGCATTTTTCTATCCCAAAAGACCTCAAAGAAACTCTTGAAGCACAAGAGGTTTGTTGCAAAAGGTTGCTGAATAAGCTCCTTATTAATCTTGTTTGAAGTTCTTTTATGCATTTTGAAAATGACAACTTCTACAAGTGAGTTCTCAAATTCTTCTTGCTCCCAAAGTTCCTTTAATGGAGACATGAAGCAAGATTTGTCCACCATGCTAGATATGGTGAGAGAAATGTATGAGGATGGAAGGAAGAGCAGCATACTTAGAGAGTAGTTGAATTCCGTGGAGGAAGAGAAGCAGATGCTTTCTGACAATTTTCAGGAAATGGAGAGGCAACTTCATATTGCAAATATGAACCTGAAAAGGATGCATGAGTTGGAGTCACAACTCTTTGTTGCAAAAGAATCCTTGGCCAAGTATTAGCCCGAAGAAGAGGTAAACCATTCTTGTTTGTCTTCAAATTCTTCTAAGAATGCTTATATTTGTTCTTTTGAAAAACATACCAGAGGCATAGGTTCCAAGTTGATGTGCAAGATGGGCTATGAAGGAAAAGGATTGGGCAAACATGCACAATGTATTGTTGAGCCAATAATGGTTGAGGAAAGGCCTAGGTATCTAGTTCTTGGCTATGGACAGTCTTATGGAGAGAGTTCCAAAGACGCCATGAAGGCCATTGAAACAGTTCCAAAAGGAGTTTCATTGCAGGTCCTCTACCTTAGAAGTGTGAGGATTGTATTCAGGAGGGATGCAATAACTCGAAACATCATTCACATGATGCAGGTGTTCAGAAGCACACACTTGAACCAGAGAGTTGTGGAAACCCTGACAGCCTTGAAGAAAGTGATGGTGTTCCAAAGGGAGCCACTTCTTCATTTGCCTCACCTCCTAATGAAGGCAATAAAGGTGAAAGAGGCAAGTATAAATCTTGTTCTAAACAGATTCCTTCTGATGTTGTAAAGCATGGAAAAATAATTGCATGTTCCTTTTGTGGTTTGGATAACCATTATGTTTCTAGATGTTGTAAGAGGATGGCCACATACAGGAAACTTTTGAAGGAAAAGAAGCAAGCAGCCAAAGGTCCACAGGACAAGGCAAATCATGCAGTCAAAAGGATGCATGTGTGTTGCACTTACTGCCATTAACAAGGGCATCTTGCTGAAAGGTGTTGGACTTTGAATCCAGTGATGCTTCCACCAAAGTTGAAGGAGAAGGTGGAAAAAGAAAATGGCAGGGATGGAAATAAAGATTCCATGATTGATGTGGTTCGGGATGATTCACATATTGATGCTGATGTGCAAACAAAGGAGGGACCTTTGAAATGGATTGGTAAGAAATGGTTATAATTCTTATCCAATTAAGGTTGCATGTCTAGTGATGTATCTATTGCATTTCTTTGTGGAATAAATGCAAGTTACAGGATCTTACCAAATGGTAAATAGAAAGAAGTTGAGTAGGAAACTCACTTTATTGCTGCAACAATATGTTCATTTCAGTTTCGAAAGTACAATGTACTTAAGTGAAAGTTGATAGATGGAATGCATGCCTGAGCATGAGATGCATGTGATGTTGGCGTGGGAGAAGTTAACTTGGTTCCTAAAATGGATATAAGGATGAAGTGTTTCATCTTTTGGAAAAGAGTCCCAAAGGTCTTTTCCTACATGCTTGACTTGAAGGGTCATTTGTTGTAAAGGCACATTTTATTGGCTTGTTATCTAGCTAATCATTTGTATGTAGATGTAATACATGGAAGGGTTCACAAGATGTGAAATCTCTTTCTTTGTTGAAGCAGGAGTTAGCCCATGCAGTTTTTGTCTGTATGCCTATTGTTGTTAACAATTGTTGTTGACAACTTTTCAAACAGGTACAAATGAAATTTTTGTGGAGAAGATGTACTTCACATTTGTTTAAGCCACCTTGGATCAAGGATCAAGGCAAAGAAGCTAAAACTACCTTCTGTAAAATTCACAGCAGAAGTTCTACATGAATTCAAGGAGGAAAACCGTTCTTCCCGAGATGACCAACCCATCCAAGAAGGGAAGTGGTAAGAGATTTGGCTCAGAGGCACTATGAAAACGCAAGTTTAGGGAGGTTGAAAGAAGAGGGTGTTGTTACTCTCATTTACTCCTCAAATCAGTATATCAGTCTTTCGGTGGACCAAAAGTTATTTTAGTGGGAAGGCGTGATCTGAAATTGGATCCTTAAACTCTCTTAAAGCTACCTGAACTCTGTAAAAGCTCATACCGAAGTTTAAAGTCTTATGGATGTCAAAGCCTATTAGAAATAACCTCTGAACAACAACAATTTGTAGTCAGCACAGAGTAACGAGGACCTTCAATTAAAGTGCATTGATCGGTGGCCCATGGGGATTGTGCATGGCACAAAAATGGTAGTTAGGAGGCTCAAACCAGAAAACGAAGGTTGTTTCTGATGTGCGATTAGCGCAAATCGCTAATCACGCATCGCTAGGCAAAACCCCTCAAGAAGGAAAATCCCCGAGCGCGCGGTCACAAGGAAAACCTGAAAACCATGGGAAAAGCACCAAAGTGACATGTGGGTCCCGCACTCCAAAACTGGTGAAATATCAAAAGTGTTTTGGGAGATAAGCGGAATTTTCAGAGGACCCAGTGATTCCATACCGTGATTAACGCGTGTCTGACAGACGAGAGAGGAAACCGCTCTTGTTATAGACATTTTTGTGCCTTACAACATAGAGCATGAAATGTCAATAATCTAAGGGATCCAAAGTCCCTAAACAAGTTGTTCTTACCCTTAGAGGAACAAGGTCAGCAAACCACGGCACTACAGTTCAGTTCTCCAATGAAAAACACTCAAAAACAGGTCAGTTTTGGATCATTGCAACTGCTCCACTAGGCATCTGCGCTGCATAGCAGGTACAACAAAGGCTACCTGCGTTGCATAGCAGGTAGAACAAAGGCTACCTGTGTTGGGCGTACTTTGACATGTGGAGGAATATTTTTCTCAATGTGCCAGTGCCCAGGAAGCTTCCAAAAAGACACTTGATCAAAAGATTCGCCTAATGATGAGTTAAGAGCTTCTAAAACTCCAAGTGGAAGGTAGAAACTCCGAGTGAAGAACTGAAGAACAACTGGGGTTGAAGAGGACAACAAG
Source organism: Pinus tabuliformis (assembly GCA_031772625.1). NCBI lineage: Eukaryota > Viridiplantae > Streptophyta > Pinopsida > Pinales > Pinaceae > Pinus > Pinus tabuliformis. The sequence goes on from CM062818.1 coordinate 1,878,797,040, forward strand.
TCACACATCAAGCTGACTTATCTTCACTCCAAAACTCTATATAAGGGTCTCATCCCATGGGATCTAAAAAGGCCGGAATTTAGCGCAAAGGATTGCTGTTGGTTTACAGTTGTGAGCATTGGGTGATTGCTTGAGGAAGGTGAAGAAGAGATTTCTCTCCGTCGGGAAGGTGATGCTGGATTGGACCTCTCGTGGTTGTATCACCGCCTGAACCTTACTTCCATATATTAATAAAGCATTTGAGGTTCTTCTATTCACATGTGTTTCAATGATGAATTGTCTTACTTGCTTCTTTGATTTATGCTAATCCTTAGATCGATTATGAATGCATGCTTCTTGTAGTTTCCTTTTCTTGTCTTATTTGCAGGATCTCGTGCAGCTGGGCCCGTGAAAAGACTTGGAGCTGGGAGCAAGCGGCAAACAAAGGAGATAGGATCGACCATTTGCGCAAGACATCGGTAAGTGGATCTATCCTTTTTATCTCTTGCATGTCATAAAGAAGAAACTTTAGATAGCTTTGCTTTCAGCTGTTGCTAAGGAACTGTCACCCTTAGAGTGGGTTAGGGTCATTTCGAGTTGGATACTTTCCCCCACAACAGACTGGCGACTCCGCTGGGGAGCGTGTCTTGTTGGTAGCTTGTGTTTCTTGCTATTCATTTCTTAAACAAAAGAGTACCGAATCGAACTGCATGCGAGTCCTTCGAATGCAAAGTAGAGGGCAGCTACTCTAGCCCAGTGCTGGGCATGTTTATGATTTGAAGAGCTGATCCACAATGACTCTTTTTAGCTCTTTGTGATAGTGTTCATCTTCCTTTAATCATCCTCTAGAGTATACTTGACTGACAGCCTCTGATTTGGCCAAAAACCGCTCATTTTTTAGCAAACTGTGAGCCGGAATCTGAGAGAGACGAGAGTTGTCTCATTAGTGCAGCTGCAACAAAGGCTACCTACACTGACAACGCAGGTCTCGAAGGGGCTACCTGCGCTGCATCTCAGATTGGCAGTGCAGCACCTGCGCTGATCCAGTTTTGCCTTGTGCAGCTGGGATTACCCACTATCTGTTGCCCAGTTTTCAGTATTGTTTTTGCAGCCTGTTGTCAACCTGTATACCCAGCTGAAACCACTTCTCTTTGCCTTCATTCCCCCTCAGTTGTATGAAGAAACCGTGATTATTCTTATTGTATTTCTTGCTGTCATTCACTGTTTCCCATAGCGAAAGCGAACCAGTCTTGCTATGACCTCTTGGATCGAGACCTGTGAGAAAGTGTCGTTGTGATTCTAAGAGCTAGTTTATTGCTGTTCATAGCTGCTTGAGAATTTTCTTTCGTTATATGGTTCGAATTTCAGTATTTCTTGTGTTGAAACGAGTGAATCTTAAGGTGTTCTTTTGATTATTGGACAAAACTTGTTTGCTTACGCTTGAAATCGAATTCGAAATTATACAACAACTTTCTTTTTGTATACATCAACATTAAGGAAGAAGAAAAGAAATACTTGCATTGTGCATGTGCATTTTGACAGTTTGCATGTCGATTTAGGAAAAGTGCATCAGTGTGTGCTCTATGATCTGTTTGAAAAGATGATGTCTTTCTTTTCCTTCAGTAGTTAAGGTTTTCATAAGTTGAAAGAATTGAAAAAGCTTGCTTACCATTCTTAGACTGCATTTAGGAGTTGTCTCATACATCACGTGGTGATCCATAAAGGCAAACTGCTAAACAAGATCAACCTAAAAAGAACTGAATTTATCTAACAATGCTTTGAAACATAACGAAACACAGTAGAGGTCTAGGTAGAGACGTGAACCAGGGTCGTTAAACATAGTGACTGTCGATCTCTACGAAGGTGGGTGATTCCTCCTGAGGGACGATAGCACTAATACGGACTTGTACCCCCGCGTACTGTCGCGTATATTGGGGGACCCCTGTAGGAATAAAGCCTTTATCCATAGGAAGCTGTGTCGGCCGCCCTACTGATCGCGATGCAGTGAACACAGCATTCACGAAGATCGACCACTCGTACCGTAAAACGTATTCTGTGGTTTCGCGAAAGGTTTGGCACACCCTTGCCTAGAACTCCAGAGTAGTTTCTTTTGGCCTTTTTCAAACTCTATAACTGAAAAAGTCCATCTGAGCATTTGTCACTTCGGGCTCGTTAATACATCGAAGGGGACTAGAGTCATCTTTAGCTTTTTCTCGACTCTTAAAACATGAAAAAGCAAGTTGTGTCTTAAAAGCGTCTAAAATTAATTCATTTCGAAAACACATTTTACCCTGTGCATTGTTGGTTGATCAAGTAATCCGCAATCGTGGAAGAAAATCAATCGATGAACCGTCGTTCGCGAAGGAACATGAGACAAACGTCTTTGTCCCCGGAATCGAAAACAACCCGGGCAAAGCGACCTCGTTCAACTGGTTCCAAATCTCTTGTCAAAGTTAGAACAAGTGTTCCGACGACATCTGAGGTTCCAGTTACTCCAAACATTTCTGGAAACCCTGCCCCTATTGAAGAAGTTCAACAACCCCAGAGGGACAGTAACCCTGATCCTAGTCTGAGAGCAAATACTTGTGTTACTGAATCGGTTCCATCAGTGATCGGTTCAGAGAGTCTTGCTCCTCAAACAATTGTCGCTGTCGAAACAACCCCTTCTTCGGCACCAGAAATATTCTACGGACCTGACGGTCTTCCTCTTCCACCCGGTCTGATCGCAATAGAAGAGATTGTAGAAGATCCGCAAGCAACTACTCCAACACATTTTGGAGCAGGGATCACTCTACTTCCTACTGCATCAGAAGCTAGCCTATCACCCAGAGAAGTTCCTGAAGAATCACTAGGCAATCTAATGGATAGACTCAAAATGTCAGAACAACCGTCAACATCTAGGACTGTGCCAAATGACACAGCGACAGCAGAACTCCCTGCAGTCATTCCGACAATGTTCGCCGGCATACCATCTGTCCCTAACTCTCAACAGATGGAGGGGATCCCTTCGGGGGCCATGACGACAGTATGGTCTGTTCCTGTTTGTTCTCCCGGGATAATACCCGGTAACTCCTATGTTGGAACTCAACAAATCGATCCTTTCGGGAATCCATTTGGGCAATCCGGTCCTCGAGGTGTAATAAATCCTCTCGGTTTCGGACCACCACCGTATGGGGGGCAATATGCTTTCTCATTACCCCCTCCGGGAGGTTACCCATATGGGAGTTCACAACCATACTCAGGTTATACTGGAATAACTACAAGTGGTTGGATACCTATGCTACCCCAGCAACCAAGAGTTGTGTATTCTATGCAACAACAGATGCCTGTGATGAACATCCCGACGACACCAGCAATTGTGACTGTGTCGCAAGTTCAAACGATACCTGTTACATGTCAACCTCAGTTTTCTCAGGTTGTAATTCAGCAACCCGTTGACCCTGCAACCCAACCACAATCGCCGGCTAGCGAGGCGTCACAAACACAAACGGGTACCCTTACCCCTCATCTTGGCCCAGTGGTAAGCATCGCACAACAACCAATGGTATCACAACCATGGTTGGTACAGTATCAACAACCGCAGTTCCAGCAAGTGTACCAAGGTACCGAGCAGCAAATTTTTGCGAACAATGGACAACCGTACCTACAATACGGTAAAAACCAACCACTCTATGGTGGAGTAGTCCATCAACCGTATCAATCATATCAGCACCAATTACATTATGCTGGTATGCAAAGACCAACTGCTCAGGTGATTCCGTCGTATCCTGGGTACGCTTCACCTAACTTGAGTCAGCAGCTGCCATTCGTGGCAACTCTGGAGTTACCCGATTTACATCGGTTGACAAACGATCCTATCGCCTACGCCCCTTGGTGGCCCATGATTCCTCACAAACTTCCATCGGACATTCCTAAATTCAATGGAAATCCAGGTGAAGACCCGTCGAATCACGTCATGACCTTTCATCTGTGGTGTTCATCGAACACTCTGAACGATGATTCGATAAGACTTCGCCTCTTCCAGAGGACATTGACAGGTCCGGCGGCCAAATGGTATATAGAATTGCCAAGAGCCTCTTTCGACAATTTCAGCTCCTTAGCCACGACTTTCTTAACTCATTTTCAATTACCTATCAGGTATGAAACAGGAACCGAGATACTGACCAACTTCAAACAGACGACAGCTACTCACATATCTGATCATATACATGAGTGGCGTCATCGACGTAGGATGGTCAAAGCATACGTTCCTGATCAGCTACTAGCTGAATGGTTTATAAAGTCATTACTTCCGGCTATAACGGAAGATGTGGCCAAAGGGGGAGTCGTAACAGAGGAGCAAGTCATTGCTCGTGTTCAATATTTAGACTTGGTATATACTCAGTCTGGCACGCTCTATGACAAAATACATGATGTCCCCAGACCTGAATTTTCAATTCCTCCACCTCCTAAATCGAATATTGACTCTCATGCCGGAGATGGCGTGATTGGCACTGCAAGCGCGAAGTCGAAAAAGGCTTCACCTCAGAAAGCCCGTAAGACTTCAGATCGAAATGCCCATGAAGAAATTCTTGCTTCGGAAGTAAATGCCATATCAGCAGATAAAGGCAAAGAAACCAATCAACCAGGAAGCAAGAAGAAGCAAAACAAAGGGAAGAAGAAGCAACAGGATGGTTCGTCACCTGAAAAAGCTTCTTCAAGCTCTCCTAGGAAAGGGAAACAGAAAGAGAAGTCACCTGGTCCATGTTCTATATGTGACGAGGATCATTGGACACAAAATTGTCCCTGCAAAGCTAAGCTCAAGAGATTTTTTAAAATTCCAAAGAACCCAGCAGTGTTGACGGACCCGTTTCCCAACCCAGGTCAAAATATGGTTGATAGTGGAAATGCTTCCCCGTCACAAGTGCTGATGTTGTCGATCTCTAAGCAGCAAAATGATGCTTTGATTTCGACGAGGAGCAAAGATTATGGGAATCCGCAACTGTCAAACGAAAAAGGTAAAGATCAACCTAGTAGTTCAACAACAACTTCGACAGAAGTTGTCCCACCCATAATGCCAGAATTAACGATAAAACCACCTAAGGGTGTAGTACACAAGTCGACTTTTAATCCTCGTGCCAGAGCGGCGCAGCATTATAACATAGTGGAAGATTTGGCTCAATCGCCATCCGCTATGTCGACTCTAGAAGTACTACAAAATTGTCCATCCCAAAGGCAGGCATTGTTATCGGCAATAGGGAGGGTTGATCCTAAGGATTCCAATCTTGTGTCCTTTGATCACAAAGGGTATGACCCTCAGCTACCAGCTCAACTCGCTTTCCTTATCCAGGTAAAGGCCCTCAACAAAATTGTTCACAGAACAATTATTGACGAGGGGGCATCGACATGTATTATGTCGATGAGCTGCTGGAAAACGCTAGGGTCACCAACCTTGTCGAGATCTTCGACAACACTAAAGGCTTTTGACGGTAGGACATATACCCCTTACGGTATCCTAAGTAACTTGAAAGTTGAACTAGGAGGAAAAACAGTAGAGATTGATGTTGAAGTCATAGATGGAAATCTGGATTACAACATCCTACTGGGAAGACCATGGATTTATGCCATGGCAGCTGTAGTGTCAACTTATTTTAGGAAGATCGCATTCCCGTTTGAAGGAGGGATTACGGTCGTCGACCAACAGAACTTCCTTCTGAATGGTTCACAAGTTACGGGAAGCATTCCCATGATCCATGAAAGCGACCATCGAATTCAAGATATAGGAGTAGGCCTGTTGAAAGACCCCATGATGATGGGGACTTTCTCGCTACCAAATCATATGTACATAGGAAATGTACCATTGGTGGCTACCTGCAACATGATATCTTCCACGAAGGTCGCAAAAGACAAAGTCATCATGGATCGGGCAATGGTGTTACACCCAAGCCCAATCGAAATATTGTAGCAGTCAATATTTCAGGCATGGGAGGCGAGCCCCAATCAACGCTCGTCAAGCGTTTGGGTAGATAGGTCAGGAGAATGTGGAACCCCTCTTGATCCCTGGTCACAAGTGCATGCAAGTGACGAAGGAATCCTGCAATCAATGATGACTGAGGGGGCACCATGGGATGATAACCACCATCGTTCCCTTCCAAAGGAAGATACTCAAGGCGACCTGTATCACCCTTCAGTATTTGAGTTCCTAACAAATACTGTAAATACGGTGGACTCCGAGAGAAACCTATCCAATATAGAAGAAACTATAGCCATAAATATCTCGACCAAAACAGACATTGTAGAGAATATTTATGTCGGCAAAGGTTTTTCCCCTTCAGAACAAGAAATATATAAAGCTCTTTTCCGCGAATTTAGAGATGTCTTTGCTTGGTCATATGATGAAATGCCAGGCATTGACTCGAGTATCGTTGAACATGAAATTAAGATGTACCCTGATGTCAAACCAGTAAGACAACGGCTTCGGCAGGTGCACCCCAAGAAAGCCGCTGCCATCAAGGCGGAAGTTGAAAAGCTCCTCCATGCTGGTTTCATCTAGCCGGTTCCTGTTGTGGGGAAAAGTATCCGATGCGGATGACCCTATCCCTACTCTAAAGGTGACAGTCTTTAGCAACAACTGAAAGTAAAGCTTTGATGATTTCCTTTATGAAAGTACAGAGAGATGAAAAGAAGGTCAACCAACCTGGTGTCTTTCGCTTAGTCGATCCTTGTCCTCTCTCTTTTGTCTCTTGTCCCCAGCTCCTTGCTCTCTTTGCCGGTCCAGCTACACACAGATCCTGCACAAAACAAGAGAGGAAACTACAAGATACATGTACTCATAACTGAAGCATGGATTAGGGTGAATCAAATATACATGTAAATACAATACATCAATGCAATACAAGTATATAGGAGAACATGCAAAACTTTATTGATAGAAGTAACAGGGTTCTGAGAAGGTTACAACCAATGATGGCTCCAATCCAGCAGCACCTCCCCAGCAGCAAGAACTCTCTTCTTCACCTCTAGTAAAACAATCACCCAATAGCTCTAACTGTAATCCAACAGCACCTCCTTGCTTAACACAAAATTCCAGCCTCCTTAGACCTCATAGAAGAGCTCTATATATAGGAGAGAAGAAGAGAGGATGAGTCAGCTTGAGGCTGGCATAGAGCTGACTAGTGTCCTCTCCCTCTTCAGTTTATCTTCAGTTCTTGAGTCCACTTGGAGATCCTTGCTTACACATGGTGATCAAGTACCTCTTACTCATCACAGGGCGAATCTCATGAACCAAGTGTCAGTTTGGAAGCTTCCTGGGCAGTTGACACCTTGCAGGATGACTGTGCCACTTGGCCAATCTCGCCCAGCGCAGGTAGCCTTCATTAATCTTGACTTCCAGCGCAGGTACAAGGAGGGACAGTTGCATTCCAGCGCAGAAGCTCAGTGGAGCAGCTAACATGATCCAAAATAAGCCTGTTTTGAAGTGTTTTCAGGTGGAGAACTGATTGGAAGTGTTGTTGTTTGGTGACCTTGTTCTTTTAGGGGTAAGAACAACATGTTTAGGGACTGAGGATCCCTGTAATTATCGACATTTCATGCTCCATGACGCGAGGCACAAAAATGTCTATAACAGTTGCCCCCTAAAGTATGAGGCCGTTTATCGGGTGAAATGCTTTATCTAGAGGGTCCGAAGTTCGTTCCAGTGCTGAGGAGAGTGCCCTGTAATACAATACAATACAATACATTATTTTTCATTCAATTTTCATGATCTAGCTGAGGCGGGCATTCCCATGCTCAGCTTTTATAAATACATTTTGGTACATATGACAGACGATCGTCTGAAGGTAGACTGATAATTTTCTGCTGAAATTATCATCCTTTGAATAGGATGATCATCTGCTGTAATGATGTACATGGCAAATGCTTTTATATTTCCTGAATATATATCGCAGCCCGGATGGATGAAACTAGATCCGGGGTCTTCAAACTCGTTCGATCTTCACTCTAAGTACAAGTCGATCCATGTGAGAATTGCGCTGAAGTCGAACATGGAAAGACATCGCTTGATTACCGGTCAATAATGAAAACCGTTAACAAGCGCGAGAGGAATCACCAATAATGACGATGACCCTCAAGGTACTGCAGTACAATTCACGTGGCGTGAATAAAGGACTTGGCGTCGAACGCCACGCAAAATCTTCTGGTCGAAGGTCATTGATGTATACCTGTCGCCGGAAGTGAGAAACTTGCCATTGAGGCATGCAAGCTTCAAAGTACTGATGGGGGTGTTCCTAGATCAACTTCTTGGATAATGAGCTGAAGTCGACAAGAAGCGATCTGTCAAGGGAGGGCCTTAATGAATCCCACATCAATGACACGGAACGGAGCTAATGATTTTAGTGGAGGCGAAAACAAACTGTGAAATATGATTCAGGGTGGCGATCATGAATGGATGAAGGATAATGTATGGTAGTGGATGGGACACGGTTGACACTTTCAGAATGACCCCTCTTGAACATATAACGACACTGATGTGATGGATCGGTAGCATTACCCCAAATGTGGATGGTTTGGCGAGGACCATGGCGATGAGACCGGTGAATGAAACAACCCAACCCGATGTGGTACGGAGGAAAAGTGTCATGTTCAAGAGTGACTTGCTACCTTTAAACTTTGAATGTTCTCCCAATTTTTCCCCAGTCATTTCTGACCAGTACCTCTTTATTTTTGTCAAGCTTGAGGAGGATAACATATGCTTGTTCTATAACCTGCCCTTCGGGCAAGCCCATCGCTATGATTTAACGAGCCTAGCGATAGGGAAACTCATTCTCGTCTAAAGACAAGTTTGTCGCTATTTAATTATTTTAACGAGTCTAACGACAAGGAAAACTCAGTCCTTTTCATTTTTAGAGAGTCTGAAAAGGTACAGAAAGTCAACTCCATAATTCCTTTTTCGTCAGCTAATCCCTTAAGTCCGAAAAAGTATAAAACAATACAGAAGGGATGGCTGTTCGGTACTTTTAACGAGCCGAACAAGACAAGCGCTCGATCCTTTTGTGCAATAATCCCTCAGGTCCAAAAAGATTAAAATTTAGAGGAGGGATAGCGTTCCGGTCATTTTAACGAGCTGGAAGGCCAAAACTCGGCAAACTTTTCATATTTTACGAGTCAGTGAAAAGAGCTGAAAGAAGACTCGTCTTTTGAGGAACGAGTGATAAACAGGGATAGCTACAGATTCCAGGTACAGGTTGGAATTTTCCAATCACGGCAGTGTCACAAGGATGGCTAGGTGAAATCACTCTTCGCAGCTGTTTCTCAAAAGAGGTAAACACACAAATGGAAGTGAATGATCGGCCAAATGAACAGTGGAGGTGATGGATGAAAACACGATCAAGGTTCTTATGGCTGATGAATTTACGATCTCAAAAGGTTATTTACCGGTTCATTTTTTCCATGAGCTTGAACTCTGGGGGAAACTTTTGCTCACACTTTTCTATTTTTTAACGAGCATAAATTCAGTCCTAAAACTGCTCGGATTTGCGTTTATTTTTTAACGAGCATGAACTATATGCTAAAACTGCTCGATATACCAGTCATATGAAGAACGCCTCTCGTAAGGACCAATTTTTATAGAGCTTATGCCTTACCACAGCTATGCTCTAATTTTGGCAAATTTTACTTTTGCCCCACAGGCTTCTTTCATGCAAGTTTGGAAACGGCTAATCTTAAAACCAGATAAATAACCGTCCCTAGCTTGCACTCCAGAAGGTTTGCATGCCCCCAGGTATAGGATAGAATTTCGAGACTGCCTCTCCTCTCCCCTACTTTTGCTTTTCTTTGGGTGTTCACATTTACTTGTCATCTTGCCAATCTAATGCTAACGATACTTGTCTTCTCGTTATTTTAAGGGGTCTTACGCAGTACTCAGGCTTCCCGTCGGCCCACTTTTAACAAACAGCTATTTGTGACAATAGAAGAACATCACTCAAAGATAAAACATTGGCATTATTGAGGGAGGTTCGCCTCTTTCTTATTATTCCAAAGAAGGTTCGATTTGCTGCCGCAAATCAATCTCTTTCTTCGGCGGTGTCTATCATTGGGTTGTCCAAAGATGGTTACCCTCTGTCACAACAATACGGTCTCCTTCTTCGTGGACTGCCCCTGCTTATCCTTCAAAACATATGTTTCGATGGGCGAGGCTTGAATTCAAAGATGGTGACTACTTGTTGCAATAAGGGAATTCCTACTTGGGCATTGCCCACTTTTTTAGACAAAGGTGAATGATTCCCAGACACATAACTTTAACAAAAGATCATTATTCTAGAACAACCCCACTTCCTACGGACGGGGTACGGACTAGTCATGTTCTTCTGCGGAAATTCTTTCTTATACCCGGAGTTTCTTCTGCCCGAAGCAGACCAGGGTGCATGCCCCCTGGGTCCTAGTCTTTCTTTCCGAATTACTCGCGCTCATCGGGAAGGAGGACCGGGGGCGGAGGCGAATCTTGAGTGAACAGACCATTTAGGATTGGTATTTGACTATTTGCGATGCGAGATCCCGGAAATGAAAGTTGGTCTACGAGCTTGACCACCCTTCCTTCGTGTGGAAAACACATTACTCTAAAGAGTGAGGAGACTATCGCTCCCATGCAATAAATATAGTCGCGTCCAAGGAGTAGGTTATAATCCAAGGGTCCTTGAACTACCAACACGTTCATCCTGACGGTCTTCCCTTTCAATGTAACAGGTACATCGGGGAGGATCCCTAATGGTCGACTGGTTCCTTTATCAAAACCTGAGAGATTTCTCAACTCAGGTAAAAGCGCTGGGGAACCCAGTGCTTTCCAAGCAACAGAGGAAAGGATACTCACAGACGCCCCTTCATCAATGATAGTACCAGCCATAATCATTCTATAGATCTGGACAATGATTCTGAATGGTGCACTGGCTGGTAACCGGGGTCTGCCTAGTTGATTCCAATCAAAGGATACAACCAGGTTGCTTGGTGGTGGGACCGAATATACGGCCGGATATGACTCTGATGATGTTCCTTCCTGCAATAAAGGAATGGGCGCATTGCCCTGATGCTCATCGGAGTCGGTGCTGATGAAGAGAACCTGGATGGTGTCATCCTTGTTCTCATCAGTGAGGGTGTCGCATGAAGATGACTCCTCGACGACGGTGTCATTTGAAGACGGGTCTTCAATGACAGAGTCATTGGACGATAGAACCTCTGAAGGAAGAACCAGGCCAACTGCCGTATCAACCTTTAGACTTTCGTCTGGTCTGGATTCAGTAGGTTCATTCTCAACGACCGACACTTCAGCTGACCACTTGAATGGTTCAACTGGATTTTCAACTATCGAGGGATTAGGCGCGAGTTTTCGGTATCCAGGAGGAAGTCGCAACGGTGAAACCAGGCGATCTTCCAAAACTCTCTTTGCCTCATCTAAGAATGGACATTTGTGGATGGCATGATTACCTTCACACAATAGACAGGGTGATCTTGGTCCCCTTCTTTGTCCTTCACTCTCGCTAGTTGACGGAATGCAATCAACATGACAACCAGAGGTCGATGCTACCGGATTGTGCAACCTTGGTGACCAGTCCCTTAGTATCCGGGGAATACAAGGATAATCACGATGGAAATGGATCCCTTTGCAAATGACACATGGTGATTTAGGCCCGGTCGGTGCAGTGTGTGGGTTTTTGTCAGCTTTCCTCTGCTTGCTCCCAGTCGCCTTCGCCAGAGGCTCCTTCTGCTTCTTTTCTCTCTTCTTCTTTTCCTTCTTCTTCTTGGGAGGCTGACTTTTGCCGGCTCTACCTTGCGAAGATGAAGGATCAGAGGAAGTATCATAAGAAGTGGAAGGCTGGTGGGTAGTTCTAGATTGTTCTGACTGTTGATTCGACTGCTCAGGATTAGTGGCGATTTGGACTACATTAGTTGAAAAGAGCCATACAGGGAGGCCGATTGTCAATCCTGGAAGCGACAATGTAGCCATATGAGGCGCACCAACATCTCCCCAAGAGGAGAAGGGATTTGGACTTCCGCCAAGGTTACTTCCTTGGTTGGTGGGCTCCATACTTTTCAACTGAAAGATCAACGTGGGAATAACAGGTGATTATGTTCCGCTTAAAATAAATTTTATTAACGACGCTTTTAGACACAAACTTGCTTTTTCATGTTTTAAGAGTCGAGAAAAAGCTAAAGATAACTCTAGTCGCCTTCGATGTATTAACGAGCCCGAAGTGACAAATGCTCGGTTGGACTTTTTCAGTTATAGAGTTTGAAAAAGGCCAAAAGAAACTGCTCTGGAGATCTAGGCAGAGGGTGTGCCAAACCTTTCGCGAAACCACAGAATACGTTTTACGGTACGGGTGGTCGATCTTCGTGAATGCTGTGTTCACTGCATCGCGATCAGTAGGGCGGCCGACACGGTTTCCTAAGGATAAAGGATAAAAGCCTATAGGGGTCTCCCAATATACGCGACGGTACGCGGGAGCACAAGTCCGTGTTAGTGCCACCGACTCTCAGGAGGAATCACCCACCTTCGTAGAGATCGACAGTCACTATGTTTAACGACGCCGGAACACGTCTCTACCTAGACCTCTAGATGTTTGCGTTAAATTCCAAAGCGTTGTTATGTAAATTGAGTTTATTTTAATGTTGATCTTTCTTAACAGTTTGCCTTTCAGGTTCGCCACGAGATGTATATATACAACTTCCTATATGCAATCTAAGAATGAGAAGCAAATCTTTTCAATCTTTCAACTTTGAAAACCTTAATCTACTTGAGGGAAAAGAAAGACACAACTTTTTCCACAGATCAGAGAACACACACTAAAATGCACATTTTCCTAAATCATCAAGCACACAGTCAAATGCAAAATGCACAATGCATGTATTTCTTTTCGTTATCCTTAATGTTGATGCTAGACAAAAAGGAAACTGTTGTATAATTTTGAATCTAATTTCAAGTAGAAATAAACAAGCTTGTCCATAATCAAAAAGACACCTTATGATAGACTTGTTTAAACACAGGAAATGTATAGATTCAAACCATAAAAACGAAGAGCAAACAAACTCAAACAGCCATGAACAGTAATAAAACTAGCTCATAAGATCACAAAGACACCTTTACAGTTCAGGATCTAAGAGGCCACAGCTATACTGGTTCGCTTTTCACAATGGGAAACTGTAACTGAAACAAGAAATACTGAAAGAACATTCACAGTTTCATCACACAACTGAGGCTGGAATAATGTCAAGGAGAAGTGGTTTACAGCAAGTACAATGACCAGCAAGCAATCAGCAAAAACAAGTGAAAACAGGGCCAAGACACAAAGGGAAAGCTGAGCAAGACAATGGCTAACTGGACCAGCGCAGGTTCTAGTCTGCCAATTTGACTCTCAGCGCAGTTCCCGAAGGGAGTACCTGCGCTGTAATGCAGGCTGCCTGTGTACAGCCTGCACTGACTCACGAGAGTTTCGTCTACAAAGAATTCCGGGTCATAAAAAGCTCAAAAATGCACTGTTTTTGCTGAAATAAAAAGCTATAGGTCAAGTACAGGCTAAGGGATGATCAAGAGGATGAAGATCTATCACAAAGAGTAAAGAGTCTTTTGTAGATAAGCTCTTCAAATCTTGAATCTGCTCAGCAAATGAGCAAGAGTAGCAGTCCCTCTACTTCGCTTTTGATATAGTCAAAAGCTTTTCGATTTGGTACTCTTTTCTTCAAGAAATGAATAGCAAAATACTACAAACACCAACAAGATACTAGGCTCCCCAGCGGAGTCGCCAGTTTGTTGTGGGGAAAAGTATCCGATGCGGATGACCCTATCCCTACTCTAAAGGTGACAGTCTTTAGCAACAACTGAAAGTAAAGCTTTGATGATTTCCTTTATGAAAGTACAGAGAGATGAAAAGAAGGTCAACCAACCTGGTGTCTTTCGCTTAGTCGATCCTTGTCCTCTCTCTTTTGTCTCTTGTCCCCAGCCCCTTGCTCTCTTTGCCGGTCCAGCTACACACAGATCCTGCACAAAACAAGAGAGGAAACTACAAGATACATGTACTCATAACTGAAGCATGGATTAGGGTGAATCAAATATACATGTAAATACAATACATCAATGCAATACAAGTATATAGGAGAACATGCAAAACTTTATTGATAGAAGTAACAGGGTTCTGAGAAGGTTACAACCAATGATGGCTCCAATCCAGCAGCACCTCCCCAGCAGCAAGAACTCTCTTCTTCACCTCTAGTAAAACAATCACCCAATAGCTCTAACTGTAATCCAACAGCACCTCCTTGCTTAACACAAAATTCCAGCCTCCTTAGACCTCATAGAAGAGCTCTATATATAGGAGAGAAGAAGAGAGGATGAGTCAGCTTGAGGCTGGCATAGAGCTGACTAGTGTCCTCTCCCTCTTCAGTTTATCTTCAGTTCTTGAGTCCACTTGGAGATCCTTGCTTACACATGGTGATCAAGTACCTCTTACTCATCACAGGGCGAATCTCATGAACCAAGTGTCAGTTTGGAAGCTTCCTGGGCAGTTGACACCTTGCAGGATGACTGTGCCACTTGGCCAATCTTGCCCAGCGCAGGTAGCCTTCATTAATCTTGACTTCCAGCGTAGGTACAAGGAGGGACAGTTGCATTCCAGCGCAGAAGCTCAGTGGAGCAGCTGACATGATCCAAAATAAGCCTGTTTTGAAGTGTTTTCAGGTGGAGAACTGATTGGAAGTGCTGTTGTTTGGTGACCTTGTTCTTTTAGGGGTAAGAACAACATGTTTAGGGACTGAGGATCCCTGTAATTATCGACATTTCATGCTCCATGACGCGAGGCACAAAAATTTCTATAACAGTTCCTCTAACCGATTGGGTATCGAATATTGTCCCTGTTATGAAGAAACAAGGAACAATACGAGTGTGCGTCGATTATAGGGATGTAAATCAAGCTTGTACAAAGGACAACTACCCTACACCCTTCATCGACCAGATAATTGATGAATGCGCCGGATGTGAAATCTTTTCGTTTATGGACGGATTTTCCGGGTATAATCAAATTAATATCCGCCCACAGGACCAGTCAAAGACTGCATTTATTTGTCCGTGGGGCACATTCGCTTATCGAAAATTACCCTTTGGTTTAAAGAACGCAGGGGCGACGTTTCAGAGAGCAATGAATTATGCTTTCCATGACATCAAGAACATCATTCAACCTTATCTCGACGATCTTCCGGCTCATTCGCAAAAGCGGACTGATCATCTGCATCATTTAAGAGCAATATTTCTACGTTGCCGACACTACAAAATAAGACTAAATCCACACAAATGTGTGTTTTGCGTCGGTTCTGGTCATCTACTTGGCTTTATAGTCTCCAAGGATGGGATTCGTCTCGACCCTTGCAAGGTGCAAGCGATCATTAATTTGCCTCCACCTTCAAACTTGCTTCAAATTCAGAAACTCCAAGGGAAAGCAAACTTTCTGAGGAGGTTCATTCCAAATTATGCAGAACTTGCTAAAGGTTATACCCGTCTCCTGAAAAAGGATGTACCTTTCGTCTGGGACCAGGTTACACAAGCTTCCTTTGATGCTTTGAAAGAAGCGCTAGTCAAAGCATCATTAATGTACGCCCCAGACTATCTAAGGGATTTTAACCTGTATCTGGCTGCAGCAGATACGACCATTGCGATGGTTTTAGTTCAAGAAGTCGATGGAATAGAACACCCTATATATTATTTAAGTAAAAACTTAAATGATACAGAAAGCAAATATTCTCATGTTGAAAAGCTGGCATTAGCGGCTGTTCAAGCGATTCAAAGATTTCGACATTATGTCCTCTTTAGGAAGACCACTGTATTGTCAGATTGCAACCCCATGACTTATATACTGTCACGACAGTTGCTTGGGGGCAAATATTCAAAGTGGATAGCTATCCTTCAAGATTTTGATCTGGAATTTGTGAAATCCAAATCAAAGAAAGCTTTAGTTTTCGCAGAATTATTATGCGATCTCCCGTCATCGTACAACGATGAAATGTCCAAAGAATCGATCGTGGACGAAAGTTTGTTTCTAATATCAGCAAGTGATGAGTGGTATGGAGATATAATAGTTTATCTCCAAACCCAAAAGTTTCGGCCAGACACCTCTCACTCAGAACGAAAACGCATTCGATACCAAGCAAAAGACTACATGATCGTCGGTGATACGCTTTACCGTCGTGGTGTCGATACGGTCCTGAGAAGGTGTCTAACCCATGAGGAGGCCGAAAAAGCCCTGAATGAATGTCATGCAGGCACCTGTGGGGGGCATCAATCTGGATATGCTACAGCACAAAAAATCATACGAGCAGGATACTTCTGGCCAACCATGTTCAAAGATTGCATAACCGCAGTTAGAAGTTGCCATGCGTGTTAGATTTTTGATAGCAAAACCAGAAGACCCCCCGCTCCTTTACAGCCAATAATAGCTGTGGGCCCTTTCGCCAAGTGGGGCATCGATTTCATGCAATGTAACCCCACCTCGACCGGGGGGCATGGGTATATTATAGTCGCAGTTGACTATTTTACCAAATGGGCCGAGGCGATGCCTACATTGGATAACACTAGTGAAACAGCAGCCCTATTCTTTTTTAATCATGTGGTCGCTAGATTCGGCATGCTACAGGCCATAGCAACAGATCATGGATCGCATTTTCGCAATCACATGATGGTTGAATTAACTGCCAAACTAGGATTGTCTCACGACAGCTCTACTCCGTACTATCCGCAAGCTAACGGACAAGTTGAAGCGATCAACAAAGTCCTGAAGCGCATGCTGCAAAGGATGGTGGGGGTTCACAAAAGAAGATGGCATTTGATCCTGTACTCGGCTTTGTGGGCCTACCGAACATCGGTAAGGAATGCCACTGGATTCACACCGTTTCAACTGGTGTATGGCCTGGAAGCAATCCTACCAATCCAGTGCGAAATTTCGTCCCTTAAACTCGCAATTGATCTCCTCCCTGGAACCTTAGAAGAAGAAGCTCGTTTCTTAGAGTTAATCCAGTTGGATGAAACTCGTCGTGATGCCGCCTTGGCCAACGAAGCCCATAAGAGACAAGTCAAAGCGCAGTTCGACAAAAATGTCAAACCCCGTGTCTTCTCGGAAGGTGATTTGGTCTTGCTTTATGACCAAGAATCCGATAAATTGGGAGCTGGGAAATTCAAGTCCTTATGGATGGGCCCTTATATTGTTAAAAGTGTGTTAGCAAAAGGTGCCTACGAGTTGGTAGATTACGACGGAATTCCACTGGCGCAACCCCGCAACGGGTTGTACCTTAAGCGTTACTATGCCTAATAGTAACCTGTATGCTTTTGTTACATTTTTGTTTTCGCTAAAAGTGTTTGTTCCGGTTTAAGTAATCCACTTTTTACACTTATTGCAGATGTCAAATCCATTGGAACCATGTGTTGGATATGCTGACGGAGCGAGTCGTAGTACGAGGAACCTATCCTCAGCAGCATGGGCCATTTTTAACCCAAGCGGCGAGTTAATGAGTTTCAGGGGGGTCTGTATTGGTCAATCAACAAATAGTATCGTTGAGTATAGCGCGTTGATAGAGCTCCTCTCTGATGCCATCACCCATGGCATACGTCGGCTAGTCGTCAAGCTAGACTCACAGCTCGTAGTACTACAGCTCAATGGTACCTACTCTGTCCGAAATCCAGCTATTTATCGCAAGTTCCTAAGAGTTAAAATCTTGGAAAGACAGTTTGATTTTATCCAATATCAACACATTTCCAGAAACTTAAACACATTAACCGACTCATTAGCAAATTATGTGTTAGATAGA
Organism: Pinus tabuliformis; assembly: GCA_031772625.1. Lineage (NCBI taxonomy): Eukaryota > Viridiplantae > Streptophyta > Pinopsida > Pinales > Pinaceae > Pinus > Pinus tabuliformis. The sequence goes on from CM062818.1 coordinate 1,878,814,833, forward strand.
CATTTGCAAATCTGATAAAAAGAGAAGCATCATCGATGTTTCATACATGGATCACATAAAAACTGGAATAAACCCCGAAAATCAAAAATATATATAACTGTTTACGGTTTACATATAATGTTCTGTAACCAAGACAAAATCGGTCATATGACCCCAAAACTCAAAAATGGCTGGGGGGCACCCTAGCCTAGTGATGCTCATGATAACATGCCACGGCCTGTGCAATCATGCGCAGAAGACGAGACCATCGTCTAGGAACACCGGCAGTATGTCGCTGCAATCGCAGAGGCAACTCGTCAATCCGTACATCCGGAATCCCGAAGGTAAGACCCTCGACCTGTTCCTGCACAGCTGCAAGAGTCTCGGCTAAGTCAAGGTCACGGAGAATAGCTCTCCCTGGAGCCTCCCCTGCTGGGGCAGCAGCCGGAACTCTCGGACAAACTGCTGGATGGAAGGGGCCCACATCTGCATGCACACATGAGTTTGATTAGAGTCTTGATAGAGTAAAGCACAAAGACATTATAAATAAAAACAGTAAACAGTGATAAGGTCAAAATATTTACCAAGATCACCCCACTGCTCGCCATCCGGTAATACCAAATCCGGATCACCTCGGAAGTCCATGCCAATATATGGATACTCGGAAAAAGCCATATCCTGTCGCTCGAACCACCTAAAGAAGGCATCAGTAAAGGTAATCTTAGATTGACCTGCATGTCTAGCCATGTGGTCAACCCACCTCTGCATGCGTGGCTCAGTGGGAGATGGTAAGTCGAGGATAATGTACTGAGGTTGCATCAGGGGTATCTTCTCCAAAGCGAAGGCAGTCAAAACTGAACCGAAGCCAAAGTTCTTCAGTCTCATGTCCTTTACTTTGGTCAGCTGGTTTTTCATCTGAACCAGTACTGCATCACACCAGTTAAAAACTTTCGGCTCAAGACATTCCAGGGCGTGCTGCACATATGACCTGTTGGCAACATGAGGGGATGCACTACCGGCCATCCTACAAATCGTGTACAGAATAGACCTGAGGGACCTGTCGGTAATATCACAGATGGAAATCTTGCCGTCTCTGCTCGGCTGAGATCCCTCCCTGCAATACTGACGGATATAATCTTTCACGGAATCACTCCCTCGGGCCGAACCGGAAAGGGATATGGGGGCACCCCGCCTTGACAACCCAGTCAAGAAGTAAATGTCCACTATGGTCAAAGGGATGGACTTGCCCCTAATCTGGAACACTTGGTTAACAGGATCCCAAGCATCAAGCAGGTACTGCAGTAATCGTATCTGTGCCCTCATGCTGGATATGCGGAAGAATTTTAGCAAGCCACAGTTCCGCAACGCGCTCACAGTAACAGGATCATGGAGGGCAATCATGTCCTCCTCTTCATGCTCTCATTCTCGCCACGTAAGAGTCATTCTGCTCCAATAAACTCTGCAAAACAAACAAGAGGAGGAGTAAGATCCCTGACTCAGTGAAGAAAATGGCAAAATTCTCATGAAAAAACATGCAACCAAGAAGTTTTCTGCACCCAACGCAGGTAGAGAAGGGTCTACCTGCGTTGGGGAACAAACTGCCTTTGAAAAAGAGGACCCCCAACACAGGTTTCGATATAGGGCACCTGCACTGATGACAGAGCGCCCTAGAGAAACCCCAGGGGCTCATGGGGGCAAGAAAACAAGCATAAAACTGAGAAATAAGACCATGAAAAGATAGAGCTAAGGTTTAGCTCCTACCTGGTGAAAACGGCGCTGAAAATCGTCCACAGAATCTCCCGAAATCAGCTGGTGAAAAATCAAGAGGAAGAGGCACCTCCAAAGCTCCAACGAACCAAATGCACATGAAATGGTAAAATGAGAGGTAAAAACATCTTTTAAATTGCTCAAAGTAAAATATTAGTATTTTTACTTCATGTTATCCGTTTCTAACAAGTTTGTTGCAGCAATTGATGATACAGTACTATCTCTGAAAAGAAAAAGCTAGTCATGGTAAAATATGAATTTGATCTTATCAAACGAGCAGTTTTGGCAAAGTTCATGCTCGTTAAAAAATAAACGCAAGATCCGAGCAGTTTTAATGTGGAAATTCATGCTCGTTAAATAAACATAAGCTTGTGAGCATGCTTCCCCCAGTGTTCAAGCTCATTCAGAAAAAATGAACCGGTAAATAACCATTTGAGACCGTAAATTCATCAGCCATAAAAGCCTTGGTCGTGTTTGTGCACCGTCACCTCCACTTTTCATTTGGCCGATCATTCACATCCACTTGATTGTTTACCTATTTTGAGGAACAGCTGCGAAGAGTGATCCCACTTAGCCATCCTTGTAATACTGCCGTGATTGGAAAATTCCAACCTGTACCTGGAATCTGCTGCTATCCCTGTTTATCACTCGTTCCTCAAAAGACGAGTCTTCTTTGAGCTCTTTTCACTGACTCGTAAAATATGAAAAGTTTGCCGAGTTTTGGCCTTCCAGCTCGTTAAAAGGACCGGAAGAGCTATCCCTCCTCTAGATTTTAATCTTTTTGAACCGGAGGGATTATTGCACAAAAAGATCGAGCGCTTGTCTAGTTCGGCTCGATAAAGATATCGAACATTCATCCCTTCTGTATTGTTTTATACTTTTTCGGACTTAAGGGATTAGATGACGAAAAAGGACCCCTGGAGTCTACTTTATGTACACTTTTCAGACTCTCTAAAAATGAAAAGAACCGAGTTGTCTTTGTCGCTGGGCTCGTTAAAAATATTAGATAGCGACAAACTTGTCTTTAGACAAGAACGAGTTTCCCTATCGCTAAGCTCATTAAAAACATAGCGATGGGCTTGCCCGAAGGGCAGGTTATAGATCAAGCATATGTTATCCTCCTCAAGCTTGTCAAAAAATAAAGAGGTACTGGTCAGAAATGACTGGGGAAAAATTGGGAAGAACCTCAAAGCTTAATGGTAGCAAGTCGCTCTTGAACATGACACTTTTGCCTCCGTAAATGTCGGGTTGGGTTATTATCATTCACCGGTCCCTTCACCATGGTCTTGCCATACCATCCATACATGGGGTAATGCTACCGATCCATCTCATCAGTGTCGTTATATGTTCAAGAGATGTCATTCAGAAAGTGTCAATCGGGTCCCATCCACTACCGTACATCATCTTTCATCCTTCCATGACCGCCACCCTGAATCATATTTCACAGATCGTTTTCACCAATCATCACTAGCTCCGTTCCGTGTCACTGATGTGGGATTCATTAAGGCCCTCCTTTGACGGATCACTTCTTGTCGACATCAGCTCACTATCCAAGAAGTGGATCTAGGAACACCCCCCTCAGTACTTTGAAGCTTGCATGCCTCAATGGCAAGTTTCTCACTCCCGGCGATAGGTATACATTAATGACCTTCGACCAGGAGACTTTGCGTGGTGTTCGACGTCAGATCCTATATTCACACCACGTGAATTGTGCTGCAGTACCTTGAGGGTCATCATCATTATCGGTGATTCCTCTCGCGCTTGTTAACAGTTTACATTATTGACTGGTAATCAAGTGATGTCTTTCCATGTTCGACTTCAAGAAATTCTCACATGGATCGACTTGTACTAATGTGAAGATCGGACAAGTTTGAAGACCCCGGATCTAGTTTCATCCATCCGGGCTGCGATATATATTCAGGAGATAAAGACATAGACATGTGCAGCAGATGATCATCCTACTAAAAGGATGATAATTAAAAGCAGAGAATTATCCGTCTATTATCAGATGATCGTCTGTTTATGTACAGCAAATGTATTTACAAAGCTGAGCATGGGAAATGCCCGCCTCAGCCAGATCATGAAAAGAAAGTATGAAAAGATAATGTATTGTATTGTATTTTGTTACAGGTCACCTCCCGACGATTGAATGAACTTCGGATCCTCCTAATAAAGCATTTCACCCGATAAACGACCTCATACTTTAGGGGGCAACTGTTATAGACATTTTTGTGCCTTACAACATAGAGCATGAAATGTCAATAATCTAAGGGATCCAAAGTCCCTAAACAAGTTGTTCTTACCCTTAGAGGAACAAGGTCAGCAAACCACAACACTACAGTTCAGTTCTCCACTGAAAAACACTCAAAAACAAGTCAGTTTTGGATCATTACAGCTGCTCCACTAGGCATCTGCACTGCATAGCAGGTACAACAAAGGCTACCTGCGTTGCATAGCAGGTAGAACAAAGGCTACCTGCGTTGGGCGTACTTTGACATGTGGAGGAATCTTTTTCTCAATGTGCCAGTGCCCAGGAAGCTTCCAAAAAGACACTTGATCAAAAGATTCGCCTAATGATGAGTTAAGAGCTTCTAAAACTCCAAGTGGAAGGTAGAAACTCCGAGTGAAGAACTGAAGAACAACTGGGGTTGAAGAGGACAACAAGTCACACATCAAGCTGACTTATCTTCACTCCAAAACTCTATATAAGGGTCTCATCCCATGGGATCTAAAAAGGCCGGAATTTAGCGCAAAGGATTGTTGTTGGTTTACAGTTGTGAGCATTGGGTGATTGCTTGAGGAAGGTGAAGAAGAGATTTCTCTCCGTCGGGAAGGTGATGCTGGATTGGACCTCTCGTGGTTGTATCACCGCCTGAACCTTACTTCCATATATTAATAAAGCATTTGAGGTTCTTCTATTCGCATGTGTTTCAATGATGAATTGTCTTACTTGCGTCTTTGATTTATGCTAATCCTTAGATCGATTATGAATGCATGCTTCTTGTAGTTTCCTTTTCTTGTCTTATTTGCAGGATCTCGTGTAGCTGGGCCCGTGAAAAGACTTGGAGCTGGGAGCAAGCGGCAAACAAAGGAGATAGGATCGACCATTTACGCAAGACATCGGTAAGTGGATCTATCCTTTTTATCTCTTGCATGTCATAAAGAAGAAACTTTAGATAGCTTTGCTTTCAGCTGTTGCTAAGGAACTGTCACCCTTAGAGTGGGTTAGGGTCATTCCGAGTTGGATACTTTCCCCCACAACAGCTCTCATCGCGAGCTAACGTTCGAGCAAGTCAACCGCGCGATAAGAGCCATAACCGTAGGATCTGGAGGCCCCAGATCTAACAGCGGAGATTGTGCTTGATGGGAAACTGGATTCAACGGAGAAAATAAGCTTTGGCACATAAAGGTTGAATTTCGATTGGACCGCTGAGTTGGCGGATGAATCATTTCACAAAGTAACCGAAGTAACGAACCATTGAGGAAGAGCTGTCTCAACTTGTGAGGAGACAAGTGGCCACCTCTCTGTGAAGTGTTACAGTGATGATGACACAGAATACGGAATTCCAGCATAGAGGTAGGCGATCCGAAGAGCCGGGAGAGGAAACGAACAATCGGGAAACGAAATGGTTCTAAGAGCCACGAATAGACAGAGAGTAAAAGAAGAGAAGATGCTAAATTCGTAGAGAGTCTGGGGGAGTCACTCAGAGGTCGAGTGGAAAAGCCAGAAAGCTCAATTGACAGTAGCATATTGTTGTTGGAGTTGCTTGGAGGTCGAGCGATTCACAGAGGCATGTAAAGGCCGAGTGAAAGAGCTTAGGAAAGCCAGAGCAGAGAGCCACAAGCCACAGCCATAGCCAAGAGCCAGAGAGAGCGCCAGAAGTGAGAGCTGAGAGCCAGAGCTAGAGTCAGAGCCACAGCCAGAGCAAGAGCCAGAGCCATAGCTAGAAAGCCATGGAGCTCCAAGAGCCAAGGGACAAGATGGTGTTCTAATCCCAACGTTCCTGTATAAAACATTGGAGTTAAGTGTAGCACTTGTAAAATAACTATTGCCATAATCCCAAAGAGCCTAATCGAGTTGATTAGAGCTCAAGGAGACGTAGCACAAGATATCAGGGTGAAATCCCTATTATCTTGTTGTCTTGTGTTTGTTTTTATTGTTGCTTTAACTATTGTTATATGCATTTATATATCAGTTTAAGTACCTTCCCATATCATCACAAACAACAGATTTTAGGGTTTAGAGAGTTGCACTTCGATGTCTTGCCTCACTGTAAAGTGGTTGCTTCTCTCAAAATAAATAATCAGTTGAAAACAAGCACCATCATACACCCATATTTTCAAGCATTTCTGATTTCCGCATTGGTTGATCAAATAGACTTCGGAAAATTTAAAGCTTTGGAAGTGGGAGAGGTTCTTGTAAGTTAGAAAAGAAGCCTAAGGGCCCCACTTTCAGATCACTTGCACTTGAAAGGGATCTAATCATAATCCATTACCTCCCGATAGTGAGACTGGATATCCAATTGGATATTGATCATTATTGACAACGAATATATAGAAGTAAAATGTTACTAATGTTTTGAAAATGGTAGGTTTCATTCCAATAATGAAGAGGGAAATAAGGCAGTTTCACCCAAATTGGAAGTGTAAAAGAGACATTGTTCTTCGAGTTGAATTCAAGGCTCCTACATCTAAATAGAGGCCTTAGGTTCCCATGAAGTAAGGCCCACTGCAAAAAACGAGATATTGATCCTCTTTATTTTCAAATAGAAAGGTAAAAATCTCAACCACAGAAGGAGATTGATAGCTAACCTTCAATGTGGGGTATCTAATTTTTATCAACCCATTGGTTTAATGAATGAAATGATGAATCACGGCACATAAACTACTTTATGAGGCCAAGTTAAGCAAGCCTAATACCCATCATGTGTGATTAATTAGCATGAAATGTGATTTTGGGAACATCCTCGAATTTTTTGAAAAACCTGGATGGCTTGGAATGTTGAAATCTCAGGAAACTAGAAACCAAAGCATTAAATATATTGATATTAGGGGATAGTGGAAAGGGCGGAGGGATAAATTCCCCATAGCCTAAAGTCATCTTAGAGAAAAGATACAATTAAGGTTAAGGTTTTTCTATTTAAAATTAGAGCTCAAACAAATGGAAAAGTGAAAGAAAAAATATTCATTGATTGATTAATTTTTTGTTACATATTCATATAATCGAATGAACTCATTGAACAATAACTTACTATCTCAACTTTTATGTATCTTTGAATTCAAGCTTTTGTGATTCATAAAGTTTAGAGAATGGCTCTTTTAGATCAATCATAACAACATTCTTGGGGTCAAATATTTGAAGGTATGGAGACATTTTGAACCCTCCACTGTGATTCATCATCAGGACATAGATGGAGGACCTACTCTAACAAGAAAAATAAATAGTGTGGAGATGCTCCAGAGAACTCCAATAGAAAAATCAAAGTAATAAGTTAGAAAGTCAATTTTAATTAAACATAAATAGTAAAAAAAATTACTTAATTACATAATAATTGATTTAAACGTATAAAAACATAAACAAAAATAAAAATAGAAAGAAAATTAAAAATTATATAAAACACAAAAATATGAGTAAATAAAATGTATTATTAGAAACTACTATTATAAAATATATATATATATATATATATATATATATATATATATATATATATATATATATATAAGGTTATGTTATCCATATATGAACCAAAATGCTTTTTTTTTGTTAGATATTTTTTTTATTAAATCTATATATGATTGCATTGATTAAGTTTGAATAAAATAATTAGATACTATATATTAATAATAAAACATATAATTTTTTTAAATAATTTGTATTAAATAAATAAACACAAAATTAACTTGAGGAAAACCAGAAAAAAAGGAGACAAAATAGGAAGTCAAGAGGACGACAGAATGGAAGGCATAATTGAGGTCCCAAAAGACCATGTTAAAAGCATGGAACTTCTAGATGCAGTGAAATATTTCAAAGGGGACTCCGAAATGGTACTAGGTAAAGAAGGAAAATAGGAATGTGATCTTCAAGAAATAGTGGAAAGGGAAGGAATCTGCCTACAAAACATGGTAGATAAATGAAGGAACTAAGGTCTGGATGTGATTCCAGTCGAACAAGTGGATCATATCTAATACCTCTACATAATGTGGGGGGATGCAAAACTTCATGGGTTGAAGATATCACACAGAGAAATTGGTGAGATGGGAATCAGATGTTAGTCAAAGCTGTCATTGATGTCAATATGGCATTGTTGGAGATGGAAAATATTCTTGTGATACATGAATAACCCTTTCGTGATGTTTCCCTAACCCAATGCAAACCCTAAGAGGAAACCCTAATGATGCATATTCAAGTCACATGATGCATATCCCCTAGCTACATGATAAATCCCTAAATCCCTAGCTTCATGATGCCCTAGCCTTACTAAAATGCCTATGAAACCATAAGAATAATTCATATATATATATATATATATATATATATATATATATATATATATATATATATATATATATATAGATATATATATATATATATCCTATGAAGTGATAATGATTCTATATAACTACAATTGATGATCTAAATATTCCCATGAAACCCCAACTATATATCTCATATACATCCTAATAAACTATACATATTATTTCTCTTAATGAATGCCTAACCTTAATGATGGTGATACCTTAAACAACATCCAAAGAAATTAATCCCTCATCTTGCATGTCATAAACATGAAGGCCTAAAAGATAAAATGTCTTAATCCTATATGAAAACCCTAAACATTGTCTAAAACATAATGGAAAAATCCTAAAGGTTGTCATTATAAAAAAATGATGACAGTTCAAAAAAATATAATTTTATTGATGGTAAAAATACCCTAGTTTAAGAAAAAAATGGCACCAGCTTTTAGAATACATTTTCCAATTTCCAACGAGCTAATACTCGCCCTCTAACTGATAAACCGAGAGAAAATGATTTCTCAATGATGAAATATTATATTTTTTATGCTAGCCAACCTAAGCTGACTTGTGCAGGCTGACATGTCTCACCAAGTGACATATCGATTTATTAAAAGTCAAAATGTGTATAAATATAAGGTTATAAACCTCATTTCTCATTATTAGCTTGGTGAAAGATTTTAGAGAGAAGGCAGATAAGAAGACAGAGGGAAATACAAGGCTGAGGAGAATAAGAAGTCTATTGTTTGGGGTATTTTTTGTTGGGCTATTATTTAAAATCGAGCTAACTTACCTTAGAATAGTGATTGTAACCAAATATATCTCAGATAGTAAATAGTCACCTATATTTGACCTCATACCTATGGGATTGCAACCTTGTGGAAGGTTATTTCTTGAGCTCGGATCTATGATTGAAGGCTCAAATTTGTGCCTCGGATTTGTGGTAGACTATTGTGGAACATAGACCTGTGAAAACTTCCATTACTGATCCAAGTGGATATTGGTGGCCACTCGCCCATTCCACTTGGACCCCCAACATTGTTTCTTTCAGTTTTTCAATTTCCTTAATTGTAGCATAGTTTACTATTTTTTGCATTTTTTCGGGTCCTAGACTTCCTTAGCCATTTTGAGGCCTTAAACGATGTTTTTTTGGGAAAACCATAGGTGGAGAATGTGGTTTTTAACTCAATATTTGTTGCCAGTAGTTGTAGTCCTCGGAAAGATATTTTAACGAGGTATCGTGTGCATCAAACAGATATGGTATACCAAAGTTACGACCCCGAGAAGTTGATGTACCAACTAACCCCAATGGGGCTGATAATTTGGGCTTTTTTTATAGCACCATTTACCACTCTTGGTAGATTTGATGCTCTGGTTATTGCCTAGGGAAACCCTTCCTTTCTAGACTTAGTCCAAAATCTAAAAAATAGTGTTTTATTTCCTATTCGCTACTTTGCATGTGTTAAAAGTGTGTACATGTGGGTCAGCATATACCCAACCTGTGTATATCTGTTGAAACACTTAAAAATAATAAATCTCCTTAATTTTGGGTGGAGTTTATGAGTTTTACCTGTTACTCACTTATTATAGCTTGTGGCCCAACTGTTTCCCAACTGAAAAAAAATAATTTGGAGGAGTATAAATAAACATCCATGGGAAGGCCTAAAGGGAGAAGAGATGAGATATTGATATTATAGTTGATTGATCCTTGATCGAGTTTGAAGAAATCCTTGTGACTCCTGCACTTCCCAAGCTTTAGGAAACTCTTGTTTCCTCTTTTGAGATATCCTTCACCCCTCTCTCGTGATATCCTTGTGTATGTTGATGGAGGAAGATTGCTGAGGTTGGGACAGGACGAATCTAGAGGACATTTCTGCTTGGACCTGGAGGAAGACTCGGGCTGTAGTTTTCCATGTTTCTTGTGGCTTACATCAATAAAGAAATATTGTTTTGTTCCTATATTTATCGTGTTTATGCATTCATACATGTTGTGATTTGTTTATAATTCCTATATTAATGCGTAATCGTTCATTTGCTTATATGATCTAACGTATATATCATGAATATGCTTTTTGTTATTATTGTTGTGTATGCTTTGCTTGGATAATTTATAGGTTTCAAAGGCATCGGAGGAAGCAGAGGGTTTGAACCCTGCGGGATCTACCCAAACATAGGACCTCCGAGTAAGGTCACTTCCTCCCAGTTTAGTAGTATAAGCATTTAAATTGTTTGTCTATGCGTTTCTTGCTGTTGTTTTCCCTCTACTTTGTTGGGGTTTTCAACCCAAGAACCTAGGGTGTTCCCACCCACAACAACGTTTCATTACCTAGGGTTATTTTTTTTTATGTTTATGGTTTTCCATTGTTTCTCAAAAATAAATGGGCCTTCAAGCCTCATCGTAACATAGTTCGAAGACATGTAGCCACCACATCGCTTCTCAGAGCTAAGCTACCATTACCCAAGCTAGTTTATTTCCATTCTGTATGTAAGCATATTTCAGTTCTTTAATATTAATGAAATGAAGTTTTATTTCCAATGCATCTATGTGGGTATGGTTATATCTATAATTTTTTTGCATTCCTATTTAAATTCAGACAAGTGGTATCAGAGGGATATTATTTTTTTCAATCCTTCTTTGCATGTCACCAACGAGGTCAAAGTATCAGGATTTAGGGGTTCGATCTAGTTGAAACTTTGTAGGATCAACCTTGCAAACCCCGACGACCACCCATGGAGGAAGGAAAGAAAGGCAAGGGAGTAGGAGATCCTATAAAAATATTTCTCGAGGAGGCCCTTGAGAAACAAAGGAATTTGATGATGGATAACTTTTTCGAGATCCTTCAATGGTTGCCCACTGATGGTGCATCCACATCCAACAACCACTCTAGAGGCACTACTCCTTTTAAGGTACAAGCAAACTTTAACATTTCTATATTTGAGGGCCAAATAGATGTAGACGTCATAGATAAAAAGTTAAATCTCCTAGAAGGATATTTTTGTGTTCATGATTTTTCTAGCTAGGAAAAGGTTACTTTTGCTCCTCTCAAAGCCGCCCCCCACGTCAAGGACTGGTACGAAACCTACTATAACCAGAAGGATAAAAGTACGCCCTCACTATTTTCAACCGCACCCACTTGGAATTCCTTCTTAGACACCATCAAGGAGCAGTACTACCTTGTGAGGAGCTATGAGGATAAATACATAAAGTGAACCACACTATGGCAGGGGAGGGACCAAGATGTGCTAAAATTTACCAATGTTTTTCATAGCCTTCACAAAAATTTGGGTATCAAGGATTCTGAGAAACATTTGGTACTGAAGTACTACAACTTCCTACATAGGTACATCCAAGATGAGATGGAGTTATTAGACATCTCATCACTCAGCATGGCATACCGATATGATGTCAAGATCGAGCAGAATATTAAACAGAAAAAATGAGACTTTGGATATGCGAATCCAAAGCAAAGAAAAGGTGCTCCCAAACTGTAGAACAAAGGAAAATTCCAAGGTGGGGCGGCCTAGGACAACCCACCAAAGCCACAAGAAAAGAACAAAATCGTGAAGCCGAAGAAGGGCATGGGAAAGTGGTGTGAGTTCCATAAGAGCTCCACTCACAACATAAGTGAGTGTCGGGCCAAGCAGTCATTGGTGGCCGAGCTAAAGGCTTTTGAATCATATGCATGTTTCAACTCGAGTCATAACTTGACAAGGGGAATGAAAAAGGGAAGCAGATTATTGATTTGGAGCCCAATGCCACCATTGCCACCACAAATATCCAGAAGGAGGAACCCGAAGATCCAGAGGAGGAGTAGCGCCTCTTCCACTCCCAGATGTGGGTAAAGGGTTCCCCGCTATAGTTTGTTGTCAACAACAGGAGCCAAAAGAACCTCATTTCTGTAGAGGTCATCAAGCAGTTGGGCTTACCAATCACAACACACCCACAATTGTACACCATTGGGTGGCTTCACTAAGGGCGGGATCTCCACGTCAGCGAACAGTGTCACTTTCCATATAACATCAAGCCCTTCATGGATGAGGTATTATGTGACGTTTAACCTCTTGATGTCTGTGATGTATTATTAGGACAACCATAATTGTCGAAGCAACATGTTGTGTATGAGTCAATGTCTCACGTTGTTATTGTTACCTTGGGAAATAAGTTGTACAGGATACTGGAGGTAGCACTGCCTATAATGCAGTAAGATCATTTCCAAAATTGGGAAATTGTTTTCCTGATGATATGCCCTCGGGGAAAGAAGAAGATGGTGGTGAAGACCTCCATACATGGCCCCTACACATGATAAAAATAGATGGAAAAGGTTGTGGAGGAGTACGAGGACATCTTCACCTCCCCCGCACAGGTGCCTCTGCACTGTTAGGTCGAGCACTCCATCTATCTGACCCTAAGTGCAACTTTCCCAATGGACCAATCTATTGGCACTCTGTTATAGAGAATGATGAAATCAAGAGGTAGATTCAAGAGTTGATGTAGAAAGGTTGCATTTCGTTGATTTCATCACCCTGTGGGAGCCTGATTGTGTTGGTACAAAATAAGGATGGGACTTGGAGATTTTGTATTGACTATCAGGTGCTAAACAAGATCATTATCTGGAATAGATACCTGATCCCATGGATTGATGACCTTATGGAGCAACTCAAGGGGGAAAATATTTCAGCAAGATTGACTTGAAGTTTAGATATCACTAGGTATCAATCAAACTCTCTGATGTTTGGAAGACTGCCTTCAAAGCCAAGGAGGGCCTTTTCAAATGGCTGGTTATGCCTTTTGGTTGATGAATTCTCCTACAACCTTCATGAGCCTAATGGATGACAACTTGTGGCCATTCACCAACTCATTTGTAGTGGTATATTTGGATGACATCCTTATCTTCAAACAGAGGTGGGAAGAGCACCTCCACCACATCGAGAGGTTCTCCAAACATTGTGGCAACACAAGATGTGTGCCAATTTGGAGAAATGCACTTTTGGCATGACCCAGGTCCAGTATCTGGGATACATTAGTGATGAATGAGGGGTGCATGTGGATCCAACCAAGATCTAAGTCATTCGGGATTGGCCAGCCCCAACCACTATGACAGAGCTCCACAACTTTCTAGGTCTTGCCAATTTATACCACAAGTTCGTGTTGGGGTTCTCTCATATCACTTGGCCCTTGAGTCAAGTCACCAAGGGAGGAGAGAAAGAAAAATTATTTTGGTTTGAATCTCAACAGAAAGCGTTCGTAGAGTTGAAACATTGCCTCTTTTCGGTACCAGTGCTCATATTACCAGACTTGCAACAACCATTTGAGATCGAGACGGATGCTTATGACTATGCTATGGGGGCAGTCCTTACTCAACAAGGGAATCTAGTGGCATATCATAGCGAGACGCTTTCAGACACAGTCTGGAAGCATCCCATTTATGAGAAAGAGATGTATTCCATTGTGCAAGCCTACTAACAATGGAAGCACTACATTTTGGGGAAGGAAATGGTCATCCACACGGACCACTGACCCCTACAGTTTATACAGATGCAAGGGAAGTTGTAGAATGATATCCATAAAAAGTAGTCCACATACCTACAACAATTCCATTTGAATATCAAGTATAAGAATGGTAGCACCAATAATGTTGCAGACTACCTCAACCGACCCTCAATCAGGGTGTTAACCACCGTGCTCAACTCTTGTGGCCATGGGACTTCTAATTGGCCACTTCTCTACAAAAGGGACCCAAAATTCAGCCACACATACCAGATTCTCTTGGAGGGTTAGCAAGTTCCATATTTTCACCTCCATGAGGCACTGTTATGCCACCTGGGACACCTTTGTGTTCCTTCAAGTGAGCATGCCAAGATTATTTGGGAAGCGCACTACAGATGGGTTGTTGTTCATTTTGGGGTTGCAAAAATAATGGCAGTACTGCGGAAGTATTTCTATTGGCCCAATCTTTGACACGATGTCAGAAAGTACATCAGATCTTGCACTGCCTACATCATTTCCAAACCAACCATCAAGAAGCAAGGCCTTTGTACTCTACTTCCTACCCCTAATCGACCTTGGGAATCCATTTCCATGGATTACATGTCAAGCCTTCTATGAAGCATGGAAATTACTGTGTTTTTGTGGTCGCTGATAGATTCTCGAAGATGGCCATTATGGTGGCCTGCAAGAAGAATATCACAGTAGAATCCACTGCTAAACTCTTCTTTGAATGCGTGTGGGTACACTTCGGGATCCCTAGTCTATCATCTCAGATCAAGACATTGGGTTCCTCAGTACATTTTGGTTCAGTCTCTGGTTGATGTTGGACACCAAGCTCACTAAGTCCACAACTTTCCATCCCCAAATTGATGGCCAGATAGAGGTCATCAATAAGATGATCGTACACATTCTGCACATGTACAACTCAAAACATCCACGCACATGGGATGAGAGCCTCCCCTATGTCCACAACCCTTTTCAGGTGGGCTTGGGATTCTGTTGAAGCCTCAGGTTTCAGCTACTCCAACATGGGGGATAACCACCCAGTCTGGACCTTAAGACAACTCATTTTCTATTTAAAATGGTGGCTCCAACTAGGGATAATGGGACCAGTTTCCCAATATGATTTTTAAAATGAGAGTGGGTGGTTTACAAGTGATTGCAGTAGAATAATGATAACTCGAATGACCTATTCTATTATGAAAATATCTACCTAACTTAATGTAATATAAACCCAGGTATTTCTATATAATATGTGATCTACAAAGATATCTACTTGACATGTGATAATAAATATCAATCACACATAAAACAAAGATGATAACGTGTAAAGATAATTTCTTTGACTAACTAGTTAGTCAAAGAAATGTATAAACTATATCACATATGTGATTCTATATATATATGAAAATAAATAATCTCATCTAGGCATCATACAATAGTGCAATTAATGCTTTAACATAAAAAACATATCTCATATACAATTCATGAAAATAGAGTGTTGTCACTAATTAAACAAGAGCAAGGCTAATCATATAAGATAGAAGTACCATATATGTGAATGTTTTCTCATTTGACTAATGACATAGATCAACTCCTTTCTTCAGACCAAATTATCTTCCAAGTATACAAAAGTTAATCAACAAACAAAATAAGTTTGATATTTAAAAGAAACGATCATGTTCCATAATTTCACCAAAGCATTCACAAACTTACAATAGTGCATTCTCTTCAAATGTTTTTTGACAAAATGCTGGACCCTTCTCTAAATGCATAAGAAGGGTATAAATATTATTCTAACTAATGTTCAAAAATAGATTATACAAAAGTTTGAGGAGGTTTAGAACAACCTTCCTCCTAACTAGTTAACTAACTCTAAAAATAAACAGTGGCTTGATGAGCATAGGCTATAATGATGATTTGTTATCTGTTATCTTGTCCTTCAAATCGCATATATTGGCCATCGGTTTGACTTGAGGAGGTGCCCCAAAATGTGTTCTAATCTATCCTGCAAAAATTGCATCTGTGGGAGGTGGCAACATCCGTTGAGTTGAATGGAGAGAGCAATTAAGGGTCATGATTTGACTGTGTGGCTTGATGTGGTATTACGAATACAACTCCCAATCAGGCTTTTCCAATTTTGCGATTGCTTCCCTTTGAGTTTCTTCTCTTTCCTTCCATCGGTTATGCAAGTCATTCAAATGGGGTAGTTCTTTCATGTTGCCTTCTTTCACCAAGTTGGTGGCAAAAAAAGTATGGTTTACCACCTTTACTATATTCTTTAACACTCTAGACGCTCTTGTCACTGGTAGTTCGGCTTGTTTGATCCTTGCATCCTAATCTGTAAATATAATGTCCTTGTGTGTCTCCTCAATCTCAAAAGATTGGCTTTCCTCCCCTCTTATTTTTCTTGCCATTCGATGAACTTTGAGATTCTAGTGTTCAGATTAGTAAACTCAGTTCTCTGGTCAATCGCTTTATCCATTAGCTGGTCACTAGTGATCAGATAAGGAGCGATATGTGACATCTTTTGGAAAAATTGTTCTTGTTGCTTAAATAAGATAGAATTAAGCTCTAGTGCATCTTTGATGAATTCCTGGATAGTAGGAACATCCTTATATCTTTCCATGGCTTGTTGCAAGTCTTGGAGTTGCATACTTTTGCCGATATGTCTGCTTCATGGCTTATTTTCAACACCTCCATGATCTGTTGCAATTGGGCTAGCTGCTCATCGGCTTGCCTGTTCACATTTTCCCTCTCTATTTCAAGCTACTACTCGAGCTATGCAATATTTTCTTCTTTTTCTTTCAACAAAAGAAATATTTCGGTAGCTTTTTCCATGGTAGCAGTTGTGTATGCTCCTATAAACTATGACAACCTAGTCAAATTTTTAGTTGGGTTGGAAGGGACGTCCTTCCAAACTATGTCCATTTTCTCATTCCCAAGTGGGAGTTCAGGTGTTTCAATCCTTCTCCTTTTCCTCTATCTCCTTACTACAGCCTTGTGTAGCAAGTTGTAGAACACGTCAAGAGGAGGGATTTTAGTCACCTTCAAGACAATTTCCAATGTGGGCAGAGCAAGGATAATTTTAGTCTGTTGAGACGTCGTCACTTGCTCATCCATCATTTTAGAGTCTATATTCTTCTGAACATATAGAGGAGTTTGATACTATGTAGTTTCCTGGGCATAAATTGTCTTGGGTGTGTCTTGTAGTTTCTTATTGAATTGATCCCACTCCTACTCCAAACTATTTCTTTTGATCTTCGAAACAATATGTTTTGGTAGGGTACTCATACCTTGATTTTCGGCTGATTTCCTATAGGATTTTGTAGTAGTCTCAATGTCTTGGGCCTTCTCTGTGTTCAGTGCTTTCCATGTATCTACATGAGACTCTATGCGAGAATCATGTGCCTTTGTTGTTGACAGTCACACTGGGAGTAGGCTTGTCCTTGATTTTCAACAAATGCAATGGGATTACCTCGAGCCTTTTGTTTCTGAACTCCTAAAAGCTCTCAAAATATCCAATACTCAAATTTGTCCTCGCCCATTCGAATGATTGTTCGAAGGATTGAGCTGACTATAAAAGGTCTTCAAAAATTTTAGCCTCATGGTTATAAGGCTCGATCTTTACTGAAGTGGTGATGTTATATGCTATCTTGTCTGGATCAAATTTCCTTTTAGGCAACGTGTGTAGCCTAATACCTTCGAAGCTTACTGACTCCTTTATCGCATCATTAAAATTTTCTAAAGAAAATGAACCGCACCTGATAGGAAAGGATGGCCACAATAACTTCTTGCTTTCATTCAGAACTTTGGTTAGGCCTTTTCCCACTGTCTCATGGGCTATTTCTCTTGCTAAAAAATTATCAAAAACATACAAAGGGAGGACATGTGGGTCTATTGTGCTACCAAAAACCCTAATGTAGGTGAACCATTCTTCAACAAAATATTTTTTGACAGCCAGAAGTTTTGTAGCGGCTTCATGGGAAAAAATGGGAGCTTTCTTATTGAAAATTAATTGATGCAACAGAAAAATAACAACATGACATATTTTATAGAAATGGGGTATATAATGGGATTCCCAAATTTGCTTATGGCTAAGATGGATAGGGTATTGATCCTACAAGGTCCATTTCCAACCTATGATTAGAAATTTAGTGCAAAAATAGATGGCGTCCATAATGTAGGCACTAAAATAGAATAGTGGAAGGTTCACTGGAGAGGAGGATCTCTTCTATCGATATTTGGTGATGATGGTGGTTAGGTTATTAGATAGAATGGTGGCCCAATTCATAATGTGGGAATTAACACAGGCGTCAATCAGAGGAATCCATTCTATGGAAAACTTAGCATTATTTGGTAACACATATAGTCTACATAACATAGCAGCTGCATAGTTGAAGGGGTTTTCCAAAGAGGCTATAGGATACATACCTGATTTATCAAATTTGAACTTGTTCTCCAGTACTCTCCAACCCTGAATCATCTTGAGGGGTTCTTCATTCTTCTTTGCGAAGTTGGCCACATATGTCTTATCATATATATCCTGAGGGTCATGTATATGGTACATTTGTTTCAGGTCCTCTGCTCTGAACAACCCCATGAATTCCATTCTCAAATTCCTGAATTACCTATCCTCGATGGTGAGGTTTTCCACCACCCACCTAATCATATCAGTGTATGGGAGGATTTTTTCTCTCACTCCTATTCTATGAAGGAAATAACAGGCAACCTCCTTGAATTGGAGTCCTAAAGGTCTTATTGAGTCAGTTGTTTCTCTTGTGACAGTAATCTTGGGACGTTTGTCCTCAAGCCTATTGCATATGACCTCCCATGTTGTTGCTCCCTTGTCAGCGCTGCATACCATATCAAAAAATATAGGAGACATTTCTGTAAGCTCGAACTCTGCAATGCTTAGCTTTTTCTATTTCTGCATCACCTTCCGTAATGACATATCTTTTTTATCTTGTCTGAAATATATTAGTGTAGACAATATGGGCGATTAAGGTTGAAAGCTTTGTGAAAATACTTTTAATCGTGGGAGGATTTCAAATGAGATACTCACCATTAACTAGCCATAACTTGTAAAATAATTACCTCTCCTCGGGCTACTAAACATTAATTACCATGTCAAACTATTCATTATTATATTTGAAACACAGTTACTTCCCACGCTTGCCACTTGATTCACGCATCGTAGTTCTTAAAACAATGTTATATAATGTTACTTGCTTATAATGCAAAGTGCGATTGCAAATATAGAAATATTTCATTTCGCAAATTGTTGGTGGATGACACTGTGGCAGGTCTTATTTACTTGTGACTTTCATGAAATGTGATTTCTTAAGGGGTTTTTCTAAGTATGTCACAGCGGGAGGTTTAATCGCATATCACAATTTATTTAAGGTGTTTATGATGATCACATGGAAAAATGCGATTTGCGATTTGCGATGGGGATCTAAACTTGGGTCGTTCTAAGAGTTTTTTAAGGAAATTTCTTAGAGTTAGGATTTATTTTTTAGAGACTAGAAAATTTAAAATGGGTCCCCATTTATATGTCTAAAATTATCTATTTCTATATATAAATGGGGGGGTTGTTTCATAGTACAACAATTGGCGATCCATTTGGGAGAACCAGTTATCTTTGATTGGTTTTCTGAAATTTCTAGAACTTTCAAAGTAAGAAGAATTATAGGAAAAATAAATTACATGAGTTATAAAGTAAACAACATTTCTCTAGGATCATAATCACTTACCCATACTATTTATTCAACTACTTTACCCTTTACAGTGATAAAAATACAAATGCCTTCACTCGTCAATATTAAGATTTTAAAGAGCTACAACATGTGTCTTTCTACATATTAGTTTATTTATTTATTTTATTCATTTATCATAGATAGAGCTTATGTTCCCATCATGTGTTCATAGCCTCGACAAGGTTATCTTTTAACCAACAACCATTCATTGTCCCATCTGAAGAAATCTCCAAAATTCAAAGTGATATTCACTTTCTTCCAGTCTCATTTGGATCTTGTCTTTTTTCTTTTTAGTTTATCTAAAAGACATTATCTAGGCTTAGCAACCTAATAATGACAATGCCACTCACTGGTTGTAACTAAACTGAACAAGCTAGCTCTTGATGAGACCCCTTTTCCTTTGATTGATTAGATCATTGGCTATTACCTTGTTTTGGTAATATCAGTTTAAGTATTTCCCTATGATCATGGTAAACAAGCTGGTAATGAGACTTAATATCTTCTAAGTTTTTATATTTTAGAATTACACTCTGAAAAAGGAAGGTTTTATCAGATGGGGTGAATCATTGGCTCATTTAAGAGTTTTGGATGATAATGATAGAGTTTTAAGATGTTGATCTACATAAAGTCCTTACTAGGTTAAAGATTCTTTTCTTGACCGATAACAACACATCTATACTTTGTAAAAGGTAAGGGTTTGTTCATAGAATAAATGTTTCAGCAAGATCAAGTTTTTCCAAAGAAACCAAGCTTACTTTGATACTCAAATTTCCGAATTATTTCTTTAAGTTTTCCTACTTATAGAAGCAAAAAATAAAAAAATGTTAGAAAATTATATATTACAGAGCAATGGAACACATAAAATATTGCAGAAATATAAACACGGAAAATGCTTAAAACAAGAGAGACACAGATATACGTGGTTCACCCAGTTTGGACTACATTCACAGAGAAACAACCAATCCTTCCTTTCATATTATCCAGCAAACTAAAGAGATACAACCTACAACATATCCGTTGTAATTCCCTCTTCGCTCTCAAACAATATCCTCTCTCTTTCTCACTCAGAATATAGATATACATAAATGCAATACAATTCCCTCATATATAGTGAGAGGTTGCCTTCTAGGGCAAAAAGACCCTAAATTAAACATAACTTCTACCGTCAGATCTCCTTCTAATGGACGGTCCATATTGACTAAAAAATTATAGCATTTTACAAGGCAATTTTACATATATTTTTAGCTTCGAGGATGCTGCCCCCAATCCCCCCACCAGGGGGACTCCCAAAGGTCCCAGCCACCCCCCCTGGACCCCCCCTGCAGTGAATATTTTACAGGCGGCGTTGCCACCCCATTACAAACTGGGGTCCAATGCAGTGATACCTTTGAATACAGAAGATAATTAGGCTCCACACCCAACAAAATATTTTATCAAATATTTTATTTTGAAAAGCCAAAAGTAAATACTACTTAGCTTTTATTTTCCTAAGAATTTTAAAGCGGATATGCTACAAAATTAGAAGAGGTTATCTTCTAGGAAAAGTATTTCTTGAGAATTTTCCCATTAACGAGTAAGGAATATGTCCTTCCTAATAAGTCTTGTAAAAGAAATTTTGATTGAACAATTTTGTTAATGAATTGGAAAGGGCCAAGCCATAGTCTTTGGAATTTGGTATGTTTACCTTTTTCCTCGTGTGCTTTGTCCCATTTCAAAACCAGATCACCTACTTCAAAAGTTTTATGACTGGCAAAGGTTTTATCAAAAGAGGCTTTGACTAATTGCTAATGATGGAAGTGGATTGCTTTAGCCTTTTCTCGTACTTCCTCGAGTTTAAGAATCTGGAATTGTCTTGCTTGCAAAGAGGAGGAAGGGTTTTCATTGATGAATTGCACTAGGGAGAGAGATGGAATTGCTATGTTTGTGGGGAGAACAATTTCTTTTCCATAAACTAAAGCAAAAGGAGAAGAACTGATGGAGACCTTCTGTGTAATTATGTTTTCCCAAAGAGCAAATGTCAATGCTTTGTACCAATTCCTATGGTTTTGGTCAATAGTCCTTTTGATGATTCTGATAAGGTTTTTGTTTGTCGATTCTGCTAGTCCATTACCTTGTGGATAATAGTTGGCTGAATACTTTAATTTAAAACCTCTCTTCAAAGAAAATCCTACCATTGTATTTCCAGAGAAATAAGATGCATTGTCAAACATTAAAGTTGTGGGTAAGCCAAACCT
Source organism: Pinus tabuliformis (assembly GCA_031772625.1). Classification (NCBI taxonomy): domain Eukaryota; kingdom Viridiplantae; phylum Streptophyta; class Pinopsida; order Pinales; family Pinaceae; genus Pinus; species Pinus tabuliformis. Next base: position 1,878,836,576 of record CM062818.1, read on the forward strand.
TGTAATTATGTACTGCTCAATGAAGTTCATAACGCTTTCGATATTAGCTATCTTTAGGGGGATAGCTTCCATGCATTTTATAAAATAATCAGTAGTTGTAAGGATGTATTTGTGCTGCTTGGAAGAGTTAGGAACAATCTTACCAATTATATCTAATCCCCGTTGTTTGAATGGTTGTTGGATGTTCACTCGTTTCAAAAGGAATGTTGGCTTCTTTTCTCTTCCAGCTGCAGTTTGATACGTTTTACACTTTCTTGCATATTCATGCACATCCTTGAATAATGTTGGCCAATAATAACCTGCATGGAGGATTTTGTAAGCTATGGTGTTTCCTCCAAAATGTCCTCTAGCTGGAATTCCCAAGGCTAATGATTTTAATTATCAACCCGGGGTTCGTACAAACTTAAGAGGTATCGACACTATATGTACAACATACAATGTGTCCTTTCTTTTCTGTCATGATGTAATGAAGTACATGTACTGAAGTCAAATCCTAAACTAATTGAAGAAAATGAAATGTTCGAAATGGAACCTTAACCTATTGAGAGAATGAAAGTACAAGTAAAGAGACTGAAATCAAATGCTAAAACACACCATTTTCTAACTAACTTCCAAGAGGCTTCGCTTCAAAATAATGCTAAGTTAACATATAGGAAATCCTATAGTCCTAAGCATGCATATTTAAACCATCAAACCTTCTACTGTTGTGCATGTAAATGAATAAAATAAATCTGTTTTTCCTTTTGTCTTTTTTCATGTGAGAGTGTGAAAGCTAATCTCTTTTGGTGATGTAGCAAGTGGCTTGGAGATTATGGTGGATAGTTGGAAGGCCGTGGAGACCCTTACATGACCTTTTGTGTCTCCCTAGAGGTTTTCCCTCAATTTGGCCTCAATACAGGACACTACAGGAAAACCTACAGGATGTACTAAAAACCTATAGGATCCCCTAAAAACATACAGGATACAGTCGAGAGAAAAAGGATGAATGTTGAAGGTGATGGAACTATCAAGGAAGGTGGTTGGTGGATAGAATCAGAAAAGGGAGTGCCTAGGACCACTTCAGAACTCAAAACGAAAGTTGGGAGATGGATGGATTTGCTCAAAAGGCTTGGAGAAGTTTCCTTGTGAAATGATGAAATTGGTGAGGGTTTAATGACCCAGAAAATCAAATCCAAATTGGATGGGAAAAATTTTTTTATTAAATAGGATGAATTAGGTCCCTATTCCAAGTGGAATCACTCAAAAATACCTTTGTTAACCCATGCAAAAAAATAAAAATAAAAAACATTACTAGTCGAAAATCTAGAAATTCGAGAACTAGTGAGCTAGTAAATATAAAAAATACCTAACCAAATCAACTGAAAATGCAATGGAGTAATTTTTCTTATGAACTAGAATTTTTTTTAATCTAATTCAAGTGTAACCAACTTGATTTAAGCTTGTTAGCATGCTCTAAAAAATAACATAAATTTACTGTTATTTGCTAAAAAGGAGGTCCAACAATCTAAATTTGGGAATAAGAAGACTAATCCAAGCAGCTCAATGATTACTATGAACTTCCAAATCTTTTCCAAGGATGAAATAATGATTTTGATCCTGCAAAGGAACTTACATCAACCATTTAACCCAATCCTACAACAAGAATCATTAATACTAAATGCAGAAATAGAAAGAAATAAAAATAAGAGATACATGTGAATAAGAAGGAAAGAAAATGATACAAAAGGGCTCTGAGGATCCTGGGATGGCCAAGCCCAAGGAAAATCGGAGACCTATGGAGGAGAACAAGATTTAGAAACTGAACATGACACCAATCTTCATTATTTTCATCAATAGAATTACATCCCTGCAAGAAAATAGAATGGAGCTACAAAAATACAAGCTCTCTCCACGATAACACTAATGAAAATCTCCCTCTAGAGGCAAATTCGAATTGGTACTTATACAAAATAATGAGGAATCATTCCCCATGAATGGAGGAAGCTCTCCCCACCAAATTCCCTTGATTAGTGGATCTAGTCCCTTGATTAGTGGAACACATTCCTAGATTTTCTCAATCATTGGAGTTCCACAATCTATGTGATAATTCCATAATATCTTATTGATTTATTATTTATTATTGATCCTCCTATATTAGGGAACAAGCCCCTAAATTATCTTCTCCTCCAAATCTTCATAATCTGCCCAATATTCTCATAATATTCCACAAAAATAAATATTATTAGGCACAAATATCCAATTATTCATAAACCTTCCTAATGAATATATTAAAGTTAAAAATAAATTATCTAATGCAAAAATAGAGGTTTAATGTGTTGAAGGATGGTCATAGGCCTTAAATTAATGTTTAATTTAGAGGTATGGACCTTAATTTATGTCTAATTTAGAGGCCCATCAATCATGTTACCTAATGGATAAACCACGGAAAAGTACCTTGCAGTGGAAGGGTTGTGCTAAGTTAGCACCCTAGTACTGTGGACCATTTCAAATATTGGAACAGATTAGACCAGTACCATACAAGCTAGCATTTCCAAGCCATATCTGGGTCCACAATGTTTTCTAGTCTCCTTGTTAAAAAAATATGCATACAATCCTCAGCATATAATTAACTGGGAAAATATACAGGTAATAAACTAATAGACTAGGTAACATGTGAATTTTCATTTTGAAAATTTCTGACAGCGGATTATAACTTGTGCAAGTCAAACTAGAGGGAGAATTTATGGCAGAGCCTCTTTGTATCCTCGATCAGAGAGAAACCATCTTGCGAAGATGATTCATCACCCAGGTTAAAGTACAGTGGAAGCACTTTGGCCCGGAAGAGGCTACCTGGGAAGAGGAGGAAACTATGCAGAAATCTTATCCAACACTATTTTCCTGAAAGAACACCAGGGACGGTGTTCCTCACAAGGGGGGGAAGTTGTAACACCCTATGTTGCACAAACATTTACTTTGTTACCAAGTTTTACTTATTACTTCAAATTCTTACTTTGTTTAACATAGATTGTTAAAGAATTAAGGCTGAGAAGCCAGAACATATCTTGTTATTTATTTATTAAATAATTTAAACAGTTTGTCAAAGAACTGAAAGAAACAATTAAATAACTCCTGAGATAGTTACAAACAGTTGCTCATCTGTTTCCTCAAAAGGGAAAAGAGGCAGAATCCTAAGTGGTTGGGAAAAAGACAGGGGAAGGAAAGTAGGCATTATGCTACCTAGATTTTCCTTGAGCTTGACAAAAGTAACCAATGGGAAAATTGTGAACCACAGTCAAAAGGGTATGTGACTTGAGGCTAGACCATGGTCCTGATGCCCAAGATACCAGACTGTATCCAAGTTTTTTACTGTCAGGAGTAGGAAGAGCTTGGAGAGGGATTCTAGATGTAATCACCAGATCTGTGGCTGGGTGGAGAGACCTTCCAAGAAAAGGAAATACTTACATGGTTATCAATACAGTAGACAGATAAGTAGTGTATTATGTTCTTGGTAATCACTAATTGAAAGGAGTTATTAATGTTTAGTAATAGATAAACAATAGAAGAACAGACTACTAGAGACAATTTATCATTTTGTATTGTTAAATGCATTCTATCATTTTGTATTGTTGAATGCCTATAACCTTACCTCTCTAGAAAATAAACCACAACCATTTCAAAATTCTAACACACAAGCCATCTAAAGAAGTCAACAAAGGAACAATCTATGGCTTTCAGATCAAATATTAGGTTTATATCTGAACCATGATATGTATCTAGTATAATAAAGCATGCGTTAAAATAGAATGACATTATAATTCTGGAACCATAAAACTTTCAGTAGACATGATAACAGTACATATGAATGGAATTATCTCTGAATAAGCTATGTCCTTAATATTTAAACGCAAATGAAAGAGATATTGCATTCATGAAATCACCACACACACAAATGGATAAGGGCGGCCCACGAGGGTTCTTCATGGCTCTCAGTCAAGTTCCAGAGGAAAAACAGTGAACGTGCCACCTAGGCTTATGCCTAATTTCAAAACATTAAAGATGAGAACCTTCATTTCATAAAAACCATATTATAAACACTGTGCATATTCAATTGAAATGAAATACCTAATACATTGAAGGAAACCGATCAACCGAAACAAAGCAAATAAAATCTGAATAATAGAACTATTATCAGTTTACAGACATGGTGTTATAGACATATTTGGGCACTGCAACCCCAATCACATGTGTCCATAAACAAAGGGCTTCTAAGCCCCTAAAAGTGTTGTTTCATACCCTAAAGGAACAAGGTCAGCTGATTACATCATCTCCCAGAAGTTCTCCCTTAAAAACTACTCAGAACTGGTCAAAACTAGACCATACAGACTGCTCAGTGCTAAGGGTGCGATGCATCTCACCTACTACATGCAAAAAGTGTGATGCATACTGAAAAGCCCTTCTGTAGGGTGCGATGAGCGAGAGAAGACAAATTGCAGAGGCAATTGGCTAGGTGGAAACCTAGCGAATCTTCTAGAAACTGCCCATTTGACACTTGCCTTTCTGAATTCGCCCAGGGATGAGTAAGAGATCATGAAATCTCCAAGTGGAACCAAGAACTATCAGAGAAATGACACTAATCAAAATCCCAGAAGCTGACTCACCCACCTGCAAATATCCATATATGGATCCCTCATCCTAGAGATCCAGAGGCTAGAATTTGGTATTTTATAAGGAAGTGTTGTTGGTTTCTCTGTGAAACATCATAATGTTGGGTGATCTAGCTTTTCATGAGGTGAAGAGGGCTTTCATGATGGGAGGATGGCGCTAGGTCAAACCAATGGGTTGTAATCCTCTCTTCTACTACTTCTATCAATAAAGCTATTTGAGTTTTCCTCCATATTCTTGTATATTTTTGAATCTTGTATTGATATATGCATTTGTATGGTTGATATACATCTGATCCTATATTGTTTATGGTTATAGATCTCTATGCTTTGATGGTATTATGTTGCTTTGACTCTACAGGTGTTCTTTGAAGCGGGACAAGTAAGGAAGGAGTGGCAAAGCTCTATCAAAAGAGGGAAGAAACAAGCAAGGAGGCAAGCGAAAGACTGAGGTTGGTACTCTCTGCTTCTCTCTCATATATTTCTCATAAAGGAAAACACAAGTAACTTTAGTTTGTTTGTTTCTAAGATAGCTACCCATCTTAGTGGGACTAGCAGCTCTAAATGGACACTAGTTTTCCCGATAAAAAAAAGGCGACTCCACTGGGGAGCGAATAGCTTGTTTTCTTGTTTCTATTTGTTTGCTTTATAAACTACAGACGGAGCCTGACGTTAAGCCAGCTAGCCTTCGAACTGCTTTTGATATGCAACTACAAAGTAGATCAATTCTCCTTCAGTCAATCTCCGGGTTAGTTTATGAACTGAACATCTGACTTGCAAACATCCTAAGTGCCCTGGTGGTAGCTCAAGTAACCTCATTAGATCAACCCCTATGCTTTGTGTTTACTACCTATCATTAGCTCAGCCTAAATCCCTGAACTAAGCTACAAACTGTGAGAAAAAAGCAAGCTCAGTCTCGTCCCTGGACCATCGCACTATCTCTCATTGGCAACCTGGATGCATCGCACCTCCCATGTGTTGCAGGTGAGATGCATCCCTATTTCCCTGTGTTACGAGTGCGATTATTAGGTAAGATTGTTTCTACCTCCAGATTTTGGTTTTCTCTTCATTGTCTTCAGCTTTATTCAGTAGTTTTGTTGTCTGTGATCAGTATATCACTATTGAAACTCCCTTCCTTTGCATTATTCAGCCTCCATTGATAGAGAATTGTGAATGTTTTTATGTATTTTTAATCATTTACAGTTCTCCTTTGCAAACAGTAGCTTAATCAAACTGTCGTCTTTTGATTTGAAAGTGTCGCAAGTGTCGTTTTCAGTCAAGGAAAAGAGTTTCATAAAGTCTTCCTCTTTTTGATAGTTGATTACACTTTTGCCCTTGTATTTGATTTGAATTAACAGTATTTCAAGTGTCTAAAGCAATTTTAAATTCGAAATTGACAGTGTCGCTCTTAGTCTTCCTTTCGTTTTTCAAATTCGAAATCGCAAAGTGTTGTCTTAGCCTTCCTTTCATTTTTTAATTTGAAATCACAAAGTCATGTTCCTTCTATTTTTTTTGAATTCGAAATCGCAAAGTGTCATCTTAGTCTTCCTTTCATTTTTTGAATTTGAACTTGCAAAGTGTCGTCTTATTCTTCCTTTCGTTTTTGAAAAGAAAATTGTTAGTATTGTCGCTTTGAAAGAAAAATAGTTCAAATATGTACTTAGCATTATTTTTGTCATTCACACATTAAGAAAGCGGAAAACAAATACATGCATGTGCATTTGAATTTAGATTGCGTCCAGAAATTGATTTAGGACAATGCTTCTTAGTGTGTGCTCTCTGCTCTATGTTGAAATAATTTTACTTCTCTTTCCTTAGTAGCTAAGATTTTCATTTCAAAAAGAAAGTAAACGACTGTTTATCATCTTATATTGCATATTTAGGAATTGTACATCTACATCACGCGGTGAACCTTAAAGGAAAACTTCTTAAGAAATATCAACTGTAAAATAAAATTCAATGAACATAAAAATGCTTTGGAACCTAATGCACAACATCTATAAGTCTAGGCTAGAGACATATTCTGGTGTCGTAAAGCCCGGTAACCATCGTTTTCATTGTAGGTTGGGTGATTCCTCCTCTTTGATACGACAAGTTCCAATACGGACTTGTGCTCCCACGTACCGTCAAGTATATATTGGGAGACCACAATAGGCTATATCCTTTATCCTTAGGAAGCCGTGTCTTCCACCCTATCAATCGCAATGCACTAAACACAGCATTTAGGAAGATTGACTGCCATACCTTAAAAATTATTTTGCAGTTTTACGATTGGTTTGGTAATCCCTCTGTCTAGATTTCCAGAGTAGTCACTTTCATTCCTTTTCAGACTCCTCAAAAGAAAAGGTCCATCTGAGAACTTGTCACTTCAGGCTCATTAAAAATCGAAGGTGACTAGAGTCATCTTTAGCTTTTTCTCGACTCTTAAAAATTGAAAAATCAAGTTGTGTCAAAGCGTCATAAAATTTATTTTAATCGGAATAACATCATTGTTCCCTCATTGGTCTTAGGTTGAGAAAATGGAGTCCACCAATCAAGGATTTCCCCTTAGGGGGAATCCTAGTCCCTTCTCCTCTTGGGGAGATGTTGGTGCACCTCATATGGCCACATTGTCCCTTCCAGGACTGACAATTGGCCTACCAGTATGGCTTTTCTCGATTTCTATCATTCAAAACACCGTGATTCCTAAGCAATCAAACCAGCAACCAGATGATACTAGAGTTACCCCCCAACCTTATACTTCGTTTGTTTCTCCCTCTCCTTCTTCCTCTTCGCTTGTTGAAGCTAGAAAAACTAAAAACCAAGTAACTGAGAAGAAGAAGAAATGGAAGAAGAAGAAGAAGAAGCATCCAACGGCAAAAGAGGGCAACCATGCATCGTCTGGCAAAAATCCACACACTGCACCATCCAACCTAAATCTCCATGTGTCATTTGCAAAGGAGACCACTATCATCGAGATTGTCCTTGCATCCTACGGATCTAAAGGGACTGGTCTCCCCGCTTCCACAATCTGGTGCCCTCAACCTCTGACAATCATGTTGAAAGTACACCGTCAACTAGTGAAAACGAATTCAATGGACGAAAAGGAAGATCTAAATTTCCTTGTAGACTGTGTGAAGGCGATCATGCCATCCACCGTTGTCCCTTCCTAGACGAAGCTAAAAGAGTCTTGGATGACCGTCCTGCTTCACCGCCACAGCTTCCTCCTAGATACAAGAAACTCTTGCCGAGTCCATCACTAGTTGAAAATCCGACTGACACACCTTTGTGGTCGGTCAAAGCATCCATCATTGAAGATAAACCCTCTGATTGCACACCGGACCAAAGTCAACAGGTCGAGACGGCAGTTGACCCAGTCTTGTCTTGAGAAGGTCTACCTTCAGATGATACAGTCACCAAAGAGAATGAGAACGACACCATTCAAATTCTTTTCGTCAACACAAAATCCGATGAACATGGGGGCAATCTACCTGTTCCTTTACCGCAGGAAGGAATTTCGTCAGAGATTTAGCTAGTTGTTTATTCGGTCCCTCCTCCAAGCAATCTAGTCGTTTCCTTCTATTGGAATCTACTAGGCAGACCCCGTCTACCATCTAATGTACCATTCTGAATCATAGTACAAGCTTACAGAATGATCATGGTTGGTACTATCATAGATGAAGGGGCTTCTATGAGTATCCTTTCCTCAACTGCTTGGAAATCGCTTGGTTTTCCATCGCTTCTGCCTGAGATTGGAAATCTATCGGGCTTCAACAAAGGAACCAGTTGATCGTTAGGGATCCTTCCAAGTTTTCCTATAACTTTGAGAAGGAAAACCGTTTATATGAACGTGATGGTAGTCCAAGGGCCTTTACATTACAATCTACTCCTTGGGCGTGACTACATTTATAGCATGGGAGCTATTGTTTCCTCACTCTTTCGAGTGATGTGTTTCCCACATGAAGGCAGAGTGGTCCAGCTCGTAGACCATCTTTCATTCCCCGGTTCAAACACAGCTACTAGTCAAGTGCCATCCCTAACTGGTCTTTTTGCACAAGGAATGTCTCATCGATCTCCAGTCAATCCACCTAATGAGCACGAGTGATTCGGTGAATGTGACTAAACCCAGGGGGCATGCACCCTGGTCTGCTTCGGCAGAAAAACTTTAGGTATAGGGTAGGTTTCCGCGGAGGATATATGACTAGTCTGACACACCCGTCCATTTAGGAAAATGGGATTAGACTGGAATAATATTCCCTCGTCAAAGTTATGTGAGTGGATGCGTCCCACCATTCACCTTTGTCTATTTCGATGGACAGAGCCAAGGAAGTGTTTTGTCTGCAAATGCAGATGGAGCAATATTGCAAATGCGAGAACTTTCATATGGTAACCTGGAAACTCTACTTTTCTTTATACATGGGGGCATGCAAACCTTTTTGCATGCAAGTGAAAAGAGACCATTTAATTTCTTAGTTATAAGCTCTCAACCCTTTAGACTTGTAGGTTGGTTGTTCCTAGCTTGCATAACAAAAGGCTTTGAAGAAAAGTTTTGAATGGGGCAAGCTCCCTAAAAAATGAACCTATCGATGAGACATCCTTATTATACAACTAGCACGAGCATGTTTACGTGAAGTTCAAGCTCATTAAAAAATAAACCTAGCAATGAGCATATGCTCCCCCAGAGTTTAAGCTCATTAAAAAATGAACCCATCCTTCGGTAAATAACCATTGCGATCACATAATCATCATCTTTTGAGCCTTGGTCGTGTTCTTACCATCACCTCCACTCTTTTTTAGCCGATCATACGCCTCCATTTGATTGTTTACCCCTTTTTAGGAACAGCTGCGACGAGTGATTCTTTTAGCCATCTTCTTTACATTGCCGTGATTGAAAAGTTCCAAACCTTACCTGGAACCAACTGCTATCCAAAAACATCACCCGTTCCTCAAAAAAACGAGTCTCCTTTAAGCTCTTTTCATCTGACTCGTAAAAAATGAAAAGATTGCCAAGCAATTGGCCTCTCCATCTCGTTAAAGTGATTGGAAGTGCCATCCCTCCTCTAGATTTTAATCTTTTTGGACCTAAGGGATCATTACACAAAAAGATTAAGCGCTTGTCTTGTTCGGCTCATTAAAACTATCGAAAAGTCATCCCTTTTGTATTATTTTATATTTTTTTCCGACTTAGGGGATTATATTACGAAAAAGGATTACTAGAGTTTCCTTTCCATCTCTTTTCAGACTATCTAAAATTGAAAAGGACCGAGTTATCTTTGTCGTTGAACTCGTTAAAACAATAGCGACAAACTTGTCCATGTAGACAAGAGCGAGTTTCACTGTTGCTAGGCTCGATAAAACATAGCGACGGGTTTGCCCGAAGGGAAACTTATAGAACAAGCAGATGTTATCCTCCTCAAGCTTGACAAAAATAAAGAGGTACTAGTCAGAAATGACTGGGGAAAATTTGGGAAGAAAACTTGAAAAAACTTTATTGGTCGCAGGTCGCTCTTGAACATGACACTTTCACTCCATCACCATGATTGAGTTGGGTTGGGTTATTCCGTTCACCGGCCATATCACCATTGGTCCTCCGTACCATCCATTTTTGGGGTTAACGCTACCAATCCATTTCAGTGTCGCCAATATGTTCAAGGGAAGTTGCTCAGAGAATTCACCAACCCATCTTACGCCTCATCCGCTGCAATACCTTCACGCTTCATTCTTTCATGACCGCCACTCTGAACCTTGTATCATCAGATCGTTTTCACCTCCACAAAATCATTTGCTCCGTTTCATGTCATAGATGTGGGATTCATTAAGGCCCTCCTACGACGGGTCACTTCTTGTCAACATCAACTCATTATCGAAGAAGTTGACTTAGGAACAACCCTTTCAGTACTTTGAAGCTTGCATGCCTCAATGGCAAGTTTCTCACTTCCGGCGACAGGTTTACATCAATGGCCTTCGACCAGAAGATTTTGTGTGGTGTTCGACATCGACTCATGTATTCGCACCACGTGAATTATACTGCAGTACCTTAAGGGTCATTATCATTATCGGTGATTCCTCTCGCGCCTGTTAATAGCTTGCATCATTGGCTGGTAATCAGGCGATGTCTTTCCATGTTTGACATCAGAACATCCTTTCACATGGATCGACTTGTACTTCGGCCGAAGATTGAATGAGTTTGGAGACCCCAGATCTAGTTTCATCCATCTGGGCTGCGATATATTTAGGAAAATAAAGACATCAAATGTACATCATAGCTGTATAGATAATCATCCAAGCTAAGGGATGATGGCTCTACCAGAATCATCAGTCTTCCACACAGACGGTTGTCTGTCCTATGTACATGAAAATGAATTTATAAAATTGAGCATGGGAATGCCCACCTCAGCTAGATCATGAAAATTTTATGAAGATAATGTATTGTATTATAACTTATTACATGTCACCTTCCAGTTCGAAAAACCTCGGATCCTCATGATAAATCATTTCACCCGACATCAGAAGATTTATGACCTCATGCTTTAGGGGGCAACTGTTATAGACATATTTGGGCACTACAACCCAAATCACATATGTCCATAAACCAAGGGCTTCTAAGCCCCTAAAAGTGTTGTTTCATACCCTAAAGGAACAAGGTCAGTTGATTACATCATCTCCTAGAAGTTCTCCCTGAAAAAATACTCAGAACTGGTCAAAACTGGACCATACAGACTGCTCAGTGCAAAGGGTGCAATGCATCTCACCTACTACATGCAGAAAGTGCGATGCATATTGAAAATCCCTTCTGTAGGTTGCGATGAGTGAGAGCAGACAAATGGCAGAGGCAGATGGCCAGGTGGAAACCTAGAGAATCTTCTAGAAACTACCCATTTGACACTTACCTCTTTGAATTCACCCAGGGATGAGTAAGAGATCATGAAATCTCCAAGTGGAACCAAGAACTATCAAATAAATGACACTAATCAAAATCCCAGAAGCTGACTCACCCACCTGCAAATATCTATATATGGATCCCTCATCCTAGAGATCCAGAGGCTGGAATTTGGTATTTTGTAAGGAAGTGTTGTTGGTTTCTCTGTGAAACATCATAGTGTTGGGTGATTTAGCTTTTCATGAGGTGAAGAGGGCTTTCATGCTGGGAGGATGGCACTAGGTCAAACCAATGGGTTGTAATCCTCTCTTCTACTACTTATATCAATAAAGCTATTTGAGTTTTCCTCCATCTTCTTGTATATTTCTAAATCTTGTATTGATATATGCATTTGTATGGTTGATATACATCTGATCCTATATTGTTTATGGTTATAGATCTCTATGCTTTGATGGTATTATGCTGCTTTGACTCTACAGGTGTTCTTTGAAGCGGGACAAGTAAGGAAGGAGTGGCAAAGCTCTGTCAAAGGAGGGAGGAAACAAGCAAGGAGGCAAGCGAAAGACTGAGGTTGGTATTCTCTGCTTCTCTCTCATCGATTTCTCATAAAGGAAAACACAAGTAACTTTAGTTTGTTTGTTTCTAAGATAGCTACCTGTCTTAGTGGGACTAGCAGCTCTAAATGGACACTAGTTTTCCCGATAACACGCGGACATAGAACTCAATAACCAAGGTGGGAGTAAACCCTTAAATAATTCCATATGATATCAACTCAGAGAGTTGTTCCACTTCCACATAAATAAAACTTAAACCCTCGTTCATTTTTTTATATCGACTACAAAATTAACTCAGCTTGAGTCGTGGCACAGAAAATCTCAAGGAAACAAGATGAAACAAATTCTCATTTAAATCGAAGCCTAGGATTATCTTCTAGGGGAAATTTTCCAGAGAACTCGATGAAAGACCACCCTCTAAAAGAGGATAGGGATTGCCGTAAGGAAGCCAACATACCCCGAACCTTCTAGAAAACACATCTACAGAACTTTAACTTCACTCACAAAACACCAGAATTAAACCCTGAAACAAATTTGGATTCAGTATTCATTAGAGGAAAACGTTTAGGGGTTATTTCGTACCTAAAATGGAGAAATTATTATCAGAGGGAGGAGAAGAGCATATGGAAACCCTACAACGTCAGTGGTGGCTCTCAGTAGGTAGAAGGAAATAAACGAAAGTATTCCTATAGCTTGCTGGGTCATTACCTCCAAAACACCGTAGGTTTTTCTAACCTCATCTCCTTGGAGCGAGTGGAACATTAAAATAAATCAAGTCATCTGCAAGACAAGAGCCGAATAAGCAGACATGCAATATTTCGTGGTGAAAGCAGAAGTGCCAGAAGAAGTTTAGCAAACCAAACCTACCATGTGGTACATGGATGTCTGATGGACTCATCAAGCCAAGGAGGTCATGTTGCACTACCATTTTCCATCAAAAAGGTCGCAAACAAGCTGCGGAGCCGAGCTACAAGCTCCTCTTACATTAACCCAGTGGAAAAAAAAAACGTTTACAGCAAACCCAAAGCTTTCATAGGGAGAATTCCTAGAGCTTAAGAACCGTGGATCATTACCTGATCCTACAATGTATAGTGTGCCAGGTGTTTTCTGTAAGCTAGACCCATTTTCCGGGTCCTTTCAGTCATTAATCGACATAGCTGCAAGTGTCAACCTTGACTATGGTTTACCTCCGCCTTAATTCATTGCATATAACGAAAATCATGCTAACGAAGATTATTCCAAGGATGGATTAGGTGTAGATATGGAGGACGGGTATTAATTACATTTTAAAACACATCATATGACTCAGAACCTTTAGACGTGATATTTACCTCATAGTGAGGTTAAAGTGTTTAAAGTGAAAAAAAATTGTGTTATGTGTTATGTTGTTAAAATATGATATATGGAAACTTGTTAGAAGAAAACCCATCTTGAAGGTGAGCCTGCAATGCTTTCTCTTTCTATAAATGGAAATGTAGAAATGAATGTGTAGATTCAATATTGTTCATGACAATTGTTAAATCACAAGACATGAATCTACTCTACTCATATGTGGAATTTAATTCACCATCTAAAGCAAGAACCATATAAATTTAAAAAGGAAACATCACACATGCACATAGATTTATCTAGGGGAAAGCCACTACTCAAGACCCCTTAATATCTATATTGCATTAATCAAATAATAGAAAAGAAATACAATGCTTTCTCAAGCCTGAGAACACCCTACAAATGTATAGTATATCCCTCTACCTGACTGACTGAAATTGTCCCAACACTTAGCCAATTTCAAGCCTTCCCAAGCTTCCTTGCATTATTCCCTCGGGAAATTTCACCTATTTTTTAGGAATTCACACCGAGCGATTTCTCAATCTCCTTAGGCCAATCTCTGACTATATGCACCACCTGTACACATGGGAATATGCTACAATTGATATTACACTACCTTGGAATATCCATCTCAACTGGGTAACTCGAAATCTCTGCATGCAACAATTATTTTGGGCTGATTGATCAGTTAACTAGTTCATCACTAAGTGTGGTGGAAGTTACACATCCACAACTTGACCTCCACTAGTTATTCTGATAGTTAGAACTAGTTAAACAGACAATAACTCAAATTAACTCAAATAGGTTGCTACAAATTAGCAATCAATCATGTAGAACTGAAATCAAGTGTCTCCAACTTGAATTTACTGATTTAATTGAGTGACAAGAGCCATGTCACCTCAGTTAACTACCTCCAAGTATTTTGCTGAAATAAAAATTTGAATTTTAATATATTTTGACCAAGGCATAGTAAAAACTAGATTTTCTTGTTGCATTTTCAACACTTCCTCTCATAAATAAATGGATTATCAGATACCCTAATCCTGCCTCTATGGAACTCGAAATTTCCTCTTGACAAGGCCTTTGTAAAAATATATGCATCTTGTTCCCCTGTCAGAATGTACAACAACAACATAATCCACCTTTGCACACAATCTCGTAGATGGTGATACCAGGTGTCGATATGCTTGGATCGATCATGAAATACAAGATTCTCAGAGAGTTTGATGCAACTTTGATTATCACAATAAATCAAATTAGGATCCATCATCTATCCAAATAACCCAACAGGAATCTTTCTCATCCAAATAGCCTCACATGTTACTTGACTTGCATCCATGTACTCTGCTTTTGCTGAGCTGAGTGCCACAGATGTTTGCTTCATATTGTACCAAGAAATTGTTGTTGACCCAACACTAAAAATTCCTCCTTCTGTGCTCTTCCTATCTGATGGAATCCCCACCCAATATGCATTTGTGAAGCCTTGCAGCTTTACTCTCTATGTTTGTTTGTAACAAAAAGACCAAACAGAGTAGTGCCTTTGAGGTATCTCAACACATGCTTTGTTGTCTTCCAATACAACTTGGTTGGCTTAACCATTGCTTGACTAAGTTGCTTAACTACTTATCAAATGCCTAGTTGTGTGTTCACCAAATAAATAAGTGAACCCACAAGCTACTTGTAAATGGTTGTCTCCATTATTTCACCTGAAGTAGCATCCTCTTTCCTCTAGTTTCTAGCTAGAGGAGTTACCATGGGTTTGCACCTGTCCATGCAGAAACTATGAAGTATCTCATTGGAATAATTTACTTGAGAGAAAATAAACTCCCCATCTCCTTTCCATAAGTCCAATCCAAGGAAGTATTGCATGAGGCCCATGTCCTTCATCTCGAACTCTCTTGCAAGGTCCTCCTTGCAAGATCTGATCAGTTTCTCATCACCAGTAAGGATCAAGTCATCAACATATAACACAATAATCAATAATTTACCTTCTACCACAATGTGATAAAGGTTTTCATCTACTTCACTTTTGGTGAAGCCCAAATCGATGAGATAGTTATCGATCCTAGTATACCAAGCACGGGGTGCTTGCTTGAGTCCATACAATGCTCGCTTGAGTCTGCACACATGTGACTCTCTGTCAAAGGTATCAAACCCCTCTGGATGCTCAATATACACCTCCTCCTCAATAACTCCATTGAGGAATGTTGTCTTCACATCCATCTGGTGGATCTTCCATCCCATTTGTGCTAACAATGCTAGAATTGACTTGGTGGATCCGTACCTTGCTACTGGAGCAAAGGTCTCATCATAGTCAATTTCCTCAACTTGAGAGAACCCCTTGGCCACAAATTTTTCCTTGTGTTTCTCTATGCTTCCGTCTGTTGCATGCTTTACCTTGTAAATCCATCTCGAACCAACCACTAATTTGTTTGTTGGTCTTGGGACCACTTCCCAAACACTATTTCTGACAATGGAATCATATTCCTCTACCATAACATCAACCCATACTGGTTTCTCTACAACTTCCTCGAATGAGGATGGCTCAATCTCTACAAGCTCACTCATCAGAGCCATGTAGCCAATGTACCGATCTATTGACCTCCTCTTCCTGTGTTGTGATGTGGATACTCCCACATTCTCTCTAACATCTTGCAATAATTTATCAGCTTCCTTGGTTCGCTTCCTTCCTTCCCTAGATGTCTCTGCTTTAGTGGATGTCTCCACTCTCCACTCCTTTTCTCATGGCTACTCCACAACTTCTTGAGGTTCTTCCTTTGGAGCCAAAAGCTCCTGATCAAGTTGCAACTAAAGCTCCCTCTCAAGAGAACACCTCATTTCCTTCTCCTCATCAAATTTCACATCCCTTCTGACCACTATCATCCTAAGAGATGGCAAGTATAGACAATAGTTGTGAGGTGTGTTTGTGTACCCCACAAATTTTCCCAAATTTATTGTCAGCTCTATATTTTTCCTTGCTTCCTTGGAAACATGACAGTAAACTGATGATCCAAAGATTTAGAAGTGTGACACATCTGGTTTCTTCCTTGAAAAATATTCCTCTGGTGTACTCATGCCAAGAATCCTATCAGGACTCCTGTTCTGCAAATGGACTGTTGTGTTACATGCTTCATCCCACAAGTGCAATGGTAGGCCTTGGTCATAAAACATCGCCCTTATTGCACCCATAATACTTATCTTCTTCCTCTCAGCCACCCCATTTTGTTGTGGGTTATGGGGTGATGTCAACTCCCGTCTAATTCCTTCCTTTGCATAGAAATTTTTAAACACATTCGACATGTACTCACCTCCATTATCTCTCCTGAGAACCTTCACTTTCTTGCTAGTTTCTTTCTGAAAAAGTAATTTGAATTCAAAATTTTTTGAGAATGTATGGTCTTTCTTCTGCATGAAGTAGATCCAACACTTTCATGAGAAATCATCTACAAATATAACATAATACATGTGCTTGGAAGTGGAGGCTGTCGAGAAAGGTTAATAGACATCAGAATGGATCCTTTCAAGGACTACATGTGCCTTGTTGTTCCACTCACTGAAGGTAGATTTTGTGTACTTCCCCAACATACACCCTTTGCATGTATCCCATTGCTCTAGTGCTCCTTTGGGGAGGCTTGTAGAAATTTGTTGCATGATCTTCAAAGTGCCATGATGCAAATGGCCAAGTCTTTTATGCCATAATTTGTTGACATCTTAGCTTTGCACCTTCTCTGCTTTTGTGCTCATTGCTGCTTAGTATTCCACGTCTAATTTGTAGAGGTTATTCACTCAAAACCCGATCTGCTTCACTTGTCCTATGGCAATGTGTCTCAAGAAAGCCTTCCCTTTATTGAATATCACATTGTAGCCATGGTCTTCCAACACAGCTATGGAAACTAGATTCTTCTTCAGACTTGGTACAAACATCACATCCTTGAGCCTGAGAAGGGAACCAAACTCCCTCTAAAAAGTAATTGTACCAATACCAATCGTGTTATACCTTCCATCATCTCCCATCTCAATGTGCATCTAGAGATCCTTCTCCTCCAAGTCACTGAAAAATTATTTGTTCCCTATCATGTGGAATGAGGCACCACTATCCAGATACCACAAACTACCCATCATTATACTTTCCATGGATGCAAAAAGGGTAAAATCAAGTTTGAACTGTGAAGCCAAGGCTTTACCCATTGCTCCTCTTGCAGTCTTCTTGATTTCCTTCTTGTATGAACACTTCATTGCATAGTGCCTGAATTCATGAAAATGAAAGCACTTGATTCTAGAAAATTCTTTCTTCTTTCCCCCTTTACTCGAACTTGCTTTGGATTGGTATTTCTCCCCCTTCCCTTTCTTTGCCTTTCCATCCAACTCAGTTCTCCTCATCCTCTCCCTTGGATGAGGCCTCATCTCTAGTGTTCCACCTTATTTCTTCCTACACTAGATCAGGCCATAACCTCTCCCAACTCGATAGTTTCTCTCTACCATTTATCGAATCTTGATAACTATGATAGCTTTTGGGAAGGCCTAAAAGGGTTAGAGCTACCAAGTCTTCTTTAGGGACATTAATACTGACCCCACCAAGTTCATCACGACACTGTGTGAAGTCGCTCAGGTACTGCGTAATTGTGTCATTATTTTGCATCTTGATATTTCGAAGCTTTTCCTTGAGTGTCATCTTCCTATGGTCACTATTATTCTCGAACAATTCAGTTAGTGATTTCCACATCGCGACTAATCTCAAACTCTCTCCATTATGATTCTCCTCGCTTTGGGCGTCATATGCTTGGGGTTTTGCTACTTTTTTCTTGATGTATTCTAGCAGCCCATTATCATCCAATACTTCCTCCATGCGGTCCTTCCATGAAACAAAGTTTGAGGTGCCTTCTAAGGCATACTTGAGCCTTAGTCCATTGAAATTCATCTTCTTGGTCCTAAAGAAAACCTGCAACACTGATCTTCAAATTCGAATCTCTTGCAATGACATCTTAGAAATCTATTGTCTATAGTGATTCTAGCTCCAATACCATGTAGAAATTAATGTTTATATTCAATATTTATCATGAAATTTGCTAAATCACAAGACTTGAAGCTACTCTACTCATCTGCGGAAGTTAATTCACCATTTAAAACAAGAATCATGAACATGCAAAAGAAAACATCACACATGCATAGAGATTTTGTTAGAAAAATATTATATATGACAGAAAAATGCAAGACATATAATATGCGGAAAAAAACACAAAACACATAAAACCAGAGAGACACAGATATACGTGGTTCACCCAGTTTGGGCTACGTCTACCCCGAACAGCCAGTCCTTCATTTCTATTATTCAACAAAAAATGAAGAGACACAACCTACAACAGATCCGCTGTAATATCCTCTGTTTTCTCTCATAGTCTCAACTCTATGTTTCTCGTTTTGAGAATACACATATATTTCACAGCCTCAATACAATACCCTCATACAAAGAGAGGGGTTACCTTCTAGGGCAAAAAACCCTAAACTAAACATAAATTCTACTGTCAGATTATCTGCCTAATGAACGACACATATTGACTAGAAATTACTATACTTTTACAAGGCAATTTTACATATATTTTTAGCTTTGGGGGCGCTGCCCCCGAAACCCTCGTCGGGGGACTGCTGGCCCCCGGACCCCCCAGTCGGTTGGGATGCCCCCCCAAACCCTCGCGAGGGGGACAAGTCCCCCTCGCATGGAGGGGTGTACAATCTTCCTAGGGTATACATCTGGCTGAAACAAGACCTCTAAATTAGGATGATAATCATGCTCCACACCCAACAGATTTATCTAGGGGAAAGAAACTGCTCAAACCCCCTTATTATCTATATTGTATTAATCATAGAATAGAGAAGAAATACAATGCTTACTCAATCCTGAGCACACTTTGCAAATGTATAGTTTATCCCTCTACCTGACTAACTCAACCTGGCTCAACATTTAGCCAATTTCAAGCCTTTCCAAGATCCCATTTCCTTACATTATTCCCTTGGGAAATTGCCCCTATTTTTTAGGAATTTCACACCAAGGAATTGCACAATAGCTTTGGTCAATCTTTGACTGCATGCACCACTTGTACACATGGGAATATGCTACAACTGATGGTACACTGCTTTGGAATCTCCATCTCAACTGGATAACTCGAATTCTCAACATGAAACAATTATTTTGGGTTGATTGATTAGTTAACTAGTTGATCACTAAGTGTGGTTGAAGTTACACATCCACAACTTGACCTCCACTAGTTCTGTTAATAGTTAGAACTAGTTAAACTAACAATAACTCAAATGAACTGAAATAGATTGCTACAAATTAGCATTTAATCATGTAGAACTGAACTCAAGTTTCTCCAACTCGAATTTACTAAGTTAACTAAGTGACAAGAGCCATGTCACCTCGGTTAACTACCTCCAAGTATTCTGTTGAAATAGAAATTTTAATTTTAATCTTGTTTGACCAAGGCATAGTCAAAACTAGATTTTCTTGCAGCATTTTCAACGGAAAATGGTGCAAATACAAAGGAGTGAGACTTGTTGCTCGTGGGTTGCCACAAAAAAACTTCTTTCTTTTTCCTTCCTTCTATCCTCTCTTAGCTACTCTACTCTACCATGGAACAAAATGCACTAGAATAGATTCGAATCCCTTTTCCTCCCAGTGATCCAGTTATAACACAACTCAATAGCCAACTAGGGGTTAAATTTGATCCATTCAACCTTCAATATGAGTTACAACTCAACTCTTCTAGAATGTTCTTCATCATGGCCATGTGGCCAACCCATTTTCCATGAGTGATGGGGCTAACGTGGCATCCTCTCGAATCATGGTGGACAAAACAGGAAGGTCAACTTCTAGAGGGCACAAAGTTGCATACAAATTCCATTTGAGGTCTTTGTTGTGTTGATGGAATGGTATCTAAGTGTAGAATAGTGCTAAGATTTCTCGCATAACTGAGTTTTTGGACCCCAAAAAGCTTCATTAAATGCCTCAAATTTCTTGCAAAGGTTTAAAACCCCAATTCGCCAAACTAGGACTTACTAATAAAAATGTTCATGTGAGTTTATCCCTCCAATTTTTACACTCTAAAAGCATCAAGATGGATGAAAAATAATATAATGATCAAATTTGGATCATATGGAGAAAGAAGAGGAGATGGAGGATAATGGAATAAGAGGTAGAATATCATAGTAGGGATGTCACCACATAAATCATGACATATAGGATTAGAAAAGCATGCAAAGAACAATAGGATGATGATGAGTGAATAGGGAAATATCCACTTTGAGGTTGATTTTTGTTCTAAATAATCATGCAACACTAGTTGTGGGTTAGTGGTTGACCATTAGATTGCCATTTATTGTCAATATTCTTGTCATAATTTGAAACATATTTGCCTTGTTAACCTAAGCTCTTTCTAGACATTCTTATATTTAACGATAAACTAGATGATTTTTTACTTTTGCTTTCTTATATTTAATGACCAAACTAGATGGTTTTTGCTTTTGCTTATTTGAATCAGCGTGATTTGCTTAATTTTAAATGAATTTGACATATATCGAGTATCTTTAGTGTTGTTTACTTGATTTTGTGATTTGCATCTCAAGGAACAATATGGTTTAGTTAACAGAATGACTAATGCAACAATGATTGAGATCTTTTGAAGTAATCTCATGAGAATCCATCCTAAAAGGATTGGACTCTTAAAAGGATGAAAAATTCAAGGAATTTGGTTCCGCTCATTGATGAAGAATAACCATTAGAGTGCCAATAGTAGAAGACAACAATTAACTCAAGTAGTGTGACCTCTACAAAATCTTAGTTGTATTTTGGAATTCGAAATAGTGAAGGGAGAATAACCCTCTTAGCTTTAAACGCTCAAGTAGATTCAATTAAGTAGGCAACGTCGATAAACCAAGAGTCTAATTGATTGGATGAGTACGAACCTCTAACATCATTTCAATGTATATAAAGACTTCGATAGTAAAAATAGATTTGAAATTATTATTTTATTTTCTATTTCATTTTGAAAACTAACCTGAACCATATTAAAAAGAAAAAATAAAAGAATAAAATTTGACTAAATCTTTGTTTCTCTAACTGTTTTAAAAGATTCTAAAAGCTCCATTAAATAAGACCCACTTCTCTAAATGTTTTACAAGATTCTAAGAGCTCCATTAAATAGGACCCACTTAAGGGGAGGTACCCTCCATTTTATTATTATCGATAGTATTTTTGTTATGAATATTTTCAGAGAACATGGTATTTACCTTGTTTCATGATTTCCCTTATTTTTTAAATTATAATGTTAGTGCTTTGGAATGTGGACTTTGTGAATTTATAAACATGATGGTTAATACTGGCATTACTTCTCAATTTTGGTATTTGCACAATGATTATTGATTCCAAGGAACCTCCTCACCTTAATGAGCTCTCATTTGGTAGAAAGTGGTCTTGCCTTTGTTTGACTTCTCGCAGACTGCAAAGAAGAGATGAGAGCTAAAGCCACTACCTCCGTCTATGGGTGGTGAGGTTGATTGAACTACTGATAATTGTTTATTCATCTTGCTACAACATTATTAGAAACATTGCACACATCATAAATCTACATGTTCAATTTAAAGTGAATTTTGGAATTTATATATTGTTATAATTTTATAGCCCAACATGATACTGATCCTGATACTGATCCATCCTCCTTAGAGGTCATTCACCACACCAACAAGGCAATACTTGGGCCAACTATTTTGGAGGTGGAAGGAAAGTGGAGCAGCACTGTAAGTGGTGATTACAGTAATGATTTTGATTATAAGATCTGGGGAGACAAGTTATGAAATTCTTCCGACATTTTTACTATCATCTTACATACGTGATTATGTTTTGGTGAGATGTTTTGATGACATTAAATGAGGAAAAAAAATGTTATAAAAAATGTTATGTGTCTCTGCTCTAGCTATTTAAACAGGCAAAGCTGGATCTGTTCTTCAACTTGTCCTGACGATGAACCACACTGGTTGGTTCGAAACGCGTCGACAAATGGTTTCTCATGTGATTTTCGCTGAAAAATCTATTATAAACTTGTTATGGATCACAGAAGCCTCAACTCTACAAATGTTATGTGTGTTTATTCACAATAAAATAATAAGATAAATTGTTCTTCTATCTAATATGTGAATTAACCTGGACATAGATTCAACCAAGATATGAAAGAAAAAAATACACCATCTATTTGCAAGTGTTTAATGTCTATAATGTCTATAATATCTATATCTATGTATTTCAATGTGAAATGAATTGGATAATACATGGTTGAAAAATCTTTACTACTTACACATAAATAACCAGTGATTTGACAGTGATCCACAAAGAAATCTATTATTGCCATCTCAAAACAAAATCCCTCAACATGAAAAATTAAAAGAAAAAATCTTATTTCACTGCCATAAGTATTTCTGAGTATCATCCACTAAACAGAATGTGTTCCCTGTGGAATTGAATACATGCACTACGAAAAGGGTGAATTGGATTCTCTATATGCCACAGTTCGTGATCGTGATCGTCTCAATAGAGATCACCTTTGAAAATCTTAAGCAAAATAATGCATTTCTTCCTGAACCGTCCAAACAGAAGATTACATTACAGCCATCAGGCTATTAAAGGAACGAAAGGAAGTAAAATCCAGAAAACAAAATCCTAGTTGAAGCAGGGTCCTCTCGCAAACCGTATGTCCATACAAATAGTTTGCAAATTCAGCGCTTCCAACTTTCGTTTTCCATTATCCCATACAAAGGAGAGCTCCAATCAGGACATTGATTTTGTTTGTATTCTTTCCATTTATTCCACCACTTCATGAAGCTGCTTGTTTCCAAGAAAACATCTGCAGAAATGTTACCATCATTGATCATTTTGGTCACATAGTCTTCAAACGTTTCAAGCCTTTCTGAGCATTGGTGTTGTTGTTTGAGATTTTCCAGGTCTTTCAAAGCCTCTTCTACATGTGCCCAAAAGCATGAATCCTGAGTGAGGGATGCAAGCTTTGTGCGAGCCTTCTCACCTCTTGAGCTGCGTGTTTTTTCTTTCTCTTCCATCCATTTTTGAAGAACTTTATGACGAATGGATCTTCCATCTGAAAGATAATTACCTTCACCCATAGACTTGTGATAATAATGTGCAATATCCAGAGGTTCAACAAGTCTTCTATAGGCAGTGCCAGCATTTATCCACTTATTTTGGCATTGGAAATCACTTGGCAACTCATGATTCTCCCACATTTCAATAATATCATCCCAAAACCTACCCAGCCTTTCCCTGCGCAAATTAGCATCGATATCCTTCCTGTCATGTTTCTTGAAGGAGTCATAGTATGTGATCTCATCTTGCTTTTCACAACGCTCTTTATACCACTCAAGCTCTGCCATACTACATTGTTTCTCGCTTAATTCAATTGCTAGATTAGCAACATTTGTGCTCTGGTTGCATTGCATATTTCCTGCTATTTGTAGGGCAATCTGTGCATAATCGTTCTGCAGAAGGTTGACAATAGCAATTCAAGAACACATTTCACACATCAATTAATGTCCTTAAAAGAGGAGAATGAAATTCCATACTGCAGTTAAAATCCAATGCTATATTATAGTGTAATATCAAATCTTACACGCCCGCGGGGCTTTGGATTGACGGTGAATGGGTGTACTGTTAAGGCACTCCTTGCGATAGGTCACCGGTTCAAATCCCCCATGGGTGCTTAGGTAGTATTATATAGAAAAAAAAATATCAAATCTTACACATTAAGAAACTAGTGGAACTTCTAGAGAAGCTGAAAGGATAGCCTCTTGTTGTTATCAAAGATCAAAGGAAATTAAAAGTTAACTTTTTTTTAATACTCTGTTCTTTGCAGACAGATCAAAAGGTTAAACTGGAAAAAACTTGCATGATCATTCTGCACAAAGTTGTTATCACCAATTCAAAACATATTCACCCATCAATTCTTGTGCTTAAAAGAAGAAAATGAAATTCCACAATGCATATAAAAGTCAGGGGGACACTAAAGTCTAATATCAAATCTTACACACTAAGAACTAGAGAAACTTCCACAGAGAGGACACCCTCCTATTGTTATGTTACATTGAAGTCTAATATCAAATTATATACACTAAGAAACTAGAACTTCTAGAGAAGCTTAGAAGATAGCCTCTTATTGTTATCAAAGATCAAAGGGAAAAAAAGAGCACTCTTGGCTTTTTATACTCTGTTTTCTATATTCTGTTTTTCTAAAAGATGCAAAGGTTAAATTAGAAAAACCTAACATTCCAATAAACACTTATAGTTCATCAAATTGCGATCTTTTTGGTCTGAGAGAAGAGAGGTGCTTGAAGTTAGAGGTGGGGAAGGTGAGCTAGATCCTTGTATGTCTATATATGCAATGTTCTTATCAAATATTAAAAAGGGGCATGTATATATATGTGTGTATGATCCATGTTAACTCAGGATGTATTATAGATGGAGAGGTCTTCACTTCAAAAGTTTAAGGGTCTTTTTATTCCCCTGGATGCTTAATTGAATCAGATATAACAAGGATTTATGCCAATCCATTATTTTTATAATTTAATTATTAATAATTCTAATATCACAACAAAAAATCCTATATATATTTTAATTTTTGTCAATCAATTTTAATTTAAAAAGAAAATGATGTATTACCTGAGCTCCAACACCAATTGCTTCCAGCTGCAATGACAAACCCATCTTGTAAGAGGATTCAGAATCAGGTTTTGCGCTTCTTCTTTCACTTATGGAATTTTCTATGATACGTTTCAAAACAGAACCATACCCTATATGTTCTGAAAAACAGTCCTGTATAACATTATCATAAGGTTCGTCATGGCTTAGTATTGACCAATGAAGCATCTTCAAAATGGCTTCTGAATTGTCAATACAGGCTGCGCCCTCGCCTGAACAAAATATGTAAGTGCCAAATGGTCTGTATGGGCTTCTCTTCATAACCCCCTCTAACTCAGTTGGAGAGTTGCGCCCATAGTTTGCTACTGTACCAGTATACTGCAAGACATTATGAAGAAGAGTCCTACAAGCATCTTGAATAAAAGAATCAGGTACATGGTTACTGTCATTAACCATTATGCTCTGCCAATAAGGCAAAATAGCAATCAAGGCCTCAGCAATTGATTCAAATGGTGCAAAGAGCATCCTAGGAACAACATCATGCTGGGAAACCACGTGACAAAAGTTGCCGGACCAATTTTCACGGGCCACTGCTTCTTTAAGTCTCACATCCCCCAGAAAAGGACATCCAAATGTTATACAAAAAGGAGAGCTTTGCCGCAGCCTCTTTTCCAGTACCCATAGTGTGGCCAAAGTTGCAACTGCCCCTCCTAAGGAATGACCCACAAATATAATGGGTTTGAGTTTCCTTTGTTTTGAGTCTGTATAAACCTGCATCTGTTTGATCATGAAATGCATCAACACAATGTTACTTTTTCCTTTCTAGAAATTTTCATATCTAATAAGTGAAGAAGCAATCCCTCTTTTTACGTATCTAAAATCACTCGGTCTTGAAAGATAAATTAGTTTACCTTTGCTTGGAAATCTGTATTCTCCATAATATACAGGAACAACTTAAGAGCTCCCTGATGAACGAGAGCTGATTGATCATCATTACCCTTGAGGCAACCGGAAAAGAACTTGTTGTCAGTTTGTATATTGCCCTCTCCATATTTGCTCTCTTGGACGATGAAGCCTTCTATTTTATGAAAAGAAGGAAAGGAAACATATGCAACACCTTCATACTCATTCAGAGTATAACTCTGTGAGTAGTTTGCAAGACGTGACTCTTCCCAAGCCTTGGACAGTATACCGCATGAAACAAGAAAAGTTGCAGTCTCCTGACTGGCAGTGAACCTGCAACAACATCTATGTAAATTAGCACAATTCTGAAGAAGCAGGTCAAGGACCAGATTATTGGATCTCCCATTTGTGAGCTGAATAAAACTCCCATTACTAATTACAGACCATATCATTACTTATCACAACCCCAAAAATCACAAAGTAAATGCCATCATTTTATCACTTTAGAAACAAACAACAAATCTACAGAGCTCACTACACATAAATTCCAAGGCATTAATCTTCGATATCCTCTAGAATCTATGTTTAGACTGCTCAGTCCGAAGGGACATTAACCCTACAAACCTTCCAAATGATTAGTAAAAGAAATTTGACGCATGTTAAGCACTCCATGCTTATGAAGTAACCGATATTATGAGTGTGAAGTGAGAAATATGCACCAGCAGCTTGAATCAAACCCATCGAAATCAACACCAGAAATACAGGAAATTTTACCCGAGATCCCATCCAAGCCCCAAGAAAAGCTCTAGTTTATTCATTACAAAAATCCCAAATTTCACCAAAACCTACACTAAATCTTCTTACCAAAATGCAATCTTAACCTTCTAAAATGGTGCATAGATTGTGATTTTTTTGTATTTTTTAAAGCAGATATATTTACCCATTTAAAAACTACTAGATTTTTTTGACCAGATTATACTTTCTTTTATTATTGCTTAAAAAGAATTTTTGAATATATACCCGGATTCAACCGTTAAAAACACTGATCGTCAAAATTAAACCTACTTCATGACTCAAATCGGTGATTCCAATAAATCCCAATTAATTTTTTTGAACAAAGTTAACCCAAGAAACTACACGAAATAGAAAAATAAACCACTGCTTCTGATAAATGAATTCTTGTTAAAAATGAATTCTTAGCTTGCCAATCGATTCAAAATAGACCCAAAATAATTTCAAGTTTGACGCACGGAAGCATTTATCAAAAAATAAGGGAAACCATGAAAAGGAAAATGAGATTCCAAGCTTATCCGTACAGTGGGGTAGACGACTGTGATTCCATGGTCTGCTATTGCTGCTTCATTTGATTTGCTTCACAATACTGTTGGAGTTGAGAGCCAAAGTTTCTTCATCATTACAGCGGGGCAGAGGGGTCTGGTTCCATTCGATTTTTTGCGCAATGCATCTGGGGTTGAGAGCCAGAATTTCCATGTAATGGCAGCCGGGGTATCTTTAGATACGAAAAGAGAAAGACCCTAGCAATTTCCTAGAAAATCAATGGAATGAAGACTTCAATCGGCAAACCAGTATTTAGGAAATCGTGGTTGCTAATGTCAATGTCAATGTGTTTAGGTAAGAAAAGAGAAGGGTCCGGGCAATATCCTAGAGAACCAATGGAATGAAGGTCCCACTCGGTGATGAGGTGCGAGGAAACTGTGGTTGTCAATGTGAATAAAGAACCATCTTTCCGTGCAAATTGTCTTCATGGAAGCCTTCACTGAACCGGATCTAAGCATCTCTGCTTTATCCGCAGGCTTAAGGAGACCACGTCAACCTTTCTCCCTTGGAATGCGTTTTTTAATTATCAACAAAAAGTAATTGCTGTGAAATAGTTTGTAGGAAAAATGCTTTTGTTTGTTGTTTTATATTTTGTAGTTTGTGGGATATAGTGGTTAATATTTTGAAAGCTTTACTAAATTTGTAGCTATGATTTATTAGTGATAATTTTAAATTTGTAGTTATGAGTTATTAGTGATAATTTTAAAAACTATTTATATGATGTCATATATTAGAGTACATAGTGTTGTTTGTGCACATATTTTGTATGATACTCAGGAATAGTGCACTTTGACTCTTAATGCAAATTCTTATAAAGTAATATAAAATGTTAGGTTTCCTTTTTGAAAAAAAAAACATGTATTTTAGTTTTAAAAACTAATACATAATACTTCAAATTTGAAAGTGAGAATAATTTCTCTTTCATAATTAACTTATTATTATTCTAGATAATTTTATGGCTTGTTATTATTACCTTAAATGATTTTATGGCTAATGGCTTAGCTATAGCATCTTTGCTTTGTCTCCATTCTTAAAGGGTCCATGTCAAGTCTTCTACATTATAATGGAGTGTTATTATCAACCAAGATAATAGTTGTAGCTAGTCTTGGCATGCCTCAAGATTAAGTATCATAGTTTTAAGAACTTATTCACAAGGTTGACACCTAAAACCTGAAGATGGGAATAATCCATCTTTGAGAATTCCTTTACTATTATTCTTAGATGAATTCATGACTCGCAGCTATTCTCTTTTTTATTAAAATAAGTGAATGCTTTCATTTATCCCCGAGGGTTAGCTCAATTGGTCGAGTTTCCATTGTTAAAGAACCTCATTAATGGGAGGTCATGAAGTCAGTTCTCCTCGATGCCCTCAAGGTTAGGCTCTGTTAATAAGCCGACGGGATGTGATCCCTTTGGGTGGACCTACCCAGATATTTCCTTGGGGAAAAAATGAATAGTTTCATTAGAAAAAATACTTGAAAAACCCATATATTAATTAGCATTGATATAAAGTATTAATTAATAATCAAGAAAAAAAATCCTTGAATGGGGTGACTAGTGGAAGCTTGGTATGGGAGGTATAGATAGAAGTGATCAACTGTAACACCTTTGTCACATCCACTCCTATCCATGATGATTGACATCAAAGCAAGTACCTACAATAAAGTAGTTACCTCTTTACATTGGCTTTGAACTTGTGTAATTTGTATGGCGTGTATTGATCTCATTATGTGACTCATTCCCTCTCTGCTCCATCATCTCATCGACTCTAAACACATGATATGGTGGCACCTTTGAAATTATAGGCTAGTGTAAGGAACACTTTATTTTGGCTCCACTACAAGTTCAATCTTCTGCGCTCTCAACCTCCTATTCTCCAATGCTCTTTTTCATTGTTGTCCCAAGTGTTTGCCGCTCTTTTTCATTATTGTCCCAAGTCTTGGCCTCCCGTCTCCCTCATCCTCCATACTCTGTAACTTTCCCCCTCACTCACTCATTGTCTTGCTTTTGGCCTATTGTTCCCTATCTAATCCCTCTAAATATTTACCAACCTCTAGCTTCCCCCATGTCCATGGACCCCTCTAGTCACAAATGCAAGGGATTTAGATGTGGGAGCGTGTCTTTTCTCATGGTCTATAATTCCCCCTACTAGTCCTTACGAAACTTGCAAGTTGAACATGATGCAGTCACTACCATTGTTAGATACAACTTTGTTACTGGTATGGATCTTGACAATCTATAGATAAGTTGGTTTTCCAAGCCTGGTAGCTTTGCTAACAAAATCCAATGCATAAAATCTAAGATGAATTTAGGGGTCGGGTTCTGAACTTCTATGCACCTTGTGACAATCTCATTCTAGAAATCCCCTATTATAAACAATGCAAATATTTCCTTGTAATTATTCAACCACAATTAACTAGTAGAGAGAAAGGGACATGGATTTCAAAGCTTGGGGTGGGAGATTGCTTGGGGAACTTGGTTGTTATAAATGTCAGCTTTAGGCTAAATGATATGTTTTAATGGATCTGACTATGTATTAATTCTACTGGGAAAATAATGGCATTCCTATGTTTCCTTTGGGAAAAATTGTAGGGAAAAAGGTTAATGGTAGTGTCGTCCAAGAATTGGTCCACATAGACCACGAAGGGAGTGGACGGTTGGTCAATTAGAACAAAAAAAAAGGTGGAGGTTGAGAGGCTCTGAGAGGGGACTTCCATTCACAATTGACTGAGTGTTTTGTTAGAGCAAGAAAGAGTGGAGGTTGAGAGGCTCCTGACGATATTCATCATTCCCATTTATGCTCAAGCATAGCAAAAGCAACAACGAAAGAAGGAGGCATCACACGATTGTAAGAGAAAATTCCTCACAAGAGGAATGTTGTGAAAAAACATATGAAAAAGGAGAAAACTTTGTTAATGACCAGTTGAGGAACCCAAGAGGGCTTGCTTGGTGAATATCATAGAGCATTGGTTGCCTTAAGGCTGAAGAACCCACTAGGAGGCTTGTGCAGTTGGAAGAATATTTGTTATTGATGTCAAATGAAACACCAACTCAAGGAGATAATCACTTAGGCTTGTAGAGGGTGTCAAGCCCTTTCCGGTGAGCATTTACTTGCCCCCTAATTCCTCCCTGTTGAAGAGAATTAGATTTTACAAGTTAAAAAAATCCATGCTTTGTCTCTCTTCACGTCAGCCTACATGAAAATAAGTTGGCCCCTCTCCAAAAGAAGTGTCTATTCAAACATGGACAAATTACTATAAATAGACATAATATCTCCTCCATTTTCTCATCCAACTCATTCAAGCAAAACAAGAAGGGGCTTAGACCGGAGGAAGAAATACAAGTTCATAGCTCATGAGCTTAGAGGCAAAGATAAGGGAAATTGTTTGAGTTTTATCTATGGTTTTCAATCATAGTTCATT
Source organism: Pinus tabuliformis (assembly GCA_031772625.1). Classification (NCBI taxonomy): domain Eukaryota; kingdom Viridiplantae; phylum Streptophyta; class Pinopsida; order Pinales; family Pinaceae; genus Pinus; species Pinus tabuliformis. The sequence continues at coordinate 1,878,867,313 of CM062818.1, forward strand.
GGAGGGTTTTTGGTTTTGGATCAATCCTTCGGAGCTATATTTTGGAGAAGCTTTTGGACCCTTGTAACTTCACCTTGGAGCATGTTATGAATATAATTCATATAAAAATAATAATGTAAATAATTATAATAATAATAAATAATACTTAATTAACTAATAGTTAGTTAGTTAGCAATGAAGAGGCGTGTCTTAGATACATGACCATTTATGAAAGGGCACTTGCCTAGGTGATCTGAACTTAAACAAGAACGCAACAAATTATTGATATAATGATCCAAAATGGATTTTGGATAGACTCCTAAATCTAAGTGTTCCTCACAGAGGAAAATGAAAGTCCAAGGAAGTTCCTGGAAATAGCCCCATTGCAGAGATCTTTTTCTTCTGAATCTACTACAACTTGAATGGGCAAAAATGGACTTAGGATGCAGAAGTTATTGCGGAAAGAAGATACCATCTGTTCTTTGGAAAAAGAGGCAAAATCCCCTAAATTGGGCAAAAAACCCTTATAAAGGGAAATCGCATCGGAGAAGGTCCAAAAGGAAGACTTAAGCAGAAAGGGGAGAAACCCCTGATTGCCGATCCTCGACATATCGGGTCAGAGGCAAGCTTGTGCATATAACCTAAGGCAAGGACCCGGGCCGATGCGACATTGTGATCACCGAAATTAGCAGATCGACATCGGCAATGACGTGGGACAAAGGACGGACCCCTGGGCCAATGCGACTTGCGATTGCGATATATCGCATCGCAACGTCGCCTCACAGTGATGTAAAAGGGGTGATAACGCCAGACCCGATGGACTCTATAGGCGCGGTTCGATAAGTTTTGAGTTCTAGTAAAAGGGACTTTCCTGTGTATAAGTGTGTTTCGGTGTAAAAACCGAAATACAAAGGAAATTGCCTGAAGCGATAAAGTGAACCCGAAAGGGGATTATAAATGTGATGCCATGTTATTTGAGTTCTGGTAAAGCAGGATTTCGAGTGGGCCTTAGGCGATAAGCGATATTGGGCCAGCTCTGCTCGATCCCATACAATGAACAACGCGTGGCTTGGCAAAGGAGCAGAGAAACTGCCTTTTCAGGCGGGTAACCTCCGTACCCTTAAGCTGCTCGAAACCGCATGTTGACCGTTGGATCGGAGATCACCCAGATCGACGGTGGAGCTTGTGAAAGCGACCCAAGGCGGACCTGATGCGATATTAGGGCGATTTCGACATAATTTGAAGTCCGATAAAAAGGATTTTGTCAGGTTTTTGTATGTTTTCTCGTGTATTTGGGATCTCGCCCAATATGTTAATGCGATGCGATATAATGCCTAATGGTGGACCCGATAGGCATTTTAGGGGCGATTGAATGGGATTTCAAGTCTGAAAATCATGCCCGATAGTGTATTTTGCAGACATCCTCTGTGTAATGGAATTTTCTCAATTTTTGGGTTTTTTCCTATGAGAATGTCTCGAAACCTCTGTAACCGCTCTTGATCATCATGCCACGTTGCAACCAGGCGTTTTTATAGGCAATGATGCATTTTGAAGCCATGGAGCCGCAAAGCCGGATGGTCAATCTAACTGACAGGGAGCAGAGAAGCCGCAGAGCCATAGAGGGATAATGAATCACAGAGAAACAGCTGAGGTAGCCGAAAAGCAAAAAAAGTGCCTCAAAGAAAGCCAGAGAGCCAATTGACGAGGTAGAAAAGGCAAAAAGAGCAGAGAGAGAAAAAAAAAAACAAATGCGTAGAGCAACCGAGGGAGTCACTTAGAGGTCGAATGAAAATCCAGAGAGCTATAAGTTGCAGAAAGCCAAAGCCAGAGACAAAGAAGTCAGAGCCGAAGAGCCAGAGCTAGAGCCGAGAGCCAGAGCTGAGAGCTAGAGAGTCGAGAGCTTCAAAGACAGGGGATAAGATGGTGTTCTGAACCCATTGTGTTCTGTGTAAACTAGTGGAGTTGAGCGTGGAGCTTGTAAAAGAATTATTGACATAATCCTAGAGAGCCTAGTTGAGTTGACTAGAGCTCAAGGAGACGTAGCCCAAGAGTTTTGGGTGAACTCCAAATTAATATTGTTGTTCTGTGTGTTTGTTTTATTGTTGCATTATTTACTGTTATATGTATTTAGATATCAATTTAAACAAATCAATTCACAACACATAAACAGTTTAAAACAAACAGAAGCATACACCTATGTTTTCAAGCACTTATTAATTCCGCAATTGGTTAATTATAAAGACTTGGGATTAAATAAGCTTTGGAAGTGGGAGAGGTTCTTGTAAGTTAGACAAGAAGCGTAAGAGCCTCATTTTCAGATCAGGTGATATCGGAGCTTGAGATTGATTAACCCCACCTTCAAATAAGGTTATATCAAAATGCTTGATTCAAAATAGACCCAAAATAATTTCAAGTTTGACACATGGAAGCATTTATCAAGACATAAGGGGAACCATGAAAAAGAAAATGAGATTCCAAGCTTATCCGTACAGTGGGGTAGACGACTGTGATTCCATGGTCTGCTATTGCTGTTTCATTTGATTTGCTTCACAATACTGTTGGGGTTGAGAGACAAAGTTTCTTCATCCTTACAGCGGGGCAGAGGGGTCTGGTTCCATTCGATTTTTGCGCAATGCATCTGGAGTTGAGAGCCAGAATTTCCGTGTAATGGCAGCCGGGGTATCCTTAGATAGGAAAAGAGAAAGACCCTAGCAATTTCCTAGAAAATGAATGGAATGAAGACTTCAATCGGCAAACCAGTACTTAGGAAATCGTGGTTGGTAATGTCAATGTCAATGTGTTTAGGTAAGAAAAGGGAAGGGTCCGGGCAATATCCTAGAGAACCAATGGAATGAAGGTCCCACTCAGTGATGAAGTGGGAGGAAACTGTGGTTGTCAACGTGAATAAAGAACCATCTTTCCGTGCAAATTGTCTTCATGGAAGCATTCACTGAACCGGATCTAAGCATCTCTGCTTTATCCGCAGGCTTAAGGAGACTACGTCAACCTTTCTCCCTTGGAATGCGTTTTTTAATTATCAACAAAAGTAATTGCTGTAAAATAGTTTGTCCCTCCTGTAATATTATGGGAAAATGGGAAAAAAGCGAAAATGGGAAAAATGCTTTTGTTTGTTGTTTTATATTTTGTAGTTTGTGGGATATAGTGGTTAATATTTTGAAAGCTTTACTAAATTTGTAGCTATGATTTATTAGTGATAATTTTAAATTTGTAGTTATGAGTTATTAGTGATAATAGAGTACATAGTGTTGTTTGTGCACATATTTTGTAGGATGCTTAGGAATAGTGCACTTTGATTCTTAATGTAAATTTTTATAAAGTAATATAAAATGTTATTTTTTCTTTTGGAAAAAAGAATGTATTTCTAGAAACTAACTCATAATACCTCAAATTTGAAAGTGAGAATAATTTGTCTTTTATAATTAACTTATTATTACTCTAGATAATTTTATGGCTTGCTATTATTACCTTAGGTGATTTTATGGCTTAGTTATAGCATTTATCTTCATTCTTAAAGGGCCCATGTCAAGCCTTCTACATTATAATGGAGTGTTATTATCAACCAAGATAATAGTTGCAAGGTAGCTAGTCTTGGCATGCCTCAAGATTAAGTATCGCAGTTTTAAGAACTAATTCACAAGGTTGACAACTAAAACTTGAAGATGGGAAAAATCCATCTTTGAGAATTCATTTACTATTATTCTTAGATGAATTCATGACTTGCAGCTATTCTCTTTTTTATTAAAATAAGTGAATGCTTTCATTTATCCCCGAGGGTTAGCTCAATTGGTCGAGTTTCCATCATTAAAGCACCTCGTTAATGGGAGGTCACGAAGTCAATTCTCCTCGATGCCCTCAAGGTTAGGCTTTGTTAATAAGCCGACGGGATGTGATCCCTTCGGGTGGACCTACCCAGATATTTCCTTTGGGAAAAAAATGAATAGTTTCATTTGAAAAAATACTTGAAAAACCCATATATTAATTAGCATTGATATAAAGTATTAATTAATAATCAAGAAAAAAAATCCCTGAATGTGGTGACTAGTGGAAGCTTGGTATGGGAGGTATAGATAGAAGTGGTCAACTGTAACACCTTTGTCACATCCACTCCTATCCATGATGATTGACTTCAAAGCAAGTACCTACAATAAAGTAGTTACCTCTTTACATTGGCTTTGAACTTGTGCAAATTGTATGGCGTGTATTGATCTCATTATGTGACTCATTCCCTCTCTGCTTCATCATCTCATCGACTCTAAACACATGATATGGTGGCACCTTTGACATTATAGGCTAGTGCAAGGAACACTTTATTTTGGCTCCACTACAGGTTCAATCTTCTGCGCTCTCAACGTCCTATTCTCCAATGCTCTTTTTCATTGTTGTCCCAAGTGTTGGTCGCTCTTTTTCATTATTGTCCCAAGTCTTGGCCTCCCGTCTCCCTCATCCTCCATACTCTGTAACTTTCCCCCTCACCCACTCATTGTCTTGCTTTTGGCCTATTGTTCCCCATCCAATCCCTCTAAATATTCACCAACCTCTAGCTTCCCCCATGTCCATGGACCCCTCTAGTCACAAATGCAAGGGATTTAGATGTGGGAGCGTGTCTTTTCTCATGGTCTATAATCCCCCACCCCTGCGCTGGTCCTTACGAAACTTGCAAGTTGAACATGATGCAGTCACTACCATTGTTAGATACAACATTGTTACTAGTATGGATCTTGACAATCTATGGATAAGTTGGTTCTCCAAGCCTGGTAGCTTTGCTAACAAAATCTAATGCATAAAATCTAAGATGAATTTAGGGGTCGGGTTCTGGACTTCTATGCACCTTGTGACAATCTCATTCTACAAATACCCTATTATAAACAATGGAAATATTTCCTTGTAATTATTCAGCCACAGCTAACTAGTAGAGAGAAAGGGACATGGATTTCAAAGCTTGGGGTGGGAGATTGCTTGAGGAACTTGGTTGTTATAAATGTCAGCTTCAGGCTGAATGATATGTTTTAATGGATCTGACTATGTATTAATTCTACTGGGAAAATAAGGACATGCCTATGTTTCCTTTGGGAAAAATTGTAGGGAAAAGGGTTAATGGTAGTGTCATCCAAGAATTGGTCCACATAGACCACGAAGGGAGTGGACAGTTGGTCAATTAGAACAAAAAAAAGGTGGAGGTTGAGAGGCTCTGAGAGGGGACTTCCATTCACAATTGACTGAGTGTTTTGTTAGAGCAAGAAAGAGTGGAGGTTGAGAGGCTCCTGACGATATTCATCATTCCCATTTATGCTCAAGCATAGAAAAAGCAACAAAAAAAGAAGGAGGCACCGCACGATTGTAAGAGAAAATTCCTCTCAAGAGGAATGTTGTGAAAAAACATATGCAAAAGGAGAAAACTTTGTTAATGACCAGTTGAGGAACCCAAGAGGGCTTGCTTGGTGAATATCATAGAGCATTGGCTGCCTTAAGGCTGAAGAACCCACTAGGAGGCTTGTGCAGTTGGAAGAATATTTATTATTGATGTCAAATGAAACACCAACTGAAGGAGATAATCACTTAGGCTTGTAGAGGGTGTCAAGCCCTTTCCGGTGAGCATTTACTTTCCTCCTAATTCCTCCCTGCTGAAGAGAATTAGATTTTACATGTTAAAAAAATCCATGCTTTGTCTCTCTTCATGTCAGCCTACATGGAAATAAGTCGGCCCCTCTCCAAAAGACGTGTCTATTCAAACATGGACAAATTACTATAAATAAACATAATATCTCCTCCATTTTCTCATCCAACTCATTCAAGCAAAACAAGAATGGGCTTAGACCGGAGGAAGAAATACAAATTCATAGGTCATGAACTTAGAGGCAAAGATAAGGGAAATTGTTTGAGTTTTATCTATGGTTTTCAATCATAGTTCATTGGAGGGTTTCTAGTTTTGGATCAATCCTTCGAAGCTATATTTTGGAGAAGCTTTTGGACCCCTGTACCTTCACCTTGGAGCATGTTATGAATATAATTCATATAAAAATAATAATGTAAATAAATATAATAATAATAAATAATACTTAATTACCTAATAGTTAGTTAGCTAGCAATGAAGAGGCATGTCTTAGATACATTACCATTTATGAAAGGACACCTGCCTAGGTGATCTGAACTTAAACAAGAACGCAATAAATTACTGATAAAATGATCCAAAATGGATTTTGGATAGACTCCTAAGTCTAAGTGTTCCTCACAGAGAAAAATGAAAGTCCAAGGAAGTTCCTGGAAATAGCCCCATTGCAGAGATCTTTTCCTTCTAAATCTACTACAGCTTGAATGGGAAAAAATGGACTTAGGATGCAGAAGTTATTGCAGAAAGAAGATGCCATCTGTTCTTTGGAAAAAGAAGCAAAATCTCCTAAATTGGGAAAAAAAACCCTTATAAAGGGAAATCGCATCGGAGAAGGTCCAAAAGGAAGACTTAAGCGGAAAGGGGAGAAACCCCTGATTGCCGATCCTCGACATATCAAGTCAGAGGCAGGCTTGTGCATATAACCTAAGGCAAGGACCCAGGCCGATGCGACATTGTGATCACCGAAATTGGCAAATCGACATCGGCGATGACGTGGGACAAAGGACGAACCCCCGGGCCAATGCGACTTGCAATTGCGATATATCGCATCGCAACGTTGCCTCACAGTGATGTAAAAGGGGTGATAACGCTGAATCGGATGGACTCTATAGGCACGGTTCGATAAGTTTTGAGTTCTAGTAAAAGAGACTTTCCTGTGTATAAGTGTGTTTCGGTGTAACAACCGAAATACAAAGGAAATTGCCCGAAGCGATAATGCGGACCCGAAAGGGAATTATAAACGTGATGCCATGTTATTTGAGTTCTGATAAAGCAAGATTTTGAGCGGGCCTCAGGCGGTAAGCAGTATTGGGCCGGCTCCGCCCGATCCTATACAATGAATGACGTGTGGCTTGACAAAGGAGCAGAGAAACCGCCTTTTCAGGGGGGTAACCTCCGTACCCTTAAGCTACCCGAAATTGCATGTTGGCCGTTGGATCGGAGATCACCCAGATTGACGGTGGAGCTTGTGAAAGTGACCCAAGGCGGACCCGATGCGATATTAGGGCGATTTCGATACAATTTGAAGTCTGATAAAAAGGATTTTGTCAGGTTTTTGAATGTTTTCTCATGTATTTGGGATCTCTCCCAATACGTTAATGCGATGCGATATAACGCCTAATGGTGGACCTGATAGGGATTTTCGGGGTGATTGAATGGGATTTCAAGTCCGAAAATCATGCTCGATAGTGTACTTTGCAGACATTCTTTGTGTAATGGGATTTTCTCAATTTTTGGGTTTTTTCCTATGAGAATGTTCCGAAACCTCTGTAATTGCTCTTGATCATCATGCCACGTCGTAACCAGGCGTTTTTATAGGCAATGCTGCATTTTGAAGCCATGGAGCCATAGAGCCAGATGGTTAGTCTAACTGACAAGGAACAGAGAAGCCGTAGAGCCACAGAGGGATAATGAATCACAGATAAACAACTGAGGTAGTCGAAAAGCCAAAAAAATGCCTCAAAGAAAGCCAGAGAGCCAATTGACGAGGTAGAAAAGGCAAAAAGAGGCAGAGAGAAAAAAAAAGCGAATGTGCAGAGCAGCTGAGGGAGTCACTTAGAGGTCGAGTGAAAATCCAGAGAGCTGTGAGTTGCAGAAAGCCAAAGCCAGAGACAAAGAAGCCAGAGCCGAAGAGCCAGAGCTAGAGCCGAGAGCTAGAGCTGAGAGCTAGAAAGTCGAGAGCTTCAAAGACAGGGGATAAGATGGTGTTCTGAACCCATTGTGTTCTGTGTAAACCAGAGGAGTTGAGCATGGAGCTTGTAAAAGAATTATTTCCATAATCCCAGAGAGCCTAGTTGAGTTGACTAGAGCTCAAGGAGACGTAGCCCAAGAGTTTTGGGTGAACTCCAAATTAATATTGTTGTTCTGTGTGTTTGTTTTATTGTTGCATTATTTACTGTTATATGTATTTAGATACCAGTTTAAACAAATCAATTCACAACACATAAACAGTTTAAAAAAAACAGAAGCATACACCTATGTTTTCAAGCACTTATTAATTCCGCAATTGGTTAATCATAAAGACTTGGGATTAAATAAGCTTTGGAAGTGGGAGAGCTTCTTGTAAGTTAGACAAGAAGCCTAAGAGCCCCATTTTCAGATCAGGTGGTCTCAAATCTTGAGATTGATTAACCCCACCTTCAAATAAGGTTATATCAAAATGCTTGATTGACAAATCAAATATTGCTTGTCTAAAGGGTGTTTGACAATCGAATATTTGATTTATTGATTGTCTGATTGATGTATGCTTGTTTGCATACTGACTATTTTCTAAGTTTGTAGAGGTGAAGGGAAAGCTATTGATAGCTCGATCCAGGGAGGACAAGAAGGAAGAAGGGATGAAGGCATTCTTATATCCCAAAGGACCTCAAGGAAATCCTTAAAGCACAAGAGGTTTGTTGCAAAAGGTTTCTTAAGTAAGCTCTTTATTAATCTTGTTTGAATTTCTTTTTTTCATTAGAACAATGACAACTTCTACAAGTGTATCCTCAAATTCCTCCTTCATCACAAGACTCTTTGATGGAGACATGAAGCAAAACTTGTTCATTATGATGGACAAGGTGAGAGAAATGTATGAGGATGTAAGGAAGAGCAACATACTTAGAGAGCAATTGAATTCCATGAAGGAAGAGAAGCAATTTCTTTCTGACAAATTGTTGGAAATGGAGAGGCAACTTCATATTGCAAATATGAACCTGAAAAGGATGCATGAGTTGGAGTCATAGCTCTTTGTTGCCAAAGAAGCCTTGGTCAAGTATCAGCTTGAAGAAGAAGTAAACCATTCCAGTTTGTCTTCAAATTCCTCTAAGAATGCTTATATTGGTTCTTTTGAAAAACATACTAAAGGCATAGGGTCCAAGCTAATGTCCAAGATGGGCTATGAAGGAAAGGGCTTGGGAAAGCATGCAAAAGGTATTGTTGAACCAATAATGGTTGAGGAAAGGCCTAAGTATTGGGCCTTGGCTATGGACAATCTTATGGAGAGAGTTCCAAAGCTGCGGTGAAGGCCATTGAAATAGTTCTAAGAAGGAGTTTCATTGCAGGTCCTCTACCTTAGAAGTGTGAAGATTGTATTAAGGAGGAATTCAATGGCTTGAAACATCACTTGTAGGATGCAGGTGTTCAGAAGCATGCAATTGAACCAGAGAGTTGTGGAAACTCTAACAGCCTTGAAGAGATTGATGGTGTTCCAAAGGGAGCCACTTCTTCATTTGCTTCACCTATTCATGAAGGCAATAAAGGTGAAAGAGGCAGGTATAAATCTTGTTCTAATCACATTCCTTTTGATTTTGCAAAGCATGATAAATTTCAACATAGATAGGGGAAAAGAATTGCATGTTCCTTTCTGTGGTTTGGATAACCATCATGTTTCTAGATGTTGGAAGAGAATGGCCACATACAGGAAAATTTTGAAGGAAAAGAAGAAAAAAGCCAAAGGTCCATTGACAAGGCAAATCATGTTGTCAAGAGGATGCACATGTGTTGCACTTACTCCCATAAGCAAGGGCATCTTGCTAAAAGGTGTTGGACTCTAAATCCAACAATGCTTCCACAAAAGATGAAGAAGGTGGAAAGAGAATATGGCAAAAATGGAAAGAAAGTTTCCATGAATGATGTGTCTCAAGATGATTCACATGTTGATGCTGATGTGTAGAAAAAGGAAAGACCTTTGAACTGGATTGGTAAGAAATGGTTAGATTTCTTTTCCAATTAAGGATTGCATGTCTATTGATGCATCTATTTGCATTTCTTTTTTAATGGAATGCAAGTTGCAAGTTTTACCAAGATGGTGAATGGAAAAGGGTTGAGTAGAAGACTCACTTTGTTGCTACAACATTATATTTCATTTCAGCTTCGAAAGTATAGTGTTCTTAAGTGAAAGTTGAAGGATGAAATGCATGCATGAGCATGAGATGCATGAACATAGGGATGTTAATGTTTTCCTTGTATTTTAACATGTATGTGTAATTAACTTGAAGGGTTGATTGCTTTGTTGTAACATGCATGCAATGTTGACTTGAGGAAAGTTGACTTGGCCTCCAAGATGGGGATAGTGATGAAATGTTTCATCTTAAAGGCATGCTTTGTGGGCTTGTTGTCTAGTCCATCATTTGTCTGTAGATGTAAGACATGGAGGTATTCACAAGATGTGAAATCTGTTTCTTTTGTTGAAGCAGGAGTTTAGTCCATCCAGTTGTTGTCTGTATTTCTGTTGTTGTTAACAGTTGTTGTTGACAGCTTTTCAAACAAATTAGAATTTTGTGGAGCATGTGTACTTCACATTTGTTTGAGCCACCTTGGATCAATGATCAATACAAAGAAGTTCAAACTACCTTCTGTGACCATTTCAGCAGGAGTTTTGCAGGAAGGCAAGGAGGAAGACAGTTCTTCCTGGGAGGACCAATATATCTAGGAAGGAAAGTGGTCAAAGGCTTTGGTTCAGAGGCACTATGTAAGGCAAGTGTATGGAGACTGAAAGAAGAGGGTGTTGTTACTCTCATCTACTATTCAGATCAGTATATCAGTCTTTTGGAGACCAAAAGTTCTTTTAGTGGGAAGGCATGATCCAAAATGGATTTTGGGTAGACTCCTAAGTCTAAGTGTTCCTCACAGAGGAAAATGAAATTCCAAGTAAGTTCCTGGAAATAGCCCCATTACAGAGATATTTTCCTTCTAAATCTACTACAAATTGAATGGGGAAAAATGGACTTAGGATGCAGAAGTCATCGTAGAAAGAAGATGCCCTTTGTTCTTTGGAAAAAGAGGCAAAATCCCCTAAATTGGGAAAAAAACCCTTATAAATGGAAATCGCATCATAGGAGGTCCAAAAGGTGAACTTAAGAGGAAAGGGGAGAAACCCTCGATTGACAATCCTCGACATATCAAGTCGGAGGCAGGCTTGTGCATATAACCTAAGGCAACGACCCAGGCCGATGTGACATTGCAATCACCGAAATCAGCAGATCAGCATCAGCGATGGCATGGGACAAAGGAAGGACCCCTGAGCTAACGTGACTTGCGATTGCGATGTATCGCATCGCAACATTACCTCGCAGCGATGTAAAAGGGGTGATAACGCAGCACCCAATGGACTCTATAGGCGCGGTTCGATAAGTTTTGAGTTCCGGTAAAAGGGACTTTCCTGTGTATAAGCGTGTTTCGGTGTAAAACTAAAATACAAAGGAAATTGCCCGAAGTGATAAAGCGAACCTCAAAGGGAATTATAAACACGACAGCATGTTATTTGAGTTCTAATAAAGTGGGATTTCAGCCGGGCCTCAGGCGATAAGCAGTATTGGGCCGGCTCCGCCCGATCCCATATAATGAATGACGTGTGGCTTGGCAGAGGAGCAGAGAAACCACCTTTTCGGGAGGGTAACCTCCGTACCCTTAAGCCGCTCGAAACCACATCTTGACCGTTGGATTGGAGATCACCTAGATTGACGGTGGAGCTTGTGAAAGTGACCCAAGGCGGACCCGATGCGATATTAGGGCGATTTCGATATAATTTTAAGTCTGATAAAAAGGATTTTGTTGGGTTTTTGAATGTTTTCCCGTGTATTTGGGATCTCGCCCAATATGTTTATCGATGCAATATAATGCCTAATGGCAGACTCGATAGGGATTTTAGGGGGGATTGAATGGGATTTCAAGTCCGAAAATCACACCCGATAGTGTATTTTGCAGACATTCTCTATGTAACAGGATTTTCTAAATTGCCTATGAGAAGGCCCCGAAACCTCTGTAACCACTCCCGGTCATCTTGCCACACTGCAAGCAGGCGGTTTTATAGGCAATGATGCATTTTGAAGCCACGAAGCCACAGAGCCAGTTGGCCAATCTAACTGATAGGGAGCAGAGAAGTTGCAGAGCCGCAAAGGGATAATGAATCGTAGAGAAATGGCTGAGGTAGCTGAAAAGCCAAAAAAATGCCTCAAACAAAGCCAGAGAGACAATTGACGAGGTAGAAAAGGCAAAAAGAGGCAGAGAGAAAAAAAAAATGCGCAGAGTAGCCCAGGGAATCACTTGGAAGTCGAGTGAAAAGTCAGAGAGCTGTAAGTTGCAGAAAGCCAAAGCCAAAGCCAAATAACCCAGAGCCGAAGAGCCGAGAGCCAAAGCTGAGAGCCAGAGCCGAGAGCCAAGAGCCAGAGCCAGAGCCAGAGCCAGAGCTGAGAGCTAAAAATCCAAGAGCTTCAGAGCTAGGGGAAAAGATGGTGCTATGAACCCATTGTCTTCTATGTAAACCAGTGGAGTTGAGCGTGGAGCTTGTAAAAGAATTATTTCCATAATCCCAGAGAGCCTAGTTGAGTTGACTAGAGCTCAAGGAGACGTAGCCCAAGATTTTTGGGTGAACTCCAAATTAATATTGTTGTTCTATGTGTTTGTTTTATTGCTGCATTATTTACTGTTATATGTATTTACATATCAGTTTAAGCAAATCAATTTACAAAACATAAAAAGTTTAAAACAAACATAAGCATACACCTATGTTTTCAAGCACTTATTAATTCTATAATTGGTTAATCATAAAGACTTGGAAATAAATAAGCTTTGGAAGTGGGAGAGGTTCTGTTGGAAATAGTACTGAGAGGGGGGGGGGTGAATCAGTATTATTAAGTCAAATTATTTTTCAATGTATACACAGATTTTTATACACTACTTCAGTGAATGAAAACAGCATGTATACGCAACTCTGACTAATGAAACTCGTGTATAACTTCCAGACTTATAATTTAATTTATTCTTTAGATGTTGATCATTAATCTGTGTGTCAAAACCATATAATAGTAAGCAAGAACATAAAAGTAGAGCAGACAGTCACACAAAAGAACACAATATATAAGGTGGACACCCAATGTGGGTGAAAACCACCTGCTGCAATATGTCTCTATCTTCTTTCAATTAGAAACTTCTTTTTACAATGATTCTGCACTGGTGTAGTCTTATACCAGCACGCATGCTTCAACCTACAGAAGGCTACAACCTTCTCTCATTCTCCAGCTTCTACTGGAAGGGAGCTACAACCCCCTTAGCTCTTGTACTAGCTGAGGTACTAGTACGTAGGTGCTGACCTACAGAAGGCTTCAACCTTCTCTTTTCTTCCAGGGACCACATTTCATAAATTTTCAAACTGGATCGATGTATATCAATCAAACATCAAGTATATCTGCATTGACTAAACTCCTTTGTGCAAACAAATACTGAATCAACCAATAAATTCTCAGAATGTTGTAACCAGAAAACAGTAACAATAACCAGACACCAATTCTGAACCCAGAACATTGTAGCAATAAACAGAAGCAACTAAAACATATTTCAAGATATGTACGCTACTTCACCAATATAAACCTGTGTACATACACAGCTATTCCAAAACCAACCTGCGTATACACAGTCTTCACTTGCTTAACCTGCGTGTATACACGCCTCTACTGTGTCGAACCTGCGTACAGATCTATAAAAGATAATTTATCCTTTTACTTAATCAGACATCAGTTATACCCAGATTATTAGATTTATAGATCTAATCATGCGCCAAATATAATAGATCAAAATCACACAATGATACTACTATTCAAGCCTTGAGATCTTGACCCATCAATAGATCTTAACCATCGTGTAATGCTCAGGTTCCTCCTTGATTCAGATCCAGCTGTAACTCACCAACCAATCACCAGTATTCCAGATCTTGCTTCTCTCAAGATATTCAACATATATGTCGATACCCTTGCCAAATGATCTCCTTCCCTTTTTATAGTCTTAGGCCTTACTCAAACCATGGTCCAAAACCATTGAGAACTAATACTAGGGACCCAATACTTGGGTTCAACACTTTAAATGCAATACCAAGGACCAAAACCATAGGTTCAAATATGTCGGACTAAATACCATGGACCAACCATAAGTTTTCCCACATGTACGCACTTTTCTTTGCATGAAAGTGCGTGCATATGTATACGCACCTTTTGATCGGTACAACCGTGTGTATATGCAATTTTGTTAAGATGAACCTGCGTATACCTCATTTTCTTTCATTTTGAGAGCCTGAACTATGATCTGCCCTTTGAGTGAGTTGCCATCAAGGACAACACCTATGCCATAGTGCCAAACCTATGCCATAATGCCAACAATCTCCCCCTTTGGACTTGATGGCAACCCCAAGTCACTCAAAAACATTCTCCCCCTTTGACATCAAGGGCAAAGGGTTATGCTCCCCCTGAATACATGTTGAATCCTCTACTTTGTTGTGCTGTCCAAGCTCCCCCTGACTGTAGGCAAGGTCTACAAGAAGATGATCTATACAAGAAACATGACTTTAAAAGACCTTCCTATCATAAAAGACTCATACATAGATACATCTCCCAACCAAGTGGGGATTGACTCATCCACCTAACCAAGTGGGGATACACCAGAAGTTTACACATGAAAAATAGGTACATTACATCATTCATCCCAGGCATAGTGGGGAAACCAAAATAGGTCGTTACATGACCTTGATAAAAGAAATATAAGACATAGAGACAAAATATCTATAGCAAGACTCTGATAGTTATCAACAACTAACATCAGCAGCATTTGTCAATCATTATTCAAACCAGCACCCATGTTCTCCTTCTACACTTGTTCCACCTGAAATCAAACCAACTGAGAATTTGAACCAAGATCTTCTAAGATAATGCCAACAATGCATTATTAGAAGAATATATGCTCCCCTTGAACCTGTGCCAGATACCCTCTGTCAGACCCATATCAAACTCTTTTCATCCTGAGCCTGGCCCCACTGCTTTTCTTCAAACCAACATATAAGCGATTGTACCTTCATAAACCTGCGTATGTACGCGGATCCTCCTCATTCAACTTGCATACAATCATTTTTCTCTGAAACAGACAAGATTCAACAGAAAGATGATGCATCAACTACTCCTAGCTTTTGTCTGAGGTATTCAAATGTCTCCTTGGGTAGTGGTTTGGTGAGGATATCAACAACTTGTTCCTTAGAGGGAAAATGCTCCAACTTGACCTTTTGTTCAAGCACTTGTTCTTGGAGAAAATGATATTTGATAGGTATGTGCTTGGTCTTTGAATGCATGAATGGATTTTTTGAAATGCTGATTGCACTTGTATTATCACATAGAATGGGGATAGGTGGAGTACAAGTGATTTGCATGTCTTGTAATGTCTGCATCATCCAGAGGAGTTGTGTGCAACAAGATGCAACAACTACATATTTTTCTTCAGCTGTAGATAATGCAATTGAACTCTGTTTCTTGCTGAACCAAGATACTAACCTAGGACCCATAAAGAATGCACCACCACTAGTGCTTTTTCTGTCATCCACACTTCCTGCCCAATCTGCATCTGTATATGCATGAAGTGTGAGATCTGTACTTGTAGGATACCATAAGCCATAGTTTTGAGTTCCTTGAAGATACTTAAAAAATCTCTTAACTGCCTGAAGATGAGTTTCCTTTGGATTTGCCTGAAACCTTCCAACTATTCCCACTTCATGCATAATATCTGGTCGGGTACCTATTAGATAGAGTAGACTACCAATCATGGATCTATAGGTTGGTTGATGCACTGTTGCTGATTCATCATTTTCACTGAGGTTGCATCCTGTTACCATATGGGTACATATTGGTTTTGAATCCTCCATCCCATATTTCTTCAAGATCTGCTTGAGATACTTGGTTTGTGATAGAAAAATGCCATCTTTGTTTTGTTGGACTTGTAAACCAAGAAAATATGTGAGCTCACCAAGCATAGACATTTCAAACTCTTTTTGCATCACCAAAGAAAATTTTTGACTCATGTCTTCTTCATTGCTACCAAAGATGATATCATCAACATACACAACAAGTATTACCAACTTATCATTGTCAACTTTTATATACATATTGCTATCTGTGGAACCTTTTATGAAACCTTTTTGATGGAGGTACTTATCCAAGTGATAATACGAAGCCCTGGGAGCCTGTTTAAGGCCATAGAGAGACTTTTTGAGTCTGCATACAAGCTTTGGATAATTTCCAAGGATAAACCCATCTGGTTGCTCAATATACACTTCTTCATCCAAGTCTATATTTAGAAAAGTAGACTTCACGTCCATTTGAAATAATTTGAACTTCTGAAAGCTAGAAAGGGCAAGGAACATCCTTATGGCCTCAAGTCTGGCAACTGGTGCAAAAGTTTCTTCAAAGTCTATGCCTTCCCGTTGAGCATACCATTTAAAAACAAGTTTGGCCTTGTTCCTAATCACATATCCATTTTAATTTAGCTTATTTTTGAATATCCATTTTGTTCCTATGACATTCTTATCTTTTGGTCTAGGAACCAACTCCCAAGTGTTATTCTTTTCAATTTGCTCAAGTTCTTCCTCCATGGCCTTTACCCAGCATTCTTCTTTGCATGCCTCTCTTACATTTTGTGGTTCAGTGGAGGAGAGTAATGCTAGATAACTTGAAGCTTCTGAAATGGTTCTTCTTGTTTGTACACTTGCCTCCTTTTGCCCCAAAATTTGAGTTTCTGGATGATTCTTCTAAATGTACCTGGATGGAGTCTTTTCATCTATCCTTATCTGTTCTTCTAGTGCCTCATGGGTTTCTTCTTCATCATGAGTCTGGTTTGTTGTATAAGGATAGTCCTCATCATCTTTGAACTCTTCAGATTTTACTTGCCTTGGAATGTTTCTTCTTCATCAACCACTACATCAATACTTTCAACAATTTTTCCAAGTTTTTTATTGTAACACTTATATGCTTTGATGTGGGGAGAGTAACCAAGGATAATGCCTTCATCTGCTCTAGGTTCAAACTTGCCAAGGTTTTCATCAGTCTTTTTGATGTTGCATTTGCTCCCAAAAATTTTGAAGTATTTTACCATGGGAGTCTTACCATACCATAGTTCTTGAGGAGTCTGAATGTTGTTTACTCGGATGTTTGTCTTGTTGAGAATAGTAACTGCAGCAAATGCGGCTTCACCCCAGAAGGTTGCGGGAGTTCCAGACTCATCAAGCATAGCACGAGCCATTTGTTGAACCGTTCTGTTCATCCTTTCCACTACTCCATTTTGCTGAGGAGTCCTTGCAGTAGAGACTTCCCTTATTATTCCATGTTCTTCACAAAAATCGAAAAACTCATTCCAGGTAAATTCCCCTCCTCGATCAGACCTAAGGCATTTGATTCTATGATCTGATTCATTTTCCACCAAGGCTTTGAATGATTTGAACTTTTCGAAAGCTTCATCTTTATGCTTCATAAGTCCTATCCAACACATCCTGGAAAAGTCGTCAATGAACAATATAAAGTATTCTTCTCCTCGAGGTGACCTTTTCCTAGATGGACCACATACATCCGTATGGACAGGTTCAAGTGGCCTGCTAGCTGATCCTTCCTTCTCAGGGAAATTAGTTCTGGTTTGCTTACCAAATTGACATGATTTGCGTATTGTATTGTCTGGAATTCTAATGTTAGGTAGATCACGAACCGCCTTATATTTGCATGCTTTCCTTATCTGTGAGAAGCTTAGATGCCCCAATCTTCTGTGCCATAGCCAGTGTTCATCATTCTTGCTTAGATAGAATTATTGTTGTCCTCCCTTGAGTATATATAAATTATTTGGAGTTCTTATGCCTTTGATCACTGTTTCTCCTGTATCAAGCTCACGAACAATGCATCCATTTGATCGAAATATTACTTCATTTCCTTGATCACACATTTGACTAACACTTAATAAATTATGCTTTAAGTCGTCAACATACATAACATTTCCAACCTTGACCTTTTCTTTCAAAAGAACAGAACCTTTACCTTTTATGAGTGCAGGGGTGTCATTTCCAAATGAGACCTTCTTTTCCTTTTCTAAGGCACTATATGACTGAAGTTTATATTTATCACCTGTCATATGTTTTGAGCATCCACTGTTGATGTAACATTGATTTTCCTGTCCTTTTGCATATAAGGCTATCCCACATCTTTCTAGTAGTGGTTCTTTCTTTTTCCATGTTTTGGGACTTAATGAAGCTTGCTCCTTCTGATTTATTTGTCGAAACCTACTCCTGCATTCAGAATCTTCATGACCGAAGTTGTTACAAATAGAACATTCTATTTCATTTTCAAGAGCAGAAAAGTTATTGTAGGTCCTTTTCATGATCCCAGTCATACTCCTTTATTTTTGAGCTTCTCTAGTCATGATTGTCTTGTAGGCAACACATTGAGCTGCTTTGTGACCAAAGTTATGACAAGAGAAACATTGGCCATTGAAGAAACTCCTGCGATTATCAAATCTACCAACCAAATGATTGTAGTTTCTATTGACGTCCATTCTTGAGGTAAATTGAGAATGATTTACCTGTGGTTGGTTGTAGCTTCTGTTCATCCTTGAAGCAGATTGCCCCTGATTTACCTGGTAGTATTTGTTCATTCTTGAGGTAAATTGTCCCTGATTTACCTGGTGATCTCCATTGGGCCTTTGCTGTCAATTATCAACCTGCTCACTTCTCCTTGTAGCTTCAAGATAACTTTTGGAGGTAGATGGCTTCTATGCTTGAGATGTTTCTTTGGTATACCCAAGACCTGTCTTGATTAGAGGAGAATGTTGTAATTTGATAATTTCATCTAAAGTTTCAGATCCTTTATCAAATCTAAGATTAAGAGCTTTCGTTTCTTAATGTCCTTTCTAAGTCCCACAATTTCACATTCCAAATTTTCATTGTGTTTCTCCATTTCAGCAAGTTGGGATGTCAGAGTATCTATAATCATGTTTTTCTCCACTAAGCAAACTTTGAGTTTAGAAATTTCTTTATAAAGACTTTCTTCATCTATAGCATCCAAGAAATCATCATCTTCAAAAGCCATCAAAAGTCTATAGTCATTACCTTGTTCATCTTCATCGCTATTTGAAAGTCCATCACTATCTTCATGTGTGTAATATATCTTCTTACTTACATTCTGTTTTCTGTTCCATCTAACTAGTTCCTTACCTTTGTAAAGCTTATCTTTATGAGGACACTTGCCAGCATAGTGACCGACTCTTCCACAAGCAAAACATTTGAAAGGGAGATTACCTCTGAATCTTCCAGAATCCCATTGAAGGTTTTTGACAAAATTTGACTCTTCCTCTTTTTTCGACATATGTCCTGAGTCATTGTAATCTCCTTTTCCTGAGGCGTTGAATGCAGATTCTCTCTTGTCTGATGGTCCCCCTTTTCTCATTTCGTAAGCGATTAGGATTCCATGTAGCTGTGACATGTTAAGGATCTGTAGATTCTGTTTTTCTTCTATGGCGGAAACTTTTGATTCAAACTTAGAAGACAAATATCTTAGAACCTTTTCAACCAAAACAACTTCTTTTATTTCTTCACCCAAAATTTTCATACAATTAACAATCTCATCTATATGTAGGAAATAGTTAGCCACACTTTCATCATTGTACATTATGATATTTTCATATTGAATTCTGAGAGTTTGTATTTTTGCTCGTTTTACCTGTTCATCTCCTTCATAGCTCATAACGATCTTATCCCATATTTCTTTCGCGTTTTTGAGCTGCATAACCTTGACGAATTCTAATTGAGATAGGCTCCCTAATAGAGTATTGACCGCCTTTGCATTTGTTTCATACTGCTTCTTACCAGCCGTATCTGTAGGAGTTGTTGATGGAAAAGTGTACCCTGTTTCCACAATATCCCAAACTTCTGTACCAAGAGATTGAAGATAGGAAGTGATTCTTACCTTCCAATAGACGAAGTTGCTTCCATTGAAAATTGGTGGCCTGATTGATGCTTCTTTTTCGTAGTTGCTCATGATGATAGATCTTCCTTCAAGCGATCAAGCTTCTTCAAAAGGACCTGCTCTGATACCAATTGTTGGAAATAATACTAAGGAGGGGGGGGGGGTGAATCAGTATTATTAAGTCAAATTATTTTTCAATTTATACAAAGATTTTTATACGCTACTTTAGTGAATGAAAACAGCGTGTATATGCAACTCTGACTAATGAAACTCGCGTATAACTTCTAGACTTATAATTTAATTAATTCTTTAGATGTTGATCATTAATCTATGTGTCAGAACCATATAACAGTAATCAGGAACAGAAAAGTAGAGCAGACAATCACACAAAAGAACACAAGATATAAGGTGGAAACCCAATGTGGGTCAAAACCACCTGCTACAATATGTCTCTATATTCTTTCACTTAGAAACTTCTTTTTACAATGATTCCGTACTGGTGCAGTCTTATACTAGCACGCATGCTTCAACCTGTAGAAGGCTACAACCTTCTCTCGTTCTCCAGCTTCTCCTGGAAGAGAGCTACAAACCCCTTAGCTCTTGTACTAACTGAGGTACTAGTACGTAAGTGCTGACCTACAGAAGGCTTCAACCTTCTCTTTTCTTCCAGGGACCACGTTTCATAAATTTTCAGACTGGATCCATGTATATCAATCAAACATCCAATATGTCTGCATTGACCAAACTCCTTTGTGCAAACAAATACTGAATCAACCAATAAATTCTCAAAATACTGTAACCAGAAAACAGTACCAGTAACCAGACACCAATTCTGAACCCAGAACACTGTAGCAATAAACAGAAGCATCTAAAACATATTTCAAGAGACATACGTTACTTCACCAATATAAACCTGCGTACATACGCATCTATTCCAAAACCAACCTGCGTATACGCAATCTTCACTTGCTTAACCTGCGTGTATGCGCGCCTCTGCTGTGTCGAACCTGTGTATAGATCTATAAAAGATAATTTATCCTTTTACTTAATTAGACATCAGTTATACCTATATTATTAGATTTATAGATCTAATCATGTGCCAAATATAATAGATCAAAATCACACAATGATACTACTATTCAAGCCTTGAGATCTTGACCCATCAATAGATCTTAACCATCGTGTAATTCTCAGGTTTCTTCTTGATTCAGATCCAGCTGTAACTCACCAACCAATCACCAGTATTCTAGATCTTTCTTCTCTCAAGATATTCAACATATATGTCGATACCCTTGCCAAATGATCTCCTTCCCTTTTTATAGTCTTAGGCCTTACTCAAACCATGGTCCAAAACCATTGAGAACTAATACTAGGGACCCAGTACTTGGATTCAACACTTTAAATGCAATACCAAGGACCAAAACCATAGGTTCAAATATGTCGGACTAAATACCATGGACCAACCATAAGTTTTCCCACATGTACGCACTTTTATTTGCATGGAAGTGCGTACATACGTATACACGCCTTTTGATCAGTATAACTGCGTGTATATGCGATTTTGTTAAGATGAACCTACGTATACCTCATTTTCTTTCATTCTGAGAGCCTAAACTATGATTTTCCCTTTGCGTAAGTTGCCATCAAGGACAAAACCTGTGCCATAGTGCCAAACTTGTGCCATAATGCCAACAGGTTCTTGTAAGTTAGACAAGAAGCCTAATAGCCCCATTTTCAGATCATATAACCATAAATACAGAGATACGGCAGAAATAACACTTCATTTCATTAATATCAGAATACTAAAATATGCTTACAAATAGAATGGAAATAAACTAGCTTGGGTGATGGTAGCTTATCTCTCAAAAGAGATGTGGCGATGTTGTGCTATTCAAAAACCCCCATTTTTTTATTTTATAAATTTCCTATGAATTTTTTTTTATTAAAATGGGGACCCCTAATAAATTTTAAAACATAAAAATTAAAAATTATTTTTATGTGTCTTGAATAAAATAAATTCCAAATAGCCCCTAAGACCAAGACTCATACTTAGGCTTTTAAGCCCAAAGTATTACATATTGGGTTATCAAAATAAAAAGTAAAAATAAAAAAAATTGAAGTTCAATTTAAATATGACTTATAATTTAAAACTTCAACTTAGCTAAAGTCCTTATCACTTCCCTGCATCACAAATAAATATCACCCCATGGTAATACCTGTGGCCTTAGCGAAATGTGATATAAATGGACCCAACGAGAAATTTAATGCAATTCATAAAATTCCCTGCATTCGCGGCTATCATGAAAGTTCAAAAAAGCTTAAGGCTTGACCCTCCTACACATAGTCAATTGGGATTACAATTTGTGATATAGCCCGGACCCAACGGGATTATACATGCCAATCCATAAATTGCCCACATCCGTGGCTATCTTAGTTACCAAACGGTCATGCCTCTTGCTCCCTTTTTCGATTGTGATATGCAATATCACTACGGACCCGACCACAGATTTAAATCCACCAAGTTAAAATATCACATCCATATCCTACATCTTAAGTTTCATAAGGCTAAAAACCACTCCACCACATTCCAATTGTGATTTCAATATAAACCGGACCCACGGGGATTATCTAATACAAACCACCAAACCCCACATCCATGACTACTGCAAGTTCTATAAAAAGCTTAAGTCCATACCCCACCGTCGATTGTGATATGATGTCAGCAATGATGTCAAATCCACATCATCACCATGTCACCTTCGAAGTCACTTGTTAGTCGCCACGTCATTTGCCACATCACCATTCCACGTCATCCGCGACGTCATAGTGATGTCACCCCGGGATCCTGCAATTGCGAGATTTAGAAGGACACTGCTTATAATAAACCCTTCACCCCAACTGATCTGAATTGGATCCATAAAAGACTGACGAAGAACCATGACTGTATTAGCTTGAGACAAATCTCTAAAGAATTCAAAACCGTGATAAAAGACACCCCTGAACCAGTGGCAACGGCAGCCAGTGTGGAACGATGAGGACCTCGGTCAAAGCACGTTGACCGAGGCCCATGGAGACTACACGAGAGGTCGAAATAGCCCCTGGGAGCCTCGGATCAAGAAAAGGAGGTGGATTTTGATGCGCGATTAGCGCTATTGCTGGGAAAATAGGGCCAAAATGGGGGAAGCCCGAGCACATGGACACATGGAAAACCGGAGAACCATGGGCAGAAAAGGAAAAAAGCACTAAACGTGCAAAGGCGGGATCCATGCTCTGGAAATGGTGGTATTGATCGGGGTGCCCTCAAACGGTAAACGGTTTTGGATGGAAGTGGAGCGATCCCACTCAACGATTGACGCGTGGCAGGTAGAGGTGAGAGAAAACTGCCATTGATCGCGTGTTATCGGTCGATCAAGTCAACCACGTGATAATGCATATGGCGTCAGATCTGGGGGATCCATATCAGACGGCTGAGATCAAGCCTGATGGAGGAAGCGGAATCGACGAGGGAATACGCCACGATTTGTAAAGATTTTGAGTCCGTTCGACCGCCACAGTGGAGGAAAGACTTCATCCACGATGTAACTGAAGAAACGAACCGACAAAGTAGGCTGGAGCCATTTAGAGGAGGACAAGTGGCCACTCCCTGAGCCTTCATGCTGACATCGAACAGGGAACTCCAAGCACAGCTGCAGAAGGTGAATCGACAGAGGCAGAAGAGGAACTGAACAGGAAAAAGTTTGAATGGCTAAAAGCCGTGAATAGCGAAACAGAATAGAGAGTGAAGTCGGAGAGATGAAGAAAGAATAGAATCTCGAAAGGAGGACATAATACACAGAGAAAGAAGGCAGTAAAGAAAAAGCAGAAAGAGACAGAGGGCCGAGCTGACCAGTGGCAGCATCAAGCACCAGAGAGCTTGAGAGATTCAAGCCATCCCATAGAGGAATCTGTCCGGATTGAGCACCACATTTGGCTATTTCCACTGTAGACCAGAAGGTCATAGCGTTGGTAGGAAGAAGAAGATTCTGTGTACTCCAGTGGCTTAGGGAATCCAAGAACCACCTTGCCAAGAAAACCTGCTTTAGGAGAACTCACATTGAATCCCTGCATTGTAATTCTCTGCTTAAAGGCACAGTAAAACAAGTCCACCACTGAAAGCTGGACCAAAGATGTAGCCCTGGAGAATAGGGTGAACTCATTATTAAAATTCTTGTGTCTTTGTGTTTGCTTACTGTACTTCTCTGCCGTCTTTCCATTTTATTGTCTATGTATTGGAAATCTGATCGATCCGTTGCTTAAATAACATAGAACACATACACCAACAAATGAGTCTGTGATACCTTTGTTTAATAAATCTTTAACTGATGTCACTCATAGGGTGATTATCAGATCAAGTGGTATCAGAACTCTAGGCTGTAAGGCTAGACAAGCTTGTGTTGGTTTAGTTGTTGAATGCTCATAAGATCAAAGCTCAAATTAGGAGAAGGAGAGTTAGTGGAAACTAATCTTGATATTGGGAGAGTCTATCCTCGGAAGACAATGTCAGAGGAAGGTTCTATGGGGCCAGACCCTCAATTCATAGAAAGTTTCCTAGCTATAAATTCTATGGTAGAAGAAATGTATAGGGACTTTAGAAAGCACAAGGATGAAGATTCATCAAGTTCTAAACAAGATAAAGAAGAAGATGAGTCTCATTCCAATGACCACTCAAAAGGAAAAGGGAAAGAGGAAAGCTTTCTCACACCTCCTAATATCCCTGTGCATAATAAGAAAGCATATTTGATTAAGCTAGACGTTAAATTTGATTTTCCTATATATGATGGAGAGCTAAATGCTGAAAAGTTGGACAATTGGATTAGACAAATTGATGTGTATTGCAGAGTGCAAAACATCAACTCAAACAAGAGTAAAATTCAGCTGGCAAGCCTACGCCTAGGAGGCACTGCCTTGGTTTGGTGGGAAGGAAGAACCCAAGCTGATAAGAAGAAACATGGCAAGACCATCTCTGTTTGGAGTGAATTTGTTTCTACAATCAAGAAGCAGTTCTATCCATTGGCCTACATGCAACAAGACATGATGAGTTGGCAAACTCTTCGGGAGTTGAAAGGGAAAAGTGTGCAAGGGTATACTCAAGAGTTCAGGAAGAGAGCATTGATGTTGGGTATCGCATTAGACTCACCAGAGACTCTTTTGAAGTACATTGGTGGTCTACACAGCTACATGAGGCATACCGTCCTCATGTTTAATCCCACTAGTATAGATGAGGTATCTGTACAAGCTACTCATCTAGAAGCTAGAGGAAAGAATGGAAATCCAGAAGTTGGGGGACCATCCCAACCCACTGTAAGCAAAATCAAGGAGAAAAGAAAGCAGAAGTGGAAAGCAAGGAAGGCTAACAGTGCACAGAAAGGCAAAGCTTCATGCACTCACTGTAAAAAGGAGGGGCATGATGATGAGCACTGTTATATTCTGCATCCAGAGTTGAGACCTAAGAAGTCTGAGGGCAAGAAGAAGAAGACTGCTGCAGCTATTCAGAAAGATTTGGGGTCAGACTCGGGAGATGAAACAATCATTGCAACCACACGTATAAAAGGTAAGAATTCTGAAGCCTCTACTAGTAATTCTACTCAAACTATTATTGATGAAGAACATGAGAGAAAAAGACATGATCTTTTTCATATTGGAGTTATTTCCAAACATCAAAAGATTGATACTTTGTTTGATAGTGGCTCACAAGTAAAAATTTGATTTCTGAAGCAATTGTAAAGAAATTGGGATTAGCTACTACACCTCACAAGAAACCATACCCATTAGGATGGTTGAATGATAAAGCACAACTACAAGTGACTAGACAGTGCAAAATCAAGTTTTCTTTTGGGTCAGCATTTGTAGATGAGGTTGAGTTAGACATAATTCCTTTGGATATATGTGGAATTGTTTTAGGAAGTCCTTACTTGTATGATAGAAAGGCTATTTTATATAGAGCTGAGAACAAGTATCTACTTGTTAAAGATGGAATCGAATACTTTGTAAGAGCTCACAAACTCAAGAATAATTATACTCTCATAAATTCTGGGTAGATGAAAAGAATGATAAATTCATGAAAACAATTTTTACTAATGGTTGTAAAGGAAATGAAACCTGATAGAACCAATGTATTTGAGGGCTGTAATGCTCAGCAACAAGCTGATATAGAAAACATTGTTTCAGAGTATGATGTCCTGTTTCAGGAACCTAAAGGTCTACCACCCAAAAAGGAAATATTACATGATATTATTTTGCAGCAATATGTTCCATTGCCTAACATTGGGATGTACAGGTTGTCTACTTTAGAGAATGCTGAAATCAAGAAGCAGGTGCAGGAGTTGCTCGAGAAAGGGTTCATCAGGCCTAGCACATCACCATGTGGGTCACCAATATTTTTGGTGAGAAAGAAATATGGCTCGTGGAGAATGTGCATTGACTACCGAGCACTGAATAAGATAACAATAAAAAAAATTTATCCCGTTCCTCGCATAGATGACCTTTTAGATCAATTGAAGGAAGTTGTTTATTTCACCAAGCTGGATTTTCACAGTGAATACCATCAAGTCAGAGTTGCAGAGCAAGATGCATGGAAGACTACTTTCAAAACAAAGCAGGGATTGTATGAGTGGCTAGTTATGCCTTTTGGCTTGACCAATGCTCTTACTACTTTCATGAGAATAATGAATTAAGTACTCAGACCTTTTTTTGATGATTTTGTTATTGTGTATCTAGATGACATTTTGATTTTTAGTAAAATGTGGGAAGAACAATTAAAGCATGTTAAGCAGATATTAGATGTTTTGAAAAGAGAAAAAAATTATGTTAAACTCTCAAAATGTGAATTTGGCAAAACATCTTCAAATTATTTGTGTCATATAGTAGGGGGTGGTGAATTGAAAATAGATCCCTCTAAAGTGGTAGTCATTGTGAACTGGCCTAAACCCAAGTCTGCTACAAAAGTAAGAAGCTTCTTAGGAGCAACACAATATTGGATGAAGTTCATTTCTAATTTTTCCTCAATTGAAGCTCCCTTACATGCTTTGACAGGATTGAACAAGGTGTTTCAGTGGGGAGGCAAACATAAAAAAGCCTTCGATACCTTGAAAGAAAAGATTAGTACAACACCTGTATTAGCATTGCCTGATCTACAAAGACCGTTTGAAATCCAAATAGATGCCAATGCCTATGCCATGGGAGCAATGTTGACACAACACGGTAAACCCATATGTTATCATTCTGAGACTTTTAATCCTGCAGTAGTTAACTATCCTACATATGATAAAGAATTGTATGCATTAGTTCAGAGTGTGAAAAAGTAGAAACGTTACTTAATGGGCAAAGAGATAGTAATACATATTGATCATCAACCACTTCAATATCTACACTCCCAAACTAAGTTGCAACAATCAAGGCATTACAGATGGATGGGTTTTCTACAACAATTTCATCTAGTGATCAGATATAAAAAGGGCATACATAACAAGGTTGCAAATATGTTATCTAGACCCATTGTAAATGCATCTACCATACATAAGCATAATTCTGTGCTACATGAAAGCTACATAGAACAATATGCTCAGGATATGGACTTTAAAAATGTATATGCAACTTTAGTCAAGGCAAAAAAGTAGAAGAATTGGACTATCATTTGAAGGACCGACTCTTATATCATTGTGGGAAACTCTGCATTTCACAAACAAAGAGAGTAAAGATAATTAGAGAGGCACACACTTCTCTGATATCAGGTCACTTTGGGGTAAGTAAAATAGTTGCACAGTTGCAAAGATTTTTTTATTGGCCGAAAATGCATGAGATAGTTTCTAGATATGTAAAAGGATGTACTATGTGTGCTAAAAGCAAGCCCAGTGACAGAAAACTAGGTTTGTACACTCCTTTACCAGTTCCTTCTCACCCTTGGGAAAGTGTTTCCATGGATTTTGTTGGAGGACTGCCTAAATCTAGGAAAGGTGATGATTATATATATGTGGTTATGGATAAGTTCAACAAAATGTGTATTTTGATAACTTGTAATAAACATGTTACAGCTGAACAAACTGCAAAATTATTCTTTAAACATTTATGGGTTCATTTTGGATTACCCACTTCTATTGTATCTGATCGAGACACCCGATTTGTGGGGAAGTTTTGGTCAAGTCTATGGGAACTGATGGACACCCAACTAAATAAAAGCACAACTCTTCATCCACAAACTGATGGCCAGATAGAAGTAGTTAACAGGACAGTCATCCAGTTATTCAGGGGATATTGCAGCAAACATCCTAAGCTTTGGGATGAACATTTGTGTTATGTGCAACATGCTTACAATAGAGCCAAACACTCTTCTACACAGAGATCTCCTTTTGAGACTTGTTTTGGTTTCATATCAAGGTCGCCTTTGGATTTTGTCTTTGGTAAAGATACCATGGTTGAAGGACACAGTGATGTGGACAAGGCAACTAGGTTCATTTAACATATCCAGGAGATCCACCAGGCAGTACAAGAATAGCTGGAAAGGAGCCAAGCCAAATACAAGCATCGGATGGAGCATAGTTTTCAAGTTGGAGACCAGGTCTGGCTGTATATTAGCAAGGACAAGATGCAAGGTGAAGGTAAAAAGCTAAAGCCTATCAGGTATGGAACTTTTAGGATACTTGAGAAGATTGGTGAAAATGCCTTTCGCCTTGATCTACCAGATTATATGCACATCTACTCAGTCGTAAATGTAGATTGCTTGAGATTGTTTGAACCTTCAATTATTGAGGATCCTGAAGAGCAGGAAGACACTGTCTTGGACAGGAAGGTAAGGACGACGCGCAAAGGAGATGTTGAGTACCTCAGAATTGGACTCAAAGGTTTGAAGCCGAGCAGTGAAAAGTGGATTGAGATTGGACAAGTGAGACAGCAGTATCCTCACTTAGTCGATGCTTGAAAGAAAACCAGCTTTTGGTGGTCCAAAAGCTTTTTCAGTGGGAAGGACGTGATCCGAATTGGATCCATAAAAGACTGATGAAGAACCATGATTGTATCAGGTCGAGACAAATCTCTAAAGAATTTAGAACCGTGATAAAAAACACCCTTGAACCAGTGGCAATGGTAGCCAGCGTGGAATGACGAGGAGCTCGGTCAAAGTGCGCTGGCCAAGGCCCATGGAAACTGCACGAGAGGTCAGAATAGCCCCTGGGAGCCCCGGATCGGGAAGAGGAGGTGGATTTTGATGCGCGATTAGCGCTTAGTGCTAATTGTGCATCGTTGGATAAATAGGGCCAAAGTGGGGGAAGCCCGAGCACACAGACGCATGGCAAACCGAAGAACTGCGGGTGGAAAAGGCAAAAAGCACTAAACGTGTAAAGGCGGGACCTGCACTCTAGAAACTGGCGGTATTGATCGGGGTGCCGTCAAACAGTAAACGGTTTTGGATGGAAGTGGAGTGATCCCACTCAACGATCGACGTGTGACAGGCGGAGGTGAGAGAAAACCGCTGTTGATCGCGCATTATCGGTCGAGCAAATCAACTGCGCGGGACATGCGCATGGCGTCGGATCTAGGGGATCTAGATCAGACGGCTGAGATCAAGCTCGATGGA
Organism: Pinus tabuliformis; assembly: GCA_031772625.1. NCBI lineage: Eukaryota > Viridiplantae > Streptophyta > Pinopsida > Pinales > Pinaceae > Pinus > Pinus tabuliformis. The sequence goes on from CM062818.1 coordinate 1,878,896,759, forward strand.
GGAAGTGGAATCGACGAGGGAATACGCCGTGATTTGTAAATATTTGGAGTCTGTTTGACTGCCACGGTGGAGGAAAGACTTCATCCATGACGTAACTGAAGAAATGAACCAACGAAGTAGGTTGATGCCATTTAGAGGAGGACAAGTGGCCACTCCCTGAGTGTTCATGCTGATGCTGAATAGGGAACTCCAAGCACAACTGCAGAAGGTGAATCGACAAAGGCAGAAGAGGAACTGAACAGGCATGAGTTCGAATGGCTAAAATCCATCAATAGTGAAATAGAATAGACAGTGAAGTCAAAGAGACGAAGAAAGACCAAAATCCCGAGAGGAGGACAAAATACATAGAGAAAGAAAGCAGTAAAGAAAAAGCAGAAAGAGACAGAGGGCCGAGTTGACCAATAGTAGCATCGAGCACCAGAGAGCTTGAGAGATTCAATCCATCCCATAGAGGAATTTTTCTGGACTGAGCACCACATTTGGCTCTTTCCAATGTAGACTAGAAGGTCACAGAGTTGGTAGGAAGAAGAAGAGTCTGTGTACTCCAGTGGCTTGGGGAATCCAATAACCACCGTTCCAAGAAAACCTGCTTCAGGAGAACTCACATTGAGTCCTTGCATTGTAATTCTCTGCTTAAAGGCACAATAAAACAAGGCCACCACTGAAAGCTGGATGGGAGATGTAGCCCTAGAGAATAGGGTGAACTCCTTATTAAAATTCTTGTGTCTTTGTGTTTGCTTACTGTATTTATCTGCTGTCTTTCCATTTTATTTTCTGTGTATTGGCAATTTGATCGATCCGTTGCTTAAATAACACAAAACACATACACCAACACATGAGTCTGTAATACCTTTGTTTAATAAATCTTTAACTGATGTCACTCATAGAGTGATTACAAATCACCAACCGATTTGCGATTTGTGATTAGACTGAACCCGATGGGATTATTCATTCCAATTCATACATACCCGCGTCCACGACTATCATGAATAATAAAAGAACATTGTTTCTCTGTCTCCTACCCATTCCGATTGTGATTGCGATTTTATTTGAGAAGAATCCCTTTGGATTTTATATGAAATATTCTTGGTCTAAACCAATTGCGATTGTTCTGAAGTTTTTCCCCTGATTCTATTCTGATTGAAACTGTTTTATGATCTGCCCCAAAAATTTGATTTATGATTGCGATAAGCCATAGAGCTCCACATCCTCACTCTGCGTTCCTCTCCATGATGTCTATGTCGAATTTATAGTGCTCTACATTTTCCTGATTTCCTGCAAAAGTAATTTGTTTCAAATAAAATTCGTTTATCATCTCATTTATGCTTATCTTATCAATTCTTGTTTGTCGTGTTCAAGTTCATGATATAGAAAGACATGTGTGCTCACAGTGGCAGATCAGTTCAAATAGACAGACAAACATCCAAAGAATTCGATGGAAAAAATGTAGCTAATGATGACAACAAATCATTTTCAAAAACTTCTACCAAAATACTATTTTCATTTAAGCATTATTGAAGGGATCTGTTTAATTCCCTCAACGCTTTTCACAATAGATTAGAGTTGTTTCCTGCTATTTAAGCTTAATTTCTATAGGAAATAAAAGGTCCAGAATTCATAAGAGAAAGCCTTGGAGGCTTGCACTATTGTACCTCTTAGTCTTTTTAATATAATGTTAGGTTCCGAACCAAGGGAGAGAACTTTGTAATACTGTAACTATGGATTATATATGTTGGTGGAGAAGCTCTTATTTATCATGCACTACTACTGAAAGGAGGAGACATTTTCTGCAAATAGAGATCGATTACAGACTCCAAAGGATTGTGCACTATTGTCGTTTTGTGAGAATCTGTAATTTGATTTCATTTATTAATAAAGGATCATTTCAGTTAATGATGTTTAACACTATTGTTTACAGGATTTAACTGAAATAAATTCTTATTTTAGTCTTTCAATTTATATTTTGAATGTATGAGTTAATAATTGGATTCATGCACTATTGTTGAATCTTGAGTGTTAATTCATTTAAAAGTCTGCTTAGACTATTCTATAGGCTTAATTTTAAATATAATATGAGAACTCAAATTTGCATAGGAATAGATAGTTATAATCTTAGATTGGCGAGCTATCTTCTGATTTAGGATAATAATTGTTTTCTTGCATACATGATGTCTTATTTGAACTAATTCAGTGATTCATCACGAATATTCGTAGTTCTTATGCATATGATAAACAAGGAATTGGATATATTTTCAATAGGCACTTATGTAACTATCTACTAAGTGTTCAATTGTTAGTATTTATGCTAATGAGGAATCATACCTTGTGTGCTATCTCCTCAATCTAATTCCTCCATCTTAATTCCAATTCTTTAAAGCTTCTTTTCCCATTAATTAAGTTGGCTCTTGGTTGAGAGAAAGGTTACCCTTTCTTTCAATCGGGATAGGTTAGGTTAATTGCATTGTAGACTTAGTCTTGCATGTGCTATCATAGATTTTACATTTTAGAATTAGTTTGCATTTAGATTAATTCTACATTCATAGAAGTCCTCTTTTGAGGCAAAACTTTAAATTGGTTTGGGTGTTCCACAAAAACAACTTAAGGATCATTCTTCCTTCCTGATCAGTTCAAAGAATTGATCTGATGGCCCTAGCTATTAGCAATTGAAGACATATTTAAAGTTTATATCAATTGGGAGAAGGTAAATGGACCTAATTGAACCATTCGGAGCCACTATCCCAAACAGAAAAGGAACTGCTTTAAGGTCTGCACCGGGTGGTTTTCCCCAATGTTGTGGCAATGATTTTCAAAGCCCCAACATGTGGCTACATGCCTATGAACTCTATGTTACAATGAGGCTCCAAGGCCTATTTATTATTGATAAACAATAAAAAACCCTAAACATCCAAAAACCTAACCCTAGGCCAAAACCTTGGGCCCCGTTTGGGTAAATTGATACATCGATTTCCCAGGGTCGTAACTCTAGCATACGATCTTCGTTTGGCTATCATAATACCTCATTTACAAGATCTAAAAGAGTACGCTGAAACCAAATAGATGATATAATTTAGGAATATTTTGGTGTCTCCATTTTCCCTAAAAACATTGTTCAGGGCCTCAAAATGACTCTGAAGTTCACGACCCAAAAAACTGCCAAAAATAGTAAACTAAGATACAATTAAGGAAACTAAAAAATTGAAAGAGACAGTTTTGGGGGTCCTAGTGGAATAGGAGGGTGGCCACCAATATCCACCTGGATCAGTCCTCCCTCCTTAGGAATAAATGGTCCCCATTGCGTTGAGTTCCTCCATGAGATAGGGAAACTTCGGCTGAACTTGGTCCCTGGTGAGCCACTTGCCTTGGTGTAGGAGTTGGCCAACTTTGACAACCTGATATAGTTGGATCTTCTACTGATGAGTGTTCTTCATCTGTGTGTCCATGATCTGATCAGTTGTGGCATGTTTCTTTCAGTCTAAATTTAGCTTTGTTGGTGTGAGTTGTTTTGAAATGTCGGATGTGTCCAACAATGGTGGAAAGTATGGCCGAAGGTGGTCTACATTGAACACCTGTGCAGGCCAAGGAATAGTGGAATGTTGAGCTCGAAGGAATTGTAGCCTAAGCCTTGGTGATAGTCTATGGCCCATATCAGAGCGGGTGAAGCTTGTGATGAGATCCAGCGAGGCGCTCCTTCTGCAAATGTACCCAAAATTTGTCGCCCACCTAGAACTTGTGTAGCACCCGATGTTGATCATGGTGCTACTTGTACTTAACATTGGCTCTATCTAATATATCATGCACCTATTGGAGGATGTGTTGAATGTGCTCAATGAATTTGTTAGCCCTTTCAGCTTCAAACTAGACATGAGCCGAATCTACCTGAGTAGCTGCAAATGGTATGGCCAAATCAATGGGGTATAATGGATGAAATCCCAACCCTACCTGAAAGGGGCTATGGCTCTTGAGCTGTGGAGAGATTTGTTGTAGCTATGCTGGACATAGGGGAGGATTTCATCCCATGTGCATGGATGCTTCGAGTTGTACATGCACATAATGTGTACGATCATCCCATTGACAACCTTTGTTTGGCCATCAGTTTTGGGATGGAAAGTCGTGGACTTAGTAAGTTTTGTATCCAACATCGACCAGAGACTTGACCAAAGTGCACTCAAGAATCTATTGTCCAGATCTGAGACAATGGACTATGGGATCCCAAAGTGTACCCATACTTGCTCAAAGAAGACCTTAGAAGTGGCCTCTCTAGTGATATTCTTCGTGCAGGCCGCCATGATGGCCATCTTAGAGAATCTGTCGACGACCATGAAAACAAAGTCATTGACGTGCTTAGTAGAAGAGAGGCCCGACTTGTAATCCATGGAGATAGATTCCCAAGCCCAACGAGGAGTAGGTTGAGGAGTATATAGGCCTTTCTTCTTGATGGTTGGTTTGGAAATGGTGTAGGATCTAATGTACTTCCCAACATCTTGATGAAGTTTTAGCCAATAAAAACACTTCTACAATACCGCCACTATTTTCTCTACTTTGAAATGTCTAGGGACCTGACTATAGTGCACCTCCAAAATCATCTGGGCACACTCACTTGAAGGAACACATATTTGTCCTAGGTGGCATAACAATGCATCCTGAAGGTGAAAATTTGGAAGTTGCTTCCCTTCCAGGAGTATCTGTTATGTGATCTCAAAATTGGATCGCTATCTTGAAAGTGAAAATTTGGAACTTTCTTCCCTTCCAGGAGTATTTGCTATGTGATGTCGAATTCTGGTAAAGAAGCGACCACCTCAAAGTCTCATGCCCATAGGATTCAGGCACCATGATCAGCGCCATGTCTGGTGATCGGCTTTGGCAGTCTACAACATTATTGGTGATGCCCTTCTTGTACTTAATTTTCAAATTGAACTGTTGTAAGTAGGTGGACCATTTTTTATGGCAATCATTTTGTAACTTCCCTTGTGTCAGTATGAACTCTAGGGGTCGGTGGTCCGTGTGGATGATCGTTTCCGTCCCCACAATGTAATGCTTCCATTGATGGTGGGCCTACAAAATGGAATATATTTCTTTGTCGTAAGTGGGATAATTTCAGACTATGTTTGAAAGTTTCTCACTTTGGTAAGCCACTAGATGCTAGTCTGAAAGTGTCTCACTTTGGTAAGTCACTAGATGCCCCTGCGGAGTAAGAACTGCACCAATAGCATAGTCGGAGGCGTTTATGTCAATCTCAAATGGTTTTAGCAAGTTTGGTAATGTAAACACTGGTGTAGAGCAGAGGCAATTCTTCAACTCGGAAAATGCCTTATGTTGGGTTTCTGACCAAAAAAACTTTGCTTTCGTTCCTCCCTTAGTGAGTTTACTTAAAGGCCAAGTGATATGAGAGAACTCCAACATGAACCTGCGGTAGAAATTGGAAAGACCTAGAAAGCTGCGGAGCTCTGTTAGAGTGGTGGAGCTAGCCAATCCTGAATGACTTGAATCTTGGTTGGGTCCACATGCACACCGTGCTCATCAATGATGTACCCCAAATATTGAACTTGGGTCATGCCAAAAGTGCATTTCTCCAAATTGGCACACAACTTGTGTTATCACAGGGTTTGAAGCACCTATCGAATATGGTGCAGGTGCTCTTTCTAACTTTGGTTTAAGATCAAGATGTCATCTAAATACACCACCATGAATGCATTGGTGAAGGGTCGCAAGATGTCATTCATCAATATCATGAAGGTTGCATTGAAAACCATTCGAAACGGCCCTCCTTGGATTTGAAGGCAATCTTCCACACATTAGAGGGTTCGATAAGCACCTGGTGATATCCAGACTTCAATTCAATCTTGCTAATATATTTGGCCCCTTTGAGATAGTATAGAAGGTCATTAATCTGTGGGATTGGGTACGTATTTTGAACAATGATCTTGTGCAGTGCCCGATAGTCAATGTAGAGTTTCAAGGCCCCATCCTTCTTATGTACCTGTTAGCACCTAGATTGAACCTCAAGCTAAAGGAAGGCAATGCCAGGGTAACCACAAACCACTCTTAGCCAAGTAGCTAGCCCTACTAGGCCAGGAGAGGGATCTCTCCATAAGGATCTCAGCCAAGATGACTGGATCAGGAAAATTATATTAGGCTAGGTATATTATCACAAGGTTTGATTTGAAGGGGTTCTGCTAGATCAGGAGGAGCTGGACAGTTTGGGCAAGGAAACTAGGTTAGAATTGCAGGGTGTTTGATGGGGCAAGGTAGGTATGAAGCTTAACACTCTAGGCTTTGATGGGTGACGTGATTCAAGACTGGTGAGAAACTACGAAGAGCATGTGATCTGTTGTAGCATTTTTTGGCTTTGATAAGATAGAATATTTAAAAAATGTTAAGTTAGGATATGGACATAACAATAGTGAATAAAATGTTAGTAAAATAAAATATCTTGATGATAATGTCCATATCGAAGAAAATGTTAGGGTAGATGCTCTAAAAAATCAAGGCAAGAAGAAAATGTTAGGTTAGAAAGAAAATAAAACTAATAAACTCTGAAAGTGAGCAAGTCTAAATGTCACTACTATTTTTCTGTAAAATAATGGTTGTGTGCAGCTTGTCATAAATGCCACAACACATGATAGTCAAACTATTTCATCTTAGCTGCTTCATGCTTTAAATTTGATGTTATAGTTAGAGAATAACAATCTTGCCAAATTGTTTAATCTTGGCAGGTCAGTAGTTAGGTAGAGAATAATAAGGTGCTTATCAGTTTAATTTGAGCCCTTGGATGTTATAAGGGTAGAATTAGATAGTTTGTTTTTGTTAAAAAAGAAGAAAGGAAAAGGGTTTGCTAGCTGAAATGCGCCCATTAAGTGAAGAAAAATGATAGGATAAGCAAAGGGTAAGTAGAGAAAGGTTGCAGAAGTTTGACTATTGATTGGACAAAATGTACATTTATCATATTTTTATGCCCATGATGCAATTACACAAGGCAAATGAAGGTCTACTAAATCAATTAATTAAATTTCCATTCATCCCCATTCATCCCTATATTCACTAATTTCCCCTTCCTACCTTCATACATACATATTCATTCATTTTCCACTAAGAACCCCTTTTCCTAAGGTCAAAACCCTTTTTTCCTAAGAAAAATGAAAACCCCATGTAAAATCCCTTTTTTACCATGCAAATCCCCTTTTACCCAAAAAACCCACAAAAAGGTGTTTAGGCCTAGGTATTAATGCATATGAAAAAAGCAAATAAACCATGAAAAAGCATTATATTTAGTGTATTTTCCCTTTCCCCTTATATTTCCCCTTTTCGCATGTATTTCCCCTTTTCCACTCATATTTCATATTAAAATTGACTTAACATATTAAAACCTTAAAAATTCCACTTTCTCGTATATTATTAACTTCTTCATTAATTATCCTCAAACCTTAGTTTTGTAATAAAACTATGTATTTTAATATCGCATCGCAATATTGTGGCATTGAAAATCTTTCATATGAATACACTTTCCCTGATTGCAATATGCAATGCACAAAATACTCGGACCCGAAGCAATATATATAACAATTCATTGCTATATCGCATCCACCCCTCATCGCAGTCCCGGCTAATAACAATACCCTCCGCCATTGCGATCCCTGATTGCGATAGACCTGGACCCGATGCTATATATATTATAACTCATTGCCATATCACATCCGCCTTTATCACAAGTCCTGGCTAAAGCACATACCCTCGCCATTGTAATCTCCAATATCGGATGGGAGCTCGGACCTGATGCAATATTCTTTATGGTTTATTCCCACGTTGCATCCAGCCCCTATCACATTCCTTCACGATTGGCCTTCCCTCGCTTAGCTCTGATTGCGATAAGCGATAAGCGTGGACCCGATGCCATTATCCGTTCGAGTTTATTCAACTTCAAGTCCGCCATATATTGTTTTGTGAAGGATTTCTTTGTTAAATTGTTTTTACGGTTTAAACGAAGAATCAACCTAAACCATGATTTAAATGATAAACACACTAAACTCAATTTTTAAACCATAATCAAGCCATTGCTACCATAATTGATCGATGGTTCCCTCCGTACTACTCCTTCACTCCACCATCATCCAATCACATACATCCAAATTCAATGGCCCTCGACAAATTTCGGGTTGACTCTCTATACAAGCATTATCCGCCCGAAAAGCAGTATTCCACTGTTCCCTTTGTTAAGTGTCAGGCTCAGATCGTTTCGGGTGACCCCTCCCCAAAACCACCCGTTCCTCATAAGTGGTGCGATGAAAACCGCCTTCCACAAAACAACAAAATGGTTATTGTTCACTATCACGCCATATTTCAAAAGAAAACTGTTTTTCCTGTTTAAACGCCAAAATCACCATTTTTCCTTTGTCTTGCCTATTTTCACAGTGAAGCTTGCATAAACCTTTGCGACCACTAAAACCATCATTTTACCTTCCAAGATGCCCCAGACTCTTCCGATAGCTTTTAAATATCAATAAATTCATTGCCCATCTTCTTTGCCACCCGTGTTTTCTTAAATAATTTCTGTGTTTTGCAGGAGAAGACTGTTGTTCCAGGCTTATAAACAAAAAGCATACATGCAATTTGAAGGCAAATATGAAGACCATATCAAATCACTTCACCCTGTAACACAAAAATCCAAAGCGATTTACTGTTGAAAAACACAGTAAAAATCCGAAATCCACAGTAAGGATAAAAGGATCACAGTAAAGGTTACTCAGCATGGTGAAAGCATATTAAACAGAGTTTAAAGAGTATCAGATAAAGATTAAATGAAGGAATCATCCAGAGTAAAAGATACAAATAATCGATCAACATAAAGGGAAAAATATCAGAGAAACAAAGCCAGCACAACCTGAATAAAATGGTACAGCAAGAAGTAGTTCAATAACTACCCCTATCTTCTTGCATGAAGATCTTTCCTTTCCTATAATAAATCTTAATCAGTTTTAGGATATTTCTTAGTTTTATTATTGTATAAATAACTCCCTTATCAAGTTATTATGGGTTCGAAGTTCAAGATTCATAGTTCATTACTTGTAAAATCTTGACTGTTAATTCTAATTTGAACCTAGAAGCCACCTTTGAAGCGAAGCTTTTGAAGACACTTGATGTACTCAATATTTCTGGAACCTTAATAAAAAGCATAGGATTCTGAATTTAGTTTCACACAATTTGTGTTATCTTGTAAGTTTTTCCAGTTTTCAATCATCATGTTTTTCTTCATATGCTTATGACTTATAGAGATATCCAAGTAGGAACAATTAGTGTTTCAATTGATTCCTATAATCTCCTGAAGTGTTCATCTATTAAGAGAATGGATTAATGAACTGTCTATTTAGATAATCCCCTCTAATTAATAAATCATCAACATCTTGAGTAAGCTTAAGTATACTGCCTTGAACCTTTGGAATGTAGTTTAGAAGGTTTTCCTACTTATGATTGCTCTATTTTACAATCTGGAAACTGTGATAATCATATTATTTTCTGTCTTCATCTCACCACTATTTTGGCCTATATCACTGTGTAAAGCTTTATAGCAGCCCTTTGTTGAAATATTAATATTATCCAAAGGATTGAGTATCATTAATTCTACATATGTCTTCATTTATTGGTCTTCCAAAACTAAAACAAAAAACCCAAAAATAATTATTTTAGATGCTCTAGCATTGGTAGCTGACCTACTACTATCTCAGAGGTACAACATCAGACTGGCGTCGTTGTCGGGGATCGAACTTCATTTAAGTTTCCCTTGGGAAACGATATTCATTCATTATTTTCCTTTAAAGGTGATTGAAGGATTTAGAAAGGTTAAAATCATTCACCTAGGTGACTTCACACTCCCAAGCTGGCACCTTTTAAACATACCAGATCTTGTTCAGAAGGTGACATAGTTAGTCCTCTGTCAAATCTTGAAAAGATTATGAGAAAAGCTAGATCTAAAAGGAGACACCAACCGTCTTCTTCTTCCTCTTCAGTCCTACAATCTGAAGAATTAGAATCATTTGACCCCTATAGTAATATCCCATTTGATCCTGATTACTCCCATTTATCACATAGGGTTGCTAAACTTCTAAATAAAAGAGTTGATTTTAAGTCAACCTACCTTATACATTCATTAGAATCTCATCGAAGACCCACACTACCACCAAGATCACCTAAAATTGAATATGATTTTGGTGTTAATCTACCAGAATATAAACCCACATATTTCATATCCCGTACCACCTATCATTTTCCTTCCATTTTGACCAACTTGAAGTTTATTCTTCTTAACAACCTGAGGAGACCTTTTCTGTATATACCAATCCTCTATTTTAAACAAAATAAGGTATTCCTTTACAAGTCCCAAAGTTAGTTCTTAAGACTCCTTTGAAGTCTTTTAGGAGATATCCTCCTCCTTCATCTCCAACTATTTCACCAACCCCTAAAACACCATCTTCTTCCTCTATTTATTCTTCACCCTCTACATATTCCTTTACAAGTCCCAAAGTTAGTTCTTAAGACTCCTTTGAAGTCTTTCAGGATATCTCCTCCTCATTCACCTCCAACTAGTTCACCAACCCCTAAAACACCATCTTCTTCCTCTATTTATTCTTCATCCTCTACATCCACACAAACACCTCATACACCACATACTGTCATGGCTTTCCGACCTACTGTACAAGGTAGATATGTTGCCTTAGTGTTACCTAATAAACTTGATGAATTCCCAGCTAGATACTTAAAATACCTTCCCAAGTACAATGGAGAAACTGGTCCCTCAGCTGAGGACCATCTTCAAGACTTCCTAGATTTTGCAAACAACATGAATATTGAACAAGAGAACATTTATATGAGATTGTTTGTGCAGTCACGTGAAGGAAATGTGAGAATTTGGTTTAGGCAGTTACCAGCAGCTTCCATTAGAAATTGGGATGAGCTTACAACCATATTCAAAAATCAATGGGGTGTGAAAAAGGATCCTCTTTACTTCTTCACAGAATTTGAAGAGATCAAAAGGAACTTCAGTGAACTAGTATTAGATTTTATCAAAAGATTCAATAAACTCTATCACAAAATGCGTGCTGATTGTAAGCCCCCTGTAGTAGCAACTAAGTCTAGATTTTCTAAAGCTTTTGATGATGAATTTGTTGTTATGCTACGAGAGATAACTTCAAGAACGCTTGAAGATATGCAAACAAACGCTATAGAAGTAGGAGCGAACAAGGCAGCCTCCACTTCTTTAAAACTTAAGGAAGAAAATGCCCAAAGAAAACTCAAATCTGTTCATGAAGCCTCTAGTTCCTATAAGACTAAATCAAAAGACTCAAAAATAGATGAAATAATATCTCTTCTTAGAAACCTATCAAATATGATTTCAAAGATTGAGACCTAACCTATGACAATACAAAAAACAGTTACTAGACCCCAAAACCAAAATCAAGGTCAGTATAAAAGAAACCAACCACTACAAATTCTTCAGAGACCTAGCAATGATCAATAGGTTCCTACTCTTCTATTAATAGATGATCAACAACCTGATGATAATACTATGAAAATTACTGAAGATATTAATAGTATGGATTCTTCTTCCAATGAAATAGCAATCATTCCTCTCTCACAACATAATCAGATTCAAGAAGATCAATAAACCTCACAAGTCTCTAAATATCATGTTTTTTTTTTTTTTGCTGAATTTTTAATTGCAAAATTAAACAAGAGGTATGATCTTAGGCGTAGACCTGGTCCTGGGAGACCTCCCAAGGAAACTCCAATAATTGAACCACGTACCAAAACTGCTGAAACTCAAACAACTCTTATTCAGCCCTTAGATCAATCAATTGATACTACCCAAACTGGTAAAAACATTTTGACTACATTTAATGTTGAAAAAGAATTAGAGAGGTTTAAGATCCCAATTCCACTGTCAGAACTTTCTAAAAACCCTGGCTACAAAAGCCAATTCACCAAATGGATTCAAAATACCTCGATTGATGATGAAGGAGATATCATAAGTCTGCAAGATGAAAAACCAACAGTAGTTTTTGGCCCTAGTTCAGACATGATAGATGAGATAGTGCCTCCTTTCTATGTGACTCTTAAAACAAATGATTCCATGTTGTATAATTGAATGCTTGATTCAGGAGCATTGCACAACCTTAATCCAAAATCTATCATGGACCATTTGAAACTCAACATCACTAAACCCTACCATGACTTGTACACCTTTCATTCTAAAAGGGCGCCCTGTTTAGGATTGATCAAGGATCTAGTGGTTACCATTGCCCAAATTCCAGTGAAAAGTGTAGTACTTGATATTGTTGTCACAGATATCCGTCCCAAGTTTGGAATGCTCCTTTCTAGGTCTTGTTGTGCAAGATTAGGGGGAAATCTACAGATGGATATGTCATATGCTACTATTCCTGTTTATGGAGGAGAGCAACTAAGATTATATAGAGAGGTAAGATTTGTACATATTGTTTGTAAGACTGGCCAGCCAAGGAATCATCCAATTTATGCAATAGATCAAGACTTTGGTTGTTTTCAACTCATTTCAAACCAACATAAAACTCAAGTCAAAATTGAAGAGGTAGTTGAAAGTCCTGAACCAAACCAAACTGATATTTGGAAATTGTTCTTTGATGGCTCTTGTACGAAAAATGGGGCAGGAGATGGAGTAGTTTTAATTTCACCTGAAAAAAGAAAATATAAACCAATCATGTAAATTAGACTTCGAAGTTACAAATAATGTGGGTGAATACAAAGCTTTCCTTTTAGGATTGCAATTAGCCAAAAGCTTGAAAGTTCAAAACTTAAGTGTTTTTACCGATTCAAAACTTATTGTTAAGCAAGTAAAAAATGTTTGCCAGACCAAACACCCTAGACTTAGGTCCTACCGAAATGAAGCATGGGATTCAGTTAAAAAATTATTTGATGCTTTTAATTTGACTCATATTCCCAGAGATCAAAATATTCATGCAGATGCCTTAGCTGTCTCTACTAGCGCTTTTAAAATTCCTGATCATACTGATGTACTCTATCAGATACAAGTCAAATATAGGCTGTCTATCCCAGATAATATGAAACATTGGCAAATATTTGAAGATGATGAACAATTGAAATCATTTCTGCAGGTAATAGATGATTTTTCATTTCTATAAATTGATGATGATGGAACTGAAATAAATGAAAACGCAGACGGAAATGATTCTTCATATTTTAAAACCAAAATTGCTAATCACGACATTATTCAATTATCAAACAATTTTATTCCGAAAGGACTCATTCCTTTAGAAAAATTATTTGATCAAAATGATTTTTTTCAAAACCCATAATGTTATAGACATTTTTGTGCCTAACAGCATGAAGCATGAAATGTCAATAATCTGAGGGATCCAAAGTCCCTAAACATGTTGTTCTTACCCTTAGAGGAACAAGGTCAACAAACCACAACACTGAAAATCAGTTCTCCACCTGAAAACACTCAAAAACAGGCTATTTCTGGATCATGTCAGCTGCTCCACTGAGCATCTGCGCTGAATGTCAACTGCTCCACTCTGTACCTGCGCTGAATGTCAAATCTAATGAAGGCTACCTGCGCTGGGCGAGATTGGCCAAGTGGCACAATCATTCTGCAAGGTGTCAACTGCCTAGGAAGCTTCCAAACTGACACTTGGGTCAAGGAATTCGCCTTGTGATGAGTAAGAGGGTCTTGATCTCCAAGTGGAAGCAAGAATCTCCAAGTGGACTCAAGAACTGAAGATTAACTAAAGTGGGAGAGGACACTAGTCAGCTTCATGCCAGCCTCAAGCTGACTCATCCTTTCTCCAAATCTCCTATATATAGAGCTCTCTCATGAGGTCTAAGGAGGCTGGAATTTTGTGCAAGTAAGGAAGTGCTGTTGGTTTGAGTATAGAACTATTGGGTGATTTGCTTGAAGGAGGTGAAGAGGAGATTTCTTTCTGCTGGGAGGTGTTGCTGGATTGGGCCTATTATGGTTGTAACACTCTCAGAACTTTGCTTCTTCCATTAATAAAGCATTTGAGGTTCTTCTATATGCATGTGTCTCTATGGTGAATTGATGCTTGTATATTTGATTTATTCTAATCCCTGAATCGATTATGGATGTATGCTTCTTGTAGTTTCCTTTTCTTGTGCTTTTACAGGATCTTTGTGTAGCTGGGCCGGTGAAAGAGCAAGGAGCTAGGAGCAAGCAGCAAAGAGGGAAGATTGGATCAACCATTAGCGCAAGATAACGGTTAGTGGATCCTCTTTCTCTTCTCTCTCTCATCTCATAAAGAAGTAATCTTGAATAGCTTTGCATTCAGTTGTTGCTGAGGTACTATCACCCTTAGAGTGGGATAGGGTCATTCCGTATTGGATACTTTTCCCAACAACAAATTGGCGACTCCACTGGGGATCATATCTTGTTGGTTGTTTGTGTTTTTGCTATCCATTTCATAAACAAAGGGAGTACCGAATCGAACTGTATTTGGATCTTTCAAATACAAAGTAGAGGGCAGCTACTCTAGCTCAGTTTCTGGGCAAGTTTATGATTTGAAGAGCTGATCCACAAGGACTCTAATAAGATCTTAGTGATAGCTTTTCATCCTCCTTTCCATCCCTTAGTGTGTCCTTGACTGATAGCTTCTGATTTGAGCAAAAACTGTGAATTTTTGAGCAATCTGTGACCCGGAAACCAAGAGAAACGAAAGTTTCGTTCTTCAGTGCAGGCTGTACAAAGGTTGTCTGCATTTCAGTGCAGTTCCCGAAGGGGTTACCTGCGCTGAAGGTCAAACAGGCAGTGTTCCACCTGCGCTGGACCAGTCTTGCCTTGTGCTACTGGGGTTTCCTACTGTTTCTTGCCCTGTTTTCACTCTTGTTTTGTTGTTTGTTACCAGTCAATGTGCCTATCTGAAACCTACTTTCCTTGTCACTATTCCGCCTCGGTTGTATAAAGAAACTGTGTTTGTTCTTTGTGTATTTCTTGTGTCATTTACAATTTCCCATAACGAAAGTGAACCAGTCTTGCTGTGGCCTCTTAGATCTAGACCTGTGATATAGTGTCGTTTTGATCTTAAGAGTTAGTTTGTTTGCTGTTCATAGCTGATTGAGCTTGTCGCTTTCGTTATCTGGTTTGGATTTATATATTTCTAGTGTCGAAACAAGTAAATCTTAAGGTGTCTTTTGATTTTGGACAAACTTGTTTCCTTCCGCTTGAAATTGAATTCAAAGTTATACAACAGCTTTCTTTTTGCATTTCACCAACATTAAGAAAGAGAAAAGAAATACTTGCATTGTGCATGTGCATTATGACAATTTGCATGTTGATTTAGGGAAAATGCATTAGTGTGTGCTCTATGATCTGTGTGAAAAGGTGTTATCTTTCGTTTCCCTCAGTAGTTAAGGTTTTCAAAGTTGAAAGATTGAAAACCTTGCTTATCATCTTAGACCGCATTCAGGAGTGTTACTATACATCTCGTGGTGATCCATAAAGGCAAACTACTAAACAAGATCAACCTTAAAATAAATTGAATTTACATAACAACGCATTGAAACATAACACAAACACATAGAGGTCTAAGCTAGAGACGTGTTCCAGCGTCGTTAAACGTGATATCTTAGCGTTGAGTGGTTGGGTGATTCCTCCACGGTGAAGCGATAAGTATCAATACGGACTTGTGCTCCCACGTACCGTTGCGTATATATTGGGAGACCCCTATAGGATCAAAGCCTTTATCCATAGGAAACCGTGTCGGCCGCCCTACTGATCGCAATGCAGTGAACACAGCATTCACGAAGATCAACCACTCGTACCGTAAAACGTATTCTGTGGTTTTGCGAAAAGTTTGGCACACCCTCTGCCTAGAACTCCAGAGCAGTTTCTTTTGGCCTTTTTCAAACTCTATAACTGAAAAAGTCCATCCGAGCATTTGTCACTTCGGGCTCGTTAAAACATCGAAGGAGACTAGAGTCATCTTTAGCTTTTTCTCGACTCTTAAAAAGTGAAAAAGCAAGTTGTGTCTAAAAGCGTCGTTATAAAATTTATTTTAAACGGAACATAATCACGTCCTATTCCTGCGTTGATCTTTAGGTTGAGAACATGGAACGCCCCAACCAAGGAATTCCACATGATGGAAATCCTAGTCCTTTCTCCTCTTGGGGAGAAGTTGGTGCGCCCCACACGACCACATTGTCGCTTCCAGGACTGACAATTGGCCTGCCTATTTGGCTATTCTCAACTAATGTAGTTCAGAACACCATGGTTCCTGAGCAGTCGAGTCAACAGTTAGATGAGTCTAGAGCTTCCCACCAGCCTTCTACTTCCTCTAACCCTTCCTCCAATCCTTCATCTTCGAAAGGTAGAGCCGGCAAAAGCCAAGCTCCCATGGAGAAGAAGGAAAAGAAGAAGAAAGAGAAGAAGAAGAAGGAGCCTAAGGCGACTGGGGGCAAGCAAAAGACATCTAACAAAAACCCACACACAGCACAGACCGGGCCTAAATCGCCATGTGTCATATGTAGAGGAGACCACTTCCATAGAGATTGTCCCTGTATTCCCCGGATACTAAGGGACTGGTCCCCTCGGTTGCACAATTCGGGAGCATCAACCTCTGATAGCCAGGTTGAGTGCTTACCGTCAACCAGCGAAAGTGAAGGTTCAAGACAAAAAGGGGGAGCAAGATCCCCCTGTAGACTGTGTGAAGGCAATCACGCCATCCACCGTTGTCCCTTCTTAGATGAAGCGAAGAGAGTTTTGGAAGATCGTCCGGTTTCACCGTTGAGACTTCCTCCTGGATACAAAAAACTCGTGCCAAGTCCTTCGTTGGTTGAAAACACAGCTGGCCCGCTCAAGTGGTCAGCTGAAGCGTCAGTCATTGAAAATGAACCTACTGAATCCAGACCAGACAAAAGTCTAAAGGTCGATACGGCAGTTGACCCGGTTCTTCCTTCAGAGGTTTCATCTTCAAATGACACCGTCACTGAAGATTCATCTTCAAATGACACCCCCACTGAAGAGAATAAGGATGACACCATCCAGATTCTTTTCATCAACACAGATTCTGATGAGCATCAGGGCAATGCGCCCATTCCTTTATCGTAGGAAGGAACATCGTCAGGATCGTATCCGGCCGTGTATTCGGTCCCACCACCAAGCAACCTGGTTGTGTCCTTTGATTGGAACCAACTAGGCAGACCCCGGTTTCCAGCTAGTATACCATTCAGAATCATAGTCCAAATTTATAGAATGGTGATGGCTGGAACTATCATTGATGAAGGGGCATCTGTGAGTATCCTTTCCTCTGTTGCTTGGAAAGCGCTGGGTTCCCCGACGCTTTTGCCTGAGATAAGAAATCTCTCGGGCTTTGATAAAGGAACCAGTCGACCGTTAGGGATCCTCCCCAATGTGCCTGTTACATTGAAAGGGAAGACCGTTCAAATAAACGTGATGGTCGTTCAAGGACCCTTGGATTATAACCTACTCCTTGGACGGGACTATATATATTGCATGGGAGCTATAGTCTCCTCACTCTTTAGAGTAATGTGTTTTCCACACGAAAGAAAGGTGGTCAAGCTCGTAGACCAACTTTCATTTCCGGGATCACGCATCGCAAATAGTCAAATACCAACCCTCAATGGTCTATTCACTCAAGAAATGTCTCCACCCCCAGTCCTCCTTCCCGATGAGTGCGAGTGATTCGGAAAGATGGGACTGGAACCCAGGGGGCATGCATCCTGGTCTGCTTCGGGCAGAGAAAACCTTGGGTATAAGATAGAATTTCCGCGGGAGAATATGACTAGTCCGTACCCCGTCCGTGGTTGGAAGAGGGGTTGTTCTAGAATAGGATTCTTTTGTCAAAGTTACGTGTTTGACAACAGTCATTCACCCTTGTCTATTTCGGTAGGCATTGCCGAGGAAGTGTTTTGTTTGAAAGATTAACGAGACAATCTTTGGGTAACCTGAAAGAGGTAAGCCTCTCTCGATTAAAACAAATGTTTTGGCGGAGGGTAAGTAGAGGTAACCTTGAAACTTTGTTTTATACCTGGGGGCATGCAACCTTTTGGAATGCAAGCAAGGGACGACTATTTATTTTTTAAATTTTTAGGTCCTCCCTTTAAACCTATAGGTCTAACCCTTTAAACTCGTAGGATTAGCCATTTCCGAACTTGCATGAAGAAAGGATGAGAGGGAGCATAGCTTTGGTAAGGCGCAAGCTCTATAAAAAATGGGATCTTTCAGGAGACATTCTTATCTTATGACTGGTATATCGAGCAGTTTTAGCATAAAGTTCATGCTCGTTAAAAAATAAACGCAAGATCCGAGCAGTTTTACCGTGGAATTTATGCTCGTTAAAAAATAGAAAAGCGTGAGCAAGGGTTTCCACCAGAGTTCAAGCTCATTAAAAAATGAACCTATTTCGGTAAATAACCATTGTGATCGTAAATTTATTAGCCATAAAAAGCCTTGGTCGTGTTTGCACTTGCCACCTCCATTCCATTTGGCCGATCGTTCACCCCCATATGATTGTTTACCCATTTTGAGGAACAGCTGCGAAGAGTGATTTCACTTAGCCATCCTTGTGACACTGCCGTGATTGGAAAATTCCAACCTGTACCTGGAATCTGCTGCTATCCCTGTTTATCACTCGTTCCTCAAAAGACGAGTCTTCTTTGAGCTCTTTTCAATTGACTCGTAAAATATGAAAAGTTTGCCGAGTTTTGGCTTTCCAGCTCGTTAAAAGGACCAGAAGAGCTATCCCTCCTCTAGATTTTAATCTTTTTGGACCTGAGGGATTATTGCACAAAAAGGTCGAGCGCTTGTTTTGTTCAGCTCGTTAAAATTATTGAAAACTCATCCCTTTTGTATTGTTTTATACTTTTTCGGACTTAAGGGATTAGATGACGAAAAAGGAATTTTGGAGTTAACTTTCTGTACCTTTTCAGACTCTCTAAAAATGAAAAGGACCGAGTTGTCGTTGTCGCTAGACTCGTTAAAATGATTAAATAGCGGCAAACTTGTCTTTAGACGAGAACGAGTTTCCCTATCGCTAGGCTCGTTAAAACATAGCGATGGGCTTGCCTGAAGGGCAGGTTATAGAACAAGCATATGTTATCCTCCTCAAGCTTGACAAAAATAAAGAGGTATGGTCAGAAATGACTGGGGAAAAATTGGGAGAACCTCAAAGCTTTAATGGTAGCAAGTCGCTCTTGAACATGACACTTTGTCCTCCGTATCACATCGGGTTGGGTTGTTTCATTCACCGGTCTCATCACCATGGTCCTCGCCAAACCATCCGTATTTGGGGTAATGCTACCGATCCATCACATCAGTGTCGTTATATGTTCAAGAGATGTGTTCAGAGAGAGTCAACCGTGTCCCATCCACTGCCATACATTATCCTTCATCCACCCATGATCGCCACCCTGAATCATATCTCACAGATTGTTTTCACCTCCACTAAAATCATTAGCTCCGTTCCGTGTCACTGATGTGGGATTCATCAAGGCCCTCCTTTGACAGATCGCTTCTTGTCGACTTCAACTCATTATCCAAGAAGTTGATCTAGGAACACCCCCCCCAGTACTTTGAAGCTTGCATGCCTCAATGGCAAGTTTCTCACTTCCGGCGACAGGTATACATCAATGACCTTCGACCAGAAGATTTTGCGTGGTGTTCGACGCCAAGTCCTATATTCACACCACGTGAATTGTATTGTAGTACCTTGAGGGTCATCATCATTATCGGTGATTCCTCTCGCGCTTGTTAACGGTTTACATTATTGACCGGTAATCAAGCGATGTCTTTCCATGTTCGACTTCAGTGCAATTCTCACATGGATCGACTTGTACTTAGAGTGAAGATCAAACGAGTTTGAAGACCCCGGATCTAGTTTCATCCATCCGGGCTGCGATATATATTCAGGAAATATAAAGACATTTGATATGTACATCATTGCAGCAGATGATCATCCTACTCAAAGGATGATAATTTCAGCAGAGAATTGTCAGTCTACCATCAGACGATCGTCTGTTGTATGTACCAAAATGAATTTATAAAGCTGAGCATGGGAATGCCCGCCTCAGCTAGATCATGAAAGCAGAATGAAAAATAATGTATTGTATTGTATTTTTATTACAGGGCACCTCTCAGCGATTGAATGAACTTCGGATCCTCCTGATAAAGCATTTCACCCGATAAACGACCTCATACTTTAGGGGGAAACTGTTATAGACATTTTTGTGCTTAACAGCATGAAGCATGAAATGTCAATAATCTGAGGGATCCAAAGTCCCTAAACATGTTGTTCTTACCCTTAGAGGAACAAGGTCAGCAAACCACAACATTGAAAATCAGTTCTCCACCTGAAAACACTAAAAAACAAGCTATTTTTGGATCATGTCAGCTGCTCCACTGAGCATCTGCGCTGAATGTCAACTGCTCCACTCTGTAGCTGCGCTGAATGTCAAATCTAATGAAGGCTACCTGCGCTGAATGTCAAATCTAATGAAGGCTACCTGCGCTGGGCGAGATTGGCCAAGTGGCACAGTCATTCTGCAAGGTGTCAACTGCCCAGGAAGCTTCCAAACTGACACTTGGGTTAAGGAATTCGCCTTGTGATGAGTAAGAGGGTCTTGATCTCCAAGTGGAAGCAAGAATCTCCAAGTGGACTCAAGAACTAAAGATTAACTAAAGTGGGAGAGGACACTAGTCAGCTTCATGCCAGCCTCAAGCTGACTCATCCTTTCTCCAAATCTCCTATATATAGAGCTCTCTCATGAGGTCTAAGGAGGCTGGAATTTTTGTGCAAGTAAGGAAGTGCTGTTGGTTTGAGTATAGAACTATTGAATGATTTGCTTGAAGGAGGTGAAGAGGAGATTTCTTTCTGCTGGGAGGTGTTGCTGGATTGGGCCTATTATGGTTGTAACACTCTCAGAACTTTGCTTCTTCCATTAATAAAGCATTTGAGGTTCTTCTATATGCATGTGTCTCTATGGTGAATTGATGCTTGTATATTTGATTTATTCTAATCCCTGAATCGATTATGGATGTATGCTTCTTGTAGTTTCCTTTTCTTGTGCTTTTACAGGATCTTTGTGTAGCTGGGCCGGTGAAAGAGCAAGGAGCTAGGAGCAAGCAACAAAGAGGGAAGATTGGATCAACCATTAGCGCAAGATAACGGTTAGTGGATCCTCTTTCTCTTCTCTCTCTCATCTCATAAAGAAGTAATCTTGAATAGCTTTGCATTCAGTTGTTGCTGAGGTACTATCACCTTTAGAGTGGGATAGGGTCATTCCGTATTGGATACTTTTCCCAACAACACATAATCCATTTCTTCAGAAGATGACGCAGAAGAGATTAACATTGGAACTGATGAAGATATAAAAAACGTTAAAATATTTGCATCTCTAGACCCTGAGATCGAAGCTCATTATCTTAAGTTACTGCAAAATTATAAGGATGTTTTTGCTTGGACTTACGCTGATTTAAATACCTATGATACCTCGTTAATACAACATAAGATTCCTTTGAAGCCAGAAGCAAAACCTTATCAACAGAAGCTTAGAAGGATAAATCCGGCCATTCTACCAACTGTAGAAAGGGAGATTAAGAAAATGCTAGATGCTTAGTTCATCCTCCCTCTTAGATATTCTAATTGGGTTGCAAATCTAGTTCATGTTAGAAAAAAATGGAGAAATAAGACTCTGCGTCGATTTTAGAAATCTGAATAAGGCATCATTAAAAGATAATTATCCTTTGCCCAAAATGGATCAGTTACTTCAAATCGTTTTAGGTGCACAAATACTTTCTATGCTTGATGGTTTTTCAGGTTACAATTAGGTAAATGTTGATACAACAGACAGAGAGAAGACAACCTTTACTACACCCTGGGGTACATTCATGTACGCTAGGATGCCATTTGGCTTAACCAATGCTGGAGCAACATTTCAGAGATCTATGGACATCACTTTTATGGGCCAGGTAAATAAATTTGTGTTTATTTATCTTGATGACATAATTGGTTTTTTAAAATCAGATCAGAAACATCTAAAGCACTTGATAAAGGTTTTTGACAGGTGTAGAAAATTTGGAATATCATTGAACCCTAAAAAGTCCTTGCTTGGTGTCAAAGAAGGAAAATTGTCGGGGCCATATAATTTCAAAGGAGGGAGTAGCAATTGATCCCAAAAGAGTATCTGCCATTGAAACATTGACCTTACCTAGAAACAAGAAGGAGATTCAAGCCTTTCTAGGCAAGATTAATTTTCTAAGGAGATTCATCCCAAATTATGCAGAGATTGTGAAAGATATAACTGACATGCTCCGAAAGGACTATGAAGTCAAATGGACTCCATCTTCTAGGCATGCATTTGAACAAATAAAAAGGGCTATCTTTGAGGCTCCCACCTTAGCCAGCCCTGATTATACGAAGCCATTTAGTATTTTCTCTTTTGTCTTTGAAACAACCCTTGCTACTATTTTATTATAGAAAAATGAAGATTCCCATGACCAACCCATAGCCTTTTTTAGCAAGGTTATGAGAGATTTTGAGCTTAAGTATGACATCATTGAGAAGCAAGCCTATGCCCTCATTCAAGCCCTGAAATCATTCAGAATGTATGTCTTACATTCACCTATTACTGCATATGTCCCTAATAGTGCTGTGAAAATTGTCCTAACCCAACTAGACACTGATGGGAAAAGAGTTAGATGGATCACTCAAATTCTGGAATTTGATCTAACTATCAAGACTACCAAGTTAGTAAAAGGTCAAGGATTAGCTAAGCTTCTAGCTGAATCTAACTGCAAAGTTCTTGGAATCAATTCTGTTTTAGAAATACAAGGGAAGAATCCACAAGAACCTTCCCTTCCTTCTGAAGGTGAGAATCCACAAGAACCTCTACCTTTAGAGTAGATCAATCCTATACACATTGATGAAAAATTCATGTTTTTAAGCTGGTATCAAGATATTGTAAATTTCTTGATCCATTTTGAGTGTCCAACATCGTTCTCCAAAACCCAGTGTAAAACCCTCAAGTCAAAATCAGTCAAGTACTGCATTATAAATGCAAATTTATACTGGAAAGATCCATTGAATATTTTGTTATTATGTTTAACAGAATAAAAAACTGAAAGAATCATTGATCAGTTTCATACAGGATTTTGTGGGGGACATTATGCTTAGAGAGCAACAACATACAAGATATTGAGAGGAGGATTTTATTGGCCCACATTTTTCTTACAAGTAGGGGCAAAGGTCAGAGGTTGTGTTCCTTGTCAAATGTTTGCTAGTAAAAAAAAATTGGCAGCTCTTCCACTTGTTCCATCAATAGTTTCAACACCTTTTTCTCAATGGGGACTAGATTTTGTTGGAGAGATTCACCCCACTTCAAGTAATCAACATAGATGGATCCTCACTGCAACAGATTACTTTACTAAATGGGTGGAAGAAATTCCAGTCAGAAATGCTACTGATGCAATAGTAATTAAGTTTATTGAGGAGAATATCTTATCTAGATTTGGTTTCCCAACTCAAATTGTCACTGATAATGCAACATCTTTTTCTAGTGTTAAATTGATTGACTTTTGCCAGAAATATCAGATTCTGTTACATCATTCAACTCCATACTACCCTCAAGGTAATGGCCTTGTAGAATCATCAAACAAAAGTATTGTAAAGGTAATAAAAAAGATTCTAGCTGATCATAAGAAGAGCTGGGATTCACTTTTGATTTATGTAGTATGGGAAAACATAATTACTCCAAAGAGATCAACTGGAAAATCTTCATTTCAGT
The DNA here is from genome assembly GCA_031772625.1 of Pinus tabuliformis. Lineage (NCBI taxonomy): Eukaryota > Viridiplantae > Streptophyta > Pinopsida > Pinales > Pinaceae > Pinus > Pinus tabuliformis. Next base: position 1,878,920,555 of record CM062818.1, read on the forward strand.
TAGTCTATGGGAATGATGCATTTTTCCCTACCAATTTGGCCTTCCCCAGTTTAAAATTCCTGCAGAATAAGGTCCTGTTTGACAGAAGAGCCAGGGAAAGGGACTTTAAGGAAGGTGATCTAGTTCTAATATGGGATGCCAAGAGATAAGAGAAAGGAAAGCACGACAAATTTGACAATCTATGGTTTGGACCTTTAACAATTGCTGAAGTGAAGGGTAACAACACTTTTGTGCTACTGAATCTTGAGGGGAAGTATTCCACTTATCTTGTAAATGGAAGGTTTCTCAAACATTACATTCAGTACTAAGAAGTTGAAATAGTTTTCATTGTAAATACTTTGCTTTTCTTCTACTTTTCAAGATGTTAGTGTGATTTTTCTTATAGAAAGGACTCCATAGCCCAAGGAGAAGGCACATGGATCTGCAGGTTCTCTGCATTCTACAGGAGAAAGCAGTCCCTAGTTGGAGCCAATGTTGTAGCATTTTTTGGTTTTGATAAGATATAATATTTAAAAAATGTTAAGTTAGGATATGGACATAACAATAGTGAATAAAATGTTAGTAAAAGAAAATATCTTGATGATAATGTCCATATCGAAGAAAATGTTAGGTTAGAAAGAAAAGATAACTAATAAACTCTGAAAGTGAGCAAGTATAAATGCCACTACTATTTTTCTGCAAAATAATGGTTGTATGCATCTTGTCATAAATGCCACAACACATGACAGTCAAACTGTTTAATCTTGACTGCTTCATGCTTTAAATTTTATGTGATAGTTAGAGAATAAAGATCTTGCCAAACTGTTTAATCTTGGCAGATCAGTAGTTAGGTAAAGAATAATAAGGTTCTCATTAGTTTAATCTGAGCCCTTGGATGTTATAAGGGTAGAATTAGATAGTTTGTTTTTGTTAAAAAAGAAGAAAGGAAAAGGGTTTTCTAGCTGAAATGCACCCATTAAGTGAAGAAAAAATGATAGGAAAAGCAAAGGGTAAGTTGAGAAAGGTTGTAGAAGTTTGACTATTGATTGGACAAAATGTACATTTATCATGTTTTTATGCCCATGATGCAATTACACAAGGCAAATGAAGGTCTACTAAATCAATTAATTAACTTCCCATTCATCCCCATTCATCCCTGTATTCACTAATTTCCCCTTCCTATCTTCATACATTTATATTCATTCATTTTCCACTAAGAACCCCTTTTCCTAAGGTCAAAACCTTTTTTCCTAAGAAAAATGAAAACCCTATGTAAAATCCCTTTTTTACCATGCAAATCCCCTTTTACCTGAAAAACCCACAAAAAGGTGTGTAGGCCTAAGTATTAATGCATTCTCAAAAAGAAAATAAACCATGAAAAAACATTATATTTAGTGTATTTTCCCTTTCCACTTATATTTCCCCTTTTCGCATGTATTTCCCCTTTTCTGCTCATATTTCATATTAACATTGACTTAACGTATTAAAACCTAAAAATTTCCACTTTCCCATATATTATTAACTTCTTCATTAACTATCCCGAAACCTTAGTTTTATAATAAAACTATGTATTTTAATATCGCATCACAAGTCTTTCATATGAATACACATTCCCTGATTGCGATATGCAATGCACAAAAGACTCGAACCTAAAGCAATATATATAACAATTCATTGCTATATCACATCTGCCCCTCATTGCAGTCCTAACTAATAACAATACCCTCTGCCATTGTGATTCCTGATTGCGATAGACCCAAACCCGACGCTATATATATTATAACTCATTGCCATATCACATTTGCCTCTATCGCAAGTCCCGACTAAAGCACATACCTCTGCCATTGCGATCTCCAATATCCGATGGGAGCCTGGACCCGACACAATATTATTTATGGTTTATTCCCACGTCGCATCCGGCCCTTATCACATTCCTTCACGATGGGCCTTCCCTCGCTTAACTCCTATTGTGATAAGCGATATGCTCGAACCCGATGCCATTATCCGCTCGAGTTTATACAATTTCAGGGCCGCCATATATTGTTTTGCGAAGGATTTCTTTGTTAAATCGTTTTTATGGTTTAAACGAAGAATCAACCTAGACCATGATTTAAACGATAAACACCACTAAACTCAATTTTTAAACCATAATTAAGCCATTGTTGCCATAATTGATCAATGGTTCCCTATGTATTACTCCTTCACTCCACCACCGTCTGATCACATACATCCAAATCCAAAGACCCTTGGGAAATTTCGGGTTAACTCTCTATATGGGCATTACCCACTTGAAAAGCAGTATCCACTGTTCCCTTTGCTACATGTCAGTCTCAGATCATTTCGGGTTACCTCTCCCCAGAACCACCCATGCCTTATAAGCGGTGCGATGAAAACCGCCTTCCACAAAACGACAAAATGGTTACTGTTCACTATCATGCCATATTTCAAAAGAAAATTGTTTTTCCTGTTTAAACGCCAAAATCACCATTTTTCCTTTGTTTTTCCTATTTTCACAGTGAACCCTACATAAGCCTCTGCGACCACTAAAACCATCTTTTTACCTTCCAAGACGCCCCAGACTCCTTCCGATAGCCTTTAAATCTCAATAAAGTCATCACCCATCTTCTCTGCCACTTGTGTTTTTCTTAAATAATTTTTGTGTTTTGTAGGAGAAGACTGTTGTTCCAGGCTTATAAACAAAAATACTGCATATAGTTTGAAGGAAAATATGAAGACCATATCAAATCGCTTCACCCTGTAACACAAAAATCCAAAGCGATTTAATGTTGAAAAACACAATAAAAATTTGAAATCCACAGTAAGGATAAAAGGATCACAACAAAGGTTACTTAGTAGGGTGAAAGAATATTAAACAAAGTTTAAAGAGTATCAAATAAAGATTAAATGAAGGAATCATCCAGAGTAAAAGATACAAACAATAAATCAGCATAAAGGGAACAATATCAGACAAACAAAGCCAGCACAACCTGAATAAAAGGGGACAGCAAGAAGCAGTTCAATAGCTGCCCCTATCTTCTTGCATGAAGATCTTTCCTTTCCTAGAATAAATCTTAATCAGTTTTAGGATATTTCTTATTTTTATTATTGTATAAATAACTCCCTTCTCGATTTATGATGGGTTCGAAGTTCAAGATTCATGGTTCATTACTTGTAAAGTCTTGACTGTTAATTCTACTTTGAACCTAGAAAGCCACCTCTGAAGAGAAGCTTTTGAAGACATTTGATGTACTCAGTCTTTCTCGAACCTTAATACAAAGCAAAGGATTCTGAATTTGGTTTCTCACAGTTTGTGTTATCCTCTAAGTTTTTCCAGTTTTCAATCATCATGTTTTTCTTCTTATGCTTATGACTTATAGAGATATCTAGGTCGGAACAATTAGTGTTTCAATTGATTCCTATAATCTCCTGAATTGATCATCTATTAAGAGAATGGATTAATGAAGTGTCTGTTTAGCTAATCCCATCTAATCAATAAATCATCAACATCTTAAGTAAGCTTAAGTATACTGCCTTGAACCTTTGGAATGTAGTTTAGAAGGTTTTCCTACTTATAATTTTTCCGTTTTATAGTCTGGAAACTGTGATAATTATATTATTTTTTGTCTTCATCTCACCACTATTTTGACCTGTATCACTGTGTAAAGCTTTATAGCAGCCCTTTGTTGAAATATTAATATTATCCAAAGGATTAAGTATCATCAATTCTACATCTATCTTCATTTATTGGTCTTCGAAAAATAAAACCAAAAACCCCAAAACAATTATTTTAGATGCTCTGGCATTGGTAGCTGACCTACTACTATCTCAGAGGTACAACATGATCATCGTGGATCCTTCCTAAACTGTAGAAAACATAAACTGTGAATATTTTCCCAAAGCAGAGCATTAATGTTATGGATTCTGCCTATCAACTTGAAAACATCCACTTAGAAGCAATGAAATGATTAATGAAGTACAAAAAACATTTAAACATATGATCACAAGAGAGGAAACTGAACTAAACACCATACCACATGGATCCCAAAGAAATAGCTGCAATTTCTTATTAATCTCCTGCTAAACTAATACAAAATGATGTCTTTTCAAAACCTAAGCATCCAGTTGAGTCCAACCCTTTACAATGAGAAAGAAGAAGAATATATACACATTGTTTCAACCTCCTCCCATCCTCATGGGTTGAATCCCTAAGATGAGGAGCTAATCTAACCAACACTGAATAAGAAACTGGAATCTAGGCATCCTAACAACTTGCCTCTAAAAGTGAGGAAACTGATTCATTTGTGCTCAAAATGACTTTTAATCTAATGAATCTACCCTCTACTACTAATTATCCATCATATTTACAAGCCAAGTCATCATTTACATTAGTAAAACATCCTCCATGAGAGAAAATTCATGATCACAATCAAAACACAGTGAAATGGCAATCCTATGCAAAATTTGTCCTACGCGCATCACCACTTTCATGTCACTTTTGGAGGCTTTCCCGCCATCCAAATTTAGTGCATGATAACACATTGGAAATATATTCATGTCTACTTTCCAAAACATCTAGAATTTCTTCATTTGAAGCTCATTTGACCCCTCAAAAGTTGATTCTCCCAAGACTGCTTCTATGTGGCCAAAAAGTGGCAGAAAGGTCATTTTTTGGGAGTTTTTCGACCTTTTGGTAGACCAATTTTGCTCCAAAATCTTAGAAAACGCATAGGGTGAATGTAATCATCGCTTTGAATCTAAAAATGCAATCCATTTGTCTATTTGGTGTCCCTAGGAAAAGCGCACTGCCAATGGCATTGCGCGTAAAGCCAGAATTCCTATGTTAAAATTTCCAAAATTTGCTAAAGGCAAAAATTCCTGCAAATTTGATCAAAATTGGTGAGAAGAACCATCATCAAGCATCTTGATGAGCCAAGGAAGCTTCAGTAAGCAACCTAAGCATATCCTCCTCCTTTTTTCCTTTAAGAGCCCGTCTTAGCCTTGCTTTCATCTGCTTGACCCTTACATTGCAAATTTTGTTCCGAGTCCTATAGTGGTAGGCCATGTGCTTGATGATCTGGTTGTCCCTATTGGCCCTTTGCAGTAGATTTTCTAAGTGAAAATTGACTCTTTCAAGCCAAATTTCTATATCAATTTCAATTTCCTTCTCAATTGAAGTCAAAGTGATAGGTGTTTCTTCCTCTTGTATTGTTGATTTACCTTTGTCACTTTGTCTTTTTGTCTTGAGAAGTTCCAGCTCCATGAGGACCTGCTTATCACTCAGCTGCTTGTTCTCTTGTTCCAGATATGTGATGACATACTTGGCTCTCTCCAGGTTGTCCATCAATGCTTGGATTTGAGCTTCTTTCTCCTATATGATGATGTTTTCTTTTGTTGCTTCATCTTGAGCCTCCAAGTCAATTGTCTCTACACCATGATAAATATGATGTTGTTCTAGCTCACCATGCTCCATCAAATCAAAATCTTTCTCCTCCTCATCATCAAGATTTTCCTCTTGCAATTTTTCTTTCCCTTTATGCAGCTACTGAACCTGTACCTGTTGTGTTGATGAAGAAGGCAAAGCCCCTTCCACCCCCTACGAAGCAAGCATTTGCCTATAAGTTGATGAAGAAGGCAAGGTCCCTTTCACATGAAGTGGAGCAAACACTTGCCTATTAGCTGCAAACAATTTTCTTGTCCCCCTCTGGTATGTCTTGTAGGTTTCAGGAACCTCAATGGCTCTATTCTCTTTGGCCTTCTCATCTTTCTTTACCTGAGCACTGCTAGAAGGTCCTCCTGATTCTTGAGACACTGGTGGAGGAATTTAAGGACCCCTGAAGATGTCATGGGAAATTAATGTCTCCCAGGAGATGTTGAGGAGGTTAAGATGATGAAGCACAATCATCTTGATCAAGGAATAGTGGTAAAGACTACTCATCTGTTGGGGTATGGCTTTTTCTGTACAAAGTAGGCCATCTTCTCAATATTCCTGAACAAGAAATAAGGGATTTTCAACATCTTCACCCTTGTAAAATGCATGGGAAACCTGATGTGATAGGTGTACAATCTAGAAAATCTTCCCTCACAAGTGAAATATTTCATGATGATATTCATCATGGGGGCATAATTGTCTTCAAGGAACCTAAAAGGAAGAAACCTCTTTGCTTCATTTCTATACCTAGATTTGATGTAGGGCTCACAATAGTGTTCATCTAGTTCCTATGCCTTATACCATTTCTCTCCCACATTTGGAATCCTGGTTGCATCCAAAATGATGGAGGGTGAAGCTGTGAATGTCACCCCAGCAAGAGTCACATTGTTGTCACCAAGACTAGCTACAAAAGCTTGGTGAGCTCAGGACGGTGCTGAACTCTCTCCACCTTCTCACAGAACTCATAACACCCTAGGTGCCTGAAATAAGTGACAGCTAAATGAGAAGCCTACAAATCTCTGAGGTTTGATGGCTCTTCCTTGATAATTATTCCCCCCTTGTGTGGTTTTCTCTGATGCCGAGGTCTAACTATTGAACTATCACTACCAATGTTTTCCTCCTCCTCATAATCTCTATCTCCTCTATCCATGTTTGCCAAACTTTAAGGTTGCGTACTCCTAGAAAAGGGATGGAGGGAGTGAGTAAGGGTGATTAGGAATAAGGGAAGGGGAAGTCATCTTGTGGGCTATTTGGTGGACTAGGTAAACATGAAAATGAGTGAGAGGGTATGAAGCATGAAAATGAGGGAGAGAGGCTAGGGTTTTAGGGTATTGCTTTGGGGATGAAGGAAAAAGGGATATTGAGTGATATGGAGTGGTATGGAGTGATATGGAGTGATATGGAGGAGGGGTTTAGGGCTTTTGTGATAAGTGATGGGAGGAATAGTAAGGGTTAGGGTTTTAAGGCATAAATAGAGGATATTCTAGGTGTTATAGCTCCATATACCACCCTTGGTACTTGTTATTCTTGGTTTATGGCCTAGGAGAACCCCTCCTTCCATACTTGGTCCAAATATTTTAAAAATAGTGTTTTATTCCCTGTACGCTACTTTGCCTTGAGATAAAAGCGTGTACATGTGGGTTAGTCAATACCCAACCCATGTATATGTGTTAAAACACTTTAAAAAATTAAATCTCCTTAATTATGGGTAGAGTTCATGGGCTTTACCTGTTGATTACCTCCTAGTGCCCATGGCCCAACAGTTTCCCAACTAAAAAACTAATTGGGAGAAGTATAAATAGACTTCTATGGGAAGGCCTTAAGGAGAAAGAAGGGATAGAATTATTATACTAAAATTATCCCTGACTGAGCCTGAAGTATCCCTGTGCTTCAAGCAGTTCCCCAAGTTTTAGGAAACCCTTGTTTCCTTGAGTGTTGATATTCTCCCACTTGCTTGAGATATCATGGTATTGGTTATGGAAGAAGGCTGTTGAAGACTGGGACTGGACGGATCTGGAGGACGGTTCTGCTTGGAGCTAAAAGAAGAAGACTCAGGTGAATTCTCTCCATGTTAGTTATAACTTTCTACAATAAAAAGAAGCATTGTCTTGTTCCTGAGATGGACTTTGTTTATGCATCAGATACTATTGTAATTCATGTATGAATGTTATTTTTATTTATAACTAATCATTTGCTTATATGATATAAAGTTGATTTCATTAAAATTCTTTATCTATATGCTGCTATGTATGTTCAAATTGGTTGATTTGTAGATTCGAAGATCATCAGGAGTTCCATAGGGTCTGAACCCTGATGGAACTACCCAAACAAAGGACATCCAGGTATGGTCGATATCACATAGTTTGTTTATATAAGCATGTTGCCTAAGCTGTATGAGTGTTACTTACTGTAGTTTTCTCTTGCTCTGTTCAGGTTCCAACCCAAATCCCTAGGGTACTTATTCCCGTAACAAAATTGGTGACTCCACTAGGGATAACAATATTTTTATTCCTATTTTGGTTTGTTCAGTGTCAATCAAGGCTCAGTGCTTGGTTTGCTTGCTGTCACAATATTGTTTGGTCTAGTAGGAACTCAGACCTTAAGTCTGATCTCTTAGATCTGGGTTTGTTTTTTATTTTTCTTGCAAAACTCAGTATATGCACATTAGTCTATTTACAGTAGTGTACACACACTTGTTTCTAGGAAGTGAACCCACGTATATGTGAGTTTCCTTTATCAGAATCGCATGTACACGTCTCTGTACTTGAACACAGTCGCGTATACCCTTTTTTGCATGATTTTTTCAAATCTCTCTACCCATAGATATTTGTTTCTTGGTTTTTTTGGTTTCTGAGTGGTCAATTTATGTCTTTAGAATTTTGTTATTCTACGAGCTTACTATTTTGAAATCTCTTCTTCTTTAAAAAGTTTTGGCCTAGTTTTGATTTTGAGTGAATTTTATGATTTGTGTTTTGGCACACAAGACTTCTTGCAGAGATTCTTGATTGTTCTAGTCCTGTAGAACATCAAATTGTTTTCGATCTTGGTGTGAAGCTTGATTATTGGTTTACTTTCTTTGATTTCCATCATTTTGTGGCCTTACACCCTTTCTTTCTTTTTGAAAGTTTCTTTTTGGAGAATTTGAAAGTGTTTCTTTCCTGACTTTTTGGTTAGTTTGTCAAAGCTCTTTGCTGCCTTTTGGGTCGTTTAGTGTTGTGGGGAAAAGTATCCGATGTGGATGACCCTATCCCTACTCTAAAGGTGACAGTCTTTAGCAACAACTGAAAGTAAAGCTTTGATGATTTCCTTTATGAAAGTACAGAGAGAAGGAAAAGAAGGTCAACTAACCTGGTGTCTTTCGCTTAGTCGATCCTTGTTCTCTTTCTTTGTCTCTTGTTCCCAGCTCCTTGCTCTCTTTGCCGGTCCAGCTACACACAGATCCTGCACAAAACAAGAGAGGAAACTACAAGATACATGTACTCATAACTGAAGCATGGATTAGGGTGAATCAAATATACATGTAAATACAATACATCAATGCAATACAAGTATATAGGAGAACATGCAAAACTTTATTGATAGAAGTAACAGGGTTCTGAGAAGGTTACAACCAATGATGGCTCCAATCCAGCAGCACCTCCCCAGCAGCAAGAACTCTCCTCTTCACCTCTAGTAAAACAATCACCCAATAGCTCTAACTGTAATCCAACAGCACCTCCTTGCTTAACACAAAATTCCAGCCTCCTTAGACCTCATAGAAGAGCTCTATATATAGGAGAGAAGAAGAGAGGATGAGTCAGCTTGAGGCTGGCATAGAGCTGACTAGTGTCCTCTCCCTCTTCAGTTTATCTTCAGTTCTTGAGTCCACTTGGAGATCCTTGCTTACACATGGTGATCAAGTACCTCTTACTCATCACAGGGCGAATCTCATGAACCAAGTGTCAGTTTGGAAACTTCCTGGGCAGTTGACACCTTGCAGGATGACTGTGCCACTTGGCCAATCTCGCCCAACGCAGGTAGCCTTCATTAATCTTGACTTCCAGCGCAGGTACAAGGAGGGACAGTTGCATTCCAGCGCAGAAGCTCAGTGGAGCAGCTGACATGATCCAAAATAAGCCTGTTTTGAAGTGTTTTCAGGTGGAGAACTGATTGGAAGTGTTGTTGTTTGGTGACCTTGTTCTTTTAGGGGTAAGAACAACATGTTTAGGGACTGAGGATCCCTGTAATTATCGACATTTCATGCTCCATGACGCGAAGCACAAAAATGTCTATAACAGTTGCCCCCTAAAGTATGAGGCCGTTTATCGGGTGAAATGCTTTATCTAGAGGGTCCGAAGTTCGTTCCAGTGCTGAGGAGAGTGCCCTGTAATACAATACAATACAATACATTATTTTTCATTCAATTTTCATGATCTAGCTGAGGCGGGCATTCCCATGCTCAGCTTTTATAAATACATTTTGGTACATATGACAGACGATCGTCTGAAGGTAGACTGATAATTTTCTGCTGAAATTATCATCCTTTGAATAGGATGATCATCTGCTGTAATGATGTACATGGCAAATGCTTTTATATTTCCTGAATATATATCGCAGCCCGGATGGATGAAACTAGATCCGGGGTCTTCAAACTCGTTCGATCTTCACTCTAAGTACAAGTCGATCCATGTGAGAATTGCGCTGAAGTCGAACATGGAAAGACATCGCTTGATTACCGGTCAATAATGAAAACCGTTAACAAGCGCGAGAGGAATCACCAATAATGACGATGACCCTCAAGGTACTGCAGTACAATTCACGTGGCGTGAATAAAGGACTTGGCGTCGAACGCCACGCAAAATCTTCTGGTCGAAGGTCATTGATGTATACCTGTCGCCGGAAGTGAGAAACTTGCCATTGAGGCATGCAAGCTTCAAAGTACTGATGGGGGTGTTCCTAGATCAACTTCTTGGATAATGAGCTGAAGTCGACAAGAAGCGATCCGTCAAGGGAGGGCCTTAATGAATCCCACATCAATGACACGGAACGGAGCTAATGATTTTAGTGGAGGCGAAAACAAACTGTGAAATATGATTCAGGGTGGCGATCATGAATGGATGAAGGATAATGTATGGTAGTGGATGGGACACGGTTGACACTTTCAGAATGACCCCTCTTGAACATATAACGACACTGATGCGATGGATCGGTAGCATTACCCCAAATGTGGATGGTTTGGCGAGGACCATGGCGATGAGACCGGTGAATGAAACAACCCAACCCGATGTGGTACGGAGGAAAAGTGTCATGTTCAAGAGTGACTTGCTACCTTTAAACTTTGAATGTTCTCCCAATTTTTCCCCAGTCATTTCTGACCAGTACCTCTTTATTTTTTTCAAGCTTGAGGAGGATAACATATGCTTGTTCTATAACCTGCCCTTCGGGCAAGCCCATCGCTATGATTTAACGAGCCTAGCGATAGGGAAACTCGTTCTCGTCTAAAGACAAGTTTGTCGCTATTTAATCATTTTAACGAGTCTAACGACAAGGAAAACTCGGTCCTTTTCATTTTTAGAGAGTCTGAAAAGGTACAGAAAGTCAACTCCATAATTCCTTTTTCGTCAGCTAATCCCTTAAGTCCGAAAAAGTATAAAACAATACAGAAGGTATGGCTGTTCGGTACTTTTAACGAGCCGAACAAGACAAGCGCTCGATCCTTTTGTGCAATAATCCCTCAGGTCCAAAAAGATTAAAATTTAGAGGAGGGATAGCGTTCTGGTTATTTAACGAGCTGGAAGGCCAAAACTCGGCAAACTTTTCATATTTTACGAGTCAGTGAAAAGAGCTGAAAGAAGACTCGTCTTTTGAGGAACGAGTGATAAACAGGGATAGCTACAGATTCCAGGTACAGGTTGGAATTTTCCAATCACGGCAGTGTCACAAGGATGGCTAGGTGAAATCACTCTTCGCAGCTGTTTCTCCAAAGAGGTAAACACACAAATGGAAGTGAATGATCGGCCAAATGATGGTGGAGGTGATGGATGAAAACACGACCAAGGCTCTTATGGCTGATGAATTTACGATCTCAAAAGGTTATTTACCGGTTCATTTTTTCCATGAGCTTGAACTCTGGGGGAAACTTTTGCTCACACTTTTCTATTTTTTAACGAGCATAAATTCAGTCCTAAAACTGCTCGGATTTGCGTTTATTTTTTAACGAGCATGAACTATATGCTAAAACTGCTCGATATGCCAGCCATAAAAAGAACGCCTCCTGTAAGGACCAATTTTTATAGAGCTTATGCCTTACCACAGCTGTGCTCACTTTTGGCAAATTTTACTTTTGCCCCACAGGCTTCTTTCATGCAAGTTTGGAAACGGCTAATCTTAAAACCAGATAAATAACCACCCCTAGCTTGCACTCCAGAAGGTTTGCATGCCCCCAGGTATAGGATAGAATTTCGAGGCTGCCCCTCCTCTCCCCTACTTCTGCTTTTCTTTGGGTGTTCACATTTACTTGTCATCTTGCCAATCTAATGCTAACGATACTTGTCTTCTCGTTATTTTAAGGGGTCTTACGCAGTACTCAGGCTTCCCATCGGCCCACTTTTAACAAACTGCTATTTGTGACAATAGAAGAACATCACTGAAAGATAAAACATTGGCATTATTGAGGGAGGCTTTCCTCTTTCTTATTATTCCAAAGAAGGTTCGATTTGCTGCCGCAAATCAATCTCTTTCTTCGGCGGTGTCTATCATTGGGTTGTCCAAAGATGGTTACCCTCTGTCACAACAATACGGTCTCCTTCTTCGTGGACTGCCCCTGCTTATCCTTCAAAACATATGTTTCGATGGGCGAGGCTTGAATTCAAAGATGGTGACTACTTGTTGCAATAAGGGAATTCCTACTTGGGCATTGCCCACTTTTTTAGACAAAGGTGAATGATTCCCAGACACATAACTTTAACAAAAGATCATTATTCTAGAACAACCCCACTTCCTACGGACGGGGTACGGACTAGTCATGTTCTTCTGCGGAAATTCTTTCTTATACCCGGAGTTTCTTCTGCCCGAAGCAGACCAGGGTGCATGCCCCCTGGGTCCTAGTCTTTCTCTCCGAATTACTCGCGCTCATCGGGAAGGAGGAACGGGGGTGGAGGCGAATCTTGAGTGAACAGACCATTTAGGATTGGTATTTGACTATTTGCGATGCGAGATCCCGGAAATGAAAGTTGGTCTACGAGCTTGACCATCCTTCCTTCGTGTGGAAAACACATTACTCTAAAGAGTGAGGAGACTATCGCCCCCATGCAATAAATATAGTCGCGTCCAAGGAGTAGGTTATAATCCAAGGGTCCTTGAACTACCAACACGTTCATCCTGACGGTCTTCCCTTTCAATGTAACAGGTACATCGGGGAGGATCCCTAATGGTCGACTGGTTCCTTTATCAAAACCTGAGAGATTTCTCAACTCAGGTAAAAGCGCTGGGGAACCCAGTGCTTTCCAAGCAACAGAGGAAAGGATACTCACAGATGCCCCTTCATCAATGATAGTACCAGCCATAATCATTCTATAGATCTGGACAATGATTCTGAATGGTGTACTGGCTGGTAACCGGGGTCTGCCTAGTTGATTCCAATCAAAGGATACAACCAGGTTGCTTGGCGGTGGGACCGAATATACGGCCGGATATGACTTTGATGATGTTCCTTCCTGCGATAAAGGAATGGGCGCGTTGCCCGGATGCTCATCGGAGTCGGTGCTGATGAAGAGAACCTGGATGGTGTCATCCTTGTTCTCATCAGTGAGGGTGTTGCATGAAGATGACTCTTCGACGACGGTGTCATTTGAAGACGGGTCTTCAATGACTGAGTCATTGGACGATAGAACTTCTGAAGGAAGAACCGGGCCAACTGCCGTATCGACCTTTAGACTTTCGTCTGGTCTGGATTCAGTAGGTTCATTCTCAACGACCGACACTTCAGCTGACCACTTGAATGGTTCAACTGGATTTTCAACTATCGAGGGATTAGGCGCGAGTTTTCGGTATCCAGGAGGAAGTCGCAACGGTGAAACCGGGCGATCTTCCAAAACTCTCTTTGCCTCATCTAAGAATGGACATTTGTGGATGGCATGATTACCTTCACACAATAGACAGGGTGATCTTGGTCCCCTTCTTTGTCCTTCACTCTCGCTAGTTGACGGAATGCAATCAACATGACAACCAGAGGTCGATGCTACCGGATTGTGCAACCTTGGGGACCAGTCCCTTAGTATCCGGGGAATACAAGGACAATCACGATGGAAATGGATCCCTTTGCAAATGACACATGGCGATTTAGGCCCGGTCGGTGCAGTGTGTGGGTTTTTGTCGGCTTTCCTCTGCTTGCCCCCAGTCGCCTTCGCCAGAGGCTCCTTCTGCTTCTTTTCTCTCTTCTTCTTTTCCTTCTTCTTCTTGGGAGGCTGACTTTTGCCGGCTCTACCTTGCGAAGATGAAGGATCAGAGGAAGTATCATAAGAAGTGGAAGGCTGGTGGGTAGTTCTAGATTGTTCTGACTGTTGATTCGACTGCTCAGGATTAGTGGCGATTTGGACTACATTAGTTGAAAAGAGCCATACAGGGAGGCCGATTGTCAATCCTGGAAGCGACAATGTAGCCATATGAGGCGCACCAACATCTCCCCAAGAGGAGAAGGGATTTGGACTTCCGCCAAGGTTACTTCCTTGGTTGGTGGGCTCCATACTTTTCAACTGAAAGATCAACGTGGGAATAACAGGTGATTATGTTCCGCTTAAAATAAATTTTATTAACGACGCTTTTAGACACAAACTTGCTTTTTCATGTTTTAAGAGTCGAGAAAAAGCTAAAGATGACTTTAGTCGCCTTCGATGTATTAACGAGCCCGAAGTGACAAATGCTCGGTTGGACTTTTTCAGTTATAGAGTTTGAAAAAGGCCAAAAGAAACTGCTCTGGAGATCTAGGCAGAGGGTGTGCCAAACCTTTCGCGAAACCACAGAATACGTTTTACGGTAGGGGTGGTCGATCTTCGTGAATGTTGTGTTCACTGCATCGCGATCAGTAGGGCGGCCGATATGGTTTCCTAAGGATAAAGGATAAAAGCCTATAGGGGTCTCTCAATATACGTGACGGTACGCGGGAGCTCAAGTCCGTGTTAGTGCCACCGACTCTCAGGAGGAATCACCCACCTTCGTAGAGATCGACAGTCACTATGTTTAACGACGCCGGAACACGTCTCTACCTAGACCTCTAGATGTTTGCGTTAAATTCCAAAGCGTTGTTATGTAAATTGAGTTTATTTTAATGTTGATCTTTCTTAACAGTTTGCCTTTCAGGTTCGCCACGAGATGTATATATACAACTTCCTATATGCAATCTAAGATGAGAAGCAAATCTTTTCAATCTTTCAACTTTGAAAACCTTAATCTACTTGAGGGAAAAGAAAGACACAACTTTTTCCACAGATCAGAGAACACACACTAAAATGCACATTTTCCTAAATCGTCAAGCACACAGTCAAATGAAAAATGCACAATGCATGTATTTCTTTTCGTTATCCTTAATGTTGATGCTAGACAAAAAGGAAACTGTTGTATAATTTTGAATCTAATTTCAAGTAGAAATAAACAAGCTTGTCCATAATCAAAAAGACACCTTATGATAGACTTGTTTAAACACAGGAAATGTATAGATTCAAACCATAAAATGAAGAGCAAACAAACTCAAACAGCCATGAACAGTAATAAAACTAGCTCATAAGATCACAAAGACACTTTTACAGTTCAGGATCTAAGAGGCCACAGCTATACTGGTTCGCTTTTCACAATGGGAAACTGTAACTGAAACAAGAAATACTGAAAGAACATTCACAGTTTCATCACACAACTGAGGCGGAATAATGTCAAGGAGAATGGTCTACAGCAAGTACAATGACCAGCAAGCAATCAGCAAAAAACAAGTGAAAACAGGGCCAAGACACAAAGGGAAAGCTGAGCAAGACAATGGCTAACTGGACCAGCGCAGGTTCTAGTCTGCCAATTTGACTCTCAGCGCAGTTCCCGAAGGGAGTACCTGCGCTGTAATGCAGGCTGCCTGTGTACAGCCTGCACTGACTCACGAGAGTTTCGTCTACAAAGAATTCCGGGTCATAAAAAGCTCAAAAATGCACTGTTTTTGATGAAATAAAAAGCTATAGGTCAAGTACAGGCTAAGGGATGATCAAGAGGATGAAGATCTATCACAAAGAGTAAAGAGTCTTTTGTAGATAAGCTCTTCAAATCTTGAATCTGCTCAGCAAATGAGCAAGAGTAGCAGTCCCTCTACTTCGCTTTTGATATAGTCAAAAGCTTTTCGATTTGGTACTCTTTTCTTCAAGAAATGAATAGCAAAATACTACAAACACCAACAAGATACTAGGCTCCCCAGTGGATTCGCCAGTTTGTTGTGGGGAAAAGTATCTGATGCGGATGACCCTATCCCTACTCTAAAGGTGACAGTCTTTAGCAACAACTGAAAGTAAAGCTTTGATGATTTCCTTTATGAAAGTACAGAGAGAAGGAAAAGAAGGTCAACTAACCTGGTGTCTTTCGCTTAGTCGATCCTTGTTCTCTTTCTTTGTCTCTTGTTCCCAGCTCCTTGCTCTCTTTGCCGGTCCAGCTACACACAGATCCTGCACAAAACAAGAGAGGAAACTACAAGATACATGTACTCATAACTGAAGCATGGATTAGGGTGAATCAAATATACATGTAAATACAATACATCAATGCAATACAAGTATATAGGAGAACATGCAAAACTTTATTGATAGAAGTAACAGGGTTCTGAGAAGGTTACAACCAATGATGGCTCCAATCCAGCAGCACCTCCCCAGCAGCAAGAACTCTCCTCTTCACCTCTAGTAAAACAATCACCCAATAGCTCTAACTGTAATCCAACAGCACCTCCTTGCTTAACACAAAATTCCAGCCTCCTTAGACCTCATAGAAGAGCTCTATATATAGGAGAGAAGAAGAGAGGATGAGTCAGCTTGAGGCTGGCATAGAGCTGACTAGTGTCCTCTCCCTCTTCAGTTTATCTTCAGTTCTTGAGTCCACTTGGAGATCCTTGCTTACACATGGTGATCAAGTACCTCTTACTCATCACAGGGCGAATCTCATGAACCAAGTGTCAGTTTGGAAACTTCTTGGGCAGTTGACACCTTGCAGGATGACTGTGCCACTTGGCCAATCTCGCCCAGCGCAGGTAGCCTTCATTAATCTTGACTTCCAGCGCAGGTACAAGGAGGGACAGTTGCATTCCAGCGCAGAAGCTCAGTGGAGCAGCTGACATGATCCAAAATAAGCCTGTTTTGAAGTGTTTTCAGGTGGAGAACTGATTCGAAGTGCTGTTGTTTGGTGACCTTGTTCTTTTAGGGGTAAGAACAACATGTTTAGGGACTGAGGATCCCTGTAATTATTGACATTTCATGCTCCATGACGCGAGGCACAAAAATGTCTATAACATTTAGTACAAGTTGAAGCCCTTTCTGTTCAAGTTTTCATTCATTGTCGAATTTGTGACTTGCAAAGTTTCCTTCTGCTCTTCTTTCAGTCTTTAAGTCTTTGGTGGCGTTTAGAGTGCTTTTGAAAGGCTTTTTTCATTTCTTCTTGAAAAATAAAAGTTCTTAAAAAACATTGTTTTTGTTTTCTTTTTCCGAGTTTGATTTTGGTTTCTTTTGGATTTTTGAAAGTGAATTGTGATCTTTTTGATTTGTACTTCTTGTTTGGAGAATATTTTGTATTAAAAATATGTGTTCTTTTCAAACACTTAAGTTGGCTTATTAAAGTTATAAACAATTGTTTCATTCTTTTTAGAGTAATCTAGGATCTTGCATCTTCATGTACACCTTGCATTAGGGTAGTTTTGCATTATTAAAGCATCAATAGTATTTTTAGTTTTTGTGAGTGTGAAGTGTGCTTTAAGAAAAGAAAAGAAAAAGTTTTTGCTTTATATAAGTTTCGTAGAACCCAAGTAGAAAATTTTTTTCATCGAAGAACAAACGATTCCATTCATATAAGCTAGTTTTTCATTAATTTCTTTTGTGTCATACAAACACCATTGGTTTCATTTCCATTTATCCCTTTGAATTAAAAGAACAACCATTTAAAATCAAGCACTTAATAAAATAAACTAGAACTTTTTGCATTGTCATCAGAATTCACCAACAAGTTTAGGTTTATTTAGGGCCTTGGATTAGGTGAGAGGAGTGTAAACTCTCCAAGGCTGCTCTAAATTGTAAACATAGAAGTCTAATTAAAGAGCGAAATCCAATAGCATTAGGGAAACTGGGAAAGCTCCATGACTGGGAGTTAAGCATGAGGGTTTGTGAAGATAAAGACGAGATATACCCCCTCTCTTACTTGTCAGATCCTACCTCACGACTGTTACATCTAGCTTCTGATACAAATTGGTGTCCATAATTTCCTATCCTAGGGATCCACACAGGTGGCTGCAGAGGGGAATTCTGTGGCACCTAAGGTTGACGTTGCATCACGTTCAACAGTACTTCTAGAGGGCACCCTTGAGAAGCTTGTGGGCTTGCACTGGAAAAGTCTGTTGTATGGAGGTTAGCGTAACTACCTCTGATACCTTCGCTAGTAGGCCTGGGGCATAATTACCCCAGTCTATATTCAAAAGGCCCTTATTATTAACTTTCTTGTATTTTGGTGTCCAGTCCTAATCACCTGGAGCATAAATACTTGGAAGTTGTTTGATTGCCGATATCTTTAGGGACATTTTAGTGAGTTTTCTGTGCTCCTAGTTGGCCTAGCTTTTAATTTTCTTGAGTCTTTACGTAGATTTTATAAAAATAATTCAAAGTGGCTGACCGACCATCTCGACGGTCTCGAAGACTTCGTGGGATTTCACCTAAGAGTCCAGAGCCTTCTCCTAGAAGGCGTAGCAGTGATTCTGCCAGTGGTATCAGGCGCATTAGAGATTGATCCTCCGCTTGGGGGCATTAGTTCACAAGATAGACCTAGTACTACTACAGAGTTAGAGAGGAAGCCACCAGTTCTTTCTCGACTACTCTTCCAGTCAGAAGATAGTTTTGAAGTAGAAGAGCTTTCAGAGTTGGTTGTAGCTCTAAATTTTCCTCTCCCTCCTGATCATCTAGACGTATTGTTACACATTGGAACTCCGACTCACAGGCCTTCGAGCCTAGGTCCACACACATTTATCCCTTCGATGACCCTGCTGGAAGCATGGCATCCACGATGAGTGTTGCAAGCATGCATACTCCCATATTTATGCAAGGGGGAGGAACTATTTCCATCCCTTCTAACACTCCCAACATATCTGTATTTGGGTCTACTTCCATTCCATCGATGGGTGGAAGTTCTCAGCCTAATGCGTCCAGTTTTGGGTTTTCCCTCTTGGAATCCCCTCTCAAGGTATTCCTTCAGTTCCTTTGAATATACCATCAACCTCCTCCACATCCATGATGAGTGGATTGGCTTCTTTCTAGGGTTTCCCATTTGGAAGTGGTCATATACCACATTCCAATCCGACAGTAGGGTCAATGCCTTTTCCTTTTACAAGTCAAGGTAGTAACCCCTTTAAGAGTTGGACAAACCCTGCGGTTAGTGGGATAGGAGCTAGGAATCAATTTTTTAGCCAACAAGGGAATGTGCCGTATTCCTTGGTTAATTCATTTCAATTTTTTTCACCCTTTGCTAATGCTTGGAACCCTTATCAGGGGCTGTCAGCTCCTTTCAATACTTCGTTAGGGGGTAACTTCACCGGTTATGAAGGACTTTCGACAGGAGTTGGTCAAACTATGAATTTTGCTGGACCATAAGGATCACCCTTTGGTTCAGTAGGTTCTACAAGTTACTTCGGGAAACCTGGTGCCTTTCAAAATCCAGGTCATTCTTTTCAGACCTATGGGAACGCCTCCCAGTTCGAATGGAATTCCCAAGGTCCTCCACGACTTCCTTTTCTGGCCACGCTTAATCTGCCAGACTTGACTAAATTGACGAATGATCCAATTAGGTACAATCCGGCTTGGCCTCTAGTCCCAACTAAACTTCCATCGGATATTCCAAAATTCGAAGGGAAGAATGGTGAAGACCCAGGAGACCATGTGACCACGTTACACTTATGGGGCTTATCCAATTCCCTGATCGATGATTTGATCAAGTTGAGGTTATTTCAGTGTACCCTAACTTAGAATGCAGCCAAATGGTATGTAGAGTTTCCAGGGGGCACCTTTACTTCTTTCGCTGATTTGACTAATATTTTCTTGAACCATTTTAAGTTTCCTGTCCACTATGAAGCCAGAGCTGAGCTTCTGGCCAGTTTTCATCAAGACATGGCAACCCACATTTGGAATTATATCCAGGAATGGAGACAGAGAAAGAGGCTTATCAAATCTGAAATTCCACTAGAGTTTCATCTTGAATGGTTTCTCAAATCTCTACAACTTGAGATCTCAAAAGATGTTTCTCTTTCTGGTGTTTATTCGAAAAAGCAGGCTATTTTTCGAGCCCAGCAATTAGAACTAATGTATTCTCAGTCTAGGATTCTTCAGAAATCCTACCTGATGCTCTTAGATCCAAGGTTGATATAGCCAAACCGAAGCCAAGCCCTCACGATGATGGTATAGTTAGATCAATTGATGCAAGTACGGTGAACCTTTTGAACAAATTGCAGCAGTTGTCTCTACAATGTGCTTGTTCTAACCGGGTAGCACCATCTACACCTTCACCCTCCCAACCTACTTCCATAAACGCCGTCTAGGCTTCTAACGCCAAAGGAAATCAATAATTTGATGGGAAGAAGAAGGGACAAGGTAAGAAGAAGAACTAGGAAGGGAAGGGTAATGCGAACAAGCCCGACAATGGTGCCGTTGAGGGTAGAAAAGAGTCCAAAAAGAAGGTTAAATTTCCATGCAAGTTATGTAATGGAGATCATTTGACTCACCTCTTCCCCAAGATTCAAGATGCTCAACACTTGTTAGTGCAGCAAGGGTCCTCTAGCTCCCAAGTTGTCTAGACCAACCCTTTTCCTAAACGGCAACAATTACTTACTGGCACGAACTCGAACGCTAGTACCTCCGCAAGGGGCAACTAGGAAGGGGAAAATTCCTCAATTGTTTATATGATGAACTCTCATGTCGATATTTCCACACGAGCACGTGATTATGCTGAAACAAAAACATCTAAGGGTAAATCTGTTCTGGAAACCACATACCCACTTCATATTAAGTGACCCTCTGCTGAGTCTATACCTCGGATACCCAAAGGTTCTGCAAAGCGCTCGACTATTAGCCCTAATGCTAGGGAAGTCCAAAAATACTTGATTGTAGAAGATTTGGCTCAAAGTCCTTGTACTATGTCTGCATTGGAGGCACTCTAGTCATGTCCTACTTAGATAAGTGCTTTGCTTTTGGCAATTAGGGCAATGGATCCAAGAAATTATTTAATGCTCACTTTTGATATGTTGAATGTCAAAAAGAGACTTCCTCACCATATGAATTTCCAGATAAAGTCTACATACTGAAAAATTAATATTTTTCAGATAGTTATAGATGAGGGAGCTTCCACATGCATAATTTCTATGTCATGTTGGAAGGCCATTGGATCAGCTTCAACTATTCCTTCACCAACTCTCTTAATAGCATTTGATGGTCATTCTCATAGGCCACACGGAATTATCCTGGCTTTTCCTATATGTGTTGGAGGAAAGGTCGTTAAGTGAAGTAGAGATCGTTGATGCCAACCTGGATTACAACCTCTTCTTAGGAAGGAATTGGATTTATGAGATGGATGCCATAGTTTCATCTCTATTCCGCATTCTCCATTTCACTCATGAGGGGAGAATTGTTAAAATTGATCAGTTAGATTATTCTCTGAGTGACTCTAGAGCAACTTTGAATTCTACCTTTCCATTGGTGGATAATCCCCGTCAACCTATAGATAATTTAGGAGTTGGGATGTACACTTCCTTGATGGGTATATTTGACCTTCCCCCTCTTACAGGTAGAATCAATGCAATTTCATCCTCCAAAGTTCCTTCATGGAAATATTTCTTTCGAGCTCATTATTTTTTAGACCCTTGGACCTTACCTTCATCTACGACCACATTAGATGGAGGGCAGGTGGGTGGAGTGGCATTCCCCATGTCTGTAGCAAAACTCATCTATCAATCTATCATTAACTCTACAGACAACCACCCCACTCATTTTTCAAAGGAGGAGTTAGATGGTGATGTGGCTCCAGCTTGGACCCTTGACTCCACTTCTGCTCTGGATTGCTTAGATACATTTTTACCATTTGACAAAGCAATTTTAAAACCGATGATGGGTGTAGATCAACCTTGGGAAGATTTACATCATTGTTCATATTCTCTTCCCCCATTGCATGAAGTCAAATTTAGGTTCTCCAGCCTGCTTACTCATGATGTTTGTACAATTTCAAACCCTTTGGCTCTAGCAAAATTATTTTCTGAAGGTAATATGCCGATTATCTCAAAAACTGTACCTATAAACATCTCTAGGAATCTTGACGTTATATAAAATGTCTTCATCAGAGCTGATTGTTCCCCTGAAGAGATTTAATTTACACCGACCTCTTTAAAGAGTTTCGAGATGTGTTGGCTTGGTCTTATGAGGAAATTCCTCGTATTGATCCATCGATATTCCAACATGAGATAAAGACGTATGAAAACGCTAAGCCTATTCATCAGATTCTTCGACCAGTCAATCCTAGGAAAGCAACAATTATTAAAGCTAAATTTGAAAAGCTGCTTAAGATGAGTTTCATATACCCCGTTCCTCTAACGGAGTGGGTTTCTAATCCAATCCTGGTAGATAAAAAGCAAGGAATGATCCGAGTCTGCATTGACTTTAGTTGAAAAAAGCTTGTCCAAAGGACAATTACCCCACACCTTTTATTGATCAGATAGTTGATGAATGTGCGGGTAATGAAATTTTCCTGTTCATGGATAGATTCTCTGGTTATAATCAAATTTCTATCCGTCAAGAGGACCAACATAAGACAACTTTTATTTGTCCCTGGGGCACCTTTGCATACAAAAGGATGCCTTTTGGTCTTAAAAATATTGGAGCTACATTTCAGCGAGCCATGTCTTATGCTTTCCACGACATCAAACATGTCATCGAAGCATAATTGGATGATTTAGCTGCTCATTCTCAAAAGAGAATCAATCATCCCAACCACCATCGGTTAGTTTTTGAGAGATGTCAATTTTATAAGATCCGATTGAATCCAAATAAGTGTGTTTTCGCGGTCACATCTGATCGGTTGTTAGGATTCGTCGTATCAACTGAAGGGGTTCGAGTTGATCCATTCAAGGTTGAGGCAATAATTTAGTTGCCTCCCTCGTCTTCCATCCAACAACTTCAAAGTCTCCAAGGAAAGGCAAATTTCTTAAGGAGATTTATAGCAAACTATGCTGAGATAACTAAAGGATTTATGCGTTTGCTTAAGAGAGGAGTTCCATTTTTATGGGACAACTTTGCACAACGATATTTTGATGCCCTTAAGCTAGCATTAAGCTCTGCCCCATTGTTGAGTCCACCGGACTATGGTAGAGATTTCCTTTTGTATCTTGCAGCGGCAAAATCAACCATAAGTACGGTTTTGGTTTAGGAGGATGATGCTCTCACGGAGCATGTGATTTAATACTTGAGTCGAGGCTTAGTAGGTCCTAAACTACACTATTCTCTTATTGAGATCCATGCTGTCTAGTGGCTTCGTCATTATATTCTGCTATGCAAAACGTTCGTCTTAGCAGATGTAAATCCTTTTCAGTTTGTACTCAGTAGGCAAGTGATTGGGGGAAAATAAAATCGATGGATTGTTGTTTTGAAAGAGTTTGATCTCGAGTTCTTGTTGGCCAAGTCTAAGAAGTCATTGGTTTTTGCAGAATTAATTTCCGAGCTATCTTGTGAAGAAGACATTGTTTATGAGAAAAATTTCCCAAATGAACATTTATTCTTCATTTCTTCACAAGATCCCTGATATGGAGATATAATCATATATCTCTAGCCTTCGAAGTTCCTGCCTTTTTCCTCCAAGGATGAGTGTCAAAAGTTACATCACCTTGCAAAAAACTATGTTATCATTGGTGATACGTCATATCGCAGAGGGGTTGATTCAATCCTTAAGTTGCTTAACTTTGGAGGAAGTAGAGTCTGTACTCAATGATTGCCATAGTGGAGCTTATGGCAATCAGCTATCAGGGCTTCCAACAACCCAGAAAATTTTGAGTGCCAGCTACTTTTGGCCTTCAATTTTCAAATATTGTGTTGAAGCGGTCAAACTTTGCCACCCTTGTTAAGTCTATACTCAGAAGATGCACACTTATTCAGCTCCTCTTTTTCCTGTTATCAATGTCGGTCCATTTACGAAGTGGGGCATTGAATTTACCACTTGTAATCCACCTTCGACGGTAAATCACAAGTATATCATAGTGGCCGTAGACTACTTTACGAAGTGGGCTAAGGCCATGCCTACTTACAAAAACGATAGTGAAACAGCAGCATTATTTCTCTTCAAACAGATTATTTCACGTTTTGGTATCCTGAGAGAGATTGTCACTGACCATGGCATCACTTCTAGAACCAATTGATAACCGAATTGGCTCTTAAGTTGGGCTTCTCGCAGGAGCATTCGTCTGCATATTATCCTTAGGCCAATGGGAAAGTCGAGGCCGTGAATAAGTCCCTCAAGACTATCCTGCAAAGGGCAATTGACAAAAATTGCTCCAATTGGCACATCATTTTGTATCCGGCTCTCTGGACATACCGAACCTTGGTGAAGACTACCACCGGTTTTACACCTTTTCAATTATATCTATTTTTCCCATTGAATGTGAAATTCCATCCCCTAAGCTAGATCTAGAGCTTCTTCTAGAGACGTCTAATCTTGAAGAACGCCTCGTTCATTT
Source organism: Pinus tabuliformis (assembly GCA_031772625.1). Taxonomy (NCBI): domain Eukaryota; kingdom Viridiplantae; phylum Streptophyta; class Pinopsida; order Pinales; family Pinaceae; genus Pinus; species Pinus tabuliformis. The sequence goes on from CM062818.1 coordinate 1,878,944,917, forward strand.
GGAACATATTGATGAGTAGCGTCGAGATGCTGCCATAATAAATGAGGCCCATAAGAAAAGGGTTAAAACTCAATATGATAAAGTTGTCCGTCCTCAGGTATTTTCTGAAGGCGGCCTTGTCTTAATCTATGACCAAGATAAAGATGCCTTGGGGTCAGGCAAATTCAAGTCTATGTGGTATGGTCCCTTTATATTAAAACGAGTTTTGGGAAAAGGGGCTTATGAATTAGTCGATTTTGAAGGGAAAAAGTTGGCAGGGCCTCGAAATGGGCTCTACCTTAAGAAGTATTTTGCTTAGGTTCCGGCTGAGCAATTGCTTGTTTCTATATATTTTATTTTTATACATATTTGTTAGGCCTTTTTTGATATTGACATTTTTTTATCTACTTTGGCAGGTGTTGATGGATGACTTGATATATTTTGGATTCACCGATGGTGCTAGTCAGCACACTCGGAATCTCACTTCCGCAGCTTGGGTGATTTATTATCCATCTGGCTAGTTTATGGTGTCAAGGGGAGTATTTATTGGTCTTGCTTCAAATAAAATTGCCAAATATACTGTTGTTATTCATTTACTATCCGCAGCTATTTCTTATGGAATTGATTCGTTGGTAGTTTATCTTGACTCACAACTGGTAATGTCAGAACTAAATAACATTTATTGGGTTCATGATCCTTATTTATATCACCAATTTTTGAGAGTGAGAGTGTTGCAATGATCATTTGTTTATATTACATATGTGCACATTCCATGATATGAAAATTCATTAGCAGATTCTATCACTAATCAAGCATTAGATTGGCATATCAATCATTCATCAAATTAAGAAAACATAAAAAAATTGGATCTGTATATATATCATAAAACTGCCTGTGTATAGATAAAGTGTTCAAAATAATATATAAATTCAGACGAAACGTCCATAATCATGTCTAGTCCGTTTATCGACCCGGCTCAGGATGAGCAGCTAAAAAGTTAACTACTACATTGGCCACACGCCGAAGTATGCAGACCCAGTCCCGTGGTACTCCTACCACGCGGTGCTGCATATCCTTAGGTAGATCCTCTATGGCTATCATTGGTACCTGGTGAGTCAATCTCACCAAGTTTCTTTGAACTGCATATAGGACCCTCTCTGTCTCAGTTGCTGCCTCTTTGGCACCTCTTCCATGACCCCTGTGCCTCGGAAATCCATCTGGTCTCTGTTAGCTCTGCTACATAATTATGCATTTGGAGAACCAAGTTACTACTGTGGTAGTGTTGTTTCATGCCTGAGGAGCTCGTAGCAGTTCATTGTATTCTTCCTCTTTCATTTGCATTATACCCTTATAGCTCCCGCTACCTCTGTTTCTGCCTCCTCTTCCGTTCTCTTTGTTCTCCCTTAACACATTGTTTCCATTTTCCCCTGTAATCCTTTGTAAACCCCTCATAAACCATTTTTCCCGGCTCCCGAGCGTTTTTGTTTAAACACTATAAAACCCCGATTACCTGTCTAAACCCCTACAACCCATCGAAACCCTTTCGTAAACCTTTTCATGTCACATCAGTTTTAAAGAGCACGTGCTGTAATACCTGGGCCATCCGATCATTTCCCGTGGATCTGACGATATTCGCAGCTCCCGCCCCGTGAACCTGCACGTACAATAGCCCACAGGGAAAGCGGTTTCCCGCTGGACCTACCAGCCACGCGTCTTAATCTTATTGCGTCGCGCCCCCTCTGTACGGTTACCACCCATTCCCATAAGTGGTGCGGGGAAAACCATTTACCGCCCGTCCCGCCTATTCCCGCACATTATCTCCCGAGCTTGTTAGCTGCCCGTCGACCGTTCGATCGTCCATCCCACGATTCGACGGCCCACATTCCTCCTTTCGCGTTCCCTCCCGATAGCCTCCGTAAATTGTTCTCCACTGTTCGATTACACGATCCTACGGCCCATAGTCGCTTTGCCTCATGTCTTCCCATCGATTCCTGCCATCAGATCTCAGCCATCCATTAGTTGCATCCAATGACCAATATTCATTCTCTGCCCTCCATTCATTCCCCATGTAGTTATCATGTTTTTAGTCTGTCCCGTGCATCCGAGGGAAGAAGGCAATCACCCACCAGTGCTCTTCACAGTTAAATCTTTAGCAACCACATTTAAAGAGAAACACAGCCAGGGAAGGAGAGTACTGCCTCAAGCAGTTGAATTCATTTACCAGTTATGGAGTTTTGTCCCATACGGTACTCCGCCTGCTCAAGAAGGACAACAAATTACCAGAAAGGCCAATTTTGTTCATTAAAACACACAGTTTGCAGCAGAGACCCATATCTAATTTTAAATATGGTTGGTGGCTAGTTATGACCCCTCCACACATAGCACAACAGAGCAATTTTGTAAAAAAACTCCATATATACCCAAAAACAAGATGTAATGAGGGTTGATGAATGTTATTTTGATGTAAAGTTCAACTTCTAGAGACTGTAACTACTCTGATACCTGCAGCTTCTGGTCTTCATTTTCAGCTAATGAAAGCTTATTTTGCTGTTGATTGCTCACTTTCCACCTCTTCTTCTTTGTTCCAGGTTGTGCCTGTTATGCATTTTTCATGTACTTTTGATGTTTAGCATTAGAGGGGCTGTCATCCCACCTCTGTGTTAGAATCTAGTAGGTATCATTGAATTTGTATCCAGGTTTCTGTTATTTTAATGCCAAAGAGCTGTCATCCTGTCTGTGCATTAGGAAATAAATTTGCAGGCCTCTTTACTGGTTGCAGCTGGCCATCACAAGGGCCCGTGCATCTTCTGGTGTGATCAGTATTCTCCATTTCCACTAAATCCTCAAACTCTGAGTAATTGGTGGTCTAAAGCCTTGTAGTCTGGGGGTGTTCACCCATGTCTGGGGTCAAGCATAGTAGAAGTGGTTAGCTTGCTTGAATATGCATCATTCATTTCATTCATCCACCATTTTCCAACATTTTTGTTGATTTTGTAATGTTCCCAAGCATATTTTATATACAACCTAGCAGAGTTTCTTGGGGTGATAACATTAACTGGTGGCGTTGTCGAGGAGAGAAGTTTGAAGCTCAACTTCCCTGGGAGAACGGCACAGTTCCAAATTTTGATGATAGACAAGGTCTGGGCACATTTCTGGTTGTAATCATCTATCTGGCGACTCCACTAGAGGAAGACCAACCTTTGGCGACTCCACATTGAATTTCTGGCTCAGTTTGTGAGATACACTCGAAGAAATCCTCAGAAATCACCAGCTGAACCATTGCCTGACCCTGAGAGGACTGTTAAATCGAAGAAAGCATCACAGAAAGGGGCATTAGGATCAGGTAAGCCTAAGAAATCTCATTCATCTTTGAAAGATACAGTTATAGCTGAAGATACACATTTTGAAGATTTAGAGCCCAACATTGTTAATAAGGAAATTCCTTCAGAGATTAATATAGCCCCTTGTGCAGTTAGTTCCCCTTTGAATCTTAGTCCAAAGAAAACTTCCCATACAGTCCAAAACATTCCTTTGTCTCTATCATCCATTTCATTACTTCCTACCATTCAATCTGCTAGTATTCTTCCACATATCCCAATCATGGCAGGCCAGCAAGCACCCATGAAGATAGAAAGAATTTTTGCTACTAGATATGGACCTTTAGTCTTGCCTGCTCCTTTAAATCCTATGCATGTGGAAGAATATCATAAATATATGCCTAAATTCACTGGCACAAAGGGAGTAACAGCAGAAGAACACCTAGAAGCTTTTTACAATTATGCTGATAATTTAGATATAAGTGAAAATGATGTGTGGATGAGAATTTTTGTCTAGAGCCTTCATGGAGAGGCCAGGAAATGGTTCAGAGAATTACCCTAGAGACCCATAACAGATATTGAAGCCTTAGATGATGCATTCTTGAAGCACTGGGGAGATAAAAAAGACTTGTTGTATTACCATACTGAGTTTGGTAACTTCAAGAGGGAAAATGGTGAATCATTACCTGATTTTAATAAAATATTCAATCGTATGTATAGTAAGATACCAGCTGAGGTAAAGCCTACCCCCACCTCTGCCAAACTCACTTATGCCAATGCTTTTGACTCTGATTTCTGCTTGTTGTTGAGAGAAAGAAGATGTGCTACTCTGGCAAACATGCAGGATGCAGCCCTAGAAGTAGAGTCTAATATCATGGCTACAGAAAGGCTTAAAAGTCAAGATGACAGAAGGAGGTAGAGAGGCTAGGCTTCTACTTCCTCTGCTTCATCTTCAGAACCTAAATTATATAAAATGACTAAGATGATAGAGTCATTGGCTGCTGAAATTTCTAAGTTGAAGGTTGAGCAGAATTCAAGAAAAACAAGGCATCATAACACATTTGCTCCAAGGAACCCAAATCTTTTTAGAAGAGAAAATGAGCAGTTACAAATAATTCAAAGGGGTGAAGAATCAAAAGAAGATCAGAAAGTTAAAGCTCCTTTCCAAAATGTAGTCATGGAGGAGGAACAATTTGAAGATGAGGATGAAATTCATTGCATGGAAGATAAAGGCAGTGCTGCCTTTTTGACATTGGCTGCTTATGAAGAATCTTTGTTGTAGGAGAAAGACAGTTAGGAGTGGGACAAAGAGGCTATTCTACAAACTGAGGAGCAGGGAAGATACAATCTGAGGTCAAATGCAAGAAATGTTAAGGAGGATACTGCCCAACGAGCTACTGTCCAAACAGAATCACAAAATATCAGACAGAGAAGACCAGGAGTTGATCCGGTCATACTCAAACCACCAGTACAAGAGGTAAGAGGTTCTGATAAGTTGCCTTCCTCTTTCAGTTTTGAGTCAAAAGTTCAGAAATTGAAAATATATGTGCCCTTGATAGAATTGGTGAAGATTGAAGTATTTAGAAAGCCTATCCTTGAAGCCCTTGAGATGGAAACCACACAAACCTCCACTAACTCTATCAATTTGCAAGATGATAAGTCTGCCATTGTGCTTAGTCCCATGATTGAACCTGCTGATAATAATTCTCCATATTTTTATGTCTCTTTAACCATTCATGATAAAATCCTCCACAATTTCCTGCTAGACACAGGGGCCAACCATAATTTAATGCCTAAAGCTGTCATGAAAGAGTTGGGCCTTGATATCACCAGACCATACCATGATTTATCCTCTTTTGATATAAGGAAAGTGAAATGCCTAGGGTTAATCAAAGACTTGGCCATTACCTTAACTCAGCTGCCCATGAAAAGTATAATGATGGATATTGTGGTAGCAGATGTCCCTCCTAAGTTTGGTATGCTGCTGTCTAGAGGATGGATTAAGAGACTAGGTGGGACATTACATAATGATCTATCTTATGCCACTGTCCCAGGTTTTGGAGGGGAAAGCAGGAGATTGTACAAAGAAGCACAGTTGGCATGCATCATCAGTGATGAGAAGAATCCTACCGATCATCCTATTTATGCAGTGGACACTGATTTTAGAGCATGCATTCTCCAAATGGAATAATCTCAGAAAGCCTCAATGCAGATCAAGAAACCAATTGTTCAGGCTAAGAAAGAGCAAGGAAATCAGGTTTGGGAGACGTTATTTGACGGAGCATGTTCCAGGGAAACTGCAGGAGCATGGGTGGTGCTAGTATCTCCACAACAAGAAAGCATTCAGCTAACTTTTAACCTGGTTTTTCAAGTCACAAACAATATAGCAAAATATGAGGCTCTGTTGTTGGGCCTTAATGCAGCAAAAGACAGAGGAATCAAGAATCTAAAGGTGTTTGGAGATGCTGATTTGATCTTTCAGCAAGTAAATAAGACATTTCAGGCAAAGAACACAAGGTTGAGAGCATACAGAGATGAGGTATGGAGACTCAAAGATTCCTTTGAAAATTTTTGTATTTCATATATTCCTAGAGCCAAAAATCAGCTTGCTAATTCCCTTGTTGTGTCTGCTAGTCAATTTATCCCTCCAATGCCTCCCAGACTAGCTTATGAAGTCCAAATAAAATACAGACCATCCTTGCCTGATAATGTCCAGCATTAGAAGGTTTTTGAAGATGATGATGAGATAAAAAGGTTTCTGCAAGTCATTGATGAATTTTCTGAAATTCAAATTGATCAAGAAAATGATGCCTTGTTAGGAAACCGCAAGTCCCAGCTTAGAAATAAAATTGGAAAAAATAGCATTGTCCAGCTTCCTAGTAATCATATTCCTAAGTGTCTAATTCCTCTTGAAAGACTGTTTGACCAAAATGATGTGCCTTACAAGGCTACCCAAAAAGAAGACCAATATGCAGTCAGTAAGCATGATATAGGGAGTCCAGGTCAGCCTAGATACATAAATCTGTCCACTTATCTGTCTACTGACCAAAGTGCTGAATACTGCAAATTAATGAAGTAATTTGCTGATGTGTTTGCCTGGGAGTATAGTGACCTGAAAACTTATGATAAGAAGATAATCCAGCATAAAATTACTCTTGAGAAAGACACTATTCCTTTCAAACAGAAGCAGAGACCAATAAATTCTATGCTTTTTCCTCTAATTGAAAAAGAAATTTAAAAGTTGTTGGCTGCTAAGATCATAGTCCCTCTCAGATATTCAAAATGGGTAGCCAATTTGGCGGTGGTGAGGAAGAAAAGTGGAGAAATCAGACTGTGTGTTGATTTCCGAAACTTAAATAAATGCTCCAATAAAGACAACTATCCTCTACCCAAGATGGAGCATTTGTTACAAAAAGTCTCAGGAGCTAAAGTAATGTCTTTCTTGGATGGATTTTCAGGCTTTAATTAGATTGCTGTGCACCCAAATGACCAAGAAAAGATTGCATTTACCACTCCTCGGGGCACTTTTATGTATGCTAAGATGCCTTTTAGGTTGATGAATGCTGGAGCAACCTTTCAAAGAGCTATGGATATAACATCTGTTGGAGAGAAGGATAAATTTGTCCTTATCTACTTTGATGACATAACAGTATACTCCAGTAGCCATCAAAATCATTTGCAGCATTTGAAACAAGTGTTCTTGAAGTGCAGAAGGTTTGGGATTTCAGTCAATCCTAAAAAGTCACAATTTTCTTTAGATGAAGGCAAGCTGTTAGGACATGTTCTTTCTGCTGCAGGTGTTCAAATTGATCCAGAAAGAGTAAAAGAAATGCAGACTTTGTCTGTCCCAAGATCGAAAAAATATATCCAGTCCTTTCCGGGCAAGATTAATTTTGTGAGGAGGTTCATACCAAATTTTGCTGAATATGTGAAGTACATCACCTCCATGTTGAAGAAAGGGGCAAAAATCAAATGGACTGATATTGCAAGAAAATCATTTGAGTCCATTAAAAAAATCCATTATGGAGGCTCCCACTTTAACAAGTCCAGATTACAGCAAGGAGTTCCATATATTTTCATTTGCCTCTGAAGACACTATTGCAGCTGTTTTATTGCAAGAAGATGAAGAAGGTTCAGAACATCCAGTAGCATTTTCAGCAAGAACTTGAAAGATGCTAAACTGAGGTATGATATTATTGAAAAACATGCATATGCCCTTATCAAATCCTTGAAAGCTTTCGGAGTTTATATCTTACATTCCAAGATAATCGCATATGTACCCTCTGCTGCAATAAAAGATGTCTTAACACAACTTGATGTTGATGGAAGAAGGGCTAAATGGATTGCAAAATTGATTGAATTTAATATAGACTTGAAGCCCACCAAACATGTCAGAGGTCGGGGTCTTGCCAAATTACTGGATGAAGAAAATTACGAATCATTGGATGTTGGTTTCCTATGTACAATTGCAGAAAATGGTCAAACAGAAGGAAGGGAAGCAGCTGAACCAGAGAAAGAGCAGTTAGTGGCCGAGAATCTAACTTCTTGTGCTTAGTATTATGCAATAATTAAATTATTACTGAAGCTAGAAATCCCTTCAGGATTTACTCAAAGTCAAGCGAGGACTATAAATATTAGGGCAACTAAATATTGCATCAATGAAAATCTGCTCTACTGGAGGGATCCATTTGGAGTGCTTTCGAGGTGTCTCGACAAGGAATAGTCAAAAGGAGTCACGCAACAGTTTCATTCTAGCATGTGTGGAGGGCACCATTATTGGAAAACCACTGCCCATAAGATTCTCAGAGCTGGATACTATTGGCCCACTTTATTTTCTGATGTATTTTCTTTTGTTAAATCTTGTGACAGGTGCTAAAGATTTGAAGGAAAACAGCAGTTGAAGTCCTTACCCTTAAAACCAATACATGCAAAAGGACCTTTTCAGCAGTGGGGCTTGGATTTCATTAGAGAAATCAATCCACATTCCAGTGGCCAGCACAGATGAATATTAGTAGCCACTGATTATTTCACTAAGTGGATTGAAGCCGTTCCTACCAGGAAGGCTGATCATATTGTGGTCATGAAGTTTTTGACAGAGAACATCTTCAGCAGATCTGGCTGTCCACATAAACTAGTCTCAGATAATGCACCAGATTTCATGGCAAAGGAATTGGTGGAAATGTGTGATTCAATGGGTATTAAACTGGTTCATTCCACTTCATATTATCCACAAGGCAATGGTCTAGCAGAATCTTCAAATAAAATCCTGATAAGGATAATTAAGAAGCTGTTAGAGGACAATAAAAAGAAATGGGATTCCATGCTCAAGTATGCACTGTGGGCTGACAGAGTGACCATTAAGAAATCCACAGGCAATTCTCCTTTCAAGCTGGTATATGGCACTGAAGCTGTGTTCCCAATTCAGTGAACTCTCCCTGTGGCAAAATTCCTTCAAGAAGAGAAGAATGAGGAAGAAGAAATGGCAAAGAGGATCATTGATTTAGTAGAGGTACATCAGATTAGAGAAGAGCTGATTGAAAAGGCTGCAGCACATCAGAAAAAGATCAAGGATGCTTTTGACAAGAAGACAAAGACGGATAATTTTCAGGTTGGAGACTTGGTTTTGAAGTGGGATGCATTGAAGGAAAATAAAGGCAACCATGGGAAATTTGATGCTTTCTGGACAGGGCCTTTCATCATTTCACAGATTCAAGGGAACAACACCTTCATACTAAAAAGTATGGGAGGAGAAGAAGCTTTTTATGGCTCAGTTAATGGGCATTTTCTGAAAAATTATGTTGTTTAAGGTCTTTGGCCTTAAAAATTGTAAATATTTTGTTTTTATCAATTTTGTGTAGGCAAAGTCAACTCCATGCCCAATGGAACATTAGGAATTTAGCTAATTTGTTTTCATCAGGAAGGCATTGATCTGCAGGTTCTTAAGACCTCACAGGGAGGATCTCATCCCCAGAAGGAGCCAGTGTTAGCTCTGCTATGTACTTATGCATTTGGAGAAGCAATTTACTGTTGTGGAAATGTTGTTTCATGCTTGAGGAGCTCGCAACAGTTCATTGTATTCTTCCTCTTTCATTTGCATTATACCCTTATAGCTCCCGCTACCTCCGTTTCCGCCTCCTCTTCCACTCTCTTTGTTCTCCCTTAACATATTATTTCCATTTTACCCTGTAATCCTTTGTAAACCCCTCATAAACCCTTTTTCCCGGCTCCCGGGAGTTTTTGTTTAAACACTATAAAACCATGATTACCCGTCTAAACCCCTATAACCCATCGAAACCCTTTCGTAAACCTTTTCGCGTCACATCAGTTTTAAAGAGCATGTGTTGTAATACCTGGGCCGTCCGATCATTTCCCGCAGATCTGATGATATTCGCAGCTCCTGCCCCACGAACCTGCACATACAATAGCCCACGAGGAAAGCGGTTTCCCGCCGGACCTACCAGCCATGCATCTTAATCTTATTGCATCGCGCCCCCTCTGTACGGTTACCGCCCATTCCCATAAGTGGTGCGGGGAAAATCATTCACCGCCCGTCCCGCCTGTTCCCGCACATTATCTCCCATGCTTGTTAGCTGTCCGTTGACCGTCCGATCATCCATCCTGCGATCCGACGGCCCACATTCCTCCTTTCGTGTTCCCTCCCGATAGCCTCCATAAACTGTTCTCCACCATTCGGTTACACGATCCGAGAGCCCATAGTCACTTCACCTCACGTCTTCCCATCGCTTCCCACCATCAGATCTCAGCCATCCGTCAGTTGCATCCAACGGCCGATATTCATTCCCTTCCCTCCATTCATTCCCCATGCATTTTTTGTGTTTTTACAGTTTTCGTGTTTTTAGTCTGTCCCGTGCATCCAAGGGAAGAAGGCAATCACCCACTAGCGCTCTTCACAGTTAAATCTTCAACAACCACATTTAAAGAGCAGTACAGCTAGGGAAGGAGAGTACTGCCTCGAGCAGTTGAATTCATTTACCAGTTATGGAGTTTTGTCCCATACGATACTCCACCTACTCAAGAAGGACAACGGAGTACCAGAAAGGCCGATTTTGTTCATTAAAACACACAATTTGCAGCAAAGACCCATATCTAATTGTAAATGTGGTTGGTGGCCAGTTATGACCCCTCCATGCATAGCACAATAGAGCAATTTTGTAAACAAACTCCATATCTACCCAAAAGCAAGATGTAATGAGGGTTGATGAATGTTATTTTGATGTAAAGTTCAACTTCTGGAGACTGTAACTACTCTGATACTTGCAGCTTCTGGTCTTCATTTTCAGCTAATGTAAGATTCTTTTGTTTTTGATTGCTCACTTTCCACCTCTTCTTCTTTGTTCCAGGTTGTGCTTGTTATGCATTTTTCATGTACTTTTGATGTTTAGCATTAGAGGGGCTGTCATCCCACCTATGTGTTAGAATCTAGTAAGTATCATTGAATTTGTATGCAGGTTTCAGTTATTTTAATACCAGAGAGTTGTCATCCTATCTGTGCATTAGGAAATAGATTTGCAGGTCGCTTTACTGGTTGTAGCTGGCCATCACAGGGGCTTGTGCATCTGCTGGTGTGATCAGTATTCTCCATTTCCACTAAATCCTCAAGCTGTGAGTAATTGGTGGTCTAAAGCCTTGTAGTCTGGGGGTGTTCACCCATGTCTAGGGTCAAGCATAGTAGAAGTGGTTATCTGACTTGAATATGCATCATTCCTTTCATTCATCCACCATTTTCCAACATTTTTGTTGAGTTTGTAATGTTCCCGAGCATCTCTGATATACAACCTAGGAGAGTTTATTGGAGTGATAACAGCCTCATTGGACCCTCATATGGAACATGGTCATTTTGTCAATATTTTGTCCCATAAAAAATATTTCTAATTTCATGTCATATTTAAAAAAGAAAAAAAATCTTAAAAATTTACAAAAAATTAAAAAATGGTTACCTATGTCTCCCCATGTTGCGTTTGGTGGCAACACCAATTTTGGATCTCCTCAGAAATCCATACCAGCATATGGGTAGTCGTCGACTGCGACGATCTGTTGGTCCCGCTAAGCGAAAAACTCATCATCGAAAGTCGTCCCCACCTCCAAGGCGTTTCATCAAGTCAGCCCATCTACCCATCCATGGATCTCGTGGGCTACTGATGGAGACAGATACTTTGGGACGTAGCCCAGGTACCTTCTCGAAGAAGAAGGAGCATAAAATAGTTGCATATCCAAAGTTTTTTGTCTGACCCTTCTGAATGGAGGTCAACTGGCTCTTCATGTTGGTCAGAAGAGGTGTGCACCAATCAAAAACCATGGTTAGGCATTCCACTGCCAAGCTCATGGACACCCCTGAAGCCTGATGTAGTGAATATGATTCGTTTACCCTCACAATTGTAAACAACAGAATCCTCAGAGATAAACTATCCACGTGTTTGATTAGAATATGACTTCCAATCTTTTCCAAGTGCCCAGGACAATATATATGTACATAGTCTTCTACTGAAAGACTACTCCTTGTCCTACTGGTTGAATGCACAACCTCCCCTCTTCAAGAGAGATCTGTAAATAAGTAGATGTCTTCCACCTCAATCCTTAAAGGCATCTGATCTATCATGAAGGCATCATCCTCTAGACTCCAGTAGTAGATCAGTAATTCGAGCAGGCATGTGTTGGATTTCATGTTCGACATTTTGAAGAATTTCAATAAGCCACACCCTCTCAATGCATTTAGTGCATTTTGGTCATTCATTACTTCATTGTCAATTGTGGTATGCTCTCTTTCTCTCCATGTGATGGTCATCTTGAAAAAAATGAGTTTCAACCATTAGATTTTATGTTTGAACTTCAACTCACGTACATGTGGGTTCCCTTTACACACAGTCACGTGTAGGGTTGTCGTATACGCGAGTTAGTCACAACCAACCCGCGTGTACGTAGAGTTGGATTTTTTGACATGAATTCCCATGGTAAAATCTTAATGAAAACTTCTAAAAACAATCACAAAACATTGCAAGCATGATTTGGGGGTTACTTGATAACTTTGACGCGATTTGAACGGTCCAATTATTCAAAGGCAAGTTTGCTCCTTTTTGGTTCACAACTCTTTTTCAAACAACAATAAAAATTTTGTGAGTCCAAAAATCAATATATAACTTTGAAATTTCAAAAAAAATTCTCAAAACTTGATTTTTCGTCTCATGAATTTTTTGACTTGTGGGCTTGGATTGTCGAGAATGGGTTATTGTTTTAGGGTATTTTGGACACTTCTTCGAGATATTATTTTGGTCCCATGACCGTTGGCATTTCATGGCAGGTATCGTTCACTTATTGGCATATAGGTTAGGGAAACCAATTTTTCCATTACATCTTGCATACAAGCCTCCATTCAGCGATACATTAGCCATAAGGTCGACCCCATCGTGTCTTGGTTAGCAAACAATGTTCACTCACCGATTTTTAAATCATGATGTGATGGTAGAGCCATCCTTTACATGGGAATCGTAGTTATAACCTCACTGACATTGATTTCCCATGCTGTTATACTGAGTAGGCTCGGGATTCCTCTTTAGTCCCCCCACGACTTGTGCATTGAAGACACATTCTCCTTGCTTCTACACTTATTTCTGGCCTTATACCCTAGAGGCTCCTTTGTGTTGAGTTGTATTGTTGCAAATTGCATTTTTACTATTTTCACCTTTTGGCCTTGAGCCTACTTCACTTGGACTCATGTTTAAGCCACTTATTTGACCATGTCTTCTGCAAAATCAACCATGCAATCACTTAGCTTCTGCAACTTGACACATCCTTTGACCCGTGGAAGGAACATCCCTTTTAGTGTCCTTGACTAGTTTCACCTCCCTGCATTGAGCATACGATTGTTCCCATCCCAGGAACTATATCATCTATTTCTCTGACACTCGTTCTTTCCACTGTACTATAGCATTCTTTTGTTCTTTTTCTAGCTTAAAGAAAAAGACAAAAAAATTAGATATTCAAAAAAGAGATGGAACGGGACAACATTTCCATATATTGTTGGAAACTAGAGTCAGTCGTGTTGCCCTTGATCAAAGCACTCAAAAGAAAGTCTCTCCTCCATTTTGGGCAGGATTTAGTTTGACTTAGGTATGCCTTAACCTTGTTATTGAGTCACTTCTCCTCCGATTGGTTACCTATTCCAATCATATGGAGAGTTCGCTCATGCCTCCTGCATGAAAAACTTATACAGAGTTATCATACTCTGCCATATAGTTATCATTGAGTCGTGCTATTCAAGGGAAGTAATCCTGAGTCAGCCTCTTTGCGGTGTCTCTTGACCTATTTTTTAGTCGGCCATCCCTAGTTGTCAGTGTCATGTTTGTCATCACATCAATTATATTTGTCCTCTGCTCATGCCGGTTTGAGAAGGTCTCCATTGACTTCTTGCTGGTGGGTCTTATCCTTATCGACAATGACATATTGCTCTGAGAGCAGGCCTAGAGCCACACCCTGGCCCTATTTTCATTATTGATAGATCACCTTGTGCTCAACATCGATCAGTATCATGGGTCTTTGACTGAGTGGTTTCCCTTGTGTTCGACATCAGCTTTCATTATTACACATTGGGATTCGTGCAGTGCCTTGGTTTCCATTTGACCCTATTGGTGGATTCCTCGCCTCTGTGTCAACTTTCATTATTGGTTGGTTCAAAGGGTTTCTATTGTGCGCTAGCTACATCTTGTGTACGCTGAAAACAAGCTTCATTCGGGTTACTACATATTTTTCGTCTGATTCTTTCCACATGATTGGCCTATGAGTTACACTCACGCTAAATTGATGAAGGATGCATTAATGCCTTCCTTCTAGTGGATCTTTTCCTATTGACTATGGCTCATTGCTTTGGGAAAAAGATCTAGAGTCCATTTGACAGTACCTTGGGGTTTGCAGTCATCAGTGGCAAATTCCTTTGCTATCGACAGTGGGAAACCATCATTGTCCCCTAATTGATAGATTCTTCTAGGTGTTTGACTCCAGCTCATTCATTCACACTTGTTAGATTGTACTAGGTACCTTGACTCTCATTATCATTATTGGTGAGTAGTCTCGCGTTTGTTAATAGTATACATCAAGGACCTGTAATCAAAAAATTTCTCACATGGTCGACCTCAGATCATTTATTCCCATTATGTAGAAATTTACCACAGCGGTTAGTGAAGACCTCAAGTTGCATCAACATGTTTTGGTTCACTTATCAATTGTTCATGTTACTGCTAGTCAACACCATCCACCTTATATGTTTCAGTCCTTCACAACGACATCTTATATGCTGGGATTTAAGTTGTGATGTAGTATCCTTTTTTTCCATCATGTTCATTTGGTACTATTGGGATCAATTTTTTATGGCAGTGATCAGCTTCATTGATCATCTTCTTACATGTGATATTCTGACATGTACTTTCTCGATCACGATCAGATGATCCATTATGTGCTTTCAGTTCTTTATATACTTGTATACATAGTGGATCCACTTGTACTTGATATGCAGACATGATTTACTTTCTCTGAGCATGGGTATGCCTGCCTCAAACAATAGTTTCTTTCTAATCTCTTTTTGATGGCTTGGCAGGCTGAATTCTGGTGAAGTCCTTCTTAGTCTCTACAAGATTGCTTTCCATATACTTAATACATTTCAACCATCATGTACCCTTCTAACCTCATATATTATGGGGCATCTGTTATAGCTCCATTTACCACCCTTGGTACTTGTGATGCTTGGTTTATGGCCTAGGGTCAACCCTCCTTCCAGACTTGGTCCAAATATTTTAAAAACAATATTTTATTCCCTGTACACTACATTGCCTTGAGATAAAAGCGTGTACACATGGGTTAGTCAATACCCAACCCGCATATATGTTTTAAACACTTGAAAAAATTAAATTTCCTTAATTATGGGAAGAGTTCACTTGTTTTACTTGTTGATTACCTCCTAGTGCTCGTGGCCCAACTGTTGCCCAATTGTTTCCCAACTAAAAAACTAATTGGGAGAAGTATAAATAGACTTCTATGGGAAGGCCTTAAGGGGGAAGGAGAGGTAGAATTATTATACTGAGATTATCCCTGATTGAGTCTGAAGTATCCCTATGCTTCAAGCACTTCCCCAAGTTTTAGGAAACCCTTGTTTCCTTGAGTGTTGATATTCTCCCACTTGCTTGAGATATCATGGTACTGGTTATGGAAGGAGGCTGTTAAAGACTGGGACTGGACGGATCTGGAGGACGGTTCCACTTAGAGCTGGAAGAAGAAGACTCAGGTGAATTCTCTCCGTGTTAGTTATATCTTTCTACAATAAAAAGAAGCATTGTCTTGTTCCTGAGATTGACTTTGTTTATGCATCAAATACTGTTGTAATTCATGTATGAATGTTATTTTGATGTATAACTAATCATTTTCTTATATGATATAAAGTTGATTTCATTAAAATTATTTATCTATATGCTGTTATGTATGTTTGAATTGGTTGATTTGCAGATTCTAAGATCATCAAGAGTTGTAGAGGGTCTGAACCCTGCTGGAACTACCCAAATGAAGGACATACGGGTATGGTTGCTATCGCATAGTTTGTTTATATAAGCATGTTTCTTGAGTTGTATGAGTGCCTTTTACTGTATTTTTCTCTTGCTCTGTTGGGATTCCAACCCAAATCGCTAGGCTACTTATTCTCGTAACACTAGGGTTTCACCTTTAGCCTAGAAAATTATCTTCAAATGCATTAATTGAAAGCCAATGATAAAGTTCAAGGATAACACTTACTTGTTTGAGGGGAAAGAACACAAATTTGGTGTTTTTTGGGTGGCAGGAGGTCGTTTTGGCCCTACACGCAGCGCCTCCTATAGGGGGCGCAACGCCTTTCTCTATGTGTAGCACTGTTTTTTTTTGCACAGGGAAAAATGGCCTACGCGCAGCGCTCTGTCCCTCTGCGCAACTCTCCGGCCTCTACACGCAGTGCCACCTCCAACTGCCCTGTGCGTAGCGCCAATATCCTTGAGTGCAGCGCCACTTCTACTTCGCTCAATTTCTCCTCTCTCCTTTAATTTTTGTCTTCTTCTTTGTCAAATTAAAATGATAGGCTTGAAAATGAAATGTGACATCTTATATAGGAGTAAATTTTGATTTTTCATTAGAAAAACCCACTTTCTAATGTTTTGGACCTTTTCCAAATCTCTGTTTTAATGCCTTTTATTCATTGTCCCTTTTCAGGTGGATGATGCTCAATTTAAATTGATTTTTGTAGTGGTTCATTGTCTTGTAGCAAGGAGAGATACTTGGTGTAGCTGGGATCATTTATTACATAAAGTGACATAAATTACATAAAATAAATAAATTAACTAAAAATACTCAGTTTTCATCTCAAAAACATGTTTTTGAGATGAAAATTACATTAGTGAAAAGATATATTTGTACAGTGACCATGACTTACTATCAATCACTCTTGGTTTATTTATCATCCTCATACCATTTCTGCCCTTTATTTACACTTTAAATCATGCTTTTGACCTTGGAAATGAACCCTAAGACCTAATGGAAACATGCCCTAAGACCTAATGGAAACATGATTTCTTTTGACTCTGAAACTATGACTGAATACAACCTGGAGATGGGTCAGCAAGTGTACTTTATGAGGGAAAATTTGGTTTTCTGAGGAGAAGACAACCATCAGTGGATCAACTTGACATGACCTAATGAAATGATGCAAAAATTTTAGTATGAGACCCCTAAAATGAAAATGCAAAGAGCAGATTTGATCCCTGATGGAAGTATGCAGATACTGACACTAACATTGGCCTTATTAGGGGTGGTAGTTCCTTGGAGGTGTCAAGAACACCGTAGACCAAGTGCCTAGCTGAATGGGCCAATACGGTCAAATAAACAAAAGATTGAAAAAAAACCCCTTTTTTGACAATTTTGAAGAATAATGACTCAATACAAACTGGAAACTGACTCAAAACAAAACCAACCAAACTCAACACAAATCATTTAAGCTTTATAGCCTTCTCTTCAGGCCCCAAGCTCAGATGAAATTGTACTTGAAATCTTGCAAGGAAAGTAAACCGGTATATACAATGACGGTGAAGCAACTTCAGGGAACAACATCAAAAGTAGTAGTGTTTCAGGAGGCTACCATTCATTGGTCCTCATGAGCATTATTGATCATCAATTTCCTTTAACAAAAATGCATTCTGTCATTGATAGGCTGATATTTTGGTCCTTTCCATAGATTTTCAAACTTACCATGCTTTCCTTTTTCTTCATTTTGTGTATCCCATCGCAACATTACATCTTCCAGTTGAAACTTTTCTACCTTGTTTTTTTTGTCATAAATCTTCTTTATCTTCTCTTGCAGCTGGAAAGTGTTTTTAGAAACCTCCTCCCCTGTTTGTTGAAGGTGAATCATTTGATTAATCTGATGCGGAATATCATCCTCTTCACTACCATCTTCCTGTAATAATCTCATGACTAGGACTGCAAGTGATGTGGGAAACACCGTATCAATACCATAAACCAACTCAAAAGGTGACATACCTATTGATTTCTTGTTGCTCACTCTGTCAGCCCACAAGGAATTGACAAGCTTTTGATGCCAATTCTTTTTGTTTTCCTCCAACATTTTCTTGATAATGTTCACCAAGGATTTATTTGACGACTAAGCTAGTCCATTTCCTTGTGGGCAGTATGCCATGGAATGACTCAATGTGATATTGTACTTGTTGCAAAACTTGACCATCCTTTTTGACTTAAACGCTGCTGCATTATCTGTAATAATCTTGTGAGGGAAACCAAACAAGACAAGATATTAGACTCTAGAAACTAAATAATTACCGTGTTTGTAGCTTGCCTTGTCGAAATGGCTTCAATCCACTTGGTAAAGTAATCGGTAGCTGTCAAAATCCATTTGTGTTGTGCTGATGATGTAGGATGAATTTCTCCTATGAAATCAAGTCCCCATTGCTCGAAAGGTGCATTTACTTCAAATGGCTTCAGAGGAAGAGGAAGCAGCTTCCTTTTTCCCTTAAAAACTTGACATTCATGGCAGCTCATGACTATCTTATATAAATATGAAAACAAAGTTGGCCAATAATATCCTGCTCTCAACACTTTGTTAGATGTTGTTTTCCAAAACAAGTGACTACCACAATCCCCTCTATGGAAATCATTCATTACCTGTTGAGCTTCATCTTCAACAAAACAGTTAAGAAGAACCCCTCCCAGATCTTTCCAATAGAGAGCACTATTTAAAATGCAGAATTTTGTAGACTTTAGTTTTAATGATCTACCTTTACTTCTTGACATTCTAGGAGGCAGAAAAAGATGCTAAAGAACATATACTATATCAGAATACCAAGGTGAGTTGAGAAACATCTCTGATACCTGAATGAGTGTGCAACCATCTTCGTCATCTGACATTGCTGCAATGAGATTTATGTCTAGAGCATGCAGATTCAATTCAGCCATCAATTTTTCCAAGCCTTGTCCTTTGATCAATTTGGTAGGCTTAATATCAAGATTGTACTCTAACATTGCTACTATCCTCTTACCTCTTCTTCCCTCTAGACCAGTTTGCATGAGAACATCTTTGACAGTTGCATTAGGAACATATGCTATGGTATGTGAATCCAGAATGCAGACTCGGAAATCCTTCAATGCCTTTATAAGAGCTAAAGCTTGTTTATCAATGATATTGTAGCGCAAAGCAACATCTCAAATAGTTCAACTGAAAAAAGAAATGGGTTGTTCTGCCTAATCCTTCTTTTGCATCAACACCACAACCATAGTGTGCTCAGATGCAAATGAAAATATAATAAAATCATGAGTATAATCAGGACTAATAAAAACTCGGGCCGTGGTCAAAGAAAACCTCACCAAGTTGAAATATTTCATGGTATCCTCGGTCCATTTCACAGTGTTGTCCTTCTTCAACATAGTAGTTAACTCACGTAGATGCTCTACCAAATTTTGTATAAATCCGCGTAAGGAGTTCATCTTACTGTTGAAATTTTGAATCTCCTTTTTGTTGTGTGGAAAGTCTATTTGTTGGATTGCCTCCACCCTTGAAGGATCAATATGAATACCATCTTTGGAAATTATATGACCGAGGAGTTTACCTTCCTTCAATGGAAAAAGACTCTTTTTCAGATTTAAAGAGAGCCTGAACTTCCTCCATTTCTGAAAAGCAATCCTTAGGTGGTGTAAATGCTCATCATCAGAACTAGAAAATACTATCAAGTCATCTAAATAGACTACCAAGAAAAAATCCTTCTCATTAGCAAAAGCTATTTCCATTTCCCGCTGAAAAGTGGCTTCGACATTCTTTAGCTCAAATGGCATCTTGGCATACTGAAAATTTCCCCATGGTGTTGTGAAGGCAGTTTTGTCTTGGTCTTTTTCATGCACCAAGATCTGATTATAGTCCAAGTAGC
The DNA here is from genome assembly GCA_031772625.1 of Pinus tabuliformis. Classification (NCBI taxonomy): domain Eukaryota; kingdom Viridiplantae; phylum Streptophyta; class Pinopsida; order Pinales; family Pinaceae; genus Pinus; species Pinus tabuliformis. The sequence continues at coordinate 1,878,964,667 of CM062818.1, forward strand.
CATCCAGTAGTGACATTCGTGATGCTCCAACTACTCTTTGAAGAATATTGTCCATCTTAGGAAGAGGGTAATTATCCTTCAAGGACACCTTATTAACATTCCGAATATCAATGCACAACCTTATCTCTCCGGTCTTCTTTCGTACTGGGACTAAATTTGAAATTCAATTAGAAAATCTAATGGGAACAATGATAACAGTTTTAAACAATCTATTTACCTCTTTCTCAATGGATGGCAGCAACTTTGGATTAATTCTCCTCAAATTTTGTCAATAGGGTTTTTGATCTGTCTTGATAGGAATAGTATGCTGAATGATGTTCTTATCATACACTTTCAAATCTGAATAATCCCACACAAAAACATCAGAAAATTCAGAATGAAACTTAACATACTTAGCCTTTGCTTCGGGAGACAATGTTTTTGATAACTTTACAAGCTTGGGTTGGTCTGCTGTTCCAAGATTTACATCTTCAACTCCCTTGTCCGTAGGAACCAAGGTTGGTTTTCTCACCACATAATCTTGATCAAACAACTCCTCTAAAGGTATGAGACCTCTAGGAATAACATTATCCTTTAGTTGTAAAACCTCCATTTGATTTACCTCAATGCCTTGTTCATCAGAATCACAAACATCATCAATGAAAAAATTCTTAAACTTCCCTTCATTCTGAAAAAAGGAAATAATTTCATTGTCATCCAAAAAAACTTGCCAATATCTCAAATTATCAGGAACAGAGGCCTATGTTTGACATGAATTTCAAATTTATTGCTAGAATTCAATGGAATCTTCAAATTGCTTGTTGTTGTAGCTAGTGAATTAGCAATGATGTTTTAACTTTGGGGCACCGATTTCAAGGTGTATTCCAGAAACATTTTAAAAATATCTAGAACTGTGTTCCTATAGGCTCTCATCTATGGATGCTTTGCTTGATATTCTCCCTTTACTTGTTTAATCACCAACTCTGAATCACCATAAACAAAAATATTTTTCGCACCCAGTTTCTTCAAAAATTTTAGACCTGTAATCAATGCCTCATACTCCACTTCATTATTAGAGCAATCGAAAGCTAATTTGTAGGAACATACTCTAACATTATTTGGTACTTTGTAAGGCTAAAAAGCAGGACTTTGAATCCAAATTCTGATACTTGCACCGTCTTTACCCAAAGCACCAGAGAAGTCCATGCTCCAAAGGCTGGCTTCATATTCTAGATGTTGGAACTCTGCTTTATTTCCAACCTTACCTTCGCTGATTACTTCATTTTTTTGCTCTTCATTGAACTTCTACTGCTGTGGAGGCTGCTCAGAATAAATTTCTATTTTTTCTTTTTCTTGTTTAAGAACTTATCTAAAATTCTCGGAAATTTCTGGTACATCATCTACTTCTACAAGCTGAATATATACATCATTCAATCCACTATCAGGGTACAAAACAAAAGACTCTAAATCAGTATGTACAACATTTATCGGATGATTCACAAGCTTCTCTTTACTAGTGATCATGTAATTCATTTTCTTTTCCCAGTACAACTTCCTCAATTGACTGAAAACAGGGATTGTAGCATAAGAGAAGTCAAGTTGTAAAGTGCCTTTGAGTTTGGCTCCCCATGATCTAGACAAGAGCATACCAAATCGTGGTGGTATATCAGCTACTACCACATCCATCAAGACATTTTTGGCTGGGATTTGATCTAAAGAAACCACCAAATATTTGATGAGACCAATGCAATGAACTCTACCAGAATCAAATGAGTACAAATCATGATATTTCCTAGTGATATCCAGGCCCAAATTTTCCATGATGGCCTTGGGCATCAAATTGTGGGAAGCTACAAAATCAAACATAGCATTATGGAGAATATACTCATGTAGTGTAAGACTCATATAAAAGGGCGATACTTCGCTAACTTCAGGCTAACCTTCTATGGCTGGACCAAAATAAGTTTAGGATGATCGTCCTCAACATTCACCATGTCAGACAAAGGATCGATTTGTAGTATTCTAGATACACGATGTTTATAGTTGCTATTATTAACAAGCTCAGTCAAAGGAATGGAAACTTTCAATTTAGAAATTTCACTTTCTAAATAAAAAGATGAAACTTTTTGTACCTCTTTGACACCGATGTCCCTCTTATCTATTTTCTCCTTCGTTGCACTATCCTTTTGCTGATTTTTTTCTCATTTGCAGTTGTACTTGTTGATGGTACCTTACTAGGATTTTGATCAGCAAGCTCCTTTCCCTTCTTCTGATTGTTTGAGGGATCATTCTTTGACTGCACATCCTTTCTCTTCTGAATAGGACTGACCGACACATCTCTTCTCCTTAAAGGGTATTGCCTCTGTTGTGCACTCAAAGCATTCATGTAACCACGTTGATAATCATCATACTCAACCTCCAAAACAACATCATTTTCCAAGATGTAATATTCATCCTTTTGAATGTCAGGACTCTCTGCATAATCTTCATCTTCTATCAGAAATATGGGCACACCATCAGCAGTGAAAAAGTGATTTGTTTCAATTACTGGGTCTTCCTCATCTTCCTCTTCCATTCCTTGAACATAATTCTACTGTAAGGGAGTTTTGATCTGTTGTTGTTGTTGTGCTGGTTGCTCTGGTGCTTTTTTTTTCTGTCTGCATGATTCAAAATTGGGGTTGTTGCTACCCTCTAAAATTTTGATTTTGGTTCTGAGGTTTAGGTCTCTCTGTGATGGATAACTGGTCAACCATCCTTTCCATTGTTCGAATTAGTGTATCCATTTTTACATCCGAACTAGATGCTTCTTCTTTCATGGTCACACTTTTCTCAGATCTCATTCTTGCTCTTTTGGCCAGGAAATTTTCTTCTACACTCAAAGCATTATTTTGCATGTCTTCTAGAGTTGTAGGATCACGTTCTCGCAACTGATATGCCATATCAGTATCAAATCTGTTCTGAAACTTAAGCAGAGCCAATCCCTCTGGTGGTTTGATGTTTGCAGGGATAGCATTGTATACTGCATTAAATCTTACACAATAGTCTTGCACACTCTCGCCAACATTTCTTTTGATGTTCTCATACTCGGACAAAATCTTAAGAGGATTTTTCTTCACCTCCCATCGATCTAGGAACTATCTATGGAGGATTGGTAAAGTAGTGATAGAAGCTATTGGTAGGGCTCTGAACCATTTCCGAACTTCTCCTCCAAAACTTTGTACAAACAGCCTCATCGTCACATCTTCAATTTCAACTTCATGGAGGTCAAAGAAATCTTTCATTTTGTCTACGTGCTGTCGAGCTATAATGGTTTGGGTGTCGTCAAAGAAAGGTATTTTGGCTTGATAATTACTGGGCATGGCACCAATATTTTGAGGTAAAACAAGGGGTGCATATCGGGCAACCATAACTCGAGGTGAGGGAGGTGGTGGATTTAAGGCGAGGATTGGGGTACTCGGTATATTCAAAGGGGGATTGACAACAGCTTGAGTAGTGTGAACAATCTGTAAAGATGAAAGCAGTGGGTAAGGGATTTTTTGAGTTGCAGTAGATGTAAAGGATCTATTCCGAAAATTAAAAGATGGCCTATTTTTCACCCAAGAGTCTACGTTTAAAGAAAGGTTCTGCAACTAATCGAGAGCATGAATAAGCTGTGACCCTGATTTACTTTGTGTAAACAAGTCTTCAACGGGGTTATCAAAAGATATAGAGGAATCAACAACTATTTGATCAATCCAACTCAAAGATTTACTACGAAATAGACTTTGCTCAAAATGAACATCAAACTCAATATCTTGCAAAGTGTCTAACCTTTCTGAGAGTGAATGAACATGAGGAATGAAAACTTCACTTGATTGTTCTTCGGATGCACTGAATTTCTCTGCAGCTTTCTTAGTTTTCCTCCCGATTTTACGAGGATCACTAACAATGGTTGGAGTATTCGGATCTGGATTGGATCTAGTATACTTTCTAGAAGCCAATATGATTAATTTTGAAAATTTATATATTTCTTTACAATTTTCCAATTCAACCTAGTAAATTCTAAAACTCATCATCCACAAGCTTGAGAATTCAAATGAAGGATATTACTAGGGTGATTAATCTTTCATTCCCCAGTATGGTAGCCACAATGTTAGCACCTGGATTGAACCTCAGGCTGAAGGAAGGAAGTGCCAGGGTAACCACAAACCACACTTAGCCAAGTAGCTATCCCTACTAGGCCAAAAGAGGGCTCTCTCCATAAGGATCTCAACCGAGATGACTGGATTAGGAAAATGATACTAGGCTAGGTATAGTAGCACAAGGTTTGATTTGAAGGGGTTCTGCTGGATCAGGAGTGTTGGCTTATTGAGCCATGACCTAGGTTCAGAAGAGTTATTAGCCAAACAAATCCCACAACTACTGGCCCTTTTGGCAACAGCCTGCAGAGTGCAGACTGAGGTCTCACCCGAGGTAGCAGGGGAGGGTGCTGGAACAAGGTTTCTGCACCCTTGGGATGTCTTAATGTGGTCAGAAAGGGTCGCGAACCATTCTATGGCCTCGTGCCACTGGGTATTGTTATCGTCTCTTGCATAGATCCGCGTAGACACACTTTCTTATTAACCAAAGAATTACAGATCTAAACCTTTTATTACAGCCTTTAAGAAAACATTTAAACTTAAAACCCCATGCACGCAATTATAATAGATGATGTATAAATTTAGAATATAAGTAATAAACAGATCCGTGAGAAAACACACAATGATTCAGAAATTCTTGTCTTTATTGATCATCTTTCCAATACAACCAGATCCACCCTGCGCACTCAGCTGCAGGGGTCCGCGCACATAGTTGCAGACTCTACCAGGCCTCTGCACACATAGCTGCAGAGCCTCTATCTACTCACACAAGCCTCTTGACTTGGACTTACAGACACAGAAAATATTGTCTTCACACAACCGTAATACCCAAATCCAAGAAAAAAACTCCTCTAAAACTAACTTCTATCCATAGAGCCTTGCTCTATTTATACATTCCCATGGTCCGCGGACCATGGGTAGGCCGACTCGCGTCCTATTATTTAACATTCTTTTTGGGCGGACAACCCTTTGACTTCACTCATTACAACTTGTGCTCCGCGCACTTCGCGGAGTCCTTACTGTACCTTTTCCAAAATTTTGGGCTTTGAGCCCCAAAACGGTTATGTGGGCCCTCTGCTACCCAATAGTCCCCCAACACAATCATTGTGACTTGTTGAGTCACTTGGCCGGTGTGGTAATCTTGGCACGGAGGTCGGTCAACAATTTCTGTGCGTCGCTTGTGCTTGAGACACACTCTGTCGCTATCCTCTGTACCTGTTCTATGCAAGCCGTTGATGCATCCGTATCGCTCACAGTTGCCTGTCTAGGATCATATACTACCTGCATGTGTGCTAACTTTCCTTCAATGGTTGTGGAGACTGCGAATGCTTCATCAAGCCAGGGTTGGATGTGTTCTTTAAGCACTGCCTCCTTTTGCTGCGTGGCATAAACTTGTGCCTTGAGAGCCTGGGCCTCCTTCATTTTAGCCAACCGCTGCGTGATAGTGACCATCTGCGCAGTCCCTCGGACTATGTCATAAGCCTACTGCAACTCCCATGCTTTGGTTTCTACCTGTTGTATGGTTGGATCTTCTTGGAGGGAAGTGAGCGTAAGGAGGGATTGATCTAACAGTCCTGAGCAATCTTCGACAGCACGCTTTATCATTTCCAGTCCTGCTTGAATTTCACCACGGCGATGCTCTCGAACTTCTGGGGTTGTGGGTGGTTGCGCCTGCAGTCTTAGCTACATGATTTTCAAATTTAATTCCCACTGAACCTTCACGGCCTCCTCTTGGGCCGTACAGAATCCAATGGCCATGGGATGGATCTTGTATGTTATTGGAAGTTCCATTGGGACAACCAACTCAGATATTTTGTTGCAAGTCGTTGCCATGGCCTTTTCCATTGCTTAGTTGTGGGCGACCAAGTCATCATGTTGTAGGCTGGCCTGCTCCAGACTTGTCTTATGCTCCATTAAGAGGTGGAGTGCGCGGTCTTCCCTAGCACGCAGCTCAACAGTGACACCATCCTGCAGTTGGTAGAGGGTTTCACGAGGCAGAGTGGTCAAATTCAGCCCCCAACTTCACACGCCCCCCTCTAGTTCTGCTAAGACAACACCTGCTGGCAACGCTAAGGTGTTCATTGTGTTGGTGCACACCATCTTCTCAACTACGGCTATGTCTTTTGCTAAATTTAGGATTACCCCGCCCAGGGGTTGCACCTGTAATGCCTGCAACTGCACTCAGATCTCCCCCAACACAGTTGTCTTCTCTGTGATCAGTTTCATCAACGCACCGGTAGGGACATTACTCGTCATTTTTCTACTGTCAATAAACTCTTTCTCCAAATCTTTTGCTATTTTTGACTTTTTGTGTGCGTGCGGTGGTTCCTTGCTGTGCGGGCGCTTGACTTAGGTTGATTTTGGAAGATGGTCCATGCACTCCCGTGTCTCCTTTTCCTGTTGCATGTCCTATTTCGAGGCCATTTCTTGATCTTTTGTGATATCTTTGGCTATCACTTCCTTGGTTGCCTCCAACTGCGAAGCTGCCTGTTGTCCCTGACATGTCTTCTCTGCTAGTTGAGTGAGTAGCTGCTGGATTTCCTTTTTTCGTTGTTGTGATGCCATTCTTTCTAGTACTGCCTTGTCTAGGGCATGCCATTCTGGAGGCCATGATGCTAATACCTTGTAAATAGCATCGTCTATTGCAATGAATGGAAGCGTGACCCATGCTCGTTTTGGATCCTTCCGCGCTTGGATATATATGTTATGCATGTCCGCTTTGAACTCAGCCGTGCTTTGAAAAATTTTGTATATCGTTGGAGACATTCGTGGCCTATGAGTGATCCGTGTCCGGATACTCCCCTCCATGAAGGTCCACAAAGCCTTGATTTCAGAAGCCCTCGCTGCATCCTTTGTAGCCCAAAGCGAAGTATGCCACACTACTTCGGGTAGGCTATCCTCAATGCTGGGAAACTGGCTACCCTGCAGCAGTTATCCTGCAACTAGAAGATTGATAGTAGCAACCATGCATAATGAAATGTCTTACCTTTGTCTTGTGCTTCCTGAAAATTTGTTAAAAGTTTGTCGCATAAGAACTGCGCCTAGTTGAACTAGACTCCTTCGGCACACTGCTCTGCAAGCACAATAACAGGGGCTGGTACCTCATCGACATGAAATTTCATCATGAGTTTACTGGCTAGGAGCTGGGTGGTGACTCGCACCGTGCGGTTGTTGATGCTCCCTATTACATACCCATGCTTTCCTTTTTCCATCTTATATTTAGCCTTCATTGTTTCTACAAGGCCCACATCGCTACTTGTTCCGGCTATGTCTGTGGGGTCGTTTCGTTTAACCAGTAGGTGCATAATTCGGTGGACTAAATCGACTATGATCAGAATCAGCTTTTCCAACTAGAGATATCCATCATGTATTAGACAGAGCAACTGTCGGATCACAAATATGGTGATGGTCGCGCGGTGATAGTGGGGTATCCACCTCAGATTGAGTAAACCCACCTTTTCCACACCTAGTAACCATTTCCACGGTAGTAACTTATCTGTGGCCAATTGGGGGAACTTGTCGCTATCCACTAGATCCCAATCTTCGAACTTGATACTTGGTATTCGGCCCAGCGGCAAACCATCAAACCTTATCTCATCTGGGAGAAGCGGGGTCTGTAGCGTACTCTTTGCAGCGTCTAGGTCCTTCAGTATTTTGGTTGTCCCATTCCATGGAGAGATATATGGGGGTAATGAAGGTATTTAGAACACATCTTCTTCATCCTCATCCTGTGCCTCAATCTAGGCAATCAGGGCTTGCAAATCTTTGTCGTCCTCAGCAAGTTCGATGCTGAATACTTTTCCCTTTTCGGCTACTGACCTTTTGCTGAATATCGGTGATACCCTGATTGGCTCCATCGTCTGCTTGTTTTTCCAGGGCCGCGATGTGCATGGGGACTTTGGAACCTCGAGGTCTAGAGCCACTTCATATGGCTCTTCCTGGGTTGGATGCAGTTCTTCTGCGAACCGTGCTCAGGTTCTTGCCATGGTACTCATGGTGTGCCTAGTAGCCAAGTGTATGTTGGTCTTCATTGGTTCAAATCTCAAATACCCCAGTGTCGTCCACAGGTTATTAGAGGAACACGTAATTCTGAATGGATCCCTTCCTTCCACTTTCAGTTTAGTACCAACGTCTGGGCGGCAAATCTTTTCATATCTAACTTAGAACTCATGGCTTAATGGCCTGTCGCCTGGTCCTCTCTGTCGTAACTCAAATTTCTTGTCGGGAAAAGTGGTGTTAACAGTCATCTCTTGACCTTTCCACGTGGTAGCGCAGCCCTTCAGACGCAGATGCGATCTTGCGGACCAAAAGACTCTGTATAGAACCTGTTTTATATGCTAGCCTCTTGCAGAATTGTTTATAGCCCTACGCCTCATTTCAACTGATTGGGGTGTTGAGATTGTTTGTTCTCCAGCTAGTCAGGTGGTCGCACCCCCGGTGCGATGTCTCAGCTTTCTTGCTAGCCCAAGCTGCGAGCACCTTTCAAGTGCCTCTGTAGTCGCTATCTCTTCATGCGTTGTTGTGTGGGGTGTATCCTCTCGTAGGTGCAGGCACAACCATGATAGTAGGGTCATGGCTCATTCTAGTTCTGCGGGAGACCCGGCTGGGCCTGCTTTCCTTATGTTTAGGTTTGCACATCCTCTGTAGGTGTCGCTACCTTTCATCTTGCTGATTTCCTCTAGCGTGCCTTCCTTTCTTAGCTGCGCCCATGGTTCATTGATTTCGCGAGGCCTGCAGCTACCTCGCTTACTTTGAGCTCCCTCCTGTCTTATTGTTACCAATCTCATCTTCGCCTCCCTTCCGGTATAGGCCCATCGATCCCGTGGTATCGCAACTTCCCAGTGGGTCATTTTATCGGGCGGACGCTATGCGTGCTTCCCCCTGTTCCCCTCCTGATTTTGTCATGGGCCACTGGCAAACCGGATTGTAGGTTGGATATCTTCACAATATACACCTACAGCCTACGCTAGTGATGGATGCTTACCCCGTCTGGCCTTCCAACCCGTATGCACACCTGCCTCTGACATCCGTGCCACTTTCACTTAATCTTCGGGCATGTACTCCATTGGTGAGCAACTATCATGCACGGTGCCTCCACGGGGGCATCCTACGGCTTTTGTCTCAGATTCGTCATTTTGCATTGGTCGACTGGCTCCTCCTCCTTCATGGCATCCTTATAAACTAGTCGCTCCCTAACCATCTTGTTATAATTTAGTGTTGTTACCTCCTGCAATAAGTTTTTCCAATGCTCAATCTCTTCATCTGAGTCCGATGTGCAGGAACTGTCACGGTCGCATGAGATTCTTTCATCTACTGTCGGATTCACTTGGTCCTGATCCTGCACTATGATCTGGTAGATACAGTCCAGTTCATTGTCACTGCCCTTGTCGCGCACTGGCTCAGTATAGCGCGCTCCTTCGGTTGGGTCCAGTGGAACCACTATGTAGAGAGATCTTTTTTCGAATATCATTTTGTTTCTTTAGGTTAATGACTCCATTCATATATGTTCCCCAGTCTATCCCTAACAATTCAGGATATGGGTTGCTTTCATCCACAATTTCTATGACCTCAAAGTTGGTTTGTGTGCTTACACCGTCGATGTATACTGTAACTCCTTACAGTCTTCCCATAGGAAATATCTTCTGTTGGTTCGCCATCCATAATTGGATAGGAGAACATTGTAGTGCGGGCCTGTCCATTCACTCCTAGGTTTTTTTAGGTAGGACATTCGCATATGACCCCAAGTCTAGAACGACCTGATCCATCTCGTAGTCACCAATCTGGGCAGTCAATCACATTTTCTGCCCAGTGCGCAACGCATGCTTGCCTAGTTTCCAGACCATCTGAGGTTCGTCTGATCCTACGCACCTAGTTATCAACTCTTGCAATCCCTTCACTGTGTTAGTATCCCGTAGCAGCTTCATGCATGTTTCTAGGAAGGTAGTTAGCATAGAAGTATCCTTTTCTGGCTCTGTTAGATCCTTGCTACCCGAAGTAGAAGCTTCCGCAAAGCTCTTCTTAACTTCCATAAATGTTTCCTTTGTGTGCTTCATATCAAATTTTGGTTGTTTCGTAGGGGCCTTACGAACCCATGCATCCTCCTCTTGTTGCTTCCTCTTATCTTCTCCCATAGTCACACCACTTCTGAGCATCATATTCACGTTAGGGTCTTCCTCGCGCGGTTCAGCCTTCATCATTTCGACGTTATGAGCGGGAGTAGCCAGAAGCACCCCTTTCTCCTGCATCTGAGCAATTAGCGTGGGGTAATCGACTACTTCGTGGTCAAATTGGTAATAGTATGGGCAACAGGCTCTAGTTGGTTTCGTGCAATCACATGCGTAGTGCCCCAGTCCTCCATAATTATAGCATATTAATTGTCCCCATCCGCATACGGGCCCCATACCCCCTCACCCTCGTCTACGTCATTGGAATCTTCCCCGCACCATTACTGCGGCAGGATCCTACCCGTGTGCCTCCATTTGCATCCTATAAGCAGGTGTTCGATCCATCAACATCTCATAACTTCGGCAGTTTCTTTCATCGTGACCCATCATCCTATAAAAGTTGCAAAATAACAGTTGGGTGGGGGGGGGGGTTGCCTCAGGTTCTGCAATAGATGATAGTTGTTTGTGGCATGCTTTCCTCCTACCTGATAGATCGTGCACCAGAGTGCGGGCGTCGTGCTTGTGTTGATTATAGAGCATGATTGTTTAGAGGTATTTGTTTTAGCCGGATGTATACCCCAGGAAGTTTGTACACCCCTCCACGCGGGGGGGTGCAGGGGGGACTTGCTTCCCCTACGGGGGTCTGGGGGGGGGGGAAATCCCCCCCGGCTAGGGGATACAGGGGCCAACAGTCCCTCGCCGAGGATTTCAGGGAAGAGCCCCCGAATCTAAAAACGAATGTAAAATTGCCTTGTAAAAGTATAGTAATTTCTAGCCAATCTGGGTCGTTCATTATGCAGATGATCTGATGGTAGAAATTATGTTTAGTTTAGGGTTTTTTTCCTTATAAGGCAACCCCTCTCTTCATATGAGGGCATTTTATTGAGGCTATGTAATAGATATGTATTCTCCGAGCGAGAAGCAGAGAGGTGAGATTGTGACAGAAAACAAAGGATATTACAGCAGATATGCTGTAGGTTGTGTCTCTTCATTTTGATGGATAATAGAAAGGAAGGATTGGATGTTTGGGGTGGATGTAGCCCAAAATGGGTGAACCACGTATATCTGTGTCTTTCTTGTTTTATGCATTTCTGTGTTTATATTTCTAAAATATTTTATGTGTTCCATTGCTCCGTAATATATAATTTTCTAACAGCTTGGCCCGGCTTGTACCTCTGGTCGTGACGGTATTGGTCCCCCCGCTAGTACGTAGTTCATGAAGAGTGGACAATGATCCTTATCATGACCTTGTCCCTTACATTTGATACACCACACCTCTTCGCGCACTTCTGACTGTGGCGCCTGTCCTTGTTTCAAACTTCACATTTCTAGACATAGGTTTTGTATTTGCACATGGATTTGCTGAACTCCCAACCCCGGATCCTATATTGGGGTTTCGTGCAACCTCATTGCGGTCTCTAATGCTTCAGCCTGGGTTGAGATCTTTTGCTGTGATAGCGTCGTCCTCAGATGTGGTGTCAAAGATGCCACAAACCACACGCAGTGCTGCACATCCGTCAATGTCATGTTAGCCTCGTGGATTGTGCTTTTCAATCTCTGATCCAGATCCCATGGGGTTCCACCAGGTAACATCACAATCTCCTTGAACCCAATGACTGACTACATTTCTGATTTTGGCAGACAAAATTCTTTGTTCAATGCGTCCTGGATCACCGCTATTCCTGCATTCAGATGATCGCTTGAGTACTTTATATACCACATCAACGCGCGATCCTGCAGTGTGCTAACCAAGGTAGCCTTTTTGTTGTTATCATCCGTTATGCCTTGGGCTTCCCATACCGCCTTTACCACAAACCAGAACTGACTTGGTTCCTCATTTCCTACACCCTTGAATATCGACAACTTGACTACACTCACCATCCCAACCTTCGGTGGTGGTGGAGGAGGGGTCGATGAAGATGGATTTGATTTAGGTGACGTGGGTGATGGTGTGGACGGTGGTGGTAGCAGTGGAATGTGTTGGTTAATCAATTGAACTGCACTTCTCGGAGAGAACCCCGTGAGCTCCTCCTCGCTCTCTCGTGAAATAGAAATCAAGGGACTATTCTCTAATCCTTTGGTTCCTCGGTATCCTCTTCCACTCTGCGTTATGCCAGATATTATTGAATGTGCATAATCTGTTTTTCACATAACAACATTTTAATCCAAGTATTCAATGATTTAATATACTTACCTAGCAGTCCTTGAAGAAAGCACCTTTCTACTTCACTATAACTCACAGTTGTGTCTATCATGAACTCGGTGATAAACCCTCCTATTATCCAATCCAACCAGTTATCTACTATGCGAGTAATTTTGTCTTCAGATGATTCTAGCCTGTGCACTAATTCTGGCATCCACACAATGGGTTGATCTAGTCTGCACTTTCCCACGCTGTCATCTAACCTCGCAATCCACTCGTACAACTCTTTCGAGAATGATGTGAAGAATATCTCATGGATATATGTGTATATGTAACGATCCAACCACCTTTCTTCTGATATTCACGGATTTCTGTTTTCCTAAACCACGAACTCGTGAAGCTTCTGATCCAACCACTCTTCAAGTTCTTTCTTTGTAGGATTCTAGTGTTCCGACATAAAACATTCGTTAGGCAGATCCCAATCCCGACAACGGAACCATTTGTTGGCTTATTGGGTCTTGACCCAGGTTTGGAAGAGTTATTAGCCAAAAAAATCCCGCAGCTACCAGCCCTTTTGGCAACAGCCCACGGAGCGCAGACTGAGGTCTCAGCCGAGGTAGCAGGGGAGTGTTCTAGAACCAGGTTTCCACACCCTTGGGATGTCTTGATGTGGTCTGGAAGGGTCACGAACCATTCTGTGGCCTCCCACCACTGGGTACTGTTATTGTCTCTCGTGTAGATCTGCGTAGACACAGTTTCTTATTAACCAAAGTATTGCAGATCTGAAACTTTTATTATAGTCTTTAAGCAAACATTTAAACAAAATCCCCATGCACGCAATTATAACAGATGATGCATAAATTCAAAATATAAGTAATAAATAGATCCGTGAGAAAACACACAATGATTCATAAATTCTTATCTTTATTGATCTTCTTTCCAATACAACCAGATCTACCCTGCACACTCAGCTGCAGGGGTCCGCGCACACAGCCGCGGACTCTACCAAGCCTTTGCGCACACAGCTACAGAGCCTCTATCTACTAACCCAACCCTCTTGATTCGGACTTACAGACGCATAAAATATTGTCTTCACACAACCATAATACCCAGATCCAATAAAAAAAACTTCTCTAAAAACTAACTTCTATTCATAGAGCCTTGCTCTATTTATACATTCCCATGGTCCGCGGACCATGGGCAGGCCAACTCACTTCCTATTATTTTACATTATTTCTGGGCGGACAACCCTTTGACTTGACTCATTACAACTCACGCTCCACGCACTTCGCAGAGTCCTTACCATACCTTTCCAAAAATTGCGGGCTTTGGGCACCAAAACTGTTACACGGGCCCTCTGCTACCCAACAAGGAGGAGTCGAATAGTTTGGGCAAGGAAACTAGGTCAGAATTGCAGGGTGTTTGATGGGGCAAGATAAGTATGAAGCTTATCACTCCAAGGTTTGATGGGTGAGGTGATTCAAGATTGGTGAGAATCTAGGAAGAGCATGTGATCATCATGGATCCTTCCTAAACTGTAGAAATAATAAACTATTAATATTTTCCCAAAGCAGAGCATTAATGTTACAGATTCTGCCTATCAACTTGAAAACATCCACTTATAAGCAATGAAATGATTAATGAAGTACACAAAACATTTAAACATATGATCAAAAGAGAGGAAACTGCACTAAACACCATACCACATGGATCCCAAAGAAATAGCTGCAATTTCTAATTAATCTCCTGCCAAACTGATACAAAATGATGTCTTTTCAAAACCTCAGCATCCAGCTGAGTCCAACCCTTTACAATGAGAAATAAGAAGAAGATATAGACATTGTTTCAACCCCCTCCCATCCTCAGGGGTCGAGTCCCTAAGATGAGGAGCTAATCTAACCAACACTGAATAAGAAACTGGAATGTAGACATCCTAACAACTTGCCTCTAAAAGTGAGGAAACTGATTCATTTGTGCTCAAAATGACTTATAATCTAATGAATCTACCCTCTACTACTAATTATCCATCATATTTACAAGAAAAGTCATCATTTACATTATTAAAACCTCCTCCATAAGAGAAATTTATGATCACAATCAAAACACACTGAAATGGCAATCCTGTGTAAAATTTGTCCTACGTGCAGTGCCACTAGCCCTACGCGCAACGCCACTTTCAGGTCTCTTTTGGAGGCTTTTCTAGCATAAAAATTGAGCTCATTATATCTCATTGGAAATCTCTTCAAGTCTAATTTAAAAAACATCTATAATTTATTCATTTGAAGCTCATTTGACTCCTAAAATGTTGATTCTCCCAAGACTGCTTCTATGTGTCCAAGTGGCAGAAAGGTCATTTTGGGGTGTTTTTTGACCTTTTGGTAGACCATTTATGCTCCAAAATCTTAGCAAATGCATAGGGTGCATGTACTAATCCCTATGAATCCAAAAATTCAAGCCATTTTTCCATTGGGTGTCCCTAGGAAAAGTGCAGTACCAGTGGCACTGCGCGTAGAGCTAGAATTCTTGTGTTAAAATTTCCAAAATTTGCCAAAGGAAAAAATTCCTCCAAATTTGATCAAAATTGGTGAGAAGCACAATAATCAAGCATATTGATGAGCCAAAGAATCTTCACAAGAAACCTTATCCTATCCTCCTCCTTTTTTCCTTTGAGAGCCTATCTTAGGCTTGCTTTCATCTGCTTGACCCTTACATTGCAAATTTTGTTCCGGGTCCTATAGTGGTAGGCCATGTGCCTGATGATCTGGTTATCCCTATTGGCCCTTTTCAATAGCTTTTCTAAGTGCAAATTTACTCTTTGAAGCCAAATTTCTCTATCACTCTCAATTTTATTCTCAATTGAAGTCAAAGTGACTGGTGTTTCTTCCTCTTGTATTGTTGATTTACCTTTGTCACTTTGTCTTTTTGTCTTCAAAAGTTCTAGCTCCATGAGGACCTGATTATCACTCAGTTGCTTGTTCTCTTGTTCCAGATATGTGATGACATACTTGGCTCTCTCCAGGTTTTCCATCAATGCTTGGATTTGAGCCTCTTTCTCCTATATGCTGATGTTTTCTTTTGTTGCTTCATCCTGAGCCTCCAAGTCAATTGTCTCTACACCATGATGAATATGGTGTTGTTATGGATCACCATGCTCCATCAAATTAAAAATTTTATACTCCTCATCATCAATATTTTCCTCCTACACTTTTTCTTTCCCTTTATGCAGTTGTTGCACCTGTACCTATTGTGTTGATGAAGAAGGAAAAGC
Source organism: Pinus tabuliformis (assembly GCA_031772625.1). Taxonomy (NCBI): domain Eukaryota; kingdom Viridiplantae; phylum Streptophyta; class Pinopsida; order Pinales; family Pinaceae; genus Pinus; species Pinus tabuliformis. Next base: position 1,878,980,339 of record CM062818.1, read on the forward strand.
CCCTTCCACCCCCTGTGGAGCAAGCATTTGCCCATGAGTTGATGAAGAAGGCAAGGTCCCTTCCACACCAAGTGGAGCAAAAACTTGCCTATCAGCGGCAAAAATTTTTCTTATCCCCCTCTAGTATTTATTGTAGGTTTCAGGCATCTCAATGGCTCTAGTGTTTTTGACCTTCTCATATTTCTTTACCTGAGAACTGCTAGAAGGTCCTACTGATTCTTGAGACATTGGTGGAGGAATTTGAGGACCCCTGAAGATGTCATGGGCAATGAATGTCTCCAAGGAGATGTTGAGGAGGTTAAGATGACGAAGCATAATCATCTTGATCAAGGAATAGTGGTAAACACTACTCATCTGTTGGGGGTATGGCTTTTTTTGTACAAAGTAGGTCATCTTCTCAATATTCCTGAACACGAAATAAGGGATGTTCAACATCCTCGCCCTTGTAAAATGCATGAGAAGCTTGATGTGATAGGTGTAGAATCTAGAAAATATTCCCTCACAAGTGAAATATTTCATGATGATCTTCATCATGGGGGCGTACTTGACTTCAAGGAACCTCAAAGGAAAAAGCCTCCTTGCTTCATTTTTGTACCTAGATATGATGTAGGGCTCATAATAGTGTTCATCTAGGTCTTATGCCTTATACCATTTCTCTCCCACATTTAGAATCCTGGTTGCATCCACTACGATGGAGGGTGAAACTGTGAATGTCACCCCAGCAAGAGTCACCTTGTTGTCACGAAGATTGGCTACAAAAAGCCTTGTGAGCTTAGGATGGTGTTGAACTCTCTCCACCTTCTCACAAAACTCATAACACCCTAGGTGCCTGAAATAAGTGACAGCTAAATGAGAAGCCTGCAACTCTCTGAGGTTTGATGGCTCTTCCCTAATAATATTTCCCCCCCTTATCTGGTTTTCTATAATGTCGAGGTCTACATGCTGAACTGTCACTGCCAATTTTTTCCTCCACCTCATAATCACTATCTCCTCTATCCATGTTTGACAAGCTTTAAGGCTGTGTACTCCTAGAAAAGTGATGGAGGGAGTGAGTAAGGGTGATTAGGAATAAGGGAAGGGGAAGTGATCTTGTGGGGTATTTGGTGGACTAAGTAAACATGAAAATGAGTGGGAGGGTATGAACCATGAAAATGAGGGAGAGGGGTCAGAGTTTTAGGGTATTGCTTTGGGGATGAAGGAAAAAGGGATATGGAGTGATATGGAGTGGTATGGAGTGATATGGAGTGATATGGAGGAGGGGTTTAGGGTTTTAGTGATAAGTGATGGGAGGAATAGTAAGGGTTAGGGTTTTAAGGCATAAATAGAGGAGATTCTAGGGTTTCACATTTAGCCTAGAAAATTATCTTCAAATGCATTAATTGAAAGCCAATGATGAAGTTCAAGGACAACATTTACTTGTTTGAGGGGAAAGAAGACAAATTTGGTGTTTTTTGGGTGGCAGGAGGTCGTTTTGGCCCTCATTGGCCCTACACGCAACACCTTTCTCTACGCGCAGCGCTGCTGTTTTTTGCATAGGGAAAACTTGCCTACCTGTAGCACTCTGTCCCTATGCATAATTCTTTGGCCTCTACGCGTAGCTCCACCTCCAACTGCCCTGTGCGCAATGCCAATCTCCCTAAGCATGACGCCACTTCTACTTGGCCAAGAATTTTATCAATTACTCCTCTCTCCTTCAATTTTTGTCTTCTTCTTTGCCAAATAAGAATGATAGGTTTGAAAATGAAATGTGACATCTTATATACGAGTAAATTTTTATTTTTAATTAGAAAAACCCACTTTCTAATGTTTTGGACCTTTTCCAAATCTCTATTTTAATGCCTTTTCTTCATTGTCCCTTTTCAGGTGGATTGTTACACTAAAATTTGTCACCATGACTATCTACAGTGAGTATGGCTCCATCAACTGTCCTACTATCCTCCTTGGCAAGTCTTATACCTCTGCTCCTCATGTCAAACTCCAAGAAAGAGAGAAAGTCCTTAAAAAGTCAATTAACTCTGGTTACGCAGTTTCTCTTAACCTTACCTGTGTGTACGCACCCCAAGTTCACAATACCTGCGTACTTGTATGCTCTGTCTTTAAAGGCCCGGTGGGTGCGTACTCCTGTAAAGGTTAAAAGGCATGAGTTTTACTTCAAAAAAGTTACTTGTGGTCGAATCTAGAGCATTCTAGAAAATGGTTTGATGTGTATTGAGCGCCTCCAGATGGTTCATGTATCCCTATGAAAGAGGAACTTATCCCATCAAGAAGGGAGATATCCCATTCAAAGAGGGGCTTATCCCATTGATGGTGGACCTGATTAACTTCCTCCAAAGCACTATAAATACAGGCATTGGGCTAGAGGGAGGGGAGGTTGATAGCTAAACATTCCTAAGGGTAGATGCTGCTGAAATTAGGACTCCCTTATAGAGTTTGAGAGGAGAGATTCCCATCCTTTCTTAGCTTCATTTGGAAGTGGGTGAGCTGATCAAAGTAAAGGAGAACTCTTGCTGGACCCTGGGAGGGACCTGCACAACACCAAGGCACTGGTTGTAGTGGTGTCTTTTGTTTCCACTTAATACAATTAAGTTCATTTTTCTCAACAAGTTGTTATACATAATTTGTTTCATATACTCCTTGGTCTTTATGATGAATATGTTTTATTTTATGAGTTATTCAGGTGTTATGTAATCGTTTGCTTGTTAGTGAATGCAGGTTTCAAAGAGAAGGAGGAGCTCATCTGGATCGGAGAGGCTGGACTACTACAAACAGCGTTGGACTAAAGGTATGTTTTAAACACCTGATTACTTGTATTCTAAATGCATATTTATAGAAAGATAGTGCTTAATTGTCTTGTTTGTCACTAGAAAGCCTTAGCTTCTAGGGAGGTCAGTTTTTTCCGCAAAATTGACTCTTTCCGCATGACAAAATGGCGACTCCGCTGGGGAATCCATGGATTTGATTGATTTCTCTTTTGATTGATACTTTGATTTGAGAAAAGTCGATTTCTTTCTGGTTTTTGATTTATTGACTGTGAATTTGGGTGGAATAGCTTAGGGTTAAGTTAGATTTTATTTTTCTTGGTTTTGCTAGCAGTACGCACCCTCTGCGTTAACCACAGTGCATACTTGTACGCACTGCAGCTTTGTACACAGAGCGTACATGCACCTGTGCAAACAGGTTGCCTACGTACCTTGTCAAAAGTTGAGAAAATTTCAATTTTTTCCTTTTTGCCTCTTAGATTTTGTTTATAATTTGTTTTTGCTGCCCATATCCACTGGTTACCTGTCAGAAGTCTTCATCTAAGCTTGTTTCATTAGTATCAAGGGTTTTAGTGAAATTCATAGAAATTCTAGCCCTAGGGTTTGATTTTTGCATTGGTCTTGTAGTGACTTTGGCTTTAGAAGTTGTAAAACCTTGGATCTCCCTGGTCTTTTCAGTCTTCTTAGGAGTCGGACCTTTCATAAAATCCACCTTTGTGAGAAACCTACCTTTGTGTTGTCTCTTTGCGGAATTTTGAGAAAGCTTGTTGGTTAAGCTGTGAATTTCATTCTTAAGAAAAAGAACAAAAGATTTTGATTTTTGTTTTTGACTCGTTTATGATTCTGCATGAACTAGTCCTTGGTTGAATTGTAACTGAGTAAAACATCATGGAATTATATTTTGTAGGATTTTGCCTCATTAGATTTGCTTTTAGGTAAATTTCTCTTAGATTTTATTTTAGGAAAAATTGATTTGATTGTCATAGATTTTTTAAAATTGATTTTTGTTAAGTAGTTTTACATGCTTTGTTAATATAGAAAAAAATACAAAAAATTCTTTTGAAGGAAAGTTTGTTTTAGTAGCATTTGAAGTCTTTGAAAAGAGAAAGGAATTTTCGTAAAATAATTAGTGGTCATGTGTTGTATGATTTGGAAAAGATAAAGAGATTGTTTCTTTGATTTTCGTTGCCAAGAAAGTTGTCTTTATATCAATTTTGCATTCTCCAACTCTCTTAGCTAGGGAATTAATTGAAAAGGAAAAATAGTATAAATCATCATAGGTGCATCTTTTTAGTGGATTTGAGTCGAGTCTACACACCATCAGTTTCATCTCCACTACCTTTTGTCCTAAAGAAAAGCCATAAAAATTAACGCTTAAAGTAAAATTAACTTAGTAACTTTTTATTTACTAGGGCTCTAAAACACCAATATAGATCAGGCTAGTGTCTTGGAGTAGGAGAGTAATTAACTCTCCAAGACAGCAAAACCAAACAAGTAGCTCATCTTGTGGTAGGATAAATCCAGCTGTTACATTTATGCTCTGGGAAAGCTCCTCTTAAAGGAGAAGCACGAGATCGTGTCCGAACCAGTGAGGGGATCAATCCTCCTTCATTGGGAACGACGCCAGATACGCACATACTACAAACGGTAAACCTCGGATTATTGTCGAGGAGCCTGGGGTCACTTGTCAGTAAACCTTGGATTATTGTCAAGGAGCCGGCAAGGGGATTGAGCTTGATACTATGCCCTTGCGTGCTATCAGATCATAGACTGTTCCCCTAGGTGTATTTGTTGCTGTTGGTGACCTTAGTGACCATTATCTTTAGGGTTCTACCCAAGGTGACGGTGGAGGGAAGATCCCACTGTACCTGGAGCAGACGTCGGCTAGACTCACTTGGATTTTCCGGGGGGTTCACTTCACTCGAGACGGTTAAAGTGGAGGAACTTGTGCCGGTCTATTCATTAAGCAGGTTGCTGGGGTAACTATTCCACCCGCCACTTCTGTACTGAATTCAGCGATGATGGGCTTCATCACCAACTAGTATTTTCGGTCCGGAAGGCTACTGTTTGTGTATGGTTTGACGCCCTAGATTCTTTAGGCGTGTGATTCGAATTTGTTTGGTTCTTTAGAGACTTTAGGCGGTTTTCTTTGAGATTTTACTTTGTTTGCGTGTGCAGTAGTTAAAAGTTTTTAACTGTGGCTGAATTACCGAGACAGTCCCGTAGACTTCGGGGCCAGTCACCTGAGATTGTAACCATGGCCGATTTGTTGAGGAAGTCCCGTAGACTTCGGGGCCAACCTCTTGAAGACGTCCCGGGTCATTACGAAGGTTTGAAAGTCCTTGTAACTCCTAGTGGCAGTAAAGTAGGTTCACCTGAAGAAGGAGAGTCTTCGTTGGTAGTTCATCCTGATTACCAAAGTCTAGAAACAAGTTATAATCCTGAAGCTATTGTAGTTTCCGAGCTTGCTGGTAGGTTTTCATCTACTAGTGATATAGGCGAAGAACCTGAAATATATGAACCTGTTACTCCAACTTCTAGTGCTCCTGATTCACCTAGGGTAGAAAGAGTCATCACCGAAAATCTTCCTTCTGGTTTGATAGCTATTGAATAACTTGCTCTAGAAGAAGAAATAGGCGTCCCTATCCCTGAAGATCAACCTACTATTGATCTAAGGGAGCGTGAATCCATTTTTTACAGTCCACCTAGAAGTACTACTTGGTATCTTTCGTTAACTAATTATTTGGACAACTTAGGGTCAAGTTTTTCTCCACCTCGTACTCCTTATCCACTCGGAGGTATTTATACTCCTGTAAATATGTCTGGTCAGTCGTCCATGTTTACTCAATCTCCTGAATCTTTCTTGTACAGCGGTTCTTCTGTTCCCTCTGGGTATCAGTCACTTTCTGGTACTTTTGCGGGAGCATCTCCTCAACCCATTGAACATGGGTTATTAACTGGAAACAATGGTAATAAACCGTTGGGCGTAGGGGACATTTACATGATGTCAGGTTCAATTCCCGGTTCTCAACCTCAAGGTGGCCAGTTACCGCCTGGGGGGCAGCCTCAATTAACGCCTGGGGGACAACCTCAAGGTACACAAATTGCGTCCGGGGGGCAACCTCAAGGACAATATGTACCCATGAGGCAATACATTCCTCAAGGTCAACCCCAGCCTCAATATGTACCCCAAGGTCAACCTCAGTATCAATTTTTACCTCAAGGTCAACCCTAGTATCAGTACTTACCTCAAGGGTATCTACCCCAAGGTCAGTACTCGAGTCAAGGTTATCAACCACCCCAAGGTCAATCTTATGTTCAAGGTACGGGAAATGTACCTTTCAATTATCAATCCTACCCTCAATCCGGTTATGGATCTCAATATCCTCAACCTGTCATGGGTCAATACCCCGGAATGAACATAGTGTGGGATCCATCGCAAGTTCAACAGGTATTGCAGCCAAGTGTACAGTTGTCATCTCAAGCTGGACAACCCTTAGTTTCTGGTTCACCCCAACAACCAGTCCAGTCTAATGTTCAAACTTCTGTACCTTCGGTAGTTTCTCAGTCTGGGCCTATTGCCCCTAGTACTCCATCTCAAACGACTGCTGCAACTACCGCAACATCTGTTCAATCTACCACACATAATTCTGGAGTATCGACAGCTCCGGTTTCTACTGTCTCTGTAACTACTCCTCAGACATCTTTACCATTGTCTGGATCCATGATTCAAACTTTGGTTCAGATGCCTATAGGACAACCTGGTTTAAGTATGGTTGTCACTAGTCAACCACAATTCACTTATCAATCGTACCAGGGACAGTACTAATACAGGCATTCTGTCCAGCAGCCAGTTTACTAGTATCAATCGTATCCTGGGTACACTTATCAACAACCACAACAACCCCAGTACGGTCCGGTTAATCCTGGTTTTCCGAGAGGATACAATATCCCGAATGCGATTCCTATTCCAAGTTATCCCGGATATCCTCCTCCTGGGACTGGTCTTGTGACCCAGAGCTTTAGGGATCCTAATCGGCAGTTACCATTTATCGCAACTTTGGATTTACCAGACTTGTCGCGCCTAACGAATGATCCAATAAATTATCTTTCGTTTTGGCCGCCAATGCCAAATAAGTTTCCCAGTGACATACCCATGTTCGAAGGTAAGTCTGGAGAGGACCCGTCGAATCATGTGATGACTTACCACCTCTGGTGTGCCTCTAATTCCATCTCGGACGATTCGATCCGCTTACGTCTTTTCCAGCGTACCCTCATTGGTCTCGCGGCCAAGTGGTACATTGAGTTACCACGGGCCTCTTTTTATAATTTTAGCCAGTTAGCTACCTCGTTATTAACTCATTTTCAGTTGCCAGTCATATATAATAATGGCACGGAGTTACTAACTTCATTAAAACAATCGACGTCCACTTATATTTCCGATCATATTCATGAATGGAGACGTCGAAGGCGGGTAGTGAAAGTTTTTATCCCAGACCAAATCTTAGTTGAATGGTTTGTTAAATCATTGTTACCAAAGATTACTGAAGATGTAGCTAAGGCCGGAGTAGTTAATGAGGAGCAAGTGATTGCTCAAGCGCAGTACCTTGACTTAGTTTATACTCAGTCAGGTACATTACACGAAAAGATCCGAGATCTTCCTAAGTCAAATCAAATCGTTGCTGCTCCTTCGGGGTCTCATGTCGCTGATGGCATGATTGGTACGGTAAATACTAAAAGCAAGAAGAAATCCTCAAAGAATTCTTCACCTATTATAACCTTACCAGACTCCCCGACAGGAGATTCTTTTGCTGAAGTTTCCGCTGATATTCACGCCGTAGAGTCATCTACAGCTAAATCAAAATCCGGTGGGAAAAAGAAAGGTAAGAAGAAGAATAAAGCAGACAAAACTCCAAAGGAGAAAACAGAAAAGTCAGAAACCAATGACGAAAAATGCAAACCTCGATATCCTTGTCTTATTTGTGAAGAGGATCATTTTACAAGAGATTGCCCTCATCGGGCCGAGGTTGTGAAAGTCGTCAAGGGTTCCCCAACTCCTGCTGTTTTGAAAGACCCATTTCCAAAGCAGGAGAGTAAGATGATAGGTTCTTCCTCGAGTGGCAGTGAAGAACCCATATTGATGATGTCTCATGTAAGGATTGCGACTCGATCGCAAGATTATGGTAGTAAAAGTCCTGTTGATGGCAAAGAAGCAGAATCTTCTCATTCTAATCCATCAACCTCAGATCCCGGTTCCGATCCACTACAGATCGAGAAACCTAACCCGGACTTAGTGATCAAACCACCCGCCAAGGGTGTACTTCGAAGGTCTGCTTTCAATCCACATGCGAGAGCAGCCCAGAATTACAACATTGTTGAAGATTTAGCTGTTTCACCCTCAGCAATGTCGGCTTTGGAAGTGCTGCAATCATGCCCAGCACAACGCAAATTACTTTTGTCGGCTAGAGGAGCTGTTGATGTTTAGGACCCGAACCTAATAATCTTTGATCTAGAAAATAGTACACCGTGTTTACCTCATCAAATGGCTTTCCAGATCCCAGTGATAGTAAAAAATTGGCCTATTCATCGGACTGTAATTGATGAGGGAGCTTCCATGTGTATTATGTCGATACAGTGTTGGAGATCGCTTGGTTCTCCTTCACTAAATCAATCCCCGACAATTCTTAAGGCCTTTGATGGCCGTGGGTTCCATCCGTTTGGAATTCTATAGAATTTGCCTATAGGAGTTGAAGGAAAAACCATTAGTCTAGATGTGGAGGTGGTTGATGCCCCTCTATACTACAACCTTCTCCTGGGTCGAAGTTGGTCTTACGCTATGACAGCGGTCGTTTCATCGGTATTCAGAGTAATAAAGTTTCCACATAATGGCAAGATCGTAACCATAGACCAGCTGGCTTATTTTTCATCCAACCCAGCCTCTTCAGAGAGTATCCAGCATGTCGGTAAAACGACTATCCCTTATAAGGATGTTGGAGTAGGATTAGTTAAAGATGCCGGTTTACTGGGAACTTTTCCTTTTCCTCCAATCAACGCCTCGTCTTCGTTTGCATCCATTCATATGATTACTTCAAATACTATTGTTTATGACAATCCTTGGATCGTTCCTTCTGAATCTGAGATAGACTCATTTGGTGATGCTATGCCTTTGAGTCCATATGAAATTTCCTATGAAGCCGTGTAGTCTTTTACCAACTCGAGTTCAACCAAAATTGACCAAATGAATGTGGTCCGTGAGGAATCACTTTTCACGTCAACCTCGGAGTTAATAGTGTTTCCCGAAGTTGTGTCATCTGACGAGCAACTTCGTGAAGTCCTGTGTGTAGACGATTTACCTTGGGAAGATCTCCATCACAGATCTTCATTTTTACCTGAGGATGATTGTTTTGAAAATGATTTCTCATCAATCTTTACAGCTGAATATGTCAAAGAAGCTCAGAATCCAATGAAACATCCTGATTCAGAGCTGAATTTGGGAAACATTTCTCGCACTATTCCCACTGACATTTCAGTCAAGCCCAGAATTGTTGAGCACATTCATATAGGTGCCTCGTGTTCAGATGACGAAATTCAGACATACAAGGCCCTATTTCAAGAATTTCGCGACGTGTTTGCCTGGTCCTATGAGGAAATGCTAGGAATTGATCCCGCAATTGTTGTCCATGAGATCAAGACTTACCCGGACGCTAAACCCATCCGGCAACGTTTGCGTCAGATTCACCCACGAAAAGCGGCTGCAATTAAAGCAGAAGTTGAGAAGCTGTTGAAAGCAGGTTTCATTTATCCGATCCCGTTAACGGATTGGGTATCGAATATTGTTCCGGTTAACAAAAAACAGGGAACAATAAGAATATGCATCGACTATAGGGATATTAATCGAGCTTGTCCCAAGGACAACTACCCAACACCCTATATCGATCAAATAATTGACGATTGTGCCGGCAGTGAAATATTTTCCTTTATGGACGGTTTTTCCGGTTACAATCAAATAAATATTCTACTTGCCGATCAACCAAAAATGGCTTTCATTTGTCCATGGGGGACATTTTCTTATTGCAAATTACCTTTTGGGCTTAAGAATGCCGGAGCCACTTTTCAAAGGGCGATGTCTTATGCGTTTCATGACATCAAACACATTGTGCAACCGTATCTCGATGATTTTACCGCTCATTCATTACGTCGAGTTGATCACCTTGTCCATTTACAAGCAATCTTCATGAGGTGTAGGCATTATTGTATTCGATTGAACCTACAAAAATGTGTCTTCTGCATAGAAGTGGGACGATTGCTGGGATTTGTAGTTTCGAAATACGGCATTCGCGTCGATCCCTCGAAGGTAGAAGCTATCATCAAATTGCCTCCTCCTTCGAGTCTTCGCCAACTCCAAAGTTTGCAGGGGAAAGCAAACTTTTTACGCCGATTCATTCCTAACTACGCCGAGATTACAAAGGGATTTACCCGGTTGTTGAAACAGAACGCTCAATTCTCTTGGGATGAAATAGCTCAGAAATCTTTTGATGCACTCAAGCACGCGTTGACCCATGCACCGTTGCTGCATCCTCCCAACTACAACCAGGATTACTTTTTGTACCTCGCCGCCGCTCATTCCACCATCGGAATGGTTTTAGTTCAGGAAGACGAATTCGGAACGGAACATGTGATATATTACCTTAGTTGGACGTTAAATCCAACTGAACTCAAATATTCACATGTGGAGAAATTGGCATTGACAGCCATTCAAGCTGTCCAATGTTTTCGTCACTACATTCTACTCCGTAAAACTACAGTCATTTCGGATTGCAACCCTATGATCTACATTTTGACTAAACAATTGCTAGGGGGCAAGTACTCTAAATGGATCGTTATCCTGCAAGAGTTAGACTTGGAGTTTGAGAAATCTAAGTCTAAGAAATCTTTGGTTTTTGCAGAGTTAATGTGTGACTTCCCGCGTGCTGACGCAGAAACTGTGGCAGAGGAACCCATTGCGGATGAATCTTTGTTTCTCATCAGCACTTTAGATCCGTGGTATGGGGATATCATCATCTATCTCCAGACCCAATCCTTTCAGCTCGAAGTTTCAAAGTCGGAACGTCGGAAAATCCGCTTCCAGTCCCAATAGTACAAAATTATTGGAGATACTCTTTATTGCCATGGGGTGGACTTGGTTTTTCACCGTTGTTTAACTCACGAGGAAGCTGAAAGGGTTTTGAATGACTGTCACTCTGGAGCGTGTGGCGGTCATATGTCTGGGTATGCCACAGCCCAAAAGATATTGTGCGCTGGCTACTTCTGGCTGTCCTTGTTTAAAGACTGTATTACTGTGGTCCGGAAATGCCACAACTGTCAAGTGTTTGATCGCAAGATGCGTGCTCCACCTGCTCCTCTCCACCCTATAATTGCCGTTGGTCCTTTTGCCAAATGGGGTATCGATTTTATTACATGTAACCCTCACTCGACTGGGGGGCATGCGTATATCATCCTTGCAGTTGATTATTTTACTAAGTGGGCCGAGGCGATGCCTACATTCGAGGCAGACGGCAAGACAGCTGCAATTTTCATATTCAATCACATTATTGCTAGGTTTGGTGTCCCACAAGCGATAATCACTGACCATGGGCGCCATTTTCGAAACGTTATGATGACAGAACTTACAGGCCATCTTGGTTTGCATCACGATAGCTCTACTCCTTATTATCCACAAGCGAATGGTCTGGTTGAGTCCATCAACAAATTTTTAGTTGTCATGATCCGACGAATCATTGGTATGCATCGGTAGAATTGGCACAACATGTTATTTTCCGTGCTTTGGGCGTACCGAACCTCAGTGAAAACATCAACAGGGTTCACTCCTTTCCAACTAGTTTATGGTTTGGAAGTTGTGCTGCCCATTGAATGCGAAATCCCGTCACTTCAAATGGTTGTCGAATTACTTCCAGCTACTTTCGAAGAGGAGAAGCGTTTATTATACTTAGCTCACCTAGATGAGACTCGACGTGATGTTGCATTGGCAATCGAGACTCATGCAAAACGTATGAAAGCTCAGTATGATCGAAATGTGACCCCTCAAAAATTTTCGGAAGGAGACCTAGTGCTATTATACGATCAAGCTAACGATAAATTAGGTGCTAGAAAATTCGTTCCTATGTGGCATGGGCCCTACATTGTCAAGCGAAAGCTAGCAAAAGGGGCCTATGAGCTGGTAGACTTTGGCGGGGACTCTTTGGGTAAACCCAGAAATGGACTTTACCTAAAGAGGTATTATGCTTAAATGATGGGTATGGAGATTTTAGTTAGGTTAGGTTTTTCTTTCTAGCTGGTGTGTTTGTTAGTTTAGACAATGTTCTTAGCTTAGAAAGTGTGTTTTTCGTCGTTATTCTATTTATCTTGGTTTTACGCTTGATGTTTGCAGATGTCGATGCCTCTCCAAACATACATTGGATTTGCTGATGGTGCTTGTCGTAGTACACAGAATATCTCTTCCGCAGCTTGGGTTATCTATTCGCCCTCTGACGAGTTAGTTTCTATGCATGGGGTAAGCCTCGGTCAAACAACAAACAACATTGCAGAATACAGTGCAGTGATTGAATTATTGTCTGAATCTATTTCATTTGGGATTCGGAGTTTGATAGTGAGGTTAGATTCTGAGCTCGTTTTATTACAGCTTAATAGAGTATATGCCATTAGAAATCCAGTTTTATTAAGATTATTTTTGAGAGTGCGTCTCTTGGAACGTGAATTTTATTACATTGAATATCAGCATATTCCAAGGTCTTTAAATACATTAACAGATGCAATTGCTTCTCGAATGTTAGACAAACATTTTCAATAATCATATATGTAAATTTAAAAACATTTCATCACACATGTTTAACAAGATAAGCCGGTAATAATGATATATATAGATAGGAGTGTGTCAAAAATACATCGTCTTCGATCATGGGTTGAAAAACACCTTATGATCGGCAAAAATGATAAGTACAAAAAACCAAAATGTCACATGTGTCTACAAAAACGACCATCCAATCATTGGTGATGCTCTCTATACGACACCACTGCACGAGCCACCCTACACAAGAACCTCCTAAAAGGTCCTGGGACTGCGACTACATAGCATTGAAGCCTGATAGGAATATCATCTATAGTAGTCTCTGGTATGTCTGCTGTAAGATGCTCTAGGTCTAGTTCCAACTCAGCTAGGGTCTCTGTGGCCTCGTCCCGTGGGGCCGGTGCCGCTGCAACTGGTAGTCTCCTCTCGAAAGGCCGAAGATTGGCTGGATGGCGTGGGCCTACATCTGCATTTTGAAGATTGTTACTGTCAGTTTTGAGACGATATAAAAAACAAAAAAAAGTAGATAATTTAAAAAACTTGTGAAAAATGAAGTACCTGTGTCATCCCATTGTTCTCCCGGTGGAAGAACCATGTACGGATCTCCACGAAAATCAACTCCGGCATAAGGAAAATCCTGTATAGAAAAGATCTGGTCCTCCAACCAGTGAAAATACTCCGGAGTAAATCAGACAACCTCCGTGCCCTCGTCAGGATGATGGGCCATAACCGCAACCCATCGCATCAACTTAGGCTCTCGGGGAGGTCCAACCTCAACAGTGAGCTGCTATGGGATCAACATCAGAACCCTCTCTAGTGCAAAACTCACAACTAAAGGCCCATAACCAAAAGCTTTTAGCTGCCCGTTTTTGGTTCTAGTCAGTTGGCCCTTTAAATTGGCCAACACAGCATCACACCAGTTGAAAATGGTGCCCCGATAGCAATCAATCGCCATCCGCATCTGGGATCCAGTGGCAATGTGCAAAGCGGCAGCCCCGCAAAGTCTGGTAACCGTGAAAGCAATCACCATAAGTTTAGGTCGGGATATAGTTTTGATCTCTATCCCCTTCTCCTGAGACTGAGTGTTACACCACTCTTGTCGGAGACTAGCGATGGACTGGCCACCCGGCCTAGTCCTGAACAGAGTCAAGTGTTTGCCTCTCTTGGGCAAACCAGTGAGGAAATAAATATTTGAGGGCTCTATTTCGAGCTGGCGCCCTCCAATGTAAAAGCACTGGTCCTGGACGTTCCATCTCTCTACCAGCCACTCTAGAAAGCGCACCTAGGCCCTCATGCCAGGTATGGCCCAGTATTTGTAAAGGCCGCATGCCTTCAAAGCATCAATGGACGGTTGATGATTAATGGCGGCCAAATCAACATCTTCGTGTTCTCTCTCGCGCCAATCAAGCATGATGGGCAATCTACACACCAAAAAACATCTGTTAGATTCAATGAAATAAAAAAAAATTGGTACTTTTTGAAGAAATTCGGGTTTGAAAACTCGTTTTGCGGGGTACGCACCTTGCCTTTAGGAACAGGGCGTGGGTACGCGGGTTCCTTTAAGGCAAGGTGCATACGCCTGGCATTTTCCCAACTGAGAAAATGTCGGGGTACGCGGGTCACCAGTGGAGCACCTGCGTACCCCGAAAGGCGGACCTTGAAACCCCAAAGCCTCCAAAAAATGAAACTAGGACCTAAAATCAAATTCTAAACGGATGGAAATGAAGAGGAGGATGTTGTATAATACCTGATGAGACGGCGTTCGATTTCGATGGTTGGATTCTCCGCAATGTCCACGGGAAGTTTCTTGCCGAAAGCCCTTTTTCTCTCCTCAACAGTAAAATGGTAAAAATGAATTGGTAAAAGCCCTTTTTATAGGTTTTTTGGGTAAATAAATGGTAAATTTGTTTATTTTTCACCATGAAAAGGTATTTTTCAAAGTATTTTTATCTATCTTTAAACAGGTATGAGTAATGTGTTGGTTTTTGTGCAGGATAAAGGATTTTCAGGGAAAATTGTCATTTTTCACAAACAAAACATCAGAGTCATCTTTAAGCCCTTTTCGGACTCCTAAAACATGAAAAGATTGCCGAGCGTTTCTTTTACACTCGTTAAAACAGAATTAAAAGACGGTCCCCTTATAGCCCTTTTCTGACCGTAAAAACAGGAAAAGATTGCCGGAATTTTGTCGTTTCAAATTCGATATTGGAAATAAAACGACGTGTCCTTGATCGCTTTTTACTTTTCAGGTCAAAGACACTAATTATGAAAGTACTCCTTGGTCGTAAAAGATCAAGCGGTTCTCTCAAGTATTATTTTATATTTTTTCGGGCTTGGGATACACAAATTTACGAAAAAGTTCAACCCTGGAGTCTTCTTAAGTTTTTCAGACTCTCTAAAATTGAAAAACGCCGAGTTTCTCCTATACTGGACTCGTTAAAATTTCACAGTAAAGGACCTGTTCGATTACAAACAGGAACAGACCACTCCTTCTTAGGGTTCGAATCTAAACTAAGTTGGACTCATCCGAAGGATGAGCTTATAATCAAGCATATGTTATCCTCCTCAAGCTTGTTAAAAAATAAAGAGGTACTTGCCAGAAATGGTGGGGGAAAAGAGAGGAAAATGAGCCTATTTGTTATCCTTTGTCTCAGAAGAAATCTTATCACCACTCTTGAACACGACACTTTTCATTCACCTGGGTTGGGAAATCCTTTGACTAACAGTTGATCAAACCACATTGAAAATCTTCAACCGGTTCCGGGTATTAACTTTGGGTCAATTATCACCAAGCCATCTGTCGTGTCATTATATGTTCAAGAGGTCACTGCAAATAAACCATTCATCTGCAAAATACCTGGCATCCATCTTGACCATCCTTGAGTCAGTCCTTATAGCTACATTTCTTCAACTTGATTTATGATTTCGTGTTGTGGGCTTGCCTGCAACGGGTCGCTTTCTATCGACATCAGCATTATCTAGAAAGATGACCTAGAAATCGTCAGTACCTTGAGATCTGCATGCATCAATGGCAGGTTTCTCACCTTTGACGACAGTTTACATCATTGACTTTCGATCGAAGGATTCCGTGACATGTTCGACATCAACACATTCATTCACATCTCATGGATTGTACTGGGTACTTTGAGAACCATTGACATCACTGGTGGTATCTCTCACACTTGTTAACAATTTACATCATCGACTGGTAATCAAGTGGTTTCTACCATGTTCGACATCAACTCATTTATTCGCATGGATAGAATCGTACTATTTCGGGAAGTAGAAATAAAGACCCTGGATCTAGTTTCCACCATCTAGGTTGCGAGGAGTTTTGTATTCATTATACAGTAGACTAATCATAAACAGATGGCTGCGTCCATACTGTGTCTACAAGAGTCTATGATTATGATGTATTGCGAAATCATTCCTATATCAGAGCAGTAGTTAGTTTGTTAGTTAAAGTTTTCAATCTGATTATGGGAATGCCTACCTCAGCGATGATATGATCTTATATATGTATTTTTTGTTGAATATTTGCAGGTTCCGACTGGGCTCTCCACAAGATAATCCTTGAAATGATAAAGTACTTCACCCTTCCTAGATGATATGAAACCCTAATATACTACAGGCTTCGCACTTTAGGGGGCAATCTGTTACACTAAAACTTGTCACCATGACTATCTACAGTGAGTATGGCTCCATCAACTGTCATACTATCCTCCTTGGCAAGCCTTATACCTCTGCTCCTCATGTCAAACTCCAAGAAAGAGAGAAAGTCCTTAAAAAGTCAATTAACTCTGGTTACGCAGTTTCTCTTAACCTTACCTGCGTGTACGCACCCCAAGTTCACAATACCTGCGTACTTGTACGCTCTGTCTGTAAAGGGGTGGGTGCGTACTCCTGTAAAGGTCAAAAGGCGGGAGTTTTACTTCAAAAAAGTTACTTGTGGTCAAATCTAGAGCATTCTAGAAGATGGTTTGACGTGTATTGAGCACCTCCAGATGGTTCATGTATCCCTATGAAAGAGGAACTTATCCCATCAAGAAGGGAGCTATCCCATTCAAAGAGGGGCTTATCCCATTAATGGTGGACCTGATTAACTTCCTCCAAAGCACTATAAATACAGGCATTGGGCCAGAGGGAGGGGAGGTTGAAAGCCAAACATTCCTAAGGGTAGATGCTGCTGAAATTAGGACTCCCTTATAGAGTTTGAGAGGAGAGATTCCCATCCTTTCTTAGCTTCATTTGGAAGTGGGTGAGCTGATCAAAGTAAAGTAGAACTCTTGCTGGACCCTGGAAGGGACCTGCACAACACCAAGGCACTGTTTGTAATGGTTTCTTTTGTTTCCACTTAATACAATTAAGTTCATTTTTCTCAACAAGTTGTTATACATAATTTGTTTCATATACTCCTTGGTCTTTATGATGAATATGTTTTATTTTATGAGTTATTCAGGTGCTATGTAATCGTTTTCTTGTTAGTGAATGCAGGTTTCAAAGAGAAGGAGGAGCTCATCTGGATCGGAGAGGCTGGACTACTACAAACAACGTTGGACTAAAGGTATGTTTTAAACACCTGATTACTTGTATTCTAAATGCATATTTAGAGAAAGATAGTGCTTAATTGTCTTGTTTGTCACTAGAAAGCCTTAGCTTCTAGGGAGGTCGGTTTTGTCCGCAAAGTTGACTCTTTCCGCATGACATGGATGATGCTCAATTTGAACTGATTTTGTAGTGGCTCATTGTCTTGTAGCAAGGAGAGATGCTTGGTGTAGCTGGGATCATTTATTACATAAAGTGACTTAAATTACATAAAAAATATAAATTAACTAAAAATACTTTGTTTTCATCTCAAAAACATGTTTTTGAGATGAAAATTACATTAGTGAAAAGAGATATTTGTACAGTGACCATGACTTAGTAGCAATCACTCTTGGCTTATTTATCATCCTCATACCATTGCTGCCCTTTATTTACACTTTAAATCATGCTTTTGACCTTGGAAATGAACCCTAAGACCTAATGGAAACATGCCCTAAGACTTAATGGAAACATAATTGCTTTTGACTTTGAAACTATGATTGAATACAACCTAGAGATGGGTCAGCAAGTGTACTTTATGAGGGAAAATTTGGTTTTCTGAGGAGAAGAAAACCATCAGTGGATCATCTTTACATGACCTAATGAAATGATGCAAAAAATTCAATATGAGACCCCCAAAAAGAAAATGCAAAGAGCATATTTGATCCCTGATGGAAGTATGAAGATACTGACACTAACATTACCAATATAATCAGGCTCCCACAGGGTGATGATCTTGGCCTGATGTGCCCTTTCTGCAACGACTCCTGAATCTGCCTCTTGATCTCATCATTCTCCATAACAGAGTGTCAATAAATTTTTCCATTGGGTAGCGGCATGCCTGGGGTCAGATCAGTCGAGTGCTTGACCTAACAATGCATAGGTACCCCTATAGGTGAGGCAAAAATGTCTATGTACTCCTCCATGACCATGTCCATCTGTTCTTGTTGTGCAGTGGAGCCCTATCTAGAAGTTGTGGCTACAACCTTCTTATTTCCTTGAGGGCGTATCATAAGGAAAACAAATTTCATGGTTTGGGAAATAATCTTATTGCGTTTCTTTGTAGTGGTTAAAGAGATGGCAGTAAGCGGTGCCACCTCCGGTATCATGTACAACTTATTTCCCAAAGTAATAATCATAGAACGAGGTTTACAATCATATACGTCATGTCACTTCCACAAGTATGGTTGTCCTAATTATACATCACAAACTTCAAGAGGAGCTACATCACACAATGTTGTTTGGGAAAATTATAGACTTGTAATTTGACAGACATAAATTATCGAGCAGGGGTAGGTAAGCTTGTGAGATTTTTTGCAAAATATATGCAGGCTAATATTGTAAGTGTTGTTTTAGATAAAATCATGCACACACAGCTTCAAGAACTCTTTTCCTCCTCAACACTTGGCAGCAAAGGCTATGGAGTGGACTTAATCATCCCTGTACAACACTATTACTAATGTTGATCAGAAAAAGATACTTAGACCAATGAATAACAATTAACTCAATTCACTCATTGCATAAAATGAAATCCTATTCAACAAATCCAAACCATTCATCAAACAAGCTCACATTTAACCATTATTCACAAGTTGCTACGATTTAGAAAAGAGAAATGTAGACTGTGTGCTAATTCTATTAATGCATAACAAGAATAAATAAAAATAAAACAAATTTGCAGCTACAGTGGTTGTGAGTAAAGGGGACCCTCCCTTACTCACAACCCCTTCAACTAAGAAAGGAGTTACTCAATGAGATTCAACAGAACATAAAGTATTGTATTAATATAGAAAATATTCAATAATACAGGATCTGATATGTTCCTTTTGTCCTTCTCTATATCCCCTGTTATCTATCTATCTTCCTCCTTCTTCCCCCCATCCAAATAAACATTAAGTTCTTTTATTCAAATACATGGGCATAACTTACCTTGAATTAGAAAATCTAACACCCTACAATTACTCACTAACAATAGCTGATAAAGATAATAGAAATAGGCATGATGAGTTTGATCCATGACTGAAAGCATGGATCAAATAGATTTCGAAGTTGCTGGAACTACCTCTCAATACGGTCATATGAAAAAGGAATGAAGGTATAGGCAGTTTTAATGGCAATTCTGAGGCGACCAATAAGACAACATCCATATTGGTGACTTTCTACAAAAAACCCATGTCTTCGTTTTCTTTGAGGCTGATCGGAACATACTCAACCATGAATATCACCACAGGAAACTGGGGCGGTTGCAGGAAATATTTGCATCTATAGGAAATCAGTGAACTTGTAGGAAATTGTAGAGTAAATACAAGAATCTTGGAACCGCTTCAAAAAATGGTTGATCTGCACAAGATTTGATCAGCTCCTTTGACATTATAGGTGATTCGATTAGATAACGTTTAAATTCAAAAATACATAGGAATTAAAGTAAAATGATACATTTTGAAATAATTTTCATTCTTTCAAGTTCACAACACCCTCTTGGTCAAAACACACAAAATATAATAAAGGAGAGTTTTTAAAGATAAGAAGGGTTCAAAACAAGGGGGTTAAGGCCTCATAAATATTAAAAAAAATTAAAAAATTGGGACTCAACAAGTACCTCATCCGTGAAGGGCTTGATGCTATAGGGAAGGTGACACTGTTGGCCGATGCGGAGATCTCATCCTTGGTGAGTCCACCCAATGGTGTACGGTTGTGGATATGATGTCACTAGTAGGCCCAACCGCTTCATGACCTCTTCTCAAATGAGGTTCTTTTGGCTCCCGATGTCGATAATGAAATACAGCGGAGAACCCTTCACCCACATTTATGAGTGGAAGAGGCATTCCCCCTCCTCTGGATCTTCAAGCTCATATTTCTGGATCTTGGTGGTGGCCAAGATGGCATTAGGCTATGCGTTAATGATCTGCTTCCCTTTTTCATTCTCCTTGTCAGGTTCAAACTCAGAGTCAAAACCTGCACCTGATTCGGAAGCCTTCACCTCCACTTGACATTCATTTGTGCTCTGACTGGATCTCTTATGGAACTCACACCATTTTACCATGTCATTCTTTGGCTTCGTGGTGTTTTTCTTTGCTTGTAGCCTTGGCGGGTTGTCCTAGTCGCCCCTACCTTAGCTTTGGCCTTTGCTCTGGGGATTGCGGGTGCCTTTTCCTTGCTTCAAATTCACAAATCCAAAGTCTTGTTTAAACTTCTACTCAATCTTGACAGTGTATCAGTATGTCGTGCTGACTGAGGAGTTGTCCAGGAACTCCATCTCATCCTGGATGTACTTGTGTAGATAGTTGTGGTACTTGAGTAACAAATTCCGCTAAGAATCCTTGATACTCAACTTCGTGTGGAGGGTATGGAAAAAATTTGTGAACTCTAGCACATCTTGGTCTCTTGCCTGCCGTATCATGGTCCACTTTATATATTTATCTTCATATCTCCCCACAGGGTAATATTGTTCCTTGATGGCGTCTCGGAAAGAATCCCAAGGGGGTGTGGTTAAAAACATTGAGGATTCACTATCATCCTTTTGTTCACAGTAGGTTTCCCACCAGTCCTTGATGTGTGGGGCAGATTTGAGAATTGCATATTTCCCAATTGGAAAAATCACAAACTAAAAAATATCCTTCCAACTGTTGGAAATAATACTGAGAGGGGGGGATGAATCAGTATTAGCAAGTCAATAATTTTTCATTTCCATAATCAGATTCATATACGCTACTTCAGTTAATGGAACTCGCATGTATACACAATTGTGTTTAAGGAAACTAGTATATCCTACAAACTTATGATTCAGTTAATTCATCATATGTTGATCTTTAATCAATGCATCAGAACCATATAAATAGTAAGCAGGTGCAATAAAAACAGAAAAGATAGTCACACACATAAACACAAGATATAAGGTGGAAACCCTATGTGGGTGAAAACCACCTACAACAATCATCTCTATCTTCTTTTAAATTAGAAACTTATTTTTACAATTTTTGTACTAGTGCAGTCTTATACCAATACGCAGGCTTCTACCTGCAGAAGGCTACAACCTTCTCTCATTCTCCAACTTCTCCTGTAAGGGAGCTACAACCCCTTAGCTCTTGTACTAGCTAATATGTTTACTAGTACATAGGTGCCGACCTACAGAAGGCTACAACCTTCTCTTTTCTTCCAGAGACCATGTTTCATAAATTTTTAGATTAGATCCATCAATAGCATCATTCAATCATCAAATAAACCAATATCCTTTGCACCAACCACCACTGAATCACCAAATCACTTTGATAACCCTTTAATATGATCTTTCAGAATGCTGTAACCAGAATACAGAAACTAGAATACAGTAACCAGAACCCATAACACTACAACAACAAATAGAAGTAGCTAAAACATATTTTATGACGTCTATGCTACTTCAATGTGTCGAACATGTGTGCATACGCACTTTTCTCAAGACGAACCTGCATACAGATCTGCAAATCAAATTTAAGATGTATACACTATTTTGATATGCAGAACTGGCGTGTATACATGCCTTTTCTAAAGTGAACCTACGTACAGATCTGTAAATGATGATTTCAACTTTACAAGAATTCTAGACTTCAGTTATACCCAGATCATCATATTTACATACTACAACATGCACTAGTTATTCAGATAAATGATCAAATCACATAAAGATACTTCACTTCAAGCCTTAAGATCTTGACCCGTCATTAGATCTTATCCTTAATCAAGCGCTAAGGTTCATCCTTGGTTCAAATCCAACTATGCACCATAATCCAATAACCTGTATACTAGATCTTGCTCCTCATCAGATATTCAATACTTGAGTGCCTTTGCCTCATGATCTTCTCCTCCTTTTATAGTCTTAGGCCTTACTCAATACCATGGACCAAAATCACTTAGGACCAATACCTGGACCAAATACCTCGGACCATATATCTTGGACCAATACCATGGATCAAAATACCATGGACCAAATACCTTGGACCAAAACTTAGCTTTCCAAGATATACGCACCTTTCATTCTGTGAAAGTGTGTGTGTACGTATATGCTCCTTTTGATCTATTAATCCATGTGTATTTGCTACTTTGTCAAGGTGAACCTGTGTATACCTCTCTTTCCTCATTCTGTGAATTCTGATCTGTAACTTTGTGTTGTTAATCTACTAAACTATGATCTTTCATATGACTGAGTTGCAATCAAGGACAACACCTGTGCCATAGTGCTAAATCTATGTCATAATGCCAACAATATCCCCCTTTGGACTTTATGGCAACCCCAAGTCACTCTCACCCTTTGTCATCAAGGGCAAAGGGTTATGCTCCCCCTTAGTTCATGCCGAGTTCTCTGATATGCTAAAGTGTGCTAATTGAGCTCCATGATCGAGTCCATGCTCCCCCTGAATATAAGCAAGGTCTGCAAAAAGATGTTATAAAAGAAGAACATGACTTTATACATACATCATAGATGACCTTCCTAACACCAATGACTCATAAATACATCCATCTCCCAACCAAGTGGGGATGTACCAAGTTTGACTCATCCACCCAACCAAGTGGGGATATACCAATTGTTTATACATGTCAAAAAAAGAACATTACATCATCCATCCCATGCATAATGGGGTAAAAAAATAGGTTGTTTCATGACCTTTACATTAAAAGATATACATGAAATATATAACAGAGACCAAATGTCTGAAACAAGACCATGATAGTCATCAGCAACTATCATCAGTAGCATCTGTTAATCAACATCCATACCAGCAACCATGTTCTCCCCCTGAACTTGTTCCACATGAATCAAAAGTAACTGTGTGAATCTGTACCTAGATCTTCTAAGATAATGCCAAAAATGCATTATTAGAATTATATGCTCCCCCTAAACCTGTGCCAGATGATCACTGTCAAATCTGATCATTTCATATAGTAGAAGAGGCACCATCATCAATCTGATATACATCAAGTTGTCAACAACTTATGAGAGACAACATATTTCCACATGTCATCCACAGACTGTAACCATCATCAAGCAAAGCAGATAATTCACTTAACCATATCAGACCCCTTTCATCCCGAGTCTTGCCCACTACTTTTCCTCAAACCAACATATACATGACTATATCTGCAGAAACCAGAGTATGTATGCGACTACGCTTCATGAAACTCGCGTATAACCACCTTTCTCTAAAATAGATAAGTTTTAATTGCAGGATGATGCATCAACTACTCCCAGCTTTTGTTTGAGATATTCAAATGTTTTTTTGGGCAGTGGTTTGGTGAATATATCAACAACTTGTTCTTTGGAGGGAACATGCTCCAATTTTACCTTTTGTTCAAGCACTTGTTCACGTAGAAAATGATATTTGATGGGTATGTGCTTAGTCTTGGAATGCATGACTGGATTCTTTGAAATACTAATGGCACTTGTATTATCACATAGATTAGAGATGGGTGGAGTTCATGTGATCCGAATGTCTTGCAATGTTTGCATCATCCAAAGGAGTTGTGTGCAGCAAGATGCGACAGCCACATATTCTGCTTCAGCTGTAGATAATGCAATTGAAATTTGTTTCTTTCTGAACCAAGCCAATAATCTGGAACCCATATATAATGCACCACCAATAGTGCTTTTTCTGTCATCAACGCTTCCTGCCAAATCTGCATCTATATATGCATGAAGTGTAAGATCTGCATCTCTAGGATACCATAAACCAAAATTCTGTGTTCCTTGAAGATATTTGAAAATCCTTTTGACTGCCTAAATGTGTGATTCCTTTGGATTTGCTTGGAATCTTCCAACTATTCCTACTGCATGCATGATGTCTGGTCGGGTACCTATTAGATAAAGCAGACTGCCAATCATGGATCTGTAAGTTGGTTGATGTACTATTGCTAATTCATCATTTGAGCTGAGACTGCATCTTGTTACCATTAGGGTACACACTGGTTTAGAATCTTCCATGCCGTATTTTTTCAAGTGTTTGAGATATTTGGTTTGTGACAGAAAAATACCATCTTTATTTTGTTGAACTTGTAGACCAAGAAAATATGTAAGCTCACCAAGCAGGGACATTTCAAATTCTTGCTGCATTACCGAAGAAAAATTCTGACTCATGGCTTCTTCTTTGCTACCAAAAATGATATCATCAACATACACAAGTATTAGCAATTTATTATTGTCAATCTTTGTATATAGATTACTATCAGATGATCCTTTTGAAAAACCTTGTTGATGGAGATATTTGTCAAGATGGTAATACTTGGCCCTTGGAGCTTGTTTTAGACCATATAGAGCCTTTCTGAGTATGCATACAAGCTTTGCATCATTTCCAAGAATGAATCTGTCTGGTTGCTCAATATAGACTTCTTCTTCTAAGTCTCCATTAAGAAAGGAAGATTTTACATCCATTTGGTATACTTTGAATTTCTGAAAACTAGAAAGAGCAAGGAACATTCTTATGGCTTGAAGTCTAGCAATAAGTGAAAAAGTTTCTTCAAAATCTATACATTCTTGTTGAGAATATCCTTTACAAACAAGTCCGGCCTTGTTCCTAATAACTTCTCCATTTTCATTCAGCTTGTTTTTGAATATCCATTTAGTTCCTATGATATTCTTATCATGAGGTCTAGGAACTAATTCCCAAGTATTATTCTTTTCAATTTGCTCAAGTTCTTCTTTCATGGCCTTGAACCAACATTCATCTTTGCATGCTTCATTTACATTTTGAGGTTTAGCGGAGGAAAACAATGCTAGATAGCTTGAAGCTTCTGTAATAGTTCTTCTTATCTGCACACCTACCTCTTTCTATCCCAAAATTTGAGTCTCTGGATGATTTTTTTGAACATACCTGGATGGAGTCTTTTCTTTTGTCGTTATCTATTCTTCTGGTGCTTCATTGGTTTCTTCTTCAAAATTAGTCTGATTTGATGTGGGAGGATAATCCTCATCTTCTTCACAATCTTCAGTTTTTACTTGCTTTGGATTTTTGCATGCTTCATCAACCACAATATCAATACTTTCAATAATTTTCCCAAGTCTTTTATTATAACATTTATATCCTTTACTTTGGGAAGAGTAACCAAGGAGAATGCCTTCATCTGATATGGGTTCAAACTTGCCAAGTTTTTCATCAGTCCTTTTGATGTAACATTTGCTTCCAAAAACTTTGAAGTATTTTACAGTAGGAGTCTTACCATACCAAATTTCATGTGGAGTTTGAGTGTTGTTTACTCGAACATTTTCTTGGTTGAGAATAGTGATGGCAACGAATGCAGCTTCACCCTAGAAGGTTGCAGGAGTTCTAGACTCATCTAGCAATGCACGAGCCATTTGTTGAACAGTTCTATTCATCCTTTCTACCACTCCATTTTTCTGAGGAATCCTTGCAGTGGAGAATTTCCTTTTTATTCCATGTTCTTCACAATAGTCAAAGAATTCATCTGAGGTAAATTCCCCTCCTCGATCAGATATGAGGCATTTGATTTTGCGATTTGATTCATTTTCAACCAAGGCTTTGAAGGATTTGAATTTTTCAAATGCTTCATCTTTATGATTTAGAAGTCCTATCCAAAACATTCTAGAAAATCATCAATGAACAATATAAAGTATTCTTCTCCACGAGGTGACTTTTTCCTTGATGGTCCACATAAATCAATATGAACAAGTTCAAGAGGCTTCCTAGCTGATCCTTCCTTTCCAGGGAAGTGTGCTCTGGTTTGCTTACCAAATTGACATGATTTGCATATTGTATTTTCTAGGATGCTGATATTAGGAAAATCATGAACAACATGGAATCTACATGCTTTTCTTATTTGAGAGAAGCTTAGATGCCCCAATCTTCTGTGCCATAGCGAGTGTTCATGATTTTTTCGTAGATAACATTGTTGTTGTCCTCCCTTGAGTATGTATAAGTTGGTTGGAGTTCTTATACCTTTGATCACGGTTTCTCCTGTATCAAGCTCACGAACAACACATCCATTTGATCGAAATACTACTTAATTTCCTTGATCACACATTTGATTGACACTCAACAGGTTATGCTTTAGACCATCAACATACATAACATTCCCAACTTTAACTTTTTCTTTTAAGAGAACAAAACCTTTACCTTTTATGACAGCAGGAGTGTCATTTCCAAATGAGACCTTCTTTTCCTTTTCTAAGGCATTATATGACTGAAGTTTTTCTTTTTCACCTATCATGTGTTTTGAGCATCCACTGTCGATGTACCACTGATATTCTTGTCCTTCTGCATACAAGGCTATACCACATCTTTCTATTTGTAGTTCTTTCTTTCTCCATATTTTGGGACTTAGTGAAGTTTTCTCCTTCTAAGATGTTTGCCGAAATTTACTCCTGCATTCAGATTCTTCATGACCGAAGTTGTTACAAATAGATCATTCTATTCCATTTTCAAGAAGAGAAAAGTTATTGTAGGTCCCTTTCATGATCCCTGTCACATTCCTTTGATTTTGTGTTGTTATAGGACAAATTGACCTCCTAATCAACTCAGAGGAGAAAGACAAGATGACTGAAAGAATGACAACAATTGCAAGCCCAAAATCCACACTAACGCTCTCTGTACACTGATAAACTACTTTATAAAGCTTGTTTACAAGCATAAAGGAGTGTTAGTCAACCTGCTAACTCTTTTTTTTAGACCAAGGGGAGAATTAGTGAACTTTAATGATGCTCAAGTGGTTATGCCAATGAAACTGCCATTAAATATCTAGATATTATTTCCCTAAATTTGCGCAAGAAAAGTAGGGAAACTCCGAAAATCAAGATATTTGGAGAGATTCTATTTCGGAAACAGAGGCAAATGGGAAAAAACTGGTAAACGAGGTAGGTTCATGGTTTTTACCCAAATAAACTACAGGTGGATTTGGGAAACCCTAAATTGATTGCTATATAAGCAACGAGAGGGCCATTGCATAAAGGTCAGAGCATTTAGAAGGAGAGTACATGGTGCTGTTGTGATATTGTCATATTCTTGAAGGAGCTAGCTAAAAGAAGGAGAGAGAGAGAGAGAAATAAGGGATAAGGAAGGCTGATACAACATGGTTGTTGTAATCACTCTTCTGTTCTGAATATATGACTACCGTTGTGTTCCATTACTCGAAGTGTTGATGATATTGTGCATTTATTTGTTCATTCTGATGATTGTTATGTTGAGTAGATAAGCTACACATTTATACATGTTTGTTATGGATTCTTTCATTAATTGTCAGAAGTATATGCTACGATTGGTTTGCTTCATTCTTTTGTGCAGGAATCATCTTGGATCCGGTTAGGAGGAGTTCTTCTTACTGCACGGAGATCCCCAAGTGAATCTAGAAAGAACCAAAGGTGATCCTTTCTCCATATCCTGTCAATATATGTCAGATAGATGAACATGTGTGTAACAGGTACCTTTTGCAGATAACCTTACGGTTTGTCGGAAGTCCCGAGAAGACTTTCGAGGGTAGTTTTCATCCCGTGCATTTTACCCCATAGCAGAACTGGCGACTCCGCTGGGGACTATACATTTAGTTCCTGGTTATCCAGACTCCTCTCAGATCTCTTCTCTCTTCTATGATCTTCCCGCTTCTTCATATCCTTCTCTAATCCACCATCTAGTTTGTTGCATCCTGCAAAGTTTCTTTCTCTTCAGAAACTGATCCCAAAAGCCAACTTTTTGAGCTCTTTCCCTCAGTAGCGCAGGTTGCTGGTCTACACAGAGCTTTATGAATCTCTTTGACTGTTCACTAGGAGCATTAGTGGCCAAACTAAAGCTTTGTTTACACATAGACAGAGTGTTAGTGGCCCATTTCCATGTTTTTCAAGAGATTTTGTGGACCAAAAGGGGTGGGGGGGGACTTGTCCCAAGGGCTAAATTAAGATCGGCAACAGTATCATGCTAACAAATTTTGTGTCTTAAAATTTATCTTTTAAGAGAATGCTTTAGTTTTTCTCTCATAAAAGAAATTTTTGTTGAAAGAAAAGCTGATAAACTGTACATCTCCTTCTATCGAAATAGTTGTAGGCTGCTTTGTTTTGGTTCAATAGTTGTTAGGGAATATTGAGAAAAGGAACTTTTGGTTATGCAAAGTGTTGAATGACTTTAGATGAACTGATGAATACATGAATATGTGAAATGATACATGTGTAGAATAAGACCATTTTGCATAAGAAATTGAATTTTTTTTCAAAGCATTGTTCTGCACGATTTATTAAGTCGAGAGTCTTATCATATTCATACGTCAACACCCCCTCTGAAGACAAATAAGAAAGTACACTAAAATCAATCAGATGCTCTTTTTTATAGCAAATCAACATTAGATAGATTAGTACCTTGGGATAAGAGAGTGAGTCAACTACCCAAGGTTGAAAATCAAACTACTGTCGTTAAAGAGTGAAAAATCCTTCTGCACTCATATTACCGGGACCACTCCACTCACAACGGAGCTAAATACGAGACAACATCGAATTTTAATCGAAGGTAGCCAACCTTCTTATACAACTCCTTTGGGAATTCTGTGTAACGGGGGTCCCTTCTGGGATTTTGGAACTGAGTCGGGGACTCGGGTATCCTGCCCACACAGCGTGCTATCTACGACTATGTCCCCCCTGGTAATGTCTGTGATTTGAGGTATCTCTAGTGGCCAATACTTCCAGGTACTTACCTAAGGTGACTGGGACGGGCTGTCCTGGTACCTCAAATGGACGGACCTACTTTGTCTTCATTTTTTAGGAGGGTGCTCATCTTCGCGAGAGTACTTGGCCCCTCAATCTGAGGTTCAGGCGAAGCTCAAAAGTAACAGTAACCATACATTTGGCCATCCTTCTCTGTTACTCACTGAGAAACTGGGTTTCATCTCCAGTAATCGGTGTTTACTAGACAAGGTAATTTCACTTGGTTTGCTTATTGTCATTTTTAGTGTTTTTTTTTTTTTAGGTACCTGAGTGCTATCGTTTTTGAGACTTAAAGAATATCACCTTAAAATTTATCTAATAAAATTTACCAGTCATTGTGGCTACATCTAGCCCTCACCGTCAATCCAAATGGTTGTTAGGACTTCCTCCACTCACTGTGGAGTATCTGTCGAGATCCACTGACTCGGATTCTTGATCTTCGAGGAATCAGTATCCTCGGGATCGTTCTAGACTACCGAAGATTCTGATTTACCAGAGGATTTCTTCGCGGAAGGATTTCTTCCTCATTTTAACACTCCACTTACAAATCAGTTGGATCTTGTTATTTCTCCTGTCGTACTAGTACTTCACTCTTCACTGGGAGGAACTCTCCCATCTATTCAGTGGACACCTCAAGGGTTGTGGAATTATAGAGACACTGTGAGTCCTCTACCACTTCCCCAGTCGACAGTCATCACAACACCGGCAATGTGGAACCCCGCAATCCCGTTTTTCCCAAGTACTGCAACTCACATAACACCCTCTATCAGCGAAATCCAGTAGATGCCATGTTCCACTCCTATGGTGTGCCAAAGCATACCTTCGACTAGTGCCACATATAGTGCTCCATATAACACTTAATGTGGCACTATGGGTGCGGTCCCAGTTTACCAAAACCAAGGTCGACTGCCAATGTATGGTTCTAACCCCCTCACAGTTCCCCCGCCATTCTCAGGCATGCATGGAAAGTCGCTGATTGACATGAGTTTTACCTCTATCAATCAAAGTCATATGGTTAGTTCAGTGTCAGTTGGGAATCCACAAGGGATCCCCACCCAATCCATGGTGGCACCCTACTCACAAACTTAGATGAGTCAAGGGGGCACCGCTTATACTGGGGGCAACTTCATACCCCATTATTAAAATCCTCATGGTAATCCACTTTACAAAACCGTACTACAAAGCAACTGTTACACCGCACAGCCCATGTACACCACGGGGAACCAAACGATGGGAGGAGCGCAGAGCTCCTCAAGTCATCCGTCATCACAATGGTCCGAGTCTGGGGCACCTAACAATTTTCCTTTTTTGGAAACATTGGATATCCCCAACTTATACAAGTTGACTAACGACCCCATCTACCATAACCTATAGTGGCCGCTAATCCCGCATAAAATACCAGCGGATATTCTTAAGTTCGATGGAAAACAAGGGGAGGATCCAAGCACTCACGTCACCACCTACCATCTATGGTGTGTTTCTAACTCACAATGTTTGGTTGCATCTTTTTCCCCGCACCCTCACTGGCAATGTTGCAAAGTGGTATATTGAGTTACCACATGCGTCAGTGAATACCTTTGACACTTTAGCGATGGATTTCCTAAAGCACTTTCAGCTACCTATTCGTTATGAGACAGAGACAGAGCTCCTTACTTCGTTTCGTCAGCATACCGCCACCCACATCTCCGATCATATCCATGAATGGAGACGTAGGCAGAGGTTAATCAAAGCTCCTATCCTTGATTTTCACTTAGCAAACTGGTTCTGTAAGTCGCTACTCCCACAAATCGCTAGAGATGTCACTCTAGGTGGTGCGGTCATGGAGGACCAATCCATACGTCATGCCCAGCACTTGGATTTAATTTATTCACAATCTAGCACTCTCTACGACATTATCCCCTATGCTCCTGGTAACCCCAATCCTCCCACCACTCAGTGCCCTAGAGCGCATGTTGACGGGATCGTCGATGCAACCTCCACAGGCGCTGTAAAACAACTCAGTGGGTCCGTTGCCAAGTTGGCAGTGGATGCCTCTACCAAAACGACTGCTCTTCCTACCACTGTGATTAACTTTGTGCAGTCTACACAAAAGTCTAGTACAAGAACAAGAAGAAACAGATCAAGACCACTCCTTTTGAGGAGCAGTCATCTAAGTAGCCCAACCCGAAATAGAAGGCCGATGTGCCTACTGATACAAAAAAGGGTAAAGCCACCAACTATTCATGCAAACTCTGTCTTGCAGATCACGTAATCTAGCGTTGTCTGCGTCTTCAAGAATGCACGGATTACCTTACCAAGAAAGATTTTGGTAAGACACATGTAGTCCTATTCCTAATCAACAGCAACAACATCTCGTTACCAACCAACCGCCACCTACGTCAGGGGGCAGCGATGGTTCACAACAACCTTTAGCTGGTGAAGGAAGTTCTACCATTTACACATTTGAAATGGTAGAACTAACAACCAGAGCCAAATATTATGAAGCTCCTGTCACTCCGGCAGAAGAATCATCCGCAAGTCAAAACCCATCGCCACCCAACAATTTGCGAATCGAAAGGCCGGTTGACGACTTTGTAATTCAACCCCCCAAGGGGGCACTTCCACGCACAACGCAAAACACATCTGCACGTGCTGCCCAACACTACAACATCGTAGAGGATTTGGCACAAGCGCCATCGGCTATGTTAGTGCTCGAAGTATTACAGAAATACCACATCCAAAGGAAAGCTTTGCTTTCGGCTATTGGGGATATT
This sequence comes from Pinus tabuliformis, assembly GCA_031772625.1. Classification (NCBI taxonomy): domain Eukaryota; kingdom Viridiplantae; phylum Streptophyta; class Pinopsida; order Pinales; family Pinaceae; genus Pinus; species Pinus tabuliformis. Next base: position 1,879,011,947 of record CM062818.1, read on the forward strand.
GACCCTACGGATTCCATGCTTGCCATTTTCAACATGGACTAGTGTAAACCTCCCCTTTCCCACCAGCTTTCATTTCAGGTGCATATCACTTCAAAAGGTAAAGGTATACACCGAATTGTCATCGACGAAGGTGCTTCAACCTACGTCATGTCAGCTTCATGTTGGCTCGCCTTGGGTTCCCCAACCCTCTCCTCGCCGTCGAACTCACTTAAAGCTTTTGATGGCCACACCTTTGTCCCAAAAGGATACTTATCCAGTTTTCCCATCACTTTGGTTGGGAAAATAATATTGGTGGACATAGAAGTTGTAGACAACAAACTCGACTATAATCTCTTGCTGGGTCACAGTTGGACATATGCCATGACGGCCGTCGTATCTACTGTCTTTTGCATCATCCAATTTCCATTGGATGGAAGGGTTATTACAATAGATCAGTTGTCTTTCTATACCCCTGATTATTCACCATTACCAAGTGGCTCCGTACACCTAGTAGGAGGTGGAACTAACTCTTATGTTAGTTTAGGTACTGATCTATTGAAGGCTTCTTCCCTCATGGGTTATTTCCCTCTGCAGCTGCCGAAGGTTTCACAGATGGTAAATATGCTTTCATCTATTACTCGTGAACAGACCGATCCATGGATCCTACTGGCTCCTTCAAACATTGACACTTACGGAGAACAAATGCTGCTGTCACCAGCTGAATTGGCCTGCGAAACCATTCAAATTGCATCCGAATCTCTGGTCACTTTGGTTTCGGCCAACAGTACCACTGCCCCTCCCATAACCGCTCCTTCTTTCGATCCACTCAATCAAGTCCTACCAAGGGACGAAGCTATTAGAGAGATCACAAGGTTAGAAGAGCGACCTTGGGAGGATTCTCACCATCATGTTTCGATATATGACTCGGACATGATGCCTCTTCAAATCCTGTCACCTGATGCACATGAAATCGTTTCCTCACCGTATATGACTATCCAACTTTTGGACTTGAAAGGAAACAGGGACAATATTTCACAAACATTTCTCCCTGATATTTTTGTCATGACAGGCATCGTGGAAAACCTACAGAGTGGAGCCAATCACAATCCTGAGGAAATTGTGATCTTCACCTACTCGTTTAGGGACTTCCGTGATGTTTTTCCTTGGTCTTGTGAGGAAATGCATGGCACAGACCCTTCTAATGTCAAGCATGAGATCGAGAAAGATCGAGCGTTCTTTTTATGGTATTTTTCTTGCTCATTAATCTGAAAAACCTCAAGTCTTCTTCTTTGGGCTCGTTAAACTACTACAAAGATGAATAAAGCACTGTTAGGGATATTTTATTGCTCTTTAAAAAATATAAACATCCTTGAGCTTTTGTCCTTGCACTCAGTAAATCTATGCAACGATAAATAGAGCACTTTTGGAGACATTTTATCGCTCTTTAAAAAATATAAACACCTCCGAGTTTTTGTGGTAGAGCTCGTTAAACTTATATACCACAACCCATAAAGCACTTTTTTGGGATATTTTATCGCTCTTTAAACAATACAAACATCCCCGAGTTTTTCATCCTTTGCACTCGTGATCAGGAGCTCAGGACCAAGTGTCATAAAATGGTCAAAACTGAAAGTGATTAGAACTGGTTTGAACCTGAATGACCGGATAGAGCTCGTCTTCCTAATTCTAGCACTATGAACGGTTCAGAAAATGGTCGCCATATGAGAAAGTTATGCCAAAAAGAAGAGTTGCCCAATAACATTGAAATTTTGAATTTTTTCAAAAAAATTTAAAATAGAATATTCCATTTGGGCAGCCAATCACAGGCTGCCACATGGCCTGGATGACATCAGTGGAGGGCATCGGTCATATTAAAATTTTGTTGGCAGCGGAGAGGTTTGAACCCACGACCTGTCATGTAACAGTTCCTCCTCTTACCATTAGACCATGTGGTGGGGACTTGATATGTGAGCAGAATGAATTGGTTAAGAGTTTTGAATTTTGTTTAGGCACGGCCTAAAGGGGGCCAGCGCCTAAGGGCCAGCCCTCTTACCATGTGTCCGCAACACCAAAGTCCAAGCGCTAAAATCCTAACTGCGTAGGGTATTACCTAACGGTCACCACCTGTATTGCAATGTGTTCACATATGCGGGTTAAATGGTGCATTAAACAACCAGTCAGCATGGAATCCGAGGCGCTTAACCACCGCCAGAATTTTGTTCCCATGCACAGTAATTACAAATGGTTAAAGCACAGTTAGACTGGTGAGAATTTTGGCGGACCGCCAAATTTGGGCGGTCTCGCCATAATTGGCGGAGCTAACTCAACTTCCACTACAGTTAGCTGGAGTGATTCTAGGCCAAACTGAAGGAAATCTTCAATGAGCCATAACTTTGGCTAGGAAAGTCCTTTTTGGACGAATTTTTTTTTCTTGGGTCTCTTCAACCTTCTGAAGCCATTGGCACAGGTTACACAGCCATCTAAGGTCGTTTGCAGGTGTTTTTTCTTCGTGGAAGTTCCAGGAGCCACAAGGGCCAAATCAGTTTGGGAGTGCAATGGTATATGTGCAGCCATTGAAAGTGGAACGAAGGTTCATTCTGAATGAATTCAGTGTTCTGAATCCATTTTTACAGTCTATTTCACCTATAGAGGCTTGTATTCAGCTGTACAATAATTTTGAGCTTTTATTCAAATAAAGGACACGCCCATTTGGGAGCCTTGGACCCAGCAAATGTAGCCCAGGAGGGTGAACTGCGTTATCAACTTATTTTGAATCTGTGATTGAGTTATTTTCCTGAACAAATCTGTTTTAGTATGTTAAATAGAGAAATGAATTAATTCTACTACACATAAAAGGGTCATAAACAGTTGAAAAACTCATTTGTTTTTAACTGCAAGACATGTACATCTTTTAAACATGTATGTTTACTGAATTGAATACCTTGCAAAGAATTTACAAGTAGTTTCACATTCAGATCAAAATGGTATCAGAGTTGGTTCTTGCTTCTTTGTATCAAAAGCAGTCAAATAAAGCTATAGACAGAGCCTGAAAAGAGCCAGGAAGCCTTCGAAATGCTCTTGTTATACAATTTCAAAGTAGATAAATGCTCTTTTCAATCAATCTCTAGTGTAGTTGTCTTTTGATTGTTTTTGTGCAAGGATACTTTGACTATCTTGCAAGTTTTGATCACAATAGCTTGATTGTATAGCTTGAAAGGTGATTTAAGCAGTGTTGAAGATTGACTACTTTACTATTTTGCAAACTGCATGTTGTTTGAGTTTGTTGGAGTTTGGGGATATCCACTGAATAGCTAAGTATTGGAGATGACAAAAAGGAATAGTAGATATTTTCCTTACCCCAAGGACCTCAAGGCAATCCATGAAGCATAAGAAGTTTGATGCAAAACAGGTTGTTTGAATAAGAGTTTGACTCTGCAATCATTTGATTCAAGAATTTGTTAATAGATTATAAATTTTGCTGAAGCTCTTTTGTTCATTTTTATAATGACAACTTCCATAAGTGAGTTCTCAAAATAATCCTCCTTCACAAGATTCTTTGATGAAGGCTTGAAGCAAGAATTTTTCATCATGATGAATATGGTGAGAGAAATGTATGAGGATGAAAGAAAGAACTCTAAACTTCAAGAGAAGTTGAATTCCATGAGGGAAGAGAAGCAGTTATTTTTGACCAATTGTAGGAAATGGAAGGCCAAATTCATATTGCAAACATGAATCTGGAAAGGATGCATGAGTTGGAGACACAACTCCTTGTTGCCAAAGAAGCCTTAGCCAAGTATCAGCTTGAAGAAGAGGCAAACAATTCTAGTTTGTCTTCAAATTCTTATAAGAATGTTTATGTTGGTTCTTTTGAGAAACATACCAAAGGCATAGGGTCCAAGTTGATGTCCAAAATGGGATATGAAGGAAAAGGATTGGGCAAACATGCAAAGGGTATAGTTGAGCCAATAATGGTTGAGGTAAGGCCTAATTATTTGGGTCTTGGCTATGGACAATCTCATGGAGAAAGTTCCAAAGTAGCCATGAAGGCAATTGAAACAGTTCCTAGAAGGAGTTTCATTTCAGGTTCTCTATCTCAAGGTTGTAAAGGTTGTATCCTTGAGGAATGCAATAGTTTGAAACATACTTTGTAGGAAGAAGGTGTGCATAAGAATGCACTTGAACAAGAAAGTGGTGAAAGCTCTAAAACCATTGAAGGGATTGATAGTGTTCCAAAGGGAGCTTCTTTTTCTTTCGATTCACCTCCTTATGAAGGTAATAAAGGTGAAAGAGAAAGGTATAAATATGATTTCCATCACACTTGCTTTGATCATGTGAAGCATGGAAAATTTCCACACAAGCATTGGAAAAGAATTGCATGTTCTTTTTGTGGTTTGGTTAACCATAGTGTTTCTAGATGTTGGAAAAGAATGGAAACATACAGGAAAATTTTGAAGGAAAGGAAGCAAGAAGCCAAAGTTCCATTGAACAATGAAAATCATGCTGTCAAGAAGATGAACATGTGTTGCACTTATTGCCATAAGCATGGAAAAACTGCTAAAAGGTGTTGGACTCTGAATCCAACAATGCTTCCACGAAAGTTGAAGAAATTGGAGAAAGAGTATGGCAAGAATGGGAAGGAAGTTTCCATCATTGATATGTGTAAGGATGATACACATGTTGATATTGATGTGCAGTTAAAGGAAGCACCTTTGAAATGGATTGGTAATAAATGGTTAGAATTCTTATCCAATTAAAGTTGCATGTCTTTTGATTGAATGAATTTCTTTGTTAAGGGAATGCAAGTTGCAGGATGGAAAAGCTGAGTATGAAACTCACTCTATTGCAGAAAAAGTTATATGCATTTCAGCTTTGAAAGTACATGTACATGTGATTGAGGATATTGTACTTATTATTGTACTTAAGAGAAAGTTCAAGGATAAACTGCATGCATGAGAATGATATGCATGAGCACAGGGATCATGATGATTTCCTTGTATTTTAAACATGTATGTATGATTAACTTGAAGGGTTGATTACTTTGTTTTTAAATGCATGTAATGTAATATTAGCTTGGAAAAATTTAATTTGATCTCCAAGATTGTAAAGAGGAGAAATGATGAAGTGTTTCATCTTTGTAAAGCATCGTTTAAATTATTTTTGTACATGCTTGACTTGAAGGGTCAAATGTTTGAAGGGCTGAAGAGAAGACGATGTTCATTCTCTCATTGTCTGTAATACAGTTCATTTCATCATTTCGGTAAGCTTTTGGGGACCAAAAGCCTCTCATTTGGGAGGCGTGATCAGGAGCTTAGGACCAAGTGTTGTAAAATGGTCAAAAATGAAAGTGATCAAAACTATTTTGAACCTAAACAACTAGATAGATCTTGTCTTCCTGATTCTGGTGCCGTGAACAGTTCGGAAAATGGTCGCCATATGAGAAAGTTATGCCAAAAAGAAGAATTGCCCAATAAAATTGAAATTTTGAATTTTTTCAAAAAAATTTAAAATAGAATATTCCATTTGGGCAGCCAATCATAGACTACCACGTGGCAGGCTCGGAGGCCACCACATGGTCTGGATGACATCAACAGAGCGCATCGGTCATATTAAAATTTGGTTGGCAGTAGTTGAACCCGCGACCTATCATGTAACAGTTCCTTGTCTTACCGTTAGACCATGTGGTGGGTACTTGTTATGTGAGCGGAATGAATTGGTTAAGAGTTTTGAATTCTGTTTGGGCGAGGCCTGAAGGGGACCAACCCTCTTCCCATGTGTCCACAACACCAAAGTCCAGGTGCTAAACTCCTAACTGTGCGGGGTATTACCTAATGGTCACCACCTGTATTGCAATGTGTTCACATATGCGAGTTAAACGGTGCGTTAAACAACCAGTCGGCATGGAATCTGAGGCGCTTAACCACCGCCAAAATTTTGTTCTCATGCACAGTAATTGCAAACGGTTAAAGCGCGGTTAGACTAGCGGGAATTTTTGCAGACCATAAAATTTGGGCGGTCTCGCCATAATTCGTGGAGCTAACTGAACTTCCACTACAATTAGCTGGAGTGATTCTAGGCCAAACTGGAGGAAATCTTCAATGAGCCATAACTTTGGCTAGGAAATTCCTTTTTGGATGAATTTTATTTTGATTTTGGGTCTCTTCTACCTTCTGAAGCCATTGGCATAGGTTTCATAGCCATCTGAGGTCGTTTGCAAGTGTTTTTGCTTCGTGGAAGTTCTAGGAGCCACAAGGTCCAAATCAGTTTGGGAGTTGCATTGGTATATGTGCAGCCATTGAAAGTGGAACGAAGGTCCATTCTGAATGAATTCAATTTTTTGAATCCATATCTACAGCTCGTTTTTCCTGGTGAGGCATTCTTCTCACTATTTAGCTTCAGGGAAGCTTTCAAGGCCACTAGGGCCATTTCAGTGATTGAGCTGTGCTGGGCTAGGTTCATCTGTTTGAGGTGAAACAAAAGCCTATTTCTATCATAAGGAACTTTTTGAATCCAACGAAGGTGTTTTCATAAGCATTTGGAGACTTCTAAAGGCTGAGATGCTGAAGAGAAGTTTCAGGCAGCCCAGAGCCATCCATGGGAGAAGGCCTAGATTGGGGATGCAGTGCTCATTTTGAGCAAATGAACAATCATTTTTTATGTCAGATATGTGTTGGAGATAGTAGCAGAGTTTTTAGAGACCTTTGAAGCATTCTGAAGGAGTTTGTGCCATTAAGAAGCTTAGGGAATCTTAGTGCACCTACTGAAGGAATTAAGTCCAAGGGAGCCTAGATTTGCCTGCACAAAGTGGACAACCATGACAGGGATGTATATTGTTTTTCTAAACCCATAGGTTCATTCAGTAACCTTTTGGAGTTTAGTGTGGAAATTTTAAAAGAATTCAAGCCATAATCCCAAAGAGCCAAGTCTAGTTGACTAGAGCTCACAGGAGACGTAGCCCACGAGATTAGGGTGAAATCCTTATTAAATTTGTTTTTATGTGTGATGTTTATTTGCTGCCTTATATGTCTGATATATATGTTTAATATCAGCTGAAACAATTCAAGTTAAAACACATAAACAGAAGAAAAGACATACATCTCTTTCAAGCTAAGATTCAACATAATGTCAAGTTCAAGCAAGGTCTTATTTTTAATTGAATCCGAGTCTTTACTTTTTATTTATTTAGGCAGAGTTTGTAGAGGGCCAGGTAGCTTCTGGATCTCATCCTCTCTTTAGAGGTGACATATCCAGTAAATGCCCCTACAGTCAATCTCTGTATTAGAAATAAGAAGTGCACATATTTGTAGATTTAAACTTGGAGTATTTGTGCACTCATTTACATAAATGAAAATGGATACCTTGCACCCTTAAAAAAGTACATTCCATTTTCAGATCAGCTCGTTAAAAATATGCAAACGATGCTCTGAGCACCTCTTTTTTGATCTAGTTCCAGCTCATAAACTGAAAAAGACCAAATATAGCATCCTTTCTAGGAACTTTTTTCTCGCTCTTTAAATTGAAAAAATCCCAAGCCGTGTCTTGTTGCTCGTTAAACATGCTAAAGATGACCCGAGCATTCTTTCAGGTACTTTTTTCAAGCTTGTTAAAAAATGAAAAATCCCGAGTTTTTGTTACTGAGCTCGTTAAAGTGTCACGACAAAACACGAGTTTAGTCCGCCACCTCGTACTCGTAACAAAATGAGGTCAACATCTATTGGAAAAAGGTTTCTCTTTATCCGAGTCCAGTAGATTAAATATGGAAAAGTAACTGATACAGGTATACTATTAACCTTTTGTCACACCCGTTTAACAACTATGACAAAGGGACCACCATGGAGTCTCTCTTTACGATCTTTTCGGACTTTCTGAAAATGAAAAGATCACCGAGTTTTCTAGTCTGGACTCTTTAAATACATAGACAAGATATAGATTCTTTCTTTTTACGATACTTTTCAGACTCTTAAAAGATGAAAAAATCGACGAGTTTGCCTGTCTGGACTCATTAAACTAATCAAATAGGGCCAAGAGTCGTTCTTTTTGCAATCCTTTTCAGACTCTCTAAACATGAAAAGATATATGAGTTTACCCATTTGGACTCATTAAAAATCAGATGGGGAAAATTGAAATACAACCGTATCCTGAAGTGTGGTTTGGCAGCAAAATTTCCCTTGAACATGGCACTCCCTCAGATAAACCGTCATTTTGATAGCCTCTCAATATGAGCCCTACCAACCTATGAATTTTTAGCCTATATACCCTGATGCCATTGCATCTCCGTATCTTAAACACTCTGTAGTGTTCATGAGTCTAGTGTTGTCTGGTTAAAATCGTTGTCATGCCTTCTATTGTTCAAAGTGTCCCTACTTGTTTCCTCGATCAACTGACCCTACATATCCTTTCATCATGCCCTCCGTTGTTTAGACCCAAAAGCTCAAAAGATTCTTCAAAAAACAAAATCATCCTTGTCCGGTTTCATGTCGACTGATGTAGGACACGTCATTGCCTACCTTTCGACAAGTTCCTTCCTATCGACTTCAACACTCTATCTAGGAAGATAACCCAGAAACACATTCAGTGCCTTGGTGCTTGCAGACATTAGTGGCAGGTTACCTTGTGCTTGATCACGGGTTTTCATCATTGGCTCCTGGTTAAGCGATTCTACGAGTGTTCGACGACAAAAAATCTTTCACACTCACTAGTTTGCACTATGCATCTTGGAGACCATCACCATTATCGGTGGCCTTCCTCGCATTTGTTAACAGTCTCCATTATTGGCTGGTAATCAAATGATTTCATGCATGTTCGACGTCAACTCATTTTATCACATGTATCGATCTATGCTGTTCGGTGAAGCAGGAATCAAGACCTTGGGTAGAGGCTTGCATCATTCAGCCTTGTTTCCTCTCCCAAGCTGCGATATTGTTCTTTGAAGACAACTAATTCAGGATAATCTATTATGACACTGGATCCGCCCTATGCCATATTGGCGGCCAGCATTGTTATATCTCTGAGGAGAAAGTTACTCTGACATATCTATTGAGCATGGGAATGCCCAACTCAAGACATGATTTTAGCAGTTCATATATATCTACTTTTGTTGTATTAGGTTTTCCTTATCACCCGAAACTTCTCTCTCTCTCTACAAAGATTTTGACAAGAAAATATAGTATTTTCATAAAGTATTTCGGCCATCGTCTTTGCCTCTGATCTCATACTTTAGAGGGCATCTGTTATAGGACAAATTGACCTCCTAATCAACTCAGAGGAGAAAGACAAGATGACTGAAAGAACTACCACAGTTGCAGGCCCAAAATCCACACTAACACTCTTTGTACACTGATAACCTACTTTATAAAGCTTGTTTACAAGCATAAAGGAGCATTAGTCAACCTGCTAAATCTTGTTGTTAGACCAAGGGGAGCGTTAGTGGACATTAGTGATGCTAAATTGGTTATGCCAACGAATCTGCCTTTAAATATCTAGATATTATTTCCCTAAATTTGCACAAGAAAAGCAGGGAAACTCCAAAAATCAAGATATTTGGAGAAATTCTATTTTGGAAATAGAGGCAAATGGGAAAAAACGGGTAAATGAGGCAGGTTCATGGCTTTTACCCAAATGAACTATAGGTGGAGTTGGGCAACCCTAAATCGAGTGCTATATAAGAAATGAGAGGGCCATTGCACAAAAGTCAGAGCATTTAGAAGGATAGTACATGGTGCTATTGTGATATTGTCACATTCTTGAAGGAGCTAGCTGAAAGAAGGATAGAGAGAGAGGAAGAAGGGATAAGGAAGGCTGACACAACAGGGTTGTTGTAATCACTCTTCTGTTCTAAATATAGGACCGCGGTTTTGTTCCACTACTCGAATTGTCGGTGATATTATGCATTTATTTGTTCATTCTAATGCTTGTTATGTTGAGTAGATAAGTTACACATTCATACATGTTTGTTATGGATTCTTTCATTAATTTTCAGAAGTATATGATGTGATTGGTTTGCTTCATTCTTTTGTGCTGGAATCATCTTGGAGCCGGTCAGGAGGAGTTCTTCTTACCGCACGGATATCCCCAAGTGAATCTAGAAAGAATCAAAGGTGATCATTTCTCCATATCCTGTCAATATATGTCAGATAGATGAACATGTGTGTAACAGGTACCTTTTGAAAATAACCTTATGGTTTGTCCAAAGTCGTGGGAAGACTTTCGAGGGTATTTTTCATCCTGTGCATTTTACCCCATAGCATGTGCTTCTCTAGTCATGATGGTCTTGTAAGCAACACATTGAGTAGATTTGTGTCCAAAGTTATGACATGAAAAACATTGGACATTAAAGAAGTTCCTGCGATTATTAAATCTACTGACCTAGTGATTGTATTTTCTATTGATATTCATTCTTGAAGCAAATTGAGTATGATTTACCTAAGATTGGTTGTAGCTTCTGTTCATCCTTGAAGTAAATTGAGCTTGATTTACCTGGTGATCTGCTTTATGCCTTTGCTGATGATTGTCAAATTGTTCACTGCTCTTTGCTGCATCAAGATAGATTTTAGTGGAGGTTGATGGCTTTTGTGCTTGAGATGATTCTTCAGTATATCCAAGACCTGTCTTTATCAGAGGAGAATGCTACACTTTGATAATTTCATTTAATGTTTTTGATCATTTAGCAAAACTAAGATTGAGAGATTTTGTTTTCTCAATATCCTTTCTTAGACCCACAATTTCAGATTCTAGTTTTTCATTGTATTTTTCTCTTTGTACAAGTTGGAATGTCAAAGTATCTATAATCATATTCTTTTCTTCTGAACAAATTTTGATTTTAGATATTTCTTCATAAAGTTCATATTCATCTAAAGCATCTAAGAAATCATCATCTTCAAAAGCCATCAGAAGTATATAGTCATTACAATTTTCATCTTCATCACTAATTGATAAACCATCGCTATCTTCATGCATATAGTATCTCTTCTTACTTACACTTTGTTTTCTATTCCATTTAGTTGATTCCTTACCTTTATCAAGCTTATCTTTATGAGGACATTTGGCAACATAATGACTGACTCTTCCACAAGAAAAACACTTGAAAGGTAGTTTAACTTTGAATCTTCCGAAACCCTGTTGAAGGCTCTTGAAAAAGTTTGCTTCTTCCTCTCCTTATGAAATATATCCTGATTTATTGAGTTCTTCTCTTCCTGAAGCTTTAAATGCCGCTTCTCTCATATCTGATGGACCTCCTTTTCTCATTTCGAAAGAAATTAAGATTTCATGCAACTGTGTCATAGTAATAGTCTGAAGATCCTACTTTTCTTCTATGGCAGATACATTTGATTCAAACTTAGTAGACAAGGATCTTAAAACCTTTTCAACTAAAGTAACTTCTTTTTATCTCTTCACCCAAATTTTTCATGCAATTAACAATCTCATCTATACGTAAGAAGTAACTAGCTATACTTTCATCGTTGTGCATTTTGAGAGTTTCATATTGAATTATGAGAGTTTGCAATTTTGCACGTTTTACCTGAGTGTATCCTTCATAGCTTAGAATGATCTTTTCCCATATTTCTTTGGCGGATTTGAGCTGCATAACTTTGACAAATTCTGATTGTGATAGACTCCCCAACAATGTATTGATAACCTTGTCATTGGTTTCATATTTCTTTTTACCTGCCACATTTGTAGGAATTGCTGATGGAAATGTATATGCTCCTTCTATGATTTCCCAGACATCTGTTCTAAGAGATTGAAGATAGGTTGTGGTTCTTACCTTCCAATAAACGAAGTTGTTCCCATCAAAGATTGGTTTTCTGATGGATCCCTCTTTCGTGGTTACTCATGATGATGGATCTTCCTTCAAGCATTCAAGCTTATTCTGAAGGACTTGCTCTGATACCAATTATTGGAAATAATACTAAGAGGGGGGGTGAATCAGTATTAGCAAGTCAATAATTTTTCATTTCCATAATCCTATTCATATACGCTACTTCAGTTAATGGAACTCGCTTGTATACGCAACTGTGATTATTAGGAAACTGGTGTATATCCTACAAACTTATGGTTCATTTAATTCATCATATGTTTATCTTTAATCAATGCATTAGAACCATATAAATAGTAACCAGGTGTAGTAAAAATAGAACAGATATTCGCACACATGAACACAAGATATAAGGTGGAAACCCAATGTGGGTGAAAACCACCTGCTGAAATCGTCTCTATCTTCTTTTAAATTAGAAACTTCTTTTTACAATTTTTGTACTGGTGCAGTATTATACCAGTACGCAGGCTTCTACTGTAGAAGGCTACAACCTTCTCTCATTCTCCAGCTTCTCCTAGAAAGGAGCTACAACCCCCTAGCTCTTGTACTAGCTAATATGTTTACTAGTATGTAGGTGCCGGTCTATAGAAGGCTACAACCTTCTCTTTTCTTCCAGGGACCACATTTCATAAATTTTCAAACTCGATCCATCAATAGCATCATTCAATCATCAATCAACCAATCTCCTTTGCACCAACCACCCCTGAATCACCCAATCACTTTGACAACCCTTCAATCTGATCTTTCAGAATGTTGTAACCAGAATACAGAATCTAGAATACAGTAACCAGAACCCATAACACTGCAACAACAAACAAAAGCAGCTAAAACATATTTTATGAGGTATACGCTACTTCAATGTGTCGAACCTGCGTGCATATGCACTTTTCTTAAGACGAACCTGCGTATAGATTTACAAATCAAATTTAATATATATATGTTGTTTTGATATGCAGAACCGACATGTATACACGCCTTTTCTAAAGTGAACTTGCATATAGACCTGTAAATGATGATTTCAACTTTACAACAATTCCAGACTTTAGTTATACCCAAATCATCATATTTACAGACTGCAACATGCCCTATTTATTCAGATAAATGATCAAATCACATAAAGATACTTCACTTCAAGCCTTAAGATCTTGACCCATCATTAGATCTTATCCTTATTCAAGCGCTAAGGTTCATCCTTGGTTTAGATCCAGCTATGCACCATAACCCAATAACCTGTATACTAGATCTTTTTCTTCATCAGATATTCAATACTTGAGTGCCTTTGCCTAATGATCTTCTCCTCCTTTTATAGTCTTAGGCCTTACTCAATACCATGGACCAAAACCACTTAGGACCAATACCTTGGACCAAATACCTCAAACCATATATCTTGGACCAATACCATGGATCAAAATACCATGGACCAAAATACCATGGACCAAAACTTAGCTTTCAAAGATATACACACCTTTCATTCTGTGAAAGTGCGTGTGTACGTATACACTCCTTTTGATCTGTTAATCTGCGTGTATACACTACTTTGTCAAGGTGAACGTGCGTATACCTCTCTTTCCTCATTCTATGAATTATAATTTGTAACTCTGTGTTGTTAACCTGCTGAATTGTGATATTTCATCTGAGTGAGTTGCCATCAAGGACAACACCTGTGCCATAGTGCTAAATCTATTTCATAATGCCAAGAGCAACAGATTCAACCATTTATCTATGGCGTTGACATTTATCTAGCCCTCAAATATAGTAATACCAAAGTTAACTTGTACCTTAAAAGGAGTGGCACCTCCATAGTGTTTTTTGGATGAAGATGCGTCGCATGTGGGTAGTCGTCGAAGGATCTAGGCAATGTTATCCATCATCGTGTTTGTCTGTCACTCGAGGGCTTCCTAAAGAAATTTTTTTAAAGGATATCATGCCCCCTCATCTTTCTTTCTTCTGCCATGGGAGGCTATCAGGGTTTGTGATGCTGGTCTTACAAAGGTTCAACCAAATCGAGCCCTAACTCCTCATACCCTGACCTCGTTGGGAACTTGTAAAGAAAAATAGAGAATGAGCAGACCGCTCTAATACCATTGATCCGAGCTTAAACAAGAACACAAAAAATTATAGATGTAGTAGAAATAACATTTCATTTCATTAATATCAAAATATTGAAATATTCTTACAAACAGAATGGAAATAAACTAGCTTGGGTGATGGTAGCTTATCTCTAAGAAGAGATGTGGTAACTATTATCCCCTACAATTTCCTAGGCTAAGGAGGAAATCGAAAAAGGTACCTTGAACCACTTTTAGCTTAGTATCTAGCCCTACTGACCTAGAGAGGGATCTCTCAAAGGATTTGTTAATGCAAAGCTATAAACAACAAGGTTTTAGGCTAGATATGCAAGCTTGTTTTGAGTATTTATGAATTAAGTTTGTTGGACTAGGGTTTAGAACAAGTAATTATGTCTAGGCTTCAAGTATGTAGAAACAAGTATAAATAGGAGCTAGATATCATTGTTTTATGGTGCAATAGGAGTGTTTTTCAAGGTATTATAGATTTGTGAGTTTAAAATAAACTAATGATCATATGAAAACATGAATTCATTACATTTAGAAGAAAGTGAACAACTATGAATTCCACATAAACAGAGCTTAAATTCAAGATTCATGTCTATATAACTGCAAGGAAATTCATAGGAAGAAGATAAAGCATTTAAAGAGAGATGATTTATCCATTAGAAACTGATAGTAAGAGGAAACAAACACCATAAACTCATTGAACTAGAGCTCCTGAAATATAGCTGCAACTGCTCTTGTATTAGCTAAAGAAAACATAAACATACAAGCCTGCTCCACAAAAGTCCAACCCTTCTCTCTGGATGATAAATGATACATATAGACTCAGTTGAACCACTTCTCCACCTTCAGGAGTCAAATTCCTAGGTGTTGAAATTGTTTCCAAGATTCTCTCAACCAACAGGTGAGAGTGAGAAGGTCAAATACAAACACTTCTTGTAGAATTTGTTTTGGATTTTTCTTCCTTAATGAGGCCTAATAAACCATGAAAACAACCTATCATGTATATTTATTAATTCTTACATCATCTAACCTCTAACTAACTTCAATTACATCAAGAGTTTTGACTTTGACGAAGGAAAACTGAAAACTAGGAAATTACATAGTGAAATTTAAATGAAAAACACAGAAATTTGTAGAAGCACAGTGACGACTTTGAGCCCACTTTAAGGTCCCTTACTAAGGTCCAAATGAAAATATGAAAGAACTATCAAATTTCTTTTCAATTCTAGTTTCTAGAACACCTTTAATTTTTTTAAATGACCCATGGGACGACCTTCAAAAATTCATTCTCCCAAAGTGTCTCTAGAAGCGTAGTGCCTGTCAAAAAGAGGGGCAAAATGCTGATTTTTTTACCCCTTTTTCTCAAAATTTAGGCCCTCTTTGAGAAATATGATGAAATTTATTTTGATGGGATTCCATGAGCTTTCCAAAACTGCAAACCATTTGTCATTTGGATGCTTGAGGAAAAAGCGTAGCGCCAAGGCATTGCACTTCTGTGACTAGCCAATTTTCTAAATTATGCACCAAAATAGCCAAAAAACAAAATGCTCAGAATTCCTTCAAAATTGGTCATGAGCTGCAAGATGATGTATTTTAAGCCCTCATGGATGCTTCAACAAGAATATCTAATTCATCCCTCTCATTTTTTTCCTTTAGGGTTTCCTTGAACTTGTTTTCCAACTGTTTCAGCTTGACATTACATATCATGTTTCTGGTTTGATAGTGATGTGCCATGTACCTAAGTAGTTTGTTATCTATATTGGCTTTGTCAAGGAGCTTCTCCAAGTGTTCATTGACCTTATCTAACCAATAATCTCTATCCTAATTGATCTCTAAGGCAATTCTGTCCTCCATATCTAGGTCTTCATCTAGTAAAATGTGATTTTTCTCCTCTTTCAATGCCTTCTTGAGTCCCTTGGTTCTTGGTCTCTTTATCCTAACTTATTTTTCGGTTTCCTCATGTTCACTAGGATCCAAAACTGCTTTTCCTTTGCCTCCTTACTGCAACACCTTAGATTTCTCTTTCTCCATGATGAGTTGTCTAGCCTTAAGCTGACTGTTTTCTTGCTCAAGGAAGGAAATGATGAAATGAGGGAGTTAGGGAAGGGAAATGATGATAGGGGAATTTTGGGAGATAGATAGGGGTTGTAGGAAACTTAGGAAGTTTGAATGGAGTGGAATGATAGAGAGATATGAGTCGGAGAATTTTAAAAACAATCTTTCTAGGAAATTGCCCAAAATGATAGGTATGAGCTAGGGTTTGTGTAAGGATGAGGCAATATGATGATTGATAAGTTATTTAGTGAATCAAAGGGTGTTTTAAACATGTACAGACGTATGAGGTGGAAGATTTACATGTTTTCAATATCAAAACTAACCAAACCATTAGTTACACAAGTGCTTGCAACATAAAAATTTCACCTAAACCCTAGATGAAGAGAACTTGCATTTGAATTCATCTTGCCAAAGGAAAAAGGTGATAAAAAAGATGATAATTACTTGTGAACAAGCTTAGAATAGAAAGAATTAGGATTACAAGCTCAAAATAAAAATTTGGGTGAGTTTGGATGAGTTTTGGGCTGCTATGGCACAAGCACAACACAGTTCATGGAAGTGCATCGCAAAAGCGAAGCATAGTGTCCAAAAGCGTAGCGCCACCCTCAACAGCACAGTGCAGTCTCCAAAAGCACAAAGCTGACTTACAAACCACTTTTGGAGGCCTTAAACTGCTCCAAATGAAAAACTTGATAGTGCGTTGGAAAGCTCTTGAAGTTGGCTACACGATAGACACCTCACGCATGTAATTTTGACACTCCACTAGGAATAAAAATTTATTTACCCAAGGTTGCTCCAAAAACCCATGGTGTCTCTAACAAAAGCGCAATGCCAATTTGCAGAGAACTTTTGGATGCCTTCCACTAATCCAAATCACGATTTGAAGGTACCATTGGAAAGATTAGGATGTCTGCTACACAATAGAGTTCTTAAGCACTGCCAACACCTGCTACAAATCCCTGAAAAAACTGTCTTGAAGTCAAGCTGTCCAGAATTGTAAAAACTCTCCTATTGCAAGTGTAGCTTGGGCATTTCTCTCAAAACATAGTACATGTACATCAAATGAATGAATTTTTTGTTCCTTAGACTATAATTGACAAAAAACTCTTTCACTTTTGTAAAATTTTTCTCCATTGGGTCAGAAACATATTTTGAAGAAAAATTGTGCCTATGAGAAATGATGACATGAGGTAGTGTACTACAGCATTGTCTTATTTGAAATAAAACATTACATTTACCTTTATTTTTATTTCCCTAAGTTGCTAACTCCTTTTACCCATTGAATTACATGATGGACATGTTTTTGTTTTGACATATGGTATCATGATGACACATGGAGTGAAACCCTAGACCATGACCTAAAATGAAGAATTTGGCCATTTCATGACCCAAGACACTTAATGAAGATATGATACCTCGAAGAAGACAATGACTATGATGAGTGATGAGAACAATGAGTAAGTGAAGGGAGCAGCAGTGACCTAGACACAACAACCGGTGACCAATTTTTTATTTGAAGACTCACTGAAATGACAAAAAATTGACTTGGCACCCTAACAACACCTTTTAAGAGCATATTTGATCACTGGTGACAGGCTGAACTGACAGACACTAACATTGGCTCCAACTGGGGATGGAAGCTCCTTGGAGGTGTTAAGAACACCGTAGACCTAGTAGCCTTTTTCATTGCGCGTGGAGTCAAAATGCAAAGACTAAACTCAAACAGAAAATTGGTTGACTAACTGACTGACTTGACTATAAAAAAAACATACAAGCTAAACTTACTTATGGTAGGAAACCATCAAGATCTTAGGGCCTTCACCTCAGGCTTAAAATCCTAATGATAAACTCTCACCTGGTGAAGATATATATACAATCATGTGTAGTGATCCCTCCAATGTAATCAATCCAACAAATGACTACTTATTTGAATTATGCTTGTATTTTCCTTGAGCAGGAAGAAAAAACAAAAGATAGGCCACTCCAAGTGTCCAATGAACATGCGACCATGATCCATAAATACAAGAAAATTCATCTTCCTGGATGGTTGCAACAAATCAATGTAAGGATCCTAAAAAATCTGAAATGTTACCCTATCTTGAATTCCAACAAAGATACAAGTACTCCTTTCATTTTGGTCTGAAAGACTACTTGGTTGTTGATCCATAGGAAGGCATAGGGAAGTATGACTTTTTGCTACCTGAGTGTTGGCTACAAATGCTTCAAGCATGAGCAACTCTGATTCTATCTCTAGCATACCATCTATCTCATACTCATATTCTTCCAATTAATAGTCTAAATCATCTTTGAACATAACACATTCTTCAAGATTATTAAACATGTCATCTCTATCCTCTTCATGAAAGAAAACAATCCCTGTTAGCTGATCTCCTTGCAAGAAATATACATAAAAAATTGGCTTACTCGCAACAACTTCTTGTATAGTTTCATAAATCTCATGACTACCATCATTTAAACCCAAATTTTCATTTTCAGTAATGGAATAAATTTATCTTACACATTCTTGAATCTATGAGCACTGCAAGCCTACCTTAACTTGGGATGTGGCATGGTTTTTTAAGAGCTGATCTATTTCATCTTTAGATAGAGGAGAACATTGAGTTTTATAGAAATCAACATTGGCTTGGTGATTTTCATTTTCAATATCAGGAATAGGCCTTTCTCTATTTTGATCCCAATCTGCTTCATCCAAGGAGGAAGCTACTAATCTTGTCGGGAGGAAAAATCATAAAGGGTTTCTAATATATATTCTTCTATACATTCTTCATCCCCATACAAATTTTCAAGAAATTTAATAAAATTTTCAGAAATCTCACAACATCTATCCATCATTGATAAGGAAAAATTGCAGATTTGATAATGTTGTTATACAGAGAGTCCATACAGGTTGGTAGAATTTTTTTTAATATTTGTGGAAAAACCTATGAATAGTTTTTGAAACCAACGTTTCGGACTAACTTAGTGAGTCCATCATCAGGGCAATGTGATTTGTATTTTGAGAAGAGAGAGTGTGAAATCATGGAGCTATTAATAGTTAATTGAGATTTTTCTTTTTCTTTTTGATGTCATATTTTATTGTCGATTTTTAAATGACTAATTAATTATTATATATTTTTTAAAATATATTTTTGGTTTAATTTTCTTTTATATATTTATATTTATTTATTATTTATTATTTATTATTATTATTATTATTATTATTATTATTATTATTATTATTATTTTAATTCATGTTAATTATATGTTATATATTTAAATTATTTGATATATATTAAATGTTTTGTTAATAATATATATAAATAAATAGGGTGTTAGTTGTGATTAGTTTTAATTTTGATTATAATTAATTTATGAATGTTTGTTAATTACTCATTAAATTATATATATATTTACTATTTTTTTATTTTATTTAATAAGGGTTTCCAGGTGTTACTTAGTTTTAGCCCATTATCTCTATCTCTATTCATGTTGTTGGAGGATTTTTCAATTTCAATTGCCTCTTTCACCCTTCTTTTTAGATAATGGTCTTCTTTGTGAATTAATTTTGCCTGTTCTATACAAATATAGTGTGAGGAAGAACATGTATGCTCTGCTAGACCTGATTTTTCCGACCTATTTCTTGCAATATCATCAATGTGTTCTTTTAACCTTATGCCCAAGGATCTCCCTGTTTCACCTATATATACTTTTCCACGAGCAGGGAACAAAATATACTCCTTTGTGAGTTTTTGGTTCTATTAAGTCTTTGGCAGAATCAAGCATGTTTTTTATGGTGTTTGGGGGAGTGAAGGCAACCATGATGTTATGTTCGGTGAGAATTCTAGCAATTTTGTTTGTGGTTCCTTTTATATAGGGTAAGGAGATTCTAGGGTTTTCAAGAGTTTTTCTTTTTTCGGTTTTGGTTGTGGAATCTTTAATTATTTTTTGGATAATGTTTTTCTGATAACCATTGTTTATAAAGACCTTGTAGAGATGATTGAGTTCTTCCTCTAAATGTTCGGGGTCGGAGATTCCAGAAGCTCTAGTATCTAGGGTTTTGATGACACCGACTTTTTATTTCAAATGGTGGTAGGAATTTGAATGAAGATATTTGTCAATGTGAGTTTGTTTCCTGAAGACCTGGTGACTTAGTTTACCATTTTTCTTGGTAAGGAGGACATCTAGGAAGGGGATTTGGTTGTCTTTTTCAATCTCAATAGTGAATTTTATGTGTTCAGAGAGGTTATTTATGTGTGATAAAAATTAATTAAGTTTATCTAAACCATGGCTCCATTTAGCGAAAATTTCATCAACATATATTTTCCATTCTTCAGGGGTAAAGGGGAAAGACCTAAGGGCCATTTGTTCAAAATGTTCCATGTATAAGTTGGCAATTATTGGTGATAAAGGAGAACCCATGCCAACACCATGAGTTTGCTCATAGATTTTTCCTTTGAAACTGAAGTGTGAAGACTTAAGGCAAATGCTTACCAGTTCCACAGTTTCAAGAAAACTGAATGAAAATCCTTTAGAGAATATAAAATAGCATATGGTAGGCTCTCATACCATTTCCTCACTATTTCCTCTAAGGTAGACATGAAGATCTTCATTAGACAATCTTCAAGAAACTTAGTCTTTAATCTATGAATATGAAAATGAAATTTGACCAAATGAAAACTAGCATCTTCTCCATCTTGACCTTTAAACTTTGGCAGCCCTATTTGCCAATCTATGCAAGGAATGCGATTAAGAAAACCAAGAATATGAGCTCGATTCATAAAACATACCTTTTAGCAGTTGAATCCATTTTGAAAATAGTTAAGTCACCAAGAAGTTCTTCAAACTACCAATTTTTGAACAATGGAGTCGTCGTGAAAATTTTGAACCTTTGGATTCTTCGACACTGGAGTCGCCAGGTGAAAGATGCACAACCTTTCTATGTATGATCACTGTTCACCATCAGCAATCATATCTGATCTTCGTCATTCTTTCCCAGGGAAGATATATTTCGTTCCCCGGCAATGGTGCCAAAATGTTATCCTCTACAATATCTTAGGCTGAGGAGGAGATCAAAAGAGGTAACCTTGAACCACTTTCAGTTTAGTAGCTAGCCCTATTGAACTACAGAGGGATCTCTCTAAAGATTTTTCAATGAATAACTGAAAAGAAATAGGTTTTAGGCTATATATACAAGTCTTCCTTGAGTATTTGAGAATTTAGGGTTTTTTAATTTGTTGGACTAGGGATTAGAGCACGTAATTAGGTCAAGGCCTCAAGTGTACAGTAACAAGTATAAAGAGGAGCTAGATGAGGTGTTTTGTCGTGAACTTAAGATTTTTTCAATGTCGTATAGGTCTGAGAGTTTAGGAGAACATAATGAGCATGTGTAAGCATGAATTCATTAGTTACAGAAGAAAAGAAACATAAGCATGATTTTCCACATAAACAGAGCTTAAATCTAAGAATTATGTATATATGGCTGCAAGGAAAACCACAAGAAGAAGATAAAGCATGAAAGAGAGATGAATTCATCAATTAGAAACTGATCTGAAAGGAAAGCAACACCATAGACTCACTGAAAAAGTATTCCTGAAATATAGTTGCAAATGCTTCTTGATTAGCTATAAGAAAACATAAGGTACAAGCTTCTCCACAAAATTCCAACCCTTCTCTCTGAAAGAGAAATGATACATATAGACTCAATTGAACCACTTCCCCACCTTCAGGAATTGGATTCTTAGGTGGTGGAACTAATTCCAAGATTCTCTCAACCAATAGGTGAGAGTGAGAAGGTCAAATACAAACACTTCTTGTAGACTTTGATTTGGATTTCACTTCCTTAATGAGGCCTATTAAACAAAAAAAACAACCTATCATGTCCATTTGTTCATACTTACATCATATAACCTCGAACTAACTTCAATTACATCAAGAGTTTTGACTTTGACCAAGTCAAACTGAAAACTAGGAAATTTACATAGTGAAATTTTAGATGAAAAACACATAAATTTGCAGAAGTGTAATGCCAAATTTGAGCCCACTTTAAGGCGCCTTACTGAGGTCCAAATGAAGATATGAAAGAATGGTCAACTATATTTGTAAGTCTAGTTTCCAAAATACCTTTAATTTTATAAAATGACCCATGAGAAGGCCTTCAAAAATACATTCTCCCAAGGTTACTCTAGAAGCGCAGTGCCTGTCGGAAAGAGGGTCAGAACGCTGATTTTTGACCCCATTTTCCTCTTTTTCTCAAAATTTGGTCTCTCTCTGGAAAATCTGATGAAATGGGTTTTTAGAGGATTCCATGGGTTTACCAAAACTTCAAACCATTTTTTATTTGAGTAACTGAGGAAAAAGTGCAGCGCCAAGGCGTTGTGCTTCTATGACTGGCCAAATTTCTGAATTAGGCACCAAAATAGCCAAAAAATAAAAAAATGTTTAGATTTCCTCCAAAATTGGTCATGAGCTTTAAAATTAGGTATATTAAGCCATCATGGATGCTTTAGCAAGCATCTCTAAGTTACCCTTCTCAGTTTGGTCCTTTAGGGTTTCTTTGAGCTTGTTTTCCAATTATTTGATGTTGTTGTTACAAATCATATTCATGGTCTGGTAGTGATGTGCCATGTGCCTTAGTAGCTGGTGTCTATATTGGCCTTGTCTAGAAGATAATCCAAGTGGCCATTAACCTTGTCTAACCAATACTCCCTGTCCTCATTAACCTCTAAGGCGATTTTGTCCTCCAACTCTAGTTCTTCATCCAACAAGATGTGTTTTTTCTCCTCTTTCATGCCTTCTTGAGCCCTTTGGTTCTTGGCCTATTTTTCTTGCCTTGTCCTTTAGTTTCTTGAGGCTCATTAATCTGCAATACTAATTTTCCCTTGCCTTCTTCCTACAACAGTTTAGCTTGCTCTTTTTCCATGATAAGTTGTTTAGCCTTTAGCTGACTGTTTTCTTCTTCTGGGAATGAGATGACAAACCTTGCCCTTGCCATGTTGTCCATGAGTTCTCTAATCTGAGAGTATTTTTCTTTGATAGTCTGTTGCATGATTGAGGGCTCATTTTCTATTTCCAAGTCTAACATATCAAACTCATGTTCAATCAAATCTTTATCCTATACTAGTGACCCCTGTTTTGCTGATGTAGAAGGCTTGGCCCGTTTCTCGCCATGAGAAGCAAACATAAACCTTTTTCCTCTTTGGTATATCCTAGTCACCTCAGGTCTAGGTGCTTTAGGAACCTCCACTGGTTGGCTTGATGATCCTATTTCCATCTACTGTGTTGGCATTTTTGGATTCTGAATTGAAGCATTAGCCTCATGCCATTTCAAAGTTGTCTCCATGAAAGACTCCCATGTCATGTTTTTCTCTGCAAGCTGATGGACTATAGTTTTGATCAAAATATGGTGAAAAATACTAGGATAGTGTTATTTTTTTTCACTTGTACCTTCTCAGACATTTTGACCAATCTTCTACACAGATAATTGCACATTTTAAGAGGTTTCTGAGCTGTAAAGTGCATTAGAAAACGGATGTGATAGGCATACAATCTAGAAAACCTTCCCTGACATGTGAAGAATTTCATGACAACCTTCATTAATGGAGCATACTTCTCTAACATGTATCTAAAAGGTATTATACGTGTATGGGTTTCCCTGTATGGTGTTTTTAAGGACCTGTAATGCTCAAGATCTAAATTCATGCCTTTAAACCAATATTCTCCATGATCTGGTATCCCTGTAGCAAGTGAAATAGCAACCACTAAAAATGTGAACTCAACGCCAACAATGTTAGCACTTTCCCCTTTCAAATGAGTGGCGATCGAATTTGCCAATTGTTCATGAAAACCAACTTCACACACCCTTTTGCAAAACTCTAGACAACTGATTCCAGTTAGCAGGTTCATATCTGATAATTTTTCCTCCTTTATGGTGTTTTTTCCTCTCTGGTGAAGAATCTCCCTCCATGATGATAGAAACCCTAGCAGCAGGAAAATGAGAAAAAACAATGACAAATGAGTGAAAAAATGAAATGATGGATAGGTGGAGTGGAAATAATGGTAAGGGAAATTCTAGGAGATGGATAGGGACTGTAAGTAACTTATGAAACTTAAATGAGGTGAAATGAAGGAAAGGAGTGCTTGTGAGAAATAAAAAACGAAGTTTCTAGGAAAACTACCCAAACTGCTAGGAATGAGATAGGGTTTAGTTATTGGTGAAGTAATTTGATGATTTGTAGCCGGTTCAGTGGTTCAAGATGTATTTTAAACATGTGTAGAGGTGTAGGATAAAATATTTACATGTTTAGCATATGAAAACTAGACTAGCCATCATCAACCCTAGCTCTTTGCATTATAATTTCACCAAAAAACCCTAGATGAAGAAATCTTGTATTTGAATCCATCTTGCTAAATAAAAAGGTAAGTGAAGTGATGTACTTACTTGTAGAGAAGTCTATATTAGCAAGAAAGCAAATTTCAAGCTTCAATTTTGAGTTTTGGGTGATTTCTAGAAAGTTTTGAACTGCTCTGGCACAAGCGCAGCGGAGTGTCTGGAAGCGCAATGCCTTCAATTTTTTGCTAATTTTACATAAAAAACCAAGTTTTTATTGCAAATGAGGAGAGATCTTGATTAAGAAATGGAAATAAAAGGAAAATGAAGTGAGTTTGGGGATTTTTTAGATTATATAGGCAAGTATGTTTCCCCTTTGAAAAGAAATGGACCCCACAAACCTTTTTGAAAAATGATTTTTCACCTTTAAGACTGAGTCACATTGGAGAGCTAAAACTTGAGCTGCATTTTTCCCTTTTGAACACTGAAAATTGAGCTGCATTTTTCCCTTTTGAACACTAAAACTTCTTCTCCTAGAACCTTTGAAATTGAAATCATGAAGAACTTGTGAAAATTCATCAAGCTAATGTCAAAGAGTTGCGTGTCATGATTTATTTGTTGTTGGAATTACACATGGACCTTGAAACCATAATGACTTAATGAATACCTAAGACTGAATGGAATGGTGATGATGATGATGACTTATATAATGAAAGTATTATTTTTATTATGACACCTTCATCTGAATGAGGTAGGAGACCAGCATGTGTGACTTTCAAAAAAGAATAAAAACATTCCTATACCAACTAGCTAGTGACCAAATTTCACTTTGTAAACCTAGTGACATGATAAAATTTGACCTTGAGACTTCTGAAAAACTTGGTAAAATAATATTTGATCACTGGTGGAAGGAAGATAAGACTAACACTAATAGATACTTCAGCGAGTATCACTTTCCTCATCTCTCCATTTCATACACTGCATTCTGCGTTGATGTTGGAAGTTGTTCAACCCCTTTCCTGGCAGCCTACAAGTTCTTTTCCAGTTGTTCATTCTCGGTCGTCAGGTACTTAACATTTGAGCTTGTTTCTCCTGCATAGGCCAAGATGGCTTCGGCAAGGGTAGTTGGATGCTTCCTGGTGTCTGACACTATCACCCTTTCCTTGATGAATGTAGGTGATGCGTGATCATCTAGAAAGTGCTTCCTCCGTGCCTGTACAATCTTCTTCTGCAACTCGTCAAATGATAGATTGTACACATCCATGACCAGATCATCATCAAGGAGAAAAATATTTCCTTTCTCTCTCAGTACAGGTTTTGACACTCCAGGTGGTGGAGACTGAGAGATGACCTCTAGTGCTCTCGGCATAAGGTCAGTGTATTCACTCTGTGACTCTTGTTCCAACTCCATGTCTGTCACTTCAATCAATTTCTCAATCTATTGATAAAGCTCTTGATTTTCATTTGTTCATCGTATTCCTCAGCTGATGGTTTCTCTGGCTCATTGACCTTTATGGGGATTTTTTTATTTGTCATTGTGCCTTGCCTTTGTTCTTCCTCCTATTTATTCTTCTCTACTCTTTCTCTTGTCCTCATATCTTGTTCTTCCTTCAACTTCTTCTCCATCTTCTACAACTTATATTTTTCTTCCTGCAGCCTCTTCCTTTCTCTCTTCCTTTGCTCTGCTCTCTTTATCTTCTTCTCCCTCTTTTCTAACACTACGAAAATTTTCTTCTCCAAGATATGATTGACTTCATCTTGTAGTTTTTCTCTACCTCTAGATCCTCAGCAACCTTCCTCTTTCCCTTGTCTTTCACTAGATTTTTTCCTATTTTTGTTGTTGTTGTTTCTTCTGGGGTTCTTGCTGTCTATAGAGCATATTTCCAATATGTTTCTATATTGACCGACTCATGGAGCTTGGAGGCATTTTAATAGTACCTCCAAGGGTCCACCCATGTCAATTAAATGTCTCGTGGATCCATGGAAAATATATCCTCGCACAATGGTCCTTGCAAATACCATGGGGATCATACAAATTAAATTCTTTGGTGCCGAACTTGAATTTAAATATGTCCTTAGCTTTGGCATCTGCATCTTTCAAGCTCTTAATCTCATATAATTTGATCCACAAAGGAAGAGTGGGCCATGGCACCTTCTTCTTCCTATGCAGTCCTACTGACAACCTTGTGGAGAGATGATATGAAACCTCTTCCATGATTAGCTTGTCAATGGCATACCTTGGTAGAACATGCAAAGGCTTCTATCCACCAAACACTTTGATGAAGGTGCCACCTGGTGAGGCATATCAATCTCCAATATTTAGTAGTGCCTCCATTGCTTCTCGGAAATGCAAGGTGGATCCTGCTGAAAGATAAGCTTGTACAATGAGATGATAAATTGGTCAGTTAGCCTTGCTCATTCTTGGATGGATTCTGAGTGTTAGTCACATGGATCTTCAACTGATGAGCCAAAAAATATGACCATTTGAATGGCTTCCCATCACTCACTAAATTTTCCAGTACGACTACCTACCCTTCAGGAAAGGTTTTTGTGTTCTCTTGACCGTATATTCGGTAGGCAAAGATGATCAAGAATTGATAAGCCTTCTTGAGGGACTTTGTCTTGTAAACATGATTGGGTGTCTATATAAACTTTGATGGATATTTCACTCAGCACTTGATGATATCCCTAGTGTTCAAAAAGTTATGGGTGGCATAGAAAAATGAGTCCATGAGCTTCACCGTCTGGGGAAAATGATATATTTGTTGAAATTTATTCATCGTGAAGGTGGAAAGCTTTATCCCACTGGAACTACTCAATGTCATAGTATGTTCATATGTGTGTTAGACAATCCACCTGATAATGTCCACACATGGGAAGGTGGGGTATCTGCATGCAGCCTTGTATAATCCTGATGCTCGATATTGAGATACACATGTCAGTCCTCTAAGTATTCCTTGAATTCCTCTGCGAAATTCTCTTTGATTTGCTGCCATGTTAATGTCGTACCCTTCTCAATGAACAACTGAGTATCTGCATAAACTAGTAGATCAACTGATCTACTCAACTTCTTTCCCAGTACTTCTCTTGGCGGTTTCCTTTGATGCATATCTCTTGGATGCCATGTTAACTGTAACTGCTTGAGACAAGCTCAACAACTATTGTACCTATGGGATAGAGAGGACACTCACGGAAAGAAAATGTCAACCTAAAAACCAAAGCAACTTCAAAACAAGATCAAGCAATAAGGCAAGCTCATGATGGGAAGGATTACACAATTCTGGTTGTCAAAGGTGATTGGATGACTATGGGAACTGTGCATTGCGCAATCCCAACAGTCAGTCAAGAAGATAGATGACTGAAACTGCCAAATGTGAAGTTTAGTCTTGGGCCAAGGCCAAGAGAGACTGTACATTATGCAGTCTTAGTGGCCAAGCTAGGGGGCTGGCTCTTGGAACTGCACAATGCGTAGTTGGAGCTAGGCCTTGACAGGCTCTATGCAATTTTGGAATCCAAGGTAAATGCCTTTAGCTCCTAGATTGCATAGTGGATGCAGTGAAGTGTAAGATCCAGGCAAGGGGAGCCTAGATATGCCCATGGGGAGTGTGTAAATAAGCATATATGAAGGATGGTGTGATGTTGAGTGAAAATATGACTAAGTGTTGATGCATGCATGTGAAACAAGTGTAGGAATCAACAAGCATATATGAAGGATGGTGTGATGTTGAGTGAAAATATGACTAAGTTTTGATGCATGCATATGAAACAAGTGCAGGAATCAATTAAACTGAAGGAAAGCGAAGCATGTGAAGGGATTCCCTACACTAACGACTGTTGGTGCAAAAATGGGAAAACACATGCGGCACTTGGGAAAGGCAATCTAAAACTTGAAGAAACACTTCTACAAGCTAAAACAAGTTAAAGCACCAACAGAAACTCAAAGAAACAAGTGAAGCAATATTCTCACAAGCTAAACAAAAAAAAAACCACAAAAAAAGGAAAAACTAGAAAAGCAAAACTCACCCAGAAAAGCGATGACGATCGCACCAAAGGTTCCTTGATCTCCTCGAGAATTCCATAGATCCAATATCAAATGTGAAAATGAGTTGTAGTAGTGTCGATTAAATAGATTTTTTCAAGTTAGGGTTTATGATGCGCATGCAAAAAATCAAGGAAAAAGTGACACTTGGCGACAGTTTCTAAAATAACTCAAGTGCCTCCTTCAGGTTGTTAAAAATAGATCCCTATTTTTTAGGGATATTTTTTTATTTTTTTACTTTTCATGAAAAACCGCCATGCATTACCTGGAAATATTGCACAGTTTTGGGAAGAACCGAGAAACTCTCTCATTCATTCACTGAGCAATTTTTTAGCACAATGGATTCTACATAATTTCTAGGTTGAGTGGCTCTGTGTTGGCTCTCATGTCTGCGCAATTTTCCAGCTCAAGGTTGGCTTCCATCCAGTGTTGTGCATTTCTTGAGCTCAAGGCTCACTAGCAGTCAGGATTGTGAAATTCCCAAGAACAAGGCCAGTTGCCCTCAAGAATTGTGCAATTATCTAAGGCAAGCCTGAAGCTGTAAAAAGACCAAGTGAAAAGATCGACTTGTGGGTTATAAAAAGAACTAATTAAGCAAACACATTCCAAGATGCAAAGGATCAGGCTCAATCGAAGCAAATATACCTAGATCAGTGCAAGATGAGTTGTTGTGGTTTAGACGGGAGGCTCCAGAATGAAGCATACGCAAAATTTTGGAGGGTGGTTGTAGTAGAAGCTTTTTACTAGGTCGAATTTTTCTGTTGTGTTTAAATTTCGTTGTTGGGAAATCAAAATTCTACTACTACAAGATCAAAGTGTTAGGTCGAATTTGTTGCTGAAAGGCTATCATCTACAAAAGAAAGGAACAGATGACTTCCTGATTGGAGGAAGTTTATGTCTAGGTCAAGGAGTCTTGGGTCATCTCGTGAAACTATTAAAGGAAGAATTGTTGACTAGGTTTTTCCCCTAAATAGGGGTTTTACCCTGCTTGTCTGCCTACATCTTGTGTCTTTGATCTTTGTGTTATGGTTATTGGTAATTTCTTGATTAACTAAAGTAAAATAAGAATGCAAGAACGTTAATAAGAACATAAGAATATCACAAGTAATTATCAACATAAAGAAAAAAAATTGGCCTTTTTGATTTTCCAATAAGAAGCTCCTTCATTTGAGCAATTATGCTCATCATGTGCTCAAAAAGAAGCAATATTGATGAGTAGAGATCATCAAGATAAATAAGTTTAAGCCCTTGCAACCCTATTCAAGAACAAGGCAAATAAGAAGTTTGGACCTCAACATAAGAAGTCAGGAAAGGGACCTTCTTCCTCTAAGAAGAGGAAAGATATATCAAAAATACAATGCAATGTTTGTCAAGAATATGGAAATTTCAAGAGAGATTGTCCTAATATGGCTAACAAGCAAAGAAAATGGAAACACCATGCTTTCATAGGAAAAGTTGAGGAAGTTGAAAATCCAAAGAAGTTCAAAGGTGAAAAATATTTCTTCTACTATTCTGCTTTGGCAAGATCCTTTGCAGATGATGATACCATGTGGCTAGTAGATAATGGAGCATCAAGACATTGTTGTGGGGAAAAATGCCTATTTAGGACGATCCTATCCACCTAAGGTGTGACAGTGCCTTAGCAACAAACGAATACAGCTATTATGATTCCTTCCTTTATGAAATGTGAAAGAGGGGAGATTGGCAGACTTACCGTTATCTTCTGGTTGTCCCTCGATCTAGATCCTCTTCTCTTTGTGTGTCCACAGCTACTTTCCTCCTCGCTTGATCAAGAGAACAGCTACTTGAATCCCACGAGATCACAAGAGAACAGCTACCTGTGACAAGAGAACAACTACTTGCAACAAGAGAAGAACACAATACAAAGGAAAATATACATATTCATAAATGATTCAGGATTAGAAGTAAATCAAATATACTAATGCAATCATACTATATACACGAGCATATAGGGAAGAATCAAGATAGCTTTATTGAAAGTAACAGGATTCAGGAAGAGATACAACCCATAGGGCTCCAACCCAGCATCTCCTTCCCAGTAGAATGGAATTCCTTCTTCAATTCCCTTCAAAGCATAACACACCCAATGTTTCTAGCCACAAACCAACAACAATTCTTTGCAAATACCAAATTCCAGCCCCTGGATCTCATGGAGGAGAGATCCATATATAGATGTTTGGAGAGAGGATGAGTCAGCTTGAGATCTGACTAGTGTCCTCTCCCACTTCAGTTCTTGAGTCCACTTGGAGGTTCTTGCTTCCACTTGGAGATTTGGAACCTCTTACTCATCACCAGTCGAATCCCCTGATCCAAGTGTCATTTTGGAAGCTTCCTGGGCATTGACACCTTGAGGAATGACTCTGCCACTTGTCCAAACTCGCTCAGCGTAGGTAGCCTTCTTTGCAGTTGACATTCAACGCAGGCAGACAGTGGAGCAGTTGACATTCAGCGCAGATGCTCAGTGGAGCAGTTGACATGATCCAGAATTGCCTTGTTTTTGAGTGTTTTCAGGTGGAGAACTTTTGTTAATTGCTGTGGTTTTCTGGTCTTGTTCCTCTAGGGGTAGGAACAACATGTTTAGGGACTTTGGATCCCTTGATTATTTACATTTCATGCTCAGTGATGCAAGGCACAAAAATGTCTATAACAGTTGCCCCCTAAAGTATGAGGCCGTTTATCAGGTGAAATGCTTTATCCAGGAGGGTCCGAAGTTCATCCATCTGCTGGGAGGAGACCTGTAATAAAATACAATACAATACATTATGATTCATACTGCTTTCATGATCTAGCTGAGGTGGGCATTCCCATGCTCAGCTTTATAAATTCATTTTTGTACATAAAGCAGACGATCGTCTGATGGTAGAGCAGTCGACATGGCTATCAGAGGTCGATGCTCCCGAATTGTGCAAACGGGGGGACCAGTCTCTTAGTATCCGTGGGATACAGGGACAATCTCTATGGAAGTGGTCTCCCCTGCATATGACGCATGGCGATTTAGGCCTTACGAGTGCGGTGTGTGGATTTTTGTTATATGACACTTGTTTACCCCCAGTCGCCTTAGGCTCCTTCTTCTCCTTTTCTTTCTTCTTCTTCTCCTTCTTCTCCTTAGGAACCCGATTTTTTGATCGACCAGTTCCGTCAAGCGAAGATGAAGGAGGGGAGGAAGATGAAGTGGAAGGCTGGGAGGCAACTCTTGTCTGATCTAACTGTTGACTCGACTGTTCAGGAGTGGTGGTATTCTGAACGACATTGGTCGAAAAGAGCCAAACTGGTAGGCCAATTGTCAGTCCTGGAAGCGACAATGTGGCCATGTGGGGCGCACCAACATCTCCCCAAGAGGAGAAAGGACTAGGATTTCCACCCAAGGGAACTCCTTGGTTGGTGTGCTCCATCTTTTCAACCTAAAGATCAACGCAGGATTAAAGGGTGATTGTTCCGTTTAAAATAAATTATTAACGACGCTTTTAGACACAACTTGGTTTTTCAGTTTTAAAGAGTCGAGAAAAAGATAAAGATGACTCTAGTCTCCTTCGATGTTTTAACGAGCCCGAAGTGACAAATGCTCGGATGGACTTTTTCTGTTATAGAGTCTGAAAAAGGCTAAAAGAAACTGCTCTGGAGATCTAGGCAGAGGGTGTGCCAAACTTTTCGCAAAACCACAGAATACGTTTTACGGTACGGGTGGTCGATCTTTGTGAATGCTGCGTTCACTGCATTGCAATCAGTAGGGCGGCCGACACGGATTCCTAAGGATAAAAGATATATGCCTATAGGGGTCTCCCAATATATACGCGACGGTACGTGGGAGCACAATCTGTATTAGCGCCACCGACTCTCAGGAGGAATCACCCACCTTCTTCGAGATCGACAGTCACTATGTTTAACGACGCCGGAACACGTCTCTAGCCTAGACCTCTATGTTGTGCGTTATGTTACAAAGCGTTGTTAGGTTCATTCAGTTTATTTTAGGTTGATATTTTTAAAGTTTTCCTTTCAAGGTTCACCACGAGATGTATGATACAAATTCCTAAATGCAGTCTAAGATGATAAGCAAGCTTTACAATCTTTCAACTTTGAAAATCCTAGCTACTAAGGGAAAAGAGAGCGACTATCTTTTCTCAAAGAGCAATCAGCACACTCTAATGCACTTTCCCTAAATCCAACATGCAAACTTATCAAATGCAAAATGCACAATGCAGGTGTTTGTTTTCAACTTTCTTAGTATAAATGCCTACAAAGAAATCTTTTTGCACAACTTTGAATTTGCATTTACAATGATCAAAATAAACAAGTCCTCTTTCTTCGAAATCAAAAAGGGTAGAAGAGATTACAATCACTTTGCGATTTTCGAAATAAAGACTTGTTCTGATACTTTGAAAGAGACAAATTCAAACCAATAAGCAAGAGTAAAAGTATAATCAATCTGAACAAACAGCCAATGAACTCTCTTCTAAGATCACTTTCAATCAGATCTGAAACAAAGGCTACAGAAAGACTACTTTACTCATGCAAAGGAAGACTGTAAATGATGCCACAAACACATAAAAACATTCACAATCTTTTTGTACAAAAATGGGGCGGAGTTCAGGCAAAGAAAAGGTTTATCAGGCTAGTACCTATGCTGGTTAAAGGCTGCAAAAAACAGAGATCAAAACAGGGCAACAAAGGACAAAGAACCCCAGCTGCTCAAGGCCACACTGGTTCAGCGCAAGTCCAACACTGTCAGTTTGAAAATCAGCGCAGGTAGCCCCTTCGGGAGCTGCGTTGAAATGCAGACTGCCTTCACAGTGCCTGCGCTGAAGAGAGAAACTCTCGTTTCTCTTGGTTTCTGGGTCACAAAATGCTCAAAAATCAACTGTTTCAGGCCAAATCAGAAACACAAGCAAGGTATAAACAGAGGGATGCTTTGATAGGGTACTAAAGACTATCACAAGGATCAATCAAATCGTTTGTGGATCTAGTTTAGATCATAGACAAGTCCAACATACTGGATCAAAGCAGCAACTTTTACTTTGCATCCGGGAAAGATGCAGTTCAAGAATTGCTGTCAAGTCTATGAAGTAAACAAATGACGGAAACACAAATGAAATGAATAAACAAGTTCTTCCCCAGTGGAGTCGCCAATTTGTTGTGGGGAAAAATGCCTATTTAGGACGATCCTATCCACCTAAGGTGTGACAGCGCCTTAGCAACAAACGAATACAGCTATTATGATTCCTTCCTTTAT
Organism: Pinus tabuliformis; assembly: GCA_031772625.1. NCBI lineage: Eukaryota > Viridiplantae > Streptophyta > Pinopsida > Pinales > Pinaceae > Pinus > Pinus tabuliformis. Next base: position 1,879,045,481 of record CM062818.1, read on the forward strand.
GAAATGTGAAAGAGGGGAGATTGGCAGACTTACCGTTGTCTTCCGGTTGTCCCTCGATCTAGATCCTCTTCTCTTTGTGTGTCCATAGCTACTTGCCTCCTCGCTTGATCAAGAGAACAACTACTTGAATCCCACGAGATCACAAGAGAACAGCTACCTGTGACAAGAGAACAGCTACTTGCAACAAGAGAAGAACACAATACAAAGGCAAATATACATATTCATAAATGATTCAGGATTAGAAGTAAATCAAATATACTAATGCAATCATACAAAATACACCAGCATATAGGGAAGAATCAAGATAGCTTTATTGAAAGTAACAGGATTCAGGAAGAGATACAACCCATAGGGCTCCAACCCAGCATCTCCTTCCCAGCAGAATGGAATTCCTTCTTCAATTCCCTTCAAAGCATAACACACCCAATGTTTCTAGCCACAAACCAACAGCAATTCTTTGCAAATACCAATTTCCAGCCCCTGGATCTCATGGAGGAGAGATCCATATATAGATGTTTGGAGAGAGGATGAGTCAGCTTGAGATCTGACTAGTTTCCTCTCCCACTTCAGTTCTTGAGTCCACTTGGAGGTTCTTGCTTCCACTTGGAGATTTGGAACCTCTTACTCATCACCAGTCGAATCCCCTGATCCAAGTGTCATTTTGGAAGCTTCCTGGGCATTGACACCTTGAGGAATGACTCTGCCACTTGTCCAAACTCGCTCAGTGTAGGTAGCCTTCTTTGCAGTTGACATTCAACATAGGCAGACAGTGGAGCAGTTGACATTCAGCGCAGATGCTCAGTGGAGCAGTTGACATGATCCAAAATTGCCTTGTTTTTTAGTGTTTTCAGGTGGAGAACTTTTGTTAATTGTTGTGGTTTGCTGGTATTGTTCCTCTAGGGGTAGGAACAACATGTTTAGGGACTTTGGATCCCTTGATTATTGAAATTTCATGCTCAGTGATGCAAGGCACAAAAATGTCTATAACAGACATGTAATCAAAGAGCGTGGGAATATTTGAAGCATGATAGAGAATAAGTTGTCTCAAATGGTTGAATTGGGATACAATAAAAAATATGCAGTCAAAGGAGTTGGAAAGGAATCCATAGAGTTGGAATCTGGTAACCACATTCATCTCAGTAAATCTCCTTTGTGTAACAGGTTCAAAAAAAAAAAAAAATCTCTATTTCGTTTTTAGAAAATAAAGGAGATAGGTTTGCTTTTGTGGATGGAAAATTACTTGTGTGGTTAAAGGACTCTAGTATAGATGATGCTCGGGTTATTGGGATTCGTGATGGAAGACTGTATAGACTTGTAAGTCAACTACATCAAGCATTTAGACATGACGAAATAGATCCAAGTGAGTTATGGCACCAAAGGTATGGACATCTTCATTTTAGAGCATTGACCGAATTAAGTGCAATAGTGTCGAGGGTTCCTAAACTATAGATAAAGAATGATGGTGCATGCAAAGTTTGTGCTCTTGGAAAAAACATTAAGAAACCATTTTCAAATAGTGACAATATATCTAGGGAAGCTTTGGAACTAAGTCATTCTGATGCATGTGCTCCAATGCCTGTAAAATCACTTAGTTGTTCATTATACTACGTGGCGTTCATTGATGACTTCTCCTAGAAGACATGGATATATCTCTTTAAGACAAAAGATGAGATACTTAACAAGTTCTAGGAATTCAAAGTTGAAGCGAAGAACTTGATACGTAAAAAGATCAACATACCAAGATCTGAAAATGGAGGAGAATACGCCTCAAAGGAGCTTGTTGCTTTTTGCAAGCAGACTAGGATTAGGAGGGAACTAATTGTACAATATAATAAAAAACATAATGGTGTAGTAGAGTGAAAGGACAGATCCATTGAAGAATATGCCAAGGACATGATGCATGATGTTATCACTGAAAAAATTTCAAAGAAAAAAGTTAAGGGAAGAGTTAATTGATCCTGGACATATTCATGATGATCTTGGTCGTGTTCGTGCAATAGGCATTTGACCTAATTCTTAGTTTGAGCAAACAAGCCCATGGTGAGCAGAGATAAGAAATCTTCATCAAATTCAAGCAAGGCAGCTCCTCAATTAAGCAAGGTATTTTCTTCCAAGTTGTTTTGTCTAAAGAAATTTCAAAGGAGAAAATGTCAAAAGAAAGGAAAATATCATCATCAGTACAACCATCACCAATGTACAAGAATGACAGAAACAAGGCAGCCAGCAGTCAAGAAGAAAGACAGAGCTTTGAGGAGGATAAGGAGAAATTTTGAAACTAGCTACGAATCCACGTTTTCGTAGCGCAGACAGTGTAAAAATCATATTTTGCGCTACGAAATCAGTGTTTTCGCAGTGCGCTGCGAAACCCCTGTAGCAGCCTGTTTCAGCTGAAGAAACTCTGTTTTCTGCTTTTACCAGTCAATTTCTAAACGCTTTCCTGAAAAGTTGAGAACTTAATTTTGCAAAATGAAAGAGCCTTTTATTCCTAACATGCTGCACTACAAAAACCTCTTTCATTTTCTTCCAATTCGTTCTGAGGTGGGAGGAATTTATGGTTAAACTTGCGCTACAAAACTGCAGAAAGTCAAGCTTTGTCTACTGGTTTTAGTAGTGTTTTTCAAAATCATTTTCTGGTCACATGAAAGGCTATCTTAGAATTCTGAAGGAGGTTTCTCTTCATAACATATCCAGCTACAATAACCTATCTCACTTTATTCGGATGTGTTTTCAGTTGGGAGATAAGAAGATTGCATTGAGACCCTAATTTCAGAAAACGGATTTTTCCCTGTTTGCCACGTGTTTTTCAAGGACAGTTTCTGGACAGCTGGAGAAATATTTTCAAAACCCAGGAGAGGTTTTTTTTCTGGAAAACATGGGCTACAAAAACCTCCTTCAGTTTCGTAAAATCTGTCATGGATGAAGAGATAAAAGCTCTGCAATTTTCAAGGATCTAACCCTAAAAACAGGGAAACATGTTCCCTAATTTCTAGGGTTTCTCATCAGCAGTTGGGTGACCACGTGGGAGGCTTCATCAAATTCGACCTCATGGAGTGTTAGGTGTCAATGAATGCTTTAAATGTTTAGATAAGTTTGTTGTAATCATAAGAAGGAGTTACACTCCTAGTTGTATTAGGTCTCTAGGACTCCTAGTTAGCTGTCCTTTGCATTTAATAGTTAGTTTTGAGTGTCATTAGGTGTCACTGATGGCAAATTCGAATTCTCTTGATGAGGGATGATGGAATCCTAATTGTAAATGCTTTATATAGAGCAAGAGGTCTAATTAGTAAAGGGTTGGAGACTTTTTGGCTCAGCTGCTGCTCTATGTGCAGACTGTGTATATTTTTAACCTAATGCAGATTTCTACTTAGACAACTCAAGATTCATGAAGAGTTCTTGTATGTTCTTGTTTTGATGGCATCTTCCAATACTTACATTGCAGTGAAGTTTACTTATGATACTCAGAATTCATCAATGATGCTCTGACTTCCTTCATAGATAAACTAACTGTGTTTCACTGTTTTATATTTGCATTTCTGCACTTGAACTCTATAATGCCTTGACTTCCATGCTAGGTAGAATGTTTTGGCTTCACTACTCAGGATTCAAAGAGGGTTTTTAATGTCTTATTGTCTCATGGCTTTCCTCTTTCACTTACTTGCAGTGGTATGAATACATGTTACTTAGAATTCATCAATGATGCTCTAACTTCCTTCATGTATTTATAAACTGTGCTTCCTTGCATTGTATCTTTGTTTTGTTGATGTATAAAAACTCTCTATGCCCTGACTTCATGTTAAGCTGATCTTGCTGTGGTACTGAACATACTTTGACTCCATAGCCCAATGGTAGCCAACCTTCATCTTTCAACCTATAAACATATACAATCACAAACCATAGAGTTAGCCATCTATCTTATTCTTTAATCAAAATCTTTAACCCTTTGAGAGAGCCCTCTCAGGCTGAGGAGGCTAAGCCTCAGCCAAAAGTTTGGTTTGAAATAGTTACTCAAAGTCTTCCTGATCAGCAGCCCTTCAGTGCTTGATTTTGTGATAACACATGATTTGGATTTATCCTTGTTCTTATGGGGCGAAGAATCATAGAAAACTGTGTACATTCAAAATTGAAGTCCTCATAGAGTTTTGGAAGGCATGACTCTTGAAGAAGCCTTCTCTAAAAGGAAGCTAGAGGTGGGGTAGATGATAATCTTTGGTTGCCTTGTATATATTCATGTTTCCTATAGAATATACATTCCAGAGCAGTGCCAAATTGAGGTTAGTCGAGATGTCACCTTCGATGAGAAAGTGGCATATCGGGGGTCTAAGGAAGTCTCTTCATATTCCTTGGAAGAAGTAAAACAAGAATCCTCAGGGGAAGAAAAATTGAGCTCTATAGAATGTACCGGAAGGGTAGAGGGGCCTCAAGGTCCAACAAAACCATTTATAGTTCCAAAGATCAAGAAGAAACCTGCATGGCTTATATCCACATTAGAAGAGGTGAAAGGACATGCATCTCTAGATGGCACATATAGATAAGTGAAGAAACCTAAGAGTTTCTCCATCTATACATCACTCATGACAAAATTCATTGATGAAGAACATTCCACATATGAAGAAGCAACTAGCCAGCAACTATGGAAGGAAGCAACGAATGAGGAATACCAATCAATCATGAAGAATGGTGTCTAGGAGATTTTGTTAAGGCGTAAGGGGATGTCAATAGTGAATTCCAATTAGATATATTATATTAAGAATGTTACAGATGAGAGTGTCAACAAATATAAGGCACAGTTCGTGCCTAGAGGATTTTCCTAGAAAGAGGGAGAAGACTATGATGAGACTTTTGTTCAAGTTTCTAGGTACACCTCCATTAGATCCATCATTTCTCTTGCTACTTCCATGGGATGGGAACTACACCTGATGGATGTAAATATTACCTTCCTCAATGGAGTAATTGAGGAAAATGTGTACATAGAGCAACCTTAAGGATTTGAGGTATATCGAAAGAAATCTCATTTTTGCAGATTGAAGAAAGCATTATATGGAATCAAGAAAGCTCCAAGAGCTTGGTATTCTCGTATCGAAAATTATCTCATGAAACTAGGATCTGCCACTACATCCGTGACATGGTGTAGAGGAGAGAAATAAGGCTTGACTACATCTCCACAGATGAGAAGACAATTGATGTTCTAACGAATTCAATGCCATGGGACAAGTTCACATACTTCAGAAACAAGCTAGGTCTCGTGGAGATCATCCCTCTCGTTCAGAGGGAGTGTTGATTTTTCTGCAACACAGATGGACATTCTCTTGAAAGGGATAATGGGTCTAAGAGACCCAGATGGATCAAAAAACAACGTTGAGAGACTTTCCTTTGGAGGAGGACCCTAATCACACACCAGAAATGGTGGAGTGAGGTTTTGGACCCTGATCACACACCAAGCATGTTGGAGTGAGGTCTTGGACCCTGATCACACAACATGCATGGTGGAGTGAGGTCATTCAACATCTCGACTCTGATCACTCACCAGAAGGGTGGAGTGAGGTACTGGACCCCGATCACACATCGAGTAGGGTGGATTGCGGTCTAGTTCAACATCTAGACCTAATCACCAACCAAGAAGGGGTTGAGTGAGATCTTGTCCCAGAGTTCTCGTGAGGAAGAATGAGTGAGTACTTGCTAGTTGAGGGTCTGAGAATTCTAGCCTAGGTTGTGGCCATGGGATTCGAGGATCGATCACTCTGGAGGATGAGTCGTGATATGATGATGGAATAGCCATGGGTTTGGTAGCACCCTGAATATGGTCGCTAGTGGATGATGATGATAGATGATGGTGCTAGTAATAATGGATAACCTTTTCTTTATATAAATTTGTTCAATTTGAGAAAATCTATGACAGTGATTATGAATATCTCCCTAGTTAAGATGGAGTGTTGAAATTGTAACTATGGTTGGTCTTCATAATGTACTTTTGGTTACTTGATGTAATCATATTTATCATTGTAAAGAATAATTATAAATGCTTGAGTCAAAGGAAAAATCATTTTGAGTCAAAGTCGCATTGCGACTTTTAAAAGATGTAAATTTGAATTTTTAAAATGATTTTTTTGTTGTTGTAAAAGTGACAAGTCGAATTCCCTTTAAGGTTGTGAAGAATACACCTATTGTTATAGACATTTTTGTGCCTTACAGCTCTAAGCATGAAATTTCCATAAACTAAGGGCTCCTAAGTCCCTAAAAGTGTTGTTCTAACTCCTAAAGGAACAAGGTCAACAAATTACAGCTTCTCTCAGAATTTCTCCACCAGAAACTACTCAAAATTGGTCAAAACTGGATCAGTGCACTTGCTCCATGGCCAGGGTGCTATGCAGCGCACCTTGTACACACAGGAAGTTCGTTTTAGTGCACCTAAATACACTGTGAGGGTGCGATGGACGGGAAAAGACAAGTGGCGGAGACAGTTTGCGAGGTGGATGATCATGGAATCTTCCAGAAACTTCTCATGGGACACTTGCCTCTCAAAATTGCCCAAGGATGAGTAAGAGATCAATGAGATCTCCAAGTGGCATCAAGAACTATCAGAGAGAAGACACTAATCAAAAACCCAGAGCTGACTCACACCTCTGCAAATATCTATATATAGATCTCTCATCCCAGAGATCCAGAGGTTGGAGGCTGGAATTTTGTACATTGCATAGAATTGTTGTTGGTTTTGAGATAGAGATCAGAGTATTGGGTGATTTATGCTTTGTTGGAGGTGAAGAGGGGATTCCTTTGTTGGGGGGTTGATGTTGGATTAGGAATCATCGGTTGTAACTCCTCCTGGACCTTCTTATTATATCAATAAAACTATTTGAGTTTCTCCTACATGCTTGTGTTTCATTGATGTTTGTTATATTCACATGTTTAGCTTAAATCTGATCCTAAGCTATTTATGAATATAAATCCATGTCTTTGTGTAGTTTTCTTCTTCTGTGATCTTACAGGAACTTGGTGAAGCTGGGCAAGTAAGGGAGCAGGTAGCTGGAAGCTGTCAAAGAGGAGAGAGATTGGATCAAAGGACTAGCGCAAGACATAGGTTGGTTCATCCTATTCCTCTTCGTTTATAGTTCATAAAGAAGAATACAAAAGTAGTTTTCTCTGTTTGTTTCTAAGGTACTGTCACGCCTTAGTGGGATAGGGGCATTCTGAGTAGACACTTTTCCCGTTAACAAAATGGCGACTCCACTGGGGATCGTGTCTAGTTAGTTTGTTTGTGTTTCTCTTGTTGTTTGTTTCATAAACATAGAAGTAGCAATCGAACTGCATTTGCCATTATCAAATGCAAAGTAGACATCTGCTACTTCAATCCATTCACTGGATTTGTTTATGATTTGAACAGATGATTCACAAATGATCTGATTATCCTTTGTGATAGCTCTTAGACCTCCTTTAAATCCACCCTCTGATTGTGCATTACTGATTGCTTTTACTCAGCCAAAAACCATAGATTAAACTGCAAACCGTGACCCAGAACCTGGATAGAATTATGGTTTCTGCCCCAGCGCAGGCTCTGTGAAGAGATTCTGCATTTCAACGCAGTTCCCGAGAGGGCTACCTGTGCTACAATCCAGTTTCTCTGTGTAACAGGTGCGTTGATCAGCCTAGCCCTGTGCAACTGAGGTTCTTTGCTTCATTTTTTCAGTTTTGTCTCTGATTTTTGCAGCCTGTGATCAGTGTGTGTCTGTTTAAAAACCCCTTTTCTTTGCCTTAATTCCACCTCCTTTGTACAAAAATACTGTAGATGTTCTTTGTGTGTTTGTTACATCATTTACAGTTTTCCATTGAAAAAGTAGAATAGTCATATTGTCGTCCTTTGATTTAGATCTGTCGTAAGTGTCGATTTTGATCTTAGGAGAAAGTTTATTTGTTGTTGACAGTCGATTATGCTTTTACTTTTGCATTTGGTTTGAATTTGTGACTTTCTAGTGTCGAAACGAGTATTTATTTCAAAATCATAAAGTGTCGTAATCTTCTCTACCTTTTTTATTTCGAAAAGAAGCTTGTTTGTGTTTATCACTTGAAAGCAAATTCAGATTTGTACATCAACTTTCTTTTTAGGCATCAATATTAAGAAAGTGAAAACAAATACATTCATATGTGCATTTGCATATTGATATTCTGCTTGGCTTGATTTAGGAAAAGTGCATTTACAGTGTGCTCTTTGCTCTTTGAGAAAAGATTGTGTCTTTCTTTTCCCCTTGTAGCTAGGATTTTCATTTTCTCAAAAGAGATAAAAGTTTTCTTATCATCTTTAGATTGCATTTTAGGAATTACATCTACATCTCGTGGTGATCCCAAAAGGCAAACTTCTAAGAAAGATCAACTTAAAATAAATTGAATGAATCTAATAATGCTTTGGAACTTAACGCACAACATTTATAGGTCTAGGCTAGAGACGTATTCCGGCGTCGTAAAGCCTGGTAACTGTTGTCCTCATTGATGGTTGGGTGATTCCTCCACTTTGAGACGATAAGTGCCAGTACGGACTTGTGCTCCCATGTACCGTTGAGTATATATTGGGAGACCCCTATAGGCTTAAAACCTTTTATCCATAGGAAGCCGTGTCAGCCGCCCTACTGATCGCAATGCACCGAACACAGCATTCGGGAAGATTGACTGCCGTACCGTAAAAAGTATTCTGCAGTTTAGCGATTAGTTTGGTACTCCCTCTACCTAGATCTCCAGAGCAGTCCCTTTCGTTCCTTTTCAGACTCCTTAACGGAAAAGGTTTATCTGAGCACTTGTCACTTCAGGCTCATTAAAAATCGAAGGAGACTAGAGTCATCTTTTGTTTTTTCTCGACTCTTTAAAACTGAAAAAACAAGTTGTGTCAAAGCGTCTAAAAATTTATTTTAAAACGGAATATTCATACCCTTTTCCTACGTTGATCTTAGGTTGAGAAAATGGAGTCTACCAACCAAGGAATTCCCCTTGGTGGAAATCCTAGTCCCTTCTCCTCTTAGGGAGATGTTGGTGCACCCCATATGGCCACATTGTCGCTTCCAGGACTGACAATTGGCCTGCTAGTATGGCTCTTCTCAACCAATGTCGTTCAGAACACCACTATTCCTGAACAATCGAATCAGCAATTAGACGAGTCTAGAGTTGCCCACCAACCTTCTACTTCCTCTAATTCTTCCTCTCCTCCTTCCTCTTCGCTTGATGGGGCTGGCAAAGCCAAAATTCAGGTTCCTAAGGAGAAGAAGGAGAAGAAGAAGAAAGAGAAGAAGAAGAAGGAGCCAAAGAAGAATGGGGGAAAACGAGAGTCGTCTAACGAAAATCCACACACTGCACCGACCAGGCCTAAATCGCCATGTGTCATTTGCAAAGGAGACCACTTTCACAGAGATTGTCCTTGCATCCCTCGGATACTAAGGGACTGGTCTCCTCGTTTGCACAATCTGGTGTCATCAACCTCTGATGATCATGTTGAAAGCACACCGTCAACTAGCGAAAGTGAATCCCCAGGACAAAAAGGGAAAGCTAGATTTCCCTGTAAACTGTGCGAAGGCAATCATGCCATCCACCGTTTTCCCTTCTTAGACGAAGCGAAAAGAGTTTTTGATGATCGTCCGGTTTCACCATTACGATTTCCTCCTAGATATAAAAAAACTCTTGCCGAGTCCGTCGCTAGTTGAGAATCCAGCTGACCCGCTCAAGTGGTCGGCTGAAGCACCTATCATCGAAGATAAACCATCTGAATCCATACCAGACGAAAGTCAAAAGGTCGAGGCGGCAGTTGACCCGGTCTGGCCTTCAAGGGTTTTATCTTCGGATGATACAGTCACTGAAGAGAACAAGGATGACACCTTCCAAGTTCTCTTCATCAACATAGACTCCGACGAACATGGGGGCAATCTACCCATTCCCTTACCGCAGGAGGGAAGTTCGTCAGAGCCATACCCGGCTGTCTACTCGGTCCCACCTCCAAGCAACCTAGTTGTCTCCTTCGATTGGGATCAACTAGACAGACCCCGTTTACCAGCAAGCATACCATTCCGAATTATCGTTCAAATATATAGAATGGTCATGGCTGGTACCATCATAGATGAGGGGGCTTCTGTGAGTATCCTTTCCTCTATTGCTTGGAAAGCGCTTGGTTCGCCATCGTTGTTGCCTGAGATGAGAAATCTGACAGGTTTTGATAAAGGAACCAGTCAACCTTTAGGGATCCTTCCCAATGTGCCCATAACATTGAGAGGGAAGATAGTTCAAATGAATGTAATGGTAGTTCAAGGACCCTTGGATTATAACCTACTCCTTGGACGAGACTATATTTATTGCATGGGAGCCATCATCTCCTCACTCTTTAGAGTAATGTGTTTTCCGCACGAAGGAAGAGTGGTCAAGCTCGTGGACCAGATTTCATTTCCCGGATCATGCATAGCAAATAGTCATATACCATCCCTAAATGGTCTCTTCACGCAAGAAATGTCTCAATCTCCAGTCCATCCTCCCGATGAGCGCGATTAATTCGGAGGGATATGACTGAAACCCAGGGGCATGCGTCCTGGTTTGCTTCGGCAAGAAAACTTTGAGTATAGGGTAGGTTTCCGCGGGAGAATATGACTAGTCTGTACCCCGTCCGTGATTGGAAGAGGGGTTATTCTAGAACAAGATTCTCTTGTCAAAGTTATGTGAGTTGACAGAACTGAGTCACTCGCCTTTGTTTATCTCGGTAGACATCGCCGAAGAAGTGTTTTGTTTGCACCGCGAATCGAGCAATCTTTGGGTAACCTGTAAGAGGTATGCCTCTCCTAGTAAAACAAATGTTTTATTGGACTAAAGAAGGGGTAACCTTGAAACCATACTTTATACCTGGGGGCATGCAAACCTTTTGGAGTGCAAGCGAGGGGCGGCTATTTATTTTTTAAATTTTTAGGACCTCTAACCCTTTAAACTCGTAGGATTAGTCGTCACCTAACTTGCATAAAGAAAGGATGTGGGGCAAAAATCTAAAAGTTTCCATTTTATATGAGACATTCTTACCATATGACTGGATTAATCGAGCAGTTTTAGCACATAGTTCAAGCTCATTAAAAAATAAACATAAGACAAGAGCAAATGTTTCCACCCGCGTTTAAGCTCGTTAAAAAATGAACTATTCCCCGGTAAATAACCACCGTGAATGAAGCATTTCAGCCATTAAAGCCTTGGTCGTGTTTGCACCGTCACCTCCACTTTTCCATTGGCCGATCATTCACCTCCATTTGATTCTTTACCCATTTTGAGGAACAGCTGCGAAGAGTGATTTCACTAGCCATCCTTGTGACATTGTCGTGATTGGAAAATTCCAACCCTTACCTGGAATCAGCTGCTACCCATTTTATCACTCGTTCCTCAAAAGACGAGTCTTCTTTAAGCTCTTTTCAACTGACTCATAAAATATGAAAAGATTGCCGAGTTTTGGCCTTCCAGCTCGTTAAAGTGACCGGAAGTGCTATCCCTCCTCTAGATTTTAATCTTTTTGGACCTGAGGGATTATTGCACAAAAAGATCGAGCGCTTGTTTTGTTCGGATCGTTAAAACTATCGAAAATTCATCCCTTCTGTATTGTTTTATACTTTTTCGGACTTAAGGGATTAGATGACGAAAAAGGAACTTTGGAGTTACCTTTACGTACCTTTTCAGACTCTCTAAAAATGAAAAGGACCGAGTTATCTTTGTCATTAAACTCGTTAAAAAGATTAATAGCGACAAACTTGTCTTTAGACGAGAACGAGTTTCACTATCGCTAGGCTCATTAAAACATAGCGATGGGTTTGCCCAAAGGGAAAATTATAGAACAAGCATATGTTATCCTCCTCAAGCTTGACAAAAATAAAGAGGTACTAGTCAGCAATGACTGGGGAAAAATTTGGAAGAAACTCAAAGAATCTTTATTGGTAGCAAGTCGCTCTTGAACATGACACTTCCACTCCGTGCCTGAGTCAGGTTGGGTTGTTTCATTCACTGGTCACATCACCATGGTCACGCCATACCATCCACATTTGGGGAAAATGCTACCAATCCATCACATAAGTGTCGCCGACATGTTCAAGAGAAGTCATCCAGAGAAGTCACCCGTGTCCCATCCACTACCATACATTATACTTCATTCTTTCATGACCACCATCCTGAACCGTATATCATCAGATTGTTTTCACCTCCATCAAAATCATTTGCTCCGTTCCGTGTCATTGATGTGGGATTCATTAAGGCCCTCCTTTGACGGATCGCTTCTTGTCGACACCAGCTCATTATCCAAGAAGTTGATCTAGGAACACCCCATTCAGTACTTTGAAGCTTGCATGCCTCAATGGCAAGTTTCTCACTTCCGGCGACAGGTATACATCAATGACCTTCGACCGAAAGATTTTGCGTGGTGTTCGATGCCAAGTCCTTTATTCACACCACGTGAATTGTACTGCAATACCTTGAGGGTCATCATCATTATCGGTGATTCCTCTCGCGCTTGTTAACAGTTTACATCATTGACTGGTAATCAAGCGATGTCTTTCCATGTTCGACTTCAAAACATTTCTCACATGGATCGACTTGTACTTCGAGTGAAGATCGGACGAGATTGAAGACCCCGGATCTAGTTTCATCCATCCGGGCTGCGATATATATTCCGGGAAATAAAGACATTGAAATGTACAGCACTGCAGCACAGATAATCATCCTACCAAAAGGATGATGGCTCTATCAAAATCATCAGTCTACCATCAGACGATTGTGTGTCCTATGTACATGAAAATGAATTTATAAAGCTGAGCATGGGGATGCCCGCCTCAGCTAGATCATGAAAATAGTATGAAGATAATGTATTGTATTGTATCTTATTACAGGTCTCCTCCCAGCATTGAAAGAACTTTGGATCCTCCTAATAAAGCATTTCACCCGATAAACGGCCTCATACTTTAGGGGGCAACTATTATAGGCATTTTTGTGCCTTACAGCTCTAAGCATGAAATGTCCATAAACCAAGGGCTCCTAAGTCCCTAAAAGTGTTGTTCTAACTCCTAAAGGAACAAGGTCAACAAATTACAGCTTCTCCCAGAAGTTCTCCACCAGAAACTACTCAAAATTGGTCAAAACTGGATCAGTGCACTTGCTACATGGCCAGGGTGCTATGCAGCGCACCTTGTACAATCGAGAAGTGCCTTTCAGTGCACCTAAATACACTGTGAGGGTGCGATGGACGGGAAAAGACAAGTGGCGGAGACAGTTTGCGAGGTGGATGATCATGGAATCTTCCAGAAACTTCTCATGGGACACTTGCCTCTCAAAATCGCCCAAGGATGAGTAAGAGATCAATGAGATCTCCAAGTGGCATCAAGAACTATCAGAGAGAAGACACTAATCAAAAACCCGGAGCTGACTCACACCTCTGCAAATATCTATATATAGATATCTCATCCCAGAGATCCAGAGGTTGGAGGCTAGAATTTTGTACATTGCAAAGAATTGCTGTTGGTTTTGAGATAGAGATAAGAGTATTGGGTGATTTATGCTTTGTTGGAGGTGAAGAGGGGATTCCTTTACTGGGGGGTTGATGCTGGATCAGGAATCATCAGTTGTAACTCCTCCTGGACCTTCTTGTTATATCAATAAAACTATTTGAGTTTCTCCTACATGCTTGTGTTTCATTTATGTTTGTTATATTCACATGTTTAGCTTAAATCTGATCCTAAGCTATTTATGAATATAAATCCATGTCTTTGTGTAGTTTTCTTCTTCTGTGATCTTACAGGAACTTGGTGAAGCTGGGCAAGTAAGGGAGCAGGTATCTGGAAGCTGTCAAAGAGGAGAGAGATTGGATCAAAGGACTAGCGCAAGACGCAGGTTGGTTCATCCTATTCCTCTTCGTTTATAGTTCATAAAGAAGAATACAAAAGTAGTTTTCTCTGTTTGTTTCTAAGGTACTGTCACGCCTTAGTGGGATAGGAGCGTTCTGAGTAGACACTTTTCCCGTTAACGCCTATGATATTATTATTATATGTTGATGATTTTCTTCTGACAGGTGTCAAACCTCTTATCATTCAGTGCAAGAAGCAGTTGGATTTTGAGTTCAACATGAAGGATCTTGGGTTGATGCACTATTATTTGGGATTAGAAGTATGGCAGAAACCTAGCGAAGTATTCCTTAGTCAAGGAAAATATGTGATACAGATCCTTCATATATTTGGTATGATGGATTGGAAATCCATGCCGACTAACTTGAAGAAGTTAAGAGGCTCCGACTCTAGATTGGTAGATCCATATATGTACCAACGACCAATTGGTATGTTGACGTATTTGGTTAACACCATGTGGGACATTTTCTTTGTTGTGAACACATTGTGCTAGTTCCAAGTGGAACTGAGACATGAGCATTAGATTGCAGCAAAGCACATCTTGAAATATTTGCATGGTACAATGATATATGGCTTGAGGTATGTTGCAAACAACGATGTACAACTTCAGGGATATACAAACATTGATTGTGCAGGAAGTGTTGAATATAGGAAGAGTACCTCAGGAGTATGTTTAAATTTGGGATCCGCAATGATATCATGGATGAGCTAAAAGAAGAGGTCGATAGCACTCAACACTATTAAAGAAAATTACATCGAAACCAATGAGGCGTGTACTAAAGCAGTATGGCTCAAAAAGTTGTTTGCAAAATTTTTCGTCCAAGAGTTGGAATCAATGGTGATACACTGTGATAATCAAAGTTGTGTGAAGCTCTTAGAGAATCATGTGTTCCGTAATAGGTAGAATCATATTGAGATCAAGTACTACTACATCTGTGACAAGGTGCATAGAGAGAAATAAGGCATAAGTACATCTCCATTGATGAGAAGACAATTGATGTTCTAACGAATTCATTGCCAAGGGACAAGTTCACATACTTCAGAAACAAGCTAGGTCTCATGCAGATCACCCCTCTCGTTGAGAGGGAGTGTTGATTTTTATGCAACGCATATGGACATTCTCTTGAAAGGGATAATGGGTCCAAGAGACCCAGAGGGATCAATGAAAAACGTTGAGAGAGTTTCCCTTAGAGAAGGACCCTAATCACATGCCAAAAATGGTGGAGTGAGGTTTTGGACCCCGATCACACACCAGGCATGGTGGAGTGAGGTCTTGGTCCCTGATCACACAACATGCATGGTGGAATGAGTTCGTTCAACATCTTGACCCTGATCACTCACCAGAAGGATGGAGTGAGGTACTAGACCTCGATCATACATCGAGTAGGGTGGAGTGTGTTCTGGTTCAACATCTAGACCTGATCACCAAGCAAGAAGAGGTTGAGTGAGGTCTTGTCCCAGAGTTCTCACGAGGAATAATGAGTGAGTGCATGCTAGTTGATGGTCTAAGCATTCTAGCCTAGGTGGTGGCCATGGGATTTGAGGACTGATCACTGTGGAGGAGTGAGTCCTGATATAATGATGGCATATCCATGGGTTTGGTAGCACCCTGAATATGGCCGCTAGCGAATGACGATGATAGATGATGGTGCTAGTAATAATGGATAACATTTCCTTTATAGAAAATTTGTTCAATCTGAGAACATCTATGATAGTGATTACGAATATCTCCCTAGTTAAGAGAGAGTGTTGAAATTGTAACTATGGTCGGTCTTCATAATTTACTTTTGGTTACTTGATGTATTCATATTTATCATTTCAAAGAATAATTACAAATGCTTGAGTCAAAGGAAAAATATATTTTGAGTCAAAGTCGCATTGCAACTTTTAAAAGATGTAAATTTGAATTTTTAAAATGATTTTTTTTCTCCAAAAGTGACAAGTCAACTTCCCTCTAAGTCAAGTTTACCATGGCCAAGAGACACATCCATTCAACCTATATTGACTACTATATAAAGGAAAATTGAGCTCCTCATTTGGGCAATTTGCATTCCTCTCTTAAGATGGTTTAAGTGAAGGATAAGAAGTACACAGAAGGATGAAGATGAAGGCCAAATTTTCTTTGTCTTATCTCTCTCAAGAAACTCACATGTGTGAAGGAAAATCTCTCTCTCTATGATTTGTAGTTTCTAGAGCAGTTGTTGTGGGGGGGTGAAATTTTCTAGGTTACTGGGGCAACTGTTATAGGGCCAAAATTATGGATAACTGGCTATTTCAGGAGGTCGAGATTCTAGAAGTGCAAGATCAAGAGCAAAGTGCAGGATCAATTTTAGTGACTTGGAGGAGAAAAATTTGACCATAGATCTAGGTTTGTCTCTCATTGAACAAGAAGAATTTCTATATTGAAAAGGTTGTTGGGTTATTCCCTGTAGTGGGTTTTCCCAAGGTAAATCTTGCCTCTCTTATGTGCATTATGATCTCTATTGTTCTACTATTCTTTATTTTTGTTTTTTTGAAGTATAATTGTTGAATGATATATTGAAACAAGTCAAAATAGCATATACATCAAAAGTAATTATCAGAATTTCAGAAATATTGTGCTAACCCTAATTGCAGTAGAAAATCAACACTAGTATGTTACATGTTTAAAACCTTCAAATAGAGAAATATTTCTTTACCCCAATGAATGTGGCCACTCAAAGAAATATGTTAATGCAAAAGGAAAATATTTTACATATGAGTTTCTCACAATCGATAATTAGCAAATGACCCTCCAAGTTCTTTAAATAGATAACATGGACCAATCAAGTGCCAAACCACACATCTATAAGCATTAATATTGAGGAGAATATGAACTATTAGATCACTTGATGTCTAGAACATAATCATATCCATTGGATTAGATAATTACAATGAAAAATAAAGAAACAAACTTAACCTAAAGATGCATTAGACCAAGTTGAACTTAAATAACACCTAAGTTTCTAAATTCCTTACTTTATTTTTTCTCTTTAAAGGAAATAACATTTCTAAGGATTAATTTCACGTTTATATTTCCTACTACAATTTAGTTCCTAGTAAAAATAATACCATGACTACAACATTATTTCATTCTTTTAGAGTATCAATGGACTCAAAATTAAAGAAGGTTTCTACAACCTAACATACACATGCAATCATCATCACAATAACAATGTTAGGCAAGATTTAAGGAAGATGACCCACAAGCACGTCCATCCTTTACAAGAATCCTTGGATTTCTTGAGATCTCCATAATTTCTCAACCAATTTAATGTTTGAATAGACTGTAGCATTTTAATGATTACTTAACCATGAATTTTCCAAACTCATGATACCAAAGGGAAATCCCAAGGAGGCTTTTCTATAGTTAGGGGATTAGAGATGCAATTTGATATATAAATCATTTTAAGAACGACAGGGGTCCCCTTTGGACTACCTTGGAACAAGGAAGATAGAATCCTATACCTAAGGGTCAAACAAACATTTTGCATGGCATATGAATCCATGAGGGATACCAAACATGATGTGAAAAGTGTTAGTTTACCATAATCTTAGGATGAGTTAGTCCTTCACCTAATTAGATACATAACATATGAAGGGAGATACAACCTAGTACAATTATACCACTTGAGGTTGTTATATCAATGAAGATAATAATCACACCAATAGCCTAGAGAAAATTTATGTGTCCCCCATTTCTTGTCTCAATCCATATGAGATATGAGCACAAATGTATAGAAAGGTAAACCAACAACTTTAGCCCACCATTGGCTTGTAAAGCTAATCATATGTGATGGATTTGATAGAAATCACATGAGGCTTCATGAGATAAATTTTAACTGAAAGTGAAGATAAATTTTCAGCTTTGCAAGTTAATAAATTGGAAGAGGTAGACCGCATTGGAGAGTCAACAAAGAGAAAAAAAAGTGATAGACAAGGTATGCTCTAGTCATAAGAAAAAGAGAAAGACTAACAAGAAAGTAAAAATAGAGGAAATTGGTAAGGATGTTGGTTTTAACCCTATACAATTAATTGTTACAAACGACTTTGTAATAAAAACAAAAATGATGCAATGGAGCACACATATATTTAACACAAAGAATTTACCCTAGAAACACAAAGTATATTATATCTTTACAATGTTAAAATGCAATATATATCATGTGTCATCCATAAACCCCAATCTATTAACCTTGGATTAGAATACAACCAAAGTTCCTTAGCTGAAATTACAAAACCATGGGTTAAACCACCATGTGCCACAAAATTACTAAAAGTGAAAAATTTTTACTAAAAATTCCAAAAACATATGCAAAAAATCGCCCAAGTTTTTTTCTTGAGGGCCCTGCCCCTCTTGTGACTCCCTTGCTATGGCTAATGCATTCGAACTATGTGTGGGACTAATCATGCAAAAATTATAAAACATACTACTACATAAACAAGTAATTTGGATAATTATATTTGCTACTATCTTATTGGAAATTGGTGGAGAGGGGCCATCCCTTTTAGGCCCTTAGCTTTCCGAACAAGGAAACGCATTATGAGCTGAAAATGTTAAGTTCAAGAAGCTACATGCTAGAACAAAATATCTAGTAGCCCAAGAAATAAGAATTCCTCTAACTATCCTTACGAGAAACGGCATAGAAGATATCCCTTTATCTAGTCTTAGAATGTGTATGGAAGACACCCAAGGACTTGCCAATATATTACTTGTTGAGACAAATAAGATCTTATAAACTAGCTAGAGTAGGTAAGGGAAAATATCTTATAATGGAGGACTATAGAGGTTCAAAGAGAGATGCAGAAAGAATATATATACAAATTTATTTAATGCAACATGAATAGGCATTCTCTTATATTGAAGAGAGGTCCCAAATTTAAAAATGCAACACATGGATGCCATAAAAACAATTGGAGAATGTGAACTTTAACCTACGAGGGTAACTAGAGAGGAAAATAGAAGAAAGTGAAAGCGAGGTTGAGAAGATTGTTGTTTTGGATAGCTATATTGTTAGAATAGTATATTGTTATTTTGGATGGCTCTATTGCTACAATAGGAGATCTTGTAGAGGAAATGCTCTCATATAGACCTCCAAGAAGGAGTTACATAATGTACATGAGACAATAGTAGCTTAAGTCCAAACTAAAAAAGATTTTCATGTATCTACTCTTTGTTGGGCTTCAGTTTTGATCTCATTTTGCTTTGATAAACTTATCTAGTTATCCATTTATCCCTCATTTTCACTTCATCCATCTCATTTTAATGAATATTTGATGTCTAATCAGGTATTTAGCTTTAATTTATCAATTTCTAAAGTTTTTATTAAAGTTTGATTTTAAGTGCAATTTTTTGCAATTTCAGAAATTCCCGTAATCACTTCACGTTGGATATGGATGCAGGCCACTTCAGCACGAATGGGATGCATGAATAGGAAGCTTGGGAACTAGGACCAAGCCACCTATGCTTGGTTCCAACAGAACGAGTTTTCTTATGCCTTTTTGGAGCTAGTCAATCATGACTAGTCATCCAGAAATCCCATCTAAATAGGGCTGTTTTGGGATTCCATGATATTAGTCATATTTCTTGGGATGATGGAGTTGGATTCGACTTGAATAGGTGGACTAAAGTAGATATGATTGTTAGAGTGATTTTAGATCAGTTGGTTTCATGAACTCATTATTTAAGAGCCACACTTTGATGGCTCAACACACTTGACATATGATACTATTATGCTGTAATATTTTTGGTTTGAAGACTTGAGTTGGAGACTTATGTTACTTTCATTTTGCTGATCAATACATGGATGTTTTGCTGATCTAAAGCTTCTGATATCATCTTCATAAGTGTGCAAAGCAAGGGTGGAGGGCCCCCACTCCAAGCTAAGTACACTTCCAAGTTAGACTAGTTTTATTTCATTGCAAATCTGGTTGATGATAGCTTTAGTTTTTCAAAGTCTTATTTCAGATTGTATCATGGTTATGAATAGTGATTGATTTCATTTGTTAATGGTTTATTCATCATCTAATTGAGTGGGAAAACAAGTGTTCAAGTTGGGCATTCTCTCTATGAAATGGTGAATTAGAATTAGTCTCTTTCATTTACATGCAAATGGTTTGTTTTTATTTAGATTTATATCTTGAGATGAATGAGTTATTATGGAAAGCTTTGAGTGTCTCTTAAGTTAAGAGTCTTTTTCATGTATGATTTATGCATCTTGAGTCTTTGATTATAATCTCTAATTCATTGAAGTAATACTTGAGGTGGAAGTAGATTTCTTGAGTCAAGAACTCTTCCAATGTTCCCTCTTTTGAGCTGATTGAATCAAGAGTTTTAATATATATTTCTTCTTAGTTTTTAATCATTTATCTTTCAAGCATTGATTATATTAGATCTTCACAAATAGTGGTTTGCCTCCAAGAATAAAACAACCCGGATTGATAGTAAATAATTGTGTTAATTTAGGAACATAAATTAGCCCAACACTCTTCTAAATGGAAAACCAAAATTTTTTCAACAAGATCCATTATAAGCACCCTTATAAGGCCAAAATTTGGTGTGTAAATTTTACTTAAAAAATAGTGCCATGTCACATCAATTTACATGGCCACCCAACTGTTATGTAGGAGATGATCAATTAAGATCCTTCTACTCATATGTACAAAATGAAGAAAGTAAGGCCATTGAAACCCAAAGGTAGAAAGAAGAAGATATTAGTATTAGTTTATGGGTAATAGTTAAAACCAATAGACACAAAGATGTACTAAGAAATCATGCCTAATTAAGTTTAGGAGGCTATAGTCCAACACCAAATCACTATGAAAAACTTTAGAGATAGAGTCTTAAAGTGTTGCCAAAGTAGGTGGGAGGAACTTACCCCAAGAAGGAAAAATCTCACCCCAAAAAAAGAATAAAGGCACCCCTCTATATATCTCAAGTCTATGTAAAGACTTTAACAAAAATGAACTAAATATTATTAACTTGAGGTTCATATTACCTTTTCTTTTACACCACACTCCATATTGGAAATAAATATGATAAATTTATATGGAGAAAGAGAGGAGGAGATGAAGCATAGTGGTATAATATGTAGGATACCATATTAGGTCATGGGGGCCTCACTTAATGAAACTATAACATAGCACTTGCATTCATGTCATACTAAATAATACCCTTAATTTGACTACATTTGGAAAATACCTTTAAAAGTCACATTATTTAACCCCCTACCAATACGAACCCAATACACCTTCCCAATTTAGAAAACCCATACTTTCATTAGATATTGTAGGTTTCCATTTTTTAATTACCATTTTTTATACCCCATTATATTTTTTCATTAAATTTGATCTCCATATTTTATACCTGCTAATATTAAAACCCTTTACCCCCTATTATATGCTCAATATATTGTGTCATTTTTTCTTCAATATATCCCCCAATATGAACCCACATGGTATGGTATTTCTCGTCGAGTGAATCCCCTTTGTATTAGGGATACCATCATAAAAAATATGACATGTAACCAACCCCCCACATTTACCCAATTTCCCAAGCTCGTCAGGGTAAACACGAGACGAGTGTTACTATGAGACATGACCCAACCTCCAAGTTCCAATTATGGAAGTGAGGCCTACAAACCAACAACTTACTGATACCCCTTAGGAGCACTAGATCACCTAGAAGTCAGCCCACGACCTAACCAAATCCTAAGCTGAAACTATTTTTTCACTGACCTAACCCCCAAACACACCCACAATGAAGCATGCATGCGGTTGTGAGGCTCCAACCACATTCATAATCCTGGCTACCAGCAAGTATGACAAAAAATATTCAGTTTTGAGCATGTGGTCCCGAGATCTATGCCACCTTTTCAGGGCAACCTCCATATCACTACCCATAATTTCTTGAAACTCTCCAAAAGCATAATTAGCATGATGATAAAGATAAACATTAAAACATGAAGCTAGAACTTAACCTAAACTTCCTAGAACACACTAGACATTTCGGAAAACATATGACAAATATGTAAGCTAAGGATCATGAATGCATATATGATCATAAATTTATAGTCTTCATCTGAGAACCACCAGGAAGACTATATGCCCTCTCCACATAGCTACAACATCATTGGTTAGTTCATGCATTCATAAACCATTCATATATTCATCAAAACACGTTAAGAGGCATAAGTAAAATACATCATATAACTAACAAACAACCAACATAGAAACCATGGCAACTCAACCATAATATCACTAACATAATCGCTACAAATGCTCATAGATCACAACAAGAAAATTTCTCATATTAACATATGAAAATACCAACCAAGTCAAGGACTTCCATGTACCACTCGACCATAGATTGGGCTGAACCAAATCTCTCTTTTATCCAATCACCCTCACGCCATATTCCAACTATGAATGTGGGATCTCATGGAAGAAACTAGGACAAAAACAAACCAGGGCTTTCAGAGGCCAAACCACCTCACCCCTCAACCAGAGTGACTCCATGTCTACGTTTAGACATCACTGACACTAACCAGATCGGTCTATACCCAAGTTGTTCAAGGATCTATGAACTAGTAACTCAACCCACAACTTTTTAGGGCTTTAGAGCATTTGTCCAACCCAACTCAAGAAACTAGTAACTCAGCCCACCAAGGGCTCCAGAGCGTTTTTCCCAACCTAGGCTCCAGGTCTACTAACTCAACCCAACTTGTTCGAGGCTTCAAGAGCGTTTGTTCCAACCCACAAACATAAGGAATTATTGGAAATATTGAGAGGGGGGTGAATTGGTATTTCTTTTACAATTGTTATTTTAGTCAGTTAAGATTTCTCACAAAATGAACCAAAAAAATAAAATAAATTTATTAACAGTGATGAGGACATCAATGCTCTTTTACAACAGTTACAAGCTCCAACTTGTAAGAAGAATTGTTCTAGGGTCCAATGTTATGTACACCAATTCCAAACCAAAAAAAAAATTTAGGGCTCCAACCCTATGGACACCAATCCCAAGACAAAGAAATTTAAGCTCCAATTTGAAAAAATATTTCAAATTTAACTTTCCACAGGTCTTCACAACATGCAAATTTTATTCACTGATTTGTAGTCTCCAATGTACAAGTAGTCATCAATGATTCAACAATTAATTACTGATCATCGGTTAACCTTTTATACCGCATCTTCCTCAACCTTACAACAACTAAGCTTTTTGTAGTCTATAACATATCTGTAAAAGAGAATCACAATTGATCACTGGTCTAAAAAATTCCTTTACCAGAAGTCTACACAGCGAGTTCTGAACTGAATAACTATCAAGTACTAAAAAAAATAGAAGTGTCTACTAAGGCGGAGGCACTGCGAGGATAGCCAGAAGTGGCCGGAATCCGAGCAAAAAAATTTCAAAAATTTTGCTTTAGCATTGTTTGAATCATGTTTTTGATGGTGGAAATGGATTAAGCACCATCAAAAACATCTGGGGCACCCAAAACCTTGAAATTTGATAGTTGTAACTTGGATTTACAAAAATTTCTACCATATTTTATCAAAATGTTATCAGAATTTCCATGGTTTTCAGAGCAGAAAAACAAAAAAATGATATAGTTAGACTATGGAAAAAAAAATCTGAGAATCTGAAATTGCGTTGGCACATATGTCACCATAAAATAATATTAAACAAAGGATGCATTCTTCGTTGTTCTTTTCCCTTGCACTGGACCGATATTTTTGTGAATAAATCACAGAACCAAACTGTTACTGTGCCAAATACTTTCGGATTCAAAATTCACATAATCCGTTATATGTTCAAAAGAATTCTCCACAAATTCACAGGAGGTGTTTTCTACAAATAAATTAGCTTCATAGCGTGATCTTTGTTTTTCCTTTTGATAGTTCACAACATCTGAACTTCAGATATATTTCTTTATCTCTTCACCAAGATCTTGGTCGAAAACTAGATTGAGTGATTTTGTATTTATATATTTTGAAGGGTTGAGTCGTCACAATTGAGGGAGAGGCTAACCTGTAGATTGAAGTCAACTTATGTAGTGGAGGATTTTTTATATATACTTATGTTTTGACAATGAACTAAAGGGAGACTAAGGCTATTTTAAATGGGATAGGATTTTAATGTATTTTAACGGAGTAAGGGCTATGATTGAATTTATTATTTATTTATTTATTTTTGAAGGACAAGGTTAGGGTTTTGTAAGTATTTGGATTATAGTTTGTTTTATTAGAGTGTACATTTAGGAATTAGGGTTTTTAGGTATAGAGATTAGGCCAATGGCCAAGGTTTCTTAATAAAGAATTAGGGTAGAACAAGGATTATGGTTTTTTTTTAGGTATAATGATATCAATGATAATTTTTTATCCAACAAGAATTATCAGTAGTAATAAAAAACAATCAAGTGGAAAACCCATAACACCATGGCTATCCAAGAAATGGCAAGGCAAGGCAAGGCTAAGATCACTATCAATCCAAATAAATCTCTACGCCAATGACAACACATAACCAAAAAAGCACATGCATATACCATGCATCCATAAATCAGCAAGGAAATTACACATGCAACCTGTTCCTTGCAAGGCAATCCAGTTGTAGTTGTTGATCCATATGTTCTCTTGCACTTTCATGTTTTCATTTGCCTTCTTTCTCTAATCCGAGTGAAAACTAGAGTGCTCCAACCATGCTCCAAGAATATACTCTAAGTGTGCAAGAATATGAGAGAATGAATGAGATAGCCAAAGATTGAATTAAAAAAAATCATGAACTGATCCTCAAAATCCTTTTTATCATTGAGGCCTCTATTTTCTTTATTTTTCTTCATTTTTCCTTCAATTTATCTCTCATGCAAATTTGTTTCTCTTCACCTTCTTTTTCTCATATTTTCCTTTATTTTCATAAATAAATGTCAATTATTTCCACTTTTCCTTTGTCAATGTCTTTTCCAATTTCCTTAACCATAAATAAACTGAAAATGACTCCCACTATTGTAGCATTTTTTTTTTGTTTTGGTAAGTTAGCATCAATTAGTCAAAAAAATGAAAATCATTCCAAAAATGTTAAGTTAGGATATGGACAAAAACAATATTGAATCAAAAAATGTTAGGCATATTTTGATGAATGAGTCCATATCAAATAAAATGTTAGAATAGATCCCCTAAAAATGGGAGGAAAAAATAAAAAATGTTAGATCAGAGAGAAAAGAAAAAATAATAAATTCTGAAAGTGTTGCAAATCCAAATGCCACTACTCTCAATCAAAGTTTATTTTTGCAAATAAATTGTTGTATGCAGATTGTTTAATTGCCATACTAGTCTATAGAATCCAATTGTATAGTTTAATCATGATTGGATTTGATTTAAATTGTTTGTCAATAGGTAATAAATAAAATTGGCTCAACAGTTTAATCTGAGACAATGGAAGCAATAAGGGATAGAAGTAGATTAGTCATTAAAAGAAAAATGTTGAGTTGCTAGTCTAAGTGCACTCGGGTAACTAAGATTGAAAAAATGTTAGGAGTTAAGAGTAGGTAGACAAATGAAATACAATTGGAGCATGAAAGGATTTTTATCCTAAGATATAACATTGGAAATATGTGCATATGTTGATGGGTTTTCTTAAACATAAATTCTAAGTATCAATGCTATTTTTATCCAAACTTCATCCATTTATTCCCTAATACCCCATACATGTCACATCCAACAGAACTCTTGGCCCCACCATCACTTCTGCCTTATGTTGTTAAAACTCATTCATTTTATTTTTCATCCCGCACACTCTCCCGAGATCTAACGTCTTACTGTTGGAAATAATACTGAGAGGGGGGGTGAATCAGTATTATCAAGCAATTTACCAAATCTTCCTTATTTGATCTTTTGAATTATTCTTGCATATCAGTACCATAAAATAATGAGCATGAAAAATAGACAGTCACACCAAAGAACACAAGATGTAAGGTGGAAACCCAATGCGGGAGAAAACCACCTGCTGCAATATGTCTCTATCTTCTTTCAAGAAATTCTTTTTACAATGATTTTGTACTGGTGCAGTCCTTTACCAGCACGCAGGCTGCAACCTGCAGAGAGCTACAACTCTCTCTCGTTTTCCAGTCTCTCCTGGAAGGGAGCTACAACCCCCTACTTCTTTTCATGAAGAATCAAATGATCAACAAGTATACAACAGATACAGTCCACTACAGATATCAGATCAGTAATTACAGAAATAACCCAGAACACCTTATGAACAGAAATATACAGTTAACAGATCATCTTAAGACAGGGACGCATATTTTCTTTCTGTGACCTGCGACTGGACGCAGTCTACCTTCCACTGATCTGCGTGCCGACGCACTGTTCCTCTATGCTTTGCTGCGACCGGCGCATCCAGAAACACTATCGCGCCGCGTCTTTTGCTTCAGAGACGCACCCAATAACACAGTCGCGCCGCGTCCTTTGCCTCAGAGACGCACCTGAGCCTTTACTGTACTGCGTCCCGGCGCACTTTCCCTTCACTGAACCTGCGTCCCTTCAGATATAAAAGATATGAGGACTTCAGAACCAACCCAAACACTCAGATCCACAGATCTGATCATGCGCCATAGAGATCACAGTCCATTAGAAGATTCGCCTTCATAGATCTGGACTAGATCTCACCAAAAGATATTCAACCAAGATGATGCTTAAACCAAATGAACTCCTTTCCTTTATATAGGCAAGCTTCTCCCCAAAACATGGAACAATACCACGAGCCGACACCATAGAAACACAAAACCGTCGGCTAGATACCACGCAAGAAACCCCCACGTGCTTTTCTCTGCCTTGAAATGTGTGCACTGGGCGGACGCACCTCCTGAACGGCTGGCCGGCGTCCCTGGACGCGGGTTCTCTATGGTATACCTGCGGGACGCACTTGCTGAACATATTTCCTGCGTCCTTCTTGATTTATCACCTGAATGGGTTTGCCATCAAGGACAACACCTGAATCATAATGCCAACAATCTCCCCCTTTGGACTTGATGGCAACCACATAATCTTCAGCTTCATTCTCCCCCTTTGACATCAAGGGCAAAGGGTATGCTCCCCCTATGCTCATGCATCTCCAGATCTGTAACCAGAAATCCATCATGAAGGAGATAGAGACATATTGCAGCTATTTCCAAGATCTCCTTCTCCATAATGCCAACAATGCATTATGTGCTCCCCCTGAGCCTATACCACCAATAGGAAGATGATCAACAGTAAGATGATGCATCAACAACCCCCAGCTTTTGCCTGAGGTATTCAAAAGTGTCCCTGGGCAACGGTTTGGTGAAAATATCAGCAACTTGTTCCTTAGAAGGAACATACTCCAACTTGACCTTCTGTTCAAGTACTTGTTCCCGGAGAAAATGGTACTTGATTGGTATGTGCTTGGTTTTTGAATGCATAACCGGATTCTTTGAGATGATGATTGCACTTGTGTTGTCACATAAGATAGGGATTGGAGGAGTACAAGTGATTTGATAATCCTGCAAATTCTGCATCATCCAAAGGAGTTGGGTGCAACAAGATGCAGCAGCAACATATTCTGCTTCAGCTGTAGACAAGGCAATTGAACTCTGTTTCTTGCTGAACCAAGAGACCAGTCTGGGACCCATAAAGAATGCACCACCACTTGTGCTTTTCCTGTCATCCACGCTTCCGGCCCAATCTGCATCTGTATAGGCATGAAGAGTAAGATCTGTATCTCTAGGATACCATAAGCCATAATTTTGAGTCCCTTGAAGATATTTGAAAATTCTCTTCACTGCTTGAAGATGAGTCTCCTTCGGATTTGCCTGAAATCTTCCAACTATTCCAACTGCATGCATGATGTCTGGTCGGGTACCTGTCAAATATAGTAAACTTCCAATCATAGATCTGTAGGTTGGTTGATGTACTGCTGCAGATTCATCATTTGCACTGAGACTACATCCTGTGACCATGGGTGTACATACTGGTTTTGCATCTTCCATGCCATATTTCTTCAAAATCTGCTTGAGATACTTGGTTTGAGATAAAAAGATTCCTCCTTCCTTCTGTTGGATTTGCAAACCAAGGAAATATGTCAGTTCTCCTAGCAAGGACATTTCAAATTCTTTCTGCATGACTGAGGCAAAGCTTTGACTCATAGCTTCTTCATTGCTGCCAAAAATAATGTCATCTACATACACAACAAGTATTAGCAATTTGTCATTTTCAACTTTTATATACAGATTGCTATCTGCTGAACCTTTTAAGAAACCTTGTTGATGAAGATATTTGTCCAACCGGTAGTACCAAGCCCTTGGAGCTTGTTTGAGACCATAGAGAGCCTTTTTCAATCGGCATACAAGATTTGGATCATTTCCAAGAATGAACCCATCTGGCTGTTCAATGTACACTTCTTCTTCCAAGTCTCCATTCAAAAAGGCTGATTTCACATCCATTTGAAATACTTTGAAGTTCTGAAAACTTGAGAGAGCAAGGAACATTCGGATGGCCTCAAGTCTTGCAATAGGAGCAAAAGTTTCTTCAAAGTCTATTCCTTCTTGCTGCGCATACCCTTTACAGACGAGTCTGGCTTTGTTTCTAATTACTTCTCCATTTTCATTCAATTTATTTTTGAAGACCCATTTTGTTCCAATAACATTCTTATCTTTTGGTCTAGGAACCAGCTCCCAAGTGTTGTTCTTTTCGATTTGCTCAAGTTCTTCATCCATTGCTTTCACCCAACATTCATCTTTGCATGCCTCTTTCACATTTTGTGGTTCGGTGGAGGAAAGTAATGCCAAATAGCTTGAAGCTTCTGCAACTGTTCTTCTAGTTTGTATACCTGCTTCTTTTTGTCCCATGATCTGAGATTCTGGATGGTTCTTCTGAACATATCTGGATGGAGTCTTTTCTTCTATTCTTGTCCGTTCTTCTGCTTCTTCGTGAGGTTCTTCTTGAGATTCTTCTTGAGGTTCTTCTTCTTCATCATTCTGTCTTTGAGGGTAGCTCTCATCTTCTTCGATGTCTTCACGATGTATTTGCCTAGGAATATATCCCTTTTCATCAACCACTACATCAATGCTGTCAACAATTCTGCCAAGTCTTTTATTGTAGCATTTGTATGCTTTGCTATGTGGAGAATAGCCAAGAAGAATGCCTTCATCTGCTCTAGGATCAAGTTTGCCAAGCTGCTCCTCAGTATTCTTGATATAGCATTTGCTCCCAAATATTTTGAAGTGCTTTACCGAAGGAGTTTTACCACTCCAGAGCTCATGAGGGGTTTGAGTGCTGTTCACCCGGACATTTGTCTTGTTGAGAATAATAACCGCAGTATGTGCAGCCTCACCCCAGAAGGTTGCGGGGGTTCCTGATTCATCAAGCATAGCACGAGCCATTTGTTGGATTGTTCTGTTCATTCTTTCAACAACTCCATTTTGCTGAGGCGTTCTAGCTGTAGAGAATTCTCTCCTTATCCCATGTTCATCACAGAAATCGAAAAATTCATTTGAAGTAAATTCCCCACCTCTGTCAGATCTGAGGCACTTAATTTTGTGACCTGATTCATTTTCAGCCAAGGCTTTGAAGGTTTTGAATTTTTCGAATGCTTCATCTTTGTGCTTCATAAGACCTAACCAAACAAACCTGGAGAAATCGTCAATAAATAATATCAAGTATTCCTCTCCTCTAGGTGTTCTTTTTCTGAATGGTCCACATACATCTGTATGTACTAGCTCAAGAGGCATGCTGGCTGATCCTTCTTTCTCTGGAAAGTTAGTTCTGGTTTGTTTTCCAAACTGACATGATCTGCATATGGTGTTGTCAGGAATTTTGATATCTGGAAGATCGCGAACTGCCTGATATTTGCAAGCTTTCCTTATTTGTGAGAAGCTTAGATGTCCCAACCTTCGATGCCATAACCAGTGCTCTTCATTCTTGCTTAGATAGCATTGTTGTTGTCCTTCATCAAATATGTATAGATTATTTGGAGTTCTCTTTCCTTTGAGAACTGTTTTACCTGTATCAAGATCACGAACAAGGCATCCATTTGATCTGAATATAACCTCGGTTCTTTGATCACACATCTGGCTGACACTTAGTAGATTATGCTTCAATCCATCAACAAACAAAACATTTCCAGCCTTAACATCTTCTTTTAAAGGAGCAATACCTTTTCCTTTTATAGTTGCAGGAGTATCATTTCCAAAAGAGACTTTCTTTCCCTTTTCTAAATTAGAATAAGACTCAAGTTTTTCTTTATCACCTGTCATATGCTTCGAACATCCACTGTCAATGTACCATAGATTTTCTTGTCCTTCTGCATAAAATGCTATCCCACATCTTTCTGTTTGAGGTTCCTTTATTCTCCATGTTTTGGCGCCTGAGACTTGTTCCTTTTTCTGCTCTTGTACCTTTCTTTCCGGAAACCTGCTTCTGCATTCAAAGTCTTTATGTCCAAAATTATTGCAAATAGAACATTCAACTTCATTTTCAAGAGCTGAAAAGTTGTTATAGGTCCTTTTTGTAATCCCTGTCATACTTCTTTGTTTTTGAGCTTCCCTAGTCATGATTGTTTTATACGCAACACATTGAGCTGCTTTGTGACCAAAGTTATGGCAAGAAAAGCATTGTCCATTGAAGAAGTTTCTGCGATTATTAGATCTACCAGCCAACTGATTGTAATTTCTATTTTCATCTATTCTTGAACCAAATTGAGAAGATTTTACCTGTGGCTGGTTGTGGCTTTTGTTCACCCTTAAGCTGGATTTCCCCTGATAGTTTCTGCTTGACATTTGTCCCTACTTTACCTGATGATCTTCCTTGTGCTCTTGCTCATTTCTTCTTGCTGCATCAAGATAACTTTTTGAAGTGGATGCTTGAGAAGTTTCTCCATTATAGCCCAAACCTGTCTTATTTAGTGGAGACCGCTGCACACTGATAATCTCATCCAAAGTTTCAGATCCTTTGACAAACTTGAGATTAATAGTTTTTGTTTTCTCAATTTCTTTTCTAAGACCAACAATTTCACCTTCTAATTTTTCAAGATGTTTTTCCTTTTCATCAATTTGGAATTGTAGAGTATCAATAATCATGTTCTTTTCTTCTATGCATCTCTTGAGTCTAGTAATTTCATCATAAAGGTTATCCACATCTACAGCATCCTCATAATCATCATCTTCAAATGCCATTAACAACCTATATTTATTACCTTGTTCATCTTCATCACTGTTTGATAAGCCATCACTATCTTCATGGGTGTAGTAGCTTTTCTTATTTGCGCTTTGTTTCTTGTTCCATCTAACTGGTTCCTTTCCTTTATCCTTATAAGAACATTTTGCAGCATAATGACCTACTCTTCCACAAGCAAAGCATTTGAAAGGTAGCTTACCTCTGAACCTTCCAGAACCTCTTTGAAGATTTCTGACAAAATTTGATTCTTCTTCCTCTTCTTCTGGATCATGGCTTGCTTCATAGTAATCTTCTTTGCCTGATGCTTTAAAAGCAGCCTCCCTTCTGTCTGATGGTCCTCCCTTTCTCATTTCATAAGCAGTTAGAATTCCATGTAGCTGAGACATAGTAAGAACACGGAGATTTTCTTTTTCTTCTATTGCAGATACTTTGGATTCAAACTTGGGGGATAATGATCTTAGAATCTTTTGAACTACTAGAGACTCCTTTACTTCTTCACCCAAATTTTTCATACAATTTACAATCTCATCTACCCGAAGAAAATAATTAGCCACACTTTCATCATTATACATCTTGAGAGTCTCATATTGAATTCTGAGAGTTTGAAGTTTGGCTTGTTTTACCTGTTCATCTCCTTCATAGCTTGTGATCATTTTGTCCCATATTTCTTTTGCTGATTTGAAGTGCATTACCTTCATGAATTCTGTTTGGGATATACTTCCTAATAGAGTACTGACTGCTTTTGCATTTGTTTCATACTTCTTTTTCTCAGCTGGATCTGTAGGAGTAGCTGAAGGAAAAGCATAGCCTGTTTCTACAATGTCCCAAACTTCAGTACCAAGAGATTGAAGATATGCAGTAACTCTTACCTTCCAATAATTGAAGTTTGTCCCATCAAAAACTGGTGGCCTGATTGATGCTTCTCTCTCGTAGTTGCTCATGATGAACGATCTACCTTCAAGCGATCAAGCTTTTCTGAAGGACCTGCTCTGATACCAATTGTTGGAAATAATACTGAGAGGGGGGGTGAATCAGTATTATCAAGCAATTTACCAAATCTTCCTTATTTGATCTTTTGAATTATTCTTGCATATCAGTACCATAAAATAATGAGCATGAAAAATAGACAGTCACACCAAAGAACACAAGATGTAAGGTGGAAACCCAATGCGGGAGAAAACCACCTGCTGCAATATGTCTCTATCTTCTTTCAAGAAATTCTTTTTACAATGATTTTGTACTGGTGCAGTCCTTTACCAGCACGCAGGCTGCAACCTGCAGAGAGCTACAACTCTCTCTCGTTTTCCAGTCTCTCCTGGAAGGGAGCTACAACCCCCTACTTCTTTTCATGAAGAATCAAATGATCAACAAGTATACAACAGATACAGTCCACTACAGATATCAGATCAGTAATTACAGAAATAACCCAGAACACCTTATGAACAGAAATATACAGTTAACAGATCATCTTAAGACAGGGACGCATATTTTCTTTCTGTGACCTGCGACTGGACGCAGTCTACCTTCCACTGATCTGCGTGCCGACGCACTGTTCCTCTATGCTTTGCTGCGACCAGCGCATCCAGAAACACTATCGCGCCGCGTCTTTTGCTTCAGAGACGCACCCAATAACACAGTCGCGCCGCGTCCTTTGCCTCAGAGACGCACCTGAGCCTTTACTGTACTGCGTCCCGGCGCACTTTCCCTTCACTGAACCTGCGTCCCTTCAGATATAAAAGATATGAGGACTTCAGAACCAACCCAAACACTCAGATCCACAGATCTGATCATGCGCCATAGAGATCACAGTCCATTAGAAGATTCGCCTTCATAGATCTGGACTAGATCTCACCAAAAGATATTCAACCAAGATGATGCTTAAACCAAATGAACTCCTTTCCTTTATATAGGCAAGCTTCTCCCCAAAACATGGAACAATACCACGAGCCGACACCATAGAAACACAAAACCGTCGGCTAGATACCACGCAAGAAACCCCCACGTGCTTTTCTCTGCCTTGAAATGTGTGCACTGGGCGGACGCACCTCCTGAACGGCTGGCCGGCGTCCCTAGACGCGGGTTCTCTATGGTATACCTGCGGGGACGCACTTGCTGAACATATTTCCTGCGTCCTTCTTGATTTATCACCTGAATGGGTTTGCCATCAAGGACAACACCTGAATCATAATGCCAACACTTACATCATTCTTCAGCGCTCATTCGTCGTCCGAACTTTATCGTCGGGAGGGGGGAGGGTCCAAACTGGGAAGTTTTGGAAACTACCCCCCAAAATTACTTTTCCTCCATCCTAGTCTTTTGGGACTTAAAATTCCAAAAAACCTTACCGCACTATGTTGGTTTGTTGGGGCCTGACCCAGGTTTAGAGGTGATTTAGCCCAACAAATCCCGATACTACTAGCCCTTTCGGCAACAGTTCGTGGAGCATGGATTGAGGTCTCACCTGAAGTAGTATGGGAGGGTGCTAGAACCAAGTTTTTGCGCCTTGGATATGTCTTATGAGTTCAAGTGGTCCACAGTTCGACCCTACACGCAAGTCGCTTCATGCACTTTCCGTACCTCACAGCCTAAGATATTGCCTTCGCGTAGCCCTACTCAAGGGTTGAACACTGCACTTCTGCGTTATTACCCAAGACTTTACTAATATTCCAATATTAGTTGAATATTTTATCCTACTTGCGTGCCTTTAAGTCATACTTAATAACATAAATCATTCATATAGATGCACGCAGCAAATAAACAGTATATTTGCAATTTACATCAAACATGCATTAACCCAAGAACAAATACACAAATTGATAACAAACTTCCCTTTATTAGTCTCTTCTTTAGTTACAGACTCAACTCCACCTTGCACACTCAGCTATAAGGGTCCGCGCACTTAGCTGCGGACTACTAGGCCTCTATGCACACAGCTGTAGAGCCTTCTCCTACCCTACAACCCAAAGACACACTTTACCCTTGTGACTTAATCTCTTAGACTTGTTCTAGTATTCCCTGTCCCTTTACACTTAGAGCCTCGCTCTATTTATACAATCACATGGTCCGCGGACCATGGGTAGGTCTATTCAGCTAACAATTACATTACAAAACTAGGGTGGACAACCCTGTGACTCTATCATACATTTCGTGCTTCGCGCCCACAATTCGCGAAGTCTTTATAACAATATTGGGTCAAAAATTGGGCTTTGAGCCCCAAAACATGCCTGGGGGGGATTCCATGCCCAATAGGCCCCCAACACAAACATCGTGACTTGCCCTCGAGTCACTCTATCGGTGCAGCGATCTTTGCACAGAGTCCCTCCAATTGTTCTTGAGCCATGTGGAGCTCAGCAATGCACTGAGCTGCTACTTGCTAGATCTGCTTCATGTGTTGTTCTGATACCTCTATGTCAGGAGTGATTCTCTGCATCAATGTGTGCATCCCCTGTATGTGCGTGAGCTTTCCTTCAATGTCTATCGTGATAGTGAAAGCCTCGTCGATCCAAGGTTGGACGCACACTTTTAGAATTGCCTCCTTATGTCATGTCACATCCACCTGCTCCTTGAGTGCCTTAGCCTATTGCATCCTCACAAGCCTCTGGGTGAGGACCGCTGTCTGCACAGTTCCTCGGACACTGTCATATTGCTGTTGTAGTTCTTGCGCCTCTGTCTCTAAGCATTGGATGTTGGGGTCCTCCTATATAGTTGTGAGGACCTCAAGTGATTCTTCCAACATGCTGGTGCAGTGTTGCACTACACCTCCGAATTCCTCCAATAACGTTGTGATAGTGCTAATGCGCTCTTCTTTGAATTCTGGGGGAGTGGATGGATGCACCTTTAACCACAGCTCGACGATCTAAAGATTCAGCTCCAGCTGAACCTTTGTCATTTCTTCCCTGGCCTCATGGACTCATGTTGCTAGCCTGGATCCGCACTTCCACTAGTATATTTTTTGGGATGGCCAACTCCAGGATGCTTCAGCAAGCGTCGTCTACCACCTGCACCAACTGTTGATTTTGCAACACCAATTCGTCGCACTGCAAGATGAGTTGTTTCATATTTATCTTTTGCTCCCTGAGGACTTGGATTGCGTGGCTCTCCCTAGCGCGCAGCTCTATCGTTATCCCATCCTGCAATAGGTATAATGTCTCACGTGGAAGGACAGCCAGATTAATGCCAAGACCTTTCATCATGCTAACTGAAAACCTATCGGCCTCATTCAATGTCACTAGAGCCCCTTCTGACAACACTATTGTGTTTTCCATCTGCGCATGCAACATTTTCTCTGCTGCCGAGGATCCTACTGTGAGGTTGGTTGAAAGGGTATCAACCTGAGGGGGGTGCACCTGTAAGTCCTGCAACTACGCTCTAAGGGCCCCCAACAAAGTCTGGTGCTCCTGCATGAAATCTTGAAGAACCTCATTTGTGACATCGCGCACTATCTCACCGATGTCATGCAGATCACCCTCGATTAGGGTGAACGGGTCAATGGAAAACTTCAAGGCCTTGACCTTCTTCCTCGGTCCTGCTCGCTCTACTGGGTGTTGGTGCTTCAACTGTGTGGACGCGGTCCATGGGTCTGTGCCTCCTTCTATTTTTTCTGCTTCCTCTGCCTCCTGCCCCTGCGAAGGTGTTGTTTGGCCCTTGCCTACCTTCATGGTGGCTATTTGTGTTGTTGATGCTACTGTATCCTTTTCCTGCTTGGATGCTTTCGGTGCTGCTTCCCGCGCTTCCTGCACCTCAGCAACTGTTGTTTCCTGCCGCTTTTTCTCAGCCAACTGTGCGATGTGCAGCTTGGCATCGTTTTCTTCTTCTGTGCTCCCACCCTCTCGAGTTTTGCAAGATCTAGGGCATGCCATTCTGGAGGCCATGCCTCCAAGACAATGAAAATGGCATTGCCAGTGGCTACAAAGGGTAGCTTTTTCCACTGCTTCACCGGATCCTTTCACGCTCTGATGTATACGTTGTGTATGTTTGCCTTAAATTATGCAAAACTCTATAGACTATTGTACACCGTGGTTGACAAGTGCGGCTTCTGGTTGATCCACAAATCTCCATGAGCACCTAGAAGATCTTGTTGTCGCGTATTCTGGTAGCATCCTTCGTGGCCCAAAGCGAAGCGTACTTCATAGCCTCTGGTAATTATCTATCAATTATGGGGAATTGATTGTCCTCCAACAATTCCCCTGCTACGAGCACTATGGATAGCAACAACCACGCATAGTGGAAGGTTTTACCCTGCTCCTGGGCTTCGTGGAAATTTTATAAAAATTATGTGTAGAGGAATTCAAACTAGTTAAACTGGACCCCCTCTGTGCACTGCTCATCCAGTGTGACCACTGGTGCAGGTACCTCATCAACACGACACTTGCACATAACTTTACCTACGAGGATTTGGGTTGCCACGCGTACCGCTTTGTCCTTGATGTTGGAGATGGTGTAACCCCTCTTCTTCTTCTCCATATTGTACTTCATCTTCATGCCCTCTGCAAGGGCCAAATCACTGCCCTTTCCTTCCGATATGGTCGGGGGGTCCTTTCCATTGTATGGAAGATGGGAAATGCGATGAATCCAGTCTGTTGTGAGGGGGATGGGCTCCTCCAGCCATAAATCCCATCATGCACCAGGAAGAGCAACTGCCTGATGACGAAAATGGTTATTGGGGGACAGTGAAAAAGCGGCACCAAAAGTAGGTTCAGCAACCTGGCCTTTTCCACACCGCGCAACCATTTTTGCGGCTCTAATTTTGTTACCACCACCGAGGTGTGCTGCTTCATGAGGTTTCTAGTCTCAAGGTGAGGGAACTTCTCGCAGTCAGCAAGGTCCCAATCTTCAAATTTCAGAGTCAACACATGGACCAGTTGTGTGCCTTCAAATGTAATGCCATCTGGGAGGAGCGGGGTCTAGAGCGAACGCTTGGTCTCGTCCAGGTCCTTGGGTACTTTGGCCTTCCCTTTCCACGGTTGGACATAGGCAGGTAGTTTTGTCGCAGAGTGTGTAGGTTGAGTATCCATCTCCATGCCTTCGTCTTCTTCCTCTATGATGATAAGGACATGAAAATCTTCTTATTCATCATCTGTTTCAATCATGACAACTTTCCCCTTCTCTTCCATCAATAATTTGTTGCGCAACGGATTCCGCGGGGACACGGGTACAGGAGCCATTTCTTGTTATCCTTCTTGGGTCTTGGCGTACGCAGTGATTTTGGGATCTCTTCCACAATCCTGTCACCTTCTGGAACATCCTCCATACTTAGGGCCTACACGGCCTCGCTGGCGATCACCTCTTCTATTCCCAGACCATCCTTAATTGTTGTCATTGTCACTGTTTTGAAATCTGTCACTCGTGAGTTCAGGGGCTCAATAGATGCTCGGCTCACAATACTCAGGGTTCTGCTCAATCACTCAATTCACAAATGACCAAGTGTTGTTTGCTAGGCAGCCCTTTGAATTTTATAGCGCTTTTTGAATTTGAATTCGACTGTTCCCCCCAATTCTTGTTCATGAATGTTTTCTCGGTGGCAGATTTTCTCAAATCTTTCCCATAAATTGTGTCTTAAATCCCTATCACCTGCTCCATTTGGCCTCAAGTCGAGCATCCCATCGTGAATAGTGACTTCAACGGTCACTTTCTGGCAAATCCACGCAGCAGTGTAGCCCCCTGTGCGTGGTCATGGACCTTGTGACTTTCTGCTTCTACCTGCATCTCCAATATTGTGTAGCTCTCGGGCATAATAGTTCATAGTCCCACACTCCCTTCCAACTGCCTGGAGCACTAAGAATTTCCTTCCCCTGGCTAGTCAGGTGGCCACACCACACATGTGGAGTTCCATCCTGTCCTCCGTCATGGTTCCTCGAGAATCCCCACCTTATATTGTTATGGTCGGCGTTGCGCGCTTCATCATTTGCAACGCTCTACCCTGGTCACTATGCTTAGCAATATGCGGTCCAAGCCAAGGCATCAGACTAATCAATTCATGACGATAGTTCTCAAACTTGTCAGTATGATCGTATGCACCTTGCCTTACCATCCTAGTTTTTTCGGCGAGAAACTCTTCCTTTATCTCGTCCTCCAACTTCTTGACTTTTGCGTCCACCAACGTGCTTTTATTTCGTAACAGTATCCTGTCTTCTTCAAGTTCTTGGAGTCTAAGGTTTCCCTATTGGATTTCTTCCTCAAGTGCCATGCGTTCTGTTTCTTGTGGCTATGTGATCCCTTGTTTCAGGCTTCGAGAACCGTCGTATATATGAGTGTTGCTATGCACGGACTAGGCTTTGCATGCTCTATAGGAATTACATCATCTACTTCATACTTCAGCTTCGGAAGTTCCCGCACAGTCAAAGTTTTGCACATGGTCCTCTAAGCCCATAGAACCATTGGTACGTGCAGGTCCCAGTTAGCACATTTCACATGGTGGACCATGTTCAGTGCTTCTCATACTTTGCCAAAGGCTTCCATGCGGATAATCTTCGACACGCTTGGTCTTATCATACTTCTTGGTTATCATTCGCGCCATCTTCCTACCCATTGTTTCTTGTTGTTCATGTTTCCTATTGTGAGGATGGTGCGCACTCGTGAAAGTTGCGCACCATACATCTGTACCCATCTGGAAAGGTGGGCGTGTGGGCTATGTCATCTATCATGCTCGGCCTTTATTCGCATCTAAGGCTTCCCAAATCGTAGGCGCATCACCCTTCTGCATTCCCACCAATCCTCCAAATTCTGTTGGTGTATACCCCACCACCTTGCGAGCATAGCACGCAGTACCCATTTCAGAGCATCGAACCATTGTTGTTCTGGCACTTCTTTTTCAAATTTGTTCAGGAAATCATCCACCTCACTCAACCCGTCATACATAGGAACATATCTTACCTCCATTGCCACGCGGCGTAGTGACTTTATCATCATGTTTCAGTTGAGCGTGGTTACCTTGTGTAACCGGTTCTACCATCGTTCTATTTCTTCGTCTGAATCTGAGGTGCAGGAGATTTCACTCTCCCACGAAATCTTGCCATATACTGTTGGATTCACTGAGTCCTACTCCAGTGCAGTTATCTTGTAGATACATTCTAGATCGGTGTCGCTCTTGCAGTCGTGCACTAGCTCTGTGTAGCACTATTGGGTTATGTTATATTCTTTCCATGACTATCCCACATAGTTAACCGGGGGGGTTAGAAGGGGAGCAGAGCCCCCCCTTCGTTGTGCTGATTACGTAGCTGGGGGAGTCAAAGGAGGTTTGAGGGGTGTAGGTAACCCCACTTTATGGGGTCCGAGGCAGTGCCCCAGAAAATTTTGGTTTTGGACCCTATATTAGGTTGGGCGGACCTACCTATGGTTTTGTGCATGTTTTTTGCACGTGGTTTTGGAATCGATGGTTTTCGGTCCATGGTATTGGATGCTTCAGCATGTATAAATATATATTGTAAGATTGAAAAGAAAAAAAAGAAAAAAATCAAGCTTGTAGTCCTAGTTTTTGGATCCGGGGAAAAATCTATGTGTATATGTGTTGTATGTATTATGCTCTCGCATTGTTAATTTTCTGTGTTTTATAATTCGTATGCAGGTAAGTTTTGTACGAGGTTAAAACCTACATTTGGTATTAGAGTTGCTTTTGGCTTCAAGGGGATGCCTTTGTTGCTGAGGGGTTTCACTCGGGCCTGTGGTAGACCCTGTTCAATGGGAGATCTGCAGGATCGATTCTGGTGGTGAAAGAAGATGGCGAGCAGTGGAAATATAGAGATCGAGAAATTTAATGGTTAGATTTTTGAGTTGTGGAAAATCAAGATGGAGGATCTGTTGGTAGATAAAGATCATTGGATTATGGTAGATCCAGGTGCTAAACCAACGGGAGTGTCTGATTAAGAATGGAAGAAGTTGGATCAGAAGGCAAAGAGCATAATACGATTGTGTGTCTCAGATTTTGTATTGTTGAATGTATCGGGGGAAGCTATGGTGGAGGCTTTGTGGGACAACTTATGGACTTTGTACCAATCTAAGTCGATGGTGAATAAACTGTTCCTACAAAAAAAGATGTATAACCTAAGGATGAAAGATGGAGACTTGGTGACAGAGCATATGAATGCATTTAATACTATGGTAAGTCAATTATCATCTATTGATGTCAAAATTTCAGATGAAGATAAGTGCATTAGTTTGTTGTGTTCTCTACCAGATTCATGGGATAGTCTGGTTATTGCAACAGATAGCAATGTGACTGCCTTGCAGTTTGATGAAATAGTCTCATCCTTGCTGACAGAAGAGATAAGACGGAAAAATATGGAGAGCCAGAATGGTGATTCCTTGTCTGTACGAGGATGGTCCCAGAACAGAAACAAAGATAAGTCATCGAGTGGGAGATCTAAATCTAGAGGGAGATCTAAATCTCCAGGAAAACCTGTAAAGGTGGTATGCACTGTGCTAGAAATGTGGAAAGGAAGGGCACTACAAAAGGGACTGTAAATCTAAAGCTCCTAAAAAAGGAAAGGGATCTAATGATGCTCCTTCTGCAGAGGTGAAAACCACCTCAGATGAAGGTGGGGATGCATATTTGGCTTCTTCAAGTACACATGTAGATCATGAGGCATGGTTGATTGACTCAGGTGCATCCTTTCACTTCACTCCCCATAGAGAGTGGTTCTGCGAGTATGAGAAATATGATGGTGGTGATGTCTTCTTGGGGGATAACAGGAAGGCTAGAATCATTAGTCGCGGAAAAGTAAAGTTGAAGTTGCAAGGTGGAAGGGTTAGAACACTTCTGGGTGTTCTATATATTCATGCATTGGCTAGAAATCTAATTTCCATAAGCAAGTTGCATGATGCAGGTGTAAAAACAGTGTTCAAGAAGGATACCTACAAGATGGTTTGTATTGATGTGGGGAGTTCTGATTGGAACTCTATACAAGTTGCAAGGTAGCACTATTGTTGATGGGTGCAATAGTTTTGTGGTTCCGGAAAGTGGAGCAGAAAATCTAGTGGTCTCTAGAGAGAAGACCATGTTGTGGCATCAAAGGCTTGGATATATTGGAGAGAAGTGCCTTCGAATACTTCATGGTAAAGGTATGGTAGAAGGTATGAGTAATAGCTCTCTGGATTTTGATTTCTATGAAAATTGTGTATATGGGAAGTAGAATCGAGTGAGTTTCCCCTCTGGTAGTAAGAGGGCAAAACATATCTTAGAGCTTGTGGACAGTGATGTGTTTGGACTTGTGAAGGTTACATCACTGGGTAAGTCTGTGTACTATGTATCATTTATAGATGACTTCTCAAGGAATAAATGGATATATTTCCTTAAGAAGAAGTCTGAAGTCTTTGACAGTTTTAAAGAACTTAAGGCTCTAGTAGAAAACGAAACAGAGAAGAAGATAAAGGTGCTAAGGACAAATAACGGTGGAGAGTTTTGCAATAAGGAATTTAAGAATTCTGTAAGAAGTGTGGTATAGCACGGCAAAAGACTACTCCATAGACACCTCAGCAAAATGGAGTTGCAGAAAGAATGAACAAGGCATTGATGGAAAGGGCAAGAAGCATGCTTAGTGGTGCCAGGTTAGGACAGGAATTCTAGGCAGAGGCGGTGGAGAAAGCATGTTACTTGGTCAATAGATCACCTTCATCAGCATTGGAGGATAAGACTCCACAAGAGGTAGGGACTAGTAAGAAACCCTCTCTTTTACATCTGAGGGTATTTGGATGTAATGCATATGTACATGTTCCAAAGGAGAAACGAACCAAGTTGGATAATAAATCTGAAAAGTGCATCTTTATTGGGTGTAAGGATGGTTTAAATGGTTATAAGCTTTGGAACCCAGTAACAAGGAAGGTTGTGTACAACCGAGATGTGGTGTTCAGAGAGGTGAAAGATGTTATTAAACATGAAATCCAACCAAAGGAACTTGAGAAGATAGAGTTTGAGCTAAAGGAGGAAGAATCATACTCTACAACAAAGGAGGAATCAGAAGATGAAGAGCCACAAACTCTAGGTGTGAGAAGATCAGTTCGAGAAAGAAGGTAGCCAGAAAGGTATAATCCATCTGATTTCTGTTCAAATTTTGCTTTATCTATTATTGATGATGATCCCAGAACTATGAAGGAAGCAGTAGATTCAGAGGATGGAAAACTCTAAAAAAAGGCCATGGTTGATGAAATGGAATCTTTGCACAAAAATGAGGCTTGCGATCTGGTGGACTTACCGGCTGGAAGGAAACCCATTGGCAGAAAATGGGTGTTTAAGAAGAAGAAAAATGCAGAAGGAAAGGTGGAGAAATACAAAGCTCAGTTGGTAGCAAAAGATTATTCCAAGTGTTTCTCAGAAAATTAGTGTCTTCTCGAATGACTAACCCTCTAGGTTTGGTAGCTAACCTAGAAACAACAGTTAAAGCAATTCAATATCTTTCCTATGAGTGACAGATAAGAAAGAGATTATGAAAGACCAACTTGTAGCTTTCGCTTGAATCCTCGCTTGATCTCCCTCTCCTCTGGCCAATCGCATAACTCCTCCCCACACTTAACATGCTTGGAGAGTACCTGCATAGCTATAGAAACAAAGAACTGTCAAAGCATAATGATCCATCACAACATAAACATCATAGAATCGAAAATATGATAAAAAAAATGAATGCATTTACAGTTAACACAATCAATTGGGAAAAATCTTGAAGAACTTTATTAATATCAAGGAGAATTGCAACCCATAAGAAGTCTGATCTAGCGCCATCCTCCTAGCTGCAAGCCTTCTTCACCTCATGAATCAGAAAGAACACACCAACAATATCACAATGCTCTCACCTCAATACTGAAACTAGCAACACTTCCTTACAACTTAGAATAATTCAGCCTTCTGATCTCTTGGATGGGAGATCCTTTTATAGATGATTGCAAGAGGGTGAGTCATCAATGGGGATGATGAATTCCATTCCATTTGTTGAAATTAGTTCCATAAGAGATGGGAATTGGAGATGGTTTCCTAGTTCCTTTCGTCATCCTTAGGCGAATTCAGAGAGGCAAGTGGCACAGGAGAAGTTTCTAGAAGATTCCTTAAGCAACCAACTAACAAACTGTCCAGGAATTTTGTCCAACCTCGCCCATAACACTTACTAAAGGGCCAAACTGTGATGCATCTCACTTAAACAGTGTAGCAGGTGAGATGCATCTCACCATAAAACAGGTCTTTCATATATGGTTCAGTTTAGGCACTTTCTGGATGATTTCTGAGATGGAACTTTTGGGGAATGAAGAATTCAGATGACTAAGCTTCTTTAGGGTATAAAACAACACTTTGAGGGGTTGATGAGCCCTAATATCATCGACATATGAGTTTGGGGTTGATGTGCCCAATATGTCTATAACACCAGGTGCCGAGAATTGATTTTGGCGATATTTTTTCTCCTGTTTCCAAGGTAGCTTCTATTAGATTGCTTTTATTTGTTGCTGCTGATTTTGATTTTGAGCTAGAATAGATGGATGTGAAGACAACATTTCTTCACGGGGATCTGGAAGAGGAGATATACATGAAGCAACTTGAAGGCTTTGCGGTGAAGGGTAAGAAAGAACTGGTATGCAAGTTAAAGAAGTCTCTATATGGGTTAAAATAGTGACCAAGGATGTGGTATCAGAAATTTGATACATTAATAAGGGGACTTGACTTCACCAGAAGCAAAGAAGATCACTGTGTGTATTTTAAATTAATTGGTGACCGTGTTATTTATCTAGTCTTGTATGTGGATGATATATTTCTGGTTGGAAATGACAGAAATTATCTAGGATTTGAAGAACCATTTGTCCTCCAAATTTGACATGAAAGATCTTGGTGCTTCAAACTATATTTTGGGCATGGAAATTAAAAGAGATCAGACAAAGATAAAGCTCTGTTTAAACTAGAGGAAGTATGTCGAGACAATATTGCGGAGTTTTAATATGCAGGATAGTAAACTGGTGAAAGTTCTAATTCCTGCAGGTGTAAACTTATCTATTGGATAGTGTCCCAAGACACAAGAAGAGGAAGAGGACATGTCCCATGTTCCATATGCAAGTGTAGTCGGTAGCCTAATGTATGCGATGGTTTGTACTAGACCAGACATTGCACATGCAATGGGAGTATTGAGAAGGTTTATGTAAAAACCAGGGAAGGAGCACTAGACAACAGTGAAGCAGGTTTTCAGGTATTTGCGTGGCACTAGTGATTATGGTTTGTGCTACCAAGGAAGACCAAGATTGGACAGAGTGTTGGATATTCATGGCTTTGTTGATGCAGACTAGGTTGGAGATCTGGATCAGAGAAGATCTAGAAGTGGGTATGTGTTTAACCTATTTGGAGGTGCAGTCAGTTGGATGAGTAAGAAACAATCTGTAGTGGCACTATCAACTACAGAGGCAGAATACATGGCAGCCACTCATGCAAGCAAGGAAGCAGTAAGGTTGCAGAGAGTGTGTTCAAGTATGGGGTTAGTACAGGGATCTATAAGGATAGACTGTGACAGCCAAAGTGCAACTTTCTTGGCAAAGAACCCTGCATATCATTCAAAGACAAAGCACATTGATGTTCAGTATCACTTTGTGAGGGATATGATAGAAGACAAAAAGGTGTTGTTGGTAAAGGTGGACACTTTGAAGAATACTGCAGATGCATTGAAAAAATATGTGAGCTCTAAGAAGTTCTCTTGGTGTAGAGAAACAATGGGCATTTCAGGGATGGATAAATGACTAAGCTCTCCTGTGGCCCCCTGTGGAAAGAAAACAACAAATGGGAGAATGTTGGATTGTGTTATATTCTTTCCATGACTAGCCCACGTAGTT
The DNA here is from genome assembly GCA_031772625.1 of Pinus tabuliformis. Classification (NCBI taxonomy): domain Eukaryota; kingdom Viridiplantae; phylum Streptophyta; class Pinopsida; order Pinales; family Pinaceae; genus Pinus; species Pinus tabuliformis. The sequence continues at coordinate 1,879,090,354 of CM062818.1, forward strand.
AATTGGGTAAATCTATATGTATATGTGTTTTATGTGTTATGCTTTCGCATTGTTTATTTTTTGCGTTTTAGAATTTGTATGCAGGTAATTTCTGTATGGGGTTAAAACATACAAGTGAAATCCTTCTGCAAGGTCTAAAGATACCACTACGCATAATGAATTTTTCTCAAAAATCATCTTACGCTTCTTTAGATTTATCACTCCATTCATGTTAGTGGTCCATTCATGTTAGTGGCCCAATCTATTCCCAGCAGCGCGGGATAGGGATTGTTGTCATCAACAATCTCTATCACTTCGAAATCTGCAAGTGCGTTCACACCTTTGATGTCTACTATTATTCCCTGCAATCATCCCGTAGGTAAGATCTTTTGTTGGTTCGCCATTCACAATTGAATAGGAGACCATTGCAATGAGGGCCTACCCATGCACTCCCATGTTTGCTTTAGCAAGACGTTCACGTCTGATCCTAGATCAAAAATCACTTGATCCCTTTCATATTCCCTGATTTGCGCAATTAGTCTCGTCTCTCTTCTTGTTCGTGTTGTGTGCTTCCCAAGCTTTTGAACTACGCGGGGTTCTCCTGGTCCAGCACATCTAGTGATGAGTTCTTGCAGCCCATTCACCACTCTTTTATCATATAGAAGCTTCATGCATGTCTCCAGAAAGGTAGTGAGCATTGATGGGTCCATTTCCAGTTCCAATTTGTCTTTACTACCTGAAGTGGAGGCCTCCGTGAAGCTCTTCTTAGCTTCCATGAATGTCTCCTTAGCGCGCTCCAAATCAAATTCTGGTTCCTTTGTTGGAGCCTTGCGAACCTAGGCATTCTCTTTGGGTTGCTTGCCTTTGTCATCTCATATCGTGATACCACTTCGGAGCACGATGTTAAAATTCGGGTATTCCTCGCGCGACTCAGACCTCATCATTTACAGGTTCTGATTCGGGGAAGGTTGGAGTGCTCCTTTATCGCGCAACCTCACTAGCAGTGTGCAATCCTCTGTCTCATGATCAAACTGGGTACAATATAAGCATGATGGTATCGTCAGATTTGTACAATCGTGGGCATAATGCCCTGGCCCTCCACAATTGTAACAGATCAGTTGTCTACAATTGTAACTCTATAGGTAGGAGTCTGATCCATCATCAATTCATAACTTCTACAGGTTTTCTCATCATGGCCTACTGACCTGCAGAAATTATAGAACAACTTTTGGGATGTCTTCATATACTTTTGTAATAGATGGCAGTTATTCGTAGCATGCTTCACTCCTATCTGACATATCTCGCACCATAATGCAGGTGCCATGCTCGATCCTGCTTGTGCATCTGGCCTCAATGGCATTGGCCCTCCTCCCACCAGGTAATTCACGAAGATTAGACAATGGTCCTTGTCATGTCCCTGGCCTTTGCACTTTATGCACCATACCTCCTCATGCGCTTCTGGGCGAGTTGTCCTATCTTGTTTCAAACTCTGCATCTCAAGACACAAGTTTTTCAATTTCGCGTGGATTTGTTGGACTCCCAGGTTAGGATCTTGTATCAGGCTCTCATGCAGTCTCATTGCAATCTCCAAGGCCTCGCCCTGAGTGAATAACTTCTTATGTGACAACGCAATCCTTAGATGCGGCGTTAGCGACGCTACAAACCATGCGCGGTGTTTCCCATCCGTCAAGGTCATGTTGTCTTCACGAATCATACCCTTCAGTCTCTGATCCATCTTCCAGGGGATCTCGCCTAGAAGAATCACGATTTCCTTAAATCCGTTAATCGATTGTGTCTCTGATTTTGGCCTGCTAAATTCCCTGTTTAGCACAATTTGGATATCCGCGATCCCTGCGTTTGGATTGTCATTGGAATGCTTTATGTACCACATCAGTGTCTGATCCTGCAAAGCACTGACTAGCGTTGCTTTCTTTATATTATCATCTGTGACTCCCTGTGATTCCCATACAGCATTTACCATGAACCAAAATTGGTCTGAATCTTCATTCCCTACTCCTTTGAACACTAGCAATTTTATCGCACTCGCCATATTGAACTGTGGTAGTGGTGGCAATGGTGTGGGCGAAGATGGGGGTGGAGATGGTGAAACTGGCAGTGGTGTAGGTGGAAGTGGTATGCGTGGAATTCGCTACCTTATCAAACTATTCACACTCCTTGGTGAGACCTTCACAAGCTCTTCCTCGATTTCTCGCGGAGGTAAAATCAAGGGGCTAGTTTCTAATTCTGCACTACCTTTGTTTCTGTAGATCCTCCCACTTCGCATAGCCCCAAACATCAATTTATTTGCATAACCTTCTTTTCACATAGTAGCATCTTATTCCAAGTGTTAAAATATTTAACGTACTTATCTCGCGGTCCTTTTAGGAAGCGTCATTCTGCCTCACTATAGCTGATTGAAGTATCTACTGCGAACTCAGTGATAAACCCTCCTATAATTCGATCAAGCAATTGGTCCACAATGTGGGCAATCTTATCTCCCAATGCTTCGAGTCTGTGCACCAAGTCTGGAGTCCACACAATAGGTTTTTCGAGCCTACACCTTTCTTGACTATCTGCTAGCTTTGCGATCCACTCGTACAACACAAAGGGGAAGGATGCAAAGAAAATTTCATGGATTTCCGTATATAACTAGCGCTCTAACCACTCTTCCTTTGATACTCGTGGATTCCTATTTTCCTGCACTGCGAACTCGTGAACCTTCCTGTCCAGCCACTCTTCAATTCCTTTATTTTTCAGATTCCAGTGGTATGACATTAGACATCTCTTACGTAGATCATGGTCCCGGCAACAAAACCATTTGATGGCTTGTTGGGGCCTGACCCAGGTTCAGAGGTGATTTACGCAAACAAATCCCAGTACTACAGGCCCTTTCGGAAACAATCCATGGAGCGTGGACTGAGGCCTCACCCGAAGTAGTATGGGAGGGTGCTAGAACCAGGTTTCCGTACCCTGGAGATGTCTGACAAGTTCAAGTGGTCTGCAGTTCGACCCTGTGCGCAAGTTGCTTCACGCACTTTCCGTACCTCGCAGCCTGAGATACTACCTTTGTGCAACCCTACTCAAGGGCTGAGCGTTGCACTTCTGCTTTATTACCCAAGACTTTATTGATATTACAATGTTAGCTGATTATTTTAGCCTACTTGTGTGCTTTTAAGTTATACTTAAGAGCATAAATCATTCATACAGGTGCGCGTAGTAAATAAACAATATATTTTCAATTTATATGAAACATGCATTAACCCAAGAACAAATACACAAATTGATAACAAACTTCTCTTTATTATTCTCTTCTTTAGTTACAGACTCGATTCCGCCCTGTGTACTCAGCTACAGGGGTCTACGCACTCAGCTGCGTACTACTAGGCCTCTTTGCACTCAGTTGCAGAGCCTTCTCCTACTCTACAACCCAAAGACACACTTTACCCTTGCAAATCAATCTCTTAGACTTGTTCTGTTATTCCTTGTCCCTTTACACTTAGAGCCTCACTCTATTTATACAATCCCATGGTCCGCGGACCATGGGTAGATCTATCCAGCCAACATTGCATTACAAAACTAGAGCGGAAAACCTTGTGACTCTATCATACATTTCGCGCTCCGCGCCCACAATTCGCGGAGTCTTTACAACAATATTGGATCAAAACTTGGGCTTTGAGCCCCAAAGCCTGCCTTGGGGGGTATTCCATGCCCAACACACTAACTTGCTACCGAACACAGTTTTCATTCAACCATTCACCATCGCTCCTACGTCATCATCCACATCCACTCCCAGTCACTTCATTTGTCCAATCAGTTTTCGTCTATCCGTTATTCATTTAATTCTCCACTCGCATGAATTTATCCTCCATAGATCCGTTTTAATAGTCCCATTGGATAGTTAATGAGGATTTATCCATTCATCAAATAACCCCACTCCATTTTATTCATTATAAGCCCTGTTCCTTCACAAAAATCATTACACAGTACATTTCTGAAACTTAATTCATCACTAGAGATTTCGTGCTTGTAGCCTAAATGACAAATTCATCATTCAATCGAATTTTCAATTCTGTCTAGAACCAAGCTGACATCCAGGTCCACCTAATCCATTTTCAGTTATATTATTTTTATGTTATTACTGTGTTTCAAACCAATCCTTCCCATTTCCATCCAGTTCAGCCTGCAATTCACCTAAGCAAATGCCTCCTAAGGGAAAGGAAATTGCAAAAAATCCCAAATCCCCTCATTCATCCACAAGTTGACTTCCATCATACTCCCCTGGTCGACAAAGACTATAAAATCATTGAGTCTTCCTCTCAGATTGATTTATATGAAATCTACTGCTAGATGGAAGACCAACTAGTTGATCAGACAGATGAAATAGGACTTTGAGACTCCCACCTTCCTCACTACATTTTCCCACAGATACGTAGAGCACCTGAATTTGTTAGGAAATTCCACGAATCCTATGATCCCAATCAAAGAGCTATCATTTCACCTATAGGATAAATCCTCTGTTTTATCAATGCTCAGCCTATTGAATAGATGTTGCAAGCCCCAACTATTGCACCAACCCATCATTTTTCTCATGAAAGCATGATAGAAGCCTATCGAAAGCTAGATTTTACTAAAAGGTCTAAAAATCTTGAACTTTTTCTTGTTGTAGATAGCCCTCTGCCTAAAACAAACCCTTCCTATGATTCATCCATGTTCCAAGATAGAACCAAGAAAATTACCGCTATTGTTTCTTATTTTCTTGGTTACAATTCTAATAAATATGTTAATGAAGCCATCCTAGGTTTCATGTCTATCTTTTCTGTTGATTCCAAACCTATTGTTCTCTATAACTTTATCGAATTTCTCGATGAAGCCATCCATGAACAATTTGTCTAGTTTAATACTGAAGAAGTATTCAAGTATGCTTTAGTACTTGTATATCTTTTAAAATGTTTTCAGGGAGACAAGTTTCCATTCACCTTACAGAAGCTAGATGAAGAAGGCAACCAGCAACCAGTGATATTTTATACTTCTATGGGAATGAAGGAGAAGGAAGAATTTACATATAAACAGTTCATATAATTGTTTTTTCATCCAACTATTAATCTTATGAGCAAACTCCAGTACCAAGAATCAGTGAGGAAATTGTGAAAGTATTGCAGCTAGTTAATCAAGCCACCACAGGAGATTGGTATCTTTACCAAAACTATACAGTAATCAGAGTCTATGGCTGTGAGCTTCCACCCTACAAACTTCCTAAGTGCCTCCCTATCATAATTTTTGCATTGGAATATATAAAGCAGAGGTTAAATGGAGATGAAGTACATTTTGTAGTTGCAAAGAAGAAATCACAATTCAAGCTAAAGGCACAGGTTGGTCCTTTCATCTACAACACTAGAGTAGCAGGAGAAGAAGAAAACAAGTTATTTAAGGAAATGAAGTTTGGTCTCAACTTCACTTGGTATTATGACCCAATGGGAGTAATTTCAAAACTCAGGGTTGAAAATAAATTTACTGGATACCACCATACATCTAGGCCTGAAATAGAGAAGTACAAAAATTAGTTAGAATGGAAGGAGAACACCCTTCAAGAAGCAGAAGAACAGGTAGTCTTGTACAAACTCCACTTGCACAGGAAAAGACATCCAAGCAAGGAAGGGAAGAACAGTCATCCCCTACAACTGAAGCATCAAGTCGGGGCTTTAGAATTGTGCATAGAAAGAAGAGACCTAGGATCTCTGTGAAGATTAGTGCAAAAAATGAGCCACAAAAATCAACGTTTGATGGACTTGGGGAGACTTTTCTTTTTACACAGTCTGGTGGACAGTCTACACAATCCCCCACTCATTCCACTACTTCTCAGGAATAGTAGGTGATCCATACCAATTGAACTAGTCAGAAGGACAAAGAAGATGATATCTTCTATGTCTTCAGTGAAATTAAGGAGAAGAATGAGGAATTGAAGCTAAACACTTATACTCAATTCTGGAAACACTCTTCTGGTTCTCAAGCTAGACTTCTTTCAGTATTTGACTTTGAGAACGGTAAGATGCAAATGGCTTTCTTACAAGCTCAAATTCCACAGCCCAGGACTCCTGCACATTATCAGAAGAAACCCTCCTTTGAGTTTAATGTAAAAGATGTACGTCCAATTGACCAAATTGAGACGCAAAAATAGATTGGCCAGATGATTTATTCCACTTCAACTCATACTTCCATGAGTTTTTCAAAGTTTCAGGTCACCTTGGCCAATACACAGTCACAGCTCAAGTTGGAAAAAGTTTCCTCACTGGCAAAGGACACTAAGATCAAATCTTTCGAATATTTGGTGCTGAAGATGGGATATGATCCCTCAAATATAAATGCTGCAGAAGAACTTTTCAAGAAGAAAAATGTTGAGCTCTCAGCATTAAGGAAGCAGCTCAAACTACCAACTTCTAAGGACCCAATGACCAAGGGGATTGAAGAAATCGAGAATCAAAAATCTGACATGATGAAGCTCATCATGGATCAAAATATGCAAATAAAATAGATGGAGGAGAAAATGGAAAAATTGGTCAAAGAGAAAGAGGAAGCTATGAAACAGAATCAAATTCCAATGGATGTGGTTCCTCTTTCAGCAGTCTCTATAACCATATTTTCTACTTCAGGCACACCACCAAATACAAGTACAATAAAAGGGGTTGAACAACTTACAGAAGTTGTTCAGAACCTGTTCATTCAGACAGTTGAAATCAAGAAGTTGCAAGATGAACTGAAGGAATTAAAACATATGAAAGCATTTGTAGACAATTAACATGTAGCCGACTTGCAGAGGACAACAAGTCAAATTGAAGTTTTACAGAAGTAAATCAAAGAATCTTACCTTGGAAACAAACTAGGTTTGGCAAAGGAGATTCTATGGGAATAGATTACTAAATCAATCAAGGATATATCGCCCTATATCAATATAATCTTTGATACAAAAGACTTGTTGGAGAAAGCTCAGCAAGCTATTGAAACTATCTCCAAGGAAATTGATGACATGCCAGAAGTTGCCACTTAGGTAATCAAGTTTTTTATTTATAAAGACAACTATGAGCATGAAGAATTAGGTATAAATGATAGGATAGCAACCATACTTGAAGTGAAGAAAATCATCACAAAGAAAAACCTCATTCTTCTGTTGGAGGAAAAATGCAACAACGTTAATGTCATAGTTCAAAGATTTTTCAGTAGGTTAGAACCCTTGACCAACAAGGGTTTTCCCTCTATTCTTGTGATAAATGACAAATCAATGCCCATTGAATATTATGTTCGAAAGCTTACATAGGTAGGTACCAATGCAACTTCAGTTTCAAACATAAGAGGTGCATCAACACCAAGGGTTGTGCTGAATGCACTCAGAGATTCCTTTTTCATTCTAAATGAAATCAAACATATATTTCTAGTAAAACCTACATTTACTAAGTATACAGAAATGGATGAAGTTTATCGAAGAGTAACTAAGTTATCTATCCCAGATAAGAAACGTTGGGAATAGATAACTGATTTACTTAACTAAAAAGAGGATCAAACAACATTCAGTGTTTCCAAGAACAGGTCAACAACAGTTCAACAATTTTTCAGTGTTTCCAAGAACAGGTCATCAACAGTTCAGCAGTTTTCAGCTTTTCCAGGAACAATCATCAACATCTCAACACCAAAATAGTCACATATCGACTATCAGTATATATTCTTTATTTTGTGTTGATCTATTTTTGTAAATTTCTTTAATATGTTTTCTCAGGTCTAAGATTGTATAAATAACTCCCTTCCACGAGTTATTAAGGGTTGCACCCTTGAAAGAAACATTTGTAAACATTAAATGTACTTGGCTTTTTCTGAATCATTAATACAAAGGCAAAGGATTCTGAGTTTTGATTCATACAGTTTTGTGTTCCCTGTAAGTTTTCCAGTTTTCATTCATTGTGTTCTTTCTTCATATTCTTAAGTTTTATAGAGATAAACAGGTAGGAATAATTATATTTCAATTACTTCTATAAGCTTCTGAAGTGATCACCTTTAAAGAGAATGAATTACATAAACTGTTTGTTTAATTAATTCCCTCTAAATCATAAAATCATCAGCATATTTTGTAATCTTAGGCATATTTTGTTAAACTCTCTTAACATTGTTTGAAGGTTTTCTTACCTATGATTATTTAATTTTCTACTTGAAACTTGTAGTAGTCATATCATCTTTCAGTTTTTGCTCATCACTAAACAAGCTATATCACTGTGTGGATTTTAATAGAAGCCCTCTATTTAAATATTAATATTATTCAAAAGGTTAGGTATGACTGTTTTATATCTGTTTCATACATTAATCCTCCAAAATTAAAACAAAATCCCCCAAAACAAATATCTTAGATGCCCTGGCATGATAGATGACCATATCATCTCATATATACAACATCAATTTGGCGTCGTTGCTGGGGACTCAAATTTCATTAAGTTTTCATAGGTCAACGATATAATTCCTATTCCTGTAAGGTGATTAAAGGTCTAGATAGGTCAAAATCCTTCACTTGGCGACTCCACTATACCAAACTGGCACCTTTTAAGCATACCAGATCCCATTCTGAATCTGACACAGTTAGTCCTCTATCAGATCCAGAAAGACTTGTGAGAAAGGCTAGTTCTAGAAGAATACATCAGCCATCTTCTTCTACTTCATCCTTGCAGTCTGAAGATGTATTACAATTTGATCCCTATAGTAACATTCCATCCAATCCAGATTACACTCACTTATCACCAAGGGTTGTTGAGCTCTTGGATAGCGGAGTTGATTTCAAATCAGCTTTCCTTATTCATTCGTTTGAATCTAATCCAGAACCCCCACTTCCACCGGGATCACCTAAATTTGAGTCAGACCTAGGTGTTCATTTACCTGAATACAAACCTACAAACTTTATATCCCCCGCAACTTATTCATTTCATTCCACCTCTGAACAACCTGAATCTTTTAATTTAAAACAACCTAAAGGGACCTTTGCTATATATTCAAATCCACTCTTTGAAACTAAAGAGGATATTCATTCTTAGGTCCACAACTTGGTTATTTAAACTCCTTTAAAATCATTCAGGAAGTCTCCACCTTCTTTATCTCCTCCTTCTTCACCCCCACATAGTAATTCACCCCTTCTATCACCATCTTCCTCTTCCCTATCATCATCTTCACAAAAATCTCATACATCATCTTCTACTATGGCATTCCAACCCATTGTACAGGAAAGATATGCGTCTTTAGTTTTACCTCCAGTCCTTGATGCTTTCCCTAATGGATATTTAAAACACCTTCCTAGATATAATGGAGAAACTGGTCCCTCAACTGAGGAACATCTTCAATCATTTCTAGACTTTGCAGATAACATGAATATAGAACAAGAAAATGTTTACATGAGGTTTTTTTCAGTTTCTTGAGGGAAATGTGAGGACTTGGTTTAGGTAATTACCTGAAAATTCCATTAGAAACTGGGAAGAATTAACAAATATATTCAAAAATCAATGGGGGGTGAAAAAAGATGCTCTTTACTTTTTGACTGAGTTTGAAGAACTTAAAAGAAACTTTGGTGAACTTTTTTGTGATTTTATCAAAAGGTTCAACAAACTTTATCATAAGATGCCCCCTGATTGTAAACCACCTGTAGAAGCAAATAAATCTAGGTTTTCGAAAGATTTTGAAGATTATTTTGTTGTGATGTTAAGAGAAAGAACTTCAAGGACTCTTGAAGATATGCAAACTAATGTTATAGAGGTGGAAGCAAATAGGGTTGCCTCAGCCACTTTAAAAGCTAAAGTGGAAAAGGCCCAAAGAAAACTTAAATCAAGTCAAGAGGCCTCTACTTCCTCTAAGACTAAAACTGAAGATTCTAAAATAGATGAGATAACTTTACTTCTTAGAAATATATCTAATATAATCTCCAAGATTGAGACTCAACCTAGAACAGATCAACAAATGGTCACTCGACTCCAAAATCAAAATCAAGGTCAATACAAAAGAAATCCACCATTACAAATTCTTCAAAGGCCTAGTAATGATTAGCAGGTTCCAACTCCTTTTACTGATAGATGATCAACAGCCTGATGGCAATACTATGACTATCACTGAAGATATTAACAATATGGATACCTCTTTTGGTCAAACCGCTATTATTCCTCTCTCATAACAAAAGAAGGTTCAACAAAATCAAGACTCCTCATAGGCTTCCAAATACCATGCCTTCTCTGAATTCCTAATTGCAAAACTAAACAAAAGATATGATCTTAGGCCTAGACCTAGTCCTAGAAGACCTCCTAACGAACCTCCAACAATTGAACCTCGTACGAAAGTTTTTGAAACTCAAAAAACTATTATTCAACCATTAAATTAGTCAACTGATACTACTCAAATTGAAAAAATTGTTTTAACTGCATTTAATGTTGAAAAGGAGTTAGAAAGAGTTAAAATCCCTATACCACTTTCAAAACTTTCCAAAAACCTGGATATAAAAATCAAGTCTCCAAATGGATACAAAACACCTCAGTTGATGCTGAAAGTGATATTATTAGTCTTCAAGATGAAAAACCAGCAGTTGTCTTTGGTCCTAGCTCAGATATGGTAGATGAAATAGTACCCCCTTTCTATGTGACTCTTAAAACAAATGATTCTATGTTATACAATTGTATGCTTGATTCTAGAGCATCACATAATCTCATGCCAAAAACTATCATGGATCATTTAAATCTCGACATAACTAGATCCTATCATGATTTGTACACCTTTGATTCCAAAAGGGTGCCTTGTCTAGGATTGATTAAGGATTTAGTAGTCACTCTCGCCCAAATCCCAGTAAAAAGTGTAGTGTTAGATATAGTTGTCACAGATATCCCTCCAAAATTTGGAATGCTCCTTTCAAGGTCTTGTTGTGCCAAATTAGGGGGAACTCTTCAGATGGACATGTCTTATGCCACTATTCTAGTTTATGGGGGAGAGAAACTAAGGTTGTATAGAGTGGTAAGATTTGCGCACACTATTTGAAAAATAGATCAATCAAGGAACCATCCCATTTATGGAATTAATCAAGATTTTGATTGTTTCCAACTCTCTTCAACCCAAACACATGAAATTCAAGTAAAAATTGAAGATGTAACTGAAAGACCTATACCAAATCAAATTGATGTCTGGAAGCTATTCTTTGATGGTTCTTGTACAAATGATGGAGAAAGAGCTGGGGTAGTATTAATCTCACTAGAAAAAGAAAACATTACACAATCATGTAAACTTGATTTTGAAGTTACAAATAACGTAGCTGAATATGAGGCTTTCCTTTCAGGACTTTAGTTAACCAAGAGCTTAAAAGTACAAAACATGAGTGTTTTTACTAACTCAGAGCTTATTGTTAAACAAGTTAGAAATCTTTGCCAAACAAAACATCCTAGGCTTAGATCTTATTGAAATGAGATTTGGGATTCAGTTGAAAATTTCTTCAATGCTTTTAATTTGACTTATATTCCAAGGGATCAAAATTTTCATGTAGATTCCCTAGTTGTTTCTACTAGTTCATTTAAAATCCCTGATCAAACTAATGTACCCTATCAAATACAAGTCAAATACAGGCCATCCAACCCAGATAACCTAAAATAATGGAAGATATTCAAAGATGATGAACAATTAAAATATTTTCTGCAGGTTATAGATGAATTTTCAGTTCTAAAAATTGATGAAAATATAATAGAAACAAATGAAAATGATAATTTAGATTTCAATTCAAAAATTGCTAATCATGATATCATTCAGCTGTCTAACAATTTTATTCCCAAAGGTCTCATTCCTTTAGAGAAATTGTTTGATCAAAATGATGTCCTCAGAAACCCACAGTCAATCTCTCCACAAGATGACATAGAGGAAGTAAATATTGGAACAAATGATGACATTAGGAGCATCAAAATTTGTGCATCCTTAGATCCCAAAATTAAAGCTCAATACCTTAAGTTATTTGAAAAATACAAGGATGTTTTTGCATGGACCTATGCTGATCTAAAAACTTATGATACATCACTGATACAACATAAGATTCCTTTAAAACCATAAGCAAAACCTTGTCAACAGAAACTTAGGAGGATTAATCCAGCACTTCTACCAACTGTAGAAAAGGAAATTAAGAAAATTCTAGATGCCCAAATTATTCTCCCTCTTAGATACTCTAATTTGGTTGCTAATTTAGTTCCTGTTAGAAAGAAGAATGGGGAAATCAGACTTTGTGTGTGCTTTAGGAATTTGAATAAAGCATCATTAAAATATAATTACCCTTTACCCAATATGGATTAGTTACTTCAGATGGTTTCAGGAGCACAAATACTTTCCATTCTTGATGATTTTTCAGGTTACAATCAAATAAATGTTGATCCAGCAGATAGAGAGAAGATAACTTTTACTACACCCTGGTGTACATTTTATGTATTCTAGAATGCCCTTTGGCTTGTCCAATGCTGGAGAAACTTTTCAAAGAGCTATGGACATAGCTTTTTTGGGACAGGTAAACAAATTTGTAGTCATTTATCTTGATGACATAATTGTTTTTTCTAATTCTGATCAAAAACATCTAAAGAACTTGATGAAGGTTTTTGACAGGTATAGGAAATTTGGAATATCCCTCAATCCTAAAAAGTCTTTGTTTGCTATCAAAGAAGGAAAGCTACTAGGCCACATAATCTCAAAAGAAGGAGTGGAAATTGATCCCAAACGTGTTTATGCAATAAAAACATTGTCATTACGTAGAAATAAGAAGGAGATCCAAGCTTTGCTAGGCAAGATTAATTTTTAAAGGAGGTTCATCCTGAATTATGCTGAAATTGTGAAAGACATAACTGATATGCTCTGAAAGGATCATGATGTTAAATGGATTGTCTCTTCCAGGTATGCATTTGACCAAATCAAGAAGGTTATCTCTGAAGCCCCAACCTTGGCCTGTCCTGCCATTCAGTATATTTTCCTTTGCCTCTAAAACAACCCTTGTTGTTGTTTTATTACAAAAGAATGAAGATTCCCATGACCAATCTATAGTCTTTCTCAATAAGGTTATGAGAGATTTTGAGTTTAAGTATGGCATAATTGAGAAGCAGGCCTATGCCCTTATACAAGCTCTGAAATCATTCAAGATGTATGTCCTACATTCACCTATTACTGCTTATGTTCCTAACAGTGTTGTAAAAATTGTTTTAACACAACTAGACACAGATGGGAAGAGAGGTAGATGGATCACTCAAATACTGGAGTTTGATCTAACTATCAAAACCACAAAGCTAGTAAAGGGTTAAGGATTAGCTAAGATTCTAGCTGAATCCAATTGTAAAGAACTGAGAATCAACTCTATTTTGGAAATACAAGGGGAGAATCCACAAGATCCTTCCCAAAATTTGAATGAAGATAATCCACAAGAACCTCCTCACCATCCTGAAGAAAAGAATCCATGAGAACCTTTACCTTCAAATCAGACCATTTATCTACACATTAATGAGAAATTTCTTTTGTTAAATTGGTATCAATATATTGTAAATTATTTGATCCATTTTGAATGTTCAGCATCATTTCCCAAAAGTTAATGTAAAGCTCTCAAATTGAAAGCAGTCAAACATTGTATCATAAATGAAAATCTATACTAGAAGGACCCACTAAATATCTTGTTATTATGTTTAATAGAATCAAAAACTGAAGGAATCATTGATCAGTTTCATACAGGATTTTGTGGAGGACATTATGCTTGGAGATAAACAACATATAAGATATTAAGGGCAAGATTTTGTTGGCCTACATTGTTCTTACAAGTAGGAGCAAAGGTCAAAAGTTGTGTCCCTTGTCAGATGTTTGCTGGTAAGCAAAAACTAACAGCTCTTCCACTGATCCCAACAATAGTCTCAACACCTTTTCTCCAATGGGGACTAGATTTTATTGGAGAAATTCATCCCACTTCAAGCAATCATCATAGATGGATCATCACTGCAACATACTAATTTAACAAATGGGTGGAAGCAATTCCAGTAAGAAATGATACTGATTCAGCAGTAATCAAATTCATTGAAAAAAACATTTTGTCTAGATTTGGTTGCCCAACCCAGATTGTTACTGACAATGCCACAACATTTTCCAGCGTTAAAATGATTGAGTTTTTCCATAAATATCAGATTATGTTACATCATTCAACTCCATATTATCCTCATGGTAATGGTCTTGCAGAATCATCAAACAAAAGTCTGATAAAGGTGATCAAAAATACTTTAGCAGATCATAAAAAGAGTTGAAACTCTCATCTAATTTATGCAGTATAGGAAAACTTGATTACTCCCCAAAGAGGTCTATTGGAAAATCTCCTTTCCAGTTAGTCTATGGGAAAGATGCAATTTTCCTTTCCAGCTTGGCCTTCCCTGTTTTAAAGTTTCTGTAGGATTCAACTGATGAATTTGATGATTTTTCAAGGAGAATAAACCAAATTATTGAACTAAATGAAAACAAACATGAAGTTCAATACAAATTGAAAAGTATCAGAATAAGATGAAGATCCTATTCGACAGAAGAGCAAGGGAAAGGGACTTCAAGGAGGGTGATCTATTTTTAAGATGAGATTCTAGAAGAGAAGACAAGGGAAAACATGGCAAGTTTGATAACCTATGGTTTGGACCTTTATCTATTACTGAAGTAAAGGGAAAAAATACTTTTATGCTACAAAATCTTGAGGGACTGTATTCCACTTATCCTGCTAATGGAAGGTTTCTCAAACATTATATTCAGTACTAAGAAGTTGAAGTAGATTCCATTACTACCAAAGTAAAAAGTCTGGTTTATTTTATTTTCTAAACTGTTAGTGTGAGTTTTCACAGCAAAGACTCCATAGCCCGAGGAGAAGGCACATGGATCTGCAGGTTCTCTACATTATATAGGAGAAAGTAGTCCCCAGTTGGAACCAATGTTGTAACATTTTTTTGGTTTTGGTAAGTTAGCATCAATTAGTCAAAAAAATGAAAACCATTCCAAAAAATGTTAAGTTAGGATATGGGCAAAAAGAATATTGAATCAAAAAATGTTAGGGATATTTGATGAATGAGTCCATATCCAATAAAATGTTAGAATAGATGCCCTAAAAAAGGGAGGCAAAAATAAAAAATGTTAGATCAGAGAGAAAAGAAAAAATAATAAATTCTTAAAGTGTTGCAAATCCATATGCCACTACTCTCAGTGAAAGTTTATTTTATCAAATAAAATGTTGTGTGCACATTGTTTAATTGCCACACTAGTCCATAGAATCCAATTGTACAGTTTAATCATGATTAGATTTGATTTAAATTGTTTGTCAATAGGTAATAAATAAAATTGGCTCTACAGTTTAATATCAGCCAATGGAAGAAATAAGGGATAGAAGTAGATTATTCATTAAAAGAAAAATGTTGAGTTGCTAATCTAAGTGCACTCGGGTAACTAAGATTGAAAAATTGTTAGGAGTTAAGAGTAGGTAGACAAATGAAATACAATTGGAGCATGAAAGGATTTTTATCCTAAGATATAACATTAGAAATATGTGCATATGGTGAAGGGTTTTATTAACCATAAATGTTAAGTATTAATGTTATTTTTATCCACACTTCATCCATTTTTTTAGTTATACTATTTTTTCTGTTATTACTGTGTTTTAGACCAATTCTTCCCATTTCCGTCCAGTTCAGCCTGCAATTCACCTAACAAAATGCCTCGTAATGGAAAGGAAATTGTAGAATCCCAAATCCCCTCATTCATCCACAAGTTGACTTCCATCATACTCCCCTCATCGACAAAGTTTATAAAATCATTGAGTCTTCCTCTCAATTTAATTTATATGAAATCTATTGTTGGATGGAAGACCATCTAGTTGATTAGACAAATGAAATAAGACTTTGGGACTCCCACCTTCCTCACTAAATTTTCCCACGTATACACAGAGCACCTGAATTTGTTAGGAAATTCCACGAATCCTATGATCCCAGTCAAAGAGCTATCATTTCACCTACATGAGAAATCCTTTGTTTTATCAATGCTCAGTCTATTGAATAGATGTTGCAGGCCCCAACTATTGCACCAACCCATCCTTTTTATCATGAATTCCTGATAGCAGCCTATCAAAAGCTAGATTTTACTAAAAGGTCTCAAACTCTTGAAATTTTCCTTGTTGTAGATAGCCCTCTTCCTAAAAGAAACCCTCCCTATGATTCATCCATGTTCCCAGACATAACCAAGCAAATTACCACTAATATTTCTTATTTTCTTGGTTACAATTCTGATCAATATTTTGAAGAATCCATCCTAGGTTTCATGTCTATCTTCTATGTTGATTCCAAACCTACTATTCTCTATAACTTTAGCCAATTTCTAGCTGAAGTCATCCATGAACAATTTTTCCAATTTAATACTGAAGAAGTATTCAAGTATCCTTCAGTATTTGTATATATTTTTATATATTTTTAGGGAGACAAGTTTCCATTCACCTTACATAAGCTAGATGAAGAAAGCAACCAACAATCAGTAATATTTTGGACTTCTATGGGAATGAAGGAGAAGGAAGAATTTATATATAAACAATTCATAGAATTGTTTGTTCATCCAATTATTATTCTTATGAGCAACACTCCAGAACCTGCAAGAATCAGTGAGGAAATTGTGAAAGTATTGTAGATGGTTGATCAAGCCACCACAAGAGATTGGTATCTTTACCAAAACTATACAGAAATCAAAGTCTATGGCTGTGAGCTTCCACCCCAAAAACTTCCTAAGCACCTCCCTATCAGAATTTTTGCATTGAAATATATTAGGTAGAGGTTAAATGCAAATGAAGTACATTTTGTAGCTACAAAGAAGAAATCACAATTCAAGCTAAAGGCTCAGTTTGGCCTTTTCATCTGCAACACTAGAGTAGTAGGAGAAGAAGCAGACAGGTTATTGAAGGAAATTAAGTTTGGTCTCAGCTTCACTTGGTCCTATGAGCCAATGGGAGTAATTTCAAAACTCACGGTTGAAAATAAATTTATTGCATACCACCATACAACCAGGCCTGAAATAAAGCAGTACAAAAATCAGTTAGAATGGAAGGAGAACACCCTTCAAGAAGCAGAAGAACATGCAGTCTCTACTTCAAATGTACAAACTCCATTTGCACAGGAAAATATAGCCAAGCGAGGAAGGGAAGAACAATCATCCCCTACAACTGAAGCATCAAGCCAGGGATTTAGAATTGTGCATAGAAAGAAGATACCTAGGATCTCTGTGAAGTTTAGTGCAAAAAATGAGCCACAGAAAACAACATTTGATGGACTTGGGGAGACTTTTCTTTTTACACAGTCTGGTGAACAGTCTTCACAGTCCCCCACTCATTCCACTACTTCTCAAGAACAACAGGTGATTCAGACCAATGGAACCAATCAGAAGGAAAAAGAATATGATATCTTCCATGTCTTCAATGAAATTAAGAAGAAGAATGAGGAATTGAAGCTAAACACGTATGCTCAATTCTAGAAACACTCTTCCAGTTATCAAGCTAGACTTATTTCAGTTTTTTACTTTGAAAAGGGTAAGATGCAAATGGCTTTCTTACAAGCTCAAATTCCACAGCCCAAGACTCCTCCACATTATCATAAGCAATCCTCCTTTGAGTTTAATGTAAAATATGTACATCCAATTGACAAAACTGAGATGCACAAACATACTGACCAGATGATTTCTTCCAATTTAACTCATACTTCCATGAGTTTGTCAACGTTGCAGGTCACCTTGGCCAATACACAATCACAACTCAAGTTGGAAAAGGTTTCCTCATTGGCAAAAGGACACCAAGATCAAATCTTTGGAAGATCTGGTGCTAAAGATGGGATATGATCCCTCAAATATAAATGTTGCAGAAGAACTTGTCAAGAAGAAATATGTTGAGCTCTCAGCATTAAGGAAGAAACTCAAAATGCCAGCTTCTGAGGACCCAATGACCAAGGAGATTGAAGAAACCGAGACTCATAAATCTGACATGATGAAGCTCATCATGGAACAAAATCTGCAAATAAAACAGATGGAGGAGCAAATGGAAAAATTGGTCAAAGAAAAAGAGGAAGCTGTGAAAAGGACTCAAATTCCAATGGATGTAGTTCCTCTTTCAGTGGTCTCTATAACTAGAGTTTCTACTTCAGGCACAAAGCCAACTACAGGTGAACAGAAGGAGCTTAACAACTTGTAGAAGCTATTCAAAACCTGTCCATTCAGACAGTTGAAATTAAGAAGTTGCAAGTTGAACTGAAGGAATTAAAACACATGAAAGCAGTTGCAGACAATTCACGTGCAACCGACTTGCAGAGGACAAAAAGTCAAATTGAAGTTTTGCAAAAGGAAATCAAAGAACCTAATCTTGGAAACAAACTAGGTTTGGTAAAGGAGATACTATGGGAAGAGATTATTAAATCAGTCAAGGATATCTGACCATATCTAAAGATAATATTTGATCAAAAAGACTTCCTGGAGAAAGCTTAGGAAGCTATTGAAAGTATCTCCAAAGAAATTGAGGACATGCCAGAAGTTGCCACTGAGGTAATCAAGTTTTGAATTCTAAAGACAGCTATGAGCTTGAAGAATTAGGTATAAATGATAGGAAAACAACCATACTTGAAGTGAAAAAAATCATCACAAAGAAAAACCTCATTCTTCAGTTGGAGGAAAAATGCAACAACGTTAATGCCATAGTTCAAAGATTTTTCAATAGGTTAGAACCCTTGACCAGCAAGGGTTTTCCCTCTATGCTTGTGATAAACGACAAATTAATGCACATTGAAGATTATGTTCGAAAGCTCATAGAGGTAGGTACCAATGCAGTGTCAATTTCAAACATAAGAGGTGTAGCAACACCAAGGGTTGTGCTCAATGCACTCAGAGATTCCTTTTTCATTTTAAATGAAATCAGACATATATTTCTAGTAAAACCTACTTTTACTAAGTATACAGAAATGGATGAAGTTTACTGAAGAGTAACTAAGTTATCTATCTTAGATAAGAAATGTTGGGAAAAGTTAACTGATTTACTCGACTGAAAAGAGGATCAAACATCATTCAGTGTTTCCAGGAACAGGTCATCAACATTTCAACAGTTTTAAGCTTTTCCAGGAACAGTCATCAACAGCTCAACACCAAAATAGTGACAAATCAACTATCAATTTATATTCATGATTTTGTGTTGATCTATTTTTGTAAATTTCTTAAGATGTTTTCTCAGCTCTAAGATTGTATAAATAATTCCCTTCCACGAGTTATTAAGGTTTGCACCCTTGAAAGAAACATTTGTAAGCATTAAATATACTTGGCTTTTTCTGAATTATTAATACAAAGGCAAATGATTCTGAGTTTCGATTCATACAATTTTGTGTTCCCTGTAATTTTTCCAGTTTTCATTCATTGTGTTATTTCTTCATATTCTTAAGTTTTACAGAGATAAACATATAGGAATAATTGTGTTTCAATTTACTCCTATAAACTTCTGAAGTGATCACCTTTAAAGAGAATGAATTATATAAACTTTTTGTTTAATTAATTCCCTCTAAATCATAAAATCATCAGCATTAATCTTAGGCATATTCTGTTAAACTTTTTGAACATTGTTTGAAGGCTTTCTTTCTTATGATTATTTAATTTTCTATTTGAAACTTGTAATAGTCATATCATCTTTCAATTTCTGCTCATCACTAAACAAGCTATATCACTGTGTGGATTTTAATAGCAACCCTCAATTTAAATATTAATACTATTCAAAAGGTTAGGTATGACTGTTTTATATATGTTTCATACATTGGTCCTCCAAAATAAAAACAAACCCTCCCAAAACAAATATCTTAGATGCCCTGGCATGATAACTGACCATTATCATCTCAGAGATACAACACCCACTAGGATGTTTTGCCCACCATTTAGCGTGGAATACATGTCTCATGACCTTGGTCTTATATTTTTTACATGAAAAAACAACGAGAGGTTGTTACATGACAGGTGGGCTTTGAGAAGTATGCAAAGGACAATAGGATGATGATAATTGAATAGAGAACTATTCATTATGAAGTTGAATTGTGTTGCATTAGAATCATGCAACACTCCAATTGGGGGTAAATGATGGACCACTAGATTGTCATTTATTGTCAATCCCATTTCCATTAAAAAAAAAAATGTTTTCCTCATGAAACTAGGCTCTTCTAATTCATTCTTACTTTTAATGGCCAAACTAGATGATTTCAACTTCTGCATATTCAAATAAATGTGATTTGCTTAATTTTAGATTCTGTGACATATATTTGGTATCTTAGGTGTTTTCTATTCGTGTTTTTTTTTAATTTACATTTCATAGAATGATGTGGTTTCTTTGGAAAAAAGATTAATGTAGTGAATATTGATATTTTTTGAAGCAATATCATAACAATCCATCCAAAAGGGATTTGACTCTTATACTATTGACCATCTTCAATATCTATCCCATCTCAATCAATTGAGAGAATGGAAAATTGAAGGGATTTTGTCCCCCTCATGTTGAGGAAATACCATTATCGTGCTAGCATTAGGAGGCAGTAGTTACACCAATTTAGTGTATTTATAGACTTAGATTGTAGAGATAGATTCAAAGTTATTATCAAAGCTTTGTTATTTGGGTGTTTTATAAAATTCTAAGAACTCTTTTGGGTAGGGCCCACTTAAATCAAGGTCATTGGAATTCTCACTTCATTATATTCTTGTAATTAGTATTCCTATTATGAGTTTCTTTAGACTTCTAAACATAGTATTTGCTTTATATCATAATCACCCATTTTTATTTAAATTATAATGATGGCTGCTTTTGAATAATGATTTCATTAATTTATAAATATGATATTTAATTGATTCAAAGGAACCTCCTCACTCTATTAGCCTCTCATTTACTAGGAAATGGTCATGCTTCTATCCAACTTTTAGAAAATCACAAAGAGATGGAAGTTAACACTGTTACCTTAATTTATGAAAGGTGAAATTGGATGAACTAATAATAGTTGCTTATTCATATTGCTATAACATAATTAAAAATTGTGTTAAATATATATTTTAGCTTAACTCACAAGTGATTTGATCCCTAATTTACTTATGAAATGATTGGAAATTAACAACCTACACATATTTATATATGTAATGTACAATATATATTTAAAAAAAATTATTTCGATATCAAATAAAATAACGTAGTGATTGCCATGTCTTCCATTACATATGAATCAACTAACCACCAGCATCATTTTTTTTTAAACAAGCACTTGATATTGGGCATAGCTTTCTTGATCTTGTATAAATTTGCATCTAGCTTATACTACATTAACCATGAAATTGCCAACATTTAGGGCACACTTTCCATCACATTTGTCGAGAAAATTATAACAACGTATCTGTTGGGTAGCAGAGGTCCCGCATAAAGGGTTTTGGGGTAGAAAGCCCGAAAATAGGATTAAATAATTTTAAAAACTTAGCTAAAAGCGCAGAGCACAAATTATAATAGGTTGAGTCAAAGGGTAGTCCGCCCAGAAATCATGTAAAGAAATATAAATAGAGTCGGCCAGTGCAAGGATCGCGGACCAAGGAAGGGTATAAATAGAGCGTGGCTTTATGAGGGAAAAGTAGTTCTTTTTGGAGAAACAATGGAAGGTAATGGGTTCGTGAAGAAAATAGATTAAAAGCATCTGTAAGTTCGAGTCGAGGGATAGGGGTAGTAGGTAGAGGCTCTACAACTGTGTGCGTAGAGGCCTGGAAAGTTCACATTTGTGTGCGTGGACCCCTGCAGCTGAGTGCATAGGGCAGATCTCAATGTATTGAGGATAAAGTGGAAATAAAGATAAGTTCTTTTTGCAATTCTACGTTTCTTCTAAGTTGTCATAATACCTGTTTAATTTAATATTCTTATGTTTTAAATGAATGTAAATCTGGATTCATTTTAATGCGCGAATCAGTTGTGTTGGTTAAATGTTTGCTTAAAGACCTTGGTAATTGGTAACTACTTCATCTAATAGAAAAGTGCACTAATAAGAAAGATATAATCAAGCTGTATATGTGTGAATACCGAGCAGCGCAGAGCTATAAACCAGTGCGTGAAACCTCCAAACCACACCAAGACATCCCTAGGGTGCGGAAACCTGGTTCCAGCACCCTCCCCTGCTACCTCGGGTGAGACCTCAGTCTGCGCTCCATGGGCTATTTCCGAAAGGGCTGGTAGCTGCGGGATTTGTTTGGCTAAATAACTCTTCCAAACCTGGGTCAGGCCCATATAAGCCAACAAATGGTTCCATTGTCGGGACCGGGATCTACATGAGGGGTGTGAAGTGTGAAGTGTGGGGACTCGATAGAAAGGAATGTTGAAAAATCAAAAGGATCAGGAATGGTAGTAGAACAAGGGTAACTATGGCGAACACGATTCAGTTACCAGTTTTCGAAGGAGCAGGAGGTGAAGAGCCGGAACAATTTTGGTTTGTACTAATGTCAGTATGGAATGCACAATAGTTCGCGGATGATAATATCAATAAAGCCATCTTAGTCAGCGCACTGTAGGATCGAGCGCTAACATGGTACATGAAGTATTCAAGCGTCAACCCAACGGTGGGGATAGTAGACATCCATATCGAATTAACCAAGGAGTTTAGCCAGCCTAAGTCAGAAGCACAGTCGGTTGCTAGATTCAAAGAGATCACAATGATGCCTAGTGAGACCTCGTGGGATTTGGATCAAAGGTTGAAAAACACCATTCGTGAGGCCAACATGACCCTTACAGATGCACAGCACTGCAATTGGTTCATCGCCTCACTAACTCCATATTTGAAGTCACCCTTGTCACAACAAAAGATCTCAACCCAAGCAGAAGAACTGGAGGCAGCAATGCAGCTGCACAAAACCCCAGTATAGGACCCAGGGTTGGGAGTTCAACAAATCCAAGCGCAGGTCCAAAATTTGTGTTTGGAAATACAGAAGTTAAAACAAGAACAGACACCATGCCTAGAAGTCTGGGAGGAAGTATGGTGTATAAAGTGCAGGAGCCAGGGACACGATAAAGATCATTGTCCGGTCTCGGTGAATTTTGTGGTAATAGGGGGACCGACACCGTTGTGACCAGAGGTACAAGCAGGGCCGAGCGCAATTGCCCCGCTCTGGTGTGCAATCTGTCAGGTAGGAGGGAAGCACAACACTGATAACTATCATTTATTGCCAAACTATAACTAGACTCCCTAGGAGCTCTTTTGCAACTTTTGTAGATCGGTGGGTCATGAAGAAAGAGATTGTCGTAGCTATTAAATGTTGATGGACCAGGCACCTACCTACAGAATGCATACTGAGGTGCGAGGTCAGGATCTAGCCGCGGCGTTTGCACACGGTGGGTTCTCGGGACAGGGTCGAGGACGGGGCAGAATGGGACCAGGAAGGGGTCGCGGCCAGCTAATTTGTTACAACTGTGGAGTACCAGGACATTACGCATAGGATTGTACCAATCCAACCCAAGTATCATGTCCTTATTGTGAGCAATTCGATCATGAGCTACTAGATTTCCCCCTGCTGATAGCGCAGATTGGCGAAAAAAGGGCAGCGCCTCCTACAACAATGAAAAACGTGCAGATGATGAGATCTAAACCCCGTGATGACGGACCCAAGGTAAACATGGTATTATGGAGTGGTGCATCCATAGAAGAGGTCGATGGTGAGACCAATATGGAAGCTAGGGAAAGCTTCACGGGCGTCTCTACCCGAGGTAGTAGGGATCGGTCTTAGCTAGATAAGGATCCCTCGATGTTGACTACCTTCTTAGAGACATGAATAAAAATGCTTCACGATAACAAGGAAGTCAGAGGGTTACAGGAAATGATAAATAGGTGCGCGGGGAGGGTGAACCTCACATAGTTCGGAAATTAGGAAGACATGCATTGCGGATGGGTCGGGAGATGCAGTTAACGGTGCAGATTGGTGACTACGAGATGGATCAAGTCATCTTGGACCTAGGTTCGGATGTAAACGTATTACCTAAACACACTTGGGAGCACATGGGTAAGCCTACACTACAATGGTCTCCTATCCAATTACAGATGGCCAATCAGCAAAAGATCTTGCCCATGGGAAGGCTACAAGGAATTACAGTCGATATTGATGGCGCGAGTACCCAGGCGGACTTCAAAGTTATTGAAATCGTGGATGAAAGTAGCACATATCCTACGTTGCTAGGGGTAGACTGGGATGATATTTGAGAAGGAGTCGCTCCGTGTAGTCATTCCACTGGTTCCAACAGAAGGACCACACTACACAAAACCTATGCGCAACAATGAAAGGGACGATGCAGTGGATTTTATCTACAAGATTGTTGTGCATCAGCCAAAGGAGGAAAGGAGACCCTCGTGGGGCTACGCCAGCTCGTGCACTTGCGATTCATATGAAGAGGACGAGTGATGGTGGAACAGGGTGAACAAGGTAACCACACTACACTGTAATATGATGACAAGATCCTTGTATTGCGTTAAAGCTCAGACCCGCGAACTACCAATGTATGACGGGCTGACATAAGTGGATGAATTCCTAGCTCAATTCAAAAGCACGGTAGAAGAGTACCAACGGTTTGATGTGCTAAAATGGGCATTTCACACGACACCGGTGTGAAGGTGGGGTACCCATGAAGGAACCTTCGAAGATTAGCAAAGCTTCCGGTGCATGATGCAGATAAGATTTGGGAAGCCAGTGCTACGAATAATGGAGAAATATGATGGACGAGAGAATCCATGCATACACCTGAGCAAATGGACCAAAACTTATAGTGCGGTGCCTCAACCAGAATGGGTGCACTTATTTTATCATACCTTGGATGTCATTCCAAGGAACTGGTATATGAAAACAGAGCTCCGACATGGCACCGACAAGTGGGATATCCTGCATGAAGGGCTTTTGTCGACATTTCTCTTTGAAGATCAATCCATGGATACCGTGGATGATGCATTACAATTAGTAATAACCGCCATCTTCAGAACACCACCAGAATCAGAAGAATTCGTGCTGTCAGACTGGTAGCAACAGTTGATCCAGGCCTTAGCATGTTACAATGTACAAATAGAAGATGATGAGGATGACCCGTGTAACATTAATATAACAGAATCTGAAGGTAGTCGTGAGGTGCGCGGCCCTGGGATAGAAGATCTGGACATCACGGCACCATTGAAAACAAAGCAAGTAAATATCGGAACGGAGGAAGAGTCGAAGTATGCTACGCTTGGGGACTATTGGGACAACGCCACAGTGGAAAAGGTCGTTGAGTTTCTCCGCGAATACTAAGATTTATTCCCTACAAAAATTACAGAGCTGAAAGGGATTCTAGGAGACCTAGGGATGATGAAAATAACTTAGAAGGCATATGCAAAGCCAGTGAAAAAGTGATCCTACCAACTGAATCCAAAATACCAAGCAAAGGTCTACGAAGAATTGTACAAAATGCCGGTAGCATGAATTATTGAACCAATCGAGGAATCCGATTGGGTAAGTCCCATGGTCGTGCAGGAGAAGAAACAGAAGGGCAAGATCTACGCCTGTGTAGATCTGCGGAAGCTTAATGATGCTTGTGTTAGCAACCCATTTCCAACACCCTTTACAGATGAGGTACTAGAAAATGTGGGCGGGCAGGAAGCATACTCTTTCACAGACAGGTCCTTCGGGTGCCATCAGATCAAGATCGCGCCAGAGGATCGGAGCAAGACAACGTTTGCTACTGAATGGGGTTGTTTTCAGTATACGGTGATGCCCTTTGGGTTGAAGAATGCGTCGGCGATATTTTCCCGTATTGTGGTAGCCACGTTCAAGGAAGTTATCCACAAATTCTTAGAAGTCTACCTGGATGACTGGACTGTATTTGGCTTCGTTAAGAAACGTGTCTCGAGCTTACGGTTGATGCTGGATACCTACCGTCGGCACTAGAATGCGCTTAACCTAAAGAAGTGTACGTTCCTTGTCCCTTTCGGAAACTAGCTTAGCCATGTGGTTTGTATGCAAGGATTGATGGTGGATCTGGAAAAGATTGTTGTCATAATAAATCTACAAGCACCTCGAAGTGTAAAGCAGCTATGTGCTACATTAGGACACACGGGCTACTACTGAAATTTTATCAAAAGTTACACCCAGATCACGGCTCCAATGGAACAGTTACTGAAAAAGGATGCTACGTATTGCTGGAACGAGGAATGTAACAAAATCCTGGAAATGCTTAAGGAAAAGATGGCTTATGCGCCTATCTTGGTCTTTCCAAAGTGGGACGTTGAATTTCATGTACATGTTGACGCATCGTGTATCGTGTTGGGTATGGTACTCACTCAAGAAGGAGCAGAGGGAGTTGATCACCCGATTGCATTCGCTAGTCGCAGGTTGTCCAAGGCAGAAAAGAATTACTCTACTACTGAGCGAGAGGGATTGGCGATGGTATACGCACTACAAAAGTTCCGCCACTATCTGCTCAGAGGACATTTTAAGATGTACACTGATCACTCTGTGCTCAAGTACCTAGTGAATAAGCCTATGTTGGGGGGGCGTATCTGTCGATGGTTGTTGTTTTTTCAATAATATGACTTTGAGGTTGTTGTAAAGCCAGGATGTCTGAATGCAGGTCTGGATCATTTGTCCCGAATTGATATCGGCGAAGAACCAACGAATCTAGAGGAGGGGCTCCCGGACGCCCAATTATATGTCGTGCACATTGCAGATCATCACTTTGAAGATATAATCTAATTTTTAACTACGGGCACCGCACCACAGGGGTATTCTGTCCAGCAAAAGAAGGAATAGGTGATACGCGCAACAGATTTTACCACAATTTCAGGCCACCTCTATAAGATGGGCAAAGACTAAATATTGTGCAGATATGTACCCGAGTTCGAGCATGGACAGATCCTGGCCAAAGCACATGGAGGGGTCACTGGCGGACATTATGCAGGCCGCGCCACAGCCAAGAAGATTCCTCGCGCCGGGTTATGGTGGCCCACTCCACATCAAGGTTCGAAAGCATACTGTCGGGCCTGCAATGTATGTCAACGAATGGGCAAACCATCGCGAAGGGACGAAATGCCACTTTAGCCACAGATGACGCTACAACCATTTGAGAAATGGGTGATTGACTTCGTTGGGCCTATTGTGTTGAAAATGCAACAAGATGATGGAGCTTAGTGAAAAGAAGTCGCCTTCACTAAGTGGGCCCGCAGGCTATTTTTAGCGCAAAGTCTATTTTTAGACTATGTCTATTTTTAGACATATGGATCATGGTCTATGAGATGCAGGATGCTATTTATGGATGATTGGTCATGTTGGTATAAATAGATGGACCTCTATTTTTAGACATATGGGCAGAGTCTATTTTTAGACTGCTAGTCTAAAAAATAGAATAGTCGAATATTATTAGCTCTTAATAATATTTGGACTATAAACATTATCTTATCCTCTTGCAGCACTTCAATTTGAGCTACGGATGTGGCACATGCAACTGCCAGAAGGAAATACACTTTTCCTATGTGTGTTTTGCTAAAGCAAATGGCCCATCGTTGATCTGGGTTCGGAGGCATATGATCTAGATGGGATCCCAAACTTTCATTTTCTTTAGTTAGCCAAATAGTTAATTGAATGCATGTCCGGTGATTCTTTTCATAATCCCAGCTATTGCATGATGGACTTCAGTTAGAACTCAAGTGATTAAGTTTGGTGGAGTTGATTGAGGAGTTGATGGAGTTGTGTTCAGTTTGACTTAGTTGAACTAGTTGTATTTAGTCTAACTGCAAAATACACTAGTGATGAGTGATGTGAATTAATTATTAATTAATTCACTAATTATTAACTCATAAATCAACTAAAGAATACATCAGTTAACTCAGTGCATGGACAATTCAGTGGAGACAAGTGTTAGAGGTGGGTGAAAGGGTGAGACTACTAGCTGTGCATGAGATTTGCACAATCATTGATTGAGATTGCCAATGAGGATTGCGCAGTACAAGCCAAGGAAATTCGAACTTGGATTTGATCTATTCTCAACTTGGATTGCAGTAGAGGCAGGCAAACAGTGGAGGAGATTTGAACCCGTGACTTGTTCAGATCTAAGCTAGTTTGTGTGTAGCATGTGGAGATAGTACTGAGTACTTTTGAGGAGTATTGTACTATGTATTGTTACATGTTCTCTATCATTATAATATACAGATAGTTGGGGGTTTTCAGTTGTATGCTTTCCCCATTACATACCGTGTTGATATGTGTGATTGATGTTTCAATGTGCGCATGTGATTGTTTTTAATTCTGCAAAATTGATGATCAATGGTAGAGGAGGTTAGGTATTATGCATGCATTCCACAAATAGTGTATAATCAGGATAATCTCTGTGAATAAGTGTTATATTATTCAAAATTTCTACATGGTATCAGAGTGAAGTTGATCATCAGATCTATTATTCAGAAAGTGATTACATTTTATTTCTTCAGACAGAGTCTATAATCGGGCCAGGTAGCCTCTGGATTCACCCTTATTTTGGAAGTGAGATATCCAGTAAATTCCCATACAGTCAATCTTTGTACAAGAAATACTTTGTTCTCAATAATTTTAGACCAGAAGCGGTTGAGTTTTGAGTTGGTGGAATTCGAATTTGCAGCAGTGTTTTCTTGGTGTCGAAGTTGAAATGTCTTTCAACGGATTGCGATTGGAGTATGCCCTTGAAGGAAGCTCGAATTATATTGCATGAAAAGACAGGATGGAGGCAGTGTTAGATGACAATGGGTTGAAGGAGTTCATATAGGCTGAGGTCCCAAATCCTACTGATGCTACTCAAGTTAAGGCTTGGCAAAAGAAGACAGCAAATTGTCGAAGGATTCTGTTGGAGGGCGTGAAGGATCATATTGTATCCAGCCTACATGGAAAGGCTTCTCCATACTTGATGTGGAAAGTGTTGACAGATTTATTCCAAAGCAAGAGCAACCAGAGGAAGTTGGCGCTCAAGGATAAACTCAGAAACATTAAGTGTGAGAAAGGAGACAGTATGCCCAAGTATCTCACGAAGTTCACCCAATGTCGGGATGAGCTGGAAAGTGTGGGAGTGACTGTCGATGATGAGGACTTGGTGAGCTTGGCTCTCATTGGTCTTCCAAAGAGTTGGCATTCCTATCAGGACTCTGTTAATGGTCGGGAGAAATTGCCAGGATGGGAGAGACATTGGTCTGATCTTGTGCAAGAGGAGATGAGGCGGAATAACAGGGACGGATCTCCATCAAAGGCATCTGATGAAGAAAATTGCACTTTGGCTGCCAAAGCAAAGAAGGGGAAGAACAAGAAAGCTTCTCATTCCGGTGCGAAAGGCAAGAAGCAAGACATGTCCAAGGTGAAGTGCTTTCACTGTCACCAGCACGGACATTATGCCACAAATTGTTCGCAGAAGAAGAAAAATAAGCAAGTTGTTGGATCTGTAGCGCGAGAGGCCTTAGCCTCGCAGTTTGAGCTGGATTTTTCATTGATTGCATGCTTGGTATCAAGTGTGATGGGATCGGTATGGTTCTTGGATAGTGGTGCGTCTTTTCACATGACAGGAGATCGAGATTTGTTTTCTGATCTAGATGAGAAAGATCTTGGAGTGCACATCGAGATGGGCGATGATGGTAGATACAGTGCGACCAGTATCGGTACCATTTCCTTTGAGAGGGAGTCTGGTAAACCCTTCGTATTGAAGGAAGTGATGCATGTTCCAGGATTGAAGAAGAATCTTATCTCTATGGCGATGTTAGAAGACAAGGGATATGATGTTGTCTTCAGCAAGGGAAAGGCTTTCCTGCGCAGTAAGACAACTAGAGAAACCCGGAAGATAGGGGTTCGAGTCAAGAACCTTTATCAATTGCATGTAGATGGCTGCGCAGCAATGGCATGCAAGGCAGAAGGATTGGTGAGCCGAGATGATGGCGAGTTGTGGCACCGAAGATTGGGCCACCTTCACCATGGAGCCTTGAAGGTACTGCAGTAGATTTCTTCTGGGCTTGCTAAAGGCACTCTTGCACAGTCAGATCAATGTAAGGGGTGTACTTTGGGAAAATTTGTGAAAGCCACCTTTCACGAGAAGGATAGTCATACTATGACGATCCTTGAGAGAATTCACACAGACGTGTGTGGACCTTTCTCAATAGCTTCGACAGCAAAGCACAAGTACTATGTGATCTTTGTTGATGATTTCTCTCGAAAGTGCAGGATCTTCTTCATGCAGAAGAAGAGCGAGACATACTCAAAGTTCTATGAGTTCAAAGCACTGGTCGAGAAGGAATCGGGGAAGAAGGTGAAGGTTCTTAGGAGCGACAATGGTGGTGAATTCATCTTTGGCGAGTTCAAGGACTTCTGCAGCGCAGAAGGGATTCGAAGAGAGCTCATAGCTCCCCATAACCCACAGCAGAACGGGGTTGCTGAGCAGAAGAACAGAACGATCGTGGGTGCTGCACGGGCGATGTTGCATGATCAGGGCCTACCCCTTCACTTATGGGTAGAGGTATGCAATACTGCAGCATATGTGCAGAACCATTGTCCTCACAAGATACTTGGCATGAGTACACCCAAGGAGGCTTATTCTGGTAAGAGGCCTGATATTTCCCATTTGAGGATTTTTGGTTCTCATGTTTACATACATGTGACGAAGGATGCCAGGAAGAATCTAGAGCCGACCGCAGAGGTTGGGATATTTGTGGGGTACACTGATACGCCCCACAACTATCGTGTGTATTTTCCAGAAAGTCCCAAGACTGTTGTGCGACGGGATATCAAATTTCAGGAGGAGAAAGCCATGAAGTGTTCGCTTGAGAGGGAGCCACACTTGCATGTAGATGAGGAGCTATTAGTTCCTAAGGATGAGCTTCAGGATGTGGATCAGACACAAGATGAATTTCATGGAGTGGAGGAGACCACTCATGCAGCGCCAACCATCAGAGGGCGAAAGCGCATTACAGAAGCTAAGCGACTGGCTCAAGATGCAGAGAAGGTTGTAGGACCACCTACAGCACAGGGCAGACAGAGACAGTCACCTGATCGGTACACTAGATACATGGCTCTTGTGAGCAAATGTGTCGTGACTGAGCCATCCTCTTTCGAGGACTATAGCACAGCATAGACAGAGACAGTGACCTGATCGATACACTGGATACATGGCTCTTGTGAGCAAATGTGTCGTGACTGAGCCATCATCTTTCGAGGAAGCTGTGGAGGATCCTGCATGGGTAGATGCCATGATGGAAGAGTATGATTCGATTGTCAGAAACAGTGCATGGGAGATTGTCCCAAGACCGGAGGTGAAATCAGTGGTGGGTTCGAGATGGATCTACAAAGTGAAGCAGGCAGCTGAAGGGAGTGTGGAGAAGTACAAGGCAAGATTTGTTTCCCGAGGCTTCTCACAGATAGAGGGGATTGATTATGAGGAGACCTTTGCACCTGTCACAAGGTATTCTTCCATACGGACGATTCTTGCTCTCCCAGTGCAGATGGGATGGCACATCCATTAGATGGATGTGAAGACTGCATTCCTCAATGGAGTCATTGAGGAGGAGGTGTACATAGAGCAGCCTGAAGGTTTCAATATCTTCAGCAGCAAGTCGCATGTGTGCAGGCTCAAGAGAGCACTGTATGGGTTGAAACAAGCACCTCATGCTTGGTACACACGAATAGACAGTTATTTCACCGGACTTGGATTCTCCAAGAGTGAGGTGGATCCTAACCTATACCAGATTGTGATGGAGGGTAAGTTGCTGATCATTGTACTTTATGTAGATGATTTAATTTTGACGGGAGATGAGCTGTTCATACTTTCATGCAAGGAGGATCTTGCTAGAGAGTTTGAGATGAAGGACTTGGGCCTCCTTCATTATTTCCTGGGATTGGAAATTTGGCAGTGCAGTGGTGGACTATTTGTTTCTCAGGGTAAGTATGCTTGGGAGATACTGGAGAAGTTCAACATGCATGGTTGCAAGCATGTATTGCGTTATCTCAGAGGCACATCAAGATATGGATTGTGGTACAGACAAGAGGATGAGGTGAAGCTATGTGGCTTCACGGACGCAGATTGGGCAGGGAGCACAACGGATAGAAAGAGCACATCTGGAGGGATCTTCAGTATCAGGTCGACAGCAGTTTCTTGGTACAACAGGAAGCAGAGATCCGTGGCACTCATTTCAGTAGAGGCCTAGTATATGGCAGCAAGTTTGGCTTCATGTGAGGCTATATGGATGAGGAAGATCCCGATCGGGTTGTTCGAGTCACACTTGGAGCCTACTGTGATTTATTGTGATAACCAGAGTTGCATTAAACTCTCAGCTAATCCAGTATTTCATGACAGATCCAAGCACATTGTTGGGCAATTTATTGTGCTTAAATTGCTGCATTAAATATCGACCAGGGAAACTCGTAAGCTTTTCATGATGCCAGCACTATATGTGCAGGAGTAGGCGACTAATTCTATGTCTAATTAAATTACCTACGATTCAATATAATATGCAAGGGAAGAGGCTCCTAACTAAGGAGATCCTGGTTGTCCTTCCCTACAGTATCATAGAGAAATCATAAAAATAGAAACTTAAAATGCAAACGAGAGGATGAACTTTAATTGTTGTTTAGATTCAAAGAGAGAAAGACTAACTTAGTCTCTTGATTGTCCTCTCTTGTACTAATCCAGACTAGACTAAAATTCATCCATAAGCGTAAACTAAATGAAATAACTTGAAACATAAAAGCAAAAAGATGAATTCTAATTACAAATCAAATAGAGAGAGAGAGCCTAACTTAGACTCTTTGTTGTCCTCTCATATGTTGATAAGATTCTAATTGAAAATTCATTCATCAAACCAATCCTCAAACATCAAACATCTAAGCAATTAAATAAAATAAGATATAATATGAAACAACAAGTTCCTTTGCTCCTTCTAGAGTGAGCTCAATTCTCCTAAGAACAAAGTGACAAGCCATTCCATATACTACATTAAGATAACTTTTATCTAAAGCTACATAATGGAAAACTATTTCTATAACTACTAAATGGAAATATATGTAAAACAAAGCTTTATTCTATTCCATCATAAATTGGATACAATGCTCTAAGAGTCCTCCTCTTGGAATGGAGGATGTACTTCTATTTATACAATGAGAGGAGATAACAAACTCATAATGATGATCCATTAATCTCTCTTTTAGTTCCATACATTTCTCAACCATCTAGACACATAATCCTATCCTCCATGATTTCCTCCATGAGGTCCATGATCTTCTCCATGATCTTTTCCATGAGGTGTATCTTATCAAATTCGAATTTGATCTTTCAAGGCCACAAAAAGGTGTCTTGGAAGCTTCCTTGCAACCTACACATGTCAACAAACTCATGCTAATTGTTAGGTATAAGTTTAAGCATATTATTTTCTAAGTTTTAGCCATAAATTCACTTAGAAATGTTAAGAATTAATAAACTTTGGAAAAGTATTGTTATGACCCAATAATGAGGTAAACATAATGATATGGAGGTGGAATGGAGGTGACATGAAGGTAAAATGTGAAGATATAAGTGAATAATGGAGTGAAAATAGGGACGATTTGAGGCCCAACATCTCCCCCAAACTCAAGATATTGCATGTCCTCATGCAATCAATGGTATCACATGTCCACATGCAATCTATTACATTACGTTTTGGTACTTGAGCTTTGGCTCGAACTCTGCATGATATCATTTACTTAACTTTTGCAAAGCATTTTTGATGAATTACAACTTGGTTGGTTCTTGTGTTTCAACCATATTTTGTTTGTTGCATTCAATGTATGACCTTTGCATAATGATAATGTGCTTTTTATTGCAGAGTATTTTTGTTGGAATGCATCATGGTTGGTTCTTGTGTAACAACCATGATTCTGTTAGCATCCAATTAACTTTTAAATACTTTTGACAAAGCCATTTGTATGCTCATGTAATAGTGAATATAGCTTGAAGGTAAGTGGGGTTAAGAATGTGATATATGAATGTGGATGTTATATGAATGTGGATGTATCCTTCCCCTTAAACGGATGATTTGGGAAATTATGTGAAATGGGGAAAGCAAGGAAAAAGGAAGTGAAGTTTTTTTTTTTTTCCAAAAATTATTATTCTAACTTTTCAAGGAATTTAATGGTTAAAAGTTAGAAAATATCATACCTTAACTTACCCTTCCAAAATGGATGAGAGCTATGCACGTGTGGTTGCAAGAACTTTTGTTCATGGTCTTCTTTACTTGGTTGGAAAAAATCATGCATGAATCATGCATGTGCAGCTGCCACAATTCTGCTCTAAATCTGCTTCTTCAAGCTGTGGGTGAAAGATGAATCTGTATTATTGTATCGGCTGCTGGATCCTCTGCTGCTGGATAAAAAAAAATCTGAGGAGTCTGCTGAACATGGCTGAAAGTTGTATCTGCTGTTGGATGATGAATCTGATGAGTCTTGCTGAATATGGTTGAAAATATATAAGGCTTGGAAGGTATACAAAATATAGAAGTTACATTTTCTCCCAGCCTTATTTATTCACTTGTCCTCAAGTGAAATACAATGTATACAATGAATGGAAATACAATGAATGGAAATTGGCTTCATCTGCTACAAAATATGGGTCTTCAAGTCTTCAACGCTCGATGGCACAAATCTTACTATGTGATTAAATGTGTCGATGTCGAACATAGCAAGAAGTTGTTGACTTAGTGGCCGTTAATGAATGCCCCTAGCCAACACAAGAGCTCCCACCATTGATTCCAATGGGAGTCAGGATGCCTAACACATCTTGGTAGGTACGAATAAATTTGTCGTGGTCGAGTCACCTACAAGATCCAACGAACAAGGGATATTAATGTACTCCCATTGTTCATTGGCAAGAGTATTTGCCATTAAGGCATGCAAGCCTCTAGGTGTTTTTTCAATGATACATAGACTCTAGGACTTTGACTCGAGCAGAGTTTTATTGGTGGAAATGAAGGGAAATGGTAATGAGAAGGAAAATGGATGGATGTAAGGGAATGCATAATGTATGAATTAAGAACTCTTGCTGTGAAAAATGGATATGGAAGTGTCACGCCTTATGGATGTATGATTGGTGGAATTCAAACTTTTTCAGGGAGGTGAAAGGTAGTGGTTGTGGAGATGGATTTGTCTTCAGAATTTGTCATGAATTTAGTCTTTGGAAGACTAATTGTCGTCACAATGTAATCTCCTGAATGATCACTTTGTTATCCTGTAACCTGTAAAAAACTTGGCAGAAGAAACATAAGGTTGTTCAAGAAGAATTGATCATTTCCTTCATGATTCTTACGCAAAAATTTCTAACCAAATAAAACAGATTTAAGAGAAATCAAAGTGTTGCCAGTGACTCAATTCATGATTTAAGTTTCAATCCATTTTAAAACTAACCATGAAAAATAATACTCCCTGTTTGTGTTTGATAACTCATGTGCTTGGCAATTCTGTCCTGCATATTAGTGCGTCATAAAGCATAGAACAGAAAGATGTAAATGGCAACTTAAAGCTATCGAAACAAGAATCCACCATTGGTTGATAAACCGATTTTTGTAATTTGTTTCCAAGTATTCCATTTTTTTATTTCAAAGCTGTGTAAATTTTGTGAATTTTTTTATGTTGATTTTACTGTTTTTTAAACAATAAATTAAAAAAAATAAAATTTTTTAATTTATTATTCAAGTTGAATTTTCTTTTAAAATTGTAAAATCAACAAAATTTATTTAGGAAAACCTTAAAATGAAGTTAGTATTTTTTTTATTTTTTTTTAAAGAAAATCCAATTTTTTATCTAAAAATAAATATAAAATAAAAATGTTTTTTTTTTTTTAAAACCATATTAATATAATTAGAGCATATTAATATATTAATATAATTAATATACTAATACAATCATAATTTATATTAATACAGGTCAATCATTATTTATCAATCAAATCAAATCAATTATTATTAAATATATACACATACAAATCAAAACAAATCAAAATTATTACTATAAATATACAAATATAAATCAAAATAAATCCAATCTTAAATGAAAATGATAACTACTAATATTGCAATATAAATTTAAAGAAATCAAAACATTAAATGAAAATCTATATATATAAAACAAATCTAAATAAAAATAAACATATTACAATTAAACTACACGTAATATATTACAATTAAATATTACATTAAAAAGTAATAAATATAAATGTAATATATCACAATTAAAACACACGTAATATATTACAAAATATTACAATTAAAACGTAATAAATATAAATGTAATATATTACAGTTAAATCAATAAAAGAAATTCAATCAAAACGAATTCAACCAAAAGGAAGTTCATTTAAGAAACTCATTTTTTTTTCCAGGCCGTGTATTTCAATAATATTTGCCAGACGGTTGCAAGCAAGTCCAACGAGGGCGTGGCAGTTGTAAAGATTTCTTCGTAAAGGATGGCAAGTCAATCAGAGCGTTTAGGTTATGAATTTGCAAAGCATTTGGGTGTGTTAACACCACGGGCTAGAGTTATCCACAATTCGTCGTTGTCAGCATCTTCTGTAATAACTCCATGGAGCGTTGGTCATTCCTATTCAAATGCAGCGGATTGCAATATTGTTTGTCCGGGAGATTATACGAGTAACGCAGTCTATGAAACCCTCGGCCTCAAGGCACAAACAATGCAAAGTCAATTTTTTCAACTAGGATTTGCAGTCAATACAACATGTTTGCAGACAATCCTACGCATTTCAATGGCACAAACATATGAATATATAGGCGCACAGTGAAACATGAACGCGTTTGACTCGTTTTGACATGCACCCTACAGCATTCCTCTGTTCCTTTTGACAATCCTCACGGCATATCTCAATGCGCATCTGTTACAGCTCATACATATATACAACAGCCTTCAAAATCTAATTTAATGCATTCTACAACGCATATCACAACACTCTGTTTGGTGGCAACCACGTATTCACAAACCCTCATGGCTTAGGCGTTCTCTGTTTGACAGCCGATGACAATGGCGCATATTGAAAACGTATTCACATGCATATGAAGACTTGGCTCTCGGCAAACAAATAAATGCAACCATAGTTCAAACAAACAGTGTTTATAAATACAACAACCCTCACGCTCAGCATTCAAACTACCTCTCCGCGTTGGATGCATTTGATTCCTCATTTTCCTCTATCGTGTGATGCATGCAACATGAATCTTTAAATGCTGGCCGATTATCATTGTTTTCACGCCACAGTCTATGCATTAATATTTATTCAATCCTTCCCTACGTGCTGTATACTGAGAGTTATCCCGGATTTTTAGAGTTACCTGGCTGTCACTGGCCGCGTGGGACGCAAACAAACCTTCGAATCCCTTCTTTCTCGGTCAGTCGCACTGGTGTCAAACAATGAAACCTTGTGAGTAATGGCGGACTCATTCTTATCTACAGTCGCCGAGCGAAAAGCATTCGAGTTCTTACCTTGTTTGTTTGCTAAACTCGGCTTCTTCGACTCAGATTTTCCCTTTAAAATTCCTCTCAACTCACTCCTTCCGCCTTTTGCTTTGTTTTGGTATCAAACCCGACTCTCTGAGCTCTGGCAATGAAGAAGTGGAGGTTTGAACAGCGCAGGGATGGTTATTTCATGACCGTTTCCTCCCTGTACCCTGTGGTTCATTGTTGGTAGATGTGGGCATATGGTTTCTCATTCCATTCACTGCTGCTGTATTGTTGATTACGGCCGCTTCCATACCCTTCATGATAATGATATCACTTGATTATTATCGTTTGTATTACCTGGCTACAGCACTGCTGTGTGATTATTGTCATATGGCGTGTGCAATTGTGCCGTAAACTCATTCCTTCCATTCCATACGATTTATACATAAAGTTTATGGCTTAACTATATAACCTTTGCATGCGCAATGTTATATCATAGCTTTGTTCATAACTTTGTTTATATCTTATTTCTCCTTTACTATCGTATTGGAATGTTACGGTTTGGTGCGTTTGATATATATATATACCATAACGTTGCAATATATATACGCCATACCATAGTTTCACTTACCATTATCGTTGAATGCTTACGGCCTCCCTTATATCATCACATGTTCCACTTGCACCATTACATTACCCGCGGCCCTTTCATCACTATGTTATATGCTTTTGATTGTTTAGATATGCGCATTAGGTTATATATATATGTCTCCATATTGTATGCGCAATACTTTTATACCCAATACCTTTGATATATGCGCATACTATATTTCTTTTTGCAACACTATTAGGTTATGCACATTTGAAATAACTTTAGCGCCTTATAACCTATGATATATATGTTCAATATTTTCATACTTTAGCGCATATCTTTTATAACATAGCTTTATAATTTTAAAATGACCATTGAGGTCATATTTAAAATTATAATCATTCTAATGCTCTGAGTTCATGTGCAGGTGAAAAGAGTGGTCCCAGTTTGATCCTTTTGATTGAATAAAAGGTGTTATGTACAGTAGGCCTGCTGGAACGAAGCCGAATGCATTGTAAATTTGAACGTGAATGCTTCGCCAAATTTGTAAATCATTTACAAATCTGTCGAACACCTTCTAAATGAATATTCAAAGCTTTAGTCCCCCAAAAGTGTTTTTTATTTTTCTTCCGATTTCGCTTCCCAGGTCGCGATTCTTAAAGGAAAGGATCCTGAAAGAACCCAGGCATTAGTTCCATGTTCTCCTTGCTGATGGAGAACCCTAATGAAAAACCAAATTTCAACTAAAAAATTAAAAATGTTTTTTTTTTTTTTCACAAAATTCTTTATTTCATTTTGCAAATTAATTCTTCAGCAAGAGTTTTTTTTATTTGAACCAAATCAATGGACTTTCTGATCTTCCTGATCGCACGAAGCGCAGGAAGAGAGCATACTTATCGATTGATTTGTGTTTATTTATGCAGGGGGGTGTTTTTGAAAAGACAAAATTTAAAACTAGCTAAACACTAAATCATCAAAAAAAAACTCAAATTTAAACTCCTTTGTGAAGATCCTGCTGTCACCAGGTCTCACAAATTATTCTGTCTAAAGAAAAATAAATACTGAATTAAATTCTAATGCCTACTCCCTTAGCACCATTCCCCGGCAACGGCGCCAAAATGTTGGGCAATTTATTGTGCTTAAATTGCTGCATTAAATATCGACCAGGGAAACTCGTAAGCTTTTCATGATGCCAGCACTATATGTGCAGGAGTAGGCGACTAATTCTATGTCTAATTAAATTACCTACGATTCAATATAATATGCAAGGGAAGAGGCTCCTAACTAAGGAGATCCTGGTTGTCCTTCCCTACAGTATCATAGAGAAATCATAAAAATAGAAACTTAAAATGCAAACGAGAGGATGAACTTTAATTGTTGTTTAGATTCAAAGAGAGAAAGACTAACTTAGTCTCTTGATTGTCCTCTCTTGTACTAATCCAGACTAGACTAAAATTCATCCATAAGCGTAAACTAAATGAAATAACTTGAAACATAAAAGCAAAAAGGTGAATTCTAATTACAAATCAAATAGAGAGAGAGAGCCTAACTTAGACTCTTTGTTGTCCTCTCATATGTTGATAAGATTCTAATTGAAAATTCATTCATCAAACCAATCCTCAAACATCAAACATCTAAGCAATTAAATAAAATAAGATATAATATGAAACAACAAGTTCCTTTGCTCCTTCTAGAGTGAGCTCAATTCTCCTAAGAACAAAGTGACAAGCCATTCCATATACTACATTAAGATAACTTTTATCTAAAGCTACATAATGGAAAACTATTTCTATAACTACTAAATGGAAATATATGTAAAACAAAGCTTTATTCTATTCCATCATAAATTGGATACAATGCTCTAAGAGTCCTCCTCTTGGAATGGAGGAGGTACTCCTATTTATACAATGAGAGGAGATAACAAACTCATAATGATGATCCATTAATCTCTCTTTTAGTTCCATACATTTCTCAACCATCTAGACACATAATCCTATCCTCCATGATTTCCTCCATGAGGTCCATGATCTTCTCCATGATCTTTTCCATGAGGTGTATCTTATCAAATTCGAATTTGATCTTTCAAGGCCACAAAAAGGTGTCTTGGAAGCTTCCTTGCAACCTACACATGTCAACAAACTCATGCTAATTGTTAGGTATAAGTTTAAGCATATTATTTTCTAAGTTTTAGCCATAAATTCACGTAGAAATGTTAAGAATTAATAAACTTTGGAAAAGTATTGTTATGACCCAATAATGAGGTAAACATAATGATATGGAGGTGGAATGGAGGTGACATGAAGGTAAAATGTGAAGATATAAGTGAATAATGGAGTGAAAATAGGGACGATTTGAGGCCCAACACACATCAACATCAGGTACCATCATATCAGAGATTGTGTGCAGCGGAGAATCATGTTACTTTCATACATTCCCACGGAGGATCAGGATGCTGATATCTTGACGAAGGCGCTCACCAAGAGCAAATTCGAATACCACAGAGGCAGGATAGGGGTTGCAGATAATCCATATCTTGTTGAGAGGGAGTGTTGAAAATGCAACAAGATGATGGAGCTTAGTGAAAATAAGTCGCCTTCACTAAGTGGGCCCGTAGGCTATTTTTGGCGCAAAGTCTATTTTTAGACTATGTCTATTTTTAGACTATATCTATTTTTAGACATATGGATCATGGTCTATGAGTTGCAAGATGTTATTTATGGATGATTGGTCATTTTGGTAAAAATAGATGGACCTTTATTTTTAGACATATGGGCGGAGTCTATTTTTAGACTGTCAGTCTAAAAAATAGAACATTCGAATATTATTAGCTCTTAATAATATTTGGACTATAAACATTATCTTATCCTCTTGCAACACTTCAGTTCGAGCTATGGATGTGGCACATGCAACTGCCAGAAGGAAATACGCTTTTCCTATGGGTTAGTTGAGCTATTTCATGATGGACTTCAGTTAGAACTCAAGTGATTGAGTTTGGTGGAGTTGATTGAGGAGTTGATGGAGTTGTGTTCAATTTGACTTAGTTGAACTAGTTGTATTTAGTCTAACTGCCAAATACACTAGTGATGAGTGATGTGAATTAATTATTAATTAATTTACTAATTATTAACTCATAAATCAACTAAAGAATACATCAGTTAACTCAGTGCATGGACAGTTCAGTGGAGACAAGTGTTAGAGGTGGGTGAAAGGGTGAGAATACTATCAGTTGTGACTATAGCTGTGCATGAGATTTGAACAATCATTGATTAAGATTGCCAATGAGGATTGCGCAGTACAAGCCAAGGAAATTCGAACTTGTATCTGATCTATTCTCAACTTGGATTGCGCAGTAGAGGCAGGCAAACAGTGGAGGAGATTTGAACCCATGACTTGTTCATATATGAGCTAGTTTGTGTGTAGCATGTGGAGATAGTACTGAGTACTTGTGAGGAGTATTGTACTATGTATTGTTACATGTTCTCTATCATTATAATATGCAGATAGTTGGGGGTTTTTAGCTGTATGCTTTCCCCATTACATACTGTGTTGATATGTGTGATTGATTTTTCAATGTGCGCATGCGATTGTTTTTAATTCCGCAAAATTGATGATCAATGGTAGAGGAGGTTATGTATTATGCATGCATTCCGCAAATAGTTTATAATCAGGATAATCTATGTGAATAAGTGTTATATTATTCAAAATTTCTACATATTGAACCGTGAGGAAAGACGGGTGCGCGCTATATCATCACTGCAACTGAGTATTTGACCCGATGGGCCGAGGCACAACCAGTTAAGGATTGCACGGCTGCGACAACAACAAAATTTTTGTTCGAGAACGTCCTGACCAGGTTTGGCTGCCCCAAAATTCTCATGAGTGATAGGGGAATGCATTTTCTGAATGAAACGATCAACGCACTCATGGA
This sequence comes from Pinus tabuliformis, assembly GCA_031772625.1. Classification (NCBI taxonomy): domain Eukaryota; kingdom Viridiplantae; phylum Streptophyta; class Pinopsida; order Pinales; family Pinaceae; genus Pinus; species Pinus tabuliformis. The sequence goes on from CM062818.1 coordinate 1,879,132,362, forward strand.
GGAATTTTAGATATATCACCAACAGAGTATGCCCTACCATCTACAAGCAAATGGGACCGTCGAGGCCTTCAACAAAATTTTGGAGAACGCATTGACTAAGGTCTGTAATGCGCAACGCAATGACTGGGACTTGCACATCCCTGTTGTGCTATGGGCATACCGAACAACGTGCAAGAAGATGACAGGTCAGACACCATTTCGCTTAGTCTATGGCAAGGAGGCCGTTATGCCTATGGAATATATTGTGCCTAGCCTGCGGATTGTGGCAATCACAGTTATGGTAGACCACGCGGCATTGAAAGAGAGGCTCGCACAACTAGAAGAATTGGAGGAGGAACGATTTTTGGCTGGATTCCATCAACAGGTACAGAAATAGCGTGAGAAATTGTGGCACAATCACCATATCAAGATGCGCACCTTCAAGGAGAATGATCTAGTATTGCTTTATGACAATAAGTTTGAAAAATTCCCAAGTAAACTCCGCATGCACTGGTTGGGACCCTATGTCGTCAAAGAAGTTACCGATGGGGGTGGGTTCAGTTGGCTAAACATAATGGAGACCACTTCCCATGAAAAGTAAATGGCAGTCGCCTAAATCTCTACACGGGCGGGCCAACCGCCTGACTAGCCGACAAAAAGATAGTCTCACCACTCCACCCAGTTGAAAGAGAGCGTGGGACGATAAAGCAGCTTGGGGGACAGATGCGTGAGTACTACAATGCGTGTACATTTGACCAAACACAAGCATCATGGTTGCATGAAAAGGATCACGTGGACGCGCTAATAAAAGGAATGATGACCGTTGATATCACTATTCATGACATGATGTCTGCATTATGGCAAAAGGGAGCGGGCGGCAGACAATTAATAGAACCAGTACGAACTCGATATGGAACGAGCTGCCACAGGTTTTACACGAGCAATTTGCATGAACTGAAACAGGCGGCAATCAGTACATTTGAAATCCGCATGACTTATAAATCACTGAAGGGACTCCACTGGGTGGCCTACGCTTCGGAAACACAGATGGAGTTGTTCATTATCTCTGCACAAGGCATGTGCCCGAAGGTAGTAATCTAGCCGATGGAAAGGCAGGGCTCTCTAAGGAATATGGGGATGACAGTTGCGGGCATCCCGCAGGCTGTAGCATCACCATTAGGGGATGTACCGGAAAAGAGGGAACATGAAGTAGAATTGGTCCGGAGGTCGTCGCCTCGCCCAGGGGCAAGCCGGCACGCTACAACAAAACAACGAAAGGATAGACAGATGGCAATCACGGGTCTATATGCCGTTAATAAGTCGTCTCGGATGCCCCTCTACAATTGGGATCTTGCAGACAGTAGCCACGATCTTGCAAAATTGCAACACAAGCTGTAGCAGACAGTGCGAAGAGACGATACGAAGGTCGAAAGTGGCTGCGGGGGTACCAGGAGGTCCCGTATGCGGCTCCCCCGCTCGCGTTATAATCCTATGAGGGGGTGTTCTATGTTAACCGAGCAAAGTAGAATGAGAATCATCGGTTGCGAGACATGGTAGAAACACCGAAGCAGGAGCCAGACGGAGCGTTGCAAGAGATAATGAAGGAGCAACAGGATGATGAGCGCCACTCAAAGGGAGGCAAACCGCGAAGCCAAGCTAGAGCAGCTAGCCGCGTCAGGAAGTGACTTGGGACGAGTCACGATGATTGTGTTGGGGGACTGTTGGGTAGCAGAGGTCCCGCGTAAAGGGTTTTGGGGCAGAAAGCCCGAAAATAGGATTAAATAATTGTAAAAACTCCACTGAAAGCACAGAGCACGAATTATAATAGGTTGAGTCAAAGGGTAGTCCGCCCGGAAATCATGTAAAGAAATATAAATAGAGTTGTCCCGCGCAAGGATCGCGGGCCAAGGAAGGGTATAAATAGAGCACGGCTCTATGAGGGAAAAGTAGTTCTTTTTGGAGAAACAATGGAAGGTAATGGGTTCGTGAAGAAAATAGATTGAAAGCGTCTGTAAGTCCGAGTCGAGGGATAGGGGTAGTAGGTAGAGGCTGTGCAGCTGTGTGCATAGAGGCCTGGAAAGTCCGCAGCTGTGTGCGCGGACCCCTGCAGCTGAGTGCACAGGGCAGATCTGAATGTATTGAGGATAAAGTGGAAATAAAGATAAGTTATTTTTGCAATTTTGCATTTCTTTTGAGCTATCATAATACCTGTTTAATTTAATCTGCTTATGGTTTAAATGAATGTAAATCCAGATTCATTTTAATGCGCAAATCAGTGGTGTTGGTTAAATGTTTTCTTAAAGACCTTGGTAATTGGTAACTACTTCATCTAATAGAAAAGCGCACTAATAAGAAAGATATAATCAAGTTGGATCTGTGTGAATACCGAGCAGTGCAGAGCTATAAACTAGTGCACAAAACCTCCAGACCACATCAAGACACCCCTAGGGTGCAGAAACCCAGTTCCAGCACCCTCCCCTACTACCTTGGGTGAGACCTCAGTCCACGCTCCGCAGGCTGTTGCCGAAAGGGCTGGTAGCTGCGGGATTTGTTTGGCTAAATAACTCTTCTGAACCTGGGTCAGGCCCATATAAGCCAACAGTATCACACTTTTCTTATCATATCTAAATGTTCCTATATGCAATAGCTACCTTGTGCCTCATAGTTTAAATTTGTGCATGGAGGAGGAGTCCATATTGTTATTCTTTGTTTTCCACAACAATGGAGTCTTTGTACCATGGAGATATCCTAGTCATAAAAGTTCTTTGTACTGTTGAGATATCGTAGTCATAAAAGTTCAAAAGGTAAGAAAGTTCAGAAGGTAAGAAATTTATATAGTTGAGCCTTTATTTATAAGTCCATATTGTTATTCTCTTGAGCCTTTATTTATAAGTCGTTCAAAAGCTAAGAAATTTATATAGTTAGCCTTTATTTATAATTCCATATTGTTATTCTCTGTTTTCCAAGGAACAAGGACATCCACTGCTTTGAGAACTAAAAAATAAGAGAAAAATCATTTTAAATGGATGAATGAATAATTTGTTGTGGAAAACCTGTGAGCATGCATTGTTGAAAAGTGTGCAACAAGAAATGCTTGTTGAGAATGCAACAAGATGATGGAGCTTAGTGGAAAGGAGTCGCCTTCACTAAGTGGGTCCGCAGGCAAATTATGGTGCAAAGTCTATTTTTGGATCACAGCAGGAGTGATCACAGCAGGAGTGATCATAGCAGGGGTGATCCCAGCAGGAGTGATCACAACAGGAGTGATCAGAGTCTATTTTTAGACTGCTAGTCAAAAATAGAAAAGTCAAATATTATTGTCTCATAATAATATTTAGACTATAAAGTTTATCTTATCCTCTTAGAGCACTTCAGTTTGAGCTACAGATGTGGCACATGCAGCTGTCAGAAGGAAATACATTTTCTTATGTGTTAGTTGAGCTATTGCATGCAGGACATCAATTAGAACTCATGTGGTTGAGTTATGTGGAGTTGGATGAGCAGTTAATGGAGTTGTGTTCAGTTTGACTTAGTTGAACTAGTTGTATTTAGTCTAAGTGATCAATAGACTAAGTGATGAGTTGTGTGAATTAGTTATTAAATAATTCACTAATTATTAACTCATAATGCAACTAAAGAATACATCAGTTAACTCAGTGCATGTACAGTTCAGTGGAGACGGGTGTTAGAGGTTGAGATTGCTATCAGTTGTGCATGAGATTGTGCACATGCATGGGATTGAGTTATGCCAATGATCTCTACGTAGTGTGGGCCAATACCAAGTGAAATATAGCTTGTGCTCACGTGATTTTACAGTGTGGGTGTTTTCCACAAGGTAAATAGGAGTTTGGATCAACCATTCTCATTCATTCTCTTGCAGGATTGTGCAGTGGAGGCAGGCAGAGCAGCGGAGGAGATTTGGAGATCAGATCTGAGTTGTATTGTGTGTAACAGGTGGAGATAGTACTAAGTACTTGTGAGGAGTATTGTACTATGTTTATTACATGTTCTCAATCAATATAATATACAGATAGTTGGGGTTTTTAGCGAGATGCTTTCCCCGGGAAAATACTGTGTTGATATGTGTGATTGATGCTTCTATGTGCGCATGTTATTGTTTCTGCTTCTGTAAATTGATGATCAACGTAGAGGAGGTTATGTATTATGCATGTATTCCGCAATAGTGTATAATCGGGATAATCTCTGTTGAATATGTGTTTATTATTCAAAATTTCTACATGGTATCAAAGCGAGCTGATTTGTAGAAGAAGTTCTACATGGTATTAGAGCTGGTTGATTTGTAGAAAAAGTTCTACAGGATATCAAAGCAAGGATTTATCATCAGATCTATTATTCAGAAAGTGTTTACATTTTATTTCTTCAGGCAGAGTCTATGATCGGGCCAGGTAGCCTCCGGATTCATCCTTCTTTTGGAAGGTGAGATATTCGGTGAATGCCCAAACAATCGATCTTTGTACGAGAAATACTTTGTTCTCACGAATTTTAGATCAGAAGCGGTTGATTTTTTTGAGCTGTGGAATGGCGCTCAAGGATAAAACTCGGAAACATTAAGTGTGAGAATGGAGACAGTATGCCCAAGTATCTCACGAAGTTCACCCAATGTCGGGATGAGCTGGGAAGTGTGGGGGTGACTGTCGGATGGGGATGGTGAGTCTAAGACTCCTTGACCTTCCTAAGAGTTGGCATAGCTACCAATACTCAGTGAATGGAAGGGAGAAACTGCCAAATTGTGAACGACTATGGTCGGATTTGATGCAGGAGGAGATTAGACGGAGCACCAGAGACAGTTCTTCATCTATGCATGATGAGGAGAACTGTGCCTTAGCGAGTAAGGCGAAGAAGGGGAAGGGGAAGGTTTCTCTTTCTGAATCTAGTTCTTCCAATGATGGGAAGAAGGTTGACAAGTCGAAGGTGAGATGCTTTCGTTGTCATGAGTTGGGCCATTATGCTACTAATTGGCCAAAGAAGAAGTCCAAGAAGGGATCCAGGGAAGGATCTAAAGGTGAGGCACTTGCTTCACAGTTTGAGTTGGATTTCACACTCTTCACATGCATGGTTTCATCCATGATGGGAAGTGGTTGGTTTCTTGACAGTGGAGCTTCTTTCCACATGACCGGTGACAAAAGTTTGTTCAGTACTTTGGAGGAGAAAGATCTCCAGATACTCATAGCAATGGGTAATGATGAGAAGTATAATGTCTCAGGTGTAGGCATGGTTATTTTTCAGAGGGAGCATGGAGGTCGCCTTACCTTGACTGATGTCAAGTATGTACCAGGACTGAAGAGAAACTTGGTGTCGATCGCGAAGCTGGAAGACAGAGGCTATGATGTAGTCTTCAGTAAGGGAAAGGTTTTCCTTAGACACATCATCACTAGACAGGTGAAGCAGATTGGTTCACGGGTCAAGAACCTGTATGCTCTTGAGGTTCAAGATGCATGCAAAGCCTTGAGAGCAAGGCAACTGATGGAGACTTGGTGGTTGAGAGGGAGGGTATATTACCTCTCAACATGCAAAGCGAGAAGAAGTCTCAGATGATTGTGGAGGAACCACGATTGGTGCAGCAGCTTCAGGAGGTTGTGGAGCAGCCACAACAAGGGAAGATGAGAGGAGATCGAGTAGAGACATCTACTCATGCAGAGACCTCCAGTAGGGGGAAACTTCAAGCCAGGTGGGCTGACGGATTGCATGCAACCATACCTCTAGGTAGGAGGTGGGGTGATGTGGATTGATCGTACCAAGGAGGAGGGGCAGGATCCTTGAGGTACCCAACCTCTTCGATGAGACCTTGCTACGAGAGCCCCAATGTGCAGTAGCAGGAATTGACTGATTGGGTAGAGATAGATGCGGATGGAGCGGCAGAGAGAGCGACAGTGCAGGGAATCCCAGGACAGCGCATAGCATGCAGGCTGCAGCAATGTGAGAGGCGCAAGTGTTTTGCACAGTGCTAGGTGGCACAGAGAGGTGTGCAATGGTGCGAGATGCATGGAGATGTTGCAGTAGCACAGATGTCAGAGAGGGAGAACTTGTCAACAGCAAGTAGAGCTTCAGCATCAGAGTATGTTCCTAGCCCAACAGAGTGGTCAGTTGAGAGTGTTTTTGTTCCAAGAGTTGTTGGAGAAAAGTGGAGCAGGCAGATGTGTTAGGATCGAGTTTGAGAGGAAGCCTTTCTTGTTGAGAGGGAGTTTTGAAAAGTGTGCAACAAGAAATGCTTGTTGAGAATGCAACAAGATGATGGAGCTTAGTGGAAAGGAGTCGCCTTCACTAAGTGGGTCCACAGGCAAATTATGGTGCAAAGTCTATTTTTGGATCACAACAGGGGTGATCACAGCAGGAGTGATTAGAGACTATTTTTAGACTGCTAGTCAAAAATAGAAAAGTCAAATATTATTGTCTCATAATAATATTTAGACTATAAAATTTATATTATCCTCTTGGAGCACTATAATATTTAGACTATAAAATTTATCTTATCCTCTTGGAGCACTTCAGTTTGAGCTACAGTATACGTTTTCTTATGTGTTAGTTAAGCTATTACATGCAGGACATCAGTTAGAACTCATGTGGTTGAGTTCTGTGGAGTTGGATGAGCAGTTAATGGAGTTGTGTTCAGTTTGACTTAGTTGAACTAGTTGTATTTAGTCTAAGTGATCAATAGACTAAGTGATGAGTTGTGTGAATTAGTTATTAAATAATTCACTAATTATTAACTCATAATGCAACTAAAGAATACATCAGTTAACTCAGTGCATGTACAGTTCAGTGGAGACAGGTGTTAGAGGTTGAGATTGCTATCAGTTGTGCATGAGATTGTGCACATGCATGGGATTGAGTTATGCCAATGATCTCTGCGTAGTGTGGGCCAATACCAAGTGAAATATAGCTTGTGCTCACATGATTTACAGTGTGGGCGATTTTCACAAGGTAAATAGGAGTTTGGATCAGCCATTCTCATTCATTCTCTTGCAGGATTGTGCAGTGGAGCGGAGGAGATTTGGAGATCAGATCTGAGCTGTATTGTGTGTAACAGGTGGAGATAGTACTAAGTACTTGTGAGGAGTATTGTACTACGTTTGTTACATGTTCTCAATCAATATAATATACAGATAATTGGGGTTTTTAGCGAGATGCTTTCCCCGGGAAAATACTATGTTGATATGTGTGATTGATGCTTCTATGTGCGCATGTTATTGTTTCTGCTTCTGTAAATTGATGATCAACGTAGAGGAGTTTATGTATTATGCATGTATTCCGCAATATTGTATAATCGTGATAATCTCTGTTGAATATGTGTTTATTATTCAAAATTTCTACATGCATGTGTTATATAATGAATTATTAGTGGATTACTTGACAAAAACATTTATTATGATGTGATATGGAACAAAAGCTTCATGCATTACTAAATATTGCAAGTTATTCATTTACGCTAAGATGCACAACAATTACGCTTTGAGGGAAGGTAAGGTGAACAACAATGGAGTCTTTATACCATGGAGATATCCTAGTCATAAAAGTTCAAAAGATAAGAAATTTATATAGTTGAACCTTTATTTATAAGTCCATATTGTTATTCTCTGTTTTCCACAACAATGGAGTCTTTGCATCATGGAGATAAAAGTTATGGAGTCTTTGTACGGTGGAGATATCCTAGTCATAAAAGTTCAGAAGGTAATAGTTTTATTTATAAGTCCATATTGTTACCAAGGACATCCACTGCTTTGAGAACTAAAAAAGAAGAGAAAAAGCCTTTTAAATTAAGTAAATGGGTGAAGAAATAATTCGTTCAATTATTAAGTGGTAAAAAGGACATTAAAAAAGAAGAGAAAAAACCTTTTAAATTAAGTAAATGGGTGAAGGAATAATTCATTCAATTATTAAGTGGTAAAAAGGACATCCACTGCTTTGAGAACTAAAAAAGAAGAGAAAAATCCTTTTAAATTAAGTAAATGGATGAAGGAATAATTTGTTCAATTATATTGAGAACTAAAAAAGAAGAGAAAAATCCTTTTAAATTAAGTAAATGGATGAAGGAATAATTTGTTCAATTATAAGGACATCCACTGCTTTGAGAACTAAAAAAGAAGTCCAATTATTAAGTGGTAAAAAGGACGTCCACTGCTTTGAGAACTAAAAAAGAAGAGAAAAATCCTTTTAAATTAAGTAAATGGATGAAGGAATAATTTGTTCAATTATTAAGTTATAAAAAGGACATCCACTGCTTTGAGAACTAAAAAAGAAGAGAAAACCTTTTAAATTAAGTAAATGGCTCTTAAGAGTGTCCCTTGCAAAGGGTTGGATGACTTGGATAATGCACTCAAGAGATGATGCACATAAGTTCTTATTTACAAATAGGAGTTGGGACTCCCAATCCCTATTTTTCAAAAAGTAGTTGGTGAATTTTAATGTTAGATTAAAGAACATGGAAATTATTCCTATTTGGGTCCATATTCTCTCTTTCTTTGGTGAGTAGACATATTTAAAGAAATTGGGGCGTATTAAATTTTAAAGAAATTGGGAATACTCTTGATTTTTATTATAAAGAAAACACTTCTTTTCAATAGAATTTGGATTACAAAAGTTTGTCCTTTTGTTAAGGGAGATGCCATTTATATTAATGTGAAGTTTGGAAAGCAAAAGTGGAATCAGTAATTTGGAAAGCAAAAGTAGAATCAGTAAACACATTTAGAAAATCATCAATCAAACCAATAATTAAAAAGTTGTCCTAACATAGTAATTCCAACTAAAAAAATAGACTAGTTTATTAAAATATATAATAAATCATATTAAATATAAAACAAATAAATTTTCAAACTTCAATGCAACTTATATGATCTTGTTATTTATGGTGAGTTATATACACCATCAAATAATAAAATTCAATAATATATCTACACCTCATCACAACATAAAATACAAAATTAAACATATGAAAAAACAAATTTATTATCATAATTTTATCTTCAACCAAAATTATACACTATATTTTTTATATTTTTTAATATATAATTTTTTATATAATTTATTCATTTTTATTAAAATAACAATATAAATACATTTATACATTAATAAAAACTATAATATATATATATATATATATATAAACGGTTAAAAAAACTAAACAATTAAATTAAACTTCACCCTAATAATATTATATATAAAAATTTCCTTAATTTTTAAAAAACTAAACCATTAAACTTCACTCTGGTAATATTAATGTTGTATGTGGCCTATTTTTCAAAAAGTAGTTGGTGAATTTTAATGTTAGATTAAACAACATGGAAATTATTCCTATTTGGATCCATATTCTCTCTTTTCTTTGGTGAATAGACTATTTATAGAAATTGGGGCATATTAAATTTTAAAGAAATTGGGAATACTCTTGATTTTCATTATAAAGAAAACATTTCTTTTTCAATAGAATTTGGATTACAAAAGTTTGTCGGGCATATTAAATTTTAAAGAAATTGGGAATACTCTTACACTTCTTTTTCCATAGTATTTGGATTACAAAAGTTCGTCTTTTTATTAAGGGAGAATCCATTTATACTAATGTGATACAAGTTTGGAAAGCAAAAGTGGAATTAGTAACACAAGTTAGTCCAAGGATGTGCATCTGATTAATTAATCTAGTTAACACATTTAGAAAATCATAATGTGATATAAGTTTGGAAAGCAAAAGGAAAAAGCGGAATCAGTTAATCCAACCATGTGCTTAACACATTTAGAAAGTTGCTAGTTAACACATTTGGAAAGTCATCGATTGAACCAATAATTAGAAAGTTGTCCTAATATAGTAATTCCAACCCAAAAAGAGTTTATTAAAATATATAATAAATCATATTAAATATAGAACAAATAAATTTTCAAACTTCAATGCAACTTATATAATTTTGTTATTTATAGTGAGTTATATATACCGTCAAATAATAAAATTCAATAATATATCTACACTTGATTACAACATGAAGTACAAAATTAAACTTATGAAAAAATAAATTTATTATCACAATTTTACCTTCCACCAAAATTATACATTCTATATTTTTATTTTATTTTTTAATATAATTTTTTATCAAATTTATTTATTTTTATTAAAATTACAATATAAATACATTTATACATTAATAAAACTAATATATATAAAAATCTCTTTAATTTTTAAAAAACTTAATATATATAAAAATCTCTTTAATTTTTAAAAAACTAAAGAATTAAAGTAAACTTCACCCCCAATAATATTATATATAAAAATCTCTTTAATTTTTAAACAACTAAACTTCACCCTCATAATATTAATGTCTTATGTGCTGATAATATTAATGTTGTATGTGCTGATAATATTAATGTTGTATGAGCGGGATGTGGAACAATAATAATTACAAAATAGATTGCAATAATTGTTTGAGGATAAACCTTAATTACAAGACACATTTATCATAAAATACACCATTTGAGTTTGCAAGCCCAACAAATCTTTAGGTTTCCCTTCATTGAACATTCCATCACTTTTTAGCTATTTTCTGTGTGAACTCTTCTTCCTTTTCCATAAAAATATTCGTCCATTAGAAATGGTGGTTTATTTTTACCGTTTCATATCTTTTTCAAAAGTTCAACAGAAATTAAAAATTACATGTCTAGCACTATTTCATTTACTATGAATTTAATCTTTACCAGTTAATATGTGTAATCATTTACTATGAATTTAATCTTTACCAGTGAATATGTGTAATAGTGAATATGTCTAATATGTGTTAAGAGACTTCAATGGTTTCCACAGAAATTAAAAATTACATGTCCAGCACTGTTTCATTTACTATGAATCCTATTTAATCTTTATCAGTGAATATCTGTTAAAAGACTTCAATGGTTTCCGCAGACGATCGCTGAACGTGTACGCAAACCAGGGATGAAAGTGGGGTCAGCGGCCGAAACTGCTCCGCTCAGGCAATTGAATGCAATCTGGATACAGAACTGCGTCATCCGGCGAATTACAAAGTTCTCGACCAATTCTAATTAATTAAAAGACGCAAACAAACTTCTTAATGGATTTCAATAAAGAAATACAGAAGAAAGGATCCCACTACCTTGGCTCTAAAACCAGGCGATAACTTCATTACATCTTTCTCAAGTAAATCCCTGGCTCTTGCTAGATGGAGGCTTCTTTCTCCAGCTAAATCCCTGGCTCTTGCTGGACGGAGGCGCAGGTCAGTCCATCGGTTGCAACAAACATCCTCTCGACTTGGCTTAAAGGCATCGACAGAGTTTTCGTTAGAGGATGTCGAGTAGGGGTTGTAGCAGGTACCGAGTTTTCACTGGACTAGTACGCGGATAAAGAGACAGGTAGTTACAACTAAACATTCAACGGTTGAATGTACGGTTAAGAGGCGTAAATGAAGGAGTTAGTTGAAAGTTCAATCAACGGTGTAAACTGTTTTAATCGTCTACAATTGCAAATATGGTGCAGATTGAGTTAGCGTAACAGCTAGGAGAGTTCTGCCCAGAGGGAACGCCTCAAAGCGTAATTATTACATTTAAGCTTTAAAATTAAAGGACTCGTTTTCGACATCACAATCACCATCTATAACCATCTATAGATTTCTAATTTACTGCAAGCAAACAAACAATGAGGCAGTACTTGCCAATAGAGGACACCAGATTTTCCCATTGATACAAGAATATCTGAGTCATAGTCTTCCGAGCCACATCCAGGAAATAAAGTTTGTTCCCAGGCAGCATCCCATGTTGGCACGTCTATTAATCAATGATAACATGGATTGGCACATCTATTAATCACTGATAACATGGACTGAAAAATGAATCATCTATATGCCATAGTTCGTGCCTGCCTCAATAGTTCCCACCCTTGAAAATTTAAGCAAAATATATTTCTCCCTTAACAAAACATTAAATCGCAGCTATAACACTAATTTTAAACAAATGAAAGGAAACTGAATCTAAAGACAGAACCCTAATTCCATCCAAACAGTCCGCAAATTCAGCGCTTCCAACTTTCATTTTCCATTATGTCGTTCAAAAGAGAGGTCCATCCAGGAAATTGATTTTGCCTGTACTCTTTCCATTCTTTCCACCATTCCATGAAGCTGCTTCCTTCCAGGAAAACATCTGCAGAAATGTCACAATCCTTGATCATTTTTGTCACATAACCTTCAAAAATTTCAAGACTTTCGGGCTTTTGGTGCTACTGTTGTTTGAGATTTTCCAAATCTTTCAAAGCCTCTTCCAGATGTGCCCAAAAGCATGAGTCCTGAGTCAAGGATGCCAGCTTTGTGCGAGATTTCTTACCTCTTGAACTGCGTGTTTTTTCTTTATCTTCCATCCATTTCTGAAGAACTTTATAGCGATTGGGTCTTCCATCTAAAAGATAATTGCCTTTACCCTTAGACATGCGATAATAGTCTGCAATATCCAGAGGCTCCACAAGTCTTCTATACGCAGTGCCAGCGTTTATCCACTTGTTTTGGGATTGGAAATCACATGGCAACTCACTTGTTTTGGGATTGGAAATCACATGGCAACTCATGTTTCTCCCACATTTCAATAATCCTGTCCCAAAAATCAGCTGACTTAACCCTACGAATATTAGCATCGATATCCTTCTTGTCATTACGATTCCTGAAGGAATCATGATATGTGATGCCATGTTTCTCACAAACCTCCTTATACCATTCAACCTCTGCCATGCTATATTGTTTAACGCTTAGTTCACCTGCTAGCTTAGCAACGTTTGAACTTTGTGTTATGCTGGTTTTCCATACTTCCTGCTGTTTGCAGGGCAATCTTTGCATGATCATTCTGCACAAAATTGACATCACCAATTCAAAAACACATTTCAAGTATCAATTAATTATTAGCATTTGCACTTTATGTTGCAAAGGAAACGCGGTAAGGCATAGAGTGGTGAAGAATAGCATAGAGCGGAGAAGGATAGGGACATGCGAATGGACATTGTTGAAGAATAGCATAGAGTGGGGAAGGATAGGGACATGCGAATGGACATTGTTGAAAGCAAGGGTGGATGATAATGAGTTACAATTGCAATAGTTAGTTATGTGTACTCTGAAAATGGATATTTTGTAAATAATAATAGTTTGTGAAAGAATAGCGACATGTGAATGGACATTGTTGAAAGAAAGGGTGGATGATAATGAGTTAAAGTTGAAAATATTAGTTATGTGTATTTTGAATATGGATATTTTGTAAATAATAGTAGTGTGTGGAAAAATAGCAACATGTGAATGGACGTTGTTGAAAGCTAGGGTGGATGATAATGAGTTATACTTGAAATGAGTAGTTATGTGTATTCGAATATGGCTATTTGGTAAATAATAGTAATGTCATGTAGAGGTTATTTATTATCCATGTAGTTGTTTTTGTTTATGTGAACATGTTTTTGTCCTCCAAGATGTAATTTTTCCATATGCTACCTATTTATGGTGTTATTAGAAAATACTACTATATTGTAATGGAAGAGATGAAAGAAGCGATACGACATTGTGAACAATACCATGGTCGTCATTCCATATTTTAAAATGCATGAAAAATTGTTGGAGCCATCATGATAATAATAAAAATTCCAGCATGATTTTGAAAAAATTTAGCTAAATTTTTTGAAAAAGTGGATTATAGTTGTCAAGTTTTAGAATTTTGAGTGCCTTAATTTTGCACAGAAAATGATAGAAATTACAGCATAATTTTGAAAAAATCTAGCTATTTTTTTTGAAAATGTCAATTACAGCGGTCAAGCTTCAGTATTTTGGGTACCCAGGCATTCATGATGGATGCTAAATCCATTTCCGCCATCCAAAAACAATTTAAACACTCCCATAGTCAAATTTCGGAATTTGCCGTCCAGACAAAATTGTGACCTCTTTCGATAAGACTGGAAAAAAGTGGTCTACCTTTGTGTGGGAAACATGATTGAACAACAAAGTTTCAAACGAATGCGTACACGCATAGAGGATTATTATGGTTCTTCAGGGAATCATAATATAAGCCATGAGGATATTAAATGTCCTTAAAAACTAAAGCACAGAACTTGGGAGCTTCAAGACCCAGGAATGGAATTTGGTATTTGGTAACATTTTACAAGGGAAACATGATTGAACATCAAAGTTTCAAACGAATGCGTACACGCATAGAGGATTATTATGGAAGATTCCTTCTTCAGGGAATAGTAATATAAGCCATGAGGATATTAAATGTCCTTAAAAACTACAACACAGAACTTGGGAGCTTCAAGACCCAGGAATGGAATTTGGTAACATTTTTAAATGGAGTTTCCAATACAAACTGACGGGAATCACCCACAAGCTTTGAAGTTCATGGCCCCTAAATTTTTGCATTCTTGATAATGTTTTCTCACTGTTTCAATGTCAATTTCATGATGCTTCCAAAAAAAATTACAAAACAATTTTATAAGTTTTAATTTCTACCTATAAAATAGCTACTCCATCATGAAGAACAGAGATTATTGCTACTCCATCATGAAGAATAGAGAACTCGCAGCGAGCTTCGAGACCCAAGAATGGAATTTGGTAACATTTTAAATCGAGTTTCAATACAAGCTTTCTCAATCTGACAGAATCACCTACAAGCTTTCAAGTTCATGGGCCCTAAATTTTTGCATTCTTAATGATGTTTTCTCACTGTTTCAATGTCAATTTCATGATGCTTCCAAAAAACCATAAAACAGTTTTAAGGTGTTAGTTTTTATCTATAAATTAGCTACTTCATCATGGAGAATACACATTTGTTAGGTATTATTTGGCATTTCACATCATGTTGTATTATGAGTCATTGTGTAAGTAAAGGAACATTGTGAATCTACTTCATCATGGAGAATACACATTTGTTAGGTATTATTTGGCATTTCACATCATGTTGTATTGGATTCCGCTACTTTAAGTAAGTCATTCATCTATGACTACTTCCATAAGAAAAAGTTGTAACTAACTAATTTCTTATGATTTTTTAATAATTCACTTAGAATTCATTGCATCGAGTGATGCTCACAGGGGCGAAGAAGTGAGATTGAAGAAAATACTTGTTTCAAAACTTATCAACATGTTCTACTCCTAGTATTCATAAATAATAATCAATAATCATATCATTTGAGCAATTACACATGACAATAAGCGGCTTCAATTTCTGCAAGACCATAATCGCATGTCAGAGAAAATTAATTTAGTAAAGGATGATTGACAAGAGTACATATGGTAATGTCTGCAATTGTGCCTATTGCTTCTAATACGAGCATAAGGGCAGGGAACAAGACGACAGCAAAAGAGACTTGCTTGGTGCACAAACATTTGGTACTTTAACTATGTAGTAATGAATGAAGAAAAAACAACTAACTTGCCAACTTGCCTGCTTGTAGAAGGAACCGATAGGTTTATGTCTGCCTTAGCTCTGACGACACTGGAGACTCCATACATCATGAATGCTATAACACAGAAAGGTGGACATTGCCTTATTTAGTTATTTGGGTTCAATGCTAATACAAAACTAATCATGTTCAGTTCAACTTGCATAGTGAGTTCCTAAAAGATTTCCCTGTTACAAGGTACCACCCACTGCCCAAATTGCGGCCCATAACTGATTGTGTAGAGACAATGTGATTTATCTGTGGAAAAATACAATCGAGCCATTAAATCAAGAGGGGAAATATTTCCATACTTATTCTTTTATGATAAAAAATTATTAAAGGGTGTACGGCTTCAGAGTACATGAGGCTTTCAAAATGTTAGGTTCATGTTCTTTGGGAGATGTATCGTGCATTTTCAAAACAAATCTATGGGAATTGAGCTGCTGGCTACCAAATGTCAAATGTCAGCGTGTTAGACCAATATAGCATCTATTGGAAACAAAATATTTTCAAACAATACAAATACAATGAAAAAAGAAAAAAGAAAAGTAACGTGTTTTCCCAAAAAAATTACAGATACAGTGAAAGTGAAATGGAAAAAAAAGGAAGGAAAAGTAATGTGTTTTCCCAAACAATTTCATAAGTGTTATAACCCTACAAACCATAAGCAAGTTTATTGAAAAATCGGTGAAGTATATTGAAGGGAAAAAGAAGATACGGAAATTGAACCAGTTCCTTCGGTATGGAATCCCTTGTACATTTCATGTTTACCTCTCTAGATTGACTTTTCAATACGTCAAAAACATACCTAAGATATAAACCAGCAATCAAGCACTTCATTCTAAGATCCATGGAGCCAAAACTAATTGTATATTAAAAAATCGCTATAGTGAACAACTAAGAGTCTATTTTTACCTAGATGGTCTCCTAGAAGTGAGAAAATATTGGAAGAGACTCCATACACAGAGGAGTACATATAATGCAATGTACCTGAAAATGAACAGAGTTAAATTTTAGTTATGATTGAATCCTCCCTGAACCTTGACAACCTTTAAAAACAGACCCTTAAGAGATATGGCCACACATTCGAAGACAATTAAAGAGATGGATATAACTATTAAAAACAAAATTTAAAACATCTCTGTTTTCATGAAAACTTTTAGATTTGCTTTGACCATAAAGTTGAAAGAAACCAATTTCTCTGAATTTCATGATGCAAAACTATCATGAGTTTTTCTTAGTGACTACTTATTTATTTAGAATGCCAGAAAAAGACAGTGCTCTAATTTAAGAAATGTCCTTGGATGGGACAAGTCATTACACACTGATTTTATTGGCTATTTAGTATCGTGATTTATATAATCTATATGTAGGTGGCACCATTATTCTTTCCTTCTTTTCGAGAAACATATTTATATATTGCAACATGGAACAAAGTGATCTAACAAAATGAATACAAGATAATTCCCTTTCTAAATAAGCCATAAACACATTTACACATTTGAGCCTGTGCCCCAGTAGGTAGGCATTCAAAAGCTACTCATTTCGGCACACTATAATTTTAAAGATCGTAATATGATGAAGCTATGTTACTGGCCTGATGGCCTGCTTATAATAAGGATTGATGACTAGCACACCGTCCAATTTCTTTCATTTTGCTCATTATTTCTAGTTGAATTTGCATATATTAAACACAATGATCCATATTGATCCTTCTTCTTAACTCATACCCTTTAAACAGGGAGATCTCTCCTTGTTTGAGTGTTTGGCTTCTTTGTTTTTTAACTTTTAACGAAGCAGTCATGCATGCACAACAACATAATTCTTAATTTACATAAACGGTGTTAATTCTTTATAAGGCTAAGTAGACAACCATTTACTAGTCTGTAGTGATTTATGACCCCTCAAAATCCTTTTTCTCTCCAACGAGGTGCCAGGGAACAAGAACTTAATCATGAAGGAGAAAAACCATTGGACAAACCATAGCTTTTAATAATAAATCTGTAACAATTTTAGAAGAGATTTGAAGGAAGCAATTCATTTGTTTGCTGGTGACCAACTGGACACAGTCAAATACTTAGAGGATGGCCTCTATTGGTCTCATCAACAGGGGAAGTCACACAGAGTCATCACATTCAAACAAAAAGACTCCAACGGCGAGGGCAGCATTTTACCAGTATCCACTTACCACAAAACTAAGGATTCGACTCTCAAATGCAATAGGAAGCTTACCACAGTTCCTTCTATTCACTATTTTCAAAATCCATGATGTCAGGCATGAAATATATCAACAAGCGAGGAAAATTGAACCCGAGGAAAAATCCAAATTCCATGATGTCAGACATGAAATATATGAACAAGTGAGGAAAATTGAACCTGAGGAAAAATCCAAGGGGAGAAAACTGAATTGTAACTGTGACTAGCATTCAAATTACTATTGATCTTGAATACCGTATTTTTATCACTCAAGAACGCTGTCACACAGACTGGTGGGCATTGCCTTTTTAGTTATTTGGGTTATAATCATGTTCAGTTCAACTTGCACAGTGAGTTACTAAGAGGTTTCCCTATTACCAGGTACTATCTATTGTCCACATTGGAGGCCATAACTAATTGTGTAGAGACAATGTGATTGGTCAGTGGAAAAAGACAATCGAGCCATTACAGGGCACTATTTCCTTACTTGTTCCTTTATGATAAAAAATTTCATAAAGGATGTTTCGTGCATATTCAAAATAAATGCATGGGAATTGAGCTGCTGGCTACCAAATGTCAAATTCCAGCTTGTTAGACTAATATGGCATTCATTGGAAACAAAAGATTTTCGAGGAATTCAAATATAGTGGAAATGAACCCCAAAACAAGTGTTTTCCCCAAAAAATAATTGCACATAAGTCTTATAACACTACAAACCATAAGCAAGTTTATTGGAACATCAGTGAACTATATACCGAAGGGGAAAGGAAGATACAGAAATTGGAGGGTTTATTCACAGACCAGTTCCTTTGGTTAGGCAACTTCCTCCATGACAACACAAATAAATAGTCAGCAGCTAACTTGGAATTCACGCATGCAATCCTTGAATTATGTGGCAGATTGAATCCTCATGGAAGAGGATTTTCTATCATGGTCCATGGATGAAATAGAAATGAAGCAAAAACTCGGAAAGGAGATTAAGGTTGTTACCGGAGATGAAGCAATACAGAGAATGTCTAGAAATGTCCTTCAACGCTGAAAGTTGAACAGCAACTACAAATTAGTTAATATCATATTTAGCTTGCAACTGCTTGCTATATAGTAAAAAATGGCTATTGTCAGATAAAGGTAGGGAGAAACAACTGCAAATTCAATAACAGAACAGAGATTAAACTGCATGCAAGATAATCCGAGAACAAGTAGTAAAGAAAAAATTACCAACACTTTCTCCAAGGTGCGTAGATATCGAATTCAGCTGTGCCCTGTTCTCATGAAGGCGCTGAATAGCTTGCCTCGATCTTACAATTTATTTTGCCAAATTCTGCCCAAGAAAATTTTGACTCATTAAAGATAAAAGCAAAGCATGTTTCTGAGCACTAGCAACCTTGCTGATGTTCTTTAGTCACAAACATGATATCATTAAATTTAGTACAATATGATATCATTAAATTTATAAATTGTACTAGAGAGAAATATAGCAAGAATTGTTACTGGAGGTTCAACCCAAGATACATAAAAAATGATGGAAAGCAGTACATCAACCAGCATTCAGTGCAAACACATCTCACAAGAATTGTCCCCTGCTTGATATCAATCACAAAGTTGCAGTAAACAATAGATTTAACATAAGAAGTGAAGAAATAAAAGAAGTTGATCTTCTTGGTCTCCTAAGAAAAGAATATATCTGAGTGTGAGTGTTAGCCCTGAGTTTACTGAATGGAACTTTGTTAGTGATTAACTGGATGTGGGGTTTTATGCTTGCTAAAAACATTTTGTTGAGACCCATCTTCAAAGAAATTCAAAATATCGCTGCTAGCTTTAATCATATTTATTTCATCATGTATAAAGTAAACAAAATAAATTGGTGGATGAATTACCCAAGGTAGGTCTATTGTTTGGATGCTGGTCAATGGCATATTTGCAAATCTGTGAATGACAGTCCATTTTTCCTGACCATCTTCCTTTTTTTTCTGATTTTTATGTGGTATTTGGGTTAAGAAAGACTGTATTATGATTTTCAGATGTAGTAAAATATTATTTTGTTTGATGTTTTAGAAGCTCACCAATGTGAGCACTGGACATACGTGAACAGTTTATTGCAGCCTTTCATAAGACTGATACTAAGGTTGATTTTGGGAATGTTTATTGAATCATTCTAGGAATCTTTGTGGATAGTTTCTTTTAGGAAAGTCTCTGACAGACCTGTATGATGATTGATCAGGTTGCCATTGATGGGGAGGGATTATATGTATAGAGGTATTTTGGATGCTTGTTAATTGGACTCTGATGAAAATATCAAGACATGCTGACAAGAATATGAGGAATGTAATTTGTTTATTGCAATAAAATTATGGATTTTTTCTGTGGGATAAAGTGTCTCATACAGGCCATTTGGAGAGAGAAATGTGCTTTACTGAAATCATGTCTCCTTAACTTTTAAAGGGAGGTAAACATGGCATCAATTTTACAGAGCTTTATCCCAAAATATGATCCTATTTAGAAATTCCTTGGAACCTACAACAAAAAATACATATTCGAATCAATGCTGATGCCCATATTACAAAGGGAGGCAAACATGGCACCAATTTTACAGAGCTTTATTCCAAAATATGATCCTCTTTAGAAATTCCTTGGAGCCTACAACAAAAAATACATATTCGAATCAATGTTGATGCCCATATTACCGTTATCAGATGGTTTCTTATGGTTCTGTAAACATTTCTAAAATGAAACAAGACAGTATGTTTAAAGAACAATAAATCCAACTATATGTGACATGTCCGGTTTTTTATCATGCAGGAAAGATTCGAGTTGTGCAGCTGGAGGTAAATATCAAGTAATCGTTAAAGAATAAGCAACCCCAATTTCATATTTCCTAAAGCAAAAAGACACCATGTTTGAAAAAAGCAGTAGTAGAGGGATGAAATAAAATTATTACCTGGCGATTGCCATAACGATCATACCAGCTCCATTCTGGATGACTACAATACATATGTAACTCATGTGTGGGAGGATGTGAACCTCTCCACGAGGGCATCACTGTAACAAATTTCTGAGATGCTTTACTGTCTCATACTTCAAGTCTGAAAAATGAAAATTCACATTTCTACACACTTGTGTGGACTGAAATGAAGACAATGCAAAATCAATGCAAAAAACTGAAAACATTTACCATTGACCCAAGCATGTAGAGCCATATTTTGAGAATGGGCTTCTTCAATTGCATGCTTCAAAGGATCAAAGCCCGGGCTTTTCCATCCATAGGTTTCAGACCATGGCTCCAAATTAGAAGGGTAGTATACAGTCCCATTGCCCCTGACCTTAAAAAAAAAGAGAGCCCACAGTTAGCTAAACTCTCTAAATGACGCTGACCCAACCTTTTGCAGACAGGTAACATATGTGCCATTGGTGTTTGGACCTGTAACTTTCATAATTACAATGTGGAATTGATCCAGTGGCAAAATACAACCAATTTGCTGCATCTATAAACTTATAAGTGGCAGTTACAGAGTCATAATAGAACGCAACCCCGCTGGAGCCTGTATACAACAGTGTTGCAAACATCCCAATTTTATCGCAAAAAATCCTGAAATCGAAATTTTTTTGCCTAACCGATGTTTGCGAATTTTTACTGATATTTTCTCTATCTTTACGATTTTTTAGTTTTCCAGAGCCTGGCCAATTTTATCCCAATGCTGCTGTTTGCGACATTGGTATACAATCTTATAGTCAAAGACAGGTGTGGTGATCAAATGGCCAGACTGGCGACATACATCTATAAATCAAAATTCATTAATATCTTTAATTTGGGGTCATCATCTATAACTAAAGTGCTTCTTTTTTTTAATATTTCGAGAGGATCTTTGTTCATAGTGATCAAATGGCCGACAGGCGACATACCTCTATAAATCAAAAAACATAAATATCTCTAATTCAGGGTCATCATCTATAACTAAAGTGATTTTTTTTAATCTTTCCTGAGGATCTTTGTTCATAGTGAATAATGAAAACACAATTGCTACCTGACCCTTGACCCCAAGCTCTTGACTGTCTCCTGCAATCTCTGTGTACTAACCCTAATTTCAAATTGTCGGGTTATTTACAAATATAAACCAAAGAATCAAATCTGAATAAGAAATAAGAGATCAAAACATATATCGCATTTCCTGCTCTCTGCTGTGATACACCATCCTGCCACCTTGGATTATATGTCATCAATTTGAAATAATTTGTATATTTGGATGTCAAGAGGGGTGTTAGGATATGGGGACCTTCTGTTGATAGCACCATATTGTAATCAATGTTCCTCAAGTACATATTCCTAGTACAGAGCCCAAGGCCAAGGCACAATTAAAAAATCATTATAAGTGTAAACATAGATTTCGACATGCTGAACAGCTTGAACAAAGACTGTGACATGATAGGCAGCTTGGGCCAAGTCTGAGACATTGACTTTGCTGCATGTTTTTCTTATGTTCCCATGGACACCATGTGGTGATGTCACCATGGTGGATAAATGTATTATAAAATGAATATGAATATAATGAAAAGGTCCAAGATGGCTGCTAGGAGCACGAGGGGCTGTCAGTTCACAACAGGGGAAGAGAAATGAGTCCATGGGAAAGATTCTCTTGCCATGTATCAATTTAAGAACTATCGATCTTGCTATATGTGTCCAAACCAAATCGCTTATCAACTTTGAAGAGGACGCATATCCGCCAAGGTTAAGTTAGTTAAGAGATGATTTTAGTGGGAGTAAGTCTCTTCTTCCACCCTTCTTCCATACAATGGGGAATGGTCTCCCATGTCTGCAAGTACCCGCAACCTAGTCCATGAACACATGAGTTTGACAATAGGTGTGAGCCCATAGTGAACCAGAGAGTTATGTGGATAGTTTGAGACAACACTGTCTGGTTGTGACAGAGATTCCATGGTTGCAGTGAGTGGAGACTCGGAGAGGCTGTGGAAAGATAGGAACCTGAAAACCCTTGTCTGTCCTAAGAATTGACTAATTCTGAGCCAAACACTGCTATCCAGATCTCCTAGAGGTAATGCAGTGACTGGGAATATTCTTGTCTGCATTGTTGCACTTTCTAGGATGGATTTCCTGAAGACTCAGTTGAAGAGAAGGGAAATTCCAGAGCTGGTGTTATGAATGGCTGAGAGGAAGAGGTCTATTGCTAACTGACTTCTGGTGGAGATGCGTGGAGATACTCCGTGGAGGAGATTAGTGGTTGGTGTCTAGATTTGGCCGAGTCATGAGCACTGGGGGTTAGGTTGAGTGGATTTAGACCCTGTAGCTGCTCCTTCACCATTTGGACTCATATTCTAGTTTAGGGTTGGCATCCACAGCAGGTGCCTATAACAATGAAGTGAGCCTCTCTTACGCAACCAGTGTCTTAAACAGACTTCTGAATACAGATAAGTACTCATATCACTCTTGTATTGCTGTTATTTAAATCTCACTATTCTGAGCATGACATGGTTTGTGAATATTCATGATGATAATGAATGTGATCATGAACTGATGAGTCCGAATGCTTAATGGTGCAAACTCATATGTATAGCTGTGGAATCGTTTGATTTTATTGCATTGTATAATGCTGCAAATTGGAAAAAATGAATGAATCAGCATGTGCCTAAATGAGAATTCTGTTTATACATTTGTACCCTGCATTACATAGCATTAGCAATTTATTTGAGTGCCGCTGGGCACCCAATTCGATTCGAAGGCCATTTATTATCAGGGTTGCTATGGACATGGATAGGCCGAAGGAGCGTGCGATTCGCGAGGCAGGTGGGAATAAGAAAAAACAATGCATCAGATTTTCTACAAAGCCTTCAAATACAAAACATAACGCAGCCACAACATTAACAATATAGGTACAAAGAGTAATTGACTTACAGTGATTTCTGGGAAAGTACTTGAAAATGCAAGGTGGGCAGCCTTGAAATATTCCTGCGCAGAATTCCCATGTGTGAAGCAAACGAGTACAACTATTGATATAACAGCACAAGTGTACGCATGCAGGGAAGAAAGACATGAAGAGTCTCATCGCCAGCAGAAGAGTCTCATCGCCAGCAGGCAGTCTCTGCGAAGAGTCTCATCCCCAGCAGAAGAGTCTCATGGCCAGCAGGCCAGGCCTGGACTTTCATGGCCCATTATCATGGGAAAAAAATCATTTTTCTATGAAAAAAAAAGGATTAAACGAACGGCAGAAAACACCCCAATCATCTAACGCACAGAATCAATGGCTCAGGATCGTACACGTCACATTTTAGGATGTCTTTCTCAGAGGAAACGCCTTACGGCGTAATAAAAAAATTCCACTACTTCTTAAAAAAAATTCCACTACTTCTTAACTACATGACAAAAGTATCATACGTATTTTTATATTTTAATCTTTCAAAACTGAGAATTACCTGAACTCCAACACCAATAGCTTCTAGCTGCAATGATATTCCCATCTTGTAAGAGGATTCCAAATCCGGTTTTGGGCTTCTTCTTCTACTTACGGTCTTTTCTATGACACGTTCTAAAACAGAACCATACCCTATATGCTCTGAAAAACAGTCCTGTACAGTAGTATCACAAGGTTTTTCATGGCTCTGCATTGTCAAATGAAGCATCTTCAGAACGGTCTTTGAATTGTCAATACATGCCACACCCTCGCCGGAACAAAACATGTAAGTACCAATTTAAAGGTCTATATGGGCTTCTCTTGATAAGCCCATCTAACTCACTTCGATAGTCAACCCCATAGTTTGCCTTTGTATCAATATACTGCAAGACGTTGCGAAGAAGAGTTCTACCCGCATCTTGCATAAAGGAATCAGGCACATGTTTACTGTCATTAACCATTATGCTCTCCCAATAAGGGAGAATAGCAATCAAGGATTCTAAAATTGACTCAACTGGTGCAAGGAGCATCCTTGGAACAACATCATACTGAGAAACCACGTGACAAAAGTTGCCTGACCAATTTTCACGGGCAACTGCTTCATGAAGTCCTGCATCCCCCACAAAAGGAATCCAAATGTTATACAAAAAGGAGAGCTTTGCCTTAGCCTCTTTTCTAGGAACCATAGCGTCGCCAAAGTTGCAACTGCCCCTCCTAAGGAATGACCCACAAATATAACAGGTTTGGGTTTCCTTTGTTTTGAGTCTGTATACATCTGTATCTGTTTGATCATGAAATCAATTAGCACATTGTTACTTTCTTTTTTTCAAAACTTTTTTCTAATATGTGATAAAAAGATAAAGATAATCTATTTTTAATGTCATTGCCAAGTAATATACCAAATTGATTAGTCATTATGGATACCCCAGTTGGTTGAAGCCGCCACCAAGTTATTGATGCTCTGTCATGAGGAGCGGGTTCAATTCTCTTTGAGTTCATCAGGGTCAGCCACCAACAGTTGGGTCAACTGAGCATGAGGCCCTTTCCCACCTAGGGGTGTTGCTAGGGAAAAGAAATGACACCAAATTGTTGGATAAGACCCTCTGTTTGTGGGACAAGGGACCAGCCACCACATAGGGACTGCATAAGATCTCTTTTTTGTTAGACAAGGGACCCTCCTTCACAGGGCCATTTGACTTGGCTGTGACTGCTAAAGTTTAGACAGGTGTTGTACACCTCTGGATTAGAACCTGTGACCTCTCAGGATAAAACACATGTTCTTAATGAGTAGGAATAGGCTCACTGAAATGAAGAAACCATTCTTTTCTTTTCATCAATCTATATCTCTTAATCCTAAAAGATAAATTAGTTTACCTTTGCCTGGAAATCTGTATTCTCCATGATATACAGAAACAACTTAAGAGCTCCCTGATGGACGAGAACCGGTTGATCATCATTACCCTTAGAGGCAACCGGAAAAGAACTTGTCCGTTTGTATATTGCACTCTCGAGTCTCCATATTTGCTCTCTTGGATGATGAAACCTTCTATCTTATGACAGGAAGGAAAAGCAACATATGCAACGCCTTCATACTCATTCAAAGTATAACTCTGTGAGTTGTTTGCAAGACGTGACTCTTCCCAAGCCTTGGGCAGTATACCGCATGAAACAAGAAAAGTTCAATCTCATGATCGGCAGTGAACCTGCACAACATCTGTGTAAATTAGCACCATACTAAAGAAGCAGGTCAAAGACTAGATTATTGGATCTGCCATTTATGGTCTGAATCAAACTCACATTACTGATTACAGATCATACCATCACTTACCACAGCAACACTCAAAATTACAAAGTTAATGTCATCATTTTATCACTTCAGAAACAAACAACAAAACTACAGAGCTCACTGCGCTGAAAATTCCAATGCATTAATCTTGGATATCCTCTATAATCCATGTTTAGGCTACTCAGTCCGAAGGGACATTAACCCTACAAACCTTTCAAATGCTTATCAAAGATATTTTTTTGAGTATGTTAAGCACTCAATGCTTAAAGTGACCAATGTTATGACTGTGAATTAGGAGGTATGCAACAGCAGGTTGAATCAAACCCATTGAAATCAACACCATAGATAAAGAAAATTTTACCCCAAAGTCCGATCCAACCTCCAAGAAAAGCTCTATTTTATCCACTACAAAATTTCAAAATTTAGCAAAAACCCACAGTAGAGTTCCTACAAAAATGCAATCTTTCACTTTCTACATATAAATCCTACTAAGGCTGAATTCTTAGCCTGGCAATCCATTCAAAATAGACACAAAATAATTTCAAATTTGACACACACAAGCATATACCAAAATATAAAGAGAACAATGGTAAAAAAAAAATGATTTTCCAAGCTCATCCTTACAACGGGGCTGACGATTCTGATTCCATGGTCTCCTGTTGCTGCTTCCTTTGATTTACTTCACAATTCTGTTGGAGTTGAGAGGCAAAATTTTCTTATTCTTGCAGCAGGGTAGACGAGTCTGCTACCATTCGGTTTGCTTCAGAATGCATCTGGAGTTGAGAGCCAGAGCTTCCTTTTTTTATAAGGAAAATAGAACGAGCCCGGTAATTTCCACGAAAAGCAATAGAACGAACACTGAAATGAGTAATGCAGTGAGGAGAAATTGTGGTTGTCATGTCGATGTCTTTAGGCGGGAAAAGAGAAGGAGCCGGGCAATATCCAGAGAATCAATGGAATGGAGACTCGGTGAATTGCAGGGTAAGAGGAAATTGCGGTTGTCAATGTCAATCTTCATCTTTCTGTGCAGATTGCTTTCCGGGAAACATTTCGCAGCATCCCCATTTTATGCTCAAACCTCATGAAACCACTTCAAGCTTTCTTTGTCAGTAAGTCTGTATGTAGCTTACTCTCTGCCAGGTAGGTTTGCAAAAAGTGAGTAATAATAATTTAAGTCAATTCCTAAGAAATATTACAGGCACAATATTCGATCACTTTTGAACTATTACAAGAATATTATAAGCCAATTTCTGATAAACGTTAGAAATACAATATTTGTTATTTTACTTTTGAGTTATTATAAAATGAAGATTTTGACCTCTAAACTATTATGATAAATATAATATCAAATATGAAGTATTATCTAGAACTTGTATTTCAAACAATTTGAATATTATAATTTTTCCAATGTATATATAATTAATTGGCCAGATTTCCCTCGAACCAAAGAGGTATTTAAGTTTCTGAAACCGTGTCTGGTTGACAAACTTCTTAATTATTTATATAGGTCAGGAATTACTTATAACTAATTGTTGTCATAAAATTTCGCAAAATTTACAACAATGGTAATTCAAAATATATAAATGGAGAATATTTTTTTTTTTAATTAATAGGCATTTTGAAATGAGTAAGCATGTTTGGCATTGGTTGAACAGTTTTTTAATTATATATATGAAACATTAATAATAATTTTGAAATAAGCAAGTATGTTTAATTTTGAAATAAGTAAACATGTTTGGTATAGGTGGAATTATCTATAAAAAAAAAATTAATAGTTATCTGTTTTATAATAGAGTTTTGTAAAAGAAAATAGCTATTGTAATTTAAAAATATATATATTATATTAATTTTTTAATGAATTATGTTGAAGATCCAAAAATCAGAGATGAATCTATAGACTTATTTTTAATAGAGTTTTTATAAGTGACCATGTTTTTGCTGGTCTTTTAGCGAATGGAAAAAAAATAGAAGTTAAAACCATTACTTTGCCAAAAAAGACTAAAACCATTACCTTAGTTTATGAGAGATGAAATTAGATAAATTACTAATAGTTGTTTATTCATCTTGCTACAACATAATTAGAATTTTGTTAAATATATATTTTGACTTTACTCAAGTGATTTAATCCATAATTTATTTAAATTAACAACCTACATATAACTATATATGTAATTTACCATATATATTAAAAAAAAAATATTTCTCCGATTACCATGTCTTCCATTACATAGGAATCAACAAACCACCAACACCATTTTTTTAACGTGAGATTTTATAATTATTACATTTAAACTTTAAAATTAAAGGACCCTTTTTCGACATCATAATCACCATCTATAGATTTCTAATGTTACTGCAAGCAAACAAACAATGAGGCAGTACTTGCCAATAGAGGACACCAGATTTTCCCATTGACACAAGAATATCCGAGTCATATGCTTCCGAGCCACATCCAGGAAACAAAGTTTGTTCCGACGCGGCATCCCATCTTGGCACGTGGCATATGTATCAATCACACAGAACATGGACTGGGAACATCTATTAATCGCTGATAACATGGACTGAAAAATGAATCATCTATATGCCATAGGTCGTGCCTGCCTCAATGGATCCCACCCTTCAAAATTTAAACAAAATATGTTTATTCCTAATCATCAAAACAAAAACATTACATCACAGCCATCCAGCTAATTTTAAACAAATGAGACGAAACAGATACAAAACCCAAACTGCAACAATGTCCTCTTGTAAACCATTTTCCCATCCAAACAGTCCGCAAATTCAGCGCTTCCAACTTTCATTTTCCATTATTTCGTTCAAAGGAGAGGTCCATCCAGGAAATTGATTTTGCTTGTATTCTTTCCATTCTTTCCACCATTCCACGAAGCTGCTTCCTTCCAAGAAAACATCGGAGGAAATGTTGCGATCATTGATCAATCTTGTCACATAACCTTCAAACATTTCCAGGCTTTCCAGTTTTTGGTGTTGGCCCTGTTCCAGGATTTTCATTTCTTTCAAAGCCTCTTCTACATGTGCCCAAAAGCATGAGTCCTGAGTGAGGGATGCAAGCTTGGTGCGACCGCTCCGACCTCTTGAACTGCGAGTGTTTTCCTTCTCTTCCATCCATTTCTGAAGAACTTTATGACGAGTGGGTCTTCCATCTGAAAGATAGTTGCCTTTACCATTAGACATGCGATAATAATGTGCAATATCCAGAGGCTCTACAAGTCTTCTATACGCAGTGCCAGCATTTATCCACTTATTTTGGGACTGGAAATCACTAGGCAACTCATGTCTTTCCCACTTTTCAATAATGTCATCCCAAAACCCAGCGAGCTTTAGCCTAACTTCATCGGCATGGATATCTTTCTTGTAACTTTGGATCTTGAATTTATCATAATATCCCATGTCACCTTCCTTCTCACAACGCTCTTTATACCATTCAACCTCTGCCATGCTACTTTGTTTTAGGCTTAACTCAATAGCTAGCTTAGCAATGTTTGTGTTATGCTGGTTTTCCATACTTCCTGCTGTTTGCAGGGCAATCAGTGCATGATCATTCTGCACAAAGTTCCCATCACCAATTCAAGAAGACATTTCAAGTATCAATTAATTATAAAAAAATCCCCTACTTCTTAACTACATGACAAAAACATCATACATATTTTTATATTTTAATCTTTCAAAACTGAGAATTACCTGAACTTCAACACCAATGCCTTCTAGTTGCAAGGATATTCCCATCTTGTAAGAGGATTCCAAATCCAGTTTTGGGCTTCTTCTTCTACTTATGGACTTTTCTATGACACGTTCTAAAACAGAACCATACCCTATATGCTCTGAAAAACAGTCCTGTACAATAGTATCACAAGGTATTTCATGGCTCTGCATTGTCAAATGAAGCATCTTCAGAACGGTCTTTGAACTGTCAATACATGCCGCACCCTCGCCGGAACAAAACATGTAAGTGCCAAAAGGTCTATATGGGCTTCTCTTGATAAGCCCATCTAACTCATTTCGAGAGTCAACCCCATAGTTTGCCATTGTACCAGTATACTGCAAGACATTGTGAAGAAGAGTTCTACCAGCATCTTGCATAAAGGAATCAGGCACATGTTTACTGTCATGAGCCATTATGCTCTCCCAATAAGGGAGAATAGCAATCAACGGTGCTACAATTGACTCAATTGGTGCAAGGAGCATCCTGGGGACAACATCATGCTGGGAAACCACGTTACAAAAGTTGCCTGACCAATTTTCACGGGCAACTGCTTCATGAAGTCCTATATCCCCCACAAAAGGACTTCCAAATGTTATGCAAAAAGGAGAGCTTTGCCTCAGCCTCTTTTCCAGGACCCATAGTGTGGCCAAAGTTGCAACTGCCCCTCCTAAGGAATGACCCACAAATATAACAGATTTGAGTTTCCTTTGTTTTGAGTCTGTATACATCTGCATCTGTTTGATCATGGAATCAATTAACACATTGTTACTTCCTTTTTTCAATTTTTTTTAATATGGATAAAAAGATAAAGATAATCTATTTTTAAGGTCATGGCCAAGTAATACACCAAATTGGTTAGCCCTTATGGGTAGCCCAGTTTGTTGAAGCCCCCCAAGTCATTGATGCTCTATCATGAGGCGCAGATTCAATTCTCCTTTGAATTCATCAGGGTCAGGCCCCAACAGTTGGGTCGACTGAGCATGAGGCCCTTTCAGGTGGGCCCGCCTAGGGGTGTTGCTAGCGAAAAGAAATGACACCAAATTGTTGGATAAGACCCTCTGTTTGTGGGACAAGGGACCAGCCTCCCCACAGGGATCCCTTGTAATCCCTTGTTTGTTGGACAAGGGACTCTCCTTCACAGGGCCATTTGACTTGGCTGTGATTGCTAAAGTTTAGGGAGGTGTTGCACACCTCTGGACTCGAACCTGTGACCTCTCAAGAGAAAACACATGTTCTTAACCAATAGGCAGTGACACATGAAATGAAGAAGCCATTCTTTTCTTTTCATCAATCTATATCACTTAGTCCTAAAAGATAAATTAGTTTACCGTTGCTTGGAAATCTGTATTCTCACTTAGTCCAAAAGATAAATTAGTTTACCTTTGCTTGGAAATCTGTATTCTCCATGATATGCAGAAACAACTTAAGAGCTCCCTGATGGACGAGAGCCGGTTGATCATCATTACCCTTGAGGCAACTGGAAAAGAACTTGTCAGTTTGTATATTGCACTCTCCATATTTGCTCTCTTGGATGTTGAAACCTTCTATCTTATGACAGGAAGGAAAAGCAACATATGCAACGCCTTCATACTCATTCAAAGTATAACGCTGTGAGTGGTTTGCAAGACTTGACTCTTCCCAAGCCTTAGACAGTATACCGCATGAAACGAGAAAAGTTGCAATCTCATGATTGGCAGTGAACCTGCACAACATATGTGTAAATTAGCACCATACTAAAGAAGCAGGTCAAAGACTAGATTATTGGATCTGACATTTATGGTCTGCATCAAACTCACATTACTGATTACAGACCATACCACAGCCCCATTCAAAATTACAAAGTAAATGTCAACATTCTATCACTTCAGAAACGAACAACAAATCTACAGAGCTCACTGCGCTCAAAATTCCAATGCATTAATCTTAGATATCCTCTATAATCTATGTTTAGGCTACTCATTCCGAAGGGACATTAACCCTACAAACCTTTCAAATGCTTATCAAAGATATTTTTTTGAGTATGTTAAGCACTCAATGCTTAAAGTGACCAATGTTATGCTCAAATGCTTATCAACACCAGCTTGAATCAAACCCATTGAAATCAACACCAGAGATGAAGAAAATTTTACCCCAAAGTCCGATCCAACCTCCAAGAAAAGCTCTATTTTATCCACTACAAAATTTCAAATTTTAGCAAAAACCCACAATAGAGTTCCTACAAAAATGCAATCTTTCACTTTCTACATATAAATCCTACTAAGGCTGAATTCTTAGCCTGGCAAGCGATTCAAAATCGACTCAAAATAATTTCAAGTTTGACACACACAAGCATATACCAAAATATAAAGGAAAAAATGATTTTCCAAGCTCATCCTTACAACGGGGTTGACGATTCTGATTCCATGGTCTCCTGTTGCTGCTTCCTTTGATTTACTTCACAATTCTGTTGGAGTTGAGAGGCAAAATTTCCTTATTCTTGCAGCAGGGTAGACGAGTCTGCTACCATTCGATTTGCTTCAGAATGCAGCTGGAGTTGAGAGCCAGAGCTTCCTTTTTTTTATAAGGAAAATAGAAGGAGCCGGGTAATTTCCACGAAAATCAATGGAACGAGCACCGAAATGAGTAATGCAGTGAGGGGAAATTGTGGCTGTCATGTCGATGTCCTTAGTCGGGAAAAGAGAAGGAGCCGGGCAATATCCAGAGAATCAATGGAATGGAGACTCGATGAATTGCGGGGTGAGAGGAAATTGTGGTTGTCAATGTCAATCTGCGTCTTTCCGTGCAGATTGCTTTCCGGGAACCATATCGCAGCATCCTCATCTTATGGTCAAACCTCATGAGACCACTTCAAGCTTTCTTTGTCAATAAGTCTGTCTGTATGTAGCTTACTCTCTGCTAGGTAGGTTAATAATTTAAGTCAATTCCTAAGAAATATTACAGGCACAATATTCGATCACTTTTGAACTATTACGACAATATTATAAGCCAATTTCTGATAAACGACAGAAATACAATATATGTTATTTTACTTTTGAGTTATCATAAGATAAAGATTTTGACATCTAAACTATTATGATAAATATAAAGTATTATTTAGAACTTCTTTTTCAAGAAATTTGAATATTATAATTTTACAATGTATATATAATTACCAAATTTCCCTCGAACCAAAGAGGTATTTAACTTTCTGAAAGCGTGTCTGGTTGACAAACTTCATAATTATTTACATAGGTCAGTAATTACTTATTACTCATTGCTTGCATAAAATTTCGCAAAATTTATAACAATGGTGATTCAAATATATAAATGGAGAATAATTTTATTTTTAATTAGGCCGTAAGGCGCTTCCTCTGAGAAAGACATCTTTAAAATAGTTTCTTCTGAGAAAGACATCCTTAAAATGTGACGTGTACGATCTTAAGCCATTGATTCTGTATTAGACGATTAGGGTGTTTTCCGCCGTTGATTTAATATGTTTTTTCATGGAAAAATGTCTTTTTTTCCCACCGGCTAGAAGACAGAGAGGGAGGATCTGGCTATGGGCTATGAAATGCTAGGCATCCTGGCAATGAGACTCTGGCAATGACTGAAACGTGTCTTTCTTCCCTTTCTTCCCTGCATTAGGGCCGCGTAGCCCGCATAGCCTTGTGGTTCTATCCCAAATCTATTTAAATTTATGCACGGTACAGATCTGTTTTGTACATTTTGAATGAAACAGGTCGGTGCTGCTGCATATCAGGGTGAGGAGTTGAGGAAACAGGTCGGTGCTGCTGCATACATAGAGTGCAGCTCAAAGACTCAACAGGTATACCATCTGAATTTTGCATGTGCTTGTAGGAGATCCACAATTTGTTTCTGTTGGATCTCAACAAGCTCGATTTTGGCTTGCAGTTCCTGTTGCAAAATGGTAATTTGCTCTTGCATTGAATCAGACTGCCCAGATTTTTCATTTCTAAGATCCTCCTTTTCCATCGATAACTCAGAGGTTCCATCTCTAAAATTCTTCATCCCCTGCAGCTCACAGGATGCTTCAGTTCTAAGGCTGCTCTTGCCTTCCTCCAATAACAATTCTGCTTGCACATTGTTACATTTTTTCTCAATATGTCTCTCATTCTGTCTGCTCACTACAGGACTCTGTTCCTGCTGTTCTGATGATATACATTTCATTTTATGGGCTTCAAGTGTGGAAGCTCCACCCCATCCATAATTTTCCATTCTAGAGATCAGCCTTTTAGCCCCATCATTATTCTTGAGAGACCTATGCACATCCGTTTTGAGAGCCTTGTTCTCCTCTTTTAAACTGACGAACATTTTCTGCAAATCTTCAATTTCCCTCTGAAACTCCTGCCCTTTTCTGATCTCATCCGGTAATTTTTGAAAACATTCTAACCTCTGCTGCCTGCTCTGCATTTTTGAAAACATTCCAACCTCTGCTGCCTGCTCTGCATTTTATGAGACATATCTAACTTGTCAGGCTGATTCAGTGGTGAATTTTATTCACAATGCAGATCTTCGTGAAGATAAGCGTTATTTGGCTAACAACCTGGGTACTACACCAATAACAACTACATAGGTATGTTTGTTTCATTTTGTTTGCTTATTTATGATTTATTCTAAAAAACATGATCTAATTTACCATTAAATAATTATCAATAAATTACCTAGGATGAATAAATTCTAATAATTTTAGTAATGGGTTATCTTTACTTGTAGGTTATATTGGAAGAATAAGGGATTATAGATTATTTATTATATAATATGACCATTATTATTAAAATATCAATTTTTCTTAATATTTGGGATAATATTAATATTATTCTTTTCCTTAAATTAACAATTGAATTTCCTTAATTTACCTTATTTTACTTTCTTCGAGAAATATTAACTAACTAATTTAGTGGTTTGACCTGGTCAAAATTAGCCGTTAGGATTTAGCTGTTGGAATCTCTGCACACTCTATTTATTCTCGCTACGCCAGATCAGTTCTTCATCTTGTCCTGACGATGAACCACACTGGTTGGTTCGAAACGCGTCGACGAAATATTGGTTATGTGATTTTGGCGAAGATTTCTATACATTGTTAGGTTGTTAATAATAAGGGCAATTCTAGTTTAGGTGAAGTTGCTTAGATGTTCCCATGTTTGGGATTTTAGCTTGCACAACTTTTGAATTTAGATGATGGACATGCTTAATAAAACTACATATACACCCTACATGCTCCACGAAAAGATATGAAGGTCTCTGTTTATCTTCAGGGTGAGGAGTTGAGGAAACAAGTCGGTGTTGCTGCATACATAGAGTGCAGCTCAAAGACTCAACAGGTATACCATCTGATATGTGCCATGTTCATATTTGCCTTATGCCATGAAGTGTTGTCATCTAATTTCTGTTTATCTTCTCCAGTTTAATACTCTTAAATAGTGGTTGTAGTCACAATGTAAGGTGAATTAATATAAAGAAAAATTTCTATGTCTGATATTAGGGGTTTCAAAATTACCCGAAATTTCAAAATGAATGCCTACCATCTCAAAAGTTATTACATTTATGGCAATGTAAATATAAAGCTTTATACTGTAAATCCTGATAAACTGAGTTGGTAACAACTTCCTTACAATGTGTAGTAAGACCTGGATTTAGAAGAAAACATGCTCACTAAGGGCATAGTCTACCTAAAAGTTGAACGCTAGGGCTACATTATCATTTGCAATATCTCTTTTCACTTGCTGGACTATTTCTTTATCTTTAACTGCTACTCTAACATAATCGATAGAATCTTTGGAAGAGAAGTCAGAGGATGTGAGCTCCTAGCAAGACGCAAAACTAATTCATCAATCATATTGAATTATACTTGATTTCTCTATTTTCTTGTCTTGATGAGCCACGAATTTTGATAAGTTAGTGTTCTTGTATCGCTGAAATTCAATAGGGCTTGTCATCTTGCTACTGTAGTGAGAAAATGCCACTTTTATATCCTCAATATGGCGTGTGCTCCTCTGATCTTGAAGCAGGTCTAGAATTTCATAATAGATAGTGCCTATGACCTCCATTGTTTTTATAACCTTCATGTTGAACCAATTCCCAATGCTAATGAAAGTACTTGGTGACTTCTAGGCATACCATTGATGCATCAAATGAGGTCATATCACTGAGGTGGAATCCAATATTGGAGGCCCAGTTCACTTGGAAAGATGGGTTAAATCCAAACAACTGGACCTTACCAGACTACTGAGCTGAGGAAAGTAATATTAAATCTAAAAATCAAACTGAGTTATCATTCCTTTAGTGCCTGCAGATATCAAACATAAGTAAATAGAAAATCCCACCTTCACTGCTCAGAGCCATCATTTCATTTAATTATTCATTCATATTAATGTACAGAAATTACCAAAGTAAATTCATAGGACTTCCAAATCCATCCAGAATAACTAACATAAAGCAATTAGCTATATCATGTTTACCTTTTTCCTGCTATTTCCCTCTCAATTAGATAGTATGATAATCTTGAATAGTTAACTTATTACTTCTCACTGAAAGAATTTCATCATCATGTGATGTTTGTAAAATTTGCGAATTCTCTGATGACATCTCACAGTTCAAGCATTTTACAAAAGCAGATTGAAAACATTCTAACCTCTGCTGCCTGCTCTGCATTTTTGAAAACATTCCAACCTCTGCTGCCTGCTCTGCATTTTATGCGACATATATCTAACTTTTCAGGCTGATTGAGTGGTGAATTTTATTCACAATGCAGATCTTCGTGAAGATAAGCGTTATTTGGCCGATAATCTGGGTACTACACCAATAACAACTACACAGGTATGCTTGTTTCATTTTGCTTACTCTCGATATTAGATTGTTAGGTTGTTAATAATAAGGGCAATTCCAGTTTAGGTGAAGTTGCTTAGATTTTCCCATGTTTGGAATTTTAGCTTGCACAACTTTTGAATTTAGATGATGGACATGCTTAATAAAACTACATATACACCCTACATGCTCCACGAAAAGATATGAAGGTCTTTGTTTATCTTCAGGGTGAGGAGTTGAGGAAACAGGGCGGTGCTGCTGCATACATAGAGTGCAGCTCAAAGACTCAACAAGTATACCATCTGATATGTGCCATGTTAATATTTTCTTTATGCCATGAAGTGTTGTCATCTAATTTCTGTTTATCTTCTCCAATTTAATACTCTTAAATAGTGGTTGTAGTCACACTGTAAGGTGAATTAATATAAAGAAGATTTTCTATGTCTGATATTAGGGGTTTCAAAATGACCCGAAATTTCAAAATGAATTCCTACCATCTCAAAAGTTATTACATTTATAGCAACGTAAATATAAAGCTTTATACTGTAAATCCTGATAAACTGAGTTGGTAACAACTTCATTACAATGTGTAGTAAGACCTGGATTTATAAGAAAACATGCTCACTAAGGGAATAGTCTACCTAAAAGTTGAACGCTAGGGCTACATTATCATTTGCAATATCTCTTTTCACTTGTTGGACTATTTCTTTATCTTTAACTGCTACTCTAATAGAATCGATGGAATCTTTGGAAGGGAAGTCAGAGTATGTGAACTCCTAGCAAGACGCAAAACTAATTCATCAATCATATTGAATTATACTTGATTTCTCTATTTTCTTGTCTTGATGAGCCACGAATTTTGATAAGTTAGTGTTCTTGTATCGTTGAAATTCAATAGGGCTTGTCATCTTGCTACTGTAGTGAGAAAATGCCACTTTTATATCCTCAATATGGCATGTGCTCCTCTGATCTTGAAGCAAGTCTAGAATTTCGTAATAGATAGTGCATATGACCTCCATTGTTTTTATAACCTTCATGTTAAACCAATTCCCAATGCCAATGAAAGTACTCGGTGACTTTTAGGCATACCATTGATGCATCAAATGAGGTCATATCACTGAGGTGGAATCCAATATTGGAGGCCTAGTTCACTTGGAAAGATGGGTTAAATCCAAACCACTGGACCTTACCAGACTACTGAGCTGAGGAAAGTAATATTAAATCTAAAAATCAAACTGAGTTGTCATTCCTTTAGTGCCTGCATTTATCAAACATAAGTAAATAGAAAATCCCACCTTCACTGCTCAGAGCCATCATTTCATTTAATTATTCGTTCATATTAATGTACAGAAATTACCAAAGTAAATTCATAGGACTTCCAAATCCATCCAGAATAACTAACATAAAGAAATTAGCTATATTATGTTTACCTTTTGCCTGTTATTTCCCTCTCAATCAGATAGTATGATAATCTTGAACAATTAACTTATTACTTCTCACTGAAAGAATTTCATCAACATGTGATGTTTGTAAAATTGGTGAATTCTCTGATGAAATCTCACAGTTCAAGCATTTTACAAAAGCAGATTGAAAACATTCTAACCTCTGCTGCCTGCTCTGCATTTTTTAAAACATTCCAACCTCTGTTGCCTGCTCTGCATTTTATGAGAGATATATCTAACTTGTTAGGCTGATTCAGTGGTGAATTTTATTCACAATGTAGATCTTCGTGAAGATAAGCGTTATTTGGCCGACAATCTGGGTACTACACCAATAACAACTGCACAGGTATGTGTGTTTCATTTTGCTTACTCTCGATATTAGATTGTTAGGTTGTTAATAATAAGGGCAATTCCAGTTTAGGTGAAGTTGCTTAGATGTTCCCATGTTTGGGATTTTAGCTTGCACAACTTTTGAATTAGATGATGGACATGCTTAATAAAACTACATATACACCCTACATGCTCCACGAAAAGATATGAAGGTCTCTTGTTTATCTTCAGGGTGAGGAGTTGAGGAAACAGGTCGGTGCTGCTGCATACATAAGTGCAGCTCAAAGACTCAACAGGTATACCATCTAATATGTGCCATGTTCATATTTGCGTTATGCCATGAAGTGTTGTCATCTAATTTCTGTTTATCTTCTCCAGTTTAATACTCTTAAATAGTGGTTGTAATCACACTGTAAGGTGAATTAATATAAAGAAAAATTTCTATGTATGATATTAGGGGTTTCAAAATGACCCGAAATTTCAAAATGAATGCCTACCATCTCAAAAGTTATTACATTTATGGCAACGTAAATATAAAGATTTATACTGTAAATCTTGATAAACTGAATTGGTAACAACTTCCTTACAATGTGTAGTAAGAACTGGATTTAGAAGAAAACATGCCCACTAAGGGCACAGTCTACCTAAAAGTTGAACGCTAGGGCTACATTATCATTTGCAATATCTCTTTTCACTTGCTGGACTATTTCTTTATCTTTAACTGCTACTCTAACAAAATCGATAGAATCTTTGGAAGAGAAGTCACAAGATGTGAGCTCCTAGCAAGACACAAAACTAATTCATCAATCATATTGAATTATACTTGATTTCCCTATTTTCTTGTCTTGATGAGCCACGAATTTTGATAAGTTAGTGTTCTTGTATCACTGAAATTCAATAGGGCTTGTCATCTTGCTACTGTAGTGAGAAAATTCCACTTTTATATCCTTAATATGGTGTGTGCTCCTCTGATCTTGAAGCAAGTCTAGAATTTCATAATAGATAGTGCCTATGCCCTCCATTGTTTTTATAACCTTCATGTTGAACCAATTCCCAATGCCAATGAAAGTACTCGGTGACTTCTAGGCATACCATTGATGCATCAAATGAGGTCATATCACTGAGGTGGAATCCAATATTGGAGGCCCAGTTCACTTGGAAAGATGGGTTAAATCCAAACCACTGGACCTTACCAGACTACTGAGCTGAGGAATGTAATATTAAATCTAAAAATCAAATTGAGTTGTCATTCCTTTAGTGCCTGCAGATATCAAACATAAGTAAATAGAAAATCCCACCTTCACTGCTCAGAGCCATAATTTCATTTAATTATTCATTCATATTAATGTACAGAAATTACCAAAGTAAATTCATAGGACTTCCAAATCCATCCAGAATAACTAACATAAATCAATTAGCTATATCATGTTTACCTTTTGCCTGCTATTTCCCTCTCAATCATATAGTATGATAATCTTGAACAGTTAACTTATTACTTCTCACTGAAAGAATTTCATCAGCATGTGATGTTTGTAAAATTGGTGAATTCTCTGATGACATCTCACAGTTCAAGCATTTTACAAAATTAGATTGAAAACATTCTAACCTCTGCTACTTGCTCTGCATTTTTGAAAACATTCCAACCTTTGCTGCCTGCTCTGCATTTTATGAGACATATATCTAACTTGTCAGGCTGATTGAGTGGTGAATTTTATTCACAATGCAGATCTTCGTGAAGATAAGCGTTATTTGGCCGACAATCTGGGTACTACACCAATAACAACTGCACATGTATGTTTGTTTCATTTTGCTTTCTCTCGATATTAGATTGTTAGGTTGTTAATAATAAGGGCAATTCTAGTTTAG
Source organism: Pinus tabuliformis (assembly GCA_031772625.1). NCBI lineage: Eukaryota > Viridiplantae > Streptophyta > Pinopsida > Pinales > Pinaceae > Pinus > Pinus tabuliformis. Next base: position 1,879,172,293 of record CM062818.1, read on the forward strand.
GTGAAGTTGCTTAGATGTTCCCATGTTTGGGATTTTAGCTTGCATAACTTTTGAATGTAGATGATGGACATGCTTAATAAAACTACATATACGCCCTACATGCTCCACGAAAAGATATGAAGGTCTCTGTTTATCTTCAGGGCGAGGAGTTGAGGAAACAGGTCGGTGCTGCTGCATACATAGAGTGCAGCTCAAAGACTCAACAAGTATACCATCTGATATGTGCCATGTTCATATTTTCCTTATGCCATGAAGTGTTTTCATCTAATTTATGTTTATCTTCTCCAGTTTAATACTCTTAAATAGTGGTTGTAGTCACACTATAAGGTGAATTAATATAAAGAAAAATCTCTATGTCTTATATTAGGGTTTTCAAAATGACCCGAAATTTCAAAATGAATGCCTACCATCTCAAAAGTTATTACATTTATGGCAATGTAAATATAAAGCTTTATACTGTAAATCCTGATAAACTGAGTTGGTAACAACTTCCTTACAATGTGTAGTAAGACCTGGATTTAGAAGAAAACATGCTCACTAAGGGCATAGTCTACCTAAAAGGTTAACGCTAGGGTTACATTATCATTTGCAATATCTCTTTTCACTTGCTGGACTATTTCTTTATCTTTAACTGCTACTCTAACAAAATCGATATAATCTTTGGAAGAGAAGTCAGAGGATGTGAGCTCCTAGCAAGACGCAAAACTAATTCATCAATCATATTGAATTATACTTGATTTCTCTATTTTCTTGCCTTGATGAGCCACGAATTTTGATAGGTTAGTGTTCTTGTATCGCTAAAATTCAATAGGGCTTGTCATCTTGCTACTGTAGTGAGAAAATGCCACTTTTATATCCTCAATATGGCGTGTGCTCCTCTGATCTTGAAGCAAGTCTAGAATTTCATAATAGATAGTGCCTGTGACCTCCATTGTTTTTATAACCTTCATGTTGAACCAATTCCCAATGCCAATGAAAGTACTCGGTGACTTCTAGGCATACCATTGATGCATCATATGAGGTCATATCACTGAGGTGGAATCCATATTGGAGGCCCAGTTCACTTGGAAAGATGGGTTAAATCCAAACCACTGGACCTTACCAGACTACTGAGCTAAGGAAAGTAATCTTAAATCTAAAAATCAATCTGAGTTGTCATTCCTTTAGTGCCTGCAGATATCAAACATAAGTAAATAGAAAATCCCACCTTCACTGATCAGAGCCATCATTTCATTTAATTATTCGTTCATATTAATGTACATAAATTACCAAAGTAAATTCATAGGACTTCCAAATCCATCCAGAATAACTAACATAAAGAAATTAGCTATATCATGTTTACCTTTTTCCTATTATTTCCCTCTCAATCAGATAGTATGACAATCTTGAACAGTTAACTTATTACTTCTCACTCAAAGAATTTCATCAGCATGTGATGTTTGTAAAATTGGTGAATTCTCTGATGACATTTGACAGTTCAAGCATTTTACAAAAGCAGATTGAAAACATTCTAACCTCTGCTGCCTACTCTGCATTTTTGAAAACATTCCATCCTCTGCTGCCTGCTTTGCAATTTTGAAAACATTCCAACCTCTGTTGCCTGCTCTGCATTTTTGAAAACATTCCAACCTCTGCTTCCTGCTCTGCATTTTATGAGACATATATCTAACTTGTCAGGCTGATTCAATGGTGAATTTTATTCACAATGCAGATCTTCGTGAAGATAAGCATTATCTGGCCGCCAATCTGGGTACTAGACCAATAACAACTGCACAAGTATGTTTGTTTCATTTTGCTTACTCTCGATATTAGATTGTTAGGTTGTTAATAATAAGGGAAATTCCAGTTTAGATGAAGTTGCTTAGATGTTCCCATGTTTGGGATTTTAGCTTGCACAACTTTTGAATTTAGATGATGGACATGCTTAATAAAACTACATATACACCCTACATGCTCCACGAAAAGATATGAAGGTCTCTGTTTATCTTCAGGGTGAGGAGTTGAGGAAATAGGTCAGTGCTGCTCCATACATAGAGTGCAGCTCAAAGACTCGACAGGTATACCATCTGATATGTGCCATGTTCATATTTGCCTAATGCCATGAAGTGTTGTCATCTAATTTCTGTTTATCTTCTCCAGTTTAATACTCTTAAATAGTGGTTGTAGTCACACTGTAAGGTGAATTAATATAAAGAAAAATTTCTATGTCTGATATTAGGGGTTTCAAAATGACCCGAAATTTCAAAATGAATGCCTACCATCTCAAAAGTTATTACATTTATGGCAACGTAAATATAAAGCTTTATACAGTAAATCGTGATAAATTGAGTTGGTAACAACTTACTTACAATGTGTAGTAAGACCTGGATTTAGAAGAAAACATGCTCACTAAGGGCATAGTCTACCTAAAAGTTGAACGCTAGGGCCACATTATCATTTGCAATATCTCTTTTCACTTGCTAGACTATTTCTTTATCTTTAACTGCTACTCTAACAGAATCGATAGAATCTTTGGAAGAGAAGTCAAAGGATGTGAGCTCCTAGCAAGACGCAAAACTAATTCATCAATCATATTGAATTATACTTGATTTCTCTATTTTCTTGTCTTAATGAGCCACGAATTTTGATAAGTTAGTGTTCTTGTATCGCTGAAATTCAATAGGGCTTGTCATCTTGCTACTGTAGTGAGAAAATGCCACTTTTATATCCTCAATATGGCGTGTGCTCCTCTGATCTTGAAGCAAGTCTAGAATTTCCTAATAGATAGTGCCTATGCCCTCCATTGTTTTTATAACCTTCATGTTGAACCAATTCCCAATGCCAATGAAAGTACTCAATGACTTCTAGGCATACTATTGATGCATCAAATTAGGTCATATCACTGAGGTGGAATCCAATATTGGAGGCTCAGTTCACTTGGAAAGATGGGTTAAATCCAAACCACTGGACCTTACCAGACTACTGAGCTGAGGAAAGTAATATTAAATCTAAAAACCAATATGAGTTGTCATTCCTTTAGTGCCTGCAGATATCAAACATAAGTAAATAGAAAATCCCACCTTCATTGCTTAGAGCCATCATTTCATTTAATTATTCGTTCATATTAATGTACAGAAATTACCAAAGTAAATTTATAGGACTTCCAAATCCATCCAGAATAACTAACATAAAGCAATTAGTTATATCATGTTTACCTTTTGCCTGCTATTTCCCTCTCAATCAGATAGTATGATAATCTTGAACAGTTAACTTATTACTTCTCACTGAAAGAATTTCATCAACATGTGATGTTTGTAAAATTGGTGAATTCTCTGATGACATCTCACAGTTCAAGCATTTTACAAAATCAGATAGAAAACATTCTAACCTCTGCTACCTGATCTGCATTGTTAAAAACATTCCAACCTCTGCTGCCTGCTCTGCATTTTATGAGAGATATATCTAACTTGTCAGGCTGATTCAGTGGTGAATTTTATTCACAATGCAGATCTTCGTGAAGATGAGCGTTATTTGGCCGACAATCTGGGTACTACACCAATAACAACTGCACAGGTATGTTTGTTTCATTTTGCTTACTCTCGATATTAGATTGTTAATAATAAGGGCAATTCCAGTTTAGGTGAAGTTTCTTAGATGTTCCCATGTTTGGGATTTTAGCTTGCACAACTTTTGAATTTAGATGATGGACATGCTTAATAAAACTACATATACACCCTACATGCTCCACGAAAAGATATGAAGGTCTTTGTTTATCTTCAGGGTGAGGAGTTGAGAAAACAGGTCGGTGTTGCTGCATACATAGAGTGCAACTCAAAGACTCAACAGGTATACCATCTGATATGTGCCATGTTCATATTTGCCTTATGCCATGAAGTGTTGTCATCTAATTTCTGTTTATCTTCTCTAGTTTAATACTCTTAAATAGTGGTTGTAGTCAAACTGTAAGGTGAATTAATATAAAGAAAAATTTCTATGTCTGATATTAGGGGTTTAAAAATGACCCGAAATTTCAAAATGAATGCCTACCATCTCAAAAGTTATTACATTTATGGCAACATAAATATAAAGCTTTATACTGTAATTCCGGATAAACTGAGTTGGTAACAACTTCCTTGCAATGTGTAGTAAGACCTGGATTTAGAAGAAAACATGCTCACTAAGGGCATAGTCGACCTAAAAGTTGAACGCTAGGGCTACATTATCATTTGCAATATCTCTTTTCACTTGCTGGACTATTTCTTTATCTTTAACTGCTACTCTAACAGAATCGATAGAATATTTGGAAGAGAAGTCAGAGGATGTGAGCTCCTAGCAAGACGCAAAACTAATTCATCAATCATATTGAATTATACTTGATTTCTCTATTTTCTTGTCTTGATGAGCCACGAATTTTGATAAGTTAGTGTTCTTGTATCGCTGAAATTCAATAGGGCTTGTCATCTTGCTACTGTAGTGAGAAAATGCCACTTTTATATCCTCAATCTGGCGTGTGCTCCTCTGATCTTGAAGCAAGTCTAGAATTTCCTAATAGATAGTGCCTATGCCCTCCATTGTTTTTATAACCTTCATGTTGAACCAATTCCCAATGCCGATGAAGGTACTTAGTGACTTCTAGGCATACTATTGATGCATAAAATGAGGTCATATCACTGAGGTGGAATCCAATATTGGAGGCCTAGTTCACTTGGAAAGATGGGTTAAATCCAAACCACTGGACCTTACCAGACTACTGAGCTGAGGAAAGTAACATTAAATCTAAAAATCAAACTGAGTTGTCATTCCTTTAGTGCCTGTAGATATCAAACATAAGTAAATAGAAAATCCCACCTTCACTGCTCAGAGCCATCATTTCATTTAATTATTCATTCATATTAATGTACAGAAATTACCAAAGTAAATTCATAGGACTTCCAAATCCATCCAGAATAACTAACATAAAGCAATTAGCTATATCATGTTTACCTTTTGCCTGCTATTGCCATCTCAATCAGATAGTACGATAATCTTGAACAGTTAACTTATTACTTCTCACTGAAAGAATTTCATCAGCATGTGATGTTTGTAAAATTGGTGAATTCTCTGTGACATCTCACAGTCCAAGCATTTTATAAAAGCAGATTGAAAACATTCTAACCTCTGCTGTTTGCTCTGCATTTTTGAAAACATTCCAACCTCTGCTGCCTGCTCTGCATTTTATGAGACATATATCTAACTTGTCAGGTTGATTCAGTGGTGAATTTTATTCACAATGCATATCTTTGTGAAGATAAGCGTTATTTGGCCGACAATCTGGGTACTACACCAATAACAATTGCACAGGTATGTTTGTTTCATTTTTCTTACTCTCGATATTAGATTGTTAGGTTGTTAATAATAAGGGCAATTCCAGTTTAGGTGAAGTTGCTTAGATGTTCCCATGTTTGGGATTTTAGCTTGCACAAATTTTGAATTTAGATGATGGACATGCTTAATAAAACTACATATACACCCTACATGCTCCATGAAAAGATATGAAGGTCTCTGTTTATCTTCAGGGTGAGCAGTTGAGGAAACAGGTCGGTGCTGCTGCATACATAGAGTGCAGCTCAAAGACTTAATAGGTATACCATATGATATGTGCCATGTTCATATTCTCCTTATGCCATGAAGTGTTGTCATCTAATTTCTGTTTATCTTCTCCAGTTTAATACTCTTAAATAGTGGTTGTAATCACACTGTATGGTGAATTAATATAAAGAAAAATTTCTATGTCTGATATTAGGGGTTTCAAAATGACCTGAAATTTCAAAATGAATGCCTACCACCTCAAAAGTTATTACATTTATGGCAACGTAAATATAAAGCTTTATACTGTAAATCCTGATACACTGAGTTGGTAACAACTTCCTTACAATGTGTAGTAAGACCTGGATTTAGAAGAAAACATGCTCACTAAGGGCATAGTCTACCTAAAAGTTGAACGCTAGGGCTACATTATCATTTGCAATATCTCTTTTCACTTGCTGGACTATTTCTTTATCTTTAACTGCTACTCTAACAGAATCGATAGAATATTTGGCAGAGAAGTCAAAGGATGTGAACTCCTAGAAAGACGCAAAACTAATTCATCAATCATATTGTATTATACTTGATTTCTCTATTTTCTTGTCTTGATGAGCCACAAATTTTGATAAGTTAGTGTTCTTGTATCGCTGAAATTCAATAGGGCTTGTCATCTTGTTACTGTAGTGAGAAAATGCCACTTTTATATCCTCAATATGGCGTGTGCTCCTCTGATCTTGAAGAAAGTCTAGAATTTCATAATAGATAGTGCCTATGACCTCCATTGTTTTTATAACCTTCATGTTGAACCAATTCCCAATGCCAATGAAAGTACTTGGTGACTTCTAGGCATACCATTGATGCATAAAATGAGGTCATATCACTGAGGTGGAATCCAATATTGGAGGCCCAGTTCACTTGGAAAGATGGGCTAAATCCAAACCACTGGACCTTACCAGACTACTGAGCTGAGGAAAGTAATATTAAATTTAAAAATCAAACTGAGTTGTCATTCCTGTAGTTCCTGCAGATATCAAACATAAGTAAACAGAAAATCCCACCTTCACTGCTCAGAGCCACCATTTCATTTAATTATTCGTTCATATTAATGTACAGAAATTACCAAAGTAATTCATAGGACTTCCAAATCCATCCAGAATAACTAACATAAAGCAATTAGTTATATCATGTTTACCTTTTGCTTGCTATTGCCCTCTCAATCAAATAGTATGATAATCTTGAACAGTTAACTTATTACTTCTCACTGAAAGAATTTCATCAGCATGTGATGTTTGTAAAATTGGTGAATTCTCTGATGACATCTCACAGTTCAAGCATTTTACAAAAGCAGATTGAAAACATTCTAACCTCTGCTGCCTGCTCTACATTTTTGAAAACATTCCAACCTCTGCTGCCTGCTCTGCATTTTATGAGACATATATCTAACTTGTCAGGCTGATAGAGTGGTGAATTTTATTCACAATGCAGATCTTCGTGAAGATAAGCGTTATTTGGCTGACAATCTGGGTACTACACCAATAACAACTGCACAGGTATGTTTGTTTCATTTTGCTTACTCTCGATATTAGATTGTTAGGTTGTTAATAATAAGGGCAATTCCAGTTTAGGTGAAGTTGCTTAGATGTTCCCATGTTTGGGATTTTAGCTTGCACAACTTTTGAATTTAGATGATGGACATGCTTAATAAAACTACATATACACCCTACATGCTCCACGAAAAGATATGAAGGTCTCTGTTTATCTTCAGGGTGAGGAGTTGAGGAAACAGGTCGGTGTTGCTGCATACATAGAGTGCAGCTCAAAGACTCAACAAGTATACCATCTGATATGTGCCATGTTCATATTTGCCTTATGCCATGAAGTGTTGTCATCTAATTTCTGTTTATCTTCTCCAGTTTAATACTCTTAAATAGTGGTTGTAGTCACACTGTAAGGTGAATTAATATAAAGAAAATTTTCTATGTCTGATATTAGGGGTTTCAAAATGACCCGAAATTTCAAAATGAATGCCTACCATCTCAAAAGTTATTACATTTATGGCAACGTAAATATAAAGCTTTATACCGTAAATCCTGATAAACTGAGTTGGTAAGAACTTCCTTACCCTGTGTAGTAAGACTTGGATTTAGAAGAAAACATGCGGCCCTGAAGTCTACGGGACTTTCTCGGTAATTCAGCCACGGTTAAAAATTTTAACTACTTCACACGCAAACAAAGTAAAATCTCAATGAAAACGACCTAAAGTCTCTAAAGAACCAAACAAATTTGAATCACACGCCTAAAGAATCTAGGAGATCAAACACACACAAAAAGTAACTTTCCGTACTGAAAACACTAGTTGGTGATGAAATCCAACGTCATAGAGTTCAACACAGAAATGGCGGTTGGAACAGTTACCCCGGAAACCTGCTTAATGAATAGACTGGCACAAGTTCCTCCACTTAACCGTCTCGAGTGAAGAGAACCCCCCAGAAAATCCAAGTGAGTCTAGCTGACGTCTGCTCCAGGTACAGTGGGATCTTCCCACCATTGTCACCTTAGGAAGAATCCTAAAGAATATGGCCACTAAGGTTACCAACTCAAACAAATATACCTGGGGGAACAGTCTACGATCTGATACGCACGCAAGGGCAGAGTAGCAAGCTCAATCCCCTTGAAGGCTCCTTGACATAATCCAAGGTTTACCAACAAGTGACCCTAGGCTCCTCGACAACGGTTAATCCGAGGTTTACCATTTTTAATACGTGAATATCTGGCGTTGTTCCCAATGAGGAAGGATTGATTCCCAGACTATTTCGGACACGATCTCGTGCTTCTCCTTTAAGAGGAGCTTTCCCAGAGAATAAATGCAACAATTGGATTTCTTCCCTACCACAAGATACAACCACTTATTTGTTTTTACTGTCTTGGAGAGTTAATTACTCTCCTACTCCAAGACACTAGCCTAAGCTAAGTTGGTGTATCAGAGCCCTAGAAATAAAAATGTTACTAGATGAATTTTACTTTAAGCGTTATTTTTTATTGGTTTTTTTTTTAAGTCAAAAGGTGCGGAGATGAAACTCGTGGTATGAAGACTCCACTCAAAATCACTAAAAATGCACCTAAGATGATTTAAACAATCTTTTTCTCTTCGATGAACTTCTAAACTAAGAAAGAGTTTGAGAATGCAAATACTTTGTAAACACAAATCCTTCTTAAAAAACAAATTAAAAGAAGAGCTTTTGTCCTTTCCAATGCACTCAAAACGAGACAACTAGTTATTTCACAAAAAATTCCCTTTTTTGTTTCAAAGCACTCAACCACTACAAAAAACAAACTTTTTCGAAAGAGATTTTTTTTTTTTTATAAAACACTCAAAACTATGGAAATGACTAACTTTGAGATCTATAAATTATAAAAACCTATTTGAAGTCAAATCCTACAAGATGTCTTTTTAAGGATGTTTTACTTAGCTAGATGTAAGCTAAGGACTAATTTATGCAGAATCACAAATCAGTCTAGAATAACCAATTTTGTTTTCTTTTTGAAAATGAAAATCCAAACTTTTAAACACAAGCTTTTCGAAGTTTTGTAAAGAGAAAACTCAAAGCGGATTCCTCAACAAGGGGAGATTTCATAAATGGTCAGACTCATAAGAAGGCTGGTAGACACCAAGGTGATTTGAGGTCCCTACGGCTTCTAAGCTCAGAGCCACTACACAACCAAAATGAAAAAGAAACCCAACAAGCAAAACTCCTAGGAATTTCACCTAAAACCCTAACACTAATGAAATCAACCTAAGGAAAGCTTCTGACAAGTTATATGCAGGTCTGGGCAGTGGATAACAATTTCTAAACAAAAACTAAGCTGACTAACAGAGGAAATCTTAGGTTTTTCAAAATTTTGACAGGGTCCACAGGCCCACAGTTAACATAGGTGCGGTCCCGCTCTGTGCTAAAAGCAAAGATGCGGATAGGTACGCACTGTGCCAAAAGGCTAGGGTGCGGTCCTCTCCCAAAGCTATGAAAAACAAAAAATAACCCTGGATCTACAAACTCTACCCAATCTTACACACAACAAGCCAAAAACAGAAACAAAAACACAGTTTCTCAGGTCAAAGTAAAAAAAAGGAAAACAATCAAGTCCTCAGCGGAGTCGCCATTTTGTCACACGGAATAAGTCGATCTTGCATACAAGATAGACCTTCCTAGAATCTAAAGAAGACCTAATGACAAGCAAACCAACCAAACACTATCTTTCTCTAAATATTCTTTTATAAACAATGACAAACAAGTGTTTTTAGGGCCTACCTTAGGTCCAACGCAAGTTTGTGGATGCCCTCGCTCCTTTGATCCAAATGAGCTCCTTTGTCGCGAATCTGCAAACACAAACAAGGCAAACAAATTAAATAGCACCTGAAAAGCCAATATCATAAAACATATTTAACATGAAAGTCAAGGAGTCCATGAAACAAATAACATAAGATACTTGTTGAGAAAAATGAGTTTGATTGTATTAATTCAAAAGAAGAAGAACTTTACAACCTGTGCCTTGACGCTGTACAAGCTCCTCCCAGGGTCCAGCAAGAAGTCTCCTCTACTTTGACAAGTTTCACTCACTCCCCAATGAAGCCAAAAAAGGTATGTGATCTCTCCTCTTAAGCTCAACTAGGAAGTATTAATTTCACCAACATTTACCCTAAAAAATGTTCAACTTCTAACCTCTCCAGCAACCAGCCCAATGCCTGAATTTATAGTGCAATGGAGGGAGGTTACTAGGTCCTCCTTCAAAGGGATAAAGCCCTCCTTCAAAGGGATAGCTCCTCTCATCAAGGGATTAGCTCCTTCTCTTTTGGGATGCATGAACCACCTTAGAGCGAACAATCCACGTCAAAATTCCTTCTAGAATCCTTTAAAATTAACCCAAAGTGAGTTTTTAAAGATAAAACTTGGGCCTTTTGACTGTCACAGGGGTCCGCACCCACACCTTTAGGGACAGAGCGGGCAGGTCCGCAGTTTTTGTAAACAAAAGGTGTGGGACCGCAAGTAATAGTGAGAGAAAGTGCGGAACCAGAGTTACATCGATTTTTAATGTCTTTCTCTCATTTTCAAAGCTTGACTTGAAGAGCTGAGGTCTGAGACTTGCTTAGGAGGTCAGTACAAGTGATGATAGACCCATACTGACTGCAAATAATCATGGTGATGATATTTTTGTGTAACACATAGGAGACCATATACTTCGTAAGCTAGCTTTAAATTCCAGCCAAAACCACCTAAGGCTCAAAGGAGCTTGGTATAAAGACACCACGGCCCTGGTTAAACCATTGGGAGATCGGGGAGAATGTTTCATTGCAAAACATTAATAACATTAAAAATATTGTTACTTCTAAGTTCAAAGAAAAAATGTAGTGTGAGAAAGATTTAGGAGCTAAAAGAAAATTAAGATATTATAAAGAGGTCGTTAAAGCCACCCTAGAAGATCAAAAGTATCTTTGTGTTTTAACTAGCTTAAATAAGAAAATTACTATAGCTTAAAAGGAACTCTCATGAGCTCCACAGTGAAACAGGTAGTTGGCCAATTCCTAAAACACCATGGATGGAAAGGATCTGCCATCTATGTGAGAATATGAACATCGAGGATGAAAATCACTTCCTCTTAGAGAGCCCAGTGTATAACCACATTAGATGTCAGTTTCATAATCTTTGTTGTAATAATGACCTTCTTAGCCTTTTACGATGTCAAAATTATAGTGAGCTCGGGAGGCTTCTCTCCTAGCTTTTTGAGCATACTAATAAAATCTTAAGGGAATTAGTTTTTTTATAAACCAAAATTTTTCTTAAGATAATTCGTTTTTTATAGACCAAAATTTTGTTTCTGTGAACATTAACCATTATCATCATTAATTATATTCAATTAAGCCATTTAAAATATCATAAAATTATAATTATAATTTGAGAAAATTAAAATTATAATTTCCTAAATTCCACAGGGAGATGAGAAGATTGAGAGATTCAACCCAAAAAGAAGATTACAATGAGAACAACCATCAAGAAGATGGGTGTTTAGCGAAGTGGTAACAAACAGACCCTGAAATTTCAACAAATCCTTCGCGGGACCCATCCCATTAAATCATGACAGACCCTGCCCTTCTGTTTCAGATGGGTCGTGTCAATCAGAGGAAGATATTAAAGGAGAAAAGCATGCGACGACAATCAGTACCATCGATTTGGCGAGCATCTTCCTCGATGAAAAGAAAGGGAATTCGATGTACCGAAACTCCGTAAATATGGGGGGAAGAAAATGCAACGCTATGACCAATCGTGGAGGGTGGAAATCTCTTCGATTCTTTCTCTCCACGGAATTGATTGGGCGTTTCTGCATTTCTACGATTTATTTTGATCATTTTAACCAAGAAAGTTGATATTTTCAACGAAGAAAGTTGACGTGCATGGAATTTTTTTTACGGAAAATGACATCCATGGCTTTCGCGACGTACCAACCCTTCTCTTTCAAACCAGTGGAAGATAATAAAGGAGAACAGTATCATTGATTTGGTGCGCATGTTCAGCGATGGAAAAACAATAAATTTAATTGATGGTGGTTTGAGATAAATATTATTCATTACATTACTTCCTTTCCGGAAAACAAAATTAGGTTTTTCGGAAGATACTTAAAGAAAACAATAAATTTACTTACTTGATGGTTCTTTCATAGAAAGATTATTCATAACATTATTTTTTTCGGAAAACAAAAATAGGTCGTTTCAAATAGTTTTATACCGACCTTTAATCCTTGTAATAATGACTAAATACGTGGAAGCTAATTGAATATAATAAGAAACACAAGAAACATTCATAAGAAGCATTATTAAATTGAAGTTTGCCCTTGAAGCACTTTGAGTAAACGAAGTTTTGTAACAGTAAAGGGGAGTATTTTATAGATGTTATAAGTTGATACGCTTTTCACGTTTGCTTGATTGCTATATGACATGTTGAAGTCTTTTTTGTTTAGTTTGTAGGGTCTATATGCTGAAGTCTTTTTTACTTAGTTTATTGTTTATATGAGGTATTGTATGAATGTGAGTAAGGTACGAAGGTTGAATATTGTTTTTATTTAGAAAATATATGAGAGAAAATATTGTCCATATGTTATTAATTAATTAGTGTAGTTTATCTTTAAGATAAGATAAGATGACGAACCGAATTTTGGTATTAAATTAAATAGATGTAGAGAAATGTTAACTAACAGTTAGAATATAACAACTAATTTGACTCAAGAATTACTATTAATAAAAAATATATTTATAATATAAAAATATAATAAGAAATAAATAAAATTTATTATAAATAATATATTGTTTTAATTAAAAGAAAGTCCTAGAGCTTAGGAGAGAGATGGAGCGCTCGCGAAAAGGATTGGGTTAGGGTTTTTTCGCGCAACAACTGCAGTTCGTCGCAGCTAGGGTTCGAAAGTCCCTCGATTAGGTTACAACCGCCGCGGTCACTGCCCAGGAACATCACAGCTGCAACATCTCCATCGGGTTCTCCACCAGTCGTTTTCGGTCGCCGACAGGTATGGCTGACATGGTGCAAGAAGCGGTGGATTACTCGGCGGATCCCTCGCCGGACAAGACTTTTTTTGGTAATCCTAGCTTCGCCTCTCGCTCTCGGTTTGCTCCGTCTACATCTTCATCTGTTCCAGCGCTCCCACAACATCCGTCCTCCATCTCGCCTGAAGCTTATCTAGCCTTACCATCCTCTGCAGGCACTTACCCTACCGAATCTCCGCCATTTGAGGTCCCCCCACTCTCGCCGGGCTCCCTGCATTTTTTGGCTACCCATACTCTGCCCTCGCCCTCCTTTGATCCGCAGGCCCCTCCCCTCCTATCGGTGCCTCTTCCCCCGCCGCCGGTTCCCCCTACATCTCGTCCCTCTGTTCCGAGAGTCCGTCAATCCGGATGCTTTGAGACACCTGCTGTTGTTATTCACCCTAAACCTCCATCTCTGGAAGGCATTACAAACCCTCTGGTAGATCATCCGTCGGCCCCCCGCACTGGTAAAAAGAAAACAAAATGTGTTAGGGCTACAGCTCGGGACATCGCCATCAAATTCGACGAATCAAAGCCTCTCGGTGATTACATGGATATTGCAAACACTGTGTCGGTAGGGCATGTCAGGGGAAGGTCATACTCGGTGCAGAGGCTCAAGCAATGGGTACAGGAGATCTGGGGCGGAGTTCTTTTTGACCTACCAGTAGTTCATGTGCTCCCCAGAGGATGGTTCTCCCTCAAATTCTCCAAGGAAAGTCAAACTAATCTAGTTTTGGGTCGATACTGGCATATTGAAATGGCCCCGGTCCTCCTGAAGCGCTGGAACCCCCTCTTTGACCCTGAACGGGAACAGCTCGGAGTTGGACCAATCTGGGTTCGCCTACCAGGACTACCAATTCCATTCTGGGAAGAAGAAGTCTTCATTAGGGTTGGAAATGCCCTGGGGACATATCTGGACTACGATCGCACATATGTGGAATCTGGGAACCGAACACTAGCGTGGATTCTGGTCCACCTGGACACCCGCGAAGGACTTGAGGAACAGATCACGTTACAGTGGGGGAGGTGCATCAGAGTGCAATTACTGGACTACGAAGGAGTTCCCTTCCGATGCAGACGATGCCACAAAGTGGGGCACCTTGCGAAGGACTGCCCACTCAACAAGAAAGCAGATGATACTCTGAGAGGCACCCTGGCATCCACCAGGACGGCATCCCCCAACATCTCTCGCCCTCCCTCCGCGGGCCCGCCCCCTCCGGCTACATCTCCCATGGTCGATCCAGGACTGCGGCGACCCTCGCCTCCAAAGACCAGGGCTCGCTCGGCGGCCGAAGCGGGTATGAATTCGGGTTCTCTTAACCCTTCTTTGCATTCTTCGTTTGATATTAATCATGATATTGGATCCACCTCACAACCCTCCATGATTCACTGCACATTAACATCATCCCCTCTTATTTGCAACACTGAACCCATCATATCCACATCCCCCCCTGTGGCTCGTTCCTCCCCGCTCCCCCTGGGGTCCTCCCCTCCTCATTCATATTTCCTCCGGTCTAGGAACCCGGCCAAAGAGCCATCAGACTGTCATTCGGGATTGGGCATTGTTATACCTGAGGGGGTTACATTGAATACCAGAGGGAGAAAATCCCATCTCTCAAAGGCCATTAAACAAGCTGGGGCAGAGGTGGTCTCTGGCCGACAATCGACCATTGACGGGGTCCTTAGAGCAGGACACACCCCGAGAGGTGTTCCCCCATGAAGTGTCTATCCTTTAATTGCAGAGGACTGGCTAGTTCCTCCAAGAAACTAGCCATGAAGAGGCTCATAGAATCTGAGCCTATCGACATCATCATGCTCCAAGAGACACTCTGCTCAGCAGATCAGATCACTCGAGCCTTGCAAGCCTTGGTCCCTGCCTGGAGCTTCCATGCCATTGATGCTGTGGGACGATCTGGAGGTCTTGCCATTGGTATCAACCCTCGCTCCATTAAGATGGACTCGACCTGGGGGGGTGCGGGGTTCATTGGGTTGGACATTTTCTCTGCTGAACTCGGCATGAATCTCAGAGTTGTTAATGTATATGCTCCCTGCTCCCAGAGAGAATCGTTCTGGCAGCACCTACTTCATCTCTCTATGATGAACGAAGACCGGGTTATTATTGGAGGAGACCTAAATTTCTCTCTGGGGTTCAGGGAGTCATGGGGCTCGGAAGCACAAGTCGACCCCATTACTGATTACATGACCAATCTGCTTGAGCAAACAAATTTTTTGGATATACCTATGCAGCGCGTTCTTCCTACATGGAGGAATAGAAGGGTAGGGGATGCTACACTTGCTCGCAGACTAGACAGATTTCTTATGAAGGGGACTCTCCAACAGCGCTTACATCTCTTCAGACAATGGGTTGGCACGGGGGGATTATCGGATCACAATCCTATATACCTGGAGATTCAGGGTCCTTTCAAGAAACCTAAGGCACCCTTCAAATTTAATCACACCTGGTTGAAGGACCCAGCATATGTCAAGATGATAGCGGATTACTGGATCTCCCACCCTATCAATGACACAGAATCCCTCGCCAAAGGGTTCTACAGGAATCTCTCTGAAATAAAGCATATATCAACTAAGTGGGCAAAGGAGAAACTGGATCGTGAATCGGCCCAGCTCGTTCAAATTGAAGCTGACTTAACCTCTCTCATCGACGATAGAGGATTGGGTTTCATTACAGCTGCAGACAAATGTAGGTTAATTGACTTAGAGAATCAAAAAGCAAAGATCCTCAAAGAGAGGGAGGAATCCATTAGATTAAGAAGTCGGGCTATATGGATCCAAGCTGGGGATGACAACACGAAGTTCTTTCATAATTTTGCTAAGTGCAGGAAAGTATCAAATACTATTTGGAAGCTCCCCTCCTCGGATGGCGACTTCGCAGATAATTTTAATAAGCTCGCTCACTTGGGCACCACCCATTTCAGGAATCTTTATAAGAGTCCCCGGGAAGCTAACCTACTTGATATCATCAATGTGGCAAACCACTTCCCGAGATTCGTGGAGGAAGAAGATGTAGAGGCTCTGAATAACCCGGTCACGGCAGAAGAACTGGAAGGAGTGCTGAAATGGTTCAAAAAAGACAAAAGCCCTAGCCCGGATGGATGGACCATTGAATTCTACTTGGCCTTCTTTGATGTTCTGGGACAGGACCTGCTGAGGGTGGTCGAGGAGAGCAGGACTATGGGTACTATATACAATGCCATCAATTCTACTTTTATTGCTCTCATCCCAAAATCTGATTCCCCGGCATCCTTTGATGACTACAGGCCCATATCCTTGTGTAACTGCCTCTATAAAATCATATCTAAGACCATTGCCAACCGTCTTAGACCCATCCTCTCCCGATCCATTGCCCCGCAGCAATTTGCTTTCCTTGAATCTAGGCAGATCCACGAGGCCATCGGACTCGCCCAAGAAGCATTGCACTCCATCTGGTCGAAGAATCTGAAAGCCATCCTCCTCAAAATTGACCTCTCAAAAGCCTTCGACCGAGTCAGCTGGCTATATATAAAAATGATCCTCATCCACCTGGGCTTCCCCCACGCTTACATCACTTGGATCATGGCCTGTATAACCTCCCCTTCCTTCAGTATACTCATCAATGGCTCAGCCTCTCCTTTCTTCCACTCTGAAAGGGGCTTGAGACAAGGGTGCCCCCTATCTCCCCTTCTCTTCCTCTTGGTCATGGAAGGTCTCAGCCGCCTCATGGACTCCGCAAAGCGGGCTGGAGATATTGGGGGCCTTCGCATTTCCGATCTATGCTATCTTACACACCTACTCTTTGTGGACGATGTTCTTATTCTACTTGATGGCAGTGTACGAGACTCTCGGACCTTCTCAAAGATCCTGCAACTATTCTCAGCAGCTACAGGTATGCTGCCAAATCAGTTGAAATCTACCATCACTTGTGCACGCACCTCTGTACAGGAGACCCGGACGGCCCTACAGGCCTTCCCCTACTCTGTCCACCCTCTGGATAGAGGTCTCAAATACCTGGGGTTCAATCTGAAGCCAACATGCCAAAGGATAGCTGATTGGGTCTGGTTGGTTGCCAAACTGGAGAAAAGACTTACTGGCTGGAGCTACAGATATCTCTCTAGGGCTGGCAGATTGGTGCTCATTAAATCTGTGTTAGAGGCTACCCCGGTCTACTGGATGGCACTAGCATGGATACCGAGAAATATACTTGGGCGACTTCAGCAGCTATGCAATCGATACCTCTGGAATGGGAGTCAAGACAAGAGAATTTTTGCATGGATCAGCTGGAAGAATATATCTCTGCCCAAAAAATGGGGAGGATGGGGCCTCAAAGAACTCCCAGTTTTCGCCATGGCACTGGCCGCCAAGATGGGATGGACCTTACTAACCAGCCAAAATCTATGGACACAGGTATCCTATCACAAATATATATGGCACCAGAACATTCTGGATTGGGCTCGACAACCAACTTGGTCATCCAAGGGATGTTCATCAGTCTGGAAGGCTTTGATACATGCCCTTCCCCTCATACGAGACAATCTTGCTTGGCGAATCAATGATGGCTTGACGGGCAGGATTGGCTTGGATCCATGGATCAACAGTGGGGGCAGACACATCCTCAATCCGGATCTTATCACTCACCTACAGTCCCGCGACATCAGGCATTTCGCTCAAATCGCCGATCAGCAGCACACTGACATCTTCTCCCAAGCATGGAAATCGGCCCAGCAACTGGATCTCCCTCTTCATTGGCATCAGGAATGGCAACACTATACTGAGGCTTTATCAGAATCCCACATTCGCATTAAACAAGGTCCGGATGAACTTGTTTGGTGCCCTGCGGATCATGGTATATACGCTCCAAAGTTCGGGTACAAAGCACTCATATCCCACAGAATACCTGATCCGATTCACCCGTGGTGGCATACCATTTGGAAGCTTAAGGCTCCACCTCGCACCAGACTATTTTTCTGGTGTGCACTTAAAGGTATTGTCCCCACAGGTGACTATCTCACTCGTAGATCCATCTACGGACCATCCTGGTGCATATTCTGTAAGGCCGCATCAGAAAACTCAGAGCATATATTTCTACACTGCCCTGTTATACACACCCTTTGGACCAACATCCGCAATCAATTGGGCACTGCTGGGAACTGGACTGGGAATGAACTATCGGACGCATGGGAAGCTTGGACTCACAGTCATCCGGGTGCAAAACTATTAAATCTCCCCCTCGTCGCAATATGGTATACCTGGCTTGCGCGAAATCGAGCTGTCTTCGAGGATCGATTGGTATCTTGGAGCCGGGTTGAAGCCACCATTATCGCTGCCTATCATGAGCTTCCCGATCCGCCTCCATCTCGGCCCAGAATCATACAACCCATGCCCAATATCGACAGAGCCACCCCGTGGGCCTTCTTCGACGGGGCAGCAAACCAAACAGGGTGTGGAGGGGGCTTCGTCCTGCATATTAACGAACATCACCGATACCTTGCAAAAATGGGATTTGGAAATGGATCAAATAATTATGCTGAACTTTCTGCCATCCGAAATCTATTACAGTTTACTTTATCTCATCAACTCACAAATATCAATATTTTTGGGGATTCAATGGTGGTCGTTAACTGGATCAATAATGTCACTACATGTCATACACACACACTCAACAATATATTACATGATGCTCTCACTCTCAAAGCAGCATTTAATCATTTCTCTTGTTTACACATTTACATAGAACATAACAGCGTTGCTGACAAATTATCCAAAGAGGCCTCGTCACTTCCCAGAGGCGAATGGCTAATTGTGGAGCAGAATGGAATCGAAGAGCACCAGTTTTACCACAGGCCATTCATAGATCAGAGAGAACAGAGGGACAACAGTCCCGATAACTGACAGTAATGGAGGCTATTTTGATATGATGAATACTGTTTTGAACTATGGCTATTTTGTATACAAAAAGGACCTTTTTGTGATAGATATTAGGCTTGAACAGCCAGACATATGTATGTAACCAGCACAATTTTGTAACTACTCTCTGATACAACACCTTGCGAGGTGAATTTTGTATGAACAACACAGTAATGCCATGGCATCTGCTATATGTAATTTTCTAATATTAATGAAAATTACTGATTTTTCCAGTGGAAAAAAAATTAAAAGAAAGTCCTAAATTTAATATTAAAAAGTTCAAATTTAATTGTTCCAAATTATAAATAAAATAAATTATAGATAAATTTAAAATATTAAAAAAAATGAAATTAATCGTATTATTATAAATAATATTATTAATAAAAAGAAATAATAAATAAAATTAATTTTATTATTACTAATAATATTACTAAATCAAAAGGAAGGATGAATGAAATTAATTTTATTATTATAAATAATATTATTAATAAAAATAAATAATAAATAAAATTAATTTTGTGATTAATCTAAAAGACATTATCAAAATCAGTATGGATCAAAAAAGTCTAAAATCAAGCATTATAACCCTACACAGAAGGGAAATGGTTGATAAAGTTCATCAATTTGAACGAGCTCGTTTACAAGTTTCAAAGAAAAAATCAAATCTTGCTTTTCTAAAACATTGTAAGGATGCATTTGTGATTCTAGTTTTTCTTAACGACTAACTCTAGAACCAGATGCACCTATGTAGGAATTTACAGGGTAAGTTCCTCAGACAGAACACCAAAGGACACCGCTCACAAACAGATCACAGATCAATACACCAGTACTTTTGACGTGGTTAAAACCCTCAAAGAGGGAAACAGTCCACGACCTGAGCCAACGCGGCCACTTCAGGCAATTTATTAATAAAAGAATGAAAATTTACATAAGCTTCTCTCATGAACGGTTAACCTACAAATGACCCTCCATGCTCTTTAAATAGAGATCATGGACCAATCAGGTGTTAAGCCACGGATCAAGTGTCGGTAATACCGAGGAGAGAATGAACCGTCGGATCACTACATATCGTGACCGTCGGATTGTAAGTTAAAAAATGTACATAGCAAAGAAACACACTTTACCTAACTCTATACTAGACCAAGTTGTACTTAACTATTTCCTATGTTTCGGAATATCCTAACATCCCCCCTTAAGAACAACTTCGGATAGGATTGAAGGATTTACAAATATGACACAATAGGAGAAGGAAGGAGGCACTATAGCCTATCCCCCCTTAGTGACAACTTCCTGAACTCCAACCATAAATCGAGGTTTAGTAAACTTCGTCTTTGTAAAGATGTCTGCAACTTGATCATCTATTGAACAATATTGCACTTCAAGAACATGGTCATGAATGAGCTTTCTGATGAAGTGAATGTGCAGTTCAATGTGTTTGCTGCGTTGATGTTGGACTGGATCTTTGCATAGTTGAATGACACTTTGATTATCACACCAAAGTGTAGTCGGATGCTGCTGCTGAAAGCCAAACTCTGACAGGATCTGACGAAGCCACAAGGCTTCCTTACTAGCTTCTACGGCACCACGATACTCTGCTTCTGCTGAAGAAAGAGAAATGGCACCTTGTTTCTTGCAAGCCCATGTAATAGGTCCTGAACCAAGAGTGAACACATAACCTGCAGTAGACTTCCGATCATCAGGGTCACCAGCCCAATCGGAATCAGTGAAACCAACCAATAGAGGAGCTGCTTCGGCACTGTAATGAATCCCAAACTGAACTGTACCTCGAACATAACGAAGTATTCTTTTAGCTGCTTTCCAATGACTTTCATGTGGGTTTTGCATAAACCGAGCAACAAGGCCAACGACAAAGGAAAGGTCAGGACGAGTATGGGTTAGATACAAAAATTTTCCTACAAGTTGACGGTATAAGGTAGCATCAACTTCAGGAGAAGTACAAGTGACTGAAAGTTTGACTCCAGACTGAAAGGGAGAAGGGGCTGGCTTACAGTCTTCCATGTGAAAATGGCGTAGAATATCACAGGCATACTTGGACTGAGAAAGGGAAATACCTTCCTTGGATTGCAAGACTTGAAGACCGAAAAAATAATGTAAGTGTCCTAAGTCTATCATTTCAAACTTCCTTTTAAGGCTAGACTTCACATGGTTTATAAGGTTGGGATCACTACCAGTCAGGATAAGATCATCAACATAAAGAACAAGAATGATAAGAGACTTGCCCACTTTCTTGGTGTAGACAGTATTGTCAGAATGACACCTAGAGAAGCCAGATTCTAAGAGAAAGTTATCCATTTTGGCATACCAAGCTCGAGGAGCTTGCTTGAGACCATAAAGGGATTTCTTAAGCTGACATACAAGGCTGGAGTCTGTTTGTATAAAGCCAATAGGTTGTTCCATATAGATTTCTTCATGCAAGTCCCCATGCAAGAAGGCAGATTTAACATCCATCTGATGGACTTCCCATTTGAAAGAAGCAGCAAGGGAAAGAACAAGGCGGATAGAGTTCATTTTGGCAACAGGGGAGAAGGTTTCAGTGTAGTCAATGCCTTCAACTTGTGAAAAACCCTTAGCAACAAGACGAGCTTTATGTTTATCAACTTTCCCATCTGGTCCATACTTGTTTCTGTAAACCCATTTGCATCTAACAAGTTTTCATCCCTTTGGTAGAGGAACAAGATCCCATGTATCATTTGCCAATAATGAATGATATTCTTCATTCATAGCTGCTTCCCAATCTGGATGGCCTGAAGCTTCTGCAAAGGTGTCAGGATCATAATTCACTGAAGCTTGAGCCAGTAAAGAAGAGGCTCTATCGAACTGAGAACGTGTACGTCGCTGATCTGTAGGATCACCGGCAAGATCACCTGCTGCATTCCGAGTAGCACAGACCCATTTTGGAAGCTGAGGAGCTGAAGGAGGATCCTGAGAAGGTGGGGGAGGATTTTCATCCTCGCTTTCATCATCTGAAGAAGAAATATTTTCAAAAGTAGAAGAGATAGGGAGAGGTGGCACATCCGCCGAACTAGGCTCGCAGGCCGATATATTTTCAGCAAACTTTACATCTCTTCTAATGATAACATTTTTGGACTTAAGTGGAATAAGTATATATCCTTTGACATCTTCAGAATATCCAACAAAAATACATTTTTCACTCTTAGGTTCTGAAGCTTTATGTTTCTCATCTGGAATATGGGCCCATGCTTCACTTCCAAAAACACGAAAGTGACTTACATCTGGTTTGATTGAGCTCCATGCTTCTTCTGGAGTGATATTCTTTAAAACCTTAGTAGGAGTGCGATTTATTATGTAATTTGCACAGTTAATTGCTTCTACCCAATAATTAAGACTAAGTCCTTTAGATTGAAGCATACAATTAGCCATTTCCTTTAAGGTACGATTCTTCCTTTCAGCTACACCATTTTGTTGTGGAGTATATGGAACAGTATGTTGCATTTGAATTCCATTCTCAGTGCAAAAGTTGATGAATGCGTTTTTAACATGTTCTCCGCCATTATCAGATCTTAGCTTAAGAATTTGATGTCCAGATTGTTTTTCAACAAAGGCTTTAAAGACCAAGAAGATGTTAAATACTTCACTCTTGAGTTTTAAGAAGTATACCCAAGTGCGTCTGGAGAAATCATCAATGAAAGTTAAGAAATACTTGTAGCCAGAGAATGAAGCAACTAGAAGTGGACCACATAAATCACTATGCACAAGCTGTAAAGGGGCTGAGGCGTGCCAAGAGGCACGTTTTTCAAAACTATCCCGATGATGTTTTCCGAGTACACATCCGGAACAAACGCCATCTCTGCAAGATACCATTGGAAGACTTGTCACCATATTTTATTTACATAGATTCTGAAGAGAGCGATAGTTTAAGTGACCAAATTGCTCATGCCAAAGTTTGCTCACTTCATCGTTATGAGCAACAAATACTGAGGGAATATTTGATGACACAAAGTTGTGAAACTTATAAAACCTTGTAGATTCATCAGCAATGCCAGTAGCTAAAATCTGTCTAGGATCTCTTAGGTCCTTAATTACAACATTGTGAGGTGAAAATTCAACGAATTTACCTTCACCTGAATGAGTTATCTGATATACAGACAGAAGGTTGCAGGATAAGGTTGGAACACATAATACATCATTAAACTGACCATTGTCTAGATGAACAGTTCTAGTCCCTACAACACTAAGAGATCTATCATCACCAACATATATATTTTTGGTATTACAATCATTTAAAGAAGAAAACATGGCTTTGTTTTTGGCCATGTGATAAGAAGCTCCAGAATCAATGAGCCACTCATGAGAATGAGAAGAAGAAGATACATTTAGTGCATAGCCAGACCGAGATGCTTGACAACCACATGCAGAAAGTGCCATTCCTGAAGATGAAGTTGAAGTTGAAGATTGCTCCAAATGGATGTTATGATTCTTCATTGCTGCTTCCAAGGCTTCCATCTTCTTAAAGCATTTGGATTCTAAGTGGCCATCTCGATTACAAAAGTTGCAATGTCTATCAGCCTTCTTCCCTTTGTTTTTATTTGTCTTATCATTTTGTTGAAATGATTTTTCATTTTGAGGCTGAAATTGCTTAGGACCCTTGTTTGGTTTAGGACCATTCTTTTTAGGATACAACTTCTTAGGATTCTTTGGATTTGGTTGCTGTTGGGCGGCTAACGCTTTCTTTGAGAAAGCTCTTTTTCCCTACAAAACAAAAAACACAAAACCCAACACGGACATACAAAAAAAATGAACCTTGCGGCTCGAAGTTAGCTTTAGCCGGAAACTAAATATTTTCCTCAATGTTTTTGATTTTCCGAGATCACACTAAGGCGCAGCGGAAAAGAGCATACGCATGAGAAAAATCCTTCCTTTCTGTTTCTGATTTGCCCAGATCGCACAGAGTCGCAGGGAAAAGAGCATACACAAAAATGAAAGGTATAGATCTGGTAATAAAAAAAAGCTAAATAAACCAAAAACCGAAATAAACAGAGAGAAAATAACTGTAAACTGCAAATAAACACTGTATACCTCCAGATCTTAAAAATGAAGCAGCTAGTGCTACCGGAAACCTTTTCGCGTGAAACGAAAAGGGTTCCTCACTGGAACAGATGCTCCCAACACAACAGAGCATTCCTCTCAGCTCGAAAGTAGTTAGAAACAGTAGATCTAGGAAACGGTAGTCGGATGCAGTTCTACCGGCTTCAGATTTGGATCACCAACGGACGCGGCCCTCAAATAGCTCTGATACCATGTAGGAATTTACAGGGTAAGTTCCTCAGACAGAACACCAAAGGACACCGCTCACAAAAAGATCGTAGATCAATACACCAATACTTTTGACGTGGTTAAAACCCTCAAAGAGGGAAACATTCCACGGCCTGAGCCAACGCGGCCACTTCAGGCAATTTATTAATAAAAGAATGAAAATTTACATAAGCTTCTCTCATGAACGGTTAACCTACAAATGACCCTCCATGCTCTTTAAATAGAGATCATGGACCAATCAGGTGTTAAGCCACGGATCAAGTGTCGGTAATACCGAGGAGAGAATGAACCGTCAGATCACTACATATCGTGACCGTCGGATTGTAAGTTACAAAATGTACATAGTAAAGAAACACACTTTACCTAACTCTATACTAGACCAAGTTGTACTTAACTATTTCCTATGTGTCGGAATATCCTAACAACCTATGTTATTTAAACATTATGATGGATTGCTTTTTCTGCCTTTGTCTTGAGGATGAACCACATTAGATGGTTTGAAACCTTGACCAATAACTTATGAAGTGATTAATCCAAAAGACTATTAATATTAGTATGGATCTGTTGTGCCCTACAACAACCCCCCATTTCATATTATTCTTATTTGCAAAAAATTAACATATGGAATGGGTCCCTTTTAAAATTTTGGCATCAATGCTTCTATGTTCAAAAAAGGCCGGATAATCAAATGAGTTTTCATATATTTAAGCCTTTTTGGGATATTAATGTTTCGAATAATAAATAATCTTTTGTTATTGCGATAAAGCGATCGCAAGATCGCATATCGCAATAACATGAGACATGCATTCAAATGGCAGTTTGGTCTCCGCCGATGCGATATCGCTATCGGCGATCGGCAATGTTACATGCACACCAAGTAACGGCACATGACTCATGCCCCGACGCGACGCGATATCGGCGATCGGCTATCGGCGATACATCATGTGGGACCGCTTTATGTTATAAGTCCCGACCCGGTGCGATATCGCTATCGGCCGTCGACAGAATTCCATGCACTTCAGTAAGGCGCCCGGTTCCTACCCCCGATGCGATGCGATATCGCAATCGGTAAACCCCAAACCACTTTATATGTACCTAGCTCCGTTTCCATGCACTAGCCCTATGCGATATCGCTTATCGCCTGTCGGCAACATCTTTTGGTAATAATTGTGCAGCACTTATTCCCCGAAGCGATGCGATATCGCTCATCGATGGTCAGCATTCTTAAAAGCCATTATTTAAAGCTTTAATTTTATATTCATATCCGGTTGACAAAGCACGAATCCCAAAATGCCGTTAAATGCAAGGGATAAGGTAATGCGTGTGTATTTAAAAGATTTTTCCCCTTCGATTAACGAACACCAGCGCTTAACCGCCAGAATATCTGTTGCACGCTTAAGGGAGTCATTCACCCGGATAACGGTGTAATCATCACATTTAATGGGTAGCAGGCCTCAAATCACCATTAATGCATCTGTAATATCCTCTAAGCGATTGGATCCGCAGCCACTTTTGAAAATTAATCTTGGCACGCTTCAAATGATATATCTATCCCGCTGTGAAGTGTCATTGTTATTATGTTGTTACGATTTCTCTTGCAATTGTGTAGAATTCGTCTTTTGAGAGAAGCTTGAGCATGATGGGGAAAAGATCCAAGAGGACTACGGGCTCTGCTGTTACACCTATAGCAGGGCAAGCTGCCACAGATAAGAAGAAAGGCCTCATTTCAGACACTACGTGCACTGGCCTTAACAAGAAGACTACATGGCAGGGCACATATAATTTACTAGAAGCTGAGCAACCGGAAGTTTCAGTGACAGTGGCTACTGCGGACTCAACCAAAAAGTCCGATGCAACTCTCAAAGAGTTGGCCGATTCCTTTCTTCACAGAATAGCGGCCAGAGAGCAAGTCCTTCCCTACACTGATGTAGTGCGATGGGCAATCGAGGAAATTCCAATCATTGACAGAACATTCCACACAAGAGACGGACGGATTTTTGGGTCGTTTAAGCCAGAGCACCTAAGGCAAATGTATCATTTGCCTGAGCCAGAGAAAATCTACAACAAAGACTTCTTGGAGAAGTTTGCAGCTGAAAATGAAACACCATCCGAGCCCATTTGAGATTAGAGGCAGAACCCCGCCAAACACAAGCACGAAAGCTCGGGTAAGTACTCCGTTGATTCTTTGGCTTCTCCCTATTGCTATGCGAGAATTATGATGTGTAGGCTATGGGGATTACATGATTCTGCCAATTTTGATATAGAAATGGTTCCCCTGATGGAGGCCGCTGTTAATAGTATAATCATGGATTGGGCCACCATTCTTTCTGATAAGTTGACTGTAGCTGTTCGGGATTTTAGAGCTAAATCTGTAGTCACTGAAAGGAAAATTCCCCCATTTTATTATAGTGCCTACATTATGGACACATTGTGTTTTAACTCTGAGTTTCCCATCCTCGGTTGGATATGGACCACCCAAGACCCTTCGCCCATTCATGTGTATCATCAGAAATTGTGGAAGTCCTCTTACAAGGACCATTTGTATCAAATTTGCAATGGTTTTATGGTTCCCATTCATTATTCCATCTTCGATCGGCCTATTCCCAAAATTTCCTATCTCGCTTCCTTCGACCTACCAGCTGTAGCAGGATGGTTTGGAGAAGAGCATTTTACCTATATTAGGGTTTATGGAAGCCAAGCCAAGCCGCATATTCTCCCTCTATATGTTCCAGACAAACTGTTAGCCCGAGAGATCTCCTACCAAATCATGGCCGAGAGTGTAACCCAAACTCTCAAGAAAGAGAAGAAGAGGGGCTGGCCCCCTTTTCCCTTGAGGATGGGTGTTTTTACTCTGCATAATCTTCAGCATGCAGAAAAGGAGGCTATAAAGATGCAAGCTTTATCCCTGCCCACTATGCCAGCCAGACTCTATGATCCAAGGAAGACTGCTTTCCTTGCCCTAGAACAGGCCAAACTGACAAAGATTGACCATCAAGAAGATGAGTTTGATGACCTGTTCGTAGCTGCCGATTCAATAAGCCAAACCAAACAGCTTGCCATGATGAGATACAATGATGAGAGTTTAACCGAGTTCAATAAACTTAGAGAGAAGAGGTTGCAAACTCTGTCTCTAGATTTATTGTCATTAACCTCAGCGTCCTCCTCAAGCGAGCTTGGTCAGAAACAAACAAGCCAACCTCCTGTTATAATTAAGGAACAGAAGAAACAACAGGAGGAAAGGCAGAAGAAGCAGCAGGCAGAAAAGCAGAGAAAGGAGCAGTCTGAAAGGCAAAAGAAGGAGCAAATGGAAAAGCAGCAGAAAGAGCTGAAGGAACAAGAATAGAGAAAGCAGAAGCAGATCGAGGAACAACGGAAGAAGGAAGAAGAAGAAAAACAAAAGAAAGAACTGGTAGATAGGCAGAAAAAGGAATTAGCGGATGAGCAAAGAAGAGAGCAAGAAGAGAAACAGAGAAAGGAGTTAGAGGAGCAGCAGCGGAAAGAGCTGGAGGAGCAAAAGAAGTTGGAACAAGAAAAGGAGAAGAGTAAATCCCCGACGGAGCAACACAAACAGACCTCCATGGATCCTAAATTGCTTAAACAATGGGATCAATTCGATTCCATTATCAGTGGAAAGGAAGGCTCCAAAGACACCTCTAAGACAAGCGACGCACCAGACACCACTTCTTCTCAGGTTCTAAGCGGAACCAGCGGCCCACCCACTTCAAAGATGTCGAGGTAATCACCAAAGACCCGTCCGATCAGATTGTGCTCAAGGTGGAAGATATTCCTCCCCTGGATGTTTTCTACAGCCCTAAGCACAAAGCAGTTGTTAAGCGCTCAAGGAAGAGACGAAGGCTTGATCAACCTTCCATCTTTCCTGAGCAAACAGTCACGGGGA
Organism: Pinus tabuliformis; assembly: GCA_031772625.1. Lineage (NCBI taxonomy): Eukaryota > Viridiplantae > Streptophyta > Pinopsida > Pinales > Pinaceae > Pinus > Pinus tabuliformis. The sequence continues at coordinate 1,879,200,516 of CM062818.1, forward strand.
ATGTAGTCTGGAAGGAGGAATTGGACCCCTCCAATGACCTAACCAAGCTATCGCAGTATGCAGGAGCTTATTCTGCAGCAACTATTGATAAAGCATCGGAGGTAAGTCTTTTGTTAAAGACTAAGGACCAAGAGATTTGGGCATTGCAAGCAGAAGTAGCAGAGGCGCAAAATAAGGCAGCACAGGTAGAAGAGCAGTTGCTGACACAACAGCAAGAAAACAATATATTGACCCAGCAACTGCAAATTGAAAAACAGAGAATTGACCAGAGCGCAATCCAGAAGCAGAAAGAGTTAACGGAGGCATTGACACAATTGAGAGCGGCAAACGAGCTAATGACGAAGTCAAAAGATGGGCAAATCGCTCAACTGTTAGCACAGCTCGAAGATATCAAAGGCACTAAGAAAGTCGAAGATTTCAGAGCAGAGGCAGCTCAAATAAATAGTGCATTAATATCTCTAGTTAGACTCTTATGCCGACAACTTACCGAGGTTGAGCCATTATGTGAAATATCTACAACAGTGTGTAAGCAGATAGAAAGGGCCAGAAACGAGCTAGATCAAACCGAAGAAACTATAGCCGAATATCTTGATTGGCAAGATTCTGATGAAGGGAAGGCAGCGAACTTGCCTAGAATCTATGAAACATACAAAGACATACTCTTCACGGAATGGAACACTCAGATGATGAAAGCGGAAAGGGCAGCTTCAAGGTGTAAAATGATTTCCAACAATATGATAGATCTAGTCAACAATACACTCTATTTGGCCAGCATGATCTCTCAGTGCACACCTGGAAGCATAACCACGGCAAACATGATTGAACAAACAAGTTATCATGAACTGGAGGAAAGGAGCAAGTTAATTGCTGGACTAAATACTTTAACCTCCGACGCATATTGGCTCTTTCTAATCAAGCCGCACACTCAAAGGTCGGCTCTTAAGTGTTTAACAGATGCTCTCGAATGCCTGATCCCCGACATTAAGGATGCCACATATGATGCCCAGCTCACGTCGCGTCTCAATACTCCACCGGAAGCAGAGCCAATGCTGGCGATATGTCAGCTGAGGTTTAAAGGCAAAGAGCCCACCGAATGAAGCATTGCTTCCAACTTCCAGATCGCCCAAAAAAGATGGAAAATATTTATTGATGCCAATTTAATAGATTTTCAGTTTTTCTTAGATATTTAGATTAGATTAGTATTTATAGACCCTTTCATTGTTTTGGAAAGGGTCGTAAAATTTTGTAATAGACTTAAAGACTGAAGTTTGCACTACTGTGCTTCAGTCTATATTCTTTTGTGAAACTCGACCAATAGTCCTTAATTTGACAAGAAAGTTGTTTTATGCAATTGCGCACTATTGTCTCTTGTTTGGAATGTTTTTTTGGTTTGAAGAAAGGACTACGACATAGCGATTTATATAATGGATTGTTGAGCGGCTTACATGGTACTTTTATCTGCATCTGTCCTCTTTCCTCTTATATGAATTGATGTGTTATTATTTTTGCTATTGTTGAATACATGTATGCGCTATAACAGCAAATCTTCATTTCATTCCACTATTGGATGTTTTGTGATATGCCCTTTCTTTTAATCATGCATGTAGCAATGATATGAATGACAATGTGTAGTAATTCGCTATTATCGCTTTGCATAACTAATTATGCAGAGCAATCTTTAATGGTTTAAACGTCTATGCTTTAGTGTTAGAGTCATCTATATGCCTGCCTTAAAGCACAGATCATCAAACGCTACGCTTTGAAAGATTGATAAGTCCCGGGATTAGATTATAGTTACTATATTTCGCTGATAGTTTTAGTTGTTCGCTTATCACCATCATACATCATAAGTTACTCATCCATCCCACTTTTATTCATTATTGGGAAACTGGTCCCATTATCCCCAGTCGGAGCCACTATTCCAAACGGAAAAGGAGCTGTACTAAGGTCCAGACCGGGTGGTTTCCCCTTTGTTGTGGCAGCGATTTTCGAGGCCTCAACAGGATCACAAAAGTCTAAAATAAAGCATTATAACCCTACACGGAAGGGAAATGACTGATAAAGTTCATTTATTTGAACGAGCTTGTTTATAGGTTTCAAAGAAAAAATCAGTTCTTTCTTTTTTGAAAAGTTGTAGGGATGCATTTATGATTGCAGTTTTTCCTAATGGATAACTTTGGAACCTGATGCATCTTTGCTATTTAAACATTCTAATGGATTGATTTTTTCACCTCTATCCCGAGGATAAACCACATTAAATGGTTAGCAACTTCACCCAACAACTTATAATGTGATTGATCCAAAAGACATTATCAATATCAATATGGATCACAAAAATATAAAATCAAACATTAATTTTATTGTTACTAATAATATTATTAAATCAAAAGAAATGTATAGTAAGAAGACTTTTTATTATTATTTAATAATATTATTAGTAATAATAAATTAATTTTATTTATTAATAATATTATTTATAAGTGGATCTTAGATGAATAGGTCGGAGAGCGCACTAAATCAAAGGTTTCATTAACCTGAATCACGACTGAATAACAGGGCGTCCAGCTCGATGGACGCTAGCATCGCCATCCCCTCCTCGTGGGTGATCGTTGATAGCCACACAACTTGAAATTTGTATCCCTTCCAATGAGTGGCCCCTCGCTTGAGTCTAATGAGGGATGCATCGCGGAAGGCTGTTGGACCCCCTCTGTAAGGACCTGCAGTTCCGCCGATGTGCGACTGCGACTGGTTAGAGAGGGTGCGCGATTAAAAGGTCGAACGAGCTGTGATCCGGTTGAAGTGCGAGCTCCCTTGGGTGTGCGATAATGAGTTATGCGCATATGGAGGGAGAGATGATGTTTATATGCGTAATGGCATGGTGTTAAACCTTATGGAGGCCGACCAACAAATGCGTGGAGCCGACGGTGGTTGGAGCGTTTGAAGGAAGGCCGACACACATATTATGATGGCGTGTGAAGGCATGGGCAGGTCGGCTGGGTAGCTGCGACCTCGCCCTATGCCCCATATATATTGGAGTTGCGATGGATCTCATTTAACCATCGCTCAATGATCAAACAAACTCGCTCATAAGGAAGGCGCAGTCTAGTGCGTGGGTGCAGCAAGGGGTGGAGGCACAGAACTTGAGATGCGCCCGTTCTTGGGCAGGGCTGCACAGTGACAGCGTAATGTTGGGCGAGGGCGCGGGCAGGAGCGCCCGGCGGTTGGGTTGAGGCGTGCACGGGTGTGTGGCGCTCGGTTTGTGCGACGACTTAGCACGGGTTCTTGGGTGGCTTGGGTGAGCGCCCGCCTGTCGTGAAAGTGTGCACGATGACTTGGTGAAGTGTTGAGATTGTGAACGGATGTGTGTCTCGGGCAGAGGCGCCCGTGTGTGGCGACTTGGAGGTGCACCCAAGTTGGGCAAACAACACGATCATGCGACGAGGTGAACGAAGGGTTGGTGAGTCATGCGGCGACCGTGCAAAGGCGCTGACGAGCTGGGAAACCGAGTTTGCCGAAGATTTTAAATTTGGCTAAGTATGAAACTTGGGGTTTCCAAGTATACTTGTAAAGCTTGTAACTTGTAAAAGATTGTATAATATATTATTCGGGCAGACTCATTATTCAGGGAGTTGCCCCTCCCTTTATACTGTGCAATTGTGTTCTTCATTTATAATTGCTGATGATAATGAATGTGTATGGATGTTCATTGGTATAAAGGATAACATAATAATACTTGGTTGCGAAACACAAACTAAGTACGAGTAAGTGGTTAGGCGTAGTCCACGAACATAAGTATTGGTGAAAAGAAAGTGTTTGGTGGTGCCACACCTCGCTAAGAGCGGTTGAAAGACTACCGTCGGCTTGGGGGCGTGACAGGTGGTATTAGAGCTAGTCTGAAAACTTGGAGGAGTCTTGCAGGAAGCTGGGTGAAGCAGGTGTACATACACTTTACAGTTGGTGACAATGAAGCAGGTACTTGTAGGTGAGGGAAGCTGTTTCACATACAAGTGGAACAAGAGCTGGTTCAGGTTGCAGGCATTTTGGTGAAGCTATTGGATGGTCAAAACTAGATCGCAAAGGAGAAGGAAGTTGTTAGCAATGGCAGCTGAATCTCAGGCTAGGTCTAGTCACAGTGTGAAGGATGCTACTATGGCACTTATGGAAAACGTGTTGGAGAAGATGGAGGACTTGGAAGCTTTCTGGACTAAGAAGGTGTACTTGTTCGATAAGGAGCAAGAGGCCAATTCGAAGATGAGGGAAGAGCTCGAGGAACTTCGGACTCAACACGAGTACACTGATATTTTGTGTACACAACTTGAAGGGTCAAGGAGGTTGAAGAGGCAAGAGACCAAGGTCTTGCAGAGATCATGGGCTTGCGAAAATCTCTTGACGAAGCCAGAGATAAGATCGCGGTGTTGAAGAAGGCTGTGAGGCATAACTCAGGTGGAGGAGTGCCTCATGTGAAAGTAAAGGAACCAGAATCTTACGATGGTACAAGGAGTGCAAAGACTTTTGGCAACTTTCTATGGGACATGGAGCAATACTTGGAACGCTTAGGTCTATCTGATGATGAGACGAAGGTCAAGGTAGCTGCTTAGTTCTTGACAAAGGATGCTAAGATGTGGTGGCGAAGGAGAATGGATCATATTGCCAATGGCAGTGCTGGTGACATTACTTCGTGGGATGAGATGAAGAAAGCTTTTCAGACCCATTTCAGTCCTCAAGATGAAACATGGGAAGCAAGGATGAAAATTAAGTTCATAAAGTAGACCAGGAACCTTCAGACATATCAGCGGGAGTTTGCAAGTGCGGTTCTGGAACTTCCTGACATGGCGGAGAGGGACAAGGTGTTCAACTTCATTATTGGGTTGAAGCCTTGGGCACGCAATGAAGTGAAGAGGCAGAGGATTAGAACACTTGAGGAAGCTTTTGCTGCTGTGGACAAGTTGGTGGAGCATTATGATGAGACTTCTGACGATAGGAAGAAGAAGTCTGACAAGCCGAAAGATAAGAAGAAGGATGATGCTTTGAAATCGGATGAAAATTCGAAGATGAAGAAAGCCTTGAAGTGTTGGATATGTGTTGGACCACATATAGTGAAGAATTGTCCTTCTAAACCGAAAGTGGTTGCGATTGGGTCAACCTTTCCTTCGCATTCCGTATTTGCCGAGCTAATCTCGCTGAATGCGGTCTAATATGAAGAATGAAGAAGCTTCTGTGGGGATGATGTAGATACTTGGTGCTGCTGCTGCTACAGAGGTGGTCTCTCAGAGGGATCCTGAGAGGAACAGGTTGGAGTATGTTCGAATGAAGGTTGGAGGTGCTGATATACTCACTATGGTGGATAATGGGGCCTCTCACAACTTCATGGGAGAAGATACTGCGAGAAGAATTGGGCTGAAATTTGTACCGGTGGAGGCACAGATGAAGAAAGTCAATTCTCCTCCTGATAATGTTCTTGGTGTAGCTGAAAAAGTGGACACAACACTAGGTGAGTGGATAGGGAAGGTTGACTTCACTATAGTGCGGATAGATGACTATGAAGCTGTTCTGTGAATGGAATTCATGAAATAGTTTGATGCTATGATTGTTCCACATTTGAGGAAGCTGTACATTTACGATGGAAGGGAAGATGTACCCATTGGTGTACCAACCATTGGAGTGACAAGGCCTGATTGTAAGTTGGCAGTGATGCAAATGGAGGACGAGAAGTGGATGGAAGACATGAGTAAGCGGTTGTCTACGGTTGAGACAAAGCTTACCGAGCAGTCATTGGTCATCAAGACACTTTTAGATAGTATCTTGGATTTGTCAAGAAGGCTAGAAGTGGTTGAGGATGATGATGATGATGATGAGGCTTATGTGAGGCCGAATGTCTGGGAGGAGGATCGGGTCACTTATCTACAGAGGATGGAGATAGAAGATCCTGACAGATGGATTGAGATGATTAGTGAGGGTGAGCCTTCAGGCTCTACCCCCTCCACATCTTCTTAGATGACATAGAATATGGGGCTCATTGTTAGCTGCTCATGGCAGTGAATCCTTAAAATAGGTTGAGCAGGTATGGCAGATGGTGCAGGGATGGCTTGGAATCAAGCATCATGACATGTTGCAGATGGGATGGAGTTTCCATGGACCTGAGCATGGGTGAGATTCTTGGTGAGTCCAGGATGTGGCAAACTCCAAGATAGACTGGTGAAGGCATAAGGATGTTCACTCTCATGGCTTGAGCGTGACAGTTGGATTAGCTACCCAACTAGTTCAGACATGGGGTCCGACAGTGCACGGGGAGATGTTGGCATCAGGAAGACGAGGAGGACAGTTCACAGGATAAGGACGACACATGGTGGAAGTTCTACATATGTTGCAGGGATGTTTGCAGTATGTGGAGGAGTTGACATCATGGATCGAGGATGAGACAGATATTGATGTTGATCTTGGTGGATGGTTACCAGGATGGTATGTTGTCGAGGATGACAACGATTTCAGGTGGAGGAGGATGTAAGGACCTGCAGTTCCGCCGATGTGCGACCACAACCAGTGAGAGAGGGCGCACGGTTAAAAGGTCGAACGAGCTGCGATCCAGTTGAAGTGCGAGCTCCCTTGGGTGTGCGATAATGAGTTATGCGCATATGGAGGGCGAGCTGATGTTTATATGCGTAATGGCATGGTGTTAAACCTTATGGAGGCCGACCAACAAATGCATGGAGCCGACGGTCATTGGAGCGTTTGAAGGAAGGTCGACGCACATATTATGATGGCGTGTGAAGGCATGGGCAGGTCGGTTGGGTAGCTGCGACCTCGCCCTATGCCCCATATATATTGGAGTTGCGATGGAGCTCATTTAACCATCGCTCAACGATCAAACAAACTCGCTCATAAGGAAGGCGCAGTCTAGTGCGTGGGTGCAACAAGGGGTGGAGGTGCAGAACTTGAGATGCGCCCGTTCTTGGGCAGGGCCGCATGATGACAACGTAGTGTTGGGTGAGGGCGCGTGCAGGAGCGCCCAATGGTTGGGTGAGGTGTGCACGGGCGTGTTGCGCCCGGTTTGTGCGACGACTTAGCACGGGTTCTTGGGTGGCTCGGGTGAGCGCCTGCCCGTTGTGCAAGTGTGCACGGTGACTTGGTGAAGTGTTGAGATTGTGAACGGAGGTGTGTCTCGGGTAGAGGTGCCCGTGTGTGGTGACTTGGAGGCGCGCCCAAGTTGGGCAAACAACACGATCGTGCGACGAGGTGAATGAAGGGTTGGTGAGTCGTGCGACGACTGTGCAGAGGCGCCGACGAGCTGGGCAACCGAGTTTGCCAAAGATTGTAAATTTGGCTAAGTATGAAACTTGGGGTTTCCAAGTATACTTGTAAAGCTTGTAACTTGTAAAAGATTGTATAATATATTATTCGGGCAGACTCATTGTTCAGGGAGTTGCCCCTCCCTTTATACTGTGCAATTGTGTTCTTCATTTATAATTGCTGATGATAATGAATGTGTATGGGTGTTCATTGGTATAAAGGATAACATAATAATACTTGGTTGCGAAACACAAACTAAGTAGGAGTAAGTGGTTAGGCGTAGTCCACGAACATAAGTATTGGTGAAAAGAAAGTGTTCGGTGGTGCCGCACCTCGCTAAGAGCGGTTGAAAGACTACCGCCGGCTTGGGGGCGTGACACCCTCCCCCTAGGGATGCATCGCGGAAGGCTGTTGGAACCCCTTCCCCTACTCAAGCGAGGGGCCACTCATTGGAAGGGGTCCAATAGCCTTCCGCGATGCATCCCTCATTAGACCCTCGCACCCCCACTCAAGCAAGGGGCCACTCATTGGAAGGGATACGTTGGAACCTCCTGCTGCTGTTGGATGCTTGGACCCTCCTTTTCATTCGCATCCAACAGCTCTTTCAACACAAACTTTAGAATCCATTCAGAAGGATGTGTGAACCCCCATGCAAGGGGATGCAAACCCATTCACAACCCTTGATACTCTTGAGCCAACCGTAATCGAGACCATAGCAAGTTCCCAGCGTCCCTTACAGGCGATGGAGGTTGATCGTCGAGCCATCATCCAACTAGACAAGGCCACACCAAAGAGAAAAGCCCCAGAAACAAAGGAAGATGATCAGAGATTGAAGTCAATCAAATTAGTAAAGTCTTGGAAACAGAGGAGAAAAAAAGCAGGCTAAGCCCAGAAGAAAGAAAAATGCTAGACATCTTCTGCAGCTGGCTCAAGGGGGATATAAAAGACATTCCAATTAACCAATTGAAAACCTTTGTTAATATCTTTAATCAATGGTGCGCTATATCATTGAAGCTAGAGGGTGATCCCAAATCCTATAGATATGGCAGAGAAGGGAACCGATTGGCCCTAACCCTTTCTGAAGCTATTATTTTAGAGAAAGGTAAGAAGGGTCAGAAAATGACAAAAGAGGTGATTCGAGAAGTAGGGGAGCTATTACTCAATTTAGGAAAAATGGGGAAAATGACAAATTATTTCCCTAGATCTATCCAACCTTCTCAATGAAGATTGTCCCCTAGAAAATTTGAGGCTGCAATAGTAAAGGTAAGCTCTGATCTCTGAAAGGAAAAATCAATTAAGTAAAACCAAATATTGTAATGTTGCAGGAAACCAAAATGACCACAGATAAGCTCTTAGAAGCAAGAAAATATAGTTGGAAAACTAGTGAAGTCACGATGATCGATGCAGTCGGGACGACGGGGGGGAATTTTTGTGCTATGGAACCCCGAGCAGGTAATCTTCAAAAATTGGATTGGAACTAGTTTCTTGCTCACTGGATCTTGTCAGCTTATTGGGTCTGATGCCTGGATCAATGTAACAATAGTTTATGGTCCCTCTACCCTTCAATATAATGAGAGATTCATCTGAAACCTATATTCTTTGCGCCCACTCATTCCTTCCCCCCTCTAGATCTTGGGAGGGGATTTTAACCTTATTCAGAATTTGGATGTGAAAAGGGGAGGGTTCATTGGCTAGACTCTAGCGTCGATGCATTTAATGAATTGATCAAAGTTCTCCACTTAGTACATGTGTGAATAAAGGTCGACCTTCACACATGGAATAATTGAAGAGGAGGTCCTCACCAAGTTGCATTCCACCACGATTGGTTCCTTTGTCAGAAGCACTGATATTAGCAGGATCCTCTTATCGAGGAATCTATTTTTCCGACACTTGGATCCAGGTTGGAATTTGGATTTCTCTTTACTCGTCATACAATTTTTTTTACGTTTTGGTCTTTATGCTTCCCGTCAAGAAACATTATGTTTAAAATTTTGCCCTTCAAAAATGATGTTTTCATAATAAATTAACCCTTCACCAATAAAGTTTTGATTAAAAAATTACCATTCAATAACATAATTATGTTAACAAATTTCATATATTTATCCTAAGGAAAAAAACCAAAATTTGAAAAAACTCAATTGTGGAGGTTTCAACAAAAAGTGTTGAACATTTGAAATTTGCTCATTTCAAATATATAATCAGTCCTAGGTAAAATAATTAATGGTTATCCATTGCATATCTTTAAATTATCATTTAAAACCAACAATTTACATTATGCCACATGAATATTTAGATGGCTAATAAAACTAAGTTCCATGCAAATTCAGAGATAATTTATGATATTATCTAATATAATGTTTGATACAAAATATAAATATATGGCACCTTAGAAAAGCATAAGAATGTACCACCAGCTTCCAACCATCCAATAAGAGAAATACATTTGGAAACAAATTATTAATTCATACATATACATAAATTATGGTTTGCTCAAAAATCCAATTACACCAAGCTAATGTCACGACTTACAAGTTTCTAAATTCCATTGCTCCAATGATAATGAAAGCAATGAAATGCTTCATGTTGCATGAAAGTTATGCATTAAAGCAAAATAAAGAAGGGAATCACATATATGTGCAAAAAAATCTCCTTTCTCTTTAAATGCATCTTGAGATAGGACTGTCAAAATCCGGTTGGAAGCCTAACAAAATCCGAAAAAACAAAGGCCTATAATAGCCAACTACATGTCCACAAAATTGCATTCACTCTCTGAAAGTGACTATCTATCAGAGAATTACTCTAAAACAAACTTGTTCACAACCAATTGCAAAGCATCTTTTCAAAGGAAATCAACAACTAAGATATGCATCCTGATTTCTCATTATTGGTAAATCTTTTCCATTGTGAACAAGATTGGTCATTCATTTTAACATGGATACCTTGCTTTCTCTATGTCCATAGATTATAAACACTTGGATCTATGCTTGATCATCAATATGGATGTTTGGACGTCATATTTAGTAGGGTCTGTGCATTGATATCGTGGTATGGGCGTGGCGTAGACGAGAAAGAAAAAGGAAAGAAGTTGACACATATTTCAATTCATTCATAGGTGATCATTCTTGAATGTGTCCTTCAATATTGTCTTAGGTTAGCCCAAGTCCCTGCAAGAGTTTGGTGCAAGCTTCCCCTCCTGTCAGGTTGGGTATAGAGATGGTACAATATTGGATGTCTATAGTTTATTTGGATTAGGCATAGAAATGACCTCTATACAATGTGGTATTGGGTTCAATCCCAGCGGCATGCTTGATATACCGGTTAAAATAATTGAGACCGAGTGTATGGGAAGCTAGGTGATTTTATGAAAATAATTGTTTTATTTGCTGCATCTGAAGATAAAGTTGGTTTTGTGTGGCTAACGTAATAAACTCCTCCCAACCATTGCTTTTGAAGCCAAGCACAATACTTTTTCCAAAAGGAAAAAAATGGTCATTTTTGTCATCATTTCTAGCGTTTCTTGTGATGTTATTTATTTATATAAAATCCATGTAAGATACATCCATTCAACGAAAGCATAATAAAAAAAAAAAAACTGAAGAGGATTTAACTCCTCTTAACAACAGAGATGTACAGCTCCAAGTATATTTTTTAGTTGATCGGCTAAGGTGCTAGGATTACAGTGCTTCATATTAAAATTTCCATCTTGAACAAGATGAAACTTCTCTTTACAATAGATGTACAGCTCCAAGTAGGCTTTTCAGTTGATTAGTCCTAGAATACTACAGGGATTCATATTTAAATTTTCCATATTTCAGATTCCATTTGCGAGTTTTGTTTGCTTATAGAAATTCATTATTTGAATGCCTTGATAGTCAACTCTAATTAAACTATCAAGCAAGTATAGGAATAAATAAAACGGAGCAAGTGTTCTATTTTATACAAGCGGATTAATCAAAAGTGGCAATGACAGAGAAATTTGGATGCTTTAATGACGTTCTTGAGCCAGGATGCCACTATCTGCCATGGATTTTTGGGTACAAAGTTGCAGGTCATCTTTCCTTACGAGTACAAAAGCTGGATGTGAAATGTGAGACAAAGAAAAAGGTATGCAGTTTTTTCTACTCTATGGTAGAACTATTGTTTAAGACAAAACCCAACTCTGTGTTTTTTATGTTAATAAACATACTATTAATGACCTTATTTTCCTTTCAGAAAGTACACGTGAAAGCTTATGTCTTTGATGGTAGATTTCAGAACTTGTCTCTATTGACTTTAAAGATTTAGCCTACTTACGGAGTTGAGAAAACCATATATGCCTTATCGTCATACTAAGAAACCATGGCAGTTTGTATCTACTAATTTATGTTTTGTGAACATTCAGAATTGCATTCTGTTTTAGATTAGTTAAATGTTGCCATTTCCAAGTCACTAAAGAAAATGGAATGGAGTGACCATTGTTAAGAAGGTTTTAGCAATCAATATCGAATTAGTTTGTTATGGTTCATCTTTTAGCATAAGTAGATTCTAGACAAAGCACAAAAACAATGGTTTCTAAGCTTTGATTGTAAGATGAAAATGTTTTAATTAGTCCCAATTCCGCAGTTCGATATGATGCCTTTCTCTATAGTAATATACAGTTAGGGTTCTTTGTTAGTGGCTACTCAGCAGAGGGATTTGACATTGTTGTTATTTTCATTCCAAAATCCCTAACGAGTCATGACGAGACACGGCACTGAAGATCCTTAATAAGTAAATTAATAAGGTGTATTAAGTAAATTTTTGGAGATACGTGTAGACAGTGAAATGGTCGACAATCATTTCATTAAAAAAATTAAATCCCCAAGAAACCATATTCTGCATAATGACAAACCCCTGTTTTAAAGAGCGTGAGCAGTTACAGATATCCAAATCTCTTATGAAATAAAAATTAAATCACTTATGAAATCAAAAATTAAAAGCTAGCAGCAATCAGATCCACAGTGTTTGAACACAAAAAAATCAATCACTACCCTGAAGCGCCAATTTGCAGTTTCCTTCAGCCAATCTTGAGCTGAGCATAAGTCTGGATGGGCATATGCCTTGTCAGCGAAGTAGACGTCCCAAAGCTCTTCTGGGCATGTGCAATTTAAGGATGAAGCTAGCGACGACCCACCAACAATATTAACAAGGCTTTCATATTGGCGTTGATTTGCAAACTTTCTGTAAAAGCAAAGCGGTGCCGCGGTGTACATTCTGTAAAAGTAGCGAAAAGAAAGGTGTATTGTGGTTGGCAGTTGCCAACTTACCAAAAAAAGACAAATTTCACTTACATTTTTAATCCACTTGCAAAACAATTTTGGTTGCAGAGGAACTTGCCAGCTGCATCGTTCATTGAGGAGGTAGCTTGCCATTGCACTGGTTAGTCAGGAGGCAACTTGCCAAAAAACACTTTCAGATGGAAAATAAAGGGGGGGTAATAATGTTTTGGAAAATGTTTTAGATGTCTAAAATACGTCTTCCACCATTCCAGGCACGTCATGAAAAGCGACCATCCACAAGTTTCAACCGTCAAATACAGGAAAAATTCCCTGTGACGAGCAAAATTCCCGTCAAATTCCATCCTTGCTTGGATCAGACCATTGACTGATCTTCCCAAAGATGTTGGCCTTCTCTCCTTCAAAAAAAAATGTCATTCCGCTTTGAGAGCTTTTGGCTCAGGCATCTGGGGTTCATTGAGAAGGTGGATGATTGGTGGCACACCATCAAGACTCCTCCAAGCACGTGCATGCAAACCTTCTAGAAAAAACTCTAGGCTCTGAAGTAGAAAATGAAGGTTTGATATCATGAGGAATTTGGGGATATTTGATCTCAGAAGAGAAAACTTGAGAAGGAAATGGAGAAGATCCAGATGCGAATTGTATGTGAGGGGTGATCTGAGGACTTAGCAATGAAGGAAGGACACCTTCTAGGTCATCTTGAGGAAGGGCGACTCCACGAAGAGACCTTATGGTGACATAAATATTGCATCCAATGGCTACAAGAGGGAGAACGAAACTCAAAATTATTCCACCACTCTATGATCAACCATTGCCAATACAATAAAATATCTGCTATCTCCTAGGGAGTTAGCCTACAATATCACAAAGATATGGAGAGATTCCTCACTTCCTATTTTTATTCCTTTTTATCTGAAGCAACCATCAACAAGGATGAAGATATAAAGCGCATGACTCAAGCACATTCCCTAAACAGTGACAGAGGATCAAAATGAAGTCCTCATGAGATGGGTATCTTTCAAAGAAATGGAAACGGTAGTGAAAGGACTTCCTTCCAACAAAGCCCCTAGTCTAGACGGATACACCACAAAATTCTTCTAGACTTGCTGGTCCTTTATAGGCTTGAAAATAGTAAATCTTGTGGAGGAATCTTGCCAAAGATGTCAAATCTGGTTGGGTATCAATGCCACCTTCTTTACCTTAATCCCTAAAACTAAAGAGGCAGATTCTCCAGATAAGTTTCAACTGACAACTCTTTGTAATGTGATTTATAAAATTCTAGCCACAATCTTGGTCAAACGTCTGAAGCCCATCCTCCATTACATAATCATTCTTGAGCAATCAGGGTTTGTCGAGGCATGGAAAATCTTGGATGAAATCATCTGAGCAATCAGGGTTTGTCGAGGCATGGAAAATCTTGGATGAAATCATCTCTACTCATGAAGTGATCCATTCTCTCACGAGCTAGAAAAATGAGGAATTTTTCTTAAACTAGGCCTCTTAAAGGCCTATGATCAACTCAGCTAGTCATACCTCATAATGGTGATGTGAGCATTCAGATTTGTTGAAGATTGGTTGTGGTGGATCTACTCCATGATTTCTACTATGTTTTTCTCCATTCTGGTTGATGTGTCCCCGTCCTCCACCTTCCGCTCCTCCCGTAGACACAGGCAAGGTGATCTTCTTTCACTCTCCGTGATATTATAGCAACCAAATGCTAGAATTGATTAAAAGGAATAAAACTCCTAGGAACTAACATCTCAATGACCCACCAACAATTTGTGGATGACAATTTACTATATGGGGAAGCAACAGTCCATGAATCCTTGGCCTATGATGACATCCTTGATGAATTCCAAGCTGCTTCAGGTATGCTATTAAATAAGGAAAAATATTATGATTATTTTTTTATTTCTCAACACCAATTTTGATTCATCAAGTATCAAAGAACATAGCAGAGCTAATGGTTCCTCATTTCCCACACCTTGAAATACGTGTAACTTGATCGCACTCACCATTCCAACCCTCGGTGGTGGCCGAGGTGGGGTAGGTGAAGTGGGTGATGGCGTGGATGGTGGTGGTAGTAGTGGAATGCGTTGCTTTATCATCCAGACCGCGCTTCTTAGAGAGAACCCAGTGAGCTCCTCCTCGCTTCCTCGTGATAGTGAGATCAGGGGACTGTTCTCTATTCCTTTGATCCCTTGGTAGCCTCTTCCACTCCGCGTTACAGACCTACTATCCCAAATAACTTGAAAAACTGGAAAGTATTCACTAATGACCAACAAATCAATAATTTTTTAACTTTAGAGGAAGAATTTGTATATGGCAATATAGATATTGACATAACATTAGATCCTTGTTTTACAGATAAAATAGAAATTAACAAATTAGAAGATGAAGAGAGAGATAGATTCCATCCCACAAAGTTTACAAAATCAGATATTCAAAACCTAAAGCAAGTTGAAATTGAAGAGATAATTAACGAAGATTCTGAAATTCTTAACTCCTTTGGAAGACTTGTTTGATTCAAATGATGTCCCTAGAAAACCAAAAATAGAACCCCTAAAATCTGATATAGAGGAGTGTAACATAGGTACTGAGGAAAATATGAAATTGATAAAGCTTTCAAAGTCCTTACCTCCTACTGAAAAAGTGAAATACATTGAACTACTAAAGGAATTCCAAGATGTCTTTTCTTGGAGCTATGAGGACCTCAAGTCCTATGACACCAACATAATACAACACACCATCACCATAAAAGAAAATCAAAAACCTTTTAGATGAAGCTTAGAACGATTAATCCTATTCTATTACCTTCTATTGAAAAGGAAATCAGAAGAATGTATGAAGCCAAAATAATAACAAGATTGGGTTTCAAATTTGGTACCCACAATGAAAAAGACTGATGAGATTAGACTGTGTGTTGATATTAGGAATATTAATAAAGTTTCACTCAAAGACAATTACCCTCTCCCTAAAATGGATCATATATTACAAAAGGTAGTAGGGTCAACTAGGATCTCATTATTGGATGGGTTTTCTGGTTACAATCAAATTTTAGTTCACCTAGATGACTAGGCAAAAACTACATTCACTACTCCTTGGGGCACATTCATGTATGTGAAGCTGACTTTTGGATTAAAGAATGCAGGGGCCACCTTTCGAAGAGCTATGGACATAGCTTTTGCTAAGGAAATCCATGAATTCCTAGTAATATACTTAGATGATATCACTGTATTCTAAAAATCTGATAAACAACACTTAGATCATCTAAGGCATGTATTCATCAAATGTAGGAAGTATGGAATTTCTTTGAATCCTAGAAAATCTTTATTTGGGTTAGAAGAGGGATAACTACTAGGCCACATAATCTCTAAAGATGGTATTATAATAGATCTTGCAAGAATTGAAGCCATCTTACAGATACAACACCCTAGGAGCATTAGAGAATTACAAGCCTTCTTAGGAAAATAAACTTTCTTAGAAAATTTATTTCTAACTTGGCAGAAATAATTAGATCATTGAATAACATGTTGAAAAAAGATTTGACCATAAAATGGACAATTGAAGCTAAGATATCCTTTGAAGATATTAAGCTAGCCTTAACAAAGACACTAGTTTTGGTCAGTCCAAAGTTTGATAGGGATTTCATTATATTTTATTTTGCCTCAGAACACACAATTGCTGCAGTTTTAGTGCAAAAAAATGATTAGGGTTACGAACAACCTATTGCATTTTTTAGCAAAGCCCTGAGAGATGCCCCTTTAAAGAAAAATATAATGGAAAAGAAAGCCTTTGCTCTGTTCAAAGCTATCAAAGATTTTAGAGTTTACATTTTATATTCTCATGTAATAGCCTATGTCCCCAATGCAGTAGTCAAGGATATCCTAACTCAGGATGGTTTAGATGGAAAGAGAGGGAAATCCATTTCTACTGTATTAGAATATGACCTAGAAATCAAGCCAACTAAGTTAATCAAAGGCCAAGGTTTAGCCAAGCTCATGGCTGAATCGAACTGTCAGGCCTTAGACATAAATTTTATTGCAGAAATGGATAATGGAGAGGAGATGGTGATTCAACCAATCAGCCAGGCCTTTATTGAATCACCATGGTATGTTGACATCATATATGTTTCACAAAATTTACAAGCTCCTCCTAAATTATTCAGGACCAAAAGTAGGTTTTTAAAAATGAAATATTTAAAATTTTACATACTTAACAATGCTTTGTTTTGGAGGAATCATGAAGGTATCCTTCTTAATTGTTTATTGAAAGAAGAGTCTGACAAGGTGTTACAAGAGTTTCATGCAGGAGACTATGGAGGACATATTTACTAGAAAACTACTACTGACAAGATTCTTAGAGTTGGTTTCTATTGGCACACTATGTTTTCTAATGTAAAGAAATTTGTAACCTCATGTCATAAATGCCAAATTTTTGAAGGAAAGAAAAAGCTTTTACCCCTCCCCCTGAAACCAATATCTACTGAAGCACCCTTTCAACAATAGGGTCTTGACTTCATTGGTGAAATCCACCCACCTTCCTCTGCACAATAGAAATGGATCCTCACTGCTACAGATTATTTTACCAAATGGATAGAATCCATACCATCAAGGCAATCCACTGACACTGTTATAATAACCTTCCCTGAATCCAACATCCTATCTAGATTTGGGTGCCCAACCAAGATCATCATTGATAATGCAGTAGCCTTCAAGTCTAAGAGAATGATTGATTTTTGTAGTAACTACCATATAAATTTGGGCTATTCCACATCTTATTACCCCTAAGGAAATGGACTAGTAGAGTCCTCAAACAAGAGTTGAGTGAATATCATCAAAAAATTGTTAGAAGACAATAAAAAAACGTGGAACAAGAAGCTAGTGAATGCCTTATGGGCAGACATGCTAACCACAAAGAAGTTCATTGGTACTAGCCCTTATCAATTAGTTTATGGAATGGAATTTGTTTTCCCATCATCCTTGGGAACACTAGTGATGAAGCTGCTCCAAGAGTTGCAGGTTGAACCAAATGACATCCAAAGAAGAATCAACCAAACAATTCATTTATAGCAGACTAGGGAAGAATTGTACATGAGATCTCAATTTGTGTAAGAAAGGATCAAGAAGGCTTTTGATAAAAGGACTAAGGTAGAAGATTTTTACCTAGGGGATAAAGTTTTGAAATGGGACTCAAGAAGAGAGGATAAAGGTAAACATGGGAAATTTGATTTCCTATGGAAAGGCCCATATGTCATCTATGCATTCAGAGGTAATAATGCTTTCTTCCTCAGAGAAATGGATGGCACAGAAGCAGAAGGAGGACCAGTTAATGGTTGAATGCTTAAACACTACATTGAACCTAGTTACTGATTCCACTAATCATTTGTACATATTCTGTTTTCAAAGTTTAGAGTTGATTGGATAGTGATTCTTTGGAGTTGAAGCCCAAAGAGAAGGCCCTAAGCTTCAAAGGTTTAATGCAGAAAAGTGAAAAGGGAAAAGTTGCAGAGTGACATCACAACAATTTAGAAGGCTATTGATCTATAAGTTCTTAACATTTCACTAGGAAATTCCATCCCCAAGTGGAACCACTATTAGGTTCCTATACCAATAGAAGTCATAATTTTTGAATGGCTGATATTAAACCTCTAATATGTACATACCTTTGCTTTCTACAGATGTTTTCCATATTCAAAAAATTAAAAAAATGTAAAGAGGGTATGTCCTAAAATAAAAATCAAAGGAAAAAAAGAACAAAAAGGTCAAAAAATATGAAAAATATGAAGCCCAAGAAAAGAAAATACCATGAAAGTGTGCAAGTCAAAATGCCACTACTTTTTGCGTTTTGTGCAAAATAAATGATTATGTGCAGCTTGTAATCTTTGCCACAATCCATGATGGTCAAAATGTGTAAACTTGGCTTTTTCATGTTTCAATTTCATGTTTATAGTTAGAAAATAAAATCTGACCAAACTTTTTAATCTTGGCAGGTAAGTAGATTAGGTAGAGTAAATAAAAGGAGCTCAACTGTTTAATCTAAGCCCTTTGATGTAATAAGGTTAGATTTAGTCAGTTTACTATTGTAAATAAAAAGAAAAATGTTTGATAAGGGTTTGCTAGCTTAAATGCACCCTGATAAAGAGAAGTAAAAATGGTAGGATGAGTAGATGGGAAAGTAAAAGAAAGGTTGTAGAATTGTGATGTTTGTTAGACAAAAGCATATTTATCATGCTCATCATGAACATTCTAAATATGAATGAGAAATTGGACTGGCATAAAGTTCACAAAGTCAAATTGATTAATTTCCCCTCACTCATTTCACCCTTTACATAACTAATTTCCCACAATAAGTTTGAAGTACCCAAAATCTTAAGTCCAAGGGGCTTAGAGAATTTCTCTGACTTCTGGAGGGACCGAACCCTTGGCCCAATCACTTATAGATATTAAGTACTAAATCCCCTCATAAACATTCACCCCCTTCAAATTATTCATTTTCCCCTGATAAATCCTTTTTCCTAAGGTTAAAACACCATTTTCCGAAGGAAAAGCAATTACCCCATGGATAGCCCTTTTTATGAAAAACCCACAAAAACACACTTAGCCTAAGTTATAATGTTTCTATGTAAAAAGAAAATCAATTAAAATGAAATACATTATACTTAGTGCAAATCCATTCTCATTTATCTCCTGCAATTTTCATATTAACTTTTAATATTACTTATATTTACTAATTCCCAAAAAAACCCCTTTTTTTTCCATATATTTTATTAAACCCCTTTAACATTAATATCCCCACCCCAAAAGTTTGAAATATAAACTCTATATTACACGAACCCCGATAAATGACATAATTAATCGATCTACGATTAATTAAAGTCAACCCATCCACCAATCATATCTCATCTGATACCTTAATCCCCACCTTAACCCCTCATTAAGCTAAAACAACCACGCCTAAATGCCTGTTAAGCCCCTCCATTACCTTCCATGCAACTCCCGCGCCCGACCACCACATGATCTCCCCCCTCCCCATTCGATGGTCCATGTTGATTTCAAAAGTGCCCGAAATCAGAACTATACTTGCCCGAAACGGGTTGTTTTCCACTGAGCTCCCGAAGCTACGTGGCGCTCAATGAAGGGAATCGGGTAGCCTCCCCCCAATACTGCCAAGCGCCCAAACGCTGTGCAAAGTAAACCACTTACTGCCAGCCCACTACTCGCCAAAACAATCACTATTCATCCTACTATGTGTCAAACTTTCACTGTTTACCTGTACCCGCCAAATTGACCTTTCGTGCATAAATCCAAAAAAGCCCCAAATCATTGTTTTATCATTTTTTAACTGTAATTTCCCATGCACGCGCCTGTGAACATTGAAAGCCATCAACCCACATACACTTGCACTCAGAAGACTCCAAAAGCTCCCAGATTGCCTTCCAGCCTGATTGAAGCCTTTTCAAAAGTTCAGAATCACCATTTACATAGTTCAGACCCAATTTACTCCAAATTATAGGTATTTAGGCCAGAGTCCATTGAAAGCCTTGTAATTTCTGAACCAGTCTCTAAGTTTTATCATTGAAATTAAAGGGGAAATTTAATAACACAAAATGTTGAGCTAATTTGTTTACCGAAATTAACACAAATATTTCTTATCAATCCGGGTTGGTAACACTTTGAGGCAAGTTCACTATGTGTGAATATCAGATGTAATCAAACCTTGAAAGATAAGTTTTTCAAAAACTAAAGCAATACATACTACAACTCCAATTCAATTGGTTTGAAAAGAGGAAAAACACTGAAATGGTTCTTAACTCAAGAAGTCCACTTCTACCTCAATTACTACTTAATGAATCAAAGATTAAAACTAAGAACTTAAGATGGATAAATTATCAATGAAATAAGGCTCCTAACTTAAGAGACACATAATATGTTTCATCATAATTCATTCACCTTAATGCCAAAATTACATAAGGAAACTACTTGCATGTAATCAAAGGAAACTAGTTACAGTTCACCAAGTTAACAGAAGGAGTGCTCAACTTGAGCACTTTGTTTTTTCCAACTTAATAAAATGATGAACAAGCTAAGATCTAATGAAATCAATCACCATACATTAACCATAAATCAATTTGCAATAAAGCATGAAACTAGTTCTACAATAACCAGATTACAGGAAATAAAACTAGTTAACAAGGAAGTGTACTTAGCTTGGAATGGGGGCCCTCCACCCTTGCTTTGCACACTTGAAGAGTGATATCAGAAGCTCAAATTCAGTCACACATCCATACCATTGAACAATGAAATAATAATAGAACAAGTCTTCAAATTAACTCTCCAATCCAAAAGTGTCTCAGCATAAAAGTATAATAAGTCAATACATAAGCCATCAAAGTCTTGGCTTTTAAATAGAAGTCTCATGAAACAAACTGATCTATAATCATTCAAACAAACCCATCTACTCTTATCCATCTATCTAAGTTGAATTCATCACTCCCATCCCAAGAGATATGGTCAATCCCATAGAATCTCAAAACTACCCTATTTCTATGGGATTTCTGAATGACTAGTCATGATTGACTAGCACTAAATGGGCCTAATAAAGCTTGTTCTGTTTGAACTAAGCATAGCTGGCTTAGTCCTAGTTCCAAAATTGTCCATCCATGCATCCAATTTGTGCCCAAGTGTCCTGCAACCATATCAACCATAGAGCTATTACGGGAATTTCTGAATCTGCCAATTTTTGCACTTAAAACCAAATTTTCATAAAAACTTTAGAATTTGAAAAATTAAAATTAAATACCTGAATGGATATAAAATACATCAAAATGGGATGGATAAAGTGAAAAATGGATGGTAAATAAATGGATTAGTAAGTTTCTTAGAGCAAAAACAAGACCAAAACTGAGGGCCAACATCTCCCCCTTGCTGATCATCAAGCATGTCCCCATGCTTGCTTATTTCTCTTTGATCTTCTTCTCTATGTAGTAGATGTGGTTCCTGTAGATGCTTCCTATTGTGCTGCCTTGACTAAAAAATCTAAACCTGAGTCATGTCCTTTCCTGAACAAAGCTACTTTTACCTTCTGCTTTTCATACTTTGCCTGCCACATGTTCTTTTTCTTTAACCATTTAAATGCCTGTTTAGAAAGTAGGTCATTTTTCCGTTTTAATCTCCCTAGCTCTTCATTTAACTTTTCATTTGTCTTGACCAACCTAGTATTATCCTTCTTACTTTCCTTGTTTTCCTCTTTTAATTGTTTTTTCACGATTTTACTAATTTCTAGTCGGTCAATTAAGTCCCTGATTCTTCCCAAATTGATTTCTTTTTCAAAATCCTGTGTAGTTTTGATTAATGATGCTGCTGCTGCATCATCATATGAAGAATCCCTCTCAAATAATTCCTGTGAAATGTCATTTTCTACCTGTTTTCTTGTGGAATATGTGTCTACTTCCTTTTCTGTGTCAATGGGACTTTTATTCCTAAATATTCTAGGAATAGACATAACAGATACTTCATTTTCCTGCATGGCCATGTTACTTTTTTGTTTAGCTCTAGTTCTGGGATACAATGGTGAACTCATCAATCCTCTGTTTTCCTGCTCTACTTTATCCTGCACTTCATTAACCTGTTCATTAAACTGGTTTCTAGTCATGAACTCCCTCCAAACTATGCCTTGTGACCTCACTTGATACTCAACCAGGATTTTTATCAATCCCTGGTGGTAAAGCTGTGCTACTTTGGGCCTGTGTTCATGTCTCACTGTTTTAATCATTCTCGAGAGGCTTCTAAAGAGGAAATCTAGCAAGTTAATCATATCTTCTCCCTTAATATGCTGTAAAAGTCTGATATGATATAGGTGGGCAACACTATATCCTCTATCACAAGTCAAAAATTTCTGGATGACTAGAACCAACTCACCCCATAGTTCATTGAACCATTCCCTTGGTATCCCCTCGGTTCTATCAAAAGTCCCTTTCCGTTTCTTTTCAACGAAGAAAGTCCATGCTTTCTCCTTGAAGTGTAGGCCTTTATGATATTTTTCACCTATCATTGGAAGATCTAGAGCTTGGGAAAGGTATTCCTTAGTCACAGGAATAATAACATCTCCTACCCGTGTTTGGTCCTGACTGTAGTTGTTTATGAAGTCCCTGGTTATCTCCTCACTGTGGCCATGAAAATTTTGCAAAAAGCCTATCAATCCCGCCTGGTAAAGCTTTTCTATGGTTTCCTTTTTCTAGCTCTCTATTTGAAATTTGGGCTCTATTCTGGCTGACATTGTTTCTGAAAACCAGTGGATATACGCTTCTGCTGTCATTAATTTCATCTTAACAATAATAATTTACAACTATTGTTCTGTCAAAAATTAAATTCCGAAATCAGAGAAGCTTACCTACTCTTTCACAACAATTTTAATTCAATTTCCTCGGCCTCTGTTTACCCTCTCTCTGCAGCAACACAGTTTTAAATCCCCTGTCCAAACAATCAAACACCTGTATATCTCTGTCAACATGCTAAACTCTGTCTGGAAAACAAAATACATATGAAAACAACATATTCATGATGGGCCTTTGGTTTTCTTAATGTATTTTTTAGGCATCATTCTTATACTGCTCCATATATGCCTAACACCCTGCACTGTGTATATAAA
Organism: Pinus tabuliformis; assembly: GCA_031772625.1. Lineage (NCBI taxonomy): Eukaryota > Viridiplantae > Streptophyta > Pinopsida > Pinales > Pinaceae > Pinus > Pinus tabuliformis. The sequence goes on from CM062818.1 coordinate 1,879,223,708, forward strand.
GTCACTAAAAACAAGCAGCGCATTTCCTCAAATGGCTCGGCCTTTATATCTATGAAAACTTGAAAATCGAACAGCGCTCGGCCTTATATATATATAAAAACTTGAAAATCAAACAACACATTTAAATGGGATGGGATTTAAATGGCTCGGCCTTTATATATATGATAACTTGACAAACAACAACGCATTAAATGGCTCGGCCTTGATGAAGACTTTGTAATACAAACAGCGCATCTAAATGGCTCGGCCTTTATAGAAACTTTGAAAAACAATAGCACATTTAAATGGCTCGGCCTTTTACCTTGCATGCCAATCCCCTGTATCAACCAAAACAAAACTCACAGTCTACGTGTTTGTTCACATTACAGGTTGCTTCCATTCAAAAACATGCAATTTATTGGCCATACAAACAATAAAATCGACCAAACAATGCAAAACAAAATCGGCTATATAAACACATCCAAAAATCGCATCCTCGGCGCTAGCAAATATGACTCTGCCTCCTCTGTTATATAAACTCTGTTTCAACTTGCAAAAATACGCATGTGAGCCTATGCTAATGACGTGTTGTGCATGCAACAAGATATGGTTAGATTGCTGCACTGTTTCCATAACGTTTATGCCGTGATACATGCAACTACATCGATGAATCTTATCGCCTAGCCGCGTATTTATTAAACTGCTGTCATCTGACCCTTAGAGTTATTAATTCTGGAGTTAATGGCGTAGTTTCGACGTTTTTACCTGGCTATTGACGAGCGCTGAGGAGTGTTAAATGGCGCTCCGAATCCCTGTAGCTGCGTTTGGCTGACTGGTGGCAAGAGCAGGTGCATTGGTCATTAAATAACAGGCAGTGTTTCAACACAACTCATTGTTTGCGAGCTAAGCAAATCACACCATTACTTGAGTTATCCCGAGATTTCAGTGATCAATTTGTGTTGAATTCGGGACGTTTTCCTTCTTATATATCCACAGATCTGCTTCAGTTTCCCCTTTACTGGCTTGCAACTATGCAGCTCTCAACACACAACGTTCTGAGCTATTCGGCAATGATGAAGTTGTTTTAAACAGGTGCAGGAGACCGTCGGTCAGTTCATGACCATTTCGTGGTTGTACTGTGCACTAGTTTCTTATTGGCCGTTGCAACGCATGGTGGTCCTGTTGACCAGTCGCCCGACTATGTTATGAGGATGGCCAAGTTATGGGCATGATTTAAACGTAGGCGCATGTCTACTTGTGCAGCACATAGTGCAATGGTTGACGGTCGCCATGCCACGTTGTTCATCTCGTACACGTGTGCTGGCCTGTGTTTTGTTATGCATTGTTGTGCCTTCATTACATATTGCATATATATATCCCAAGTTTGATTGCATATGTCCATATTGCGCATTATGCAAATGTCTTCTCATATTGCATATTATTCAAATATATTTCCATATTGCGCATTAATTCCAAAGTTATATGCACACCTATATATTGTGATTATGTACACTTATAATTTTAAAATGACCACCTTGGGTCATATTTAAAATTATCCCCATTTCTAATCGTTGAATTGTATGTGCAGGTTGAAAAATGTTGTCCTCGTTTGGTCCCATTATGCTTCTAAAGAAAAATACTTAGGGGTTAATGAACATGAAATGAGATAGGATGTTTATGGACATGGAATGAGATAGGATGTATAAGGGTTATAGGGTATGTATAAGGAATATAGGGTATAATATTTACAAGAATAGGGATGATAATAGATATCTTCAGGTACTAATTTCAACTTAACAAAAACTAAAAATTCGTAAGAAAAATTTGAATTTTCAAGCACAAAATGACTATACATATACTCCCCTGGATGATGTCTGTACAAGTGGGATGAAATCAGTTGATCAAATGTTGTATATAGATTGAAAAGTAGAATTTATTGCTGCTCCTTGTTCTGCATGCTCTGGTTCTTGAATTGCTGACTGTCGTTCAGGTCCCTCTGCAATGACTTCATGATTCAGGTCCCAACTGTTATGCACATGCTTATGAAATATGTACATGTTGCTACTGATATTTTCAGGTCCCTCTGATATGTTTGTTCAGGTCCCAACTGTTAACAATACAAGTTCCATCTGTACTTCAGCTGCACGACCAAAGGTCTTGTGCAATCCTCCCCCTTGCTTGAGATTTGACTTGTCCACAAGTCAGATGTGTGTGGAGGATTTCCTGCAATGAATTTTTGTGAGAACAGTAGAACAAGAATAAGGAATTCATAGAGTCCAAGTTGCCTTGGTTTTCCCCTATGAATTCATGTTTGCTTGGTGCCAGTTTCCTGGTTTTCACTAGCAAACAATTTATTTTTATTATGTTATTTTTTGTGTTTTTTTTTTTATTATATTTATTTATTTATTTATTTTTTTCTTTTCTGCTACAGGACTGGAAGATGGCTGAGTCTGTTGTGCCATGATTTCCAGTTCTGTATCTTCTACCAGTTGTTTCATAAATGCTTCATTTCTAATAAGCCTGTTATAAACTTTGAGCCTATGTCCGTTTACTTAAAATAATGTGGAGTCCTGGTCAATTGTCCTGATCTTGACTGCTCCATTGTCAAAGATTTCTTCGATTTCATATGGGCCTAGCCAGTGTGTTGTGAACTTGGCTTTGAAATCTTTGAATTTGGAGTCGAACAGTAGTGCCTGGGAGTCTCATTTGTGAAATGTCTTGTTTTTGATAAATCTGTCGTGCCACTTCATTCTTTGCTGCTGTACCAATGTGGTATGTTCTATGGCCTGCTGACGATGCTCATCTAGTCAATTTAATTCCATGATCCACTGCTATTGTGCTTTAGACAGGTCCAGTCCTAGTTTGGCTGCCAGTTTGTATGTATGTATCTGAAACTCTATAGGCAGTAAGGCCTCTTTTCCGTATACCAACTGGTATGGGCTAAAGCCAGTTGTATTTTTCCATGTGATTCTATAGGCCCATAGTGCATCCCTTAATTTTTCAGACCAATCTTTTCTGTTCATCTGTACTGTTTTGGTCATGATATTTTCTAGGACTTTATTTGTTGATTCGACCTGCCCATTTGCTTGAGGATGATATGGTGTAGACTTCCTGTGCTTGATCTTGTATTTCTCTGTAAGATCTCGTACCAGCTTTGAAGTAAACTGTGCTCCCTGATCTGTTACAATTTGTCTGGGTACCCCGTATCTTACAAAGATTTCTTCAAAGAGAAAGGTGACCACTGTATTTTCTGTTGCTCTGGTGACTTCCTTGGCCTCCACCCACTTGGTGACATAATTTGTACATACTAAGATGTACCTCTTGCCATTTGATGGTGGATTGATAGGTCCAACAAAATCTAGCGCCCATTGCTCAAATGGTTCTATGAGGACTTGTGGTTTGAGCGACATCTCATCTGATACTATTGGTCTCCTTATTCTTTGGCAACTATCACATTGCTTGACATATGCCTTGGAGTCTTTGAAGATGGCTGGCCAGTAGTAGCCCAATTGCAGCGCCTTGTAGGCTATTCGTTTGTCTGCAAAATGACCACCACATGGTTCATCATGACATGCTTTTAGGATGTCTAATATTTCATCTTCTTGCACACATTTTCTGATTATCAAATCTGAACCAGTATAAAACAAATCACCATTTAGCCAACTATATCTAGAGCTTTCTCTAACAATTTTTCATTTTTGTTTCTTAGAGAATTGTGTTGGAAACTTCCCAGAAGATAAATAATTTGCAATGTCTGCAAACCATGGTGTTTTCACTGTTATTGCAAACAGGTGTTCGTCTGGAAAGTTGTCTACAACTGGATTTGGATCGTTGGGTGAATGTATGCGGGACAGAAAGTCAGCCACTTGATTTTCTTTGCCTGGCCGGTCTTGTATTGTAATGTTAAGCTTTTGCAATAACAGTAACCATCTTGTTATTCTCCCATTGGTGAAGGGTTTATTCATCAAATATTTTATTTTTGAATGATCTGTATGAATAAAAACTTGGTAACCTATTATATAGTGCTTGAATTTGTTTACTGCATGTACTACGGCTAACATTTCTTTTTCTGTGACTGTATAGTTCAATTCTGCAGGTGTTAAGTTCTTGCTTATGAAGTATATTGCATAATTGAACAGATTCTCTTTCTGCCCAAGTGAGGCACCTATCGCGGTATCAGATGCATCAGTTGAAATATGAAATGGCAAAGACCAGTTTGGCCCACGGAGAATGGGTGCAACTGATAATTTTTCTTTTAATATTTGAAATGCATTTTGACAACTATTTGTCCATTGAAATTCAACATCTCTTGCTAATAGTTTGAACAGAGGTTGAGATATTTTACAAAAGTTTTCAATGAATCGTCTATAGTAGCCTACATAACCCAAGAAACTTCTTACCTCTTTTTGTGTTGTAGGTGGCATTAAGTTAACTAGGACTTGGATTTTTGCTGGATCCACCTTAATTCCTGAAGCGGAAATATGGTGTCCCAAAACTATACCTTCTGTCAACATCATATAGCATTTTTCATTGCTCAATGACAAATTTGTTTCGATACATCATTTTAAGACTTTCTCAAGATTGTTGAGGCAATCATTATATGTGTTTCCATAGACTGTGAAGTCATCCATATAAACCTCTACACATTCGTGGACTAGATCAGCAAATATTGCAAGCACTGCTCTTTGGAAGGTTGCAGGTGCATTGCATAAACCAAATGGAAAAACATTATATGCATAGGTTCCCCATGGGCAAGTAAATGTGGTCTTGTCTTGGTCTTCTGTTGCTATTCTAATCTGATTGTACCCACTAAACCCATCTAGGAAGGAGAAAAATTTCTTTCCAGCTAATGAGTCTAGAACCTGGTCAATGAATGGTAGGGGAAAATGATCTTTTAATGTGGCTTTGTTTAATTCCCGATAGTCCACACATACCCTCCATTTTCCATTTTTCTTTGGTACTATTACCAATGGAGAAACCCATTGACTATCTGAAATAGGATAAATGAATCCAACATTTAACAATTTTTGTAGTTCCTCTTTCACTATTTCTTTCATCATGGGATTCATTCGTCTTTGAGGTTGCCTTACAGGTTTGATTTGATCATCTGTATAGATGTGGTGGATACATGTGTTGGGATGGATTCCTTGCATGTCAGTATAATCCCAGGCAAAAGCTTTTGAATATTTTTGTAATAATGCAATTACCTCTTATTCTTGTGCTGATTGCAACTGGTTTCCAATGTTCAAATGTTTTCCAGGATATATCTCAATTGTTTTTGTTGTTGGATTGGAGATTGTGTTTACAGGAAAGATGTCTATAAAAGAATTTCGCAAAGTTTGAACAGTACAAGTTTCCTAAAAACATTGATTCAAAATATTACTTGCAACTTCATATTGAACCTCTCTAAGCTGCTCTGAAATATTTGGTTCTGAGATGAAAAGACCCATTAAGTCTTCATTCTCCTCTTCTTCTCTAAGGTCAAAGAATTGATTTATACTTAAAACTAATTTAGTTTGTTGCTGTTCTTGAGTTTCAAGTACTGATTCTAAAGAAGATGATTGTGCAGGTGAATAAAGAGCAATGTGTTTCCTTTCATCTCCATGTGAAATAATCATGCTTCCTGATCTGCATCCTATAAAGGCATCAACGGTAGCTAACCATGGTCTGCCTAAGATTAGAGGATGTCCTCCCAAATTTGTTTTTTGGTTGCAAGATAAGGAAGTCAACAGGATACTCCCATGAATCCAAAGAGACTATGATATCTTCTAGTATTCCTTCTGGAACAACTTTAGATCTGTCTGCTAATTCTAGAATTGTAGAAGTTGATCTAATGTTGTTTAAATGAAGATTTTTCATTGTCTCCATAGTCATTACATTTATAGCTGCTCCCAAGTCTATTAATGTGTTTGGTACTGAGAAATTATTTATTGAGATAGTAACCATAGGGATACCAGGATCAATATATTTCTCTACAATGGTTTGTGTAGACATGAGGCTTGCTAATTTGCCAATGACTTGGATTGTAGTAGGATCCTTCTTCTTTTTACCTGTTTTCTTAATGCACAATTCCTTTATTGTTTTAGCATATATTGGTATCTCTTTAATTGCCTTCAATAAAGGAATTTTTACATAAGCATTTTTCAATTCATCTAAAATATCAAATTCAGGAAGGGTCATTTCTTTTTGTTGTTCCACTAACCTCTCAGGATAAGGTGGTGTTTGAGTTATAATGGTTTTCCCTTTCTGAATTTGTGTTTCAGATTGTGATGTTTCAGGTGATTCTCCTTGTTCAATTGGCTCTTCTATGATTGGTGGAGAATCCTTTTTAAGCACCTTTCCAGACCTTAAATGGACATCATTTAGAGGAAGAATAGAATATGTGGGAAAATATGCTGCTTCCTCTACAGTGTATGCAGACTTATCCACTTTATTATTCGGATTTGCCACTGGTTGGGCTGGTAATTGAGTTGGTTTGGGTTGGTTTGAGGGTAGTTGTAATTGTTGTGGTTGAGTCAACAATGGTGGTGGATTCTACTCTGGAAATGGCATGGATTGTGGATATGCAGAATTTTGTTACAGAAATGGCATGGACTGTGGATATTGTGGATATGGAAATGGTTGTTGGTATTGTTGCTAGTATTGTTGTTGATACTGTTGAGGTGGCTGGTTTCCATAACCATATCCTCTCCATCCTTGTGCAGGTTGGTGTGGATATTGTTGTGGAGGCCAAGCTTGCCACGGCATTGAAGGGTTCCAAAGATTTTGAGGTGGATAGAGGTAGTTTTGTTGAGGGAATTGTTGCGGATTTTGTTGAGGCATCCTAGGTTGCCATGGTCTTGGTGGTGCTACATAATAAAAACCTTCTATTCCTGGCACCTCTTCCATTGAGTTCATTTGCAATTTTTTCAATCTTAGACAGTTTTTTGTTGAATGATTTTCTGTACAAAGACCACATACCTGAATACTATCCAAAGGACATTCCCTTAATGGATGTTTCTTTCTACATTTGGAACAGAAGATTGCTAGAGCTTCTTCTTGTTCTTCCTTATTCTTATTTGCCTTTAGAACATCTACTTGTGTTCCCAATGTTTTAAGAGGTCAGTTTTGAAGTTTTCCAATAAGCTTCCTATTTCCACTCTTGTTATCCCTCCTGTGGCTGACTTTGCTTCTTCCCCGGCAACAGCGCCAAAATGTTGAGCTAATTTATTTACCGAAATTAACAAAAATATTTCTTATCAATCCGGGTTGGTAACACTTTGAGGCAAGTTCACTATGTGTGAATATAAGATGTAATCAAACCTTGAAAGATAAGTTTTTCAAAAACTAAAGAAATACATACTACAACTCCAATTCAATTGGTTTGAAAAGAGGAAAAACACTGAAATGGTTCTTAACTCAAGAAGTCCACTTCTACCTCAATTACTACTTAATGAATTAGAGATTGAAACTAAGAACTTAGGATGGATAAATTATCAATGAAAGAAGGCTCCTAACTTAAGAGACACATAATATGTTTCATCATAATTCATTCACCTTAATGCCAAAATTACATAAGGAAACTACTTGCATGTAATCAAAGGAAACTAGTTACAGTTCACCAAGTTAATAGAAGGAGTGCTCAACTTGAGCACTTTGTTTTTTCCAGCTTAATAAGATGATGAACAAGCTAAGATCTAATGAAATCAATCACCATACATTAACCATAAATCAATTTGCAATAAAGCATGAAAGTAGTTTTACAATAACCAGATTACAGGAAATAAAACTAGTTAACAAGGAAGTGTACTTAGCTTGGAATGGGGGCCCTCCACCCTTGCTTTGCACACTTGAAGAGTGATATCAGAAGCTCAAATTCAGTCACACATCCATATCATTGAACAGAAAAATAATAATAGAACAAGCCTTCAAATTAACTCTCCAATCCAAAAGTGTCTCAGCATAAAAGTATAATAAGTCAATACATAAGCCATCAAAGTCTTGGCTTTTAAATAGAAGTCTCATGAAACAAACTGATCTATAATCATTAAAACAAACCCATCTACTCTTATCCATATATATAAATTGAATTCATCACTCCCATTCCAAGAGATATGGTCAATCCCATAGAATCTCAAAACTACCCTATTTCTATGGGATTTCGGAATGACTAGTCATGATTGACTAGCACTAAATGGGCCTAATAAATCTTGTTATGTTCGAACTAAGCATAGATGGCTTAGAACTAGTTCCCAAGCTGTCCATCTATGCATCCAATTCATGCCCAAGTGTCCTGCAACCATATCAACCATAGAGCTATTACGGGAATTCCTTAATCTGCCAATTTTTGCACTTAAAACCAAATTTTCATAAAAACTTTAGAATTTGAAAAATTAAAATTAAATACTTGAATGGATATAAAATACATCAAAATGGGATAGATAAAGTGAAAAATGGATGGTAAATAAATGGATTAGTAAATTTCTTAGAGCAAAAACAAGACCAAAACTGAGGGCCAACACAAAACCCACCTGGAATTGAACCACCATTACCTTAAAGACTCGAAATTTACCTTCCCCATTCTTAAATCCACAAGAACTAAGAATGGCAGCCCCAATTACCATGGATGTCAGGCCAATTACTACTCCTCACCTAGACCTAGACCACCTTCCCCTTGCTAATAAAGACTTCCAAATCAAGGAAACCTTTGTCCTTGAATCCCCTATCAAACTATAATGTCGATACAGAGTACAATAACTAAACCATGTTGACAAAATAGGTCTTTGGGAGTCTAATTTTCCCAAGTACCAATTCCCTGAGGTGCACATATTTCCATAGATTGTCCATTGTTGCCATGAAAAATACATTCCCAGTCAAAGTGCAGTGATGTTCCCTGACCAAACCATACTTTTCACCATCACTTCCGAGTCAGTCAATGAAATGTTGCAACTACAACCAGGGCAGAACTTAACCCTATTTCAATTGTATACCTATTAGACAGATTCCCCAAGCTTACCACTGCCAAACTTATTGAAATTCTCCAAACCTTCATCAGGGACGAAAATCATATTACAAAAGACCCTCCCCCATATGTGGCTACCATATTTTCCTTATTTGGTCAGGATATAGTAGTAATGATCTCTTGTGTTTTAGGCTATACCACCAGTGAGTACATAGATGAAATCATCTTAGCCTTCATGTCCATTTTCTCTCCAGGACAGCCTCCTGCTATCATGTATGATTATGCCAAGTTCATAGCTAATAATATGCATGACCAATTCCTTAGAATGAGTACTGAGAGAATTTTTAAATATTCTTCAGTTTTGTACCACCTTTTCTTATATTACCAAGCTGACAAGTTCCCTTCACTCTCCAAAAGCTTGACACTAAAGGTCATCTAGGTTAGTCATTTTCTAGACTCCTTTGATACATAAGTATGATTCTCCATTTATATACATAGACTTCATAGATCTTTTTGTACATCCAGTAATGACCATGCTACTAGGAAGTCCTCCTCCAAGAATCAGTTCAGATATTAGGAGGATCCTGTAGCTGTCCAAACAACAAAAAGTGGGAGATTGGTACCTGTACCAAAATCACACAGAAATTAGGATCTATGGCTATGATTTGGCCCCATATAAATTGCCCAGATAGCTCCCAATGAGGTTATTTGCTCTGGAGTACTACAGGAAAATAATCAACTCAGATGAGGTGCATTTTGTTAAGGCCAAAAAGAAGGCCCAGCTCAGAATCAAAGATCAACTAGGCCCCTTTGTGTGTAATAGCCAAGAAGCTGGAAGAGAAGCAAAGGAAATCCTTCATATAATTAAACTAAAACAAAGCTTCATGTGGAGATATGATCCTTGTGACTTTATTTGCAATAGAAGATAGAAAAACAAGATGACTCCCTACATTCACCACTGAAACCCTAAGATAGAGAAATATGCAAACCAATTTGAATGGGTGGAGAATACTTTAGTGGATAGGGATAGCACTAAAGTAGCAGTTGAAAATTCTTGAATTGATTTAGAGCAAAGGCTTAATGAAGGTTCTTTCCTGTAGGTACTGTAGGAATTTACAGGGTAAGTTCCTCAGAAAGAATACCAAAAGGACACCGCTCACAACCAGATCACAGATCAATACACCAGTATTTTTGACGTGGTTAAAACCCTCAAAGAGGGAAACAGTCCATGGCCTGTCCCAATGTGGGTACTACAGGCAATTTATTAATCAAAGAATGAAAATTTACATAAGCTTCTCTCATACACGGATTACCCGAACAATGACCCTCCATGCGCTTTAAATAGAACTCATGGACCAATCGGGTGTCAAGCCACGGATCAAGTGTCGGTAATACCGAGGAGAGAATGAACCGTCGGATCACTACATATCGTGACCGTCGGATTGTAAGTTACAAAATGTACAACGGTAAAGAAACACACTTTACCTAACTCTATACCTAACTCTATACTAGACCAAGTTGAACTTAACTATTTCCTATGTGTCGGAATATCCTAACATCCCCCCTTAAGAACAACTTGGGATAGGATTGAAGGATTTACAAATATGACACAATAGGAGAAGGAAGGAGGCACTAGAGCCTATCCCCCCTTAGTGACAACTTCCTGAACTCCAAGCATATATCGAAGTTTAGTGAACTTCGCCTCTGTGAAGATGTCTGCAACCTGATCATCTGTTGAACAATATTGCACTTCAAGAACATGGTCATGAATGAGCTTTCTGATGAAGTGCATGTGTAGTTCAATGTGTTTGCTGCGCTGATGCTGGACTGGATCTTTGCATAGCTGAATGGCACTTTGATTATCACACCAAAGTGTGGTTGGATGCTGCTGCTCAAAGCCAAACTCTGATAGGATCTGACGAAGCCACAAGGCTTCCTTACTAGCTTCCACGGCACCACGATACTCTGCTTCTGCTGACGAAAGAGAAATGGCAGCCTGTTTCTTACAAGCCCATGTAATAGGTCCTGAACCAAGAGTGAAGACATAACCGGCAGTAGACTTCCGATCATCAGGGTCACCAGCCCAATCAGAATCAGTGAAACCAACTAACAGAGGAGCTGCTTTGGCACTGTAATGAATCCCAAACTGTACTGTACCTCGAACATAACGAAGTATTCTTTTAGCTGCTTTCCAATGACTTTCACGGGGGTTTTGCATAAAACGAGCAACAAGGCCAACAACAAAGGAAAGATCAGGACGAGTATGGGTTAAATACAAGAGTTTTCCTACAAGTTGACGGTATAAGGTAGCATCAACTTCAGGAGAAGTACAAGAGACTGAAAGTTTGACTCCAGACTGAAAGGGAGAAGGGGCTGGCTTACAGTCTTCCATGTGAAAATGACGAAGAATATCACAAGCATACTTGGACTGGGAAAGGAAAATACCCTCCTTGGATTGCAAGACTTGAAGACCGAGAAAATAGTGTAAGTGTCCTAAGTCTGTCATTTCAAATTTCTTTTTAAGGCTGGACTTCACATGGTTTATAAGGTTGGGATCACTACCAGTAAGAATAAGATCATCAACATAAAGAACAAGGATGATAAGAGAGTTGCCCACTTTCTTGGTGTAGACAGTATTGTCAGAATGACACCTAGAAAAGCCAGATTCTAAAAGAAAGCTATCCATTTTGGCATACCAAGCCCGAGGAGCTTGCTTGAGGCCATAAAGGGATTTCTTAAGTCGACAAACAAGGCTGGAGTCTGTTTGTATGAAGCCAATGGGTTGTTCCATATAGATTTCTTCCTGCAAGTCCCCATGCAAGAAGGCAGATTTAACATCCATCTGATGGACTTCCCATTTTAAAGAGGCAGCAAGGGAAAGAACAAGGCGGATAGAGTTCATTTTGGCAACAGGGGAGAAGGTTTCAGTGTAGTCAATGCCTTCAACCTGTGAAAAGCCCTTAGCAACGAGACGAGCTTTATGTTTATCAACTTTCCCATCTGGTCCATACTTGGTTCTGTAAACCCATTTACATCTAACAAGTTTGCGTCCCTTTGGTAGAGGAACAAGATCCCATGTATCATTTGTCATCAATGAATGATATTCTTCATTCATAGCTGCTTCCCAATGTGGATGGCCTGAAGCTTCTGCAAAAGTGTCAGGATCATGATTTACTGGAGCTTGAGCCAGTAAAGAAGAGGCTCTTTCAAACTGAGAACGTGTACGTCGCTGATCTGTAGGATCACCGGCAAGATCACCTGCTGCATCCCGAGTAGCACGGACCCATCTTGGAAGTTGAGGATCCTGAGAAGGTGGGGGAGGATTATCATCCTCGCTTTCATCATCTGAAGAAGAAATGTTTTCAAAAGTAGAAGAGATAGGAAGAGGTGGCACATCCGCCGGACTAGGCTCGCAGGCCGATTTATTTTCATCAAATTTTACATCTCTTCTAATGATAACATTTTTGGACTTAAATGGAATAAGTCTATAACCTTTTACATCTTCAGAATATCCAACAAAAGTACATTTCTCACTCTTAGGTTCTAAAGCTTTATGCTTTTCATCTGGAATATGGGCCCATGCTTCACTTCCAAACACACGAAAGTGACTTACATCTGGTTTAATGGAACTCCAAGCTTCTTCTGGAGTGATATTCTCTAGAACCTTAGTAGGAGTGCGATTGATTATATAATTTGCACAATTAATTGCTTCGGCCCAAAAACTAAGACTGAGTCCTTTAGATTGCAGCATACAATTAGCCATTTCCTTTAAGGTGCGATTTTTCCTTTCAGCTACACCATTTTGTTGTGGAGTGTATGGAACAGTATGTTGCATTTGAATTCCATTTTCGGTGCAAAAGTTGATGAATGTGTTTTTAACATATTCTCCACCATTATCAGTTCTTAGCTTAAGAATTTGATGTCCAGATTGTTTTTCAACAAAGGCTTTGAAGGCCAAAAATGTGTTAAATACTTCGCTCTTGAGTTTTAAGAAGTATACCCAAGTGCGTCTGGAGAAATCATCAATGAAAGTTAAGAAGTACTTGCAGCCAGAGAATGAAGCAACAGGAAGAGGACCACATAAATCACTGTGCACAAGCTGTAAAGGGGCTGAGGCGTGCCAAGAGGCACGTTTGTCAAAACTGTCCCGATGATGTTTTCCGAGTACACATCCGGAACAAACACCATCTCTGCAAGATACCATAGGAAGACCTGTCACCATATTTTCTTTACATAGATGCTGAAGGGAGCGATAGTTTAAGTGACCAAATCGCTCATGCCAAAGTTTGCTCACTTCATCATTATGAGCAACAAATACTGAGGGAAGATTTGATGACCCAAAGTTGTGAAACTTATACAACCTTGTGGAATCATCAGCAAGACCAGTAGCTAGAATCTGTTTAGGATCTTTTAGATCCTTGATTACAACATCATGAGGTGAAAATTCAACAATTTTACCTTCACCTGAATGAGTTATCTGATAGACAGATAGAAGGTTGCAGGATAAGGTTGGAACACATAATACATCATTAAACTGACCATTGTCTAGATGAACAGTTCCAGTCCCTACAACATTAAGAGATCTATCATCACCAACATATATATTTTTGGTGTTACAATCATTTAAAGAAGAAAACATGGCTTGGTTTTTGGCCATGTGATAAGAGGCTCCAGAATCAATGAGCCACTCATGAGAATGAGAAGAAGAAGAAGATACATTTAATGCATAACCAGACTGAGATGATTGACAACGACATGCAGAAAGTGCCATTCCGGAAGTTGAAGTTGAAGTAGGCTCCACATGGATGTTATGTTTCTTCATTGCGGCTTCCAAGGCTTCCATCTTCTTAAAGCATTTAGATTCTAAGTGGCCATCTCGATTACAAAAGTTACAATGTCTATCAGTCTTCTTCCATTTGTTTTTATTGGTCTTATCATTTTGCTGAAATGATCTTTCATTTTGAGGCTGAGTTGGTTTAGGACCATTCTTTTGAGGATATGACTTCTTAGGATTCTTTGAATTTGGTTGCTGCTGGGCGGCTAACGCTTTCGTGGAAGAGTTTCCAAGATTAAGAAGACCAAGGTGTAAGAGTTTTTCTTGTTCTCTTATTAAGGAATCACAAAAGGAGTCAAAGGAAGGGGCCTTGTAGTCTTTTCCTTGACAAATGAAAGCTTCCCTTGTAGAATGGAAAGTGGAAACAAATACAGAGTAGGCTGGTCCCAACTTAGTAAGGATGGAATAAATAAGGTTACCATCTTCTTTCTTAACTTTAACACCTTCCAAGAGATATCTAAGGGTCTTGAATTTGGACAAGAAATCTTCAATGCAAGAAAAATTATTAGGATCCAAAGTAAGCAACTCATTTTCAAGTTGATGGGCTCTAATTTCATTTTTAATCCCAAAAACTTTAGCGAGTTTTTCTAATGCTTCATGAGGAGTCTCAAGTTCTGCAATGTGGAATCTAAGATCAGGAGAAATAGACATCCCTATCAAACCACGTGCTTGATCTTGTCTATTTTCCCATTTTGCAGCCTTGTCTTCATCTTTTGGTTTCTTCTCTTGGTCTGTGGCTATTCTGAAGAGACCTTTACTTCTAAGTAAATCTTCCATGTAGGCTACCCATTGGAAGTAGTTAGTGCTGTCAAGAATGACTTGGCATGGACTTTCCATTTTTTAAAAAAACTGAAGCTGAAGATGCTGAAAGTAAGTGTTCCAATGGATAGATCTCGAAAAAATAGGCGGTTTAAAAAAAAACGGCTCTGAAAAAGGCTTCCGGATGAAGAAGTTATGGCTTTTTGAAAAACAATTGTTGACGTTGCCGGCAAAGTGCACGAATGTGCGGGAATGAAAAAATCCGCCCCCACAAAATGGAGACTTGAAACACGAATATGCAAAGAAAAACGAACCTTGCGGCTCGAAGTTAGCTTTAGCCAAAAAACTAGAAATTAAAAAAAAAAAATCTCAAAGTTAGCTTTAGCCGAAAAACTAAATATTTTTCTCAATGTTTCTGATTTTCCGAGATCACACTAAGGTGCAGGGAAAAGAGCATACGCATGAGAAAAATCCTTCCTTTCTGTTTCTGATTTGCCCAGATCGCACAGAGTCGCAGGGCAAAGAGCATACGCAGAAATGAAAGGTATAGATCCGGTTAAAAAAAAAAAGGGCTAAATAAACCGAAACCGAAATAAGCAGAGAGAAAATAACAGTAAACTGCAAAAAACACTGTATACCTCCCGATCTGAAAAATGACGCAGCTGGGGCTACCGGAAACCTTTTCGCGTGAAACAAAAGGGGTTCCTCACTGGAACAGATGCTCCGAACGCAACAGAGCAGTCCTCTCAGCCCGAAAGCAGTCAGAAACAACAGATCTAGGAAACGACAACCGCATGCAGTTCTACCAACTTCAGATTTGGATCACCAACGGACGCGGCCCTCAAATAGCTCCGATACCATGTAGGAATTTACAGGGTAAGTTCCTCAGAAAGAATACCAAAAGGACACCGCTCACAACCAGATCACAGATCAATACACCAGTATTTTTGACGTGGTTAAAACCCTCAAAGAGGGAAACAGTCCACGGCCTGTCCCAACGTGGGTACTACAGGCAATTTATTAATCAAAGAATGAAAATTTACATAAGCTTCTCTCATACACGGATTACCCGAACAATGACCCTCCATGCGCTTTAAATAGAACTCATGGACCAATCGGGTGTCAAGCCACGGATCAAGTGTCAGTAATATCGAGGAGAGAATGAACCGTCGGATCACTACATATCGTGACCGTCGGATTGTAAGTTACAAAATGTACAACGGTAAAGAAACACACTTTACCTAACTCTATACCTAACTCTATACTAGACCAAGTTGAACTTAACTATTTCCTATGTGTCGGAATATCCTAACAGGTACGAGGAGAATCCCAAGTCCAAGGAGAGTCCCAAATCCAAGAAGAATCATAGGCACGGGGAGAATCTCAGGGACAAAGTGAATCACATATAGAAGAAGAATACCAGGTGCAAGAAGAGTCAGAACAACCAGACCTATCAGAAGAATTGAATCAAACAAGTATACATCAGCCCACTATGAGTACTCCCCCTAACTTGCAAACTGCTCTAAATGAGGAGAAAAGCCTCAAAAGGAATAGGGAAGAGGCCACTACATCAGGTAGAGAAACCACATAAACATATGTAGAAACTAGCCTAGTCAAAGGAAAAGGTTAAATCCTATTTCTGAACAGGAATTCATAGAAGAAACAGTTGGGGCCACCAGTACTGAAAGAGAAAGAAGCAGGCCTGCCACCACCTCTGGGGTCACACTAGAACCTTCCATGTCAAACACTTAGATGTTGGAAAGGCAACAGAGTGTTGAAGTTTCCTCCATTAGGATGCCAAATGATAGAGATCAAGACATTAGAGAAATGTACAAGGATATAAAGGTCGGGAATAAGAGGCTAAAAGCCCAGACTTATGAACAATACCTAAAGATGGCGCCTACAAACCAGACAAGGCTTATGTCAGCGTATGATGTTAAATAAGGCAAGATGCAGATGACATTTGTGAAACCTACCACTCAGTAACCAAGGACAACAACTGACTTCAAAAAGATAGATTTCGAAGTGCTGGAAAAGGACATACATCCTATTGACCAGATTGAGCTGCACAAATAGATAGGGGAGATGATTTACTCCACCTTGATAGGGAAAGCCATCGCAGCTCACCAATTGCAAAATTCCCTAAATAACATATCAGCTCAATTCCAATTGGAAAAGGCCTCTTCACAGGCAAAAGACACCAGAATCAAGTCCTTAGAGGACTTAATCATTGAGTTGGGACATGATCCCAAAGATGTGAAGGCCACTGAAAGATTGATCAAGAAGAAAAATGATGACATAGCTGCTTTGAAGAAGCAACTTAAGATTCCACCACTACATCACCCACAGACAGCAGAGGTCCTAGAGACCCAAAAAGGACAAGAAGAGCTTATGGACTTGGTCCTAAAGCTAAATGACCAGTTGAAAGAAACAGAGAAATAATTGGACACACTGATTCAATCCAAACAAAGTGAACTTGCCACCACTTCTATAATTGCCATTCCCATAGTGAGAACTACAGTTCCCTCAACACTGGAGGCATCTTTGGCACCAATAGCTCCACCTGCCACAACATTGCCAGTCACAACTAAGTCTAGAACAACAGGTGCTTAAAAAAAAAGACAACAGAACTAGTGAAAGCCATGGAGTAAATGTCCATCCAAGCAACATAACTTAAAAGGCTTAAGGAGAAAGTGGCAATCTTAGAGACTGACTGCAAGCTTGCCCAGATACAATAGAGGGAAGAAACACAGAAAACCCTAAGGATGGGTGAGAAGATTAAGGTCCTAGAAAAAGATTTAAGTCTACAAAAGCCACTAGGATAGACCAAGGAGATGCTCCGGGCCAATATCATTGACTCTATTAATGATATTTGGTGATTAATTCAAGTAATATTTGAGAACACAGAACTAGTGAAAGTGGCCACTGAGGCTATCAAGAAAGTAAAGGAAGATTTAGGAGACCAGCCTGAGGATGCTAATTGACTCATCCACTTCTTGAACAGCAAGAACAGGCATGAACTAAATGAAATGGGTGTGAAAGACAGAACTGAAGCTATCATAGAAGTTAAAAAGGTTCTTTCCAAAAGAAACCTTATGCTTAACCTCAAGGGAAAATGCCATAACATGCAGGTGGGCATTGACAGATTCATGGAAAAGCTTAAAATTTTGAAGGATAAAGGCCTTCCAAGTCCTATAGTCATCCATGACAGACTTATGACCCAATTGGACTACACTGACAGATTAAGGAAGTTGGCTAAGGATCAAGCAAGCACTTCAGGTATCTAGGCCTTGCCAACGGGGAAAGTATTGTATGATACTTTAGAGGATCTATTCTTTCTGGAGCATGAGGTGAAACACTTGTTTGTCACCAAGCATAATTTTTCCAAATACACAAAGGCTGATGAGATCTATAGAAGAATGCTCAAAGTAAAGTTACTTGAGGATGAATGGTGGGAAATAATGACAGATTTACTATAAGTTACCACAATAAATCTGAATGGCATCCAGATAAAACAAGTGAACAGGGTCAAAGAGTAGCAGGTTAAAGAGTATCAGTGAAAGATGAAAGAGAAAGATGATTCCAACATACAAATATCAGCCAGCTCAAAGGGCTAAAACTCAACTACAATAGCCAACACTACCACAATAAAGGAGACAACATGATGCAGTTTTCCGTCTGTCTCTATCTTCATTCTTGAAGATATTTTTGTTTCCTTAATTAAATCTCAAATTGTTATGAGATATTTTGTAATATTTTTTTGTATAAATACTTCATATTTCGAAGTATTTAAGGTGGATTCAAAGACATTTCTGTAGACTTGTATCTAAAATCAAAGTGTTATTGTATCAAGATTGGATTGGCTTGCTGGATCATGGAAATAAAGTTCAGACATTTTATAGGATTCTTGTCTAAAGTGAAAACCAAATAAGTATTCTCTCATGTGTATTATTGTTTTTCCTTATGTTTATTAATAATCATATGTATTTCTATGAAATCTGAATGGTAAACTAGGAATGATATTTCAGAACTTGCTTTAATTCACTCCGTTTTTATTGTTTACATTCTTAATGTTTTCTGCTAAACCATCTTAGTTAGTGAATTCTTAAATGCTCCCTTACTTCTGTAGTTTCTCTTTGTGGTCTATCTAGCAAAGGATTATTAATTTTTCTTTGTTGATGATCACCCTCTGTTCCTCATTCTGATCCCGGTCTAAGGATTCTTCATTGCCCTTTTAGCCTGGTTAGAATCATTCCATCCATCAACCCTTTGAAGGTTTTCCTTTTGCTTTACTAGCCCGCCCTGTGAACAATCCCTTCAATGATATGATCCAGTTAAGCTATCCTTTGATTGAATCCATAGTCCAATGGCTTAAAGACCTAGCTCTATCCATTTGTTCCAAGAATTCCACCACCCAACTTTCAAGCAAAATCAAAATCCTCATGAACACTATGAACTAGCCTAAAATCTAATATAAGCAAAGTTAAATTATAAAGAGAGAGCCCTCTTTGGACTTAGGTTGGCTAGAACCTGAGTCTAAAAGATTTGGTTTTTGGTTACCTCAGATGATCTGATATTCACCCTATGAGTGACATCAGCTAAAGATTTATTAAACTAAGGTATTACAGACTCATGTGCTAGTGTGTGTTATGTGTTATTGAAGCAACAGATCGATTAGATTGCCAATACATAGACAATAAAATGGAAAGACAATAGAGAAATATAGTAAGCAAACACAAAGACATAAACAATTTTTAATGAGGAGTTCATCCTATTCTCCAGGGCTACGTCTCCAGTCCAGTTTTCAGTGGTGGCCTTGTTTTATTGTGCCTTTGGGCAGAGAATCTACAATACAAGGACTCAATGTGAGTTCACCTGAAAAAGGTTTTGCTTGGCAGGCTGGTTATTGGATTCCTCAAGCCACTGGAGTGCACAGACTCTTCTTCTTCCTAGAAGCTCTGTGACCTTCTAGTCTACAGTGGAAAGAGCCAAATGTGATGCTCAGTTCGGACAAATTCCTCTATGGGAAGTGTTAGAGCCTAGATTTATCTCAGGTTGAAAAGGTAGGCTTCTAGGTCCACATCAAACCACGCTCAACCTCGTAGCTAGCCCTACGAGGACAGGAGAGGGCTCTCTCCGGGTCAATCTCAACAAAAGATAATCGATGGGGCTTGAGATGACTGATTTAACAACTGATCTTAGGCTAGGTATGAAGTGCAAGGATTTGATTTGATTTTTGGGGGTTTTTTGTTGGAAAAAGGGAAAGGCAAATTTGGGTCCGGGGATGAGGCCAAATTTTTGCAAAGTTCTGGTTGGGGCAAGGTAGGTAGTAGTTTTGATGCTTTAGATTAAATGAATGGATAGAAAAGACCACTGAGGAGCTCAAGAGGGCAAGAGGGTACCAAAAATCCTCTTCAAACTGAAGAAAACATTGAAAACTAAACAAAGTTTAAGGCAAAGCACAACAAACTCATGAATTCTACCTTTGTCTCTCAATTTGTTTAATTTCAGAAGCAAAGAGAAGGGAAATGGCATACATGAAACATCAATGAACTTATAGTTGCATGAAGAAAAGCACAATCAAAACACAGAGCCACAAGGATCCCAACAAGTGCTGCAAAATCCTGATCTTTCCTTTGCCAAAAATGCAGAAATCAAATATACAATGGAGTGCCAAGCAATCCCTAGTGTCCAACCCTGAAAATGACTGAGAAATTACATGATATATACAAGCCTAACTCCTTCCCATGCCTCTAGGGGTAGAGCTCATCATTCTAGTAGCTATTTCAACCATATCTAAACAAGGAACTAAAAAATAGGTAAAGAAACAACTTGCCTCTATATGCTAGGAAACTGATTCATTCACTCACATTTCACCTTTTGGTGAATGAATCTACTAAAACAAGTAAAAATATGCCAAAATTACATCATGGTCATGCAATTATATCAAGTTAGATCAAGAGTAACATCAAAAAGTGAAACTCGTCAAAACTGGCCGAAATTCTGAGCTGGAGAGTGAAAAATAGGCCAAAATTCTCTATGCGTTGTGCCCAAAATCTCTATGCGTCGTGCCCAAAATCTCTATACATGGCGCAACTTTGGAGCTGATTTTTAGGCCCTTCCCAAAGTCCAAATTGAGCTAATGATAGCTCGTTGGAAAGCCCTGCTTATCTAATTTCCAACCGAAGTGGAATTTCTGGATTTGGTGTCCATTTGCCCCTCCAAATGTCCAATCTCCCAAGACTGCTTCTTGTGTGTCAAAATAGGGGCAATGAGGTCATTTTTTGAGTTTTTTTTGACCTTTTGACGGCTCAAAACCTACCCAAATTTCTTGTCCATAGGTAGGAAAACATAATTTATCATGAAAAATCTAGAAATGAAAAGTTTTTTGGATTTGGATCCCTCTAGCGAAAGCGAACGCCACGTGGTGTGGCCCATAGGGAGGAAAACCCCGTTTTTTAGTGAAAAAAATTTTCAAAATGCAAAAATTGCTCCAAATTTCTTGACATTTGGGCTGGACCTTCTTCATCAAGAGCTATGATGGGCCAAGGATGCCTCAGCTATCTAGAGTTGATCATGCTCTTTTTGCCTCTTTTTCCTTTTTGATGCCTTCCTTAGTTTTGCCTTTAAATTTCTTATTCGTGCCTTGCAAACCTTGTCCTGCGCCATGTAGTGGAAAGCCATGTGTCTCAACAATGATTTGTCCCTATCGGCCTTGTCCAGCAGTATCTCTAAGTGGATGTTGACTCTCTCGAGCCAAGACTCCCGATCATCATTAATCTCTTGCTCCAATGAAATGAATTCAATCCTCCTCCTTTGGGCAACTTAATGATTCTCCTTGATGTTGTGTAATTCCATAATCACCTGCTGATCTTCAAGCTTCTTATTCCTCTGCTCCAAGTATTTTATAATCCACTTAGCCCTCTCCAAGTTGATGGACACGGCTTTGATCTCTGTCTTCTCGTCCTGGATGATATCTCTAAGGTTGGCACTTTGTGGGCCCATGTCTGTATCGTCATCCTGAATGAGAATGAAGTTGGTCTCTCGTTCACCTGAAGGCCCCTCATCCTGCATTGGCCTCTTGCCTTTGTCCTGTACCTGTGGTGCTGATGTCAGAAGCGAGGCCCCTTCCACCCCAGGTGGAGATAACACTCGCTTTGTTGCTGCAAATAACTGTCTAGCGCCCTTCTGATAAGTAATGAATACTGGCATAGTAGCAGTATGTGTCTCATGACCTTCATGCTGATAAGAAGGTCCACCTGTCTCATGTCCAGCCTCTGAAGATCCCTGTGAAGCTCTGAAAATCTCACGAGAGATAAAATCATCCCAAGTGATGCCCTGTAATCCAAGCTGATGAACCACCATAATCTTGATGAGAGCAAAATGATAAACATGGTTAAGCTGCTGCTGAGGGGTCTTGTGCTGCACAAGTGTGGTCATCCTTTCTATGTTTCAGCATATGAAATAAGGAATGTTCATCATCTGTACCTGAGTGAAATGCATCAGCAGCCTAATGTGATAAGCATACAAGCGGGAGTACCAACCCTCACAGTTGAAATACTTCATGATCAGTTTCATTAAAGGCGCATATTCATCTTTGAGGTACTAAAATGGAAACACTCTCTTGAGCTATCTCAAAGAACCGCGCTTGATGTACAGTTCATAGTGATGCACTTCCCTTGGCACTTTGGGCTACGACCTCGTAGTGTGGCTTGAAGGTATTTATTATGTCATTGATTTCAATTTCCTCGATCTTGGTTTCTTGGATCACCATGATGTTGGTATTATCTTTCTTGAGTATCTCTTTCAAATAGTGTTATTTTCCTTTGATGTTAAGGCCTCTAATAGTCTAGGATGTAATAATCATTTGGACGATTTATTGAGTTGATGGAATACCATTGATAGTGGCACCACCCTTCTAGAGTTCAACAATGCTTCTCCTATCATTTGAATGGTCTCATTTAAATTTTTTCTTCCTCATTTCTTCCCTCCTTTCCTTAGGGGTCCATGGCCCCCCTTGACTTATTTGTGATCCCAGTTGTTACCATTGAAATGATTCCCCTATCCCTTTCTTTTCTATGTACTATTGGAATGTTTCTTTGTAAAGTTTCTTTTGATCCTCTGATATAAAACGCTCATCCAAATGCCTCCACTCACTCAAAATCTTGCGTAAGACTTGCTATTCATTGCTTATCTCTTCTCTTTGACTGTTGATTTCCATGTTGACATGTTCCATTGGCTATTTCGTGTCCTCTTTGTCAGATATTTCCTCTTCAGCCTTTCTTTTGGCACTAATTCCATCCTTTTACTATGCTAGCTCATTGTCTAGACCTATTGCTTCCATCCAACCTTCCCTGGGTTCTTCCTCCTCCTTTAAGATGTCATATCGATTATCTTTTTATGGTCCTTTGCTTGGTCGCAGTTGGGTAGAGGTATGAAGGTTCTTTTCAGATTTCCTCCTCCTTTGTACTTCTTGAAATCCCTCCACTTCTTGTGATTTCCCTAAGTTATTGGCTTTGGATGGCTCCTGGGTCTTGGACTATTTCATCAAGCAGTCCCAAAACAAATGTCCATATTCATGGCATCTACAATGTCTGAAGGGGATATGCTCGTAGTTAATGGGTTGTTGCCATACTTCCTCATGGTATTCCAGTTCAATGGATTCTGGTAAGGGTTCTGTTATATTCATATAAACACAAATCCTTGTGTAAGGCGTGTACTTTCCCCTTCTCGTGGAGTCTGCAACTTTCACAAAACTTCCTATGCAGTTGCTGATACCCTCCTGGATATTCGATCCCAAAAGTCCACTGGGAGGCCAAAGAGGTGAACCCATACTGGATTAGCTACGAATTTTTCCAGATATAGATTATAACACTCCTCTCAGTGTCTCATGTGACCCTTTGGTTGCCATTTATGTTGAATCCACTTAACCAGGTCTCATTCAGTTGGCCAGACTCCTACAAATTTGCGGATCATTTTGTGGTCCTTCACATATTTCCTGTCATTTTTGAGTTTGTTATTATGTATGACAAAGTGGGGCTTCTTTGTTTCCCTTGGGAGGCACTGGCTGGGCATGCGAGTCTGCCATTAGGCTCTGAGGACAAGGGGTCCTTTCCCATGAATGTTTTGTGTGCCTGCGGTGTGTGTGCCTTGTGAACTTGTTTCACTGCTCACAATATTTCAGTAGGAGGGGATCTCTCCCCACCCCTTGCAGTGACATTCATTCCATCGATCAGCGCAAAAGTATGGAGCAGGTCCATGGAAGAGTTGTCAACGTCGTATACAACAATGGTGTCAGGTTTCCCAAAACCATAGAAAAACCTAAAAACCCTAGCACTGCTTCTTTCATTGGCTGAAGAACATCTTGTAATCAAATGCAACATTTCAAGAACCCCTACTCTCAAATATTGATTTCATGTTGTCCTAATTTTTCATTATGCAAATTAATTTATTTTTTTCCTTTATGTCCAATCCATCATTGTAAAAGCAAAGAACCAAACATGGAAATACGAATATTTATATTCATGTTAACGTTATTATTAAATTCAATAATAGTATGAATATATTATATTATATTCATGTTAATATTATTATTAAATTTAATATTAGTACGAATACATTTAATATTAATCTATTAAAATTTAATAAATTTTGATTAACACAATATTAAATTTGTTATATTATAATATATATTTATATATCATGATATATATTAACTCCAGATATATGTGGAAGGGAAGAACAAAGACATAGATTGATAGAGGTGGAGGGATAGAGGGAGTGAGAGAAAGGGAGAGAGAACTTGAGGGAGGAGAGGGGGGGAGGGATAGGTAGAAGGAGTTGGAAGGAAAGAGAGGGAGGGATAGGGAGAAGGAGTTTGAGGGAAAGAGAGGGTGGGAAGAATAAATGCATAAAGAGAGAAAATTGGAGAGAGATAGGGAGGGAGAGTGACAAGGGAAAAGAGAGAGAGATAAGATGAGGGGTAGAGACAAAGTGAGGTGAGAGAAAAATGAGGAGAGATGAAGATAGTGAGGACGTGAGAGAGAGGAGAGAGGAAGGGTGAATGAGAGGGACATGAGAATAAAGACATAGAGACAGAGAAATGTGGAGAGAGAGAGAGAGAGGGAGGTGGGAAGTGCTAAGGGAGATGGAGAGGGATAAATGAGAGTAGGAGGAAGACAAATAGAAGAGGGGGAGAGGGAGAAAATGGAGAGAGAAAGAGAGAGAAAGAGAGAGAGAAGAAGATGGAAGGAGAGATAGATAGATATCGAGAAAGAGTGTGTATGTTTTGCGGGTGACATATATGGATTAAAGAGAGGTGGAGGGAGATAGAGACATAGATGGGAGAGAGAGAGAGAGAAAGCATGCATGTTTGAGAGGGTGAGATACAGAGACAAGGAAGGAGAGATGGAGGGAAATATAGAATATTTCTTGCAGTATTTGACACAATTGTCTCCCTTCTTAATCATGAACTAATTACTAATATATAATTACATAAACATCCCCTCCTCCATCTCTCCTTCTTTGTCTCTCTATCTCAGCCACGCCCCCCCCCCCCCCCTCGAGCTTTTTGTCTCCTTCTCTCTCTCCCTATCCCTCTTTGTGTATCATCTCTCTCTTACCCTTCTTTGTCTCTCTATCTTCACTATTAAAATTAATTAATTGTCAAAAGTTGTGATACCTAAAATTAAATGAAATAGATGTGTAGTATCAATCCTCCTGCAAACTATTGACAAGATTGTATCTCTTCTTAATCACCAATTAATTACTAATAAACAACTACATACACATAAAAATTTAGCCAACCACTAGAACATTCACAAACATTAGAATCCAAACACACACATAAAAATCATTCAAGGCAAGAACAAAGACATTGTTGTCTTAAGCTCAAAGCAACCAAGATCCATCTAATTCCAAATCTATCATGCACAAGGGATCAAATCCCTAGAGGTGCAAGCCTACCTTTTGGAGTGTACAATTTGAGAAAATGTTTACACCTCTAGGAATTTGATCCCTCATTGGGCATGATATATCTAGATTGGTTTTAATTCAATTGTATTTTAGAACATTTAAAATTAAATGAAATTATCACTCACTCAATTTTGTTAAAAAATAGAGAAATAGTTAATTTAACTACTAAATAAAAAATAAAAATTTTAGCCATGAAAAAATTATTTAAACAATAAAATATTATTTAGATAGGAGGAATGACCTGTTGTAGAGTTTTAGTGAACTCTACAAGAGATCATTCCTCCTATCTAAAAACTATCCTCACCTATATGGATTCATTATTTAACAAAAAAATATTATTTAAAAAACTTACTATGCTACACTCTTAAATAGCTTAGTTTTGTTTATAATCATGCAAAGATTTGAAGCAAGTTATGTTATCAGAAATCAGATAAAGTGTTCGGTTGTAAAACATACATAAAATAATCATGTACAAATGATCTGATAACAAACCATCTATGGTGTGTTAAGATTAGCTTGCGAGATACTCAAAAAGAAAACATACATACAGCATCAAAAAATGGAAGAAGGAAATGACATTTGAGGACAACAACAAAATTGGAAGTGAGTAATAATTAAAATGAAAAAATAAATATTGTTTTCAACGAATGAAGTACATGTTCTAGGCCACATATGTTAATACAGTGGAATCCTCTTCGTCCCATTCCAAAATTTCCCTGGTTATCAATTCGTTAATTCTCTTCTTTATGCATTTAATTTCTGGCTTGAATATCTTCTGAAGTTGCTCAACGCATTCACTGATTAGTTGTTGCTGAGATAAGACTTTTCTGGCTTTCATGATGCTCGCAATGACACAGTCGATAACGTATCCCCTTTCCTGCTTGACAACTTCAGTAACTTTCTTTTCCTGCACATCCACTAGTTGTGGAAGTGGAATCTTAATCTTTGTCAATTTGTGTGTAAATTTGGGATTGAATTCAAAATGGTCCCCTGATGATATGGATTTGTTCACTGGATTCTTCAGCAGAATATTATACTTTCCGCATGCAAGGGAATGTAACAGTGCGGCAACCTCTTCCTCTTCTAAATTTAATTGAGATTGGATTTCTTGATAACTCAATTGTCCAGCATCATTGAATAACAATAACACAACTGCCTGACATGTTGAACCCGTTATTTCTATTGTCTTAATATCAAATCTGGAAATGATGTCGCATGTCCCCAAAGAATATATCCATGTAAGTTGACGGCCCTTATGGATTTCATGATAAAATTCGTTGAAGGCCTCAACGCATCTGAACATTTCTGAAGGTATATTAAGTTTAGAATACTTGTATTTTGGCCAGACTGCGGTATTCAACACTTTAACACCCAAAGATATTGTAAGCTTGGTATTTGAATTTGCCGTAAAACTAGCTTGAATTTCCTTTGAAGCAGCGAAATCATTTAGCATGCCCTGCATCTTTGATGTCAACAGAGTACCACACTCCTTCTTCAACTCGGACAGTATGTTCTGTTCATGATCAATATCCATTCTCCTGTCGAACAATAATCTCTTGGCTAATTTCTTGTTGCAAGATTCTGCAAATAAATCTTTATCCGTAACGTAATAAACAAGTTCTCCGATTTTTTGGAAAATGCTCTCAATATGATCGTCCATCAGTTTTGGTTTCCTGAGTACACTATCACAAAATTCTGCCAACAACTCTGCACTCGTGCTTCCTCCCACTCTTTTATCAAACATTACAGAAAATGCTTCCCTGAAAGCCAGAAGAATAAGCTTATGCTTTTGAAATTCATGCTCTACATAACTCTTATACTTGCCATGGATTTCAATAAGTTTGGGCACATATTCATGCTTATCATTCCCAGCATCCTCTGCCCATTTAATCAATGCTATTGCTTCGGTAGTTACATGTTCTTTTAAAATACATGCCACTGGTTCCAAACCCTGGCGTATCTTACCAAACAACCTATACATCCTGGAAAGGTCGTCTTTCTTGTCATCCCTAAACAACACACGGCAACAAGAATCCTGTTTTTCCAAAAGTTGAGTTTCATAGCGGAAGAGGAGTTCATATTCTACTATCTCCATTAAGTTGTGCTCGCTGCTGGAGTGCAAATAAGGGGCAACTTTGTGCTTCTCATGTTTCAGACACTCTTCAACTTTTAGCATATATTGGGACAAGGATTCCTGTACAATCCATAAAGCTGCCTTTCGAGCATAGTAAGTTGCAGTATCTTCAAAAATGGGCTTTTCAAAATGATTCTTGTACGAGTCCATACCATTACCATTACCAATTTCCAAGAAAACGTTCACAACGTGTTTCACCAAAGCCATGCCAATCTTCTCTCCCTCGCGCTCTCGATTTATCAAATCCAACACGCCATTCTTCACATCCACCCGTACGTGATCATACACAAGCTCACGGAAGCAGAGCAACGCAACTGCTCTGAGACTGGGCAGCACAACACCGGTCTTTCTGCGCACGAAGTAGCGATCCAAATGAGAGAACATGTGTGACATGCATTGGACCATGATCTTGTAATTTTCCCAACGTTTTTCAAATTCCCTACAAATGAACTCACCATCACCACCCTCTTGTTTACTCAATGCCGGTAAAACCACCAAAGATATGTATAGTTCAAACGACTTCCTTGCTGATGGTGGCCTTGAAAACACAGTTGGCAAATAGTCAAATAAACCTCCATAAACTCCTCATAGGAGAAAAATAATTCATCCTTCTTAAAGTTGCCTTCTACTCTTTTTCTCAAGTTTCCCAAACCTCTTGAGATCAAAGCTTGTCCTTCCTCCCACTCTATCTTCCCTTCCTCCGCCGCCAGCTTCAATATAATCTCTTCATTCTTCTGCGTGACCTTCTCTTCTTTATTCGATTTCTTCGACTTCGACTTCGACTTGCCCGCCATTAGAGATTTCCACTCTGTGCCTCCACACAATAACAATATTATTTCACGAGTTGGGAGTTGCGACAAAGCGAGTACAAGATCTCTCGCATCACCACTTTACTATCAATGTATGTTTAACCGGTGATCACAAACTCTAAAATTGCATGCTGAATTGAATTGAATTTATAGGACACGGGGTCAATATAATACCTTTTGGCCGACGGTTATGCAGAATGGTTTCCCTTGTTTTGTTTTGTTTTGTCATACTATTCAATCAATTATTTGAAAAAAAAAATAGCATACACTATTTAAATAGAATTTAATTTATTTTTCTTTTATATTTAATATTTTTTATTTTATATTA
Organism: Pinus tabuliformis; assembly: GCA_031772625.1. Taxonomy (NCBI): domain Eukaryota; kingdom Viridiplantae; phylum Streptophyta; class Pinopsida; order Pinales; family Pinaceae; genus Pinus; species Pinus tabuliformis. The sequence goes on from CM062818.1 coordinate 1,879,252,466, forward strand.
ATGGTTCATATTTATTAAGGAATTTAGACTTCTGTGATCCATAACATTGTTAAGATAGTCTTCGGCAAAATCACATAATCAATCTTTTGTCTTTAAAGTAATTCTATCGTTTAAAAATAAAGTCATATAAATAACTCCCATATGAAGTAAATGACTTATGAATTTTTATGTGGTATTGATAAGTCATAGCATTGACTTATGACATTGAAAAAATTTATTTCTACACGTTAAGAACTTTCATGGTACAGTAGGAGTAAATCTCCTTAATTAAAAATATTAATCCATGTTTTTGTTCAATTTATATATGTTTAGTTTATATATGAATTCCTTTTCTAATAATAATAATAAAGAAATTACAATTTAGTTAGTTTTCATGGTTTTTTAAGTTGTGCAACCTTACATGTATCATGAAGTGTGTTTTTTGATGCTTATTATAGATACCAACCATTTGGTTCTAAATTTAATTTGGTTTTTGTTCATCACCTCTTGCTTCATCATGTTGCTTGTTCAAAAGGTTTTTCAAAACATCACAACCATGTAAACAAGAGATAACCAAAAGTGCCTTCAAAGTATTTTAACAAGAGATAACCAAAAGTGCCTTCAAAAGTGCCTTCAAAATATTTTATATTTGGATCGCTACTTCGTGCGCAGAAAGACCGGTGTTGTGCTGACCGGTGTTGTGCTGCCCAGTGTTGATATAATCTTTTCAAACATTCCCATTCAGTTTTGAAAGGTCTTGGAACAGTTGAAAGAATGTTTAAACAACAAAGTGCTCAAATAGCAAAGTTTTGGGTTGAAACTTTGATTTTTGAAACAACTCAGCAGTTTCGTAGCGCGCTATGAAACTACTGAAGGTGATGACTAAAGCTCAGCAGTTTCGTAGCGCGCTACGAAACTGCTGAAGCTAAACAATCTAATATCAGTCAACTGGTTTTGAAACATAAGCGGGAATTTTGAAAGGGGCATATATACAAGGCATCATCTGAAGCTATCAACATTCAACCAGGTCAAGACAGGTGGAGAAAATATGGATTCGAATCCAACTTTAAATTTTTTGTCATAAAGTGAGCACATTTACCACAGTTCAAGATATGTCAAAACAACTTGAAAGAGTTTTTTCCTTTACACATAAAAGAGGTGGACAACACATCAAGGACATGGCCATCTGTTACATTTTGGATAATCAAAGATAAAGGACATGCTTCTTTGGATTCGAAAATTTTGAGGCAAACTAAAGACCGATGAGCAAGGGTAGTTTCCTATGTTTCAGGGCAATGGAGAAGTTGTGACATTAAAGACCAGCATGGAGTTTTGAACATTCATCACAGCCAAACTAAAAAGGGACTAGATGTCAAAGAAAGAGAACGTTTGTAATCAAGGCTATTATTAGCATAATAAGGAGTTAGACTCCTACTTGATTTAAATCTCTAGAAAGTCTAGTTATAGTTTGTTATATTTAATAGGTAGTTAAAGGTTAAACAGGTGTCATTAGAAGTAGATTTCGAATTCCCCTAATGTTTAAGGAGGAATCTGATCCAGGTGGATGATGGTGGCCACCCACCTATCCCATTTGGACCCCCACAAGTGTCTCTTTCAGTTTTTCAGTTCCCTAAATTATAGCACAGTTTACTATTTTTAGCAGTTTTTCAGGTCCTGAACTTCTGGAGCCGTTTTGAGGCCCTAAACGACGTTTTTTGAGGAATCTGGGGTAACATGGGTCCGTGGACCGATGTTGCCTCCCAAAGTGGTAGTGCTCGGATAGATCTCTCTAACGAGCTATTGTACGCGTCAAACAAAGATCGTATGCCAAAATTACGACCCGGGAAATTGATGTACCAATTTACCCAAACGGGGCCCATAATTTGGCGTTTCACCTTCTAGGGTTAGGTTTTGGAATGTGAAGGGTTTTCCCTTGTTTCTCAACAATAAATAGGCCTTCGAGCCTCATTGTAACACAGTTCAGAATAGTTTAGAGGCATGTAGCCACCACATCTCTTCTCAGAGATAAGCTACCATCGCCCTAGCTGGTTTATTTCCATTTCTGGTTGTAAGCATATTTCAGTATTTTCCATTAATGAAGTGAAGTATTATTTCCGCTGCATCTCTGTATTTATGGCTATCGCATCTCTGTATTTATGGTTATCTCTGTAATCTTTTGCATTCCTGTTTAAATCTGGATCAGAATCTCAGTGAGGTCTATATATAGGAGAAAAATAAATGTAATAAGGATTGGAAGTTTATGTAAAAAATCTCTGTTGTCAAGCTTATGTAAAGACTCTGTTTCTTTTGGTAATACAGTAAATGGCTTCTGCTGCTCAAGAATCATAGTGACTTCAATGTATGAATTCCTCTTGTTGTCTTTCATGTTGTATACAGTATTATGAGTACTTGATTACTTAGAAATCACTTGCAGTGTTCTAATTTCCTTCATATGCTCAAATACTATCCCTTTTGTGTCTACTGTACTTTATCTATATTGAAGTCTGAATGCCTTGATTTTATTGCAAAGCCAATTCACTGTTGATGCTAAATGACATATGACTCCATGAGCCCAATGGATGCTTGTTAATTTAGATTTTACCAGCCTCATTCCTATTTGTTTTATAAAGAGTTAGCCATCTCAATTATAATCACAAACCTTAAATCCTTTGAGAGATCCCTCTCAGGCTAAGGAGGCTAAGCCTTAGCTAAAAGATTGGTCTGAAACAGTTACTTGAAGTCTTCCTAGTCTGCAGCCTTCCAGGGCCTGATTTTGAGATAACATTTTGGTGCGTCTGCCGGGAGTCTGAAGATTATTTATTCCCGAAAACAAGAGACTGAACTTCTGAAGGTAGCAGGAGCTCAGAAGACTTTTCGAGGCTGCATTCTACCTTGGTGACTCCATACAATTTCAAAGTTTAAAAGGTGGCTTCGAGAGGGAGATATACACGGAGCAATCCTGACCCAGATCCACCTACTCCTGTGGACAATCCAAACACCATTTCAAGGAGCAGACAAAGATTTACTGAAACACCAGGTACTCCATCTTTTTCAAAATCTTTGCTCTCTGAATTTTCAAGAAGTCCTGAGGATAAAATTGTTGATGATAAAATTCATGAGGTGTTGTTGAGGTCTGAGAACGAAGAAGAACTTATTGGAATTATTTTAGATTTACAAAAAAGAGGTATTGATACTTCATCCTTAGTGTCACAAAAAGATAAGGAAGAATTTTGGGAGGTTGTTACTTCAGAATTATTGTTAGAAGAGGAAGATTTAAACAAACTCAAAGAACTTGATCCTTTTGAAGTCTTACTCAAATCTAAAACTGGTTTACCCCTTCCAAATTGGAGTACCTTTGTCAGTGGTTTGCAAAGTCCAAATAGTCCTTTTCGTATCAGCACTTTATCCTCTGCTTCTGCTAGTCCTAGTAGTTCTCAGACACTAGGAAATCCACCTCATATCAGTTCTGGTTCCACTGTCCCTACAGTACCTGTTATCACTGCTCCTCCATTCATTATGGCAGTACCTACTAGGTATGCTCCACTAGCCCTCCCTACTGTGTTACATGACCTTCCTAGCAAATATGCTGCTAGAATTCCAACATGGGGTGGAGATGAAGACATCACAGCAGAAGAACATGTAGACAGATTCAATGATTTTGCTGACAGAGAGGAAGTTGATGATGAGGATGTGAAGCTAAGATTGTTTGCTCAAACTTTCATTGGAGAGGTTAGAAAATGGTTTAAAGCTCTTAGAGCTGGAAGCATTCATAGTTGGGCAGAGTTTGAAGATAGTTTCCGAAGGAAATGGGGAAATAGAACTAACCCTGTCCAAGCTCTTACTAAATACAACAATCTTAGAAGATCTCCTGATGAAACTGTCCAAAACGTCTCCAAGAGGTTTAATAAAATATACAATTCCATCCCAGCTCATTTGAAACCTCCTGGGGCCTTGGAACAATTGATGTTGGAATCCAGAGGCACAACAAACAAAATAAACACACAACAGAATATCAAGCACATATGACACAGTATTTTTAACGTGGTTCACCCAACCAATCTGGGCTACGTCCACCAAACATAGGCATCGGCAATTTTATTATTCAAACTGGAGATTACATAATGAAATCCTCACAAAACTCTGACCCTCTCAGCAAACCATCCGAATGGTTGCCTGTTATATAGCATAGAGAATCTAACAGCCTCATTAACTCACTCACATCAAATATAGGAGGCATTAACTCCCTCCCAACAACCTGGAGCTAATCTAGGAACTGAATTTCTATTGTTGTCATCAGCTGAGATTTTTCCTATTTTGCTCCAAAACAGAAAATCTCAACAATCTCCACCTTGACAACAATTAGCCTGATGCCCTGTTATTATTATTTTATCTTTTCTGCAAGCCAAGAGAAGCCAAACACCAGTGTAGCTTCTCCAACAAAACTGGTTTCGTGAACATGTCTGCACAGTTCTCCTTTGTATGCACCTTTTCAAGAGAGACTCCCCTTTCAGTGATAACCTATCTTACAAAATGGTACTTAATTGGAATATGCTTTGATTTACTATGATAGGCCGGATTCTTAGCCAAATGTATTGCACTTTGACTATCACAAAGTAACCTGATGTTGTCCTGTAACCTACCAAACTCACCAAGCAAACCTTTCAACCAAACTGCCTCTTTGCAAGCATGAGAAGCAGCAATGTATTCTGCTTCAGTAGTGGATAAAGCAACAATATTCTGTAGCTTTGACATCCAGCTTATAGCTCCACCTGCAAGAGTAAAGACGTACCCTGAAGTTGATCTTCTCTTATCCAAATCACCTACAAAATCGGAATCAACATATCCGCAAACAAATTCACTACTCTTATTGTAAGAAATACAATAACTACTTGTGCCTCTCATATACCGAAGCACCCATTTCACTGCTGACCAGTGCTCTTTACCCGGATTTGCCATGTACCTGCTGACAACCCCAACTGCATGAGAAATATCTGGTCGCGTACACACCATCACATACATCAAACATCCTACTATATTGGCATATGGAATTCGAGACATATAATCCTTTTCTTCATCTGTATTAGGACATAAACTCGAAGAAAGCTTGAAATGAGAAGCTAAAGGGATTGACACAGGCTTCACATTGTTCATACCAAACCTCAAAAGTATTTTCTCAACATACTTCTGTTGTGATAGCCACAGCTTACCATTGCTCCTGTCTCTGAAAATCTCCATGCCCAAAATCTGTCTTGCTGCTCCTAGATCTTTCATATCAAACGTCCTTGCCATCTGAGTCTTCAACCTGTTGATTTATTCAATGCTTTTGCTTGCTAAAAGCATATCATCAACATATAACACTAAGATAATGAACATGCCATTATTTAACTGCTTAAAGTAAACACAATGATCATATTCACTTCTTACATATTTCTGACTCAACATGAAGGAATCAAACTTCTTATACCACTGCCGAGGCCACTGCTTCAGGCCATATAATGACTTCTTGAGCCTGCAGACAAATTTCTCATTGCGACGTTGAACAAACCCTTCCGGTTGTTCCATATAAATTTCCTCATCTAAATCACCATGTAGAAATGCAGTCTTAACATCTAATTGCTGCAACTCTAAATCAAACAAAGCCACTAATGCTAACACAATTCTAATTGAAACAATTTTAACCACTGGTGAAAATATCTCATGAAAGTCTATGCCAGCTTTCTGAGAAAACCCTTTTGCAACCAGTCTCGCTTTGTACCTGTCTTCTGTATCATTCACACCCCGTTTCACCTTGAACACCCACTTGCATCCCACAGTTTTCCTGCCTTTGGGAAGTTCAACCAGATCCCACGTGCCATTCTTACCTAAGGCCATCATTTCTTCCTTCATGGCTGCTTTCCATTTGTCACTATTTGAACCTTCTACAGCTTCCTGATAACACAAAGGTTCATCATCATTAGCGATCAAAGCAACTGAAGTAACATGATCATCATACCTTCTCGGAGGACGTTTGATCCTTGTAGACCTCCTTAAGGATATTTCTGGTGCTTCCACAATTGGTTGTCTATCATCTGTAGGAACTTCTTCATGATCGCCATCTGAGACCTGTTCATGACCTCCATCTGAAGCTTGTTCAAAATCTGATTCTGAAACCTGTTCATGACTAGAATCTGAACTATGGTCGTTATGACTATCATTAGAAATGCTGTCAAACTGAATATGCTGGAAATCAGATACATCATCCTGTTTCAATCTACTATTTACATCTAACTATACAAGAGAGGATTCATCAAACTTTACATCTCTGTTGATGATGATTTTGCGGGTAGTAGGATCCCACAATCTATAACCCTTTGTTCCATCACCATACCCAACAAAGATATACCTTTTAGAGTTTGGATCTAACTTAGTTCGCTGATGTTTAGGCACTAGAGCATATGCTTCACAACCAAACACTCCGAGTTTAGAATAGTCACAAGAGTGTCCTTTCCATACCTCTTGCGGAACCTTGCAGCCTATTGCCGTTGATGGAGATCGGTTTATCACATAACAAGCTGTTGCCACTGCTTCTGTCCACAACTCCTTTTGCAACCTGGCGTTACTCAGCATACACCTTGCTCTCTCTAGAAGAGTCCTGTTCATGCATTCAGCAACTCCATTCTGCTGAGGAGTATAAACCGTGGTCTTATGTCTCTCGATCCCTGCATCCTTTCAATAGCTGTCAAACTCCTTGGAGGAAAACTCACCACCATTGTCAGTTCTTAAACATTTTATAGTTCTACCAGTGCTGTTTTCTACCAATGCTCTAAACTGCTTGAAAACTGTAAAAACATCAGACTTCTGTTTCAACATGTAGACCCACACTTTTCTAGAAAAGTCATCAATGAATGATACAAAATAAGACGAACCACCATATGAAGTTGTAGGAGCTGGACCCCACACATCTGAATGGATATAATCAAGTATGCCTTTACTAGTATGTTTGCCTGTTTTAAACTTTTGTTTACTTTGTTTTCCAAACAAGCAATGTTTACAAAAATCTAACTTTCCAGATCTTAGATTAGGAAGTAACTTGCGGTCAGCCAAAATTTTCAACCCTCGTTCGCTCATATGGCCCAACCTTTGATGCCATAGGCGAATGGAACTACTGTCCTGTTCAGACACCGACACATGATCTGACCCAGTTCTTCCTTCTAATTGAAAAAGATTTCCTACCTTCTTAGCCTTCGTCACTAGTAAGATACCTTTATAGATTTTCATAACTCCACCTTGAATTACAGTTTTATATCCATTTGAATCAAGTGCTCCTAATGAAATCAAATTTTTCCTTAAATCTGGTACATGCCTCACATCAGTTAATATTTTTGTTGTCCCATCAAACATTTGCAGTTGTATGTTCCCAATTCCCACAATATTACATGTTACATCCTTACCCATGTACACAACACCATCATCAATTGATTTATATGTTTTAAACCAATCTTTATGAATACACATGTGGTTCGATGCCCCGGAATCTAACAACCAATGTTGATCATGTTTAGAAACATTAACAGATAATACCTCATCACTCATACCTAAACCAGATACTGAACCTGTATCTGTGGTGTTGGCTTCCTTCTTTTCTGTTGAAGAGCCTTCTTTAGCAGCATGCTTTCGCTTCCAGCAATCCTTTTTCAGATGTCCAGCCTTGCCACAATGCCAGCACTTCACCTTTGGCTTCTTTCCTTTGGACTTTGAGCGAGAGTCGCTATGCTTTCCCCCGGAGTGTCTCTCTCGTGAGCGACCTCTGGCCATCATTACCTCTGATGTAGAGGTTTCTGCATTCGACCTCTTCCTCGTCTCTTCAGCCAACAAGGCTCCAACAACATCGTCAAACTCAAGGATGTCTGATGTACTAAAGCTTATGGAAGTAACAAAGTGATCCCAGGATTCAGGCAATGAACACAATAGAGTTATTGCCTTATCCTCTGAATCAAATTTCACATCTAGACTGTCTAATTGCACCAGTAAGGTATTAAAAACATTCAGGTGATCAGCAATCGAGGTACCTTCTTTCATTCGCAAACCGTAAAGCTGTCGTTTCAGGAGAATCCGATTTGTCAAATATTTCGTCATATAGAGCTTCTCAAGCTTCGACCACAGGCCTGCGGCGGTTTTCTCTGACACAATGTTGAACAGAACATCGTCCACCAGACATAACCGAATTGTGCTCAGAGCTCTATCGTCCATCTCATCCCATTCATCCTCCGTCATGGAAGGAGGCCTTTTGTTTTTCCCCAACAGTGCTTTTGCCAAACCTTGTTGAACCAGCAGATCGTGCATCTTTACCTTCCAGATCTCAAAATTATTCTTGCCATTAAATTTCTCAATTTCAAACCGGGCACTTTGAGTTTTCGCCATTTGTATCAACCAAAAAACAATAATCTCCAAAAACAAACCAATGTTTCAATACCAGCACTTAACAAAACAAACTGCCTATGCCTTTCATCTTTGCCTTAAAAAAAAACTCTGCCCTTTGCACTTATATTACTCTGCCCTTTGCACTTATATTACTTTGATGTCTCTATTGATTTAGAATTTGGTTGATTTTTTTTTTGTTTTAAGAATTCGCAATGCATGAAACTTCCATTATATACCAAATTCCACTCAAATATAAAATGCAAATAAAATCCGAATTTCCATAAACTTTAATGACATTATACCTCCACCCCACCATATGCGTTCACCCACTTTTATCTTAATCCACCATGTAACATGTGTGTATATCCCATGTAACATATTAATCCACCATGTAAGTGTATAACCCATGTAACATTTTAAGTAATGTAAGGGTATAATATATGTTTATATCTCAACAACCAAAAAAATTGGCGGACGGGAGTAATAGAGAAGTTTATTTTATTGTCTTAATCCAAAACAACAAATATGCATACCTCCCATTAATGCATTACGCACTCCAGGCAGCACCAAATGTAACCAGCACCAAACAAAGCCATTCAACGAGCAGGCACGATCCAAATGTAACCAGCAAGTTAATACACCAGGCAGTGTTAATCCTTAGTGCGCAGGAAAAAAAATTTTAAATCGCGCCACATAACTCAGCAACGACTTCCCTTCAATCTTCCACACGCAGGCTGAACCGCTCCATTAATTAACAACGCAGCAATATCAGATTTAACTTGGCAATCAACCACGCACGCAGGTTATATATGTTCCACGCAGCAAAGGGAAGAAGAGTAACGCAGCAGCAACACAGGCTCCACGCACCAGCAACGCAGGTTCACTAGACAGCACGCAGGCTCACTCCAGATTCAACGCACAGCCATCAACAACACCTCCAACATGCTCTGATACCACTTGTTGGAATCCAGAGGCACAACAAACAAAATAAACACACAGCAGAATATCAAGCACATATGACACAGTATTTTTAACGTGGTTCACCAAACCAATCTGGGCTACGTTCACCAAACATAGGCATCGGCAATTTTATTATTCAAACAGGAGATTACATAATGAAATCCTCACAAAACTCTGACCCTCTCAGCAAACCATCCGAATGGTTGCTTGTTATATAGCATAGAGAATCTAACAGCCTCATTAACTCACTCACATCAAATATAGGAGGCATTAACTCCCTCCCAACAACCTGGAGCTAATCTAGGAACTGAATTTCTATTGTTGTCATCAGCTGAGATTTTTCCTATTTTTCTCCAAAACAAAAAATCTCAACAATTGAGATATGCTGAAGCATTTGATTCTGATTTCTCCCTGTTACTCAAAGAAAGGGATTCTGCTACTCTTGCTGATATGCAAAATGATGCAATTAAAGTGGAAGTAAACATGATTGCTGCTAAGAAATCGAAGATGGAAAAAGCCAAACTAAAAGAAGAAGAGAAACCTTCTACATCGGCTCCAGAAGATAAGTTTGAAACGATGATGAAGACCATGGAAAAACTGATGGATCGGTTGGCTCTTGGGAATACCTCTGCTCCCCCAGCACAGCAGGAACCTCAATTTAGGAATCCTCAGTTCAGAAGACCTCAAAATCAGCAAAGGCCAAGAGAGAATAGAAATCAACAGCCAGATCCTCCAGTAAGACCTCCTTTCCAACAAAATTTGGTGGATGAAGAAGATGAACCTGAAATTCCTGAGGAGTCCATCCATTGTCTTGATGAAGAAGTGTCAGGGATTTTCTTGACTAAGGAAGAACATGATGAGTCCAGTATGACCAAACCTGGAGAAGAGCCTTCAGACTATTTAAAGGGCTATCAACATGCTATTTTTGAGATGCAAAAGCAATACAATCTCAGGAATAGAAACGTGCCTATTATAGCAAGCAAAGCACAGCCCAAGAAGGATGCTTCAAAGGCAGTTGAAGATAAGAAAGACAGCTCAAAGGTTGCTGAAGGTAAGAATGATTCTCCACCTGACAAAAAGGATATTCAAGCTCCATCACCTGCTAAAGAAATTGAAAAGACTGTTTCTGTTTTTAACCTTGAGAATGAGATCACAAAAATCAAGATATCAGTCCCCTTTAGTGAGATCCTCAAGGTAGATAAATACAGAAATAAGATTGTTGAAATGCTTAATTCACAACCAGGAGTAGCTGATATCCTAAATGTACAAGAAGATAATCCTATTATTTGCTTGGGTCCAAGACTTGAAGATGAACAGAATGAAGAGTTCCCTCCTTTCTACATAAGCATTAGTATTCATGACATGACTTTACATAATGCTATGTTAGATTCAAGGGCATCTCATAATCTTATGCCCAAGGTGATCATGGAAAGACTGGGATTAGAGGTAACTAGACCATATAAGGATTTATTTTCCTTTGATTCAAAAAGAGTTCAATGCATTGGTTTGATTAAAGATGTCATTGTGGGTCTTACACAAATTCCATTAAAAACAATTGTCATGGACATTGTTGTGGCTGACATTCCACCCAAGTTTGGGATGCTTCTTTCAAGATCGTGGGCAGCAAAAATCAAGGGCACAATGCAGATGGACCTTACCTATGCTACTATCCCTGTTTTTGGTGAGCAAAGAAGACTATATCGGGAGACCAGAATGGCTTATATGGTAATCAGCAAGGATAAACCTCAAAACTTTCCCATTTATTCATGTGACACTGGTCTCGGATCAGCCATTCTTTTCAATGAGTCAGCTAAAGAGGAATTAGAGGACAAGTTTTCAGAAAACCAGAGCCAAGGAGATCAGCAAAAAGATGAAAATGAGACAACAGGTTGGTGGTCATTATATTTTGATGGATCAGCAGGAAGAGAGGGGGCAGGAGCTGGAATTTGGATCACAAGTCCTGATAAATAAAGTAAGTTTCTCTCCTACAAGTTGAATTTTGATTGCACTAACAATATGGCCGAGTATAAATCTCTAATTTTGGGATTAGAAGCTTTGTCAAAATTGAAAGCTAGAAATATTGCTGTTTGTGGAGATTATGAATTGGTAATAAAACAAGTGGAAGGTGCTTACCAAACCAAGGATGTAAGGATGAGGGCATATAGAAACTTAGTGTTGGATATGTTGGAAAAGTTTCAGGCTCATACTTTCAGTATCAAAACCAGAGACCAAAACTCTATTGCAGACTCTCTTGCTGTTTCAGCCAGCCTTTTTATTATTCCTACACACTCTTCTGAAAAATATGAGGTGGAAGTCCGTCATAGACCAGTTATACCAGATAACATCATTAATTGGCAGGTCTTTGAGGATGATCAACAAGTGAGGAATTTCATTGAGTTAAAAGAAGAATTTCAGAGCACTCAAATGGATCAGCAAAATATGTTTGTGGAATCAAAGGAAAAACCTGAAGTCTTACAATTAAAAAACAACTTGATTCCAAAAGGTCTCATTCCTCTTGAGAAATTGTTTGATCAAAACGATGTATTCAAAGCACCAAAATTACAAGCTGATGAAGAAGAGGTGGAAAGCTGCAATTTAGGAGACTCACTGGTGCCTAAGATGGTTAAAATTTCAAAATTCCTTTCAGCTGATATGAAGACTAAATATGTTGAGATGATGAAAAGGTTCATTGATGTCTTTGCATGGAGCTATGCTGACTTGAAACAATATGACTCCTCAATTATACAGCATACCATTCCTATTAAGGAGAATGAAAAGCCTTTCAAGCAGAAGTTAAGAAGAATTAATCCTCTTCTTATGCCATTGATTGAAAAGGAAGTAAAAAAACTCTTTGATGCTAAGATTATTGTTCCAATCAGATTCTCAAATTGGCTTGCTAATTTGGTCCCAGTTAGGAAAAAGAATGGAGAGATCAGGATTTGCATAAACTTCATAAATCTGAATAAAGATTCATTGAAAGATAATTATCCTCTGCCCAAGATGGATTTGATTCTGCAAAACATTGTTGGTTCACAAAGGATATCTATGCTTGATAGTTTCTCAGGGTATAATCAGATTCTTGTTCATCCAGATGATCAAGAGAAAAAAGCCTTCACAACACCATGGGGAACATTCATGTATGCCAAGATGCCTTTTGGTCTCATGAATGCAGGAGCCACCTTCCAGAGAGCAATGGATATTGCTTTTGCTGAAGAAAAGGACAAGTCAGTGGTGGTTTATCTTGATGACATCAAAATTTTTTCAAAGAGAGAAGAAGATCATTTGAAGCACCTCGAAAGAGTTCTGCTGAAGTGTAGAAGGTTTGGTATTTCTCTTAATCCAACCAAAAGTATTTTTTCTTTAACCTCTGGCAAACTTCTCGGTCATATTATTTCTGAAGAAGGGATTAGGATTGATCCTAATAGAGTTAGTGCAATTCAAAAGCTAGATTTTCCAAGAAGTAGGAAAGAGATTCAATCTTTCCTTGGAAAAGTTAACTTTGTTAGAAGATTCATTCCTAACTTTGCTGAAGTTGTCAAGAGTATAACAAAGATGTTAAAAAAGGGAATGGATTTCAAGTGGACAGCTGAAGCAAAGAAATCATTTGAGGAGATCAAGAAGGCACTCACACAAGCACCAGTACTTATCAGCCCAGATTTTACCAAGGAATTCCTTATTTTTACATTTGCTTTTGAGGACACAATTGCTGGAGTTCTGCTGCAAAAGGGAAGTCAAGGTACTGAACAACCTATTTCTTTCTTTAGCAAGACATTAGAAAATGCTAAACTGAAATATAACATCCTAGAGAAGCAAGCCTATGCTTTGGTGAAAGCAATAAAGGATTTCAGAATTTATGTTTTGCATTCTCACATTGTTGCCTACGTTCCAAGTGTTGTTATAAAGGATATTCTAACACAGGCTGATCCAGATGGAAAAAGGGGCAAGTGGATAGCAAAATTGTTAGAGTATGACATTGAGATTAAACCCACAAAGTTGGTTAAGGGTCAAGGCTTAGCCAAGCTGCTGACACAATCAAATTTGGACTGTCTTGATATTAACTTGAGTACAAAGATCTTAGAAATTTCTGAAAATGAAGAGGAATTGGTCCAAATAAATGAAAAATTCTTGTTGTCAGAATGGTACAAGGATGTAGCATTTGTTTTGCAGCATAATAAAGCTCCTGATAATCTTTCAAAATCCAAAGCCCGGTTTGTCAAGCTAAAATCTCTAAGATATTTTTTGTATGACCAAAATTTGTTTTGGAAAGATGCAGGAGGGATATTGTTAAATTGCCTTATTGAAGAAGAAGCTGATAAAGTAATTGATGAATTTCATAAAGAAGATTGTGGAGGACATCACTATTGGAAAGCTACTGCAAACAAGATCTTGAGGGCTGGCTATTTTTGGCCAACCATGTTCAGAGATATCTATAAAAAGATCGCTACATGTCATGAATGTCAAGTGTTTGAAGGAAAGAGGAAGCTTGTGCCACTGCCTTTGGTTCCTATATATGTTGAAGCACCCTTCCAGCAATGGGGATTAGATTTCATAGGGGAAATCCATCCTCCTTCATCAGGTCAGCATCGCTGGATTCTCACAGCCACTGATTACTTTACCAAATGGATAGAAGCGGTCCCAACAAGGCAAGCAAATGATTCAATGATTATTTCTTTCTTAGAAAATAATATATTATCAAGATTTGGTTGTCCAATGAAGATTATAACTGACAATGCTCAAGCTTTTAAGTCCAAGAAGATGATTAATTTTTGCCATCAGTATCACATTTCTCATGGGCATTCCACTGCTTATTATCCATAAGGAAATGGCCTTGCTGAATCATCAAACAAGAGCCTTGTAAAAATCATCAAGAAGCTGCTGTAGGAAAATAAGAAAGCTTGGCATTTGAAATTAAAGTATGCTTTGTGGGCTAACCGGATTTGTACAAAGAGATCCATTGGAACATCGCCATATGAGTTAGTATACGATGCTGAAGCCATATTTCCAACATCCCTTGGAGTGCCTGTGATGAAGTTGATTTAAGGATTAGAGGAGGAACCAAATGCTGTACAAAGAAGAATCAATCAGCTGATAGCCTTGCAGGAGAAAAGAAATGAGGTGTTTGACAGTCATCAACAAAGTCAGAACAGAATCAAGAGAACATTTGATAAAAAGATCAAAGAAGTTACCTTTCAGATCCATGATAGAGTGTTGAAATGGGAAGCTAGAATTGAAGAAAAAGGTAAGCATGGTAAATTTGAAAATTTGTGGAAAGGGCCATATCAAATTTCTTCTTTTCATGGAAATAATACTTACATTCTACAAGATATTGATGGAAAACCATATGATGGAGGACCTATCAATGGCAGGTTCCTAAAGCATTATTATTGATCAAAATTCTGCAAGTTTCTCACAACATTGTATATACCCGTTTTATCAGTTTTTATTTTGTTGCAAATAATGACAGGTTGAACAGAAAGCTCAAGCTCGAGGCGAAGGCCCAAGAAGCTAAAAAGGAATGCTCGTCAAGCAAATATATGTTTTTCATAAAATAGACAAAGCACTGGACCTGCGAGTTCTTAGTGTACTACAGGAGCACACCATCCCAAGTGGAGCCACTATTATCACTTAAGAATTCTAATGCCAAAATTTCTCATACTAGCTTGATGATAAAGGTCGGTGTTAGTCTAAGTTTGATTTTGTTTTTTCTAAGAGTCTGAGTCTTAGGGGGTCTTGAGTCAAGTATGCATTCTCATTCATCACTGTTCATTCTCATTCATCACCGGTCTCATAGCCATGTGTCAGTTTGGTTTAAAAAATTACTATGTACCACAAAGCCTTTAGGTGATTTCGTAGCACATGTAACCATCCTGAAGTGTTTTCGCAGCGCATTAATCCTTTTTGGCAGTTTCGCAGCGCAAAAGTCCATTAGGTGATTTCGCAGCGCGAAAGTCCATTAGGTGATTTCACAGCGCGATACGTTATTAGGTGATTTCGCAGCGCATAATTCAAAATTTACACTGACCGCGCTAAGAAATCAGAGATTCGTGCATTCCGCAGCGAATCTTTCCCAACTGTCAAATCTGTCAAGTTAATCTATGGCTACGTCATTCATTGTCAGTTTGTGCACTCCACAAATCACCTCCAACCGTTTACCTCCATTATTACAACCACCAGGTACGTTGATACACACGGAATACAAGTTCCAAGGAAAGCCAGGTATGCACAAGTTTAATGATGATTGTAAGCCTTGCATGAGAAACAAATCTGCAAGATTTCAATTTGAAAAACATTTTCATCAAGCGAGGCAGCTATCAGGCGAGGCATCAATTCAAGCGAGGCAGAGTTTGGAGTTTGAGCAGCGCTAGCATTTCCAGCCTCAATTACACTGAATCTTCATGGAGGGATTGGCAGAAAGGAAAGACCACAGATCAGGCAAATGTCTGAGAAACGAGCCTGAAGGTTTAGACATAACCTTGAAGAGCAGAGAAGTCAAGCATGCATTTAAACAAGCTGGATGTTGGAATTTTTTCAAGAAGCTTCAGGGAGGTCATGCACAAGTTACTAAGGAATTTGCACTGAATTTCACAAGACTAAACTCAAAGGTTGGCATGCTGGAATTGCAGGTCTCACCAGACATGATATCCACAGTTACAGAAATTCCAAGAGGGCAATAAAATTGGTTCAAGAATTTTAATTTGACATGAACCCATGCAAAGAATTTCTAAAGCAGGAGTTCATTAACTCAGATTTGAGCAAGTCTGTTCCTAGAAGTTATGTCAAAGAATCATATGCCCATTTGCTTACTTGTATACAGAAGTACCTGACCTGTGAAGGGAGATATAACAAAGTGTATTCATACCATTTTAAACTTCTGTTGCATTTCACAGGGAAGACATCTATTGATCTATGTTTTTACTTATTCCGTAGCTTAAGTAAAATGTGTGACAAGGTACAACTGAGAAAAGAAGCCTGTGAGACTTCATTGTTCCACCATGGCTTGGTTAAGTTGATTGTTCTGCATGAACTCCAGAGGGTAGGCAGAGATTGGGACACATTCATATTCATGTCCGGTTTCAAGAGAAAGACTGGTCTCAGCCCTCAAGCTGCAAAAGAACCTTCAACAACAACTGGTCCTCAAGCAGAAACAAGAGCCAAGAGGATTTCAAAGTTAAAGGCAAGGAAACAAGTAAGAGAATCTACCAAGCCACTGACTATTCAGGATACACCCCAACAGTCAATTAAAGAGAAAACTCAGGTCAAAGAAACTGCACATGAATCAAGCACAGGTGGAGGAGTTCAAAGAAGAAGGACTAGGAGCCAGGTGGCTAAAGAAAAGGGTAAGTTAGTGAGTATTGAAGAAATCCCTATTCCAAAGGGAGACTTAAATGATTTATTTCAAGAAAGT
This sequence comes from Pinus tabuliformis, assembly GCA_031772625.1. Lineage (NCBI taxonomy): Eukaryota > Viridiplantae > Streptophyta > Pinopsida > Pinales > Pinaceae > Pinus > Pinus tabuliformis. The sequence continues at coordinate 1,879,269,210 of CM062818.1, forward strand.
GACATTGAAGAGTCCCCACTAGTTCAAGCTGAGTTGATACAGTCAGGAAAAGAGGAGGCTAAAAGGGTCAAAGCCTCAAAGAAACTCAAGTTTGATGATCAAGTTGATCAATTTGTTTTTAAGCCCAGGAGACCCATAACAAGGAAGTTCAAAAAAGGACAGGAGGTACCACCAAGAGCTGATGAAACAGGGGAAGTGTCTCGACCTCATGAAAGAAAGGATAAAGGAAAAACAGTTGCCACTCAAGAAGAAGGTAGTGTGGAAGACTTGAAAAGGAGATTGGAATCTTCCAACTTTGAAATTTCTAGATTAAACAAAGCTGCTAGGAAATTTGCAGCTAGGGAGGCTTATTTCAATCAAATGCAAGCTTGGTGGGAGGACCAAACATTTCAAATTCTTGATGTGGTTGATTTTAATGTTCAATTCCGTAGCTGGACTACTGCAATAAAAGAAGCTCAATTTATCAGAAAAGTCAATACAAACCTCAGGTCTGGGATCAAAGTAATGAAGAAACAAATTGAAGACTTAAAGATACAATTGAGCTAGCAAAAAGAATCTCCATAAAGAAATCTCACTTCAAGTAAGGATATGTTTCAATGTTTTGATGGTTTTGCTTGATATAATCTTTTCAAACATTCCCATTCAGTTTTGAAAGGTCTTGGAACAGTTGAAAGAATGTTTAAATAGCAAAGTGCTCAAATAGCAAAGTTTTGGGTTGAAACTGTGATTTTTGAAACAACTCAGCAGTTTCGTAGCGCGCTACGAAACTGCTGAAGGTGATGACTAAAGCTCAGCAGTTTCGTAGCGCACTACGAAACTGCTGAAGCTAAACAATCTAATATCAGTCAACTAGTTTTGAAACATAAGTGGGAATTTTGAAAGGGGCATATATACAAGGTATCATATGAAGCTATCAACATTCAACTAGGTCAAGACAGGTGGAGAAAATATGGATTCGAATCCAACTTTAAATTTTTTGTCATAAAGTGAGCACATTTACCACAGTTCAAGATATGTCAAAGCAATTTGAAAGAGTTTTTGCATTTACACATAAAAGAGGTGGACAACACATCAAGGACATGGCCATCTATTACATTTTGGATAATCAAAGATAAAGAACATGCTTCTTTGGATTCGAAAATTTTGAGGCAAACTAAAGACCGATGAGCAAGGGTAGTTTCCTATGTTTCAGGGAAATGGAGAAGTTGTGACATTAAAGACTAGCATGGAGTTTTGAACATTCATCATAGCCAAACTAAAAAGGGACTATATGTCAAAGAACGAGAACATTTGTAATCAAGGCTATTATTAGCATAATAAGGAGTTAGACTCCTACTTGATTTAAATCTCTAGAAAGTCTAGTTACAGTTTGTTATATTTAATAGGCAGTTAAAGGTTAAACAGGTGTCATTAGAAGTAGATTTCGAATTCCCCTAATGTTTAAGGAGGAATCTCAGTCAGGTCTATATATAGGAGAAAAAGAAATGTAATAAGGGTTGGAAGTTTATGTAAAAAAGCTCTGTTGTCAAGCTTATGTAAAGACTCTGTTTCTTTTGGTAATATTGTAAATGGCTTCTGCTACTCAAGAATCATAGTGACTTCAATGTGTGAATTCCTCTTGTTGTCTTTCATGTTGTATACAGTATTATGGGTACTTGATTACTTAGAAATCACTTGCAGTGTTTTAATTTCCTTCATATGCTCAAATATTGTCCCTTTTGTGTCTGATGTACTTTATCTATATTGAAGTCTGAATGCCTTGATTTTATTGCAAAGCCAAGTCACTGTTGATGCTAAATGAAATATGACTCCATGAGCCCAATGGATGCTTGTTAATTTAGATTTTACTAGCCTCATTCCTATTTGTTTTATAAAGAGTTAGCCATCTAAATTATAATCACAAACCTTAAATCCTTTGAGAGAGCCCTCTCAGGCTAAGGAGTCTAAGCCTTAGCTAAAAGATTGGTCTGAAACAATTACTTGAAGTCTTCCTGGTCTGCAGCCTTCCAGGGCCTGATTTTGAGATAACAATACCAACAATTAGTTAATGGCGCAATGGTAATGTCTAGTTTTTTGGGCGGAGATCGTGGGATCAAGCTTATGAACCTTCCCCTTTTAACAGTATAAAACCATTGAAAATTTAAATATTTGTCTTTCTGGTATGGTTACAATGGGTATCCAATGGTAAAGCCTTCCATTTTTAACAATATAAAACCATAAAACTTTAAATAGCTATCTTCTTAGCATGGTCACAATGGTTATCCGATGGAATAATGATAGTTGGTTCATTTGGTTCCACTGAGGTCAAGGGTTCAAACCAACTCATTGGCATTTTCACTAACCTTACTAGCCAAGGTTTTCATGTGGAGAAATATGATTGAATAACATTTCTACATAGTCAACCTGCCTTATCGCCACTTAGTCAACCCACCACATTAGTGCCACATCAACACCACGTCAACCCCCTACCATGTCAGCAGTGCCATATGTCACACTCTAATTGGTCCACCTGTCATGCCACATTAGCATCAATATATTACAGTCAACATGCCATGTCAAAATCCTACTATAATGTGTCAGCTTATGGTGATGCCACGTGTCCCACCTACACATTTGTTTGTTTGTTTGGCCAAAAATTCTAAAGGCCATAACTTCCTCATATAATGTCCATTTGACTTCGTTCAAGTGTCGTTGGAAAGATCTGGATGAGCTCCTTAATGAACTTTTCATTTTCATTTGAGAACATTCATTATTATCAGTCATGAAGATCCACTTGGATCAATCCTCCACATTGGAGGATTTTATACGAACAAAAGTTTGGTTTACTTGAAAAATATGTGAGGGTACAACTCCCTCACTTTCTCAATTCCTATCCACCATGCTTTGCTTGGATGTACTCCTTTTAAATCCACATGAAGATATTCCACATCACCCCTTCTCGAAGTCTTTATCTTTATGTCAAGGATAATACCCTTCTACAATTCATTTAAGTATTTCAAAAGCAAAGTTATTAACAAAAGGAAGTTAACACTCCCATATTTATCCACGATCATTGGAGGTTCATACAAATTCAAGTTCTCAACATTTGCAACTGAATAGAATTCCATATACAATGGTAAATCTACATGAAAATATTTAGAAATGATATTTTACAAAACTATAAATGAACCGTACCTGATTGGTTTAAGTTTTTTACCTTCACCTTTCAGTATTTCCTTGTTGATGTGTAACCAAATATGACCACCTACTTGAAATTGATGATCCACCTCATGTTGATCACGCCTTGCCTTGTACCTAGTTTGGTTCTTCTCCAACTATTCTTATAATTCTTGATGCTCCAATTTAATTTTCTGAATAAACTTCATAGCTTTGTCTGCATCATTATGTCCATCTAGCACAATATCTTTCCTTAAAAAAAATCCAAAGGATAATTAGGCATGTATCCAAAATAATTTTCAATTGCATATTTCTACATAGAATAATGTCGAGCATGGTTGTAGGTGTGTTACGGGAATAAGTACTGTAGGGCTTTGGGTTAGAACTCCAACAGAGAAGAAGCAAACTACAACGAGAAACACTCATACAGCTCAGGAAAAATGATTATATAATCAAACTATGTAAGAGCGACCGTACCTTGTTTTCCTTCGTTCGAGTAGGTCCCGCAGGGTTCAGACCCTCTGCAACTCCCGATGTTCTTCAAACCTGAAAATCATTCAATTCAAACATACATAGCAGTATATAGGTAAAGCATATTCATGAAATTGACTTTATATCATATAAACAAATGATTGATCATACATCAAAACAACGTTCATACATGAATTACAACACAATTTGATGCATAAACAAGGTTAGTTTCGGAAACAAGACATCATTTCTTTTATTGCAGTAAGCTATAAATAACATGGAGAGAATTCAATTGAGTCTTCTTCTTCAGGCTCCAAGTGGAACCATCCTCTGGATTTGTCCTATCCCAGCCTTCAACAATCTTCTTCCATAACCAACACCATGATATCTCAAGCAAGAGGGAGAATATCTATAATCAAGGAAGCAAGGGTTTCCTGAAGCTTGGGCAAGTGCATGAGGCACATGGATTCATCAGACTCAGTCAGGGATAATCTTAGTATAATAACTCTATCTCTTCTCCTCCTTAAGGCCTTCCTATGGAAGTCTATTTATAATTCTCCCAATTAGTTTTTTAGTTGGGAAATAGTTGGGCCACAGGCAATAAGAGATAATCAACAGGTAAAACCCGTGAAATCTGCCCATAATTAAGGAAATTTAATTTTTTTAAGTGTTTTAACACATATACGCTGGTTGGGTATTGATTGACCCACATGTACATGCTTTTATCTTAGGGAAAAGTAGCGTACAGGGAATAAAACACTGTTTTTAATATATTTGGACCAAGTATGGAAGGAGGGGTTGCCCTAGGCCATAAACCAAGCATCACAAATACCAAGGGTGGTAAATGGTGCTATAACAGATGCCCCCTAATATATGAGGTCAGAAGGGGTACATGATGACTGAAATGTATTAAGTGTATGGAAAGAATCTTGTTGAGACTGAGAAGGACTTCACTAGAATTCAGCCTGCCAAACCATCAAAAGAGATCATAAAGAAATTGTTTTCTGAGGCGGGCATACCCATGCTCATAGAAAGTAAAGCATGTCTGCATATCAAGTACAAATAGATCTAATATGTATACAAGTATAAAGAAACTGAAAGTACATAATGGATCATCTGATCATGATCGAAAAAGTACATGTCTGAATATCACATATAAGAAGATGATCAATAATGTTGAAGGATGAAGCTGATCACTGATGTCAAAAAACTGATCCCAATAGTACCAAATGAACATGATGGAATGATACTACATCGCAGCTCGGATTCCAGCATATAAGATGTCGCTGTGAAGAACTGCAACATATAAGGTGAATGGTTTCAACTAGCAACAATAGGAGCAACTGACAAGTGAACCAAAACATGCTGATGCGACTAGAGGTCTTCATTGACTGCCACGGAACATTTCTACACAATGGGAATAAATGATCTGAGGTCGACCACGTGAGAAATCATTTGATTACTGGTCATTGATGTATACCATTAACAAACACGAGACTACTCACCGATAATGATAATGAGAGTCAAGGTACCCAGTACAATCTAACAAGTGTGAATGAATGAGCTGAAGTCAAACACATGGAAGAATATATCAATCAAGGGACAATGATGGTTTCCCATTGTCGATAGCGAAGGAATCTGCCACTGGTGATTATAAACCCCAAGGTACTGCTAAATGGACTCTAGATCTTTTTCCCAGAGAAAATGAGCCGTAGTCGATAGGAAAAGATCCGCTAGAGGGAAGGCATTAAGGCATCTTGCATCAATCTAGCACAAGTGTAACCCATAGGCCAATAATGTGGAAGGAATTAGATGAAAAAGATGTAGTAACCCAACCAAAGCACGTTTCTGGCATACACAAGTTGCAGCTAGTGCCCGATAGAACCCCTATGAACCAACCAATAATAAAAGCTGACACAGAGGTGAGGAATCCACCAATAGGGTCAAATGAAAACCAAGGCACTGCACGAATCCTGATGTGTGATAGTGAAAGATGATGTTGAACACAAGGGAAACCACTCAGTCAAAGACCCATGACACTGATCGATGTTGAGCACAAGGTGACCTATCAATAATGAAAATAGGGTCAGGGTGTGGCTCTAGGTCTGCCCTTAGAGCAATATGTCGTAGTCGATAAGGACAAGACCCGCTAGCAAGAAGTCAATGGAGACCTTCTCAAACTGGCACGAGCAAAGGACCAATATAACTGATGTGATGAAAAACATGACACTGACAACCAGGGATGGCCGACTGAAAAATAGGCCAAGGGACACCACAGAGAGGCCGACTCAGGCTTACTTCCCTTGAACAAAAAGCATGACTCAATGATGACTATATGGCAGCATATGATAACTATGTATAAGTTTTTCATGCAAGAGGCATGAGAAAACTCTCCATATGATTGGAAGATGTAACCAATCGGAGGAGTACTGACTCAATAACAAGTGAAGGTGCACCTAAGTCAAACTAAATCCCGCCCAAATGGAGGAGATACTTTCTTTTAAGTGCTTTGTTCAAGGGCGACACGACTGACTCTAGCTACCAACAATATATGGAAATATTGTCCCGTTCCTACTCTTTTTGGAATATATAATTTTTTTGTCTTTTTCTTTAAGATGGAAAAAGAATAAAAGAATGCTATAGTACAGTGGAAAGAACGAGTGTAAGAGAAACAAATGATCTAGTTTCTGGGAGGGGAACAATTCTATGGTTAATGCAGGGAGGCAAAACTGGTCAAGGACACTCAAAGGGATGTTCTTTCCATGGGTAAAAGGATGCATCAAGTTGCAAAAGCTAAGTGATTGCATGGTTTATTTTGCAGAACACATGGTCAAATAAGTGGCTTAAACATGAGTCCAAGTGAAACCGGCTCAAGGCCAAAAGGTGAAAATAGTCAAAATGCAATGCAGCAGTACAACTCAACACAATGGAACCTCTAGGGTATAAGGCCAGAAATTAGTGCAGAAGAAAGGAGAATGTGTCTTCAACACATAAGTCATGGCAGGACTAAAGAGGACTCCCAAGCCTACTCAGTATAGTAGCATGGGAAACTAATGTCAGCGAGGTTCCAACTAAGATGCCCATGTAAAGGATGGCTCTACCATCACATCATGATTTAAAAAATCGGCGAGTGAAAATGGTTTGCTAACCAAGATTCGATGGCTTTGACCCTATGTCTAACGTATCTCTGAATGGAGGCTAGTATGAAAGATGCAGCAGAAAAATTATTTCCCTAACCTATATGCTAGTGAGTGAATGATACCTTCCATGACAAGTTAGCGCTCATGGGACTGAAATAACATCTCGAAGAAGGCATCCAAAATATCCTGAAAAAATAACCCAATCTCGACAATCCAAGCCCACAGGTCAAAAAATCCATGAGACAAAAATCAATTTTTGAAAAAATATTTTGCAATTTCAAAGTTATATAATGACTTTTGGACTCACAATTTGTTCATTTCTGTTTGGAGTAAAGAGCTGTGGAGCAAAATGGAGCAAGCTTTCCTCTGAACAATTGGACCGTTCAAATCACACCAAAGTTATCAAGTAACCCTCAAATCATACTTATAATGTTTTGTGATAGTTTTTATAAGTTTTCTTAAAGTTTTAGCCGTGGGAAATTATGCCCAAAAATCCAACTCTGTGTACATGCGAGTTGGATGTGATCAACCTGCGTATACGACGGCCCTATACACGACTGTGTGAAACGAGAACCCACGTGTACGTGAGTTAAAGTTTTAACATAAAAAATAACGGTTGAAACTCCAATTTTTTGTAGGATGACTATCACTTGGAGGGAAAGAGAGCACACCACTATTGATAATGAGGTAATGAATGACCAAACTACATTAGACACGCTGAGAGGCTGTGGCTTATTGAAATTCTTCAAAATTCCAAACATGAAAGCCAATACACGCTTGCTCGAACTATTGATCCACTACTGGAGTGCGGAGGATGATGCCTTCATGATAGACTAGATGCCTCGGATTGAGGATGAAAACATCTACTTTATTATCGATCTCTCCCGAAGAGGAGAGGTCATGCATTCAACTGGCAGGACGAGAAGTAGTCTTTTAGAAGAAGGCTATGTCCATATATACTGTCCTGGACATCCAGAGAATATTGGAAGTCAAATTCCAATCAAACATGTGGAAAGTTGATCCCTGAGGATTATGCTATTTACCATTGCATGGGTAAATGGGTCAACTTCCCTACATCAGGCATCACGAGTGTCCATGAGCCTGGCAGTGGAATGTCATACCATGGTATTCGACTGGTGCATGCCTCTTCTGACTAACATGAAGAGCCAATTGACCTTTATTCAGAAGGGTTAGATGAAGAATTTTGGATATGGGACTATCTTGTGCTCATTCTTCTTTGAGAAGGTACCTAGGCTACGTCCCAAAGTATCAGTGTCCATCAACAGCCCAAGAGATCCATGAATGGGTAGATGGGTGGACTTGATGAAATGCCTTGGAGGTGGAGACATGCTTAGGACATCTTCTTACGATGAGTTTTTCACCTGGTGGGATCAACATATCATCGCAGTCGATGACTACCAAACATAGCATGGGGAGACATAAGTAACAATTTTTAAGTTTTTTATGAATTTTTAAGATTTTTTGGATTTTTAATATGAAATGAACTTAGAAATATTTTTGATGAGATAAAATACTGACAAAATGACCATGTTCTAGATGTGGGTCCAGTGAGACCAGATGGATTTCCGAGGCACAGGCATCACGGAAGAGGAGCCGAAGAGGCAGCAGTTGAGACAGAGAGAGTCCTATATGCAGTTCAGAGAATCTTGGTGAGACTAACTCACCAGGTACCTATGATAGCCATAGAGGATCTACCTGAGGAGATGCAGCGCCACATTGTAGGGGTACCATAGGACTGGGTCCGGATACTTCAGCGTCTAGCCAATGTGGTGGTTAAATTTTTAGCTGCTCATCCTAATTCGGGTCGATAGATAGACCTATGTATGACTAGACATGATTATGGGCATGAACCCAAATTTTGAGGGCATCTTGTCCCAATTTTGTATATTATTTTTTGAACACTTTATCTATATACAAGCAATTTTATGATATATATACAGATTCAATTTTTGATGTTATTTAATTTGATGAATGATTAATATGCCAATCTAATTCTTGATTAGCAATAGATTCTGCTAATGAATTCTCAGATCATGGAATGTGAACATATGTAATATAAATAAATGATCGTTGCAACACTCTCACTCTTAGAAATTGGCGATGTAAATAAGGATCATGCACCCGATAAATATTATTTAACTACGACACTACCAGATGTGAGTCTAGATAAACTACCAACGAATCAATCCCATAAGATATTACTTCGGATAGTAAATTAATAACGACAGTATATTCGGTAATGTTATTTGAAGCAGGGCCAATACATACTCCCCTCGACACCATCAACTGGCCAGATGGAAAATAAATCACCCAAGTTGTGGAAACGAGATTTCGAGTGTGTGGACTTGCACCATTGATAAATCTGAAATATATCGAATCATCCATCAATACCTGCCAAAGCAGATAAAAAATGTCGATATCACAAAATGCCAGATAAATATTTACAAAGATACAAGATATACAAACAAGCAATTTCTCGGTCGAAGCCTAAGCAAAATACTTCTTAAGGTAGAGCCCATTTCGGGGCTCTGCCAGCTTGTTCCCTTCAAAATCAATTAATTCATAGGCCCCTTTTCCCAAAACACGCTTGAATACAAAGGGACCATACCACATAGACTTGAATTTTCTTGCCCCCAGGGCATCTTTGTCTTGGTCATAGAGTAAGACAAGGTCGCCTTTAGAAAAAACTCGAGGATGGACAACTTTATCATACTAAGTTTTAACCCTCTTCTTGTGGACTTCGTTTATTATGGCTGCATCTCAACGCTGCTCATCGAAATGTTCCAAATGAGCGAGGCATTCTTCGAGACTAGACGTCTCTGGAAGAAGTTCTACAACTAGCTTAAGGGACAAAATTTCACATTCAATAGGGAAAATAGATTCCAACCCGTAAACTAGTTGAAAAGGAGTAAAACCAGTGGCATAATGGAGGTTTGGTATGCCCAGACCACCAGGTACAACATGATGCACCAATTGGATCATTTTTTGTCAATTTTCCTTTGCAAGATAGTGTTAAGGGACTTATTCACGGCTTTGGCTTGCCCATTGGCCTGAGGAAAAAATGGAGATGAATGGTCCTGTCGGAAGCCCAACTTGAGAGCCAATTCGATCATTAGTTGATTTTGGAAGTGAGTACCATGGTCAGTGAAAATCTCTCTTGGGATACCAAATCATGAAATAACCTGGTTGAAAAGAAACAAGGCTACTGTTTCACTATCATTTTTGTAAGTAAGCATGGCCTGAGCCCAGTTTGTAAAGTAGTCTACGACCACAATGATGTACTTGTGATTTGCTGCCGAAGGCGGATTACAAGTAGTAAAATCAGTGCCCCACTTTGTAAATGGACCAACAGTGATAACAGGAAAAAGTGGATCTAGATGCGCACGCATTGTCCCAGTATATATTTGACAAGGGTGGCAACATTTAACTGTTTCAATGCAGTCTTTGAAAATTGAAGGCCAAAAGTAGCCTGCACGCAAAATTTTCTGGGTTGTTGCAAGCCCTGATAGATGACCCCCACAAGCTCCATTGTGGCAATCATTAAGTACAAACTCGGCTTCTTCCAAAGTTAAGCAATGCCTAAGGATTGAGTCAACCCCTCTACGATATAATGTATCACCAATAATGACATAGCTTTTGGCATGGTGACGTAACTTTCAACGCTCACCTTTTGAGAAATAAGGTAGAAACTTCGAAGTCTGGAGATATATAATGATATCTCCGTACCAGGGATCTTATGAAGAAATGAGGAATAAATGTTTGTCAGGAAAATTTTCCTCACAAACAATAGCTTCCTCACAAGGCAGCTTCGAAATCAATTCTGCAAAAACTAATGACTTCTTATATTTAGCTGACAAGAACTCGAGATCGAACTCTTGAAAAATAACAATCCATTGATTATATTTGCCCCCAATCACTCGCCTACTGAGGACAAACTGAAAAGGATTGACACCTGCTAAGACGAACGTTTTGCGGAGTAGAATGTAATGATGAAGCCGTTGGACAACATGGACAACTCCAAAGGCTAATTTCTCAATGGGAGAGCTCAAGTCCTATTAAGCATTGACTCAAGTAGTATATTACATGCTCACTGAGAGCATCATCCTCCTGAATTGGAACCATATGGATGGTTGATTCTGTCGTAGCGAGATACGAAAGGAAATCTCTACCATAATCTGGTGGACTCAATAATGGGGCAGAGGTTAATGCTCTTTTCAAAGCATCAAAATATCGTTGCGTGAAGTCATCCCATAAAAATGGAACCCCTTCCTTAAGCAAACACATAAATCCTTTGGTAATCTCGGCGTAATTTGCTATAAATCTCCTCAAGAAATTTTCCTTTCCTTGGAGACTTTGAAGTTGATGAATGGAAGACAAGGGAGGCAACTGAATTATTGCCTCAACCTTGAAAGGATCAACTCGAATCCTTTAGTTCATAGATGAATCCTAACAGCCAACCAGACATGACCATGAAAACACACTTATTTAGATTCAACTAGATTTTATAAAAACGACATCTCTCAAAAACTAACCGAAGGTGGTTGGGATGATCAATTCTCTTTCGAGAATGAGCAACTAAGTGATCCAAGTATGCTTCGATAACATGTTTGATGTCGTGGAAAGCATAAGACATGGACCGCTGAAAAGTAGCTCCAACATGTTCAAGACCAAAAGGCATCTTCTTGTATGCAAACGTGCCCCACGAACAAATAAAGGTTGTCTTGTGCTGGTCCTCTAGATGGATAGTAATTTGATTCTAACCAGAGAATCTGTCCATGAACGAAAAAATTTCGTTACCTGCACATTCATCAACAATTTGATCAATAAAAGGCGTGGGGTAATTGTCTTTTGGACAAGATTTATTCAAATCCCTAAAGTCGATACACATTCGGATCGTTCATTGCTTCTTATCTACCAGGACTGGATTGGAAACCCACTCAGTTACAGGAACGAGGTATGAAACTTGCCTTAAGCATCTTTTCAACTTCAGCCGTAATAGCCACCACTTTTCAAGGATTGACCGATCGAAGTTTTTGACGAATAGGTTTGGCATTTTCATACTTCTTTATCTCATGCTGGGCTATAGATGGATCAATTCTAGGCATTTCCTGATAAGATCAAGCGAACACATCTCAAAATTCTTTAAAGAGGTCGGTGTAGATTTGGATTTCTTCGGGGGAACAATCAACTCCGATGAATACATTTTCAATCATGTTAGGATTCTTAGATATGTTTACAGGTACAGTTCATGAGATAACCGACATGTTACCTTTTGCGGAAAATTGTGTTGGAGCCAAAGGGTTTGAAACTGCACAAACATCACTAGTAAATAGAGTGGAGAACCTAGATTCAACTTCATGCAATGGAGGAAGAAAATATGAACGATGATGTAAATCTTCCCACGGTCTATCCACACCCATGATTGACTCCAAGATTGCTTATTCAGATGGTAAGACTGTATCCAAGCAATCTAGAGCTGAAGTAGAATCGAGGGTCCAAGCTGGCGCCACATCACCATCTAACTCCTCTTGTGAAAAAAGAGTGGGATGGTTGTCTGTAGAGTTAATGATAGATTGATAGCTAAGTTCCATTGTAGACATAGGAATTCCATTCCACCAACCTACCCTCCATCTAATGTGGTGGTAGATGAAGGTAAGGTCCAAGGGTCCGAAAAATAATGAGTTCGAAAGAACTCTTTCCGTGAAGCTCCCCCAGAGGATGAAATTGCATTAATTCTAGCTGTAGGAGCAGGAAGATCAAATGTACCCATTAATGAAGAGTACATTCCAACTCCTAAATTCTCAATAGTTTGATGCAAATTATCCACCAATGTAACGGTAGAATCCGAAGTTGCATGGGAGTCACCTGGAGAATAATCCAACTGATCAATTTTAACAATTCTCCCCTCATGAGGAAAATAGAGGATGCGGAATAAAGATGAAACTATGGAATCCATCTCGTAAATCCAATTCTTTCCTAAGAGGAGTTTATAATCCAGATTCGCATCAATGATTTCTACCTCAATATTCACTACCTTCCCCCCAACACATATAGGAAAGGCCAGGATAATCCCATGTGGCCTATGAGAATGTCCATCAAATGTCGTCAAAAGAGTCGGTGAAGGAACAACTGAAGGTGATCCAATGGCCTTCCAACATGACATAGACATCACACATGTGGAAGCTCCCTCATCTATAATTGTCTAAAAAATATTGATCTTTCGGTAAGTGGACTTTATCTAGAAAGCCATATGGTGAGGAAGTCTCTTTTTGACATTTAGCATATCAAAAGTGATCACTAAAGAATTCTTTGGATCTACTGCACCAATTGCCAAAAACAAAGCACTTCTCTGAGTAGGGCATGACTGGAGTACCTCCAATGTAGACATAGCACAAGGAATTTGAGCCAGATCTTCTACAATCGAGTAGTTTTGGGCTGCCCTAGCACTAGGTTAATAGTCGAGTGCTTTGCGGAACCTTTCAGTATCTGAGGTACATACTCAAGAGAGGGTCACTCAATATGAAGTGGGTCTGTGGCTTCAGGGATAGATTTAGCCTTAGATGTTTCTGATTCACCATAATCGTGTGTTCCCATAGCGATGTCAATGTGAGAGTTCATCATATAAAAAGTTGAGGAATTTTCCCCTTCTTGGTTGCCCCCTGTAGAGGTACCAGCGTTTGAATTTGCATCAACAAGTAATTGCTGCCCTTTGGGAAAAGGGTTAGTCAGAACAGCTTGGGAGCTAGAGGACCCTTGCTACACTAATAAGCACTTAGCATCTTTTATCATGGGGCAGAGGTGAGTCAGATAATCTCCATTGCAATTCCCCTATCCCTTGCTTTTCTATGTACTATTGGAATGTTTCTTTGTAAAGTTTCTTCTGATCCTCTGATATAAAATGCTCTATATTTCCTCTTCAGCCTTTCTTTTGGCACTAATTCCATCCTTTTACTATGCTAGCTCATTGTCTAGACCTATTGCTTCCATCTAACCTTCCCTGGGTTCTTCCTCCTCCTTCAAGATGTCATATCGATTATCTTTTTATGGTCCTTTGCTTGGTCGCAGTTGGGTAGAAGTATGAAGATTCTTTTCAGATTTCCTCCTCCTTTGTACTTCCTGAAATCCCTCCACTTCTTGTGATTTCCCTAAGTTATTGGCTTTGGATGGCTCCGGGGTCTTGGACTATTTTATCAGGCAGTCCCAGAACAAATGTCCATATTCATGGCATCTACAACATCTGAAGGGGATATGCTCATAGTTAATGGGTTGTTGCGATACCTCCTCGTGGTATTCCAGTTCAATGGATTCTCGTAAGGGTTTTGTTATATTCATATAAACACAAATCCTTGTGTAAGGCATGTACTTTCCCCTTCTCGTGGAGTCTACAACTTTCAAAAAACTTCCTTTGGAGTTGTCGATACCCTCCTGGATATTTGATCCCAGAAGTCCACCGGGAGGCCAAAGAGGCGAACCCATACTGGATCAGCTACGAATTTTTCCAGATCTAGATTATAACACTCCTCCCAGTGTCTCATATGGCCCTTTGGTTGCCATTTATGCTGAATCCACTTAACCAAGTCTCATTCAGTTAGCGAGACTCCTATAAATTTGCAGATCATTATGTGGTCCTTCATATATTTCATATCATTTTTGAGTTTATTATTGTGTATGACAAAGTGAGGCTTCTTTGTTTCCCTTAGGAGGCACTAGTTGGGCATGCAAGTCTACCATTGGGCTCCAAGGACAAGGGGTCCTTTCCCATGAATGTTTTGTGTGCCTACGGTGTGTGCGCCTTGTGAACTTGTTTCACCGCTCACAATATTTCAGTAGGAGGGGATCTCTCCCCACCCCTTTGCAGTGATGTTCATTCCATCCATCAGCGCAAAACTATGGAGCAGGTCCAGGGAAGAGTTGTCAACGTCGTATACAGCAGAGGTGTTAGGTTTCTCAAAACCATAGAAAAAACCTGAAAACCCTAGCACTGCTTCTTTCATTGGCTGAAGAACATCTTGTAATCAAATGCAACATTTCAAGAACCCCTACTCTCAAATATTGATTTCATGCTGTCCCAATTTTTCATTATGCAAATTAATTTATTTTTTTCCTTTATGTCCAATCCATCATTGTAAAAGCAAAGAACCAAGCATGGAAATAAGAATATTCATATTCATGTTAATGTTATTATTAAATTCAATAATAGTATGAATATAATATATTATATTATATTCATGTTAATATTATTATTAAATTTAATATTAGTATGAATACATTTAATATTAATACTATTAAAATTTAATAAATTTTGATTAACACAATATTAAATTTGTTATATTATAATATATATTTATATATCACGATATATATTAACTCTAGATATATGTGGGAGGGAAGAACAAAGACATAGATTGATTGAGGTGGAGGGATAGAGGGAGTGAGAGAAAGGGAGAGAGGACTTGAGAGAGGAGAGGGGGGAGGGATAGGCAGAAGGAGTTAGAAGGAAAGAGAGGGAGGGATAGGGAGAAGGAGTTTGAAGGAAAGAGAGGGTGGGAAGAATAAATGCATAAAGAGAGAAAATTGGAGAGAGAGAGGGAGGGAGAGTGAAAAGGGAAAAGAGAGAGATAAGATGAGGGATAGAGACAGAGGGAGGTGAGAGAAAAATGAAGAGAGATGAAGGAGGAGAGTGAGGATGTGAGAGAGAGGAGAGAGGAAGGGTGAATGAGAGGGACATGAGAATAAAGACATATAGACAAAGAAATGTGGAGAGAGAGAGAGAGAGAGAGAGAGAGAGAGGGGGGGGGGAAGTGATAAGGGAGATGGAGAGGGATAGAGGAGAGTAGGAGGAAGACAAATAGAAGGGGGGAGAGAGGGAGAAAATGGAGAGAGAGAGAGAGAGAGGAAGATGGAAGGAGAGATAGATAGATATCGATAAAGAGTGTGTATGTTTTGGGGGTGACATATAGGGATTAAAGAGAGGTGGAGGGAGATAGAGATATAGATGGGAGAAAGAGAGAGAGAGCATGCATGTTTGAGGGGGTGAGATACAAAGAAAAAGAAGGAGAGATGGAGGGAAATATAGAATATTTCTTGTAGTATTTGACAAGATTGTCTCTCTTCTTAATCACAAACTAATTACTATATATGATTACATAAACATCCCCTCCTCTATCTCTCCTTCTTTGTCTCTCTATCTCACCCCCCCTGAGCTTTTTGTCTCCTCTCTCCCTATCCCTCCCCCCTCCATCTTTGTCTATCCTCTCTCTCTGTTACCCTTCTTTGTCTCTTTATCTTCACTATTAAAATTAATTAATTGTCAAAAGTTGTGATACCTAAAATTAATTAATTTGCCGTAAAACTAGGTTGAATTTCCTTTGAAGCAGCGAAATCATTTAGCATGCCCTGCATCTTTGATGTCAACAGAGTACCACACTCCTTCTTCAACTCGGACAGTATGTTCTGTTCATGATCAATATCCATTCTCCTGTCGAACAATAATCTCTTGGCTAATTTCTTGTTGCAAGATTCTGCAAATAAATCTTTATCCGTAACGTAATAAACAAGTTCTCCGATTTTTGGGAAAATGCTCTCAATATGATCGTCCATCAGTTTAGGTTTCCTGAGTACACTATCACAAAATTCTGCCAACAACTCTGCACTCGTGCTTCCTCCCACTCTTTTATCAAACATTACAGAAAATGCTTCCCTGAAAGCCAGAAGAATAAGCTTATGCTTTTGAAATTCATGCTCTACATAACTCTTATACTTGCCATGGATTTCAATAAGCTTGGGCACATATTCATGCTTATCATTCCCAGCATCCTCTACCCATTTAATCAATGCTATTGCTTCGGTAGTTACATGTTCTTTTAAAATACATGCCACTGGTTCCAAACCCTTGCGTATCTTACCAAACAACCTATACATCCTGGAAAGGTCGTCTTTCTTGTCATCCCTAAACAACACGCGGCAACAAGAATCCTGTTTTTCCAAAAGTTGAGTTTCATAGCGGGAGAGGAGTTCATATTCTACTATCTCCATTAAGTTGTGCTCGCTGCTGGAGTGCAAATAAGGGGCAACTTTCTGCTTCTCATGTTTCAGACACTCTTCAACTTTTAGCATATATTGGGGCAAGGATTCCTGTACAATCCATAAAGCCGCCTTTCGAGCATAGTAAGTTGCAGTATCTTCAAAAATGGGCTTTTCAAAATGATTCTTGTACGAGTCCATACCATTACCATTACCAATTTCCAAGAAAACGTTCACAATGTTTTTCACGAAAGCCATGCCAATCTTCTCTCCCTCGCGCTCTCGATTTATCAAATCCAACACGCCATTCTTCACATCCACCCGTACGTGATCATACACAAGCTCACGGAAGCAGAGCAGCGCAACTGCTCTGAGACTGGGCAGCACAACACCGGTCTTTCTGCGCACGAAGTAGCGATCCAAATGAGAGAACATGTGTGACATGCATTGGACCATGATCTTGTAATTTTCCCAACGTTTTTCAAATTCCCTACAAATGAACTCACCATCACCACCCTCTTGTTTACTCAATGCCGGTAAAACCACCAAAGATATGTATAGTTCAAACGACTTCCTGTACATTTCGTACAGTTGCTGATGGTGGCCTTGAAAACACAGTTGGCAAATAGTCAAATAAACCTCCATAAACTCCTCATAGGAGAAAAATAATTCATCCTTCTTAAAGTTGCCTTCTACTCTTTTTCTCAAGTTTCCCAAACCTCTTGAGATCAAAGCCTGTCCTTCCTCCCACTCTATCTTCCCTTCCTCCCACTCTATCTTCTGCGCCTGCACCTGCGCAGGCGCCGGCAGCTTCAATATAATCTCTTCATTCTTCTGCGTGACCTTCTCTTCTTTATTCGATTTATTCTTCTTCGACTTCGACTTCGACTTGCCCGCCATTAGAGATTTCCACTCTGTGCCTCCACACAATAACAATATTATTTCACGAGTTGGGAGTTGCGACAAAGCGAGTACAAGATCTCTCGCATCACCACTTTACTATCAATGTATGTTTAACCGGTGATCACAAACTCTAAAATTGCATGCTGAATTGAATTGAATTTATAGGACACGGGGTCAATATAATACCTTTTGGCCGACGGTTATGCAGATTGGTTTCCTTGTTTTGTTTTGTCATACTATTCAATCAATTATTTGAAAAAAAAAATATAGCATACACTATTTAAATAGAATTTAATTTATTTTTCTTTTATATTTAATATTTTTTATTTTATATTAATGGTTCATATTTATCTTTAAAGTAATTCTATCGTTTAAAAATAAAGTCATATAAATAACTCTCATATGAAGTAAATGACTTATGAGTTTTTATGTGGTATTGATAAGTCATAGTATTGACTTATGACATTGAAACAATTTATTTTTACACGTTAAGAACTTTCATGGTAAAGTAGGAGTAAATCTCCTTAATTAAAAATATTAATCCATGTTTTTGTTCAATTTATATATGTTTAGTTTATATATGAATTCCTTTTCTAATAATAATAATAAAGAAATTACAATTTAGTTAGTTTTCATGGTTTTTTAAGTTGTGCAACCTTACATGTATCATGAAGTGTGTTTTTTGATGCTTATTATAGATACCAACCATTTGGTTCTAAATTTAATTTGGTTTTTGTTCATCACCTCTTGCTTCATCATGTTGCTTGTTCAAAAGGTTTTTCAAAACATCACAACCATGTAAACAAGAGATAACCAAAAGTGCCTTCAAAATATTTTATTGGTTAGAGTGTAAAGAAATGTCAATAAGTATGAGCTTTATTGTTTGGTAGAATAGTGCTTAGTTGTTCCATGTGAAATTTGATGGATTAATCCCATGGTATTTGCCTTCGCACCCTACAGGCAGTGTTGTGGGCATATGCTAGGAAGCCTAGGCATAATGTTGCAGGCATAGAGAGGGAACATTGCAATAGTCTTGTAGTGTTGTTGGCTGACAGTGGCAAGGCCACAATAGTCGTTGTAGCCATACAAAACTCAATGATTCATAGTCCATTTCTCCTGCCATCTTCAACATCGTGATCATTTCACTGTATAGGATTAGTTCAATCACCTGTAGCACCGACATCTCATCAGCCTAACCACCTGCAATCAACAACTCATCAAGACCATGCATAAGCATGTCATGAATACTAAGCTGATATCAATGCCAACACTGTCAAGACTAAGACAATGTAAATTTGTGATTTTTCCCATCTCTTGTTATTCTCTTACCGAGGATTTTCTTTTCCGCACCCAAATCCTTCATAAAAATTAAATTACCTAATTTTATTTTGAGCACATTTATATCTTGCATGTTGGACCCCACAACGAACTTGTCATCTACATAAAATAACAAGGTAGTATAGTTTCCATTATTTAGTCTCTTAAAATAAACACAATGGTTAGGCTAACATTTGATATAAGCTTGTTCTATTGTAAACCTATCAAACTTCAAATACCACTACCTTGGAGATTTCTTTAAAATGTACAAGCTCTTCTTCAGTTTGCATACTAACTTTTCCTTCCCTTCAACCTCATATCCTATGGTTGTTGCATATACACACTTTCCTCTCGGTCCCCATGAAAAAGGTTGTTTCCGGATCTAATTGTTCAATATGCAAATCTTCGACCGCCACTAAACGTAAAATAGTAATTGAAGCCATTTTGACAATATGAGAAAATATTTCATCAAAACCTATATCTTTCTTCTGTGAAAACCACTTTACAATAATCATGTCCTAGTACCTCTTTTTTCCTTCATCTTCTTCCTTCAACCTCTATAGCCATTTATTTTGCAATTCTCTTTTACCTATAGGCAATGGGACCAAGTCCCAAATCTAGTTATGTACCAAAGAGTCCATCTCTAATTTCATGCCTTACTCTTATTTCTTTCATGTTTATACTTGCATTGCTTCTTCCTATCTTTTTGGTGGTCAAAAATACATAATACAATGAATGAGAGTATCATTTACAAGGTCTACTTAACTTGGTTGATTTTCTAATAGCATTTGTAGAAGGTACATCTTAGTGTTGTTGTTGTTGAACCTATTGATTTGTGGGCAGCTTTGGAATTTATTTTTATGTGATTTCATTAAATACTATGTATTCAATGTTTTCCTTTTCCTATTTCGCCTTGTGCAATTGATCTTTGTACATGACCTTCACATTGAATACCACAACTCTACTCCTATGATTTTTTGATTTTCATAATTGATCCAAAATTCACGACTTAATTTGTGTTAATTATAAGCGTAAGTTAGCTTAATGAATGAATGGAAAGATTGAACTAAAGAAATAAATAACAAAATATAGAGAGACAAAAAAAACCAAGGTAGTTAACAGATCTCACCTATTATGGGCTATATCTATGGGTTAGCTTCTAATGAGTGGTCACTCATGATATTATGTGATGCAAAAATGATGTTTATATTCACGATGTCCCCATCCTATAACAATACTCATCCCAAACTCTACCAAAGAGGTTGTGGAATCTATAAAACCACTTTCCCGCACTCAAAATAGCCAAAAATAAGGCTTAAAACCTTTCCTTTTTCGAATTATATACAAACAAAAACACCACAAAAGGAAAACTGTAAATGACGCCACAAACACATAAAAACATTCACAGTCTTTTTGTACAAAAGGAGGCGGAATCTAAGCAAAGAAAGGAGTTATCAGACTGGTACCTATGCTGGTTAAAGGCTGCAAAAAACAGAGATCAAAACAGGGCAACAGACAGCAGAGAACCCCAGCTGCACAAAGCCAAACTGGTTCAGCGCAACCTCAACACTGAGGATTTGACATTCAGCGTAGGTAGCCCTCACGGGACCTGCGTTGAAATGCAGACTGCCTTCACAGCAGTTGCACTGAAGGAGAAACTCTCGTTTCTCCTGGGTTCTGGGTCACAAAATGCTCAAAAATCAACTGTTTGAGGCCAAATCAGAAACACAAGCAAGGTATAAACAGAGGGATGCTTTGAGAGGGTACTAAAGACTATCACAAGGATCATCAAATCATTTGTGGATCCATTGTTTAGATCATAGACAAGTCTAGCAACCGGATCAAAGCATCAACTTTCTACTTTGCATCCGGGAAAGATGCAGTTCGATTGTTGCTGTCAAGTCTATGAAGTAAACAAATGACAAAAACACAAATGAAATGAATAAACAAATTCTCCCCTCCGCGTTACAGACCTACTATCCCAGATAACTTGAAAAACTGGAAAGTATTCACTAATGACCAACAAATCAATAATTTTTTAACTTTAGAGGAAGAATTTGTATATGGCAATATAGATACTGACATAACATTAGATCCTTGTTTTACAGATTAAATAGAAATTAACAAATTAGAAGATGAAGAGAGAGATAGATTCCATCCCACAAAGTTTACAAAATCAGATATTCAAAACCTAAAGCAAGTTGAAATTGAAGAGATAATTAACGAAGATTCTGAAATGCTTAACTCCTTTGGAAGACTTGTTTGATTCAAATGATGTCCCTAGAAAACCAAAAATAGAACCCCTAAAATATGATATAGAGGAGTGTAACATAGGTACTGAGGAAAATATGAAATTGATAAAACTTTCAAAGTCCTTACCTCCTACTGAAAAAGTGAAATACATTGAACTACTAAAGGAATTCCAAGATGTCTTTTCTTGGAGCTATGAGGACCTCAAGTCCTATGACACCAGCATAATACAACACACCATCCCCATAAAAGAAAATCAAAAACCTTTTAGAAAGAAGCTTAGAAGGATTAATCCTATTCTATTACCTTCTATTGAAAAGGAAATCAGAAGAATGTATGAAGCCAAAATAATAACAAGATTGGGTTTCAAATTTGGTACCCACAAGGAAAAAGACTGATGAGATTAGACTGTGTGTTGATATTAGGAATATTAATAAAGTTTCACTCAAAGACAATTACCCTCTCCCTAAAATGGATCATATATCACAAAAGATAGTAGGGTCAACTAGGATCTCATTATTGGATGGGTTTTCTGGTTACAATCAAATTTTAGTTCACCTAGATGACTAGGCAAAAACTACATTCACTACTCCTTGGGGCACATTCATGTATGTGAAGCTGCCTTTTGGATTAAAGAATGCAGGGGCCACCTTTCAAAGAGCTATGGACATAGCTTTTGCTAAGGAAATCCATGAATTCCTAGTAATATACTTAGATGATATCATTGTATTCTCAAAATCTGATAAACAACACTTAGATCATCTAAGGCATGTATTCATCAAATGTAGGAAGTATGGAATTTCTTTGAATCCTAGAAAATCTTTATTTGGGTTAGAAGAGGGATAACTACTAGGCCACATAATCTCTAAAGATGGTATTATAATAGATCCTGCAAGAATTGAAGCCATCTTACAGATACAACACCCTAGGAGCATTAGAGAATTACAAGCCTTCTTAGGAAAAATAAACTTTCTTAGAAAATTTATTTCTAACTTGGCAGAAATAATTAGATCATTGAATAACATGTTGAAAAAGATTTGACCATAAAATGGACCATTGAAGCTAAGATATCCTTTGAAGATATTAAGCTAGCCTTAACAAAGACACCAGTTTTGGTCAGTCCAAAGTTTGATAGGGATTTCATTATATTTTCTTTTGCCTCAGAACACACAATTGCTACAATTTTAGTGCAAAAAAATGATTAGGGTTACGAACAACCTATTGCATTTTTTAGCAAAGCCCTGAGAGATGCCCCTTTAAAGAAAAATATAATGGAAAAGAAAGCCTTTGCTCTGTTCAAAGCTATCAAAGATTTTAGAGTTTACATTTTATATTCTCATGTAATAGCCTATGTCCCCAATGCAGTAGTCAAGGATATCCTAACTCAGGATGGTCTAGATGGAAAGAGAGGGAAATCCATTTCTACTGTATTAGAATATGACCTAGAAATCAAGCCAACCAAGTTAATCAAAGGCCAAGGTTTAGCCAAGCTCATGGCTGAATCGAATTGTCAGGCCTTAGACATAAATTTTATTGCAGAAATGGATAATGGAGAGGAGATGGTGACTCAACCAATCAGCCAGGCCTTTATTGAATCACCATGGTATGTTGACATCATATATGTTTCACAAAATTTACAAGCTCCTCCAAATTATTCAGGACCAAAAGTAGGCTTTTAAAAATGAAATATTTAAAATTTTACATACTTAACAATGCTTTGTTTTGGAGGAATCATGAATGTATCCTTCTTAATTGTTTATTGAAAGAAGAGTCTGACAAGGTGTTACAAGAGTTTCATGCAGGTGACTATGGAGGACATATTTACTAGAAAAATACTACTGACAAGATTCTTAGAGTTGGTTTCTATTGGCACACTATGTTTTTTAATGTAAAGAAATTTGTAACCTCATGTCATAAATGCCAAATTTTTGAAGGAAAGAAAAAGCTTTTACCCCTCCCCCTGAAACCAATATCTACTGAAGCACCTTTTCAACAATAGGGTCTTGACTTCATTGGTGAAATCCACCCACCTTCCTCTGCACAATAGAAATGGATCCTTACTGCTACAGATTATTTTACCAAATGGATAGAATCCATACCATCAAGGCAAGCCACTGACACTGTTATAATAACCTTCCCTGAATCCAACATCCTATCTAGATTTGGGTGCCCAACCAAGATCATCATTGATAATGCAGTAGCCTTCAAGTCTAAGAGAATGATTGATTTCTGTAGTAACTACCATATAAATTTGGGCCATTCCACATCTTATTACCCCTAAGGAAATGGACTAGTAGAGTCCTCAAACAAGAGTTGAGTGAATATCATCAAAAAATTGTTAGAAGACAATAAGAAAACATGGAACAAGAAGCTAGTGAATGCCTTATGGGCAGACATGCTAACCACAAAGAAGTTCATTGGTACTAGCCCTTATCAATTAGTTTATGGAATGGAATTTGTTTTCCCATCATCCTTGGGAACACTAGTGATGAAGCTGCTCCAAGAGTTGCAGGTTGAACCAAATGACATCCAAAGAAGAATCAACCAAACAATTCATTTACAACAGACCAGGGAAGAATTGTACATGAGATCTCAATTTGTGTAAGAAAGGATCAAGAAGGTTTTTGATAAAAGGACTAAGGTAGAATATTTTTACCTAGGGGATAGAGTTTTGAAATGGGACTCAAGAAGAGAGGATAAAGGTAAACATGGGAAATTTGATTTCCTATGGAAAGGCCCATATGTCATCTATGCATTCAGAGGTAATAATGCTTTCTTCCTCAGAGAAATGGATGGCACAGAAGCAGAAGGAGGACCAGTTAATGGTTGAATGCTTAAACAATACATTGAACCTAGTTACTGATTCAACTAATCATTTGTACATATTCTGTTTTCAAAGTTTAGAGTTGATTGGATAGTGATTCTTTGGAGTTGAAGCCCGAAGAGAAGGCCCTAAGCTTCAAAGGTTTAATGCAGAAAAGTGAAAAGGGAAAAGTTGCAGAGTGACATCACAACAATTTAGAAGGCTATTGATCTATAAGTTCTTAACATTTCACTAGGAAATTCCATCCCCAAGTGGAACCAATATTAGGTTCCTATACCAATAGAAGTCATAATTTTTGAATGGCTGATATTAAACCTCTAATATGTACATACCTTTGCTTTCTATAGATGTTTTCCATATTCAAAAAATTAAAAAAATGTAAAGAGGGTATGTCCTAAAATAAAAATCAAAGGACAAAAAGAACAAAAAGGTCAAAAAAGATGAAAAATATGAAGCCCAAGAAAAGAAAATACCATGAAAGTGTGCAAGTCAAAATGCCACTACTTTTTACTTTTTGTGCAAAATAAATGATTGTGTGCAGCTTGTAATATTTGCCACAATCCATGATGGTCAAAATGTGTAAACTTGGCTTTTTCATGTTTCAATTTCATGTTTATAGTTAGAAAATAAAATCTGACCAAACTTTTTAATCTTGGCAGGTAAGTAGATTAGGTAGAGTAAATAAAAGGAGCTCAACTGTTTAATCTGAGCCCTCTGATGTAATAAGGTTAGATTTAGTTAGTTTACTATTGTAAATAAAAAGAAAAATGTTTGATAAGGGTTCGCTAGCTTAAATGCACCCTGATAAAGAGAAGTAAAAATGGTAGGATGAGTAGATGGGAAAGTAGAAGAAAGGTTGTAGAATTGTGATGTTTGTTAGACAAAAGCATATTTATCACGCTCATCATGAACATTCTAAATATGAATGAGAAATTGGACTGGCATAAAGTTCACAAATTCAAATTGATTAATTTCCCCTCACTCATTTCACCCTTTACATAACTAATTTCCCACAATAAGTTTGAAGTACCCAAAATCTTAAGTCCAAGGGGCTTAGAGAATTTCTCTGACTTCTGGAGGGACCGAACCCTTGGCCCAATCACTTATAGATATTAAGTACTAAATCCCCTCATAAACATTCACCCCCTTCAAATTATTCATTTTCCCCTGATAAATCCCTTTTCCTAAGGTTAAAACACCATTTTCCGAAGGAAAAGCAATTACCCCCATGGATAGCCCTTTTTATGAAAAACCCACAAAAACACACTTAGCCTAAGTTATAATGTTTCTATGTGAGAAGAAAATCAATTAAAATGAAATACATTATACTTAGTGCAAATCCATTCTCATTTATCTCCTGCAATTTTCATATTAACTTTTAATATTACTTATATTTACTAATTCCCAAAAAAAACCCTTTCTTTCCATATATTTTATTAAACCCCTTTAACATTAATATCCCCACCCCAAAAGTTTGAAATATAAACTCTATATTACACGAACCCCGATAAATGACATAATTAATCGATCTACGATTAATTAAAGTCAACCCATCCACCAATCATATCTCATCTGATACCTTAATCCCCCCCTTAACCCCTCATTAAGCTAAAACAACCACGCCTAAATGCCTGTTAGGCCCCTCCATTACCTTCCATGCAACTCCCGTGCCCGACCACCACATGATCTCCCCCCCCCATTCGATGGTCCATGTTGATTTCAAAAGTGCCCGAAATCAGAACTATACTTGCCCGAAATGGGCTGTTTTCCACTGAGCTCCCGAAGCTACGTGGCGCTCAATGAAGGGAATCGGGTAGCCTCCCCCCAATACCGCCAAGTGCCCAAAGGCTGTGCAAAGTAAACCACTTACTGCCAGCCCACTACTCGCCAAAAAAATCACTATTCACCCTACTATGTGTCAAACTTTCACTGTTTACCTGTACCCGCCAAATTGACCTTTCGCGCATAAATCCAAAAAAGCCCCAAATCATTGTTTTATCATTTTTTAACTGTAATTTCCCATGCACGCGCCTGTGAACGTTGAAAGCCATCAACCCACATACACTTGCACTCAGAAGACTCCAAAAGCTCCCAGATTGCCTTCCAGCCTGATTGAAGCCTTTTCAACAGTTCAGAATCACCATTTACATATTTCAGACCCAATTTACTCCAAATTCTAGGTATTTAAGCCAGAGTCCATTGAAAGCCTTGTAATTTCTGAACCAGTCTCTAAGTTTTATCATTGAAATTAAAGGGGAAATTTAATAAAACAAAATGTTGAGCTAATTTGTTTACCGAAATTAACACAAATATTTCTTATCAATCTGGGTTGGTAACACTTTGAGGCAAGTTCACTATGTGTGAATATCAGATGTAATCAAACCTTGAAAGATAAGTTTTTCAAAAACTAAAGCAATACATATTACAACTCCAATTCAACTGGTTTGAAAAGAGGAAAAACACTGAAATGGTTCTTAACTCAAGAAGTCCACTTCTACCTCAATTACTACTTAATGAATCAGAGATTAAAACTAAGAACTTAAGATGGATAAATTATCAATGAAATAAGGCTCCTAACTTAAGAGACACATAATATGTTTCATCATAATTCATTTGCCTTAATGCCAAAATTACATAAGGAAACTACTTGCATGTAATCAAAGGAAACTAGTTACAGTTCACCAAGTTAATAGAAGGAGTGCTCAACTTGAGCACTTTGTTTTTGACAACTTAATAAAATGATGAACAAGCTAAGATCTAATGAAATCAATCACCATACATTAACCATAAATCAATTTGCAATAAAGCATGAAACTAGTTCTACAATAACCAGATTACAGGAAATAAAACTAGTTAACAAGGAAGTGTACTTAGCTTGGAATGGGGGCCCTCCACCCTTGCTTTGCACATTTGAAGAGTGATATCAGAAGCTCAAATTTAGTCACACATCCATACCATTCAACAACAAAATAATAATAGAACAATTCTTCAAATTAACTCTCCAATCCAAAAGTGTCTCAGCATAAAAGTATAATAAGTCAATACATAAGCCATCAAAGTCTTGGCTTTTAAATAGAAGCCTCATGAAACACACTGATATATAATCATTCAAACAAACCCATCTACTCGTATCCATCTATCTAAGTCGAATTCATCACTCCCATCCCAAGAGATATGGTCAATCCCATAGAATCTCAAAACTACCCTATTTCTATGGGATTTTTGAATGACTAGTCATGATTGACTAGCACTAAATGGGCCTAATAAAGCTTGTTCTGTTTGAACTAAGCATAGTTGGCTTAGTCCTAGTTCCAAAGTTGTCCATCCATGCATCCAATTCGTGCCCAAGTGTCCTGCAACCATATCAACCATAGAGCTATTACGAGAATTCCTGAATCTGCCAATTTTTGCACTTAATACCAAATTTTCATAAAAACTTTAGAATTTGAAAAATTAAAATTAAATACTTGAATGGATATAAAATACATCAAAATGGGATGGATAAAGTGGAAAATGGATGGTAAATAAATGGATTAGTAAGTTTCTTAGAGCAAAAACAAGACCAAAACTGAGGGCCAACATCTCCCCCTTGCTAATCATCAAGCATGTCCCCATGCTTGCTTATTCCTCTTTGATCTTCTTCTCTCTGTAGTAGATGTGGTTCCTGTAGATGCTTCCTGTTGTTCTGCCTTGACTAAACAATCCAAACCTGAGTCATGTCCTTCCCTGAACAAAGCTGCTTTTACCTTCTGCTTTTCATACTTTGCCTGCCACATGTTCTTTTCCTTTAACCATTTAAATGCCTGTTTAGAAAGTAGATCATTTTTCCGTTTTAATCTCCCTAGATCTTCATTTAACTTTTCATTTACCTTGAACAACCTAGTATTATCCTTCTTACTTGCCTTGTTTTCCTCTTTTAATTGTTTTTCCATGATTTTACTAATTTCTAGTTGGTCAGTTAAGTCCCTGATTCTTCCCAAATTGATTTCTTTTTCAAAATCCTGTGTAGTTTTGATTAATGATGCTGCTGCTGCATCATCATATGAAGAATCCCTCTCAAATACTTCCTGTGAAATGTCATTTTATACCTATTTTCTTGTGGAATATGTGTCTACTTCCTTTTCTGTGTCAATGGGACTTTTATTCCTAAATCTTCTAGGAATAGACATAACAGATACTTCATTTTCCTGCATGGCCATGTTACTTTATTGTTTAGCTCTAGTTCTGGGATACAAGGGTGAACTCATCAATCCTTTGTTTTCCTGCTCTACTTTATCTTGCACTTCATTAACCTGTTCATTAAACTGGTTTCTAGTCATGAACTCCCTCCAAACTATGCCTTGTGACCTCACTTGATACTCAACCAGGATTTTTATCAATCCCTGGTGGTAAATCTATGCTGCTTTGGGCCTGTGTTCATGTCTCACTGTTTCAATCATTCTCAAGAGGCTTCTAAAGAGGAAATATGGCAAGTTAATCCTATCTTCTCCCTTAATATGCTGTAAAAGTTGGATATGATATAGGTGGGCAACACTATATCCTCTATCACAAGTCAAAAACTTCTGGATGACTAGAACCAACTCACCCCATGGTTCATTGAACCATTCCCTTGGTATCCCCTTGGTTCTATCAAAAGTCCCTTTCCGGTTCTTTTCAAGGAAGAAAGTCCATGCTTTCTCCTTGAAGTGTAGGCCTTTGTGATATTTTTCACCAATCATTGGAAGATCTAGGGCTTGGGAAAGGTATTCCTTAGTCATAGGAATACTAACATCTCCTACCCGTGTTTGGTCCTGACTGTAGTTGTTTATGAAGTCCCTGGTTATCTCCTCACTGTGGCCATCAAAATTTTGCAAAAAGCCTATCAATCCTGCCTGGTAAAGCTTTTCTATGGTTTCCTTTTTCCAGCTCTCTATTTGAAATTTGGGCTCTATTCTGGCTGACATTGTTTCTGAAAACCAGTGGATATACGCTTCCGCTGTCATTAATTTCATCTTAACAATAATAATTTACAACTATTGTTCTGTCAAAAATTAAATTCCGATATCAGAGAAGCTTACCTACTCTTTCACAACAATTTTAATTCAATTTCCTCGGCCTCTGTTAACCCTCTCTCTGCAGCAACACAGTTTTAAATCCCCTGTCCAAACAATCAAACACCTGTATATCTCTGTCAACATGCTAAACTCTGTCTGGAAAACAAAATACATATGAAAACAACATATTCATGATGGCCTTTGGTTTTCTTAATGTATCTTTTAGGCATCATTCTTTTACTGCTCCATATATGCCTAACATTCTGCACTGTGTATATAAAGTCACTAAAAACAAGCAGCGCATTTCCTCAAATGGCTCGGCCTTTATATCTATGAAAACTTGAAAATCGAACAACGCTCGGCCTTATATATATATATATATATATATATATATATATATATAAACTTGAAAATCAAACAACACATTTAAATGGGATGGAATTTAAATGGCTCGGCCTTTATATATATGATAACTTGACAAACAACAGTGCATTAAATGGCTCGGCCTTTATGAAGACTTTGTAATACAAACAACGCATCTAAATGGCTCGGACTTTATAGAAACTTTGAAAAACAACAACACATTTAAATGGCTCGGCCTTTTGGCAGTCTTTATTATACCTTGCATACCAATCCCCTGTATCAACCAAAACAAAACTCACAGTCTACGTGTTTGTTCACATTACAGGTTTCTTCCATTCAAAAACATGCAATGTATCGGCCATACAAACAATAAAATCGACCAAACAATGCAAAACAAAATCGGCTATATAAACACATCCAAAAATCGCATCCTCG
Organism: Pinus tabuliformis; assembly: GCA_031772625.1. NCBI lineage: Eukaryota > Viridiplantae > Streptophyta > Pinopsida > Pinales > Pinaceae > Pinus > Pinus tabuliformis. The sequence goes on from CM062818.1 coordinate 1,879,299,146, forward strand.
GCGCTAGCAAATATGACTCTGCCTCCTCTGTTATATAAACTCTGTTTCAACTTGCAAAAATACGCATGTGAGCCTATGCTAATGACGTGTTGTGCATGCAACAAGATATGGTTAGATTGCTGCACTGTTTCCATAACTTTTATGCCGTGATACATGCAACTACATCGATGAATCTTATTGCCTAGCCGCGTATTTATTAAAATGCTATCATCTGACCCTTAGAGTTATTAATTCTGGAGTTAATGGCGTAGTTTCGGCGTTTTTACCTAGCTATTGACGAGTGCTGAGGAGTGTTAAATGGCGCTTCGAATCCCTGTAGCTGCGTTTGGCTGACTAGTGGCAAGAGCAGGTGCATTGGTCATTAAATAACAGGCAGTGTTTCAACACAACTCATTGTTTGCGAGCTAAGAAAATCACACCATTACCTGAGTTATCCCGAGATTTCAGTGATCAATTTCCGTTGCATTCGGGACGTTTGCCTTCTTATATATCCACAGATCTGCTTCAGTTTCCCCTTTATTGGCTTGCAACTATGCAGCTCTCAACACACAACGTTCTGAGCTATTCAGCGATGATGAAGTTTTTTTAAACAGGTGCAGGAGACCGTCGGTCAGTTCATGACCATTTCGTGGTTGTACCGTGCACTAGTTTCTTATTGGCCGCTGCAACGCATGGTGGTCCTGTTGACCAGTCGCCCGACTGTGTTATGAGGATGGCCAAGTTATGGGTATGATTTAAACGTAGGCGCATGTCTGCTTGTGCAACGCATAGTGCAATGGTTGACGGTCGCCATGCCACGCTGTTCATCTCGTACACGTGTGCTGGCCTGTGTTTTGTTATGCATTGTTGTGCCTTCATTACATATTGCATATATATATCCCAAGTTGGATTGCATATGTCCATATTGCGCATTATGCAAATGTCTTCTCATATTGCATATTATTCAAATATATTTCCATATTGTGCATTAAATCCAAAGTTATATGCACACCTATATATTGTGATTATGTACACTTATAATTTTAAAATGACCACCTTGGGTCATATTTAAAATTATCCCCATTTCTAATCGTTGAATTGTATGTGCAGGTTGAAAAATGTTGTCCTTGTTTGGTCCCATTATGCTTCTAAAGAAAAATACTTAGGGGTTAATGAACATGAAATGAGATAGGATGTTTATGGAAATGGAATGAGATAGGATGTATAAGGGTTATAGGGTATGTATAAGGAATAGAGGGTATAATATTTACAAGAATAGGGATGATAATAGATATCTTCAGGTACTAATTTTTTCAACTTAACAAGAACTAAAAATTCGTAAGAAAAATTTGAATTTTCAAGCACACAATGACTATACATATACTCCCCTGGATGATGTCTGTACAAGTGGGATGAAATCAGTTGATCAAATGTTGTATATAGATTTAAAAGTAGAATTTATTGCTTCTCCTTGTTCTGCATGCTCTGGTTCTTGAATTGCTGACTGTCGTTCAGGTCCCTCTACAATGACTTCATGATTCAGGTCCCAACTGTTATGCACATGCTTATGAAATATGTACATGTTGCTACTGATATTTTTTAGGTCCCTATGATATGTTTGTTCAAGTCCCAACTGTTAACAATACAAGTTCCATCTGTACTTCAGCTGCACGACCAAAGGTCTTGTGCAATCCTCCCCCTTGCTTGAGATTTGACTTGTCCACAAGTCAGATGTGTGTGGAGGATTTCCTGCAATGAATTTTTGTGAGAACAGTAGAACAAGAATAAGGAATTCATAGAGTCCAAGTTGCCTTGGTTTTCCCCTATGAATTCGTGTTTGCTTGGTGCCAGTTTCCTGGTTTTCACTAGCAAACAATTTATTTTTATTATGTTATTTTTTTGTGTTTTTTTTTTTATTATATTTATTTATTTATTTTTATTTTTTTTTTCTTTTCTGCTACAGGACTGGAAGATGGCTGAGTCTGTTGTGCCATGATTTCCAGTTTTGTATCTTCTACCAGTTGTTTCATAAATGCTTCCTTTCTAATAAGCCTGTTATAAACTTTGAGCCTATGTCCGTTTACTAAAAATAATGTGGAGTCCTGGTCAATTGTCCTGATCTTGACTGCTCCATTGTCAAAGATTTCTTCGATTTCATATGGGCCTAGCCAGTGTGTTGTGAACTTGGCTTTGAAATCTTTGAATTTGGAGTCGAACAGTAGTGCCTGGGAGTCTCCCTTGTGAAATGTCTTGTTTTTGATAAATCTGTCGTGCCACTTCATTCTTTGCTGCTGTACCAATGTAGTATGTTCTATGGCCTGCTGACGATGCTCATCTAGTCAATTTAATTCCATGATCCACTGCTATTGTGCTTTAGACAGGTCTAGTCCTAGTTTGGCTGCCATTTTGTATGTATGTATCTGAAACTCTATAGGCAGTAAGGCCTCTTTTCCGTATACCAACTGGTATGGGCTAAAGCCAGTTGTATTTTTCCATGTGATTCTATAGGCCCATAGTGCATCCCTTAATTTTTCAGACCAATCTTTTCTGTTAATCTGTACTGTTTTGGTCATGATATTTTCTAGGACTTTATTTGTTGATTTGACCTGCCCATTTATTTGAGGATGATATGGTGTAGACTTCCTGTGCTTGATCTTGTATTTCTTTGTAAGATCTCGTACCAGCTTTGAAGTAAACTGTGCTCCCTGATCTGTTACAATTTGTGTGGGTACCCCATATCTTACAAAGATTTCTTCAAAGAGAAAGGTGACCAGTGTATTTTCTGTTGCCCTGGTGACTGCCTTTCCCTCCACCCACTTGGTGACATAATCTGTACATACTAAGATGTACCTCTTGCCGTTTGATGGTGGATTGATAGGTCCAACAAAATCTAGCGCCCATTGCTCAAATGGTTCTATGAGGACTTGTGGTTTGAGCGGCATCTCATCTGATACTATTGGTCTCCCTGTTCTTTGGCAACTGTCACATTGCTTGACATATGCCTTGGAGTCTTTGAACATGGCTGGCCAGTAGTAGCCCAATTGCAGCACCTTGTAGGCTATTTGTTTGTCTGCAAAATGAACACCACATGGTTCATCATGACATGCTTTCAGGATGTCTAATATTTCATCTTCTCGCACACATTTTCTAATTATCAAATCTGAACCAGTATAAAACAAATCACCATTTAGCCAACTATATCTAGAGCTTTCTCTAACAATTTTTCATTTTTGTTTCTTAGAGAATTGTGTTGGAAACTTCCCAAAAGATAAATAATTTGCAATGTCTGCAAACCATGGTGTTTTCACTGTTATTGCAAACAGGTGTTCGTTTGGAAAGTTGTCTACAACTGGATTTGGATCGTTGGGTGAATGTATGCGGGACAAAAAGTCAGCCACTTGATTTTCTTTGCCTGGCCGGTCTTGTATTGTAATGTTAAACTCTTGCAGTAACAGTAACCATCTTGTTATTCTCCCATTGGTGATGGGTTTATTAATCAAATATTTTATTGTTGAATGATCTGTATGAATAAAAACTTGGTAACCTGTTATATAGTGCCTGAATTTGTTTATTGCATGTACTACGGCTAACATTTCTTTTTCTTTGACTGTATAGTTCAATTCTGCAGGTGTTAAGTTCTTGCTTATGAAGTATATTGCATAATTGAACAGATTCTCTTTCTGCCCAAGTGAGGCACCTATTGCGGTATCAGATGCATCAGTTGAAATATGAAATAGCAAAGACTAGTTTGGCCCACGGAGAATGGGTGCAACTGATAATTTTTCTTTCAATATTTGAAATGCATTTTGACAACTATTTGTCCATTGAAATTCAACATCTCTTGCTAATAGTTTGAACAGAGGTTGGGATATTTTACTAAAGTTTTCAATGAATCGTCTATAGTAGCCTACATAACCCAAGAAACTTCTTACCTCTTTTTTTGTTGTAGGTGGCATTAAGTTAACTAGGACTTGGATTTTTGATGGATCCACCTTAATTCCTGAAGCGGAAATATGGTGTCCCAAAACTATACCTTCTGTCAACATCATATAGCATTTTTCATTGCACAATGACAAATTTGTTTCGATACATTGTTTTAAGACTTTCTCAAGATTGTTGAGGCAATCATTATATGTGTTTCCATAGACTGTGAAGTCATCCATATAAACCTCTACACATTCGTGGACTAGATCAGCAAATATTGCAAGCACTGCTCTTTGGAAGGTTGCAGGTGCATTGCATAAACCAAATGGCAAAAAATTATATGCATAGGTTCCCCATGGGCAAGTAAATGTGGTCTTGTCTTGGTCTTCTGTTGCTATTCTAATCTGATTGTACCCACTAAACCCATCTAGGAAGGAGAAAAATTTCTTTCCAGCTAATGAGTCTAGAACCTGGTCAATGAATGGTAGGGGAAAATGATCTTTTAATGTGGCTTTGTTTAATTCTCGATAGTCCACAAATACCCTCAATTTTCCATTTTTCTTTGGTACTATTACCAATGGAGAAACCCATTGACTATCTGAAATAGGATAAATGAATCCAACATTTAACAATTTTTGTTGTTCCTCTTTCACTATTTCTTTCATCATGGGATTCATTCGTCTTTGAGGTTGCCTTACATGTTTGATTTGATCATCTGTATAGATGTGGTGGATACATGTGTTGGGATGGATTCCTTGCATGTCAGTATAATCCCAGGCAAAAGCTTTCGAATATTTTTGTAATAATGCAATTACCTCTTGTTCTTGTGCTGATTGCAACTGGTTTCCAATGTTCAAATGTTTTCCAGGATATATCTCAATTGTTTTTGTTGTTGGATTGGAGATTGTGTTTACAGGAAAGATGTCTATAAAAGAATTTCGCAAAGTTTGAACAGTACAAGTTTCCTGAAAACATTGATTCAAAATATTACTTGCAACTTCATATTGAACCTCTCTAAGCTGCTCTGAAATATTTGGTTCTGAGATGAAAAGATCCATTAAGTATTCATTCTCCTCTTCTTCTCTAAGGTCAAAGAATTGATTTATACTTAAAACTAATTTAGTTTGTTGCTGTTCTTGAGTTTCAAGTACTGATTCTAAAGAAGATGAGTGTGCAGATGAATAAAGAGCAATGTGTTTCCTTTCATCTCCATGTGAAATAATCATGCTTCCTGATCTACATCCTATAAAGGCATCAACGGTAGCTAACCATGGTCTGCCTAAGATTAGAGGATGTCCTCCCAGATTTGTTTTTTGGTTGCAAGATAAGGAAGTCAACAGGATACTCCCATGAATCCAAAGAGACTATGATATCTTCTAGTATTCCTTCTGGAACAACTTTAGATCTGTCTGCTAATTCTAGAATTGTAGAAGTTGATCTAATGTTGTTTAAATGCAGATTTTTCATTGTCTCCATAGTCATTACATTTATAGCTGCTCCCAAGTCTATTAATGTGTTTGGTACTGAGAAATTATTTATTGAGATAGTAACCATAGGGATACCAGGATCAATATATTTCTCTACAATGGTTTGTGTAGACATGAGGCTTGCTAATTTGCCAATGACTTGGATTGTAGTAGGATCCTTCTTCTTTTTACCTGTTTTCTTAATGCACAATTCCTTTATTGTTTTAGCATATATTGGTATCTCTTTAATTGCCTTCAATAAAGGAATTTTTACATAAGAATTTTTCAATTCATCTAAAATATCAAATTCAGGAAGGGTCATTTCTTTTTGTTGTTCCACTAACCTCTTAGGATAAGGTGGTGTTTGAGTTATAATGGTTTTCCCTTTCTGAATTTGTGTCTCAGATTGTGATGTTTCAGGTGATCCTCCTTGTTCAATTGGCTCTTCTATGATTGGCGGAGAATCCTTTTTAAGCACCTTTCCAGACATTAAATGGACATCATTTAGAGGAAGAATATAATATGTGGGAAAATATGCTGCTTCCTCTACAGTGTATGCAGACTTATCCACTTTATTATTCGGATTTGCCACTGGTTGGGCTGGTAATTGAGTTGGTCTGGGTTGGTTTGAGGGTAGTTGTAACTGTTGTGGTTGAGTCAACAATGGTGGTGGATTCTACTGTGGAAATGGCATGGATTGTGGATATGCAGAATTTTGTTGCAGAAATGGCATGGACTGTGGATATTGTGGATATGGAAATGGTTGTTGGTATTGTTGCTAGTATTGTTGTTGATACTGTTGAGGTGGCTACTTTCCATAATCATATCCTCTCCATCCTTGTGCAGGTTGGTGTGGATATTGTTGTGGAGGCCAAGCTTGCCATGGCATTGGAGGGTTCCAAAGATTTTGAGGTGGATAGAGGTAGTTTTTTTGAGGGAATAGTTGCGGATTTTGTTGAGGCATCCTAGGTTGCCATGGTCTTGGTGGTGCTACATAATAAAAACCTTCTATTCCTGGCACCTCTTCCATTGAGTTCATTTGCAATTATTTCAATCTTAGACAGTTTTCTGTTGAATGATTTTCTGTACAAAGACCACATACCTGAATACTATCCAAAGGACATTCCCTTAATGGATGTTTCTTTCTACATTTGGAACAAAAGATTGCTAGAGCTTCTTCTTGTTCTTCCTTATTCTTATTTTCCTTTAGAACATCTACTTGTGTTCCCAATGTACTTAAGAGGTCAGTTTTGAAGTTTTCCAATAAGCTTCCTATTTCCACTTGTTACCCCTCCTGTGGCTGACTTTGCTGCTTCCCCAGCAACAGCGCCAAAATGTTGAGCTAATTTATTTACAAAAATTAACAAAAATATTTCTTATCAATCCGGGTTGGTAACACTTTGAGGCAAGTTCACTATGTGTGAATATCAGATGTAATCAAACCTTGAAAGATAAGTTTTTCAAAAACTAAAGCAATACATACTACAACTCTAATTCAATTGGTTTGGAAAGAGGAAAAACACTGAAATGGTTCTTAACTCAAGAAGTCCACTTCTACCTCAATTACTACTTAATGAATCAGAGATTGAAACTAAGAACTTAGGATGGATAAATTATCAATGAAAGAAGGCTCCTAACTTAAGAGACACATAATATGTTTCATCATAATTCATTCACCTTAATGCCAAAATTACATAAGGAAACTACTTGCATGTAATCAAAGGAAACTAGTTACATTTCACCGAGTTAATAGAAGGAGTGCTCAACTTGAGCACTTTTTTTTTTCCAACTTAATAAGATGATGAACAAGCTAAGATCTAATGAAATCAATCACCATACATTAACCACAAATCAATTTGCAATAAAGCTTGAAACTAGTTCTACAATAACCAGATTACAGGAAATAAAACTAGTTAACAAGGAAGTGTACTTAGCTTGGAATGGGGGCCCTCCACCCTTGCTTTGCACACTTGAAGAGTGATATTAGAAGCTCAAATTCAGTCACACATCCATATCATTGAACAACAAAATAATAATAGAGCAAGTCTTCAAATTAACTCTCCAATCCAAAAGTGTCTCAGCATAAAAGTATAATAAGTCAATACATAAGCCATCAAAGTCTTGGCTTTTAAATAGAAGTCTCATGAAACAAACTGATCTATAATCATTAAAACAAGCCCATCTACTCTTATCCATCTATCTAAGTTGAATTCATCACTCCCATCCCAAGAGATATGGTCAATCCCATAGAATCTCAAAACTACCCTATTTCTATGGGATTTCAGAATGACTAGTCATGATTGACTAGCACTAAATGGGCCTAATAAATCTTGTTATGTTTGAACTAAGAATAGATGGCTTAGAACTAGTTCCCAAGCTGTCCATCCATGCATCCAATTCATGCCCAAGTGTCCTGCAACCATATGAACCATAGAGCTATTACGGGAATTCCTGAATCTGCCAATTTTTGCACTTAAAATCAAATTTTCATAAAAACTTTAAAATTTGAAAAATTAAAATTAAATACTTGAATGGATATAAAATACATCAAAATGGGATGGATAAAGTGAAAAATGGATGGTAAATAAATGGATTAGTAAGTTTCTTAGAGCAAAAACAAGACCAAAACTAAGGGCCAACACAAAACCCACGTGGAATTGAACCACCATTACCTTAAAGACTCGAAATTTACCTTCCCCATTCTTAAATCCACAAGAACTAAGAATGACAGCCCCAATTACCATGGATGTCAGGCCAATTACTACTCCTCACCTAGACCTAGACCACCTTCCCATTGCTAATAAAGACTTCCAAATCAAGGAAACCTTTGTCCTTGAATCCCCTATCAAACTATAATGTCGATACAGAGTACAATACCTAAACCATGTTGACAAAATAGGTCTTTGGGAGTCTAATTTTCCCAAGTACCAATTCCCTGAGGTGCACATCTTTCCATAGATTGTCCATTGTTGCCATGAAAAATACATTCCCAGTCAAAGTGCAGTGATGTTCCCTGACCAAACCATACTTTTCACCATCACTTCCGAGTCAATCAATGAAATGCTGCGACTACAACTAGGGCAGAACTTAACCCCTATTTCAATTGGAGACCTATTAGACAGATTCCCCAAGCTTACCACTACCAAATTTATTGAAATTCTCCAAACCTTCATCAGGGACGAAAATCATATTCCAAAATACCCTCCCCCATATGTGGCTACCATATTTTCCTTATTTGGTCAGGATATAGTAGTAATGATCTCTTGTGTTTTAGGCTATACCACCAGTGAGTACATAGATGAAATCATCTTAGCCTTCATGTCCATTTTCTCTCCGGGACAGCCTCTTGCTATCATGTATGATTATGCCAAGTTCATAGCTAATAATATGCATGACCAATTCCTTAGAATGAGTACTGAGAGAATTTTTAAATATTCTTCAGTTTTGTACCACCTTTTCTTATATTACCAAGCTGACAAGTTCCCTTCACTCTCCAAAAGCTTGACACTAAAGGTCATCTAGGTTAGTCATTTTCTGGACTCCTTTGATACATAAGTATGATTCTCCATTTATATACATAGACTTCATAGATCTTTTTGTACATCCAGTAATGACCATGCTACTAGGAAGTCCTCCTCCAAGAATCAGTTCAGATATTAGGAGGATCCTGCAGCTGTCCAAACAACACAAAGTGGGAGATTGGTACCTGTGCCAAAATCACACAGAAATTAGGATCTATGGCTATGATTTGGCCCCATATAAATTGCCCAGATAGCTCCCAATGAGGTTATTTGCTCTGGAGTACTACAGGAAAATAATCAACTCAGATGAGGTGAATTTTGTTAAGGCCAAAAAGAAGGCCCAGCTTAGAATCAAAGATCAACTAGGCCCCTTTGTGTGTAATAGCCAAGAAGCTGGAAGAGAAGCAAAGGAAATCCTTCAGATAATTAAACTAAAACAAAGCTTCATGTGGAGATATGATCCTTGTGACTTCATTTGCAATAGAAGATAGAAAAACAAGATGACTCCCTACATTCACCACTGAAACCCTAAGATAGAGAAATATGCAAACCAATTTGAATGGGTGGAGAATACTTTAGTGGATAGGGATGGCACTAAAGTAGCAGTTGAAAACTCTTGAATTTATTTAGAGCAAAGGCTTAATGAAGGTTCTGTCCTGTAGGTACCAGGAGAATCCCAAGTCCAAGGAGAGTCCCAAATCCAAGAAGAATCATAGGCACGGGGAGAATCTCAGGGACAAAGTGAATCACATATAGAAGAAGAATACCAAGTGCAAGAAGAGTCAGAGCAACCAGACCTATCAGAAGAATTGAATCAAACAGGTATACATCAGCCCACAATGAGTACTCCCCCCTAACTTGAAAACTGCTCTAAATGAGGAGAAAAGCCTCAAAAGGAATAGGGAAGAGGCCACTACATCAGGTAGAGAAACCACATAAACATATGTAGAAACTAGCCTAGTCAAAGGAAAAGGTTAAATCCTATTTCTGAACAGGAATTCATAGAGAAACAGTTGGGGCCACCAGTATTGAAAGAGAAAGAAGTAGGCCTGCCACCCCCTCTGGGGTCACACTAGAACCTTCCATGTCAAACACTCAGATGTTGGAAAGGCAACAGAGTGTTGAAGTGTCCTCCATTAGGATGCCAACTGATAGAGATCAAGACATTAGAGAAATGTACAAGGATATAAAGGTCGAGAATAAGAGGCTAAAAGCCCAGACTTATGAACAATACCTAAAGATGGCGCCTACAAACCAGACAAGGCTTATGTCAGCCTATGATGTTAAATAAGGCAAGATGCAGATGACATTTTTGAAACCTACCACTCAGTAACCAAGGACAACGACTGACTTCAAAAAGATAGATTTGGAAGTGCTGGAAAAGGACATATATCCTATTGACCAGATTGAGTTGCACAAATAGATAGGGGAGATTATTTACTCCACCTTGATAGAGAAAGCCATTGCAGCTCACCAATTGCAAAATTCCCTAAATAACATATCAGCTCAATTCCAATTGGAAAATGCCTCTTCACAGGCAAAAGACACCAGAATCGAGTCCTTAGAGGACTTAATCATTGAGTTGGTACATGATCCTAAAGATGTGAAGGCCACTGAAAGATTGATCAAGAAGAAAAATGATGACATAGCTGCTTTGAAGAAGCAACTTAAGATTCCACCACTACATCACCCACAGACAGCAGAGGTCCTAGAGACCCAAAAAGAACAAGAAGAGCTTTTGGATTTGGTCCTAAAGCTAAATGACGAGTTGAAAGAAACTGAGAAATAATTGGACACACTGATTCAATCCAAACAAAGTGAAATTGCCACCACTTCTATAATTGCCATTCCCATAGTGAGAACTGCAGTTCCCTCAACACTGGAGGCATCTTTGGCACCAATAGCTCCACCTGCCACAACATTTCCAGTCACAACTAAGTCTAGAACAACAGGTGCTTCAAAAAAAAGACAACAGAACTAGTGAAAGCCATGGAGTAAATGTCCATCCAAGCAACATAACTTAAAAGGCTTAAGGAGAAAGTGGCAATCTTAGAGACTGACTGCAAGCTTGCCCAGATACAATAGAGGGAAGAAACACAGAAAGCCCTAAGGATGGGTGAGAAGATTAAGGTCCTAGAAAAAGATTCAAGTCTACAAAAGCCACTAGGATAGACCAAGGAGATGCTCCGGGCCAATATCATTGACTCTATTAATTATATTTGGTGATTAATTCAGGTAATATTTGAGAACATAGAACTAGTGAAAGTGGCCACTGAGGCTATCAAGAAAGTAAAGGAAGATTTAGGAGACCAGCTTGAGGATGCTAATTGACTCATCCACTTCTTGAACAGCAAGAACATGCATGAACTAAATGAAATGGGTGTGAAAGACAGAACTGAAGCTATCATAGAAGTTAAAAAGGTTCTTTCCAAAAGAAACCTTATGCTTAACCTCGAGGGAAAATGCCATAACATGCAGGTGGGCATTGACAGATTCATGGAAAAGCTGAAAATTTTGAGGGATAAAGGCCTTCCAAGTCCTATAGTCATCCATGACAGACTTATGACCCAATTGGACTACACTGACAGATTAAGGAAGTTGGCTAATGATCAAGCAAGCACTTCAGGTATCAAGGCCTTGCCAACAGGGAAAGTATTGTATGATACTTTAGAGGATCTATTCTTTCTGGAGCATGAGGTGAAACACTTGTTTGTCACCAAGCATAATTTTTCCAAATACACAAAGGTTGACGAGATCTATAGAAGAATGCTCAAAGTAAAGTTGCTTGAGGATGAATGGTGGGAAATAATGACAGATTTACTATAAGTTACCACAATAAATGTGAATGGCAGCCAGATAAAACAAGTGAACAGGGTCAAAGAGTAGCAGGTTAAAGAGTATCAGTGAAAGATGAAAGAGAAAGATGATTCCAACATACAAATATCAGCCAGATTAAAGGGCTAAAACTCAACTACAATAGCCAACACTACCACAATAAAGGAGACAACATGATGCAGTTTTCCATCTATCTCTATCTTCATTCTTGAAGATATTTTTGTTTCCTTAATTAAATCTCAAATTGTTATGAGATATTTTGTAATATTTTTTTGTATAAATACTTCATATTTCGAAGTATTTAAGGTGGATTCAAAGACATTTCTGTAGACTTGTATCTAAAATCAAAGTGTTATTGTATCAAGATTGGATTGGCTTGCTGGATCATGGAAATAAAGTTCAGACATTTTATAGGATTCTTGTGTAAAGTGAAAACCAAATAAGTATTCTCTCATGTGTATTATTGTTTTTCCTTATGTTTATTAATAATCATATGTGTTTCTATGAAATCTGAATGGTAAACTAGGAATGATATTTCAGAACTTGCTTTAATTCACTCCGTTTTTATTGTTTACATTCTTAATGTTTTCTGCTAAACTATCTTAGTTAGTGAATTCTTAAATGCTCCCTTACTTCTGTAGTTTCTCTTTGTGGTCTATCTAGCAAAGGATTATTAATTTCTCTTTGTTGATGATCACCCTCCGTTCCTCATTCTGATCCCGGTCTAAGGATTCTTCATTGCCCTTTTAGCCTGGTTAGAATCATTCCATCCATAAGCCCTTTGAAGGTTTTCCTTTTGCTTTACTAGCCTGCCCTGTGAACAATCCCTTCAATGATATGATCCAGTTAAGCTATCCTTTTATTGAATCCATAGTCCAATGGCTTAAAGACCTAGCTCTATCCATTTGTTCCAAGAATTCCACCACCCAACTTTCAAGCAAAATCAAAATCCTCATGAACACTATGAACTAGCCTAAAATCTAATATAAGAAAAGTTAAATTATAAAGAGAGAGCCCTCTTTGGACTTAGGTTGGCTAGAACCTGAGTCTAAAAGATTTGGTTTTTGGTTACCTCAGATGATCTGATATTCACCCTATGAGTGACATCAGCTAAAGATTTATTAAACTAAGGTATTACAGACTCATGTGCTAGTGTGTGTTATGTGTTATTGAAGCAACAGATCGATTAGATTGCCAATACATAGACAATAAAATGGAAAGACAATAGAGAAATATAGTAAGCAAACACAAAGACATAAGCAATTTTTCATAAGGAGTTCATCCTATTCTCCAGGGCTACGTCTCCGGTCCAGTTTTCAGTGGTGGCCTTGTTTTATTGTGCCTTTGGGCAGAGAATTTACAATACAAGGACTCAATGTGAGTTCACTTGAAAAAGGTTTTGCTTGGCAGGCTGGTTATTGGATTCCTCAAGCCACTGGAGTGCACAGACTCTTCTTCTTCCTAGCAGCTCTGTGACCTTCTAGTCTACAGTGGAAAGAGCCAAATGTGATGCTCAGTTCGGACAAATTCCTCTATGGGAAGTGTTAGAGCCTAGATTTATCTCAGGTTGAAAAGGTAGGCTTCTAGGTCCACATCAAACCACGCTCAACCTCGTAGCTAGCCCTATGAGGACAGGAGAGGGCTCTCTCCGGGTCAATCTCAACAAAAGATAGTCGATGGGGCTTGAGATGACTGATTTAACAACTAATCTTAGGCTAGGTATGAAGTGCAAGGATTTGATTTGATTTTTGGGGGTTTTTTGTTGGAAAAAGGGAAAGGCAAATTTGGGTCTGGGGATGAGGCCAAATTTTTGCAGAGTTCTTGTTGGGGCAAGGTAGGCAGTAGTTTTGATGCTTTAGATTAAGTGAATGGATAGAAAAGACCACTGAGGAGCTGAAGAGGGAAAGAGGGTACCAAAAATCCTCTTCAAACTGAAGAAAACATTGAAAACTAATCAAAGTTTAAGGCAAAGCACAACAAACTCATGAATTCTACCTTTGTCTCTCAATTTGTTTAATTTCAGAAGCAAAGAGAAGGGAAATGGCATACATGAAACATCAATGAACTTACAATTGCATGAAGAAAAGCATAATCAAAACACAGAGCCACAAGGATCCCAACAAGTGCTGCAAAATCCTGATCTTTCCTTTGCCAAAAATGCAGAAATCAAATGGACAATGGAGTGCCAAGCAATCCCTAGTGTCCAACCCTGAAAATGACTGAGAAATTACATGATATATACAAGCCTAACTCCTTCCCATGCCTCTAGGGGTAGAGCTCATCATTCTAGGAGCTATTTCAACCATATCTAAACAAGGAACTAAAAAATAGGTAAAGAAACAACTTGCCTCTATATGCTAGGAAACTGATTCATTCACTCACATTTCACCTTTTGGTGAATGAATCTACTAAAACAAGTAAAAATATGCCAAAATTACATCATGGTCATGCAATTATATCAAGTTATATCAAGAGTAACATCAAAAAGTGAAACTAGTCAAAACGGGCCGAAATTCTGAGCTGGAGAGTGAAAAATAGGCCAAAATTCTCTATGCGTCGCACCCAAAATCTCTATGCGTCACGCCCAAAATCTCTATGCGTCGCGCCCAAAATCTCTATACATAGCGCAAATTTTGAGATGATTTTTAGGCCCTTCCCAAAGTCCAAATTGAGATAATGATAGCTCGTTGGAAAGCCCTGCTTATCTAATTTCCAACCGAAGTAGAATTTCTAGATTTGGTGTCCATTTGCCTCTCCAAATGTCCAATCTCCCAAGACTGCTTCCTGTGTGTCAAAATAGGGGCAATGAGGTCATTGTTTGAGTGTTTTTTGACCTTTTGACGGCTCAAAACCTACCCAAATTTCTTGTCCATAGGTAGGAAAACATAATTTATCATGAAAAATCTAGAAATGCAAAGTTTTTTGGATTTGGATCCCTCTAGCGAAAGCGAGCGCCGTGTGGTGTGGCGCATAGGGAGGAAAACCTTGTTTTTTAGTGAATTTTTTTTTCAAAATGCAAAAATTGCTCCAAATTTCTTGAAATTTGGGCTGGACCTTCTTCATCAAGAGCTATGATGGGCCAAGGATGCCTCAGCTATCTAGAGTTGATCATGCTCTTTTTGCCTCTTTTTCCTTTTTGATGCCTTCCTTAGTTTTGCCTTTAAATTTATTATTCGTGCCTTGCAAACCTTGTTTTGCGCCATGTAGTGGAAATCCATGTGTCTCAACAATGATTTGTCCCTATCGGCCTTGTCCAGCAGTATCTCTAAGTGGATGTTGACTCTCTCGAGCCAAGACTCCCGATCATCATTAATCTCTTGCTCCAATGAAATGAATTCAATCCTCCTCCTTTGGGCAGCTTAATGATTCTCCTTGATGTTGTGTAATTCCATAATCACCTGTTGATCTTCAAGCTGCTTATTCCTCTGCTCCAAGTATTTTATAATCCACTTAGCCCTCTCCAAGTTGAGGGACACGGCTTTGATCTCTGTCTTCTGGTCCTGGATGATATCTCTAAGGTTGGCACTTTGTGGGCCCATGTCTGTATCGTCATCCTGAATGAGAATGAAGTTGGTATCTCGTTCACCTGAAGGCCCCTCATCCTACATTGGCCTCTTGCCTTTGTCCTGTACCTGTGGTGCTGATGTCAGAAGCGAGGCCCCTTCCACCCCAGGAGGAGATAACACTCGCTTTGTTGCTGCAAATAACTGTCTAGCGCCCTTCTAATAAGTAATGAATACTGGCATAGTAGCAGTATGTGTCTCATGACCTTCATGCTGATAAGAAGGTCCACCTGTCTCATGTCCATCCTCTGAAGATCCCTGTGAAGCTTTGAAAATCTCACGAGAGATAAAATCATCCCAAGTGATGCCCTGTAATCCAAGCTGATGAACCACCGTAATCTTGATGAGAGCAAAATGATAAACATGGTTAAGCTGCTGCTGAGGGGTCTTGTGTTGCACAAGGGTGGTCATCCTTTCTATGTTTCGGCATATGAAATAAGGAATGTTCATCATCCGTACCTGAGTGAAATGCATCAGCAGCCTGATGTGATAAGCATACAAGCGGGAGAACCAGCCCTCACAGCTGAAATATTTCATGATCAGTTTCATTAAAGGCGCATATTCATCTTTGAGGTACTGAAATGGAAACACTCTCTTCAGCTATCTCAAAAAACCGTGCTTGATGTACAGTTCATAGTGATGCACTTCCCTTGGCATTTTGGGCTACGACCTCGTAGTGTGGCTTGAAGGTCTTTATTATGTCATTGAGTTCAATTTCCTCGGTCTTGGTTTCTTGGATCACCATGATGTTGGTATTATATTTCTTGAGTCTCTCTTTCAAATAGCGTTATTTTCCTTTGATGTTAAGGCCTCTAATAGTGTAGGATGTAATTAATCATTTGGAAAATTTATTGAGTTGATGGAATACCATTGATAGTGGCACCACCCTTGTAGAGTTCAACAACATTTCTCCTATCATTTGAATGGTCTCATTTAAATTTTTTCTTCCTCATTTCTTCCCTCCTTTGCTTAGGGGTCCATGGCCCCCCCTGACTTATTTGTGATCCCAGTTGTTACCATTGAAATGATTCCCCTATCCCTTGTTTTTCTATGTACTATTGGAATGTTTCTTTGTAAAGCTTACTTTGATCCTCCGATATAAAACGCTCATCCAAATGCCTCCACTCACTCAAAATCTTGCTTAAGACTTACTCTTCATTGCTTATCTCTTCTCTTTGACTGTCGATTTCCATGTTGACATGTTCCATTGTCTATTTCGTGACCTCTTTGTCAGATATTTCCTCTTCAGCCTTTCTTTTGGCACTAATTCCATCCTTTTACTATGCTAGCTCATTGTCTAGACCTATTGCTTCCATCCAACATTCCCTGGGTTCTTCCTCCTCCTTCAAGATGTCATATCGATTATCCTTTTATGGTCCTTTGCTTGGTCGCAGTTGGGTAGAGGTATGAAGGTTCTTTTCAGATTTCCTCCTCCTTTGTACTTCTTGAAATCCCTCCACTTCTTGTGATTTCCGTAAGTTATTGGCTTTGGATGGCTCCCGGGTCTTGGACTATTTCATCAAGCAGTCCCAAAACAAATGTCCATATTCATGGCATCTACAATGTCTGAAGGGGATATGCTCGTAGTTAATGGGTTGTTGCCATACTTCCTCATGGTATTCCAGTTCAATGGATTCTGGTAAGGGTTCTGTTATATTCATATAAACACAAATCCTCGTGTAATGCATGTACTTTCCCCTTCTCATGGAGTCTGCAACTTTCACAAAACTTCCTATGCAGTTGCCGATACCCTCCTGGATATTTGATCCCAGAAGTCCACCGGGAGGCCAAAGAGGCGAACCCATACTGGATTAGCTACGAATTTTTCCAGATCTAGATTATAACACTCCTCTCAGTGTTTCATGTGACCCTTTGGTTGCCATTTATGTTGAATCCACTTAACCTGGTCTCATTCAACTGGCCAGACTCCTATAAATTTGCGGATCATTTTGTGGTCCTTCACATATTTCCTGTCATTTTTGAGTTTGTTATTATGTATGACAAAGTGGGGCTTCTTTGTTTCCATTGGGAGGCACTGGTTGGGCATGTGAGTCTGCCATTAGGCTTTGAGGACAAGGGGAGAGTGACAAGGGAAAAGAGAGAGAGATAAGATAAGGGGTAGAGACAGAGTGAGGTGAGAGAAAAAAGAAGAGAGATGAAGGACCACATACATGACTGTGTGAAAAGAGAACCCGCGTGTACGTGAGTTAAAGTTTTAACATAAAAAATAACGGTTGAAACTCCAATTTTTTGAAGAATGACTATCACTTGGAGGGAAAGAGAGCACACCACTATTGATAATGAGGTAATGAATGAACAAACTACATTAGACACGCTGAGAGGTTGTGGCGTATTGAAATTCTTCAAAATTCCAAACATGAAAGCCAATACACGCTTACTCGAACTATTGATCCACTACTGGAGTGCGGAGGATGATGCCTTCATGATAGACTAGATGCCTCTATGGATTGAGGATGAAAACATCTACTTTATTATCGGTCTCTCCCGAAGAGGAGAGGTCATGCATTCAACTGGTAGAATGAGAAGTAGTCTTTTAGAAGAATACTATGTCCATATATACTGTCCTGGACATCCAGAGAAGATTGGAAGTCAAATTCCAATCAAACATGTGGAAAGTTGATCCCTGAGGATTACGTTATTTACCATTGCATGGGTAAATGGGTCAACTTCCCTACATCAAGCATCACGAGTGTCCATGAGCCTGGCAGTGGAATGTCATACCATGGTATTCGACTGGTGCATGCCTCTTCTGACTAACATGAAGAGCCAATTGACCTTTATTCAGAAGGGTTAGATGAAGAATTTTGGATATGGGACTATCTTGTGCTCATTCTTCTTTGAGAAGGTACCTGGGCTACGTCCCAAAGTATCAGTGTCCATTAATAGCCCAAGAGATCCATGAATGGGTAGATGGGCAGACTTGATGAAATGCCTTGGAGGTGGAGACATGCTTAGTACAGCTTCTTACGATGAGTTTTTCACCTAGTGGGATTAGCATATCATCGCAGTCGATGACTACCAAACATAGCATGGGGAGACATAGGTAACAATTTTTAAGTTTTTTATGAATTTTTAAGATTTTTTGGATTTTTAATATGAAATGAACTTAGAAATATTTTTGATGAGATAAAATACTGACAAAATGACCATGTTCTAGATGTAGGTCCAGTGAGACCAGATGGATTTCCGAGGCACAGGCATCACGAAAGAGGAGCCGAAGAGGCAGCATTTGAGACAGAGAGAGTCCTATATGCAGTTCAGAGAATCTTGGTGAGACTAACTCACCAGGTACCTATGATAGCCATAGAGGATCTACCTGAGGAGATGCAGCGCCACATTGTAGGGGTACCATAGGACTGGGTCCGGATACTTCAACGTCTAGCCAATGTGGTGGTTAAATTTTTAGCTGCTCATCCTAATCCGGGTCGAAGATAGACCTATGTATGACTAGACATGATTATGGGCATGAACCCAAATTTTGAGGGCATCTTATCCCAATTTTGTATATTATTTTTTGAACACTTTATCTATATACAAGCAATTTTATGATATATATACGATTCAATTTTTGATGTTATTTAATTTGATGAATTATTAATATGCCAATCTAATTCTTGATTAGCAATAGATTCTGCTAATGAATTCTCAGATCATGGAATGTGAACATATGTAATATAAATAAATGATCGTTGCAACACTCTCACTCTTAGAAATTGGCGATGTAAATAAGGATCACGCACCCGATAAATATTATTTAACTACGACACTACCAGATGTGAGTCTAGATAAACTACCAACGAATCAATCCCATAAGATATTACTTCGGATAGTAAATTAATAACAACAGTATATTCGGTAATGTTATTTGAAGCAGGGCCAATACATCCTCCCCTCGACACCATCAACTGGCCAGATGGAAAATAAATCACCCAAGCTGTGGAAACGAGATTTCGAGTGTGTGGACTTGCACCATTGAAAAATCTGAAATATATCGAATCATCCATCAATACCTGCCAAAGCAGATAAAAAATGTCGATATCACAAAATGCCAGATAAATATTTACAAAGATACAAGATATAGAAACAAGCAATTTCTCGGTCGAAGCCTAAGCAAATACTTCTTAAGGTAGAGCCCATTTCGGGGCTCCGCCAGCTTGTTCCCTTCAAAATCAATTAATTCATAGGCCCCTTTTCCCAAAGCACGCTTGAATACAAAGGGACCATACCACATAGACTTGAATTTTCTTGCCCCCAGGGCATCTTTGTCTTGGTCATAGAGTAAGACAAGGTCACCTTTAGAAAAAACTCGAGGATGGACAACTTTATCATACTAAGTTTTAACCCTCTTCTTGTGGACTTCGTTTATTATGGCTGCATCTCAACGCTGCTCATCGAAATGTTCCAAATGAGCGAGGCATTCTTCGAGACTAGACATCTCTGGAAGAAGTTATACAACTAGCTTAAGGGACAAAATTTCACATTCAATAGGGAAAATAGATTCCAACCCGTAAACTAGTTGAAAAGGAGTAAAACCAGTGGCATAATGGAGGTTTGGTATGCCCAGACCACCAGGTACAACATGATGCACCAATTGGATCATTTTTTGTCAATTTTCCTTTGCAAGATAGTGTTAAGGGACTTATTCACGGCTTTGGCTTGCCCATTGGCCTGAGGAAAAAATGGAGATGAATGGTCCTGTCGGAAGCCCAACTTGAGAGCCAATTCGATCATTAGTTGATTTTGGAAGTGAGTACCATGGTCAGTGAAAATCTCTCTTGGGATACCAAATCATGAAATAACCTGGTTGAAAAGAAACAAGGCTACTGTTTCACTATCATTTTTGTAAGTAAGCATGGCCTGAGCCCAGTTTGTAAAGTAGTCTACGACCACAATGATGTACTTGTGATTTGCTGCCGAAGGCGGATTACAAGTAGTAAAATCAGTGCCCCACTTTGTAAATGGACCAACAGTGATAACAGGAAAAAGTGGATCTAGATGCGCACGCATTGTCCCAGTATATATTTGACAAGGGTGGCAACATTTAACTGTTTCAATGCAGTCTTTGAAAATTGAAGGCCAAAAGTAGCCTGCACGCAAAATTTTCTGGGTTGTTGCAAGCCCTGATAGATGACCCCCACAAGCTCCATTGTGGCAATCATTAAGTACAAACTCGGCTTCTTCCAAAGTTAAGCAATGCCTAAGGATTGAGTCAACCCCTCTACGATATAATGTATCACCAATAATGACATAGCTTTTGGCATGGTGACGTAACTTTCAACGCTCACCTTTTGAGAAATAAGGTGGAAACTTCGAAGTCTGGAGATATATAATGATATCTCCGTACCAGGGATCTTATGAAGAAATGAGGAATAAATGTTTGTCAGGAAAATTTTCCTCACAAACAATAGCTTCCTCACAAGGCAGCTTCGAAATCAATTCTGCAAAAACTAATGACTTCTTATATTTAGCTGACAAGAACTCGAGATCGAACTCTTGAAAAATAACAATCCATTGATTATATTTGCCCCCAATCACTCGCCTACTGAGGACAAACTGAAAAGGATTGACACCTGCTAAGACGAACGTTTTGCGGAGTAGAATGTAATGATGAAGCCGTTGGACAACATGGACAACTCCAAAGGCTAATTTCTCAATGGGAGAGCTCAAGTCCTATTAAGCATTGACTCAAGTAGTATATTACATGCTCACTGAGAGCATCATCCTCCTGAATTGGAACCATATGGATGGTTGATTCTGTCGTAGCGAGATACGAAAGGAAATCTCTACCATAATCTGGTGGACTCAATAATGGGGCAGAGGTTAATGCTCTTTTCAAAGCATCAAAATATCGTTGCGTGAAGTCATCCCATAAAAATGGAACCCCTTCCTTAAGCAAACACATAAATCCTTTGGTAATCTCGGCGTAATTTGCTATAAATCTCCTCAAGAAATTTTCCTTTCCTTGGAGACTTTGAAGTTGATGAATGGAAGACAAGGGAGGCAACTGAATTATTGCCTCAACCTTGAAAGGATCAACTCGAATCCTTTAGTTCATAGATGAATCCTAACAGCCAACCAGATGTGACCATGAAAGCACACTTATTCAGATTCAACTAGATTTTATAAAAACGACATCTCTCAAAAACTAACCGAAGGTGGTTGGGATGATCAATTCTCTTTCGAGAATGAGCAACTAAGTCATCCAAGTATGCTTCGATAACATGTTTGATGTCGTGGAAAGCATAAGACATGGACCACTGAAAAGTAGCTCCAACATGTTTAAGACCAAAAGGCATCTTCTTGTATGCAAACGTGCCCCACGAACAAATAAAGGTTGTCTTGTGCTGGTCCTCTAGATGGATAGTAATTTGATTGTAACCAGAGAATCTGTCCATGAACGAAAAAATTTCGTTACCTGCACATTCATCAACAATTTGATCAATAAAAGGCGTGGGGTAATTGTCTTTTGGACAAGATTTATTCAAATCCCTAAAGTCGATACACATTCGGATCGTTCCTTGCTTCTTATCTACCAGGACTGGATTGGAAACCCACTCAGTTAGAGGAACGAGGTATGAAACTTGCCTTAAGCAGCTTTTCAACTTCAGCCGTAATAGCCACCACTTTTCAAGGATTGACCGATCGAAGTTTTTGACGAATAGGTTTGGCATTTTCATACTTCTTTATCTCATGCTGGGCTATAGATGGATCAATTCTAGGCATTTCCTGATAAGATCAAGCGAACACATCTCAAAATTCTTTAAAGAGGTCGGTGTAGATTTGGATTTCTTCGGGGGAACAATCAACTCCGATGAATACATTTTCAATCATGTTAGGATTCTTAGATATGTTTACAGGTACAGTTCATGAGATAACCGACATGTTACCTTTTGCGGAAAATTGTGTTGGAGCCAAAGGGTTTGAAACTGCACAAACATCACTAGTAAATAGATTGGAGAACCTAGATTCAACTTCATGCAATGGAGGAAGAAAATATGAACGATGATGTAAATCTTCCCACGGTCTATCCACACCCATGATTGACTCCAAGATTGCTTATTCAGATGGTAAGACTGTATCCAAGCAATCTAGAGCTGAAGTAGAATCGAGGGTCCAAGCTGGCGCCACATCACCATCTAACTCCTCTTGTGAAAAAAGAGTGGGATGGTTGTCTGTAGAGTTAATGATAGATTGATAGCTAAGTTCCATTGTAGACATGGGAATACCATTCCACCAACCTACCCTCCATCTAATGTGGTGGTAGATGAAGGTAAGGTCCAAGGGTCCAAAAAATAATGATTTCGAAAGAACTCTTTCCGTGAAGCTCCCCCAGAGGATGAAATTGCATTAATTCTAGCTGTAGGAGCAGGAAGATCGAATGTACCCATTAATGAAGAGTACATTCCAACTCCTAAATTCTCAATAGGTTGATGCGAATTATCCACCAATGTAACGGTAGAATCCGAAGTTGCATGGGAGTCACCCGAAGAATAATCCAACTGATCAATTTTAACAATTCTCCCCTCATGAGGAAAATAGAGGATGTGGAATAAATATGAAACTATGGAATCCATATCGTAAATCCAATTCTTGCCTAAGAGGAGGTTATAATTCAAATTCGCATCAATGATTTCTACCTCAATATTCACTACCTTCCCCCCAACACATATAGGAAAGGCCAGGATAATCCCATGTGGCCTATGAGAATGTCCATCAAATGTCGTCAAAAGAGTCGGTGAAGGAACAACTGAAGGTGATCCAATGGCCTTCCAACATGACATAGACATCACACATATGGAAGCTCCCTCATCTATAATTGTCTAAAAAATATTGATCTTTCGGTAAGTGGACTTTATCTAGAAAGCCATATGGTGAGGAAGTCTCTTTTTGACATTTAGCATATCAAAAGTGATCACTAAAGAATTCTTTGGATCTACTGCACCAATTGTAAAAAACAAAGCACTTCTTTGAGTAGGGCATCAATGGAGTACCTCCAATGTAGACATAGCACAAGGACTTTGAGCCAGATCTTCTACAATCGAGTAGTTTTGGGCTGCCCTAGCACTAGGTTAATAGTCGAGTGCTTTGCGAAACCTTTCAGTATCTGAGGTACATAGTCAAGAGAGGGTCACTCGATATGAAGTGGGTCTGTGGCTTCAGGGATAGATTTAGCCTTAGATGTTTCTGATTCACCATAATCGTGTGCTCCCATAGCGACGTCAATATGAGAGTTCATCATATAAAAAGTTGAGGAATTTTCCCCTTCTTGGTTGCCCCTTGCAAAGGTACCAACGTTTGAATTTGCATCAGTAAGTAATTCCTGCCCTTGGGGAAAAGGGTTAGTCAGAACAGCTTGGGAACTAGAGGACCCTTGCTACACTAATAAGCACTTAGCATCTTTTATCTTGGGGCAGAGGTGAGTTAGATAATCTCCATTGCAATTCCCCTATCCCTTGCTTTTCTATGTACTATTGGAATGTTTCTTTGTAAAGTTTCTTCTGATCCTCTGATATAAAATGCTCTATATTTCCTCTTCAGCCTTTCTTTTGGCACTAATTCCATCCTTTTACTATGCTAGCTCATTGTCTAGACCTATTGCTTCCATCTAACCTTCCCTGGGTTCTTCCTCCTCCTTCAAGATGTCATATCGATTATCTTTTTATGGTCCTTTGCTTGGTCGCAGTTGGGTAGAAGTATGAAGATTCTTTTCAGATTTCCTCCTCCTTTGTACTTCCTGAAATCCCTCCACTTCTTGTGATTTCCCTAAGTTATTGGCTTTGGATGGCTCCGGGGTCTTGGACTATTTTATCAGGCAGTCCCAGAACAAATGTCCATATTCATGGCATCTACAACATCTGAAGGGGATATGCTCATAGTTAATGGGTTGTTGCGATACCTCCTCGTGGTATTCCAGTTCAATGGATTCTCGTAAGGGTTTTGTTATATTCATATAAACACAAATCCTTGTGTAAGGCATGTACTTTCCCCTTCTCGTGGAGTCTACAACTTTCAAAAAACTTCCTTTGGAGTTGTCAATACCCTCCTGGATATTTGATCCCAGAAGTCCACCGGGAGGCCAAAGAGGCGAACCCATACTGGATCAGCTACGAATTTTTCCAGATCTAGATTATAACACTCCTCCCAGTGTCTCATATGGCCCTTTGGTTGCCATTTATGCTGAATCCACTTAACCAAGTCTCATTCAGTTAGCGAGACTCCTATAAATTTGCAGATCATTATGTGGTCCTTCATATATTTCATATCATTTTTGAGTTTATTATTGTGTATGACAAAGTGAGGCTTCTTTGTTTCCCTTAGGAGGCACTAGTTGGGCATGCAAGTCTACCATTGGGCTCCAAGGACAAGGGGTCCTTTCCCATGAATGTTTTGTGTGCCTACGGTGTGTGCGCCTTGTGAACTTGTTTCACCGCTCACAATATTTCAGTAGGAGGGGATCTCTCCCCACCCCTTTGCAGTGATGTTCATTCCATCCATCAGCGCAAAACTATGGAGCAGGTCCAGGGAAGAGTTGTCAACGTCGTATACAGCAGAGGTGTTAGGTTTCTCAAAACCATAGAAAAAACCTGAAAACCCTAGCACTGCTTCTTTCATTGGCTGAAGAACATCTTGTAATCAAATGCAACATTTCAAGAACCCCTACTCTCAAATATTGATTTCATGCTGTCCCAATTTTTCATTATGCAAATTAATTTATTTTTTCCTTTATGTCCAATCCATCATTGTAAAAGCAAAGAACCAAGCATGGAAATACAAATATTCATATTCATGTTAATGTTATTATTAAATTCAATAATAGTATGAATATAATATATTATATTATATTCATGTTAATATTATTATTAAATTTAATATTAGTATGAATACATTTAATATTAATACTATTAAAATTTAATAAATTTTGATTAACACAATATTAAATTTGTTATATTATAATATATATTTATATATCACGATATATATTAACTCTAGATATATGTGGGAGGGAAGAACAAAGACATAGATTGATTGAGGTGGAGGGATAGAGGGAGTGAGAGAAAGGGAGAGAGGACTTGAGAGAGGAGAGGGGGGAGGGATAGGCAGAAGGAGTTAGAAGGAAATAGAGGGAGGGATAGGGAGGAGTTTGAAGGAAAGAGAGGGTGGGAAGAATAAATGCATAAAGAGAGAAAATTGGAGAGAGAGAGGGAGGGAGAGTGAAAAGGGAAAAGAGAGAGAGATAAGATGAGGGATAGAGATAGAGGGAGGTGAGAGAAAAATGAAGAGAGATGAAGGAGGAGAGTGAGGATGTGAGAGAGAGGAGAGAGGAAGGGTGAATGAGAGGGACATGAGAATAAAGACATATAGACAAAGAAATGTGGAGAGAGAGAGAGAGAGAGAGAGAGAGAGAGAGAGAGAGGGGGGGGAAGTGCTAAGGGAGATGGAGAGGGATAGAGGAGAGTAGGAGGAAGACAAATAGAAGGGGGGAGAGAGGGAGAAAATGGAGAGAGAGAGAGAGAGAGGAAGATGGAAGGAGAGATAGATAGATATCGAGAAAGAGTGTGTATGTTTTGGGGGTGACATATAGGGATTAAAGAGAGGTGGAGGGAGATAGAGATATAGATGGGAGAAAGAGAGAGAGAGCATGCATGTTTGAGGGGGTGAGATACAAAGAAAAAGAAGGAGAGATGGAGGGAAATATAGAATATTTCTTGTAGTATTTGACAAGATTGTCTCCCTTCTTAATCACGAACTAATTACTAATATATAATTACATAAACATCCCCTCCTCTATCTCTCCTTCTTTGTCTCTCTATCTCACCCCCCCTGAGCTTTTTGTCTCCTTCTCTCTCTCCCTATCCCTCCCCCCTCCATCTTTGTGTATCCTCTCTCTCTCTCTTACCCTTCTTTGTCTCTCTATCTTCACTATTAAAATTAATTAATTGTCAAAAGTTGTGATACCTAAAATTAAATGAAATAGATGTGTAGTATCAATCCTCCTACAAACTATTGACAAGATTGTCTTCCTTCTTAATCACCAATTAATTACTAATAAACAACTACATACACATAGAAATATAGCTAACAACTGGAACATTCACAAACATTAGAATCCAAACACACACATACAAATCGTTCAAGGCAAGAACAAAGACATTGTTGTTTTAAGCTCAAACCAACCAAGATCCATTTAATTCCAGATCTATCATGCACTAAAAGGGATCAAATCCCTAGAGGTGCAAGCCTTCCTTTTGGAGTGTACAATTTGAGGAAAGGTTTGCACCTCTAGGAATTTGATCCCTCATTGGGCATGATATATCTAGATTGGTTTTAATTCAATTGTATTTTGGAAAATTTAAAATTAAATGAAATTATCACTCACTCAATTTTGTTAAAAAAAATAGTGAATTTAACTATTAAATAAAAAAATAAAAATTTTAACCATGAAGAAATTATTTAAAAAATAAAAATATTATTTAAAAAACTTACTATGCTACACTCTTAAATAGCTTAGTTTTGTTTATAGATATTTTGGGCAAGATCATGCAAAGATTTGAAGCAAGTTATGTTATCAGAAATCAGATAAAGTGTTCGGTTGTAAAACATACATAAAATAATCATGTACAAATGATCTGATAACAAACCATCTACATTATGGTGTGTTAAGATTAGCTTGCGAGATACTCAAAAAGAAAACATACATATATCATCAAAAAATGGAAGAAGGAAATGACATTTGAGGACAACAACAAAATTGGAAGTGAGTAATAATTAAAATGAAAAAATAAATATTGTTTTCAACGAATGAAGTACATGTTCTAGGCCACATATGTTAATACAGTGGAATCCTCTTTGTCCCATTCCAAAATTTCCCTGGTTATCAATTCGTTAATTCTCTTCTTTATGCATTTAATTTCTGGCTTGAATATCTTCTGAAGTTGCTCAACACATTCACTGATTAGTTGTTGCTGAGATAAGACTTTTCTGGCTTTCATGATGCGCGCAATGACACAGTCTATAACGTAGCCCCTTTCCTGCTTGACAACTTCAGTAACTTTCTTTTCCTGCACATCCACTAGTTGTGGAAGTGGAATCTTAATCTTTGTCAATTTGTGTGTAAATTTGGGATTGAATTCAAAATGGTCCCCTGATGATATGGATTTGTTCACTGGATTCTTCAGCAGAATATTATACTTTCCGCATGCAAGGGAATGTAACAGTGCGGCAACCTCTTCCTCTTCTAAATTTAATTGAGATTGGATTTCTTGAAAACTCAATTGTCCAGCATCATTGAATAACAATAACACAACTGCCTGACATGTTGAAGCCGTTATTTCTATTGTCTTAATATCAAATCTGGAAATGATGTCGCATGTCCCCAAAGAATATATCCATGTAAGTTGACGGCCCTTATGGATTTCTTGATAAAATTCGTTGAACACCTCAACGCATCTGAACATTTCTGAAGGTATATTAAGTTTAGAACACTTGTATTTTGGCCAGACTGCGGTATTCAACACTTTAACACCCAAAGATATTGTAAGCTTGGTATTTGAATTTGCCGTAAAACTAGGTTGAATTTCCTTTGAAGCAGCGAAATCATTTAGCATGCCCTGCATCTTTGATGTCAACAGAGTACCACACTCCTTCTTCAACTCGGACAGTATGTTCTGTTCATGATCAATATCCATTCTCCTGTCGAACAATAATCTCTTGGCTAATTTCTTGTTGCAAGATTCTGCAAATAAATCTTTATCCGTAACGTAATAAACAAGTTCTCCGATTTTTGGGAAAATGCTCTCAATATGATCGTCCATCAGTTTAGGTTTCCTGAGTACACTATCACAAAATTCTGCCAACAACTCTGCACTCGTGCTTCCTCCCACTCTTTTATCAAACATTACAGAAAATGCTTCCCTGAAAGCCAGAAGAATAAGCTTATGCTTTTGAAATTCATGCTCTACATAACTCTTATACTTGCCATGGATTTCAATAAGCTTGGGCACATATTCATGCTTATCATTCCCAGCATCCTCTACCCATTTAATCAATGCTATTGCTTCGGTAGTTACATGTTCTTTTAAAATACATGCCACTGGTTCCAAACCCTTGCGTATCTTACCAAACAACCTATACATCCTGGAAAGGTCGTCTTTCTTGTCATCCCTAAACAACACGCGGCAACAAGAATCCTGTTTTTCCAAAAGTTGAGTTTCATAGCGGGAGAGGAGTTCATATTCTACTATCTCCATTAAGTTGTGCTCGCTGCTGGAGTGCAAATAAGGGGCAACTTTGTGCTTCTCATGTTTCAGACACTCTTCAACTTTTAGCATATATTGGGGCAAGGATTCCTGTACAATCCATAAAGCCGCCTTTCGAGCATAGTAAGTTGCAGTATCTTCAAAAATGGGCTTTTCAAAATGATTCTTGTACGAGTCCATACCATTACCATTACCAATTTCCAAGAAAACGTTCACAATGTTTTTCACGAAAGCCATGCCAATCTTCTCTCCCTCGCGCTCTCGATTTATCAAATCCAACACGCCATTCTTCACATCCACCCGTACGTGATCATACACAAGCTCACGGAAGCAGAGCAGCGCAACTGCTCTGAGACTGGGCAGCACAACACCGGTCTTTCTGCGCACGAAGTAGCGATCCAAATGAGAGAACATGTGTGACATGCATTGGACCATGATCTTGTAATTTTCCCAACGTTTTGCAAATTCCCTACAAATGAACTCACCATCACCACCCCCTTGTTTACTCAATGCCGGTAAAACCACCAAAGATATGTATAGTTCAAACGACTTCCTGTACATTTCGTACAGTTGCTGATGGTGGCCTTGAAAACACAGTTGGCAAATAGTCAAATAAACCTCCATAAACTCCTCATAGGAGAAAAATAATTCATCCTTCTTAAAGTTGCCTTCTACTCTTTTTCTCAAGTTTCCCAAACCTCTTGAGATCAAAGCCTGTCCTTCCTCCCACTCTATCTTCCCTTCCTCCCACTCTATCTTCTGCGCCTGCACCTGCGCAGGCGCCGGCAACTTCAATATAATCTCTTCATTCTTCTGCGTGACCTTCTCTCCTTTATTCGATTTATTCTTCTTCGACTTCGACTTCGACTTCGACTTCGACTTGCCCGCCATGAAAGATTTCCACTCTGTGCCTCCACACAATAACAATATTATTTCACGAGTTGGAAGTTGCGACAAAGCGACTACAAGATCTCTCGCATCACCACTTTATTATCAATGTATGTTTAACCGGTGATCACAAACTCTAAAATTGCATGCTGAATTGAATTGAATTTATAGGACACGGGGTCAATATAATACCTTTTGGCCGACGGTTATGCAAATTGGTTTCCCTTGTTTTGTTTTGTTTGGTCATACTATTCAATCAATTATTTGAAAAAAAAAATAGAATACACTATTTAAATAGAATTTAATTTATTTTTCTTTTATATTTAATATTTTTTATTTTATATTAATGATTCATATTTATCTTTAAAGTAATTCTATCGTTTAAAAATAAAATCATATAAATAACTCTCATATGAAGTAAATGACTTATGAGTTTTTATGTGGTATTGATAAGTCATAGTATTAACTTATGACATTGAAACAATTTATTTTTACACTTTAAGAACTTTCATGGTAAAGTAAGAGTAAATCTCCTTAATTAAAAATATTAATCCATGTTTTTGTTCAATTTATATATGTTTAGTTTATATATGAATTCCTTTTCTAATAATAATAATAAAGAAATTACAATTTAGTTAGTTTTCATAGTTTTATAAGTTTTGAACCTTACATGTATCATGAAGTGTGTTTTTTGATGCTTATTATAGATACCAACCATTTGGTTCTAAATTTAATTTGGTTTTTGTTCATCACCTCTTGCTTCATCATGTTGCTTGTTCAAAAGGTTTTTCAAAACATCACAACCATGTAAACAAGAGATAACCAAAAGTGCCTTCAAAATATTTTATTGGTTAGAGTGTAAAGAAATGTCAATAAGTATGAGCTTTATTGTTTGGTAGAATAGTGCTTAGTTGTTCCATGTGAAATTTGATGGATTAATCCCATGGTATTTGCCTTCGCACCCTACAGGCAGTGTTGTGGGCATATGCTAGGAAGCCTAGGCATAATGTTGCAGGCACAGAGAGGGAACATTGCAATAGTCTTGTAGTGTTGTTGGCTGACAGTGGCAAGGCCGCAACAGTCGTTGTAGCCATACAAAACTCAATGATTCATAGCCCATTTCTCCTGCCATCTTCAACATCGTGATCATTTCACTGTATAGGATTAGTTCAATCACCTGTAGCACCAACATCTCATCAGCCTAACCACCTGCAATCAACAACTCATCAAGACCATGCATAAGCATGTCATGAATACTAAGCTGATATCAATGCCAACACTGTCAAGACTAAGACAATGTTAATTTGTGATTTTTCCCATCTCTTGTTATTCTCTTACCGAGGATTTTCTTTTCCGCACCCAAATCCTTCATAAAAATTAAATTACCTAATTTTATTTTGAGCACATTTATATCTTGCATGTTGGACCCCACAACGAACTTGTCATCTACATAAAATAACAAGGTAGTATAGTTTCCATTATTTAGTCTCTTAAAATAAACACAATGGTTAGACTAACATTTGATATAAGCTTGTTCTATTGTAAACCTATCAAACTTCAAATACCACTATCTTGGAGATTTCTTTAAAATGTACAAGCTCTTCTTCAGTTTGCATACTAACTTTTCCTTCCCTTCAACCTCATATCCTATGGTTGTTGCATATACACACTTTCCTCTCGGTCCCCATGAAAAAGGTTGTTTCCAGATCTAATTGTTCAATATGCAAATCTTCGACCGCCACTAAACGTAAAATAGTAATTGAAACCATTTTGACAATATGAGAAAATATTTCATCAAAACCTATATCTTTCTTCTGTGAAAACCACTTTACAATAATCATGTCCTAGTACCTCTTTTTTCCTTCATCTTCTTCCTTCAACCTCTATAGCCATTTATTTTGCAATTCTCTTTTACCTATAGGCAATGGGACCAAGTCCCAAATCTAGTTATGTACCAAAGAGTCCATCTCTTATTTCATGCCTTACTCTTATTTCTTTCATGTTTATACTTGCATTGCTTCTTCCTATCTTTTTGGTGGTCAAAAATACCTAATACAATGAATGATAGTATCATTTACAAGGTCTACTTAACTTGGTTGATTTTCTAATAGCATTTGTAGAAGGTACATCTTAGTGTTGTTGTTGTTGAACCTGTTGATGTGGGCACCTTTGGAATTTCTTTTTTTGTGATTTCATAAAATACTATGTATTCAATGTTTTCCTTTTCCTATTTCTCCTTGTGCAATTGATCTTTGTACATGACCTTCACATTGAATACCACAACTCTACTCCTATGATTTTGTGATTTTCATAATTGATCCAAAATTCATGACTTAACTTGTGTTAATTATAAGTGTAAGTTAGCTTAATGAATGAACGGAAAGATTGAACTAAAGAAATAAATAACATAATATAGAGAGACAAAAAAAACCAAGGTAGTTAACAGATTTCACCTATTGTGGGCTATATCTATGGGCTAGCTTCTAATGAGTGGTCGCTCTATTATGTGATGCAAAAGTGATGTTTATATTCACAATGTCTCCATCCTATAACAATACTCATCCCCAACTCTACCAAAGAGGTTGTGGTATCTATAAAACCACTTTCCCACACTCAAAATAGCCAAAAATAGGGCTTAAAACCTTTCTTTTTTCGAATTATATACAAACAAAAACACCAAAAAAGGAAAACTGTAAATGACGCCACAAACACATAAAAACATTCACAGTCTTTTTGTACAAAAGGAGGCGGAATCTAAGCAAAGAAAAGGAGTTATCAGACTGGTACCTATGCTGGTTAAAGGCTGCAAAAAACAGAGATCAAAACAGGGCAACAGACAGCAGAGAACCCCAGCTGCACAAAGCCAAACTGGTTCAGCGCAACCTCAACACTGAGGATTTGACATTCAGCGTAGGTAGCCCTCACGGGACCTGCGTTGAAATGCAGACTGCCTTCACAGCAGTTGCACTGAAGGAGAAACTCTCGTTTCTCCTGGGTTCTGGGTCACAAAATGCTCAAAAATCAACTGTTTCAGGCCAAATCAGAAACACAAGCAAGGTATAAACAGAGGGATGCTTTGAGAGGGTACTAAAGACTATCACAAGGATCATCAAATCATTTGTGGATCCATTGTTTAGATCATAGACAAGTCTAGCAACCGGATCAAAGCATCAACTTTCTACTTTGCATCCGGGAAAGATGCAGTTCGATTGTTGCTGTCAAGTCTATGAAGTAAACAAATGACAGAAACACAAATGAAATGAATAAACAAATTCTCCCCAGCGGAGTCGCCAATTTGTTGTGGGGAAAAATGCCTATGCAGGACGATCCTATCCACCTAAGGTGTGACAGTGCCTTAGCAACAAACAGATACAGCTATTATGGTTTCTTCCTTTATGAAATGTGAAAGAGGGGAGATCGATAGACTTACCGTTGTCTTCCGTTTGTCCCTCGATCTAGATCCTCTTCTCTTTGGATGTTCACAGCTACTTGCCTCCTCGTTTGCTCAAGAGAACAACTACTTGATTTCCACGAGATCACAAGCGAACAACTACCTGTGACAAGAGAACAGCTACTTGCGACAAGAGAAGAACACAACACAAAGGCAAATATTCATATTCATAAATGATTCAGGATTAGAAGTAAATCAAATACACTAATGCAATCATACAAATACACCAGTATATAGGAGAAAACTAAGATAGCTTTATTGATTGATAACAAGGTTCAGGAAGAGATACAACCCAGAGGGCTCCAATCCAGCATCTCCTTCCCAGAAGAATGGAATTCCTTCTTCAGCTCCCTTCAAAGCATTAAGCACCCAATGTTTCTAGTCTCAAACCAACACCAATTCTTTGCAATAACAAAATTCCAGCCCTTTAGATCCCATGGAGGAGAGATCTATATATAGTTATTTTGGAGAGAGGATGAGTCAGCTTGAGATTTGACTAGTGTCCTCTCCCTCTCTCAGTTCTTGAGTCCACTTGGAGGTTCTTGCTTCCACTTGGAGATTTGGAACCTCTTACTCATCACCAGTCGAATTCCCTGAGGCAAGTGTCATTTTGGAAGCTTCGAGGGTATTGACACATTGAGGAATGAGCCTGCCACTTGTCCAAACTCGTTCAGCGCAGGTAGCCTTTGTTGGAGTTGACATTCAACGCAGGCAGACAGTGGAGCAGTTGACATTCAGCGCAGATGCTCAGTGGAGCAGTTGACATGACCCTGAATTGACTTGTTTTTGAGTGGTTTCAGGTGGAGAACTTCTGTGAATTGCTGTGGTTGGTTTGCCTTGTTCCTCTAGGGGTAGGAACAACATGTTTAGGGACTTTGGATCCCTTAGATTATGGACATTTCATGCTCCATGCTGTAAGGCACAAAAATGTCTATAACACTTCCCCTCCTGTCAGGTTGGGTATAAAGATGGTACAATATTGGATGTTTGTAGTTTATTTGGATTAGGCATAGAAATGACCTCTATACAATGTGGTATTGGGTTCAATCCCAGTGGCATGCTTGATATACCGGTTAAAATAATTGAGACCGAGTGTATGGGAAGCTAGATGATTTTATGAAAATAATTGTTTTATTTTCTGCATCTGAAGATAAAGTTGGTTTTGTGTGGATAACGTAATAAACTCCTCTCAACCATTGCTTTTGAAGCCAAGCACAATACTTTTTCCAAAAGGAAAAAAATGGTCATTTTTGTCATCATTTCTAGCGTTTCTCGTGATGTTCTTTATTTATATAAAATCCATGTAAGATACATCCATTCAACGAAAGCATAATAATAAAAAAAAAAACTGAAGAGGATTTAACTCCTCTTAACAACATAGATGTATAGCTCCAAGTAGATTTTTTAGTTGATCGGCTAAGTTGCTAGGATTACAGTGCTTCATATTAAAGTTTCCATCTTGAGCAAGATGAAACTTCTCTTTACAATAGATGTACAGCTCCAAGTAGGCTTTTCAGTTGATTAGTCCTAGAATACTACAGGGATTCATATTTAAATTTTCCATATTTCAGATTCCATTTGTGAGTTTTGTTTGCTTATAGAAATTCATTATTTGAATGCCTTGATAGTCAACTCTAATTAAACTATCAAGCAAGTATATGAATAAATAAAACGGAGCAAGTGTTCTATTTTATACAAGTGGATTAATCAAAAGTGACAATGACAGAGAAATTTGGATGCTTTAATGACGTTCTTGAGCCAGGATGCCACTATCTGCCATGGATTTTTGGGTACAAAGTTGCAGGTCATCTTTCCTTACGAGTACAAAAGTTGGATGTGAAATGTGATACAAAGACAAAGGTATGCAGTTTTTTCTACTCTATGGTAGAACTATTGTTTAAGACAAAACCCAACTCTGTGTTTTTTATGTTAATAAACATACTATTAATGACCTTATTTTCCTTTCGGAAAGTACACGTGAAAGCTTATGTCTTTGATGGTAGATTTCAGAACTTGTCTCTATTGACTTTAAATATTTAGCCTACTTACGGAGTTGAGAAAACCATATGTGCCTTATCGTCATACTAAGAAACCATGGCAGTTTGTATCTACTAATTTATGTTTTGTGAACATTCAGAACTGCATTCTGTTTTAGATTAGTTAAATGTTGCCATTTCCAAGTCACTAAAGAAAATGGAATGGAGTGACCATTGTTAAGAAGGTTTTAGCAATCAATATCGAATTAGTTTGTTATGTTTCATCTTTTAGCATAAGTAGATTCTAGACAAAGCACAGAAATAATGGTTTCTAAGCTTTGATTGTAAGATGAAAATGTGTTAATTAGTCCCAATTCCGCAGTTCGATATGATGCCTTTCTCTATAGTAATATACAGTTAGGGTTCTCTGTTAGTGGCTACTCGGCAGAGGGATTTGACATTGTTGTTATTTTCATTCCAAAATCCCTAACGAGTCATGACGAGACACGGCACTGAAGATCCTTAATAAGTAAATTAATAAGGTGTATTAAGTAAATTTTTGGAGATACGTGTAGACAGTGAAATGGTCGACAATCATTTCATTAAAAAAATTAAATCCCCAAGAAACCATATTCTGCATAATGACAAACCCCTATTTTAAAGAGCGTGAGCAGTTACAGATATCCATATCTCTTATGAAATAAAAATTAAATCACTTATGAAATCAAAAATTAAAAGCTAGCAGCAATCAGATCCACAGTGTTTGAACACAAAAAAATCAATCACTACCCTGAAGCGCCAATTTGCAGTTTCCTTGAGCCAATCTTGAGCTGAGCATAAGTTTGAATGGGCATATGCCTTGTCAGGGAAGTAGACGTCCCAAAGCTCTTATGGGGATGTGCAATTTAAGGATGAAGCCAGCGACGGCCCACCAACAATATTAACAAGGCTTTCATATTGGCGTTGATTTGCAAACTTTCTGTAAAAGCAAAGCGGTGCCGCGGCGTACATTCTGTAAAAGTAGCAAAAAGAAAGGTGTATTGTGGTTGGCAGTTGCGGACTTACCAAAAAAAGACAAATTTCAATTAC
Source organism: Pinus tabuliformis (assembly GCA_031772625.1). Taxonomy (NCBI): domain Eukaryota; kingdom Viridiplantae; phylum Streptophyta; class Pinopsida; order Pinales; family Pinaceae; genus Pinus; species Pinus tabuliformis. Next base: position 1,879,335,115 of record CM062818.1, read on the forward strand.
ATTTTCAATCCACTTGCAAAACAATTTTGGTTGCAGAGGAACTTGCCAGTTGCATCGTTCATTGAGGAGGTAGCTTGCCATTACGCTAGTCAGTCAGGAGGCAACTTTCCAAAAAACACTTTCAGATGGAAAATAAAGGGGGGGTAATAATGTTTTGGAAAATGTTTTAGACGTCTAAAATACGTCTTCCACCATTCCAGGCACGTCATGAAAAACGACCATCCACAAGTTTCAACAGTCAAATACGGGAAAAATTCCCTGTGACGAGCAAAATTCCCGTCAAATTCCATCCTTGCTTGGATCAGACCATTGACTGATCTTCCCAAAGATGTTGCCCTTCTCTCCTTCAAAAAAAAATGTCATTCCGCTTTGAGAGCTTTTGGCTCAGGCATCTGGGGTTCATTGAGAAGGTGGATGATTGGTGGCACACCATCAAGACTCCTCCAAGCACGTGCATGCAAACCTTCTAGAAAAAACTCTAGGCTCTGAAGTAGAAAATGAAGGTTTGGAATCATGAGGAATTTGGGGATATTTGATCTCAGAAGAGAAAACTTGAGAAGGAAATGGAGAAGATCCAGATGCGAATTGTATGTGAGGGGTGATCTGAGGACTTAGCAATGAAGGAAGGACACCTTCTAGGTCATCTTGAGGAAAGGCGACTCCACGAAGAGACCTTATGGTGACATAAATATTGCATCCAATGGCTACAAGAGGGAGAGCGAAACTCAAAATTATTCCACCACTCTATGATCAACCATTGCCAATACAATAAAATATCTGCTATCTCCTAGGGAGTTAGCCTACAATATCACAAAGATATGGAGAGATTCCTCACTTCCTATTTTAATTCCTTTTTATCTGAAGCAACCATCAACAAGGATGAAGATATAAAGCGCATAACTCAAGCACATTCCCTGAACAGTGACAGAGGATCAAAATGAAGTCCTCATGAGATGGGTATCTTTCAAAGAAATGGAAACGGTAGTGAAAGGACTTCCTTCCAACAAAGCCCCTAGTCTAGACGGATACACCACAAAATTCTTCTAGACTTGCTGGTCCTTTATAGCCTTGAAAATAGTAAATCTTGTGGAGGAATCTTGCCAAAGATGTCAAATCTGGTCGGGTATCAATGCCACCTTCTTTACCTTAATCCCTAAAACTAAAGAGGCAGATTCTCCAGATAAGTTTCAACTGACAACTCTTTGTAATGTGATTTATAAAATTCTAGCCACGATCTTGGTCAAACGTTGAAGCCCATCCTCCATTACATAATCATTCTTGAGCAATCAGGGTTTTTCGAGGCAAGGAAAATCTTGGATGACATCATCTCTACTCATGAAGTGATCCATTCTCTCACGAGCTAGAAAAACGAGGAATTTTTCTTAAACTAGGCCTCTTAAAGGCCTATGATCAACTCAGCTAGTCATACCTCATAATGGTGATGTGAGCATTCGGATTTGTTGAAGATTGGTTGCGGTGGATCTACTCCATGATTTCTACTATGTTTTTCTCCATTCTGGTTGATGTGTCCCCGTCCTCCACCTTCCGCTCCTCCCGTAGACACAGGCAAGGTGATCTTCTTTCACCCTCCGTGATATTATAGCAACCAAATGCTAGAATTGATTAAAAGGAATAAAACTCCTAGGAACTAACATCTCAATGACCCACCAACAATTTGTGGATGACAATTTACTATATGGGGAAGCAACAGTCCATGAATCCTTGGCCTATGACGACATCCTTGATGAATTCCAAGCTGCTTCAGGTATGCTATTAAATAAGGAAAAATATTATGATTATTTTTTTATTGCTCAACACCAATTTTGATTCATCAAGTATCAAAGAACATAGCAGAGCTAACGGTTCCTCATTTCCCACACCTTGAAATACGTGTAACTTGATCGTACTCACCATTCCAACCCTTGGTAGTGGCCGAGGTGGGGTAGGTGAAGTGGGTGATGGCGTGGATGGTGGTAGTAGTAGTGGAATGCGTTGCTTTATCATCCAGATCGCGCTTCTTAGAGAGAACCCAGTGAGCTCCTCCTCGCTTCCTCGTGATAGTGAGATCAGGGGACTGTTCTCTATTCCTTTGATCCCTTGGTAGCCTCTTCCACTCCGCGTTACAGACCTACTATCCCAGATAACTTGAAAAACTGGAAAGTATTCACTAATGACCAACAAATCAATAATTTTTTAACTTTAGAGGAAGAATTTGTATATGGCAATATAGATACTGACATAACATTAGATCCTTGTTTTACAGATTAAATAGAAATTAACAAATTAGAAGATGAAGAGAGAGATAGATTCCATCCCACAAAGTTTACAAAATCAGATATTCAAAACCTAAAGCAAGTTGAAATTGAAGAGATAATTAACGAAGATTCTGAAATGCTTAACTCCTTTGGAAGACTTGTTTGATTCAAATGATGTCCCTAGAAAACCAAAAATAGAACCCCTAAAATATGATATAGAGGAGTGTAACATAGGTACTGAGGAAAATATGAAATTGATAAAACTTTCAAAGTCCTTACCTCCTACTGAAAAAGTGAAATACATTGAACTACTAAAGGAATTCCAAGATGTCTTTTCTTGGAGCTATGAGGACCTCAAGTCCTATGACACCAGCATAATACAACACACCATCCCCATAAAAGAAAATCAAAAACCTTTTAGAAAGAAGCTTAGAAGGATTAATCCTATTCTATTACCTTCTATTGAAAAGGAAATCAGAAGAATGTATGAAGCCAAAATAATAACAAGATTGGGTTTCAAATTTGGTACCCACAAGGAAAAAGACTGATGAGATTAGACTGTGTGTTGATATTAGGAATATTAATAAAGTTTCACTCAAAGACAATTACCCTCTCCCTAAAATGGATCATATATCACAAAAGATAGTAGGGTCAACTAGGATCTCATTATTGGATGGGTTTTCTGGTTACAATCAAATTTTAGTTCACCTAGATGACTAGGCAAAAACTACATTCACTACTCCTTGGGGCACATTCATGTATGTGAAGCTGCCTTTTGGATTAAAGAATGCAGGGGCCACCTTTCAAAGAGCTATGGACATAGCTTTTGCTAAGGAAATCCATGAATTCCTAGTAATATACTTAGATGATATCATTGTATTCTCAAAATCTGATAAACAACACTTAGATCATCTAAGGCATGTATTCATCAAATGTAGGAAGTATGGAATTTCTTTGAATCCTAGAAAATCTTTATTTGGGTTAGAAGAGGGATAACTACTAGGCCACATAATCTCTAAAGATGGTATTATAATAGATCCTGCAAGAATTGAAGCCATCTTACAGATACAACACCCTAGGAGCATTAGAGAATTACAAGCCTTCTTAGGAAAAATAAACTTTCTTAGAAAATTTATTTCTAACTTGGCAGAAATAATTAGATCATTGAATAACATGTTGAAAAAGATTTGACCATAAAATGGACCATTGAAGCTAAGATATCCTTTGAAGATATTAAGCTAGCCTTAACAAAGACACCAGTTTTGGTCAGTCCAAAGTTTGATAGGGATTTCATTATATTTTCTTTTGCCTCAGAACACACAATTGCTACAATTTTAGTGCAAAAAAATGATTAGGGTTACGAACAACCTATTGCATTTTTTAGCAAAGCCCTGAGAGATGCCCCTTTAAAGAAAAATATAATGGAAAAGAAAGCCTTTGCTCTGTTCAAAGCTATCAAAGATTTTAGAGTTTACATTTTATATTCTCATGTAATAGCCTATGTCCCCAATGCAGTAGTCAAGGATATCCTAACTCAGGATGGTCTAGATGGAAAGAGAGGGAAATCCATTTCTACTGTATTAGAATATGACCTAGAAATCAAGCCAACCAAGTTAATCAAAGGCCAAGGTTTAGCCAAGCTCATGGCTGAATCGAATTGTCAGGCCTTAGACATAAATTTTATTGCAGAAATGGATAATGGAGAGGAGATGGTGACTCAACCAATCAGCCAGGCCTTTATTGAATCACCATGGTATGTTGACATCATATATGTTTCACAAAATTTACAAGCTCCTCCAAATTATTCAGGACCAAAAGTAGGCTTTTAAAAATGAAATATTTAAAATTTTACATACTTAACAATGCTTTGTTTTGGAGGAATCATGAATGTATCCTTCTTAATTGTTTATTGAAAGAAGAGTCTGACAAGGTGTTACAAGAGTTTCATGCAGGTGACTATGGAGGACATATTTACTAGAAAAATACTACTGACAAGATTCTTAGAGTTGGTTTCTATTGGCACACTATGTTTTCTAATGTAAAGAAATTTGTAACCTCATGTCATAAATGCCAAATTTTTGAAGGAAAGAAAAAGCTTTTACCCCTCCCCCTGAAACCAATATCTACTGAAGCACCTTTTCAACAATAGGGTCTTGACTTCATTGGTGAAATCCACCCACCTTCCTCTGCACAATAGAAATGGATCCTTACTGCTACAGATTATTTTACCAAATGGATAGAATCCATACCATCAAGGCAAGCCACTGACACTGTTATAATAACCTTCCCTGAATCCAACATCCTATCTAGATTTGGGTGCCCAACCAAGATCATCATTGATAATGCAGTAGCCTTCAAGTCTAAGAGAATGATTGATTTCTGTAGTAACTACCATATAAATTTGGGCCATTCCACATCTTATTACCCCTAAGGAAATGGACTAGTAGAGTCCTCAAACAAGAGTTGAGTGAATATCATCAAAAAATTGTTAGAAGACAATAAGAAAACATGGAACAAGAAGCTAGTGAATGCCTTATGGGCAGACATGCTAACCACAAAGAAGTTCATTGGTACTAGCCCTTATCAATTAGTTTATGGAATGGAATTTGTTTTCCCATCATCCTTGGGAACACTAGTGATGAAGCTGCTCCAAGAGTTGCAGGTTGAACCAAATGACATCCAAAGAAGAATCAACCAAACAATTCATTTACAACAGACCAGGGAAGAATTGTACATGAGATCTCAATTTGTGTAAGAAAGGATCAAGAAGGTTTTTGATAAAAGGACTAAGGTAGAATATTTTTACCTAGGGGATAGAGTTTTGAAATGGGACTCAAGAAGAGAGGATAAAGGTAAACATGGGAAATTTGATTTCCTATGGAAAGGCCCATATGTCATCTATGCATTCAGAGGTAATAATGCTTTCTTCCTCAGAGAAATGGATGGCACAGAAGCAGAAGGAGGACCAGTTAATGGTTGAATGCTTAAACAATACATTGAACCTAGTTACTGATTCAACTAATCATTTGTACATATTCTGTTTTCAAAGTTTAGAGTTGATTGGATAGTGATTCTTTGGAGTTGAAGCCCGAAGAGAAGGCCCTAAGCTTCAAAGGTTTAATGCAGAAAAGTGAAAAGGGAAAAGTTGCAGAGTGACATCACAACAATTTAGAAGGCTATTGATCTATAAGTTCTTAACATTTCACTAGGAAATTCCATCCCCAAGTGGAACCAATATTAGGTTCCTATACCAATAGAAGTCATAATTTTTGAATGGCTGATATTAAACCTCTAATATGTACATACCTTTGCTTTCTATAGATGTTTTCCATATTCAAAAAATTAAAAAAATGTAAAGAGGGTATGTCCTAAAATAAAAATCAAAGGACAAAAAGAACAAAAAGGTCAAAAAAGATGAAAAATATGAAGCCCAAGAAAAGAAAATACCATGAAAGTGTGCAAGTCAAAATGCCACTACTTTTTACTTTTTGTGCAAAATAAATGATTGTGTGCAGCTTGTAATATTTGCCACAATCCATGATGGTCAAAATGTGTAAACTTGGCTTTTTCATGTTTCAATTTCATGTTTATAGTTAGAAAATAAAATCTGACCAAACTTTTTAATCTTGGCAGGTAAGTAGATTAGGTAGAGTAAATAAAAGGAGCTCAACTGTTTAATCTGAGCCCTCTGATGTAATAAGGTTAGATTTAGTTAGTTTACTATTGTAAATAAAAAGAAAAATGTTTGATAAGGGTTCGCTAGCTTAAATGCACCCTGATAAAGAGAAGTAAAAATGGTAGGATGAGTAGATGGGAAAGTAGAAGAAAGGTTGTAGAATTGTGATGTTTGTTAGACAAAAGCATATTTATCACGCTCATCATGAACATTCTAAATATGAATGAGAAATTGGACTGGCATAAAGTTCACAAATTCAAATTGATTAATTTCCCCTCACTCATTTCACCCTTTACATAACTAATTTCCCACAATAAGTTTGAAGTACCCAAAATCTTAAGTCCAAGGGGCTTAGAGAATTTCTCTGACTTCTGGAGGGACCGAACCCTTGGCCCAATCACTTATAGATATTAAGTACTAAATCCCCTCATAAACATTCACCCCCTTCAAATTATTCATTTTCCCCTGATAAATCCCTTTTCCTAAGGTTAAAACACCATTTTCCGAAGGAAAAGCAATTACCCCCATGGATAGCCCTTTTTATGAAAAACCCACAAAAACACACTTAGCCTAAGTTATAATGTTTCTATGTGAGAAGAAAATCAATTAAAATGAAATACATTATACTTAGTGCAAATCCATTCTCATTTATCTCCTGCAATTTTCATATTAACTTTTAATATTACTTATATTTACTAATTCCCAAAAAAAACCCTTTCTTTCCATATATTTTATTAAACCCCTTTAACATTAATATCCCCACCCCAAAAGTTTGAAATATAAACTCTATATTACACGAACCCCGATAAATGACATAATTAATCGATCTACGATTAATTAAAGTCAACCCATCCACCAATCATATCTCATCTGATACCTTAATCCCCCCCTTAACCCCTCATTAAGCTAAAACAACCACGCCTAAATGCCTGTTAGGCCCCTCCATTACCTTCCATGCAACTCCCGTGCCCGACCACCACATGATCTCCCCCCCCCATTCGATGGTCCATGTTGATTTCAAAAGTGCCCGAAATCAGAACTATACTTGCCCGAAATGGGCTGTTTTCCACTGAGCTCCCGAAGCTACGTGGCGCTCAATGAAGGGAATCGGGTAGCCTCCCCCCAATACCGCCAAGTGCCCAAAGGCTGTGCAAAGTAAACCACTTACTGCCAGCCCACTACTCGCCAAAAAAATCACTATTCACCCTACTATGTGTCAAACTTTCACTGTTTACCTGTACCCGCCAAATTGACCTTTCGCGCATAAATCCAAAAAAGCCCCAAATCATTGTTTTATCATTTTTTAACTGTAATTTCCCATGCACGCGCCTGTGAACGTTGAAAGCCATCAACCCACATACACTTGCACTCAGAAGACTCCAAAAGCTCCCAGATTGCCTTCCAGCCTGATTGAAGCCTTTTCAACAGTTCAGAATCACCATTTACATATTTCAGACCCAATTTACTCCAAATTCTAGGTATTTAAGCCAGAGTCCATTGAAAGCCTTGTAATTTCTGAACCAGTCTCTAAGTTTTATCATTGAAATTAAAGGGGAAATTTAATAAAACAAAATGTTGAGCTAATTTGTTTACCGAAATTAACACAAATATTTCTTATCAATCTGGGTTGGTAACACTTTGAGGCAAGTTCACTATGTGTGAATATCAGATGTAATCAAACCTTGAAAGATAAGTTTTTCAAAAACTAAAGCAATACATATTACAACTCCAATTCAACTGGTTTGAAAAGAGGAAAAACACTGAAATGGTTCTTAACTCAAGAAGTCCACTTCTACCTCAATTACTACTTAATGAATCAGAGATTAAAACTAAGAACTTAAGATGGATAAATTATCAATGAAATAAGGCTCCTAACTTAAGAGACACATAATATGTTTCATCATAATTCATTTGCCTTAATGCCAAAATTACATAAGGAAACTACTTGCATGTAATCAAAGGAAACTAGTTACAGTTCACCAAGTTAATAGAAGGAGTGCTCAACTTGAGCACTTTGTTTTTGACAACTTAATAAAATGATGAACAAGCTAAGATCTAATGAAATCAATCACCATACATTAACCATAAATCAATTTGCAATAAAGCATGAAACTAGTTCTACAATAACCAGATTACAGGAAATAAAACTAGTTAACAAGGAAGTGTACTTAGCTTGGAATGGGGGCCCTCCACCCTTGCTTTGCACATTTGAAGAGTGATATCAGAAGCTCAAATTTAGTCACACATCCATACCATTCAACAACAAAATAATAATAGAACAATTCTTCAAATTAACTCTCCAATCCAAAAGTGTCTCAGCATAAAAGTATAATAAGTCAATACATAAGCCATCAAAGTCTTGGCTTTTAAATAGAAGCCTCATGAAACACACTGATATATAATCATTCAAACAAACCCATCTACTCGTATCCATCTATCTAAGTCGAATTCATCACTCCCATCCCAAGAGATATGGTCAATCCCATAGAATCTCAAAACTACCCTATTTCTATGGGATTTTTGAATGACTAGTCATGATTGACTAGCACTAAATGGGCCTAATAAAGCTTGTTCTGTTTGAACTAAGCATAGTTGGCTTAGTCCTAGTTCCAAAGTTGTCCATCCATGCATCCAATTCGTGCCCAAGTGTCCTGCAACCATATCAACCATAGAGCTATTACGAGAATTCCTGAATCTGCCAATTTTTGCACTTAATACCAAATTTTCATAAAAACTTTAGAATTTGAAAAATTAAAATTAAATACTTGAATGGATATAAAATACATCAAAATGGGATGGATAAAGTGGAAAATGGATGGTAAATAAATGGATTAGTAAGTTTCTTAGAGCAAAAACAAGACCAAAACTGAGGGCCAACATCTCCCCCTTGCTAATCATCAAGCATGTCCCCATGCTTGCTTATTCCTCTTTGATCTTCTTCTCTATGTAGTAGATGTGGTTCCTGTAGATGCTTCCTGTTGTTCTGCCTTGACTAAACAATCTAAACCTGAGTCATGTCCTTCCCTTAACAAAGCTGCTTTTACCTTCTGCTTTTCATACTTTGCCTGCCACATGTTCTTTTCCTTTAACCATTTAAATGCCTGTTTAGAAAGTAGATCATTTTTCCGTTTTAATCTCCCTAGATCTTCATTTAACTTTTCATTTACCTTGAACAACCTAGTATTATCTTTCTTACTTGCCTTGTTTTCCTCTTTTAATTGTTTTTCCACGATTTTACTAATTTCTAGTTGGTCAATTAAGTCCCTGATTCTTCCCAAATTGATTTCTTTTTCAAAATCCTGTGTAGTTTTGATTAATGATGCTGCTGCTGCATCATCATATGAAGAATCCCTCTCAAATACTTCCTGTGAAATGTTATTTTATACCTATTTTCTTGTGGAATATGTGTCTACTTCCTTTTCTGTGTCAATGGGACTTTTATTCCTAAATCTTCTAGGAATAGACATAACAGATACTTCATTTTCCTGCATGGCCATGTTACTTTTTTGTTTAGCTCTAGTTCTGGGATACAAGGGTAAACTCATCAATCCTTTGTTTTCCTGCTCTACTTTATCTTGCACTTCATTAACCTGTTCATTAAACTGGTTTCTAGTCATGAACTCCCTCCAAACTATGCCTTGTGACCTCACTTGATACTCAACCAGGATTTTTATCAATCCCTGGTGGTAAAGCTATGCTGCTTTGGGCCTGTGTTCATGTCTCACTGTTTCAATCATTCTCAAGAGGCTTCTAAAGAGGAAATCTAGCAAGTTAATCCTATCTTCTCCCTTAATATGCTGTAAAAGTTGGATATGATATAGGTGGGCAACACTATATCCTCTATCACAAGTCAAAAACTTCTTGATGACTAGAACCAACTCACCCCATGGTTCATTGAACCATTCCCTTGGTATCCCCTTGGTTCTATCAAAAGTCCCTTTACGGTTCTTTTCAACGAAGAAAGTCCATGCTTTCTCCTTGAAGTGTAGGCCTTTGTGATATTTTTCACCAATCATTGGAAGATCTAGGGCTTGGGAAAGGTATTCCTTAGTCATAGGAATACTAACATCTCCTACCCGTGTTTGGTCCTGACTGTAGTTCTTTATGAAGTCCCTGGTTATCTCCTCACTGTGGCCATCAAAATTTTGCAAAATGCCTATCAATCCTGCCTGGTAAAGCTTTTCTATGGTTTCCTTTTTCCAGCTCTCTATTTGAAATTTGGGCTCTATTCTGGCTGACATTGTTTCTGAAAACCAGTGGATATACGCTTCCTCTGTCATTAATTTCATCTTAACAATAATAATTTACAACTATTGTTCTGTCAAAAATTAAATTCCGATATCAGAGAAGCTTACCTACTCTTTCACAACAATTTTAATTCAATTTCCTCGGCCTCTGTTAACCCTCTCTCTGCAGCAACACAGTTTTAAATCCCCTGTCCAAACAATCAAACACCTGTATATCTCTGTCAACATGCTAAACTCTGTCTGGAAAACAAAATACATATGAAAACAACATATTCATGATGGCCTTTGGTTTTCTTAATGTATCTTTTAGGCATCATTCTTTTACTGCTCCATATATGCCTAACATTCTGCACTGTGTATATAAAGTCACTAAAAACAAGCAGCGCATTTCCTCAAATGGCTCGGCCTTTATATCTATGAAAACTTGAAAATCGAACAACGCTCGGCCTTATATATATATATATATATATATATATATATATATATATATATAAACTTGAAAATCAAACAACACATTTAAATGGGATGGAATTTAAATGGCTCGGCCTTTATATATATGATAACTTGACAAACAACAGTGCATTAAATGGCTCGGCCTTTATGAAGACTTTGTAATACAAACAACGCATCTAAATGGCTCGGACTTTATAGAAACTTTGAAAAACAACAACACATTTAAATGGCTCGGCCTTTTGGCAGTCTTTATTATACCTTGCATACCAATCCCCTGTATCAACCAAAACAAAACTCACAGTCTACGTGTTTGTTCACATTACAGGTTTCTTCCATTCAAAAACATGCAATGTATCGGCCATACAAACAATAAAATCGACCAAACAATGCAAAACAAAATCGGCTATATAAACACATCCAAAAATCGCATCCTCGGCGCTAGCAAATATGACTCTGCCTCCTCTGTTATATAAACTCTGTTTCAACTTGCAAAAATACGCATGTGAGCCTATGCTAATGACGTGTTGTGCATGCAACAAGATATGGTTAGATTGCTGCACTGTTTCCATAACTTTTATGCCGTGATACATGCAACTACATCGATGAATCTTATTGCCTAGCCGCGTATTTATTAAAATGCTATCATCTGACCCTTAGAGTTATTAATTCTGGAGTTAATGGCGTAGTTTCGGCGTTTTTACCTAGCTATTGACGAGTGCTGAGGAGTGTTAAATGGCGCTTCGAATCCCTGTAGCTGCGTTTGGCTGACTAGTGGCAAGAGCAGGTGCATTGGTCATTAAATAACAGGCAGTGTTTCAACACAACTCATTGTTTGCGAGCTAAGAAAATCACACCATTACCTGAGTTATCCCGAGATTTCAGTGATCAATTTCCGTTGCATTCGGGACGTTTGCCTTCTTATATATCCACAGATCTGCTTCAGTTTCCCCTTTATTGGCTTGCAACTATGCAGCTCTCAACACACAACGTTCTGAGCTATTCAGCGATGATGAAGTTTTTTTAAACAGGTGCAGGAGACCGTCGGTCAGTTCATGACCATTTCGTGGTTGTACCGTGCACTAGTTTCTTATTGGCCGCTGCAACGCATGGTGGTCCTGTTGACCAGTCGCCCGACTGTGTTATGAGGATGGCCAAGTTATGGGTATGATTTAAACGTAGGCGCATGTCTGCTTGTGCAACGCATAGTGCAATGGTTGACGGTCGCCATGCCACGCTGTTCATCTCGTACACGTGTGCTGGCCTGTGTTTTGTTATGCATTGTTGTGCCTTCATTACATATTGCATATATATATCCCAAGTTGGATTGCATATGTCCATATTGCGCATTATGCAAATGTCTTCTCATATTGCATATTATTCAAATATATTTCCATATTGTGCATTAAATCCAAAGTTATATGCACACCTATATATTGTGATTATGTACACTTATAATTTTAAAATGACCACCTTGGGTCATATTTAAAATTATCCCCATTTCTAATCGTTGAATTGTATGTGCAGGTTGAAAAATGTTGTCCTTGTTTGGTCCCATTATGCTTCTAAAGAAAAATACTTAGGGGTTAATGAACATGAAATGAGATAGGATGTTTATGGAAATGGAATGAGATAGGATGTATAAGGGTTATAGGGTATGTATAAGGAATAGAGGGTATAATATTTACAAGAATAGGGATGATAATAGATATCTTCAGGTACTAATTTTTTCAACTTAACAAGAACTAAAAATTCGTAAGAAAAATTTGAATTTTCAAGCACACAATGACTATACATATACTCCCCTGGATGATGTCTGTACAAGTGGGATGAAATCAGTTGATCAAATGTTGTATATAGATTTAAAAGTAGAATTTATTGCTTCTCCTTGTTCTGCATGCTCTGGTTCTTGAATTGCTGACTGTCGTTCAGGTCCCTCTACAATGACTTCATGATTCAGGTCCCAACTGTTATGCACATGCTTATGAAATATGTACATGTTGCTACTGATATTTTTTAGGTCCCTATGATATGTTTGTTCAAGTCCCAACTGTTAACAATACAAGTTCCATCTGTACTTCAGCTGCACGACCAAAGGTCTTGTGCAATCCTCCCCCTTGCTTGAGATTTGACTTGTCCACAAGTCAGATGTGTGTGGAGGATTTCCTGCAATGAATTTTTGTGAGAACAGTAGAACAAGAATAAGGAATTCATAGAGTCCAAGTTGCCTTGGTTTTCCCCTATGAATTCGTGTTTTCTTGGTGCCAGTTTCCTGGTTTTCACTAGCAAACAATTTATTTTTATTATGTTATTTTTTTGTGTTTTTTTTTTTATTATATTTATTTATTTATTTATTTTTTTTTTTTCTTTTCTGCTACAGGACTGGAAGATGGCTGAGTCTGTTGTGCCATGATTTCCAGTTTTGTATCTTCTACCAGTTGTTTCATAAATGCTTCCTTTCTAATAAGCCTGTTATAAACTTTGAGCCTATGTCCGTTTACTAAAAATAATGTGGAGTCCTGGTCAATTGTCCTGATCTTGACTGCTCCATTGTCAAAGATTTCTTCGATTTCATATGGGCCTAGCCAGTGTGTTGTGAACTTGGCTTTGAAATCTTTGAATTTGGAGTCGAACAGTAGTGCCTGGGAGTCTCCCTTGTGAAATGTCTTGTTTTTGATAAATCTGTCGTGCCACTTCATTCTTTGCTGCTGTACCAATGTAGTATGTTCTATGGCCTGCTGACGATGCTCATCTAGTCAATTTAATTCCATGATCCACTGCTATTGTGCTTTAGACAGGTCTAGTCCTAGTTTGGCTGCCATTTTGTATGTATGTATCTGAAACTCTATAGGCAGTAAGGCCTCTTTTCCGTATACCAACTGGTATGGGCTAAAGCCAGTTGTATTTTTCCATGTGATTCTATAGGCCCATAGTGCATCCCTTAATTTTTCAGACCAATCTTTTCTGTTAATCTGTACTGTTTTGGTCATGATATTTTCTAGGACTTTATTTGTTGATTTGACCTGCCCATTTATTTGAGGATGATATGGTGTAGACTTCCTGTGCTTGATCTTGTATTTCTTTGTAAGATCTCGTACCAGCTTTGAAGTAAACTGTGCTCCCTGATCTGTTACAATTTGTGTGGGTACCCCATATCTTACAAAGATTTCTTCAAAGAGAAAGGTGACCAGTGTATTTTCTGTTGCCCTGGTGACTGCCTTTCCCTCCACCCACTTGGTGACATAATCTGTACATACTAAGATGTACCTCTTGCCGTTTGATGGTGGATTGATAGGTCCAACAAAATCTAGCGCCCATTGCTCAAATGGTTCTATGAGGACTTGTGGTTTGAGCGGCATCTCATCTGATACTATTGGTCTCCCTGTTCTTTGGCAACTGTCACATTGCTTGACATATGCCTTGGAGTCTTTGAACATGGCTGGCCAGTAGTAGCCCAATTGCAGCACCTTGTAGGCTATTTGTTTGTCTGCAAAATGAACACCACATGGTTCATCATGACATGCTTTCAGGATGTCTAATATTTCATCTTCTCGCACACATTTTCTAATTATCAAATCTGAACCAGTATAAAACAAATCACCATTTAGCCAACTATATCTAGAGCTTTCTCTAACAATTTTTCATTTTTGTTTCTTAGAGAATTGTGTTGGAAACTTCCCAAAAGATAAATAATTTGCAATGTCTGCAAACCATGGTGTTTTCACTGTTATTGCAAACAGGTGTTCGTTTGGAAAGTTGTCTACAACTGGATTTGGATCGTTGGGTGAATGTATGCGGGACAAAAAGTCAGCCACTTGATTTTCTTTGCCTGGCCGGTCTTGTATTGTAATGTTAAACTCTTGCAGTAACAGTAACCATCTTGTTATTCTCCCATTGGTGATGGGTTTATTAATCAAATATTTTATTGTTGAATGATCTGTATGAATAAAAACTTGGTAACCTGTTATATAGTGCCTGAATTTGTTTATTGCATGTACTACGGCTAACATTTCTTTTTCTTTGACTGTATAGTTCAATTCTGCAGGTGTTAAGTTCTTGCTTATGAAGTATATTGCATAATTGAACAGATTCTCTTTCTGCCCAAGTGAGGCACCTATTGCGGTATCAGATGCATCAGTTGAAATATGAAATAGCAAAGACTAGTTTGGCCCACGGAGAATGGGTGCAACTGATAATTTTTCTTTCAATATTTGAAATGCATTTTGACAACTATTTGTCCATTGAAATTCAACATCTCTTGCTAATAGTTTGAACAGAGGTTGGGATATTTTACTAAAGTTTTCAATGAATCGTCTATAGTAGCCTACATAACCCAAGAAACTTCTTACCTCTTTTTTTGTTGTAGGTGGCATTAAGTTAACTAGGACTTGGATTTTTGATGGATCCACCTTAATTCCTGAAGCGGAAATATGGTGTCCCAAAACTATACCTTCTGTCAACATCATATAGCATTTTTCATTGCACAATGACAAATTTGTTTCGATACATTGTTTTAAGACTTTCTCAAGATTGTTGAGGCAATCATTATATGTGTTTCCATAGACTGTGAAGTCATCCATATAAACCTCTACACATTCGTGGACTAGATCAGCAAATATTGCAAGCACTGCTCTTTGGAAGGTTGCAGGTGCATTGCATAAACCAAATGGCAAAAAATTATATGCATAGGTTCCCCATGGGCAAGTAAATGTGGTCTTGTCTTGGTCTTCTGTTGCTATTCTAATCTGATTGTACCCACTAAACCCATCTAGGAAGGAGAAAAATTTCTTTCCAGCTAATGAGTCTAGAACCTGGTCAATGAATGGTAGGGGAAAATGATCTTTTAATGTGGCTTTGTTTAATTCTCGATAGTCCACAAATACCCTCAATTTTCCATTTTTCTTTGGTACTATTACCAATGGAGAAACCCATTGACTATCTGAAATAGGATAAATGAATCCAACATTTAACAATTTTTGTTGTTCCTCTTTCACTATTTCTTTCATCATGGGATTCATTCGTCTTTGAGGTTGCCTTACATGTTTGATTTGATCATCTGTATAGATGTGGTGGATACATGTGTTGGGATGGATTCCTTGCATGTCAGTATAATCCCAGGCAAAAGCTTTCGAATATTTTTGTAATAATGCAATTACCTCTTGTTCTTGTGCTGATTGCAACTGGTTTCCAATGTTCAAATGTTTTCCAGGATATATCTCAATTGTTTTTGTTGTTGGATTGGAGATTGTGTTTACAGGAAAGATGTCTATAAAAGAATTTCGCAAAGTTTGAACAGTACAAGTTTCCTGAAAACATTGATTCAAAATATTACTTGCAACTTCATATTGAACCTCTCTAAGCTGCTCTGAAATATTTGGTTCTGAGATGAAAAGATCCATTAAGTATTCATTCTCCTCTTCTTCTCTAAGGTCAAAGAATTGATTTATACTTAAAACTAATTTAGTTTGTTGCTGTTCTTGAGTTTCAAGTACTGATTCTAAAGAAGATGAGTGTGCAGATGAATAAAGAGCAATGTGTTTCCTTTCATCTCCATGTGAAATAATCATGCTTCCTGATCTACATCCTATAAAGGCATCAACGGTAGCTAACCATGGTCTGCCTAAGATTAGAGGATGTCCTCCCAGATTTGTTTTTTGGTTGCAAGATAAGGAAGTCAACAGGATACTCCCATGAATCCAAAGAGACTATGATATCTTCTAGTATTCCTTCTGGAACAACTTTAGATCTGTCTGCTAATTCTAGAATTGTAGAAGTTGATCTAATGTTGTTTAAATGCAGATTTTTCATTGTCTCCATAGTCATTACATTTATAGCTGCTCCCAAGTCTATTAATGTGTTTGGTACTGAGAAATTATTTATTGAGATAGTAACCATAGGGATACCAGGATCAATATATTTCTCTACAATGGTTTGTGTAGACATGAGGCTTGCTAATTTGCCAATGACTTGGATTGTAGTAGGATCCTTCTTCTTTTTACCTGTTTTCTTAATGCACAATTCCTTTATTGTTTTAGCATATATTGGTATCTCTTTAATTGCCTTCAATAAAGGAATTTTTACATAAGAATTTTTCAATTCATCTAAAATATCAAATTCAGGAAGGGTCATTTCTTTTTGTTGTTCCACTAACCTCTTAGGATAAGGTGGTGTTTGAGTTATAATGGTTTTCCCTTTCTGAATTTGTGTCTCAGATTGTGATGTTTCAGGTGATCCTCCTTGTTCAATTGGCTCTTCTATGATTGGCGGAGAATCCTTTTTAAGCACCTTTCCAGACATTAAATGGACATCATTTAGAGGAAGAATATAATATGTGGGAAAATATGCTGCTTCCTCTACAGTGTATGCAGACTTATCCACTTTATTATTCGGATTTGCCACTGGTTGGGCTGGTAATTGAGTTGGTCTGGGTTGGTTTGAGGGTAGTTGTAACTGTTGTGGTTGAGTCAACAATGGTGGTGGATTCTACTGTGGAAATGGCATGGATTGTGGATATGCAGAATTTTGTTGCAGAAATGGCATGGACTGTGGATATTGTGGATATGGAAATGGTTGTTGGTATTGTTGCTAGTATTGTTGTTGATACTGTTGAGGTGGCTACTTTCCATAATCATATCCTCTCCATCCTTGTGCAGGTTGGTGTGGATATTGTTGTGGAGGCCAAGCTTGCCATGGCATTGGAGGGTTCCAAAGATTTTGAGGTGGATAGAGGTAGTTTTTTTGAGGGAATAGTTGCGGATTTTGTTGAGGCATCCTAGGTTGCCATGGTCTTGGTGGTGCTACATAATAAAAACCTTCTATTCCTGGCACCTCTTCCATTGAGTTCATTTGCAATTATTTCAATCTTAGACAGTTTTCTGTTGAATGATTTTCTGTACAAAGACCACATACCTGAATACTATCCAAAGGACATTCCCTTAATGGATGTTTCTTTCTACATTTGGAACAAAAGATTGCTAGAGCTTCTTCTTGTTCTTCCTTATTCTTATTTTCCTTTAGAACATCTACTTGTGTTCCCAATGTACTTAAGAGGTCAGTTTTGAAGTTTTCCAATAAGCTTCCTATTTCCACTTGTTACCCCTCCTGTGGCTGACTTTGCTGCTTCCCCAGCAACAGCGCCAAAATGTTGAGCTAATTTATTTACAAAAATTAACAAAAATATTTCTTATCAATCCGGGTTGGTAACACTTTGAGGCAAGTTCACTATGTGTGAATATCAGATGTAATCAAACCTTGAAAGATAAGTTTTTCAAAAACTAAAGCAATACATACTACAACTCTAATTCAATTGGTTTGGAAAGAGGAAAAACACTGAAATGGTTCTTAACTCAAGAAGTCCACTTCTACCTCAATTACTACTTAATGAATCAGAGATTGAAACTAAGAACTTAGGATGGATAAATTATCAATGAAAGAAGGCTCCTAACTTAAGAGACACATAATATGTTTCATCATAATTCATTCACCTTAATGCCAAAATTACATAAGGAAACTACTTGCATGTAATCAAAGGAAACTAGTTACATTTCACCGAGTTAATAGAAGGAGTGCTCAACTTGAGCACTTTTTTTTTTCCAACTTAATAAGATGATGAACAAGCTAAGATCTAATGAAATCAATCACCATACATTAACCACAAATCAATTTGCAATAAAGCTTGAAACTAGTTCTACAATAACCAGATTACAGGAAATAAAACTAGTTAACAAGGAAGTGTACTTAGCTTGGAATGGGGGCCCTCCACCCTTGCTTTGCACACTTGAAGAGTGATATTAGAAGCTCAAATTCAGTCACACATCCATATCATTGAACAACAAAATAATAATAGAGCAAGTCTTCAAATTAACTCTCCAATCCAAAAGTGTCTCAGCATAAAAGTATAATAAGTCAATACATAAGCCATCAAAGTCTTGGCTTTTAAATAGAAGTCTCATGAAACAAACTGATCTATAATCATTAAAACAAGCCCATCTACTCTTATCCATCTATCTAAGTTGAATTCATCACTCCCATCCCAAGAGATATGGTCAATCCCATAGAATCTCAAAACTACCCTATTTCTATGGGATTTCAGAATGACTAGTCATGATTGACTAGCACTAAATGGGCCTAATAAATCTTGTTATGTTTGAACTAAGAATAGATGGCTTAGAACTAGTTCCCAAGCTGTCCATCCATGCATCCAATTCATGCCCAAGTGTCCTGCAACCATATGAACCATAGAGCTATTACGGGAATTCCTGAATCTGCCAATTTTTGCACTTAAAATCAAATTTTCATAAAAACTTTAAAATTTGAAAAATTAAAATTAAATACTTGAATGGATATAAAATACATCAAAATGGGATGGATAAAGTGAAAAATGGATGGTAAATAAATGGATTAGTAAGTTTCTTAGAGCAAAAACAAGACCAAAACTAAGGGCCAACACAAAACCCACGTGGAATTGAACCACCATTACCTTAAAGACTCGAAATTTACCTTCCCCATTCTTAAATCCACAAGAACTAAGAATGACAGCCCCAATTACCATGGATGTCAGGCCAATTACTACTCCTCACCTAGACCTAGACCACCTTCCCATTGCTAATAAAGACTTCCAAATCAAGGAAACCTTTGTCCTTGAATCCCCTATCAAACTATAATGTCGATACAGAGTACAATACCTAAACCATGTTGACAAAATAGGTCTTTGGGAGTCTAATTTTCCCAAGTACCAATTCCCTGAGGTGCACATCTTTCCATAGATTGTCCATTGTTGCCATGAAAAATACATTCCCAGTCAAAGTGCAGTGATGTTCCCTGACCAAACCATACTTTTCACCATCACTTCCGAGTCAATCAATGAAATGCTGCGACTACAACTAGGGCAGAACTTAACCCCTATTTCAATTGGAGACCTATTAGACAGATTCCCCAAGCTTACCACTACCAAATTTATTGAAATTCTCCAAACCTTCATCAGGGACGAAAATCATATTCCAAAATACCCTCCCCCATATGTGGCTACCATATTTTCCTTATTTGGTCAGGATATAGTAGTAATGATCTCTTGTGTTTTAGGCTATACCACCAGTGAGTACATAGATGAAATCATCTTAGCCTTCATGTCCATTTTCTCTCCGGGACAGCCTCTTGCTATCATGTATGATTATGCCAAGTTCATAGCTAATAATATGCATGACCAATTCCTTAGAATGAGTACTGAGAGAATTTTTAAATATTCTTCAGTTTTGTACCACCTTTTCTTATATTACCAAGCTGACAAGTTCCCTTCACTCTCCAAAAGCTTGACACTAAAGGTCATCTAGGTTAGTCATTTTCTGGACTCCTTTGATACATAAGTATGATTCTCCATTTATATACATAGACTTCATAGATCTTTTTGTACATCCAGTAATGACCATGCTACTAGGAAGTCCTCCTCCAAGAATCAGTTCAGATATTAGGAGGATCCTGCAGCTGTCCAAACAACACAAAGTGGGAGATTGGTACCTGTGCCAAAATCACACAGAAATTAGGATCTATGGCTATGATTTGGCCCCATATAAATTGCCCAGATAGCTCCCAATGAGGTTATTTGCTCTGGAGTACTACAGGAAAATAATCAACTCAGATGAGGTGAATTTTGTTAAGGCCAAAAAGAAGGCCCAGCTTAGAATCAAAGATCAACTAGGCCCCTTTGTGTGTAATAGCCAAGAAGCTGGAAGAGAAGCAAAGGAAATCCTTCAGATAATTAAACTAAAACAAAGCTTCATGTGGAGATATGATCCTTGTGACTTCATTTGCAATAGAAGATAGAAAAACAAGATGACTCCCTACATTCACCACTGAAACCCTAAGATAGAGAAATATGCAAACCAATTTGAATGGGTGGAGAATACTTTAGTGGATAGGGATGGCACTAAAGTAGCAGTTGAAAACTCTTGAATTTATTTAGAGCAAAGGCTTAATGAAGGTTCTGTCCTGTAGGTACCAGGAGAATCCCAAGTCCAAGGAGAGTCCCAAATCCAAGAAGAATCATAGGCACGGGGAGAATCTCAGGGACAAAGTGAATCACATATAGAAGAAGAATACCAAGTGCAAGAAGAGTCAGAGCAACCAGACCTATCAGAAGAATTGAATCAAACAGGTATACATCAGCCCACAATGAGTACTCCCCCCTAACTTGAAAACTGCTCTAAATGAGGAGAAAAGCCTCAAAAGGAATAGGGAAGAGGCCACTACATCAGGTAGAGAAACCACATAAACATATGTAGAAACTAGCCTAGTCAAAGGAAAAGGTTAAATCCTATTTCTGAACAGGAATTCATAGAGAAACAGTTGGGGCCACCAGTATTGAAAGAGAAAGAAGTAGGCCTGCCACCCCCTCTGGGGTCACACTAGAACCTTCCATGTCAAACACTCAGATGTTGGAAAGGCAACAGAGTGTTGAAGTGTCCTCCATTAGGATGCCAACTGATAGAGATCAAGACATTAGAGAAATGTACAAGGATATAAAGGTCGAGAATAAGAGGCTAAAAGCCCAGACTTATGAACAATACCTAAAGATGGCGCCTACAAACCAGACAAGGCTTATGTCAGCCTATGATGTTAAATAAGGCAAGATGCAGATGACATTTTTGAAACCTACCACTCAGTAACCAAGGACAACGACTGACTTCAAAAAGATAGATTTGGAAGTGCTGGAAAAGGACATATATCCTATTGACCAGATTGAGTTGCACAAATAGATAGGGGAGATTATTTACTCCACCTTGATAGAGAAAGCCATTGCAGCTCACCAATTGCAAAATTCCCTAAATAACATATCAGCTCAATTCCAATTGGAAAATGCCTCTTCACAGGCAAAAGACACCAGAATCGAGTCCTTAGAGGACTTAATCATTGAGTTGGTACATGATCCTAAAGATGTGAAGGCCACTGAAAGATTGATCAAGAAGAAAAATGATGACATAGCTGCTTTGAAGAAGCAACTTAAGATTCCACCACTACATCACCCACAGACAGCAGAGGTCCTAGAGACCCAAAAAGAACAAGAAGAGCTTTTGGATTTGGTCCTAAAGCTAAATGACGAGTTGAAAGAAACTGAGAAATAATTGGACACACTGATTCAATCCAAACAAAGTGAAATTGCCACCACTTCTATAATTGCCATTCCCATAGTGAGAACTGCAGTTCCCTCAACACTGGAGGCATCTTTGGCACCAATAGCTCCACCTGCCACAACATTTCCAGTCACAACTAAGTCTAGAACAACAGGTGCTTCAAAAAAAAGACAACAGAACTAGTGAAAGCCATGGAGTAAATGTCCATCCAAGCAACATAACTTAAAAGGCTTAAGGAGAAAGTGGCAATCTTAGAGACTGACTGCAAGCTTGCCCAGATACAATAGAGGGAAGAAACACAGAAAGCCCTAAGGATGGGTGAGAAGATTAAGGTCCTAGAAAAAGATTCAAGTCTACAAAAGCCACTAGGATAGACCAAGGAGATGCTCCGGGCCAATATCATTGACTCTATTAATTATATTTGGTGATTAATTCAGGTAATATTTGAGAACATAGAACTAGTGAAAGTGGCCACTGAGGCTATCAAGAAAGTAAAGGAAGATTTAGGAGACCAGCTTGAGGATGCTAATTGACTCATCCACTTCTTGAACAGCAAGAACATGCATGAACTAAATGAAATGGGTGTGAAAGACAGAACTGAAGCTATCATAGAAGTTAAAAAGGTTCTTTCCAAAAGAAACCTTATGCTTAACCTCGAGGGAAAATGCCATAACATGCAGGTGGGCATTGACAGATTCATGGAAAAGCTGAAAATTTTGAGGGATAAAGGCCTTCCAAGTCCTATAGTCATCCATGACAGACTTATGACCCAATTGGACTACACTGACAGATTAAGGAAGTTGGCTAATGATCAAGCAAGCACTTCAGGTATCAAGGCCTTGCCAACAGGGAAAGTATTGTATGATACTTTAGAGGATCTATTCTTTCTGGAGCATGAGGTGAAACACTTGTTTGTCACCAAGCATAATTTTTCCAAATACACAAAGGTTGACGAGATCTATAGAAGAATGCTCAAAGTAAAGTTGCTTGAGGATGAATGGTGGGAAATAATGACAGATTTACTATAAGTTACCACAATAAATGTGAATGGCAGCCAGATAAAACAAGTGAACAGGGTCAAAGAGTAGCAGGTTAAAGAGTATCAGTGAAAGATGAAAGAGAAAGATGATTCCAACATACAAATATCAGCCAGATTAAAGGGCTAAAACTCAACTACAATAGCCAACACTACCACAATAAAGGAGACAACATGATGCAGTTTTCCATCTATCTCTATCTTCATTCTTGAAGATATTTTTGTTTCCTTAATTAAATCTCAAATTGTTATGAGATATTTTGTAATATTTTTTTGTATAAATACTTCATATTTCGAAGTATTTAAGGTGGATTCAAAGACATTTCTGTAGACTTGTATCTAAAATCAAAGTGTTATTGTATCAAGATTGGATTGGCTTGCTGGATCATGGAAATAAAGTTCAGACATTTTATAGGATTCTTGTGTAAAGTGAAAACCAAATAAGTATTCTCTCATGTGTATTATTGTTTTTCCTTATGTTTATTAATAATCATATGTGTTTCTATGAAATCTGAATGGTAAACTAGGAATGATATTTCAGAACTTGCTTTAATTCACTCCGTTTTTATTGTTTACATTCTTAATGTTTTCTGCTAAACTATCTTAGTTAGTGAATTCTTAAATGCTCCCTTACTTCTGTAGTTTCTCTTTGTGGTCTATCTAGCAAAGGATTATTAATTTCTCTTTGTTGATGATCACCCTCCGTTCCTCATTCTGATCCCGGTCTAAGGATTCTTCATTGCCCTTTTAGCCTGGTTAGAATCATTCCATCCATAAGCCCTTTGAAGGTTTTCCTTTTGCTTTACTAGCCTGCCCTGTGAACAATCCCTTCAATGATATGATCCAGTTAAGCTATCCTTTTATTGAATCCATAGTCCAATGGCTTAAAGACCTAGCTCTATCCATTTGTTCCAAGAATTCCACCACCCAACTTTCAAGCAAAATCAAAATCCTCATGAACACTATGAACTAGCCTAAAATCTAATATAAGAAAAGTTAAATTATAAAGAGAGAGCCCTCTTTGGACTTAGGTTGGCTAGAACCTGAGTCTAAAAGATTTGGTTTTTGGTTACCTCAGATGATCTGATATTCACCCTATGAGTGACATCAGCTAAAGATTTATTAAACTAAGGTATTACAGACTCATGTGCTAGTGTGTGTTATGTGTTATTGAAGCAACAGATCGATTAGATTGCCAATACATAGACAATAAAATGGAAAGACAATAGAGAAATATAGTAAGCAAACACAAAGACATAAGCAATTTTTCATAAGGAGTTCATCCTATTCTCCAGGGCTACGTCTCCGGTCCAGTTTTCAGTGGTGGCCTTGTTTTATTGTGCCTTTGGGCAGAGAATTTACAATACAAGGACTCAATGTGAGTTCACTTGAAAAAGGTTTTGCTTGGCAGGCTGGTTATTGGATTCCTCAAGCCACTGGAGTGCACAGACTCTTCTTCTTCCTAGCAGCTCTGTGACCTTCTAGTCTACAGTGGAAAGAGCCAAATGTGATGCTCAGTTCGGACAAATTCCTCTATGGGAAGTGTTAGAGCCTAGATTTATCTCAGGTTGAAAAGGTAGGCTTCTAGGTCCACATCAAACCACGCTCAACCTCGTAGCTAGCCCTATGAGGACAGGAGAGGGCTCTCTCCGGGTCAATCTCAACAAAAGATAGTCGATGGGGCTTGAGATGACTGATTTAACAACTAATCTTAGGCTAGGTATGAAGTGCAAGGATTTGATTTGATTTTTGGGGGTTTTTTGTTGGAAAAAGGGAAAGGCAAATTTGGGTCTGGGGATGAGGCCAAATTTTTGCAGAGTTCTTGTTGGGGCAAGGTAGGCAGTAGTTTTGATGCTTTAGATTAAGTGAATGGATAGAAAAGACCACTGAGGAGCTGAAGAGGGAAAGAGGGTACCAAAAATCCTCTTCAAACTGAAGAAAACATTGAAAACTAATCAAAGTTTAAGGCAAAGCACAACAAACTCATGAATTCTACCTTTGTCTCTCAATTTGTTTAATTTCAGAAGCAAAGAGAAGGGAAATGGCATACATGAAACATCAATGAACTTACAATTGCATGAAGAAAAGCATAATCAAAACACAGAGCCACAAGGATCCCAACAAGTGCTGCAAAATCCTGATCTTTCCTTTGCCAAAAATGCAGAAATCAAATGGACAATGGAGTGCCAAGCAATCCCTAGTGTCCAACCCTGAAAATGACTGAGAAATTACATGATATATACAAGCCTAACTCCTTCCCATGCCTCTAGGGGTAGAGCTCATCATTCTAGGAGCTATTTCAACCATATCTAAACAAGGAACTAAAAAATAGGTAAAGAAACAACTTGCCTCTATATGCTAGGAAACTGATTCATTCACTCACATTTCACCTTTTGGTGAATGAATCTACTAAAACAAGTAAAAATATGCCAAAATTACATCATGGTCATGCAATTATATCAAGTTATATCAAGAGTAACATCAAAAAGTGAAACTAGTCAAAACGGGCCGAAATTCTGAGCTGGAGAGTGAAAAATAGGCCAAAATTCTCTATGCGTCGCACCCAAAATCTCTATGCGTCACGCCCAAAATCTCTATGCGTCGCGCCCAAAATCTCTATACATAGCGCAAATTTTGAGATGATTTTTAGGCCCTTCCCAAAGTCCAAATTGAGATAATGATAGCTCGTTGGAAAGCCCTGCTTATCTAATTTCCAACCGAAGTAGAATTTCTAGATTTGGTGTCCATTTGCCTCTCCAAATGTCCAATCTCCCAAGACTGCTTCCTGTGTGTCAAAATAGGGGCAATGAGGTCATTGTTTGAGTGTTTTTTGACCTTTTGACGGCTCAAAACCTACCCAAATTTCTTGTCCATAGGTAGGAAAACATAATTTATCATGAAAAATCTAGAAATGCAAAGTTTTTTGGATTTGGATCCCTCTAGCGAAAGCGAGCGCCGTGTGGTGTGGCGCATAGGGAGGAAAACCTTGTTTTTTAGTGAATTTTTTTTTCAAAATGCAAAAATTGCTCCAAATTTCTTGAAATTTGGGCTGGACCTTCTTCATCAAGAGCTATGATGGGCCAAGGATGCCTCAGCTATCTAGAGTTGATCATGCTCTTTTTGCCTCTTTTTCCTTTTTGATGCCTTCCTTAGTTTTGCCTTTAAATTTATTATTCGTGCCTTGCAAACCTTGTTTTGCGCCATGTAGTGGAAATCCATGTGTCTCAACAATGATTTGTCCCTATCGGCCTTGTCCAGCAGTATCTCTAAGTGGATGTTGACTCTCTCGAGCCAAGACTCCCGATCATCATTAATCTCTTGCTCCAATGAAATGAATTCAATCCTCCTCCTTTGGGCAGCTTAATGATTCTCCTTGATGTTGTGTAATTCCATAATCACCTGTTGATCTTCAAGCTGCTTATTCCTCTGCTCCAAGTATTTTATAATCCACTTAGCCCTCTCCAAGTTGAGGGACACGGCTTTGATCTCTGTCTTCTGGTCCTGGATGATATCTCTAAGGTTGGCACTTTGTGGGCCCATGTCTGTATCGTCATCCTGAATGAGAATGAAGTTGGTATCTCGTTCACCTGAAGGCCCCTCATCCTACATTGGCCTCTTGCCTTTGTCCTGTACCTGTGGTGCTGATGTCAGAAGCGAGGCCCCTTCCACCCCAGGAGGAGATAACACTCGCTTTGTTGCTGCAAATAACTGTCTAGCGCCCTTCTAATAAGTAATGAATACTGGCATAGTAGCAGTATGTGTCTCATGACCTTCATGCTGATAAGAAGGTCCACCTGTCTCATGTCCATCCTCTGAAGATCCCTGTGAAGCTTTGAAAATCTCACGAGAGATAAAATCATCCCAAGTGATGCCCTGTAATCCAAGCTGATGAACCACCGTAATCTTGATGAGAGCAAAATGATAAACATGGTTAAGCTGCTGCTGAGGGGTCTTGTGTTGCACAAGGGTGGTCATCCTTTCTATGTTTCGGCATATGAAATAAGGAATGTTCATCATCCGTACCTGAGTGAAATGCATCAGCAGCCTGATGTGATAAGCATACAAGCGGGAGAACCAGCCCTCACAGCTGAAATATTTCATGATCAGTTTCATTAAAGGCGCATATTCATCTTTGAGGTACTGAAATGGAAACACTCTCTTCAGCTATCTCAAAAAACCGTGCTTGATGTACAGTTCATAGTGATGCACTTCCCTTGGCATTTTGGGCTACGACCTCGTAGTGTGGCTTGAAGGTCTTTATTATGTCATTGAGTTCAATTTCCTCGGTCTTGGTTTCTTGGATCACCATGATGTTGGTATTATATTTCTTGAGTCTCTCTTTCAAATAGCGTTATTTTCCTTTGATGTTAAGGCCTCTAATAGTGTAGGATGTAATTAATCATTTGGAAAATTTATTGAGTTGATGGAATACCATTGATAGTGGCACCACCCTTGTAGAGTTCAACAACATTTCTCCTATCATTTGAATGGTCTCATTTAAATTTTTTCTTCCTCATTTCTTCCCTCCTTTGCTTAGGGGTCCATGGCCCCCCCTGACTTATTTGTGATCCCAGTTGTTACCATTGAAATGATTCCCCTATCCCTTGTTTTTCTATGTACTATTGGAATGTTTCTTTGTAAAGCTTACTTTGATCCTCCGATATAAAACGCTCATCCAAATGCCTCCACTCACTCAAAATCTTGCTTAAGACTTACTCTTCATTGCTTATCTCTTCTCTTTGACTGTCGATTTCCATGTTGACATGTTCCATTGTCTATTTCGTGACCTCTTTGTCAGATATTTCCTCTTCAGCCTTTCTTTTGGCACTAATTCCATCCTTTTACTATGCTAGCTCATTGTCTAGACCTATTGCTTCCATCCAACATTCCCTGGGTTCTTCCTCCTCCTTCAAGATGTCATATCGATTATCCTTTTATGGTCCTTTGCTTGGTCGCAGTTGGGTAGAGGTATGAAGGTTCTTTTCAGATTTCCTCCTCCTTTGTACTTCTTGAAATCCCTCCACTTCTTGTGATTTCCGTAAGTTATTGGCTTTGGATGGCTCCCGGGTCTTGGACTATTTCATCAAGCAGTCCCAAAACAAATGTCCATATTCATGGCATCTACAATGTCTGAAGGGGATATGCTCGTAGTTAATGGGTTGTTGCCATACTTCCTCATGGTATTCCAGTTCAATGGATTCTGGTAAGGGTTCTGTTATATTCATATAAACACAAATCCTCGTGTAATGCATGTACTTTCCCCTTCTCATGGAGTCTGCAACTTTCACAAAACTTCCTATGCAGTTGCCGATACCCTCCTGGATATTTGATCCCAGAAGTCCACCGGGAGGCCAAAGAGGCGAACCCATACTGGATTAGCTACGAATTTTTCCAGATCTAGATTATAACACTCCTCTCAGTGTCTCATGTGACCCTTTGGTTGCCATTTATGTTGAATCCACTTAACCTGGTCTCATTCAACTGGCCAGACTCCTATAAATTTGCGGATCATTTTGTGGTCCTTCACATATTTCCTGTCATTTTTGAGTTTGTTATTATGTATGACAAAGTGGGGCTTCTTTGTTTCCATTGGGAGGCACTGGTTGGGCATGTGAGTCTGCCATTAGGCTTTGAGGACAAGGGGAGAGTGACAAGGGAAAAGAGAGAGAGATAAGATAAGGGGTAGAGACAGAGTGAGGTGAGAGAAAAAAGAAGAGAGATGAAGGACCACATACATGACTGTGTGAAAAGAGAACCCGCGTGTACGTGAGTTAAAGTTTTAACATAAAAAATAACGGTTGAAACTCCAATTTTTTGAAGAATGACTATCACTTGGAGGGAAAGAGAGCACACCACTATTGATAATGAGGTAATGAATGAACAAACTACATTAGACACGCTGAGAGGTTGTGGCGTATTGAAATTCTTCAAAATTCCAAACATGAAAGCCAATACACGCTTACTCGAACTATTGATCCACTACTGGAGTGCGGAGGATGATGCCTTCATGATAGACTAGATGCCTCTATGGATTGAGGATGAAAACATCTACTTTATTATCGGTCTCTCCCGAAGAGGAGAGGTCATGCATTCAACTGGTAGAATGAGAAGTAGTCTTTTAGAAGAATACTATGTCCATATATACTGTCCTGGACATCCAGAGAAGATTGGAAGTCAAATTCCAATCAAACATGTGGAAAGTTGATCCCTGAGGATTACGTTATTTACCATTGCATGGGTAAATGGGTCAACTTCCCTACATCAAGCATCACGAGTGTCCATGAGCCTGGCAGTGGAATGTCATACCATGGTATTCGACTGGTGCATGCCTCTTCTGACTAACATGAAGAGCCAATTGACCTTTATTCAGAAGGGTTAGATGAAGAATTTTGGATATGGGACTATCTTGTGCTCATTCTTCTTTGAGAAGGTACCTGGGCTACGTCCCAAAGTATCAGTGTCCATTAATAGCCCAAGAGATCCATGAATGGGTAGATGGGCAGACTTGATGAAATGCCTTGGAGGTGGAGACATGCTTAGTACAGCTTCTTACGATGAGTTTTTCACCTAGTGGGATTAGCATATCATCGCAGTCGATGACTACCAAACATAGCATGGGGAGACATAGGTAACAATTTTTAAGTTTTTTATGAATTTTTAAGATTTTTTGGATTTTTAATATGAAATGAACTTAGAAATATTTTTGATGAGATAAAATACTGACAAAATGACCATGTTCTAGATGTAGGTCCAGTGAGACCAGATGGATTTCCGAGGCACAGGCATCACGAAAGAGGAGCCGAAGAGGCAGCATTTGAGACAGAGAGAGTCCTATATGCAGTTCAGAGAATCTTGGTGAGACTAACTCACCAGGTACCTATGATAGCCATAGAGGATCTACCTGAGGAGATGCAGCGCCACATTGTAGGGGTACCATAGGACTGGGTCCGGATACTTCAACGTCTAGCCAATGTGGTGGTTAAATTTTTAGCTGCTCATCCTAATCCGGGTCGAAGATAGACCTATGTATGACTAGACATGATTATGGGCATGAACCCAAATTTTGAGGGCATCTTATCCCAATTTTGTATATTATTTTTTGAACACTTTATCTATATACAAGCAATTTTATGATATATATACGATTCAATTTTTGATGTTATTTAATTTGATGAATTATTAATATGCCAATCTAATTCTTGATTAGCAATAGATTCTGCTAATGAATTCTCAGATCATGGAATGTGAACATATGTAATATAAATAAATGATCGTTGCAACACTCTCACTCTTAGAAATTGGCGATGTAAATAAGGATCACGCACCCGATAAATATTATTTAACTACGACACTACCAGATGTGAGTCTAGATAAACTACCAACGAATCAATCCCATAAGATATTACTTCGGATAGTAAATTAATAACAACAGTATATTCGGTAATGTTATTTGAAGCAGGGCCAATACATCCTCCCCTCGACACCATCAACTGGCCAGATGGAAAATAAATCACCCAAGCTGTGGAAACGAGATTTCGAGTGTGTGGACTTGCACCATTGAAAAATCTGAAATATATCGAATCATCCATCAATACCTGCCAAAGCAGATAAAAAATGTCGATATCACAAAATGCCAGATAAATATTTACAAAGATACAAGATATAGAAACAAGCAATTTCTCGGTCGAAGCCTAAGCAAATACTTCTTAAGGTAGAGCCCATTTCGGGGCTCCGCCAGCTTGTTCCCTTCAAAATCAATTAATTCATAGGCCCCTTTTCCCAAAGCACGCTTGAATACAAAGGGACCATACCACATAGACTTGAATTTTCTTGCCCCCAGGGCATCTTTGTCTTGGTCATAGAGTAAGACAAGGTCACCTTTAGAAAAAACTCGAGGATGGACAACTTTATCATACTAAGTTTTAACCCTCTTCTTGTGGACTTCGTTTATTATGGCTGCATCTCAACGCTGCTCATCGAAATGTTCCAAATGAGCGAGGCATTCTTCGAGACTAGACATCTCTGGAAGAAGTTATACAACTAGCTTAAGGGACAAAATTTCACATTCAATAGGGAAAATAGATTCCAACCCGTAAACTAGTTGAAAAGGAGTAAAACCAGTGGCATAATGGAGGTTTGGTATGCCCAGACCACCAGGTACAACATGATGCACCAATTGGATCATTTTTTGTCAATTTTCCTTTGCAAGATAGTGTTAAGGGACTTATTCACGGCTTTGGCTTGCCCATTGGCCTGAGGAAAAAATGGAGATGAATGGTCCTGTCGGAAGCCCAACTTGAGAGCCAATTCGATCATTAGTTGATTTTGGAAGTGAGTACCATGGTCAGTGAAAATCTCTCTTGGGATACCAAATCATGAAATAACCTGGTTGAAAAGAAACAAGGCTACTGTTTCACTATCATTTTTGTAAGTAAGCATGGCCTGAGCCCAGTTTGTAAAGTAGTCTACGACCACAATGATGTACTTGTGATTTGCTGCCGAAGGCGGATTACAAGTAGTAAAATCAGTGCCCCACTTTGTAAATGGACCAACAGTGATAACAGGAAAAAGTGGATCTAGATGCGCACGCATTGTCCCAGTATATATTTGACAAGGGTGGCAACATTTAACTGTTTCAATGCAGTCTTTGAAAATTGAAGGCCAAAAGTAGCCTGCACGCAAAATTTTCTGGGTTGTTGCAAGCCCTGATAGATGACCCCCACAAGCTCCATTGTGGCAATCATTAAGTACAAACTCGGCTTCTTCCAAAGTTAAGCAATGCCTAAGGATTGAGTCAACCCCTCTACGATATAATGTATCACCAATAATGACATAGCTTTTGGCATGGTGACGTAACTTTCAACGCTCACCTTTTGAGAAATAAGGTGGAAACTTCGAAGTCTGGAGATATATAATGATATCTCCGTACCAGGGATCTTATGAAGAAATGAGGAATAAATGTTTGTCAGGAAAATTTTCCTCACAAACAATAGCTTCCTCACAAGGCAGCTTCGAAATCAATTCTGCAAAAACTAATGACTTCTTATATTTAGCTGACAAGAACTCGAGATCGAACTCTTGAAAAATAACAATCCATTGATTATATTTGCCCCCAATCACTCGCCTACTGAGGACAAACTGAAAAGGATTGACACCTGCTAAGACGAACGTTTTGCGGAGTAGAATGTAATGATGAAGCCGTTGGACAACATGGACAACTCCAAAGGCTAATTTCTCAATGGGAGAGCTCAAGTCCTATTAAGCATTGACTCAAGTAGTATATTACATGCTCACTGAGAGCATCATCCTCCTGAATTGGAACCATATGGATGGTTGATTCTGTCGTAGCGAGATACGAAAGGAAATCTCTACCATAATCTGGTGGACTCAATAATGGGGCAGAGGTTAATGCTCTTTTCAAAGCATCAAAATATCGTTGCGTGAAGTCATCCCATAAAAATGGAACCCCTTCCTTAAGCAAACACATAAATCCTTTGGTAATCTCGGCGTAATTTGCTATAAATCTCCTCAAGAAATTTTCCTTTCCTTGGAGACTTTGAAGTTGATGAATGGAAGACAAGGGAGGCAACTGAATTATTGCCTCAACCTTGAAAGGATCAACTCGAATCCTTTAGTTCATAGATGAATCCTAACAGCCAACCAGACATGACCATGAAAACACACTTATTTAGATTCAACTAGATTTTATAAAAACGACATCTCTCAAAAACTAACCGAAGGTGGTTGGGATGATCAATTCTCTTTCGAGAATGAGCAACTAAGTGATCCAAGTATGCTTCGATAACATGTTTGATGTCGTGGAAAGCATAAGACATGGACCGCTGAAAAGTAGCTCCAACATGTTCAAGACCAAAAGGCATCTTCTTGTATGCAAACGTGCCCCACGAACAAATAAAGGTTGTCTTGTGCTGGTCCTCTAGATGGATAGTAATTTGATTCTAACCAGAGAATCTGTCCATGAACGAAAAAATTTCGTTACCTGCACATTCATCAACAATTTGATCAATAAAAGGCGTGGGGTAATTGTCTTTTGGACAAGATTTATTCAAATCCCTAAAGTCGATACACATTCGGATCGTTCATTGCTTCTTATCTACCAGGACTGGATTGGAAACCCACTCAGTTACAGGAACGAGGTATGAAACTTGCCTTAAGCATCTTTTCAACTTCAGCCGTAATAGCCACCACTTTTCAAGGATTGACCGATCGAAGTTTTTGACGAATAGGTTTGGCATTTTCATACTTCTTTATCTCATGCTGGGCTATAGATGGATCAATTCTAGGCATTTCCTGATAAGATCAAGCGAACACATCTCAAAATTCTTTAAAGAGGTCGGTGTAGATTTGGATTTCTTCGGGGGAACAATCAACTCCGATGAATACATTTTCAATCATGTTAGGATTCTTAGATATGTTTACAGGTACAGTTCATGAGATAACCGACATGTTACCTTTTGCGGAAAATTGTGTTGGAGCCAAAGGGTTTGAAACTGCACAAACATCACTAGTAAATAGATTGGAGAACCTAGATTCAACTTCATGCAATGGAGGAAGAAAATATGAACGATGATGTAAATCTTCCCACGGTCTATCCACACCCATGATTGACTCCAAGATTGCTTATTCAGATGGTAAGACTGTATCCAAGCAATCTAGAGCTGAAGTAGAATCGAGGGTCCAAGCTGGCGCCACATCACCATCTAACTCCTCTTGTGAAAAAAGAGTGGGATGGTTGTCTGTAGAGTTAATGATAGATTGATAGCTAAGTTCCATTGTAGACATGGGAATACCATTCCACCAACCTACCCTCCATCTAATGTGGTGGTAGATGAAGGTAAGGTCCAAGGGTCCAAAAAATAATGATTTCGAAAGAACTCTTTCCGTGAAGCTCCCCCAGAGGATGAAATTGCATTAATTCTAGCTGTAGGAGCAGGAAGATCGAATGTACCCATTAATGAAGAGTACATTCCAACTCCTAAATTCTCAATAGGTTGATGCGAATTATCCACCAATGTAACGGTAGAATCCGAAGTTGCATGGGAGTCACCCGAAGAATAATCCAACTGATCAATTTTAACAATTCTCCCCTCATGAGGAAAATAGAGGATGTGGAATAAATATGAAACTATGGAATCCATATCGTAAATCCAATTCTTGCCTAAGAGGAGGTTATAATTCAAATTCGCATCAATGATTTCTACCTCAATATTCACTACCTTCCCCCCAACACATATAGGAAAGGCCAGGATAATCCCATGTGGCCTATGAGAATGTCCATCAAATGTCGTCAAAAGAGTCGGTGAAGGAACAACTGAAGGTGATCCAATGGCCTTCCAACATGACATAGACATCACACATATGGAAGCTCCCTCATCTATAATTGTCTAAAAAATATTGATCTTTCGGTAAGTGGACTTTATCTAGAAAGCCATATGGTGAGGAAGTCTCTTTTTGACATTTAGCATATCAAAAGTGATCACTAAAGAATTCTTTGGATCTACTGCACCAATTGTAAAAAACAAAGCACTTCTTTGAGTAGGGCATCAATGGAGTACCTCCAATGTAGACATAGCACAAGGACTTTGAGCCAGATCTTCTACAATCGAGTAGTTTTGGGCTGCCCTAGCACTAGGTTAATAGTCGAGTGCTTTGCGAAACCTTTCAGTATCTGAGGTACATAGTCAAGAGAGGGTCACTCGATATGAAGTGGGTCTGTGGCTTCAGGGATAGATTTAGCCTTAGATGTTTCTGATTCACCATAATCGTGTGCTCCCATAGCGACGTCAATATGAGAGTTCATCATATAAAAAGTTGAGGAATTTTCCCCTTCTTGGTTGCCCCTTGCAAAGGTACCAACGTTTGAATTTGCATCAGTAAGTAATTCCTGCCCTTGGGGAAAAGGGTTAGTCAGAACAGCTTGGGAACTAGAGGACCCTTGCTACACTAATAAGCACTTAGCATCTTTTATCTTGGGGCAGAGGTGAGTTAGATAATCTCCATTGCAATTCCCCTATCCCTTGCTTTTCTATGTACTATTGGAATGTTTCTTTGTAAAGTTTCTTCTGATCCTCTGATATAAAATGCTCTATATTTCCTCTTCAGCCTTTCTTTTGGCACTAATTCCATCCTTTTACTATGCTAGCTCATTGTCTAGACCTATTGCTTCCATCTAACCTTCCCTGGGTTCTTCCTCCTCCTTCAAGATGTCATATCGATTATCCTTTTATGGTCCTTTGCTTGGTCGCAGTTGGGTAGAAGTATGAAGATTCTTTTTAGATTTCCTCCTCCTTTGTACTTCTTGAAATCCCTCCACTTCTTGTGATTTCCCTAAGTTATTGGCTTTGGATGGCTCCGATGTCTTGGACTATTTTATCAGGCAGTCCCAGAACAAATGTCCATATTCATGGCATCTACAACATCTGAAGGGGATATGCTCATAGTTAATGGGTTGTTGCGATACCTCCTCATGGTATTCCAGTTCAATGGATTCTCATAAGGGTTTTGTTATATTCATATAAACACAAATCCTTGTGTAAGGCATGTACTTCCACTTCTCGTGGAGTCTACAACTTTCAAAAAACTTCCTATGGAGTTGTCGATACCCTCCTGGATATTTGATCCGAGAAGTCCACCGGGAGGCCAAAGAGGCGAACCCATACTGGATCAGCTACGAATTTTTCCAGATCTAGATTATAACACTCCTCCCAGTGTCTCATATGGCCCTTTGGTTGCCATTTATGCTGAATCCACTTAACCAAGTCTCATTCAGTTAGTGAGACTCCTATAAATTTGCAGATCATTATGTGGTCCTTCATATATTTCATATCATTTTTGAGTTTATTATTGTGTATGACAAAGTGAGGCTTCTTTGTTTCCCTTAGGAGGCACTAGTTGGGCATGCAAGTCTACCATTGGGCTCCAAGGACAAGGGGTCCTTTCCCATGAATGTTTTGTGTGCCTACGGTGTGTGCGCCTTGTGAACTTGTTTCACCGCTCACAATATTTCAGTAGGAGGGGATCTCTCCCCACCCCTTTGCAGTGATGTTCATTCCATCCATCAGCGCAAAACTATGGAGCAGGTCCAGGGAAGAGTTGTCAACGTCGTATACAGCAGAGGTGTTAGGTTTCTCAAAACCATAGAAAAAACCTGAAAACCCTAGCACTGCTTCTTTCATTGGCTGAAGAACATCTTGTAATCAAATGCAACATTTCAAGAACCCCTACTCTCAAATATTGATTTCATGCTGTCCCAATTTTTCATTATGCAAATTAATTTATTTTTTCCTTTATGTCCAATCCATCATTGTAAAAGCAAAGAACCAAGCATGGAAATACAAATATTCATATTCATGTTAATGTTATTATTAAATTCAATAATAGTATGAATATAATATATTATATTATATTCATGTTAATATTATTATTAAATTTAATATTAGTATGAATACATTTAATATTAATACTATTAAAATTTAATAAATTTTGATTAACACAATATTAAATTTGTTATATTATAATATATATTTATATATCACGATATATATTAACTCTAGATATATGTGGGAGGGAAGAACAAAGACATAGATTGATTGAGGTGGAGGGATAGAGGGAGTGAGAGAAAGGGAGGGAGGGGGGAGGGATAGGCAGAAGGAGTTAGAAGGAAATAGAGGGAGGGATAGGGAGAAGGAGTTTGAAGGAAAGAGAGGGTGGGAAGAATAAATGCATAAAGAGAGAAAATTGGAGAGAGAGAGGGAGGGAGAGTGAAAAGGGAAAAGAGAGAGATAAGATGAGGGATAGAGACAGAGGGAGGTGAGAGAAAAATGAAGAGAGATGAAGGAGGAGAGTGAGGATGTGAGAGAGAGGAGAGAGGAAGGGTGAATGAGAGGGACATGAGAATAAAGACATAGAGACAAAGAAATGTGGAGAGAGAGAGAGAGAGAGAGAGAGAGAGAGAGGGGGGGGGGGAAGTGCTAAGGGAGATGGAGAGGGATAGAGGAGAGTAGGAGGAAGACAAATAGAAGGGGGGAGAGAGGGAGAAAATGGAGAGAGAGAGAGAGAGAGGAAGATGGAAGGAGAGATAGATAGATATCGAGAAAGAGTGTGTATGTTTTGGGGGTGACATATAGGGATTAAAGAGAGGTGGAGGGAGATAGAGATATAGATGGGAGAAAGAGAGAGAGAGCATGCATGTTTGAGGGGGTGAGATACAAAGAAAAAGAAGGAGAGATGGAGGGAAATATAGAATATTTCTTGTAGTATTTGACAAGATTGTCTCCCTTCTTAATCACAAACTAATTACTAATATATAATTACATAAACATCCCCTCCTCTATCTCTCCTTCTTTGTCTCTCTATCTCACCCCCCCTGAGCTTTTTGTCTCCTCTCTCCCTATCCCTCCCCCCTCCATCTTTGTCTATCCTCTCTCTCTGTTACCCTTCTTTGTCTCTTTATCTTCACTATTAAAATTAATTAATTGTCAAAAGTTGTGATACCTAAAATTAAATGAAATAGATGTGTAGTATCAATCCTCCTACAAACTATTGACAAGATTATCTTCCTTCTTAATCACCAATTAATTACTAATAAACAACTACATACACATAGAAATATAGCTAACAACTGGAACATTCACAAACATTAGAATCCAAACACACACATACAAATCGTTCAAGGCAAGAACAAAGACATTGTTGTTTTAAGCTCAAACCAACCAAGATCCATTTAATTCCAGATTTATCATGCACTAAAAGGGATCAAATCCCTAGAGGTGCACGCCTTCCTTTTGGAGTGTACAATTTGAGGAAAGGTTTGCACCTCTAGGAATTTGATCCCTCATTGGGCATGATATATCTAGATTGGTTTTAATTCAATTGTATTTTGGAAAATTTAAAATTAAATGAAATTATCACTCACTCAATTTTGTTAAAAAAATAGAGAAATAGTTAATTTAACTATTAAATAAAAAATAAAAATTTTAACCATGAAGAAATTATTTAAAAAAAAAAATATTATTTAAAAAACTTACTATGCTACACTCTTAAATAGCTTAGTTTTGTTTATAGATATTTTGGGCAAGATCATGCAAAGATTTGAAGCAAGTTATGTTATCAGAAATCAGATAAACATACATAAAATAATCATGTACAAATGATCTGATAACAAACCATCTACATTATGGTGTGTTAAGATTAGCTTGCGAGATACTCAAAAAGAAAACATACATATAGCATCAAAAAATGGAAGAAGGAAATGACATTTGAGGACAACAACAAAATTGGAAGTGAGTAATAATTAAAATGAAAAAATAAATATTGTTTTCAACGAATGAAGTACATGTTCTAGGCCACATATGTTAATACAGTGGAATCCTCTTCGTCGCATTCCAAAATTTCCCTGGTTATCAATTCGTTAATTCTCTTCTTTATGCATTTAATTTCTGGCTTGAATATCTTCTGAAGTTGCTCAACACATTCACTGATTAGTTGTTGCTGAGATAAGACTTTTCTGGCTTTCATGATGCGCGCAATGACACAGTCTATAACGTAGCCCCTTTCCTGCTTGACAACTTCAGTAACTTTCTTTTCCTGCACATCCACTAGTTGTGGAAGTGGAATCTTAATCTTTGTCAATTTGTGTGTAAATTTGGGATTGAATTCAAAATGGTCCCCTGATGATATGGATTTGTTCACTGGATTCTTCAGCAGAATATTATACTTTCCGCATGCAAGGGAATGTAACAGTGCGGCAACCTCTTCCTCTTCTAAATTTAATTGAGATTGGATTTCTTGAAAACTCAATTGTCCAGCATCATTGAATAACAATAACACAACTGCCTGACATGTTGAAGCCGTTATTTCTATTGTCTTAATATCAAATCTGGAAATGATGTCGCATGTCCCCAAAGAATATATCCATGTAAGTTGACGGCCCTTATGGATTTCTTGATAAAATTCGTTGAACACCTCAACGCATCTGAACATTTCTGAAGGTATATTAAGTTTAGAACACTTGTATTTTGGCCAGACTGCGGTATTCAACACTTTAACACCCAAAGATATTGTAAGCTTGGTATTTGAATTTGCCGTAAAACTAGGTTGAATTTCCTTTGAAGCAGCGAAATCATTTAGCATGCCCTGCATCTTTGATGTCAACAGAGTACCACACTCCTTCTTCAACTCGGACAGTATGTTCTGTTCATGATCAATATCCATTCTCCTGTCGAACAATAATCTCTTGGCTAATTTCTTGTTGCAAGATTCTGCAAATAAATCTTTATCCGTAACGTAATAAACAAGTTCTCCGATTTTTGGGAAAATGCTCTCAATATGATCGTCCATCAGTTTAGGTTTCCTGAGTACACTATCACAAAATTCTGCCAACAACTCTGCACTCGTGCTTCCTCCCACTCTTTTATCAAACATTACAGAAAATGCTTCCCTGAAAGCCAGAAGAATAAGCTTATGCTTTTGAAATTCATGCTCTACATAACTCTTATACTTGCCATGGATTTCAATAAGCTTGGGCACATATTCATGCTTATCATTCCCAGCATCCTCTACCCATTTAATCAATGCTATTGCTTCGGTAGTTACATGTTCTTTTAAAATACATGCCACTGGTTCCAAACCCTTGCGTATCTTACCAAACAACCTATACATCCTGGAAAGGTCGTCTTTCTTGTCATCCCTAAACAACACGCGGCAACAAGAATCCTGTTTTTCCAAAAGTTGAGTTTCATAGCGGGAGAGGAGTTCATATTCTACTATCTCCATTAAGTTGTGCTCGCTGCTGGAGTGCAAATAAGGGGCAACTTTGTGCTTCTCATGTTTCAGACACTCTTCAACTTTTAGCATATATTGGGGCAAGGATTCCTGTACAATCCATAAAGCCGCCTTTCGAGCATAGTAAGTTGCAGTATCTTCAAAAATGGGCTTTTCAAAATGATTCTTGTACGAGTCCATACCATTACCATTACCAATTTCCAAGAAAACGTTCACAATGTTTTTCACGAAAGCCATGCCAATCTT
Source organism: Pinus tabuliformis (assembly GCA_031772625.1). Lineage (NCBI taxonomy): Eukaryota > Viridiplantae > Streptophyta > Pinopsida > Pinales > Pinaceae > Pinus > Pinus tabuliformis. Next base: position 1,879,374,954 of record CM062818.1, read on the forward strand.
CTCTCCCTCGCGCTCTCGATTTATCAAATCCAACACGCCATTCTTCACATCCACCCGTACGTGATCATACACAAGCTCACGGAAGCAGAGCAGCGCAACTGCTCTGAGACTGGGCAGCACAACACCGGTCTTTCTGCGCACGAAGTAGCGATCCAAATGAGAGAACATGTGTGACATGCATTGGACCATGATCTTGTAATTTTCCCAACGTTTTGCAAATTCCCTACAAATGAACTCACCATCACCACCCCCTTGTTTACTCAATGCCGGTAAAACCACCAAAGATATGTATAGTTCAAACGACTTCCTGTACATTTCGTACAGTTGCTGATGGTGGCCTTGAAAACACAGTTGGCAAATAGTCAAATAAACCTCCATAAACTCCTCATAGGAGAAAAATAATTCATCCTTCTTAAAGTTGCCTTCTACTCTTTTTCTCAAGTTTCCCAAACCTCTTGAGATCAAAGCCTGTCCTTCCTCCCACTCTATCTTCCCTTCCTCCCACTCTATCTTCTGCGCCTGCACCTGCGCAGGCGCCGGCAACTTCAATATAATCTCTTCATTCTTCTGCGTGACCTTCTCTCCTTTATTCGATTTATTCTTCTTCGACTTCGACTTCGACTTCGACTTGCCCGCCATGAAAGATTTCCACTCTGTGCCTCCACACAATAACAATATTATTTCACGAGTTGGAAGTTGCGACAAAGCGACTACAAGATCTCTCGCATCACCACTTTATTATCAATGTATGTTTAACCGGTGATCACAAACTCTAAAATTGCATGCTGAATTGAATTGAATTTATAGGACACGGGGTCAATATAATACCTTTTGGCCGACGGTTATGCAAATTGGTTTCCCTTGTTTTGTTTTGTTTGGTCATACTATTCAATCAATTATTTGAAAAAAAAAATAGAATACACTATTTAAATAGAATTTAATTTATTTTTCTTTTATATTTAATATTTTTTATTTTATATTAATGATTCATATTTATCTTTAAAGTAATTCTATCGTTTAAAAATAAAATCATATAAATAACTCTCATATGAAGTAAATGACTTATGAGTTTTTATGTGGTATTGATAAGTCATGGTATTAACTTATGACATTGAAACAATTTATTTTTACACTTTAAGAACTTTCATGGTAAAGTAAGAGTAAATCTCCTTAATTAAAAATATTAATCCATGTTTTTGTTCAATTTATATATGTTTAGTTTATATATGAATTCCTTTTCTAATAATAATAATATAGAAATTACAATTTACTTAGTTTTCATAGTTTTATAAGTTTTGAACCTTACATGTATCATGAAGTGTGTTTTTTGATGCTTATTATAGATACCAACCATTTGGTTCTAAATTTAATTTGGTTTTTGTTCATCACCTCTTGCTTCATCATGTTGCTTGTTCAAAAGGTTTTTCAAAACATCACAACCATGTAAACAAGAGTTAACCAAAAGTGCCTTCAAAATATTTTATTGGTTAGAGTGTAAAGAAATGTCAATAAGTATGAGCTTTATTGTTTGGTAGAATAGTGCTTAGTTGTTCCATGTGAAATTTGATGGATTAATCCCGTGGTATTTGCCTTCGCACCCTACAAGCAGTGTTGTGGGCATATGCTGGGAAGCCTAGGCATAATGTGACAGGCATAGAGAGGGAACATTGCAATAGTCTTGTAGTGTTGTTGGCTGACAGTGGCAAGGCCGCAACAGTCGTTGTAGCCATACAAAACTCAATGATTCATAGCCCATTTCTCCTGCCATCTTCAACATCGTGATCATTTCACTGTATAGGATTAGTTCAATCACCTGTAGCACCAACATCTCATCAGCCTAACCACCTGCAATCAACAACTCATCAAGACCATGCATAAGCATGTCATGAATACTAAGCTGATATCAATGCCAACACTGTCAAGACTAAGACAATGTTAATTTGTGATTTTTCCCATCTCTTGTTATTCTCTTACCGAGGATTTTCTTTTCCGCACCCAAATCCTTCATAAAAATTAAATTAGCTAATTTTATTTTGAGCACATTTATATCTTGCATGTTGGACCCCACAACGAACTTGTCATCTACATAAAATAACAAGGTAGTATAGTTTCCATTATTTAGTCTCTTAAAATAAACACAATGGTTAGGCTAACATTTGATATAAGCTTGTTCTATTGTAAACCTATCAAACTTCAAATACCACTACCTTGGAGATTTCTTTAAAATGTACAAGCTCTTCTTCAGTTTGCATACTAACTTTTCCTTCCCTTCAACCTCATATCCTATGGTTGTTGCATATACACACTTTCCTCTCGGTCCCCATGAAAAAGGTTGTTTCCAGATCTAATTGTTCAATATGCAAATCTTCGACCGCCACTAAACGTAAAATAGTAATTGAAGCCATTTTGACAATATGAGAAAATATTTCATCAAAACCTATATCTTTCTTCTGTGAAAACCACTTTACAATAATCATGTCCTAGTACCTCTTTTTTCCTTCATCTTCTTCCTTCAACCTCTATAGCCATTTATTTTGCAATTCTCTTTTACCTATAGGCAATGGGACCAAGTCCCAAATCTAGTTATGTACCAAAGAGTCCATCTCTAATTTCATGCCTTACTCTTATTTCTTTCATGTTTATACTTGCATTGCTTCTTCCTATCTTTTTGGTGGTCAAAAATACATAATACAATGAATGAGAGTATCATTTACAAGGTCTACTTAACTTGGTTGATTTTTTAATAGCATTTGTAGAAGGTACATCTTAGTGTTGTTGTTGTTGAACCTATTGATTTGTGGGCAGCTTTGGAATTTATTTTTATGTGATTTCATTAAATACTATGTATTCAATGTTTTCCTTTTCCTATTTCGCCTTGTGCAATTGATCTTTGTACATGACCTTCACATTGAATACCACAACTCTACTCCTATGATTTTTTGATTTTCATAATTGATCCAAAATTCACGACTTAATTTGTGTTAATTATAAGCGTAAGTTAGCTTAATGAATGAATGGAAAGATTGAACTAAAGAAATAAATAACAAAATATAGAGAGACAAAAAAAACCAAGGTAGTTAACAGATCTCACCTATTATGGGCTATATCTATGGGTTAGCTTCTAATGAGTGGTCACTCATGATATTATGTGATGCAAAAATGATGTTTATATTCACGATGTCCCCATCCTATAACAATACTCATCCCAAACTCTACCAAAGAGGTTGTGGAATCTATAAAACCACTTTCCCGCACTCAAAATAGCCAAAAATAAGGCTTAAAACCTTTCCTTTTTCGAATTATATACAAACAAAAACACCACAAAAGGAAAACTGTAAATGACGCCACAAACACATAAAAACATTCACAGTCTTTTTGTACAAAAGGAGGCGGAATCTAAGCAAAGAAAGGAGTTATCAGACTGGTACCTATGCTGGTTAAAGGCTGCAAAAAACAGAGATCAAAACAGGGCAACAGACAGCAGAGAACCCCAGCTGCACAAAGCCAAACTGGTTCAGCGCAACCTCAACACTGAGGATTTGACATTCAGCGTAGGTAGCCCTCACGGGACCTGCGTTGAAATGCAGACTGCCTTCACAGCAGTTGCACTGAAGGAGAAACTCTCGTTTCTCCTGGGTTCTGGGTCACAAAATGCTCAAAAATCAACTGTTTGAGGCCAAATCAGAAACACAAGCAAGGTATAAACAGAGGGATGCTTTGAGAGGGTACTAAAGACTATCACAAGGATCATCAAATCATTTGTGGATCCATTGTTTAGATCATAGACAAGTCTAGCAACCGGATCAAAGCATCAACTTTCTACTTTGCATCCGGGAAAGATGCAGTTCGATTGTTGCTGTCAAGTCTATGAAGTAAACAAATGACAAAAACACAAATGAAATGAATAAACAAATTCTCCCCTCCGCGTTACAGACCTACTATCCCAGATAACTTGAAAAACTGGAAAGTATTCACTAATGACCAACAAATCAATAATTTTTTAACTTTAGAGGAAGAATTTGTATATGGCAATATAGATACTGACATAACATTAGATCCTTGTTTTACAGATTAAATAGAAATTAACAAATTAGAAGATGAAGAGAGAGATAGATTCCATCCCACAAAGTTTACAAAATCAGATATTCAAAACCTAAAGCAAGTTGAAATTGAAGAGATAATTAACGAAGATTCTGAAATGCTTAACTCCTTTGGAAGACTTGTTTGATTCAAATGATGTCCCTAGAAAACCAAAAATAGAACCCCTAAAATATGATATAGAGGAGTGTAACATAGGTACTGAGGAAAATATGAAATTGATAAAACTTTCAAAGTCCTTACCTCCTACTGAAAAAGTGAAATACATTGAACTACTAAAGGAATTCCAAGATGTCTTTTCTTGGAGCTATGAGGACCTCAAGTCCTATGACACCAGCATAATACAACACACCATCCCCATAAAAGAAAATCAAAAACCTTTTAGAAAGAAGCTTAGAAGGATTAATCCTATTCTATTACCTTCTATTGAAAAGGAAATCAGAAGAATGTATGAAGCCAAAATAATAACAAGATTGGGTTTCAAATTTGGTACCCACAAGGAAAAAGACTGATGAGATTAGACTGTGTGTTGATATTAGGAATATTAATAAAGTTTCACTCAAAGACAATTACCCTCTCCCTAAAATGGATCATATATCACAAAAGATAGTAGGGTCAACTAGGATCTCATTATTGGATGGGTTTTCTGGTTACAATCAAATTTTAGTTCACCTAGATGACTAGGCAAAAACTACATTCACTACTCCTTGGGGCACATTCATGTATGTGAAGCTGCCTTTTGGATTAAAGAATGCAGGGGCCACCTTTCAAAGAGCTATGGACATAGCTTTTGCTAAGGAAATCCATGAATTCCTAGTAATATACTTAGATGATATCATTGTATTCTCAAAATCTGATAAACAACACTTAGATCATCTAAGGCATGTATTCATCAAATGTAGGAAGTATGGAATTTCTTTGAATCCTAGAAAATCTTTATTTGGGTTAGAAGAGGGATAACTACTAGGCCACATAATCTCTAAAGATGGTATTATAATAGATCCTGCAAGAATTGAAGCCATCTTACAGATACAACACCCTAGGAGCATTAGAGAATTACAAGCCTTCTTAGGAAAAATAAACTTTCTTAGAAAATTTATTTCTAACTTGGCAGAAATAATTAGATCATTGAATAACATGTTGAAAAAGATTTGACCATAAAATGGACCATTGAAGCTAAGATATCCTTTGAAGATATTAAGCTAGCCTTAACAAAGACACCAGTTTTGGTCAGTCCAAAGTTTGATAGGGATTTCATTATATTTTCTTTTGCCTCAGAACACACAATTGCTACAATTTTAGTGCAAAAAAATGATTAGGGTTACGAACAACCTATTGCATTTTTTAGCAAAGCCCTGAGAGATGCCCCTTTAAAGAAAAATATAATGGAAAAGAAAGCCTTTGCTCTGTTCAAAGCTATCAAAGATTTTAGAGTTTACATTTTATATTCTCATGTAATAGCCTATGTCCCCAATGCAGTAGTCAAGGATATCCTAACTCAGGATGGTCTAGATGGAAAGAGAGGGAAATCCATTTCTACTGTATTAGAATATGACCTAGAAATCAAGCCAACCAAGTTAATCAAAGGCCAAGGTTTAGCCAAGCTCATGGCTGAATCGAATTGTCAGGCCTTAGACATAAATTTTATTGCAGAAATGGATAATGGAGAGGAGATGGTGACTCAACCAATCAGCCAGGCCTTTATTGAATCACCATGGTATGTTGACATCATATATGTTTCACAAAATTTACAAGCTCCTCCAAATTATTCAGGACCAAAAGTAGGCTTTTAAAAATGAAATATTTAAAATTTTACATACTTAACAATGCTTTGTTTTGGAGGAATCATGAATGTATCCTTCTTAATTGTTTATTGAAAGAAGAGTCTGACAAGGTGTTACAAGAGTTTCATGCAGGTGACTATGGAGGACATATTTACTAGAAAAATACTACTGACAAGATTCTTAGAGTTGGTTTCTATTGGCACACTATGTTTTCTAATGTAAAGAAATTTGTAACCTCATGTCATAAATGCCAAATTTTTGAAGGAAAGAAAAAGCTTTTACCCCTCCCCCTGAAACCAATATCTACTGAAGCACCTTTTCAACAATAGGGTCTTGACTTCATTGGTGAAATCCACCCACCTTCCTCTGCACAATAGAAATGGATCCTTACTGCTACAGATTATTTTACCAAATGGATAGAATCCATACCATCAAGGCAAGCCACTGACACTGTTATAATAACCTTCCCTGAATCCAACATCCTATCTAGATTTGGGTGCCCAACCAAGATCATCATTGATAATGCAGTAGCCTTCAAGTCTAAGAGAATGATTGATTTCTGTAGTAACTACCATATAAATTTGGGCCATTCCACATCTTATTACCCCTAAGGAAATGGACTAGTAGAGTCCTCAAACAAGAGTTGAGTGAATATCATCAAAAAATTGTTAGAAGACAATAAGAAAACATGGAACAAGAAGCTAGTGAATGCCTTATGGGCAGACATGCTAACCACAAAGAAGTTCATTGGTACTAGCCCTTATCAATTAGTTTATGGAATGGAATTTGTTTTCCCATCATCCTTGGGAACACTAGTGATGAAGCTGCTCCAAGAGTTGCAGGTTGAACCAAATGACATCCAAAGAAGAATCAACCAAACAATTCATTTACAACAGACCAGGGAAGAATTGTACATGAGATCTCAATTTGTGTAAGAAAGGATCAAGAAGGTTTTTGATAAAAGGACTAAGGTAGAATATTTTTACCTAGGGGATAGAGTTTTGAAATGGGACTCAAGAAGAGAGGATAAAGGTAAACATGGGAAATTTGATTTCCTATGGAAAGGCCCATATGTCATCTATGCATTCAGAGGTAATAATGCTTTCTTCCTCAGAGAAATGGATGGCACAGAAGCAGAAGGAGGACCAGTTAATGGTTGAATGCTTAAACAATACATTGAACCTAGTTACTGATTCAACTAATCATTTGTACATATTCTGTTTTCAAAGTTTAGAGTTGATTGGATAGTGATTCTTTGGAGTTGAAGCCCGAAGAGAAGGCCCTAAGCTTCAAAGGTTTAATGCAGAAAAGTGAAAAGGGAAAAGTTGCAGAGTGACATCACAACAATTTAGAAGGCTATTGATCTATAAGTTCTTAACATTTCACTAGGAAATTCCATCCCCAAGTGGAACCAATATTAGGTTCCTATACCAATAGAAGTCATAATTTTTGAATGGCTGATATTAAACCTCTAATATGTACATACCTTTGCTTTCTATAGATGTTTTCCATATTCAAAAAATTAAAAAAATGTAAAGAGGGTATGTCCTAAAATAAAAATCAAAGGACAAAAAGAACAAAAAGGTCAAAAAAGATGAAAAATATGAAGCCCAAGAAAAGAAAATACCATGAAAGTGTGCAAGTCAAAATGCCACTACTTTTTACTTTTTGTGCAAAATAAATGATTGTGTGCAGCTTGTAATATTTGCCACAATCCATGATGGTCAAAATGTGTAAACTTGGCTTTTTCATGTTTCAATTTCATGTTTATAGTTAGAAAATAAAATCTGACCAAACTTTTTAATCTTGGCAGGTAAGTAGATTAGGTAGAGTAAATAAAAGGAGCTCAACTGTTTAATCTGAGCCCTCTGATGTAATAAGGTTAGATTTAGTTAGTTTACTATTGTAAATAAAAAGAAAAATGTTTGATAAGGGTTCGCTAGCTTAAATGCACCCTGATAAAGAGAAGTAAAAATGGTAGGATGAGTAGATGGGAAAGTAGAAGAAAGGTTGTAGAATTGTGATGTTTGTTAGACAAAAGCATATTTATCACGCTCATCATGAACATTCTAAATATGAATGAGAAATTGGACTGGCATAAAGTTCACAAATTCAAATTGATTAATTTCCCCTCACTCATTTCACCCTTTACATAACTAATTTCCCACAATAAGTTTGAAGTACCCAAAATCTTAAGTCCAAGGGGCTTAGAGAATTTCTCTGACTTCTGGAGGGACCGAACCCTTGGCCCAATCACTTATAGATATTAAGTACTAAATCCCCTCATAAACATTCACCCCCTTCAAATTATTCATTTTCCCCTGATAAATCCCTTTTCCTAAGGTTAAAACACCATTTTCCGAAGGAAAAGCAATTACCCCCATGGATAGCCCTTTTTATGAAAAACCCACAAAAACACACTTAGCCTAAGTTATAATGTTTCTATGTGAGAAGAAAATCAATTAAAATGAAATACATTATACTTAGTGCAAATCCATTCTCATTTATCTCCTGCAATTTTCATATTAACTTTTAATATTACTTATATTTACTAATTCCCAAAAAAAACCCTTTCTTTCCATATATTTTATTAAACCCCTTTAACATTAATATCCCCACCCCAAAAGTTTGAAATATAAACTCTATATTACACGAACCCCGATAAATGACATAATTAATCGATCTACGATTAATTAAAGTCAACCCATCCACCAATCATATCTCATCTGATACCTTAATCCCCCCCTTAACCCCTCATTAAGCTAAAACAACCACGCCTAAATGCCTGTTAGGCCCCTCCATTACCTTCCATGCAACTCCCGTGCCCGACCACCACATGATCTCCCCCCCCCATTCGATGGTCCATGTTGATTTCAAAAGTGCCCGAAATCAGAACTATACTTGCCCGAAATGGGCTGTTTTCCACTGAGCTCCCGAAGCTACGTGGCGCTCAATGAAGGGAATCGGGTAGCCTCCCCCCAATACCGCCAAGTGCCCAAAGGCTGTGCAAAGTAAACCACTTACTGCCAGCCCACTACTCGCCAAAAAAATCACTATTCACCCTACTATGTGTCAAACTTTCACTGTTTACCTGTACCCGCCAAATTGACCTTTCGCGCATAAATCCAAAAAAGCCCCAAATCATTGTTTTATCATTTTTTAACTGTAATTTCCCATGCACGCGCCTGTGAACGTTGAAAGCCATCAACCCACATACACTTGCACTCAGAAGACTCCAAAAGCTCCCAGATTGCCTTCCAGCCTGATTGAAGCCTTTTCAACAGTTCAGAATCACCATTTACATATTTCAGACCCAATTTACTCCAAATTCTAGGTATTTAAGCCAGAGTCCATTGAAAGCCTTGTAATTTCTGAAACAGTCTCTAAGTTTTATCATTGAAATTAAAGGGGAAATTTAATAAAACAAAATGTTGAGCTAATTTGTTTACCGAAATTAACACAAATATTTCTTATCAATCTGGGTTGGTAACACTTTGAGGCAAGTTCACTATGTGTGAATATCAGATGTAATCAAACCTTGAAAGATAAGTTTTTCAAAAACTAAAGCAATACATATTACAACTCCAATTCAACTGGTTTGAAAAGAGGAAAAACACTGAAATGGTTCTTAACTCAAGAAGTCCACTTCTACCTCAATTACTACTTAATGAATCAGAGATTAAAACTAAGAACTTAAGATGGATAAATTATCAATGAAATAAGGCTCCTAACTTAAGAGACACATAATATGTTTCATCATAATTCATTTGCCTTAATGCCAAAATTACATAAGGAAACTACTTGCATGTAATCAAAGGAAACTAGTTACAGTTCACCAAGTTAATAGAAGGAGTGCTCAACTTGAGCACTTTGTTTTTGACAACTTAATAAAATGATGAACAAGCTAAGATCTAATGAAATCAATCACCATACATTAACCATAAATCAATTTGCAATAAAGCATGAAACTAGTTCTACAATAACCAGATTACAGGAAATAAAACTAGTTAACAAGGAAGTGTACTTAGCTTGGAATGGGGGCCCTCCACCCTTGCTTTGCACATTTGAAGAGTGATATCAGAAGCTCAAATTTAGTCACACATCCATACCATTCAACAACAAAATAATAATAGAACAATTCTTCAAATTAACTCTCCAATCCAAAAGTGTCTCAGCATAAAAGTATAATAAGTCAATACATAAGCCATCAAAGTCTTGGCTTTTAAATAGAAGCCTCATGAAACACACTGATATATAATCATTCAAACAAACCCATCTACTCGTATCCATCTATCTAAGTCGAATTCATCACTCCCATCCCAAGAGATATGGTCAATCCCATAGAATCTCAAAACTACCCTATTTCTATGGGATTTTTGAATGACTAGTCATGATTGACTAGCACTAAATGGGCCTAATAAAGCTTGTTCTGTTTGAACTAAGCATAGTTGGCTTAGTCCTAGTTCCAAAGTTGTCCATCCATGCATCCAATTCGTGCCCAAGTGTCCTGCAACCATATCAACCATAGAGCTATTACGAGAATTCCTGAATCTGCCAATTTTTGCACTTAATACCAAATTTTCATAAAAACTTTAGAATTTGAAAAATTAAAATTAAATACTTGAATGGATATAAAATACATCAAAATGGGATGGATAAAGTGGAAAATGGATGGTAAATAAATGGATTAGTAAGTTTCTTAGAGCAAAAACAAGACCAAAACTGAGGGCCAACATCTCCCCCTTGCTAATCATCAAGCATGTCCCCATGCTTGCTTATTCCTCTTTGATCTTCTTCTCTATGTAGTAGATGTGGTTCCTGTAGATGCTTCCTGTTGTTCTGCCTTGACTAAACAATCTAAACCTGAGTCATGTCCTTCCCTTAACAAAGCTGCTTTTACCTTCTGCTTTTCATACTTTGCCTGCCACATGTTCTTTTCCTTTAACCATTTAAATGCCTGTTTAGAAAGTAGATCATTTTTCCGTTTTAATCTCCCTAGATCTTCATTTAACTTTTCATTTACCTTGAACAACCTAGTATTATCTTTCTTACTTGCCTTGTTTTCCTCTTTTAATTGTTTTTCCACGATTTTACTAATTTCTAGTTGGTCAATTAAGTCCCTGATTCTTCCCAAATTGATTTCTTTTTCAAAATCCTGTGTAGTTTTGATTAATGATGCTGCTGCTGCATCATCATATGAAGAATCCCTCTCAAATACTTCCTGTGAAATGTTATTTTATACCTATTTTCTTGTGGAATATGTGTCTACTTCCTTTTCTGTGTCAATGGGACTTTTATTCCTAAATCTTCTAGGAATAGACATAACAGATACTTCATTTTCCTGCATGGCCATGTTACTTTTTTGTTTAGCTCTAGTTCTGGGATACAAGGGTAAACTCATCAATCCTTTGTTTTCCTGCTCTACTTTATCTTGCACTTCATTAACCTGTTCATTAAACTGGTTTCTAGTCATGAACTCCCTCCAAACTATGCCTTGTGACCTCACTTGATACTCAACCAGGATTTTTATCAATCCCTGGTGGTAAAGCTATGCTGCTTTGGGCCTGTGTTCATGTCTCACTGTTTCAATCATTCTCAAGAGGCTTCTAAAGAGGAAATCTAGCAAGTTAATCCTATCTTCTCCCTTAATATGCTGTAAAAGTTGGATATGATATAGGTGGGCAACACTATATCCTCTATCACAAGTCAAAAACTTCTTGATGACTAGAACCAACTCACCCCATGGTTCATTGAACCATTCCCTTGGTATCCCCTTGGTTCTATCAAAAGTCCCTTTACGGTTCTTTTCAACGAAGAAAGTCCATGCTTTCTCCTTGAAGTGTAGGCCTTTGTGATATTTTTCACCAATCATTGGAAGATCTAGGGCTTGGGAAAGGTATTCCTTAGTCATAGGAATACTAACATCTCCTACCCGTGTTTGGTCCTGACTGTAGTTGTTTATGAAGTCCCTGGTTATCTCCTCACTGTGGCCATCAAAATTTTGCAAAATGCCTATCAATCCTGCCTGGTAAAGCTTTTCTATGGTTTCCTTTTTCCAGCTCTCTATTTGAAATTTGGGCTCTATTCTGGCTGACATTGTTTCTGAAAACCAGTGGATATACGCTTCCGCTGTCATTAATTTCATCTTAACAATAATAATTTACAACTATTGTTCTGTCAAAAATTAAATTCCGATATCAGAGAAGCTTACCTACTCTTTCACAACAATTTTAATTCAATTTCCTCGGCCTCTGTTAACCCTCTCTCTGCAGCAACACAGTTTTAAATCCCCTGTCCAAACAATCAAACACCTGTATATCTCTGTCAACATGCTAAACTCTGTCTGGAAAACAAAATACATATGAAAACAACATATTCATGATGGCCTTTGGTTTTCTTAATGTATCTTTTAGGCATCATTCTTTTACTGCTCCATATATGCCTAACATTCTGCACTGTGTATATAAAGTCACTAAAAACAAGCAGCGCATTTCCTCAAATGGCTCGGCCTTTATATCTATGAAAACTTGAAAATCGAACAACGCTCGGCCTTATATATATATATATAAACTTGAAAATCAAACAACACATTTAAATGGGATGGAATTTAAATGGCTCGGCCTTTATATATATGATAACTTGACAAACAACAGTGCATTAAATGGCTCGGCCTTTATGAAGACTTTGTAATACAAACAACGCATCTAAATGGCTCGGACTTTATAGAAACTTTGAAAAACAACAACACATTTAAATGGCTCGGCCTTTTGGCAGTCTTTATTATACCTTGCATACCAATCCCCTGTATCAACCAAAACAAAACTCACAGTCTACGTGTTTGTTCACATTACAGGTTTCTTCCATTCAAAAACATGCAATGTATCGGCCATACAAACAATAAAATCGACCAAACAATGCAAAACAAAATCGGCTATATAAACACATCCAAAAATCGCATCCTCGGCGCTAGCAAATATGACTCTGCCTCCTCTGTTATATAAACTCTGTTTCAACTTGCAAAAATACGCATGTGAGCCTATGCTAATGACGTGTTGTGCATGCAACAAGATATGGTTAGATTGCTGCACTGTTTCCATAACTTTTATGCCGTGATACATGCAACTACATCGATGAATCTTATTGCCTAGCCACGTATTTATTAAAATGCTATCATCTGACCCTTAGAGTTATTAATTCTGGAGTTAATGGCGTAGTTTCGGCGTTTTTACCTAGCTATTGACGAGTGCTGAGGAGTGTTAAATGGCGCTTCGAATCCCTGTAGCTGCGTTTGGCTGACTAGTGGCAAGAGCAGGTGCATTGGTCATTAAATAACAGGCAGTGTTTCAACACAACTCATTGTTTGCGAGCTAAGAAAATCACACCATTACCTGAGTTATCCCGAGATTTCAGTGATCAATTTCCGTTGCATTCGGGACGTTTGCCTTCTTATATATCCACAGATCTGCTTCAGTTTCCCCTTTATTGGCTTGCAACTATGCAGCTCTCAACACACAACGTTCTGAGCTATTCAGCGATGATGAAGTTTTTTTAAACAGGTGCAGGAGACCGTCGGTCAGTTCATGACCATTTCGTGGTTGTACCGTGCACTAGTTTCTTATTGGCCGCTGCAACGCATGGTGGTCCTGTTGACCAGTCGCCCGACTGTGTTATGAGGATGGCCAAGTTATGGGTATGATTTAAACGTAGGCGCATGTCTGCTTGTGCAACGCATAGTGCAATGGTTGACGGTCGCCATGCCACGCTGTTCATCTCGTACACGTGTGCTGGCCTGTGTTTTGTTATGCATTGTTGTGCCTTCATTACATATTGCATATATATATCCCAAGTTGGATTGCATATGTCCATATTGCGCATTATGCAAATGTCTTCTCATATTGCATATTATTCAAATATATTTCCATATTGTGCATTAAATCCAAAGTTATATGCACACCTATATATTGTGATTATGTACACTTATAATTTTAAAATGACCACCTTGGGTCATATTTAAAATTATCCCCATTTCTAATCGTTGAATTGTATGTGCAGGTTGAAAAATGTTGTCCTTGTTTGGTCCCATTATGCTTCTAAAGAAAAATACTTAGGGGTTAATGAACATGAAATGAGATAGGATGTTTATGGAAATGGAATGAGATAGGATGTATAAGGGTTATAGGGTATGTATAAGGAATAGAGGGTATAATATTTACAAGAATAGGGATGATAATAGATATCTTCAGGTACTAATTTTTTCAACTTAACAAGAACTAAAAATTCGTAAGAAAAATTTGAATTTTCAAGCACACAATGACTATACATATACTCCCCTGGATGATGTCTGTACAAGTGGGATGAAATCAGTTGATCAAATGTTGTATATAGATTTAAAAGTAGAATTTATTGCTTCTCCTTGTTCTGCATGCTCTGGTTCTTGAATTGCTGACTGTCGTTCAGGTCCCTCTACAATGACTTCATGATTCAGGTCCCAACTGTTATGCACATGCTTATGAAATATGTACATGTTGCTACTGATATTTTTTAGGTCCCTATGATATGTTTGTTCAAGTCCCAACTGTTAACAATACAAGTTCCATCTGTACTTCAGCTGCACGACCAAAGGTCTTGTGCAATCCTCCCCCTTGCTTGAGATTTGACTTGTCCACAAGTCAGATGTGTGTGGAGGATTTCCTGCAATGAATTTTTGTGAGAACAGTAGAACAAGAATAAGGAATTCATAGAGTCCAAGTTGCCTTGGTTTTCCCCTATGAATTCGTGTTTGCTTGGTGCCAGTTTCCTGGTTTTCACTAGCAAACAATTTATTTTTATTATGTTATTTTTTTGTGTTTTTTTTTTTATTATATTTATTTATTTATTTATTTATTTTTTTTCTTTTCTGCTACAGGACTGGAAGATGGCTGAGTCTGTTGTGCCATGATTTCCAGTTTTGTATCTTCTACCAGTTGTTTCATAAATGCTTCCTTTCTAATAAGCCTGTTATAAACTTTGAGCCTATGTCCGTTTACTAAAAATAATGTGGAGTCCTGGTCAATTGTCCTGATCTTGACTGCTCCATTGTCAAAGATTTCTTCGATTTCATATGGGCCTAGCCAGTGTGTTGTGAACTTGGCTTTGAAATCTTTGAATTTGGAGTCGAACAGTAGTGCCTGGGAGTCTCCCTTGTGAAATGTCTTGTTTTTGATAAATCTGTCGTGCCACTTCATTCTTTGCTGCTGTACCAATGTAGTATGTTCTATGGCCTGCTGACGATGCTCATCTAGTCAATTTAATTCCATGATCCACTGCTATTGTGCTTTAGACAGGTCTAGTCCTAGTTTGGCTGCCATTTTGTATGTATGTATCTGAAACTCTATAGGCAGTAAGGCCTCTTTTCCGTATACCAACTGGTATGGGCTAAAGCCAGTTGTATTTTTCCATGTGATTCTATAGGCCCATAGTGCATCCCTTAATTTTTCAGACCAATCTTTTCTGTTAATCTGTACTGTTTTGGTCATGATATTTTCTAGGACTTTATTTGTTGATTTGACCTGCCCATTTATTTGAGGATGATATGGTGTAGACTTCCTGTGCTTGATCTTGTATTTCTTTGTAAGATCTCGTACCAGCTTTGAAGTAAACTGTGCTCCCTGATCTGTTACAATTTGTGTGGGTACCCCATATCTTACAAAGATTTCTTCAAAGAGAAAGGTGACCAGTGTATTTTCTGTTGCCCTGGTGACTGCCTTTCCCTCCACCCACTTGGTGACATAATCTGTACATACTAAGATGTACCTCTTGCCGTTTGATGGTGGATTGATAGGTCCAACAAAATCTAGCGCCCATTGCTCAAATGGTTCTATGAGGACTTGTGGTTTGAGCGGCATCTCATCTGATACTATTGGTCTCCCTGTTCTTTGGCAACTGTCACATTGCTTGACATATGCCTTGGAGTCTTTGAACATGGCTGGCCAGTAGTAGCCCAATTGCAGCACCTTGTAGGCTATTTGTTTGTCTGCAAAATGAACACCACATGGTTCATCATGACATGCTTTCAGGATGTCTAATATTTCATCTTCTCGCACACATTTTCTAATTATCAAATCTGAACCAGTATAAAACAAATCACCATTTAGCCAACTATATCTAGAGCTTTCTCTAACAATTTTTCATTTTTGTTTCTTAGAGAATTGTGTTGGAAACTTCCCAAAAGATAAATAATTTGCAATGTCTGCAAACCATGGTGTTTTCACTGTTATTGCAAACAGGTGTTCGTTTGGAAAGTTGTCTACAACTGGATTTGGATCGTTGGGTGAATGTATGCGGGACAAAAAGTCAGCCACTTGATTTTCTTTGCCTGGCCGGTCTTGTATTGTAATGTTAAACTCTTGCAGTAACAGTAACCATCTTGTTATTCTCCCATTGGTGATGGGTTTATTAATCAAATATTTTATTGTTGAATGATCTGTATGAATAAAAACTTGGTAACCTGTTATATAGTGCCTGAATTTGTTTATTGCATGTACTACGGCTAACATTTCTTTTTCTTTGACTGTATAGTTCAATTCTGCAGGTGTTAAGTTCTTGCTTATGAAGTATATTGCATAATTGAACAGATTCTCTTTCTGCCCAAGTGAGGCACCTATTGCGGTATCAGATGCATCAGTTGAAATATGAAATAGCAAAGACTAGTTTGGCCCACGGAGAATGGGTGCAACTGATAATTTTTCTTTCAATATTTGAAATGCATTTTGACAACTATTTGTCCATTGAAATTCAACATCTCTTGCTAATAGTTTGAACAGAGGTTGGGATATTTTACTAAAGTTTTCAATGAATCGTCTATAGTAGCCTACATAACCCAAGAAACTTCTTACCTCTTTTTTTGTTGTAGGTGGCATTAAGTTAACTAGGACTTGGATTTTTGATGGATCCACCTTAATTCCTGAAGCGGAAATATGGTGTCCCAAAACTATACCTTCTGTCAACATCATATAGCATTTTTCATTGCACAATGACAAATTTGTTTCGATACATTGTTTTAAGACTTTCTCAAGATTGTTGAGGCAATCATTATATGTGTTTCCATAGACTGTGAAGTCATCCATATAAACCTCTACACATTCGTGGACTAGATCAGCAAATATTGCAAGCACTGCTCTTTGGAAGGTTGCAGGTGCATTGCATAAACCAAATGGCAAAAAATTATATGCATAGGTTCCCCATGGGCAAGTAAATGTGGTCTTGTCTTGGTCTTCTGTTGCTATTCTAATCTGATTGTACCCACTAAACCCATCTAGGAAGGAGAAAAATTTCTTTCCAGCTAATGAGTCTAGAACCTGGTCAATGAATGGTAGGGGAAAATGATCTTTTAATGTGGCTTTGTTTAATTCTCGATAGTCCACAAATACCCTCAATTTTCCATTTTTCTTTGGTACTATTACCAATGGAGAAACCCATTGACTATCTGAAATAGGATAAATGAATCCAACATTTAACAATTTTTGTTGTTCCTCTTTCACTATTTCTTTCATCATGGGATTCATTCGTCTTTGAGGTTGCCTTACATGTTTGATTTGATCATCTGTATAGATGTGGTGGATACATGTGTTGGGATGGATTCCTTGCATGTCAGTATAATCCCAGGCAAAAGCTTTCGAATATTTTTGTAATAATGCAATTACCTCTTGTTCTTGTGCTGATTGCAACTGGTTTCCAATGTTCAAATGTTTTCCAGGATATATCTCAATTGTTTTTGTTGTTGGATTGGAGATTGTGTTTACAGGAAAGATGTCTATAAAAGAATTTCGCAAAGTTTGAACAGTACAAGTTTCCTGAAAACATTGATTCAAAATATTACTTGCAACTTCATATTGAACCTCTCTAAGCTGCTCTGAAATATTTGGTTCTGAGATGAAAAGATCCATTAAGTATTCATTCTCCTCTTCTTCTCTAAGGTCAAAGAATTGATTTATACTTAAAACTAATTTAGTTTGTTGCTGTTCTTGAGTTTCAAGTACTGATTCTAAAGAAGATGAGTGTGCAGATGAATAAAGAGCAATGTGTTTCCTTTCATCTCCATGTGAAATAATCATGCTTCCTGATCTACATCCTATAAAGGCATCAACGGTAGCTAACCATGGTCTGCCTAAGATTAGAGGATGTCCTCCCAGATTTGTTTTTTGGTTGCAAGATAAGGAAGTCAACAGGATACTCCCATGAATCCAAAGAGACTATGATATCTTCTAGTATTCCTTCTGGAACAACTTTAGATCTGTCTGCTAATTCTAGAATTGTAGAAGTTGATCTAATGTTGTTTAAATGCAGATTTTTCATTGTCTCCATAGTCATTACATTTATAGCTGCTCCCAAGTCTATTAATGTGTTTGGTACTGAGAAATTATTTATTGAGATAGTAACCATAGGGATACCAGGATCAATATATTTCTCTACAATGGTTTGTGTAGACATGAGGCTTGCTAATTTGCCAATGACTTGGATTGTAGTAGGATCCTTCTTCTTTTTACCTGTTTTCTTAATGCACAATTCCTTTATTGTTTTAGCATATATTGGTATCTCTTTAATTGCCTTCAATAAAGGAATTTTTACATAAGAATTTTTCAATTCATCTAAAATATCAAATTCAGGAAGGGTCATTTCTTTTTGTTGTTCCACTAACCTCTTAGGATAAGGTGGTGTTTGAGTTATAATGGTTTTCCCTTTCTGAATTTGTGTCTCAGATTGTGATGTTTCAGGTGATCCTCCTTGTTCAATTGGCTCTTCTATGATTGGCGGAGAATCCTTTTTAAGCACCTTTCCAGACATTAAATGGACATCATTTAGAGGAAGAATATAATATGTGGGAAAATATGCTGCTTCCTCTACAGTGTATGCAGACTTATCCACTTTATTATTCGGATTTGCCACTGGTTGGGCTGGTAATTGAGTTGGTCTGGGTTGGTTTGAGGGTAGTTGTAACTGTTGTGGTTGAGTCAACAATGGTGGTGGATTCTACTGTGGAAATGGCATGGATTGTGGATATGCAGAATTTTGTTGCAGAAATGGCATGGACTGTGGATATTGTGGATATGGAAATGGTTGTTGGTATTGTTGCTAGTATTGTTGTTGATACTGTTGAGGTGGCTACTTTCCATAATCATATCCTCTCCATCCTTGTGCAGGTTGGTGTGGATATTGTTGTGGAGGCCAAGCTTGCCATGGCATTGGAGGGTTCCAAAGATTTTGAGGTGGATAGAGGTAGTTTTTTTGAGGGAATAGTTGCGGATTTTGTTGAGGCATCCTAGGTTGCCATGGTCTTGGTGGTGCTACATAATAAAAACCTTCTATTCCTGGCACCTCTTCCATTGAGTTCATTTGCAATTATTTCAATCTTAGACAGTTTTCTGTTGAATGATTTTCTGTACAAAGACCACATACCTGAATACTATCCAAAGGACATTCCCTTAATGGATGTTTCTTTCTACATTTGGAACAAAAGATTGCTAGAGCTTCTTCTTGTTCTTCCTTATTCTTATTTTCCTTTAGAACATCTACTTGTGTTCCCAATGTACTTAAGAGGTCAGTTTTGAAGTTTTCCAATAAGCTTCCTATTTCCACTTGTTACCCCTCCTGTGGCTGACTTTGCTGCTTCCCCAGCAACAGCGCCAAAATGTTGAGCTAATTTATTTACAAAAATTAACAAAAATATTTCTTATCAATCCGGGTTGGTAACACTTTGAGGCAAGTTCACTATGTGTGAATATCAGATGTAATCAAACCTTGAAAGATAAGTTTTTCAAAAACTAAAGCAATACATACTACAACTCTAATTCAATTGGTTTGGAAAGAGGAAAAACACTGAAATGGTTCTTAACTCAAGAAGTCCACTTCTACCTCAATTACTACTTAATGAATCAGAGATTGAAACTAAGAACTTAGGATGGATAAATTATCAATGAAAGAAGGCTCCTAACTTAAGAGACACATAATATGTTTCATCATAATTCATTCACCTTAATGCCAAAATTACATAAGGAAACTACTTGCATGTAATCAAAGGAAACTAGTTACATTTCACCGAGTTAATAGAAGGAGTGCTCAACTTGAGCACTTTTTTTTTTCCAACTTAATAAGATGATGAACAAGCTAAGATCTAATGAAATCAATCACCATACATTAACCACAAATCAATTTGCAATAAAGCTTGAAACTAGTTCTACAATAACCAGATTACAGGAAATAAAACTAGTTAACAAGGAAGTGTACTTAGCTTGGAATGGGGGCCCTCCACCCTTGCTTTGCACACTTGAAGAGTGATATTAGAAGCTCAAATTCAGTCACACATCCATATCATTGAACAACAAAATAATAATAGAGCAAGTCTTCAAATTAACTCTCCAATCCAAAAGTGTCTCAGCATAAAAGTATAATAAGTCAATACATAAGCCATCAAAGTCTTGGCTTTTAAATAGAAGTCTCATGAAACAAACTGATCTATAATCATTAAAACAAGCCCATCTACTCTTATCCATCTATCTAAGTTGAATTCATCACTCCCATCCCAAGAGATATGGTCAATCCCATAGAATCTCAAAACTACCCTATTTCTATGGGATTTCAGAATGACTAGTCATGATTGACTAGCACTATATGGGCCTAATAAATCTTGTTATGTTTGAACTAAGAATAGATGGCTTAGAACTAGTTCCCAAGCTGTCCATCCATGCATCCAATTCATGCCCAAGTGTCCTGCAACCATATGAACCATAGAGCTATTACGGGAATTCCTGAATCTGCCAATTTTTGCACTTAAAATCAAATTTTCATAAAAACTTTAAAATTTGAAAAATTAAAATTAAATACTTGAATGGATATAAAATACATCAAAATGGGATGGATAAAGTGAAAAATGGATGGTAAATAAATGGATTAGTAAGTTTCTTAGAGCAAAAACAAGACCAAAACTAAGGGCCAACACAAAACCCACGTGGAATTGAACCACCATTACCTTAAAGACTCGAAATTTACCTTCCCCATTCTTAAATCCACAAGAACTAAGAATGACAGCCCCAATTACCATGGATGTCAGGCCAATTACTACTCCTCACCTAGACCTAGACCACCTTCCCATTGCTAATAAAGACTTCCAAATCAAGGAAACCTTTGTCCTTGAATCCCCTATCAAACTATAATGTCGATACAGAGTACAATACCTAAACCATGTTGACAAAATAGGTCTTTGGGAGTCTAATTTTCCCAAGTACCAATTCCCTGAGGTGCACATCTTTCCATAGATTGTCCATTGTTGCCATGAAAAATACATTCCCAGTCAAAGTGCAGTGATGTTCCCTGACCAAACCATACTTTTCACCATCACTTCCGAGTCAATCAATGAAATGCTGCGACTACAACTAGGGCAGAACTTAACCCCTATTTCAATTGGAGACCTATTAGACAGATTCCCCAAGCTTACCACTACCAAATTTATTGAAATTCTCCAAACCTTCATCAGGGACGAAAATCATATTCCAAAATACCCTCCCCCATATGTGGCTACCATATTTTCCTTATTTGGTCAGGATATAGTAGTAATGATCTCTTGTGTTTTAGGCTATACCACCAGTGAGTACATAGATGAAATCATCTTAGCCTTCATGTCCATTTTCTCTCCGGGACAGCCTCTTGCTATCATGTATGATTATGCCAAGTTCATAGCTAATAATATGCATGACCAATTCCTTAGAATGAGTACTGAGAGAATTTTTAAATATTCTTCAGTTTTGTACCACCTTTTCTTATATTACCAAGCTGACAAGTTCCCTTCACTCTCCAAAAGCTTGACACTAAAGGTCATCTAGGTTAGTCATTTTCTGGACTCCTTTGATACATAAGTATGATTCTCCATTTATATACATAGACTTCATAGATCTTTTTGTACATCCAGTAATGACCATGCTACTAGGAAGTCCTCCTCCAAGAATCAGTTCAGATATTAGGAGGATCCTGCAGCTGTCCAAACAACACAAAGTGGGAGATTGGTACCTGTGCCAAAATCACACAGAAATTAGGATCTATGGCTATGATTTGGCCCCATATAAATTGCCCAGATAGCTCCCAATGAGGTTATTTGCTCTGGAGTACTACAGGAAAATAATCAACTCAGATGAGGTGAATTTTGTTAAGGCCAAAAAGAAGGCCCAGCTTAGAATCAAAGATCAACTAGGCCCCTTTGTGTGTAATAGCCAAGAAGCTGGAAGAGAAGCAAAGGAAATCCTTCAGATAATTAAACTAAAACAAAGCTTCATGTGGAGATATGATCCTTGTGACTTCATTTGCAATAGAAGATAGAAAAACAAGATGACTCCCTACATTCACCACTGAAACCCTAAGATAGAGAAATATGCAAACCAATTTGAATGGGTGGAGAATACTTTAGTGGATAGGGATGGCACTAAAGTAGCAGTTGAAAACTCTTGAATTTATTTAGAGCAAAGGCTTAATGAAGGTTCTGTCCTGTAGGTACCAGGAGAATCCCAAGTCCAAGGAGAGTCCCAAATCCAAGAAGAATCATAGGCACGGGGAGAATCTCAGGGACAAAGTGAATCACATATAGAAGAAGAATACCAAGTGCAAGAAGAGTCAGAGCAACCAGACCTATCAGAAGAATTGAATCAAACAGGTATACATCAGCCCACAATGAGTACTCCCCCCTAACTTGAAAACTGCTCTAAATGAGGAGAAAAGCCTCAAAAGGAATAGGGAAGAGGCCACTACATCAGGTAGAGAAACCACATAAACATATGTAGAAACTAGCCTAGTCAAAGGAAAAGGTTAAATCCTATTTCTGAACAGGAATTCATAGAGAAACAGTTGGGGCCACCAGTATTGAAAGAGAAAGAAGTAGGCCTGCCACCCCCTCTGGGGTCACACTAGAACCTTCCATGTCAAACACTCAGATGTTGGAAAGGCAACAGAGTGTTGAAGTGTCCTCCATTAGGATGCCAACTGATAGAGATCAAGACATTAGAGAAATGTACAAGGATATAAAGGTCGAGAATAAGAGGCTAAAAGCCCAGACTTATGAACAATACCTAAAGATGGCGCCTACAAACCAGACAAGGCTTATGTCAGCCTATGATGTTAAATAAGGCAAGATGCAGATGACATTTTTGAAACCTACCACTCAGTAACCAAGGACAACGACTGACTTCAAAAAGATAGATTTGGAAGTGCTGGAAAAGGACATATATCCTATTGACCAGATTGAGTTGCACAAATAGATAGGGGAGATTATTTACTCCACCTTGATAGAGAAAGCCATTGCAGCTCACCAATTGCAAAATTCCCTAAATAACATATCAGCTCAATTCCAATTGGAAAATGCCTCTTCACAGGCAAAAGACACCAGAATCGAGTCCTTAGAGGACTTAATCATTGAGTTGGTACATGATCCTAAAGATGTGAAGGCCACTGAAAGATTGATCAAGAAGAAAAATGATGACATAGCTGCTTTGAAGAAGCAACTTAAGATTCCACCACTACATCACCCACAGACAGCAGAGGTCCTAGAGACCCAAAAAGAACAAGAAGAGCTTTTGGATTTGGTCCTAAAGCTAAATGACGAGTTGAAAGAAACTGAGAAATAATTGGACACACTGATTCAATCCAAACAAAGTGAAATTGCCACCACTTCTATAATTGCCATTCCCATAGTGAGAACTGCAGTTCCCTCAACACTGGAGGCATCTTTGGCACCAATAGCTCCACCTGCCACAACATTTCCAGTCACAACTAAGTCTAGAACAACAGGTGCTTCAAAAAAAAGACAACAGAACTAGTGAAAGCCATGGAGTAAATGTCCATCCAAGCAACATAACTTAAAAGGCTTAAGGAGAAAGTGGCAATCTTAGAGACTGACTGCAAGCTTGCCCAGATACAATAGAGGGAAGAAACACAGAAAGCCCTAAGGATGGGTGAGAAGATTAAGGTCCTAGAAAAAGATTCAAGTCTACAAAAGCCACTAGGATAGACCAAGGAGATGCTCCGGGCCAATATCATTGACTCTATTAATTATATTTGGTGATTAATTCAGGTAATATTTGAGAACATAGAACTAGTGAAAGTGGCCACTGAGGCTATCAAGAAAGTAAAGGAAGATTTAGGAGACCAGCTTGAGGATGCTAATTGACTCATCCACTTCTTGAACAGCAAGAACATGCATGAACTAAATGAAATGGGTGTGAAAGACAGAACTGAAGCTATCATAGAAGTTAAAAAGGTTCTTTCCAAAAGAAACCTTATGCTTAACCTCGAGGGAAAATGCCATAACATGCAGGTGGGCATTGACAGATTCATGGAAAAGCTGAAAATTTTGAGGGATAAAGGCCTTCCAAGTCCTATAGTCATCCATGACAGACTTATGACCCAATTGGACTACACTGACAGATTAAGGAAGTTGGCTAATGATCAAGCAAGCACTTCAGGTATCAAGGCCTTGCCAACAGGGAAAGTATTGTATGATACTTTAGAGGATCTATTCTTTCTGGAGCATGAGGTGAAACACTTGTTTGTCACCAAGCATAATTTTTCCAAATACACAAAGGTTGACGAGATCTATAGAAGAATGCTCAAAGTAAAGTTGCTTGAGGATGAATGGTGGGAAATAATGACAGATTTACTATAAGTTACCACAATAAATGTGAATGGCAGCCAGATAAAACAAGTGAACAGGGTCAAAGAGTAGCAGGTTAAAGAGTATCAGTGAAAGATGAAAGAGAAAGATGATTCCAACATACAAATATCAGCCAGATTAAAGGGCTAAAACTCAACTACAATAGCCAACACTACCACAATAAAGGAGACAACATGATGCAGTTTTCCATCTATCTCTATCTTCATTCTTGAAGATATTTTTGTTTCCTTAATTAAATCTCAAATTGTTATGAGATATTTTGTAATATTTTTTTGTATAAATACTTCATATTTCGAAGTATTTAAGGTGGATTCAAAGACATTTCTGTAGACTTGTATCTAAAATCAAAGTGTTATTGTATCAAGATTGGATTGGCTTGCTGGATCATGGAAATAAAGTTCAGACATTTTATAGGATTCTTGTGTAAAGTGAAAACCAAATAAGTATTCTCTCATGTGTATTATTGTTTTTCCTTATGTTTATTAATAATCATATGTGTTTCTATGAAATCTAAATGGTAAACTAGGAATGATATTTCAGAACTTGCTTTAATTCACTCCGTTTTTATTGTTTACATTCTTAATGTTTTCTGCTAAACTATCTTAGTTAGTGAATTCTTAAATGCTCCCTTACTTCTGTAGTTTCTCTTTGTGGTCTATCTAGCAAAGGATTATTAATTTCTCTTTGTTGATGATCACCCTCCGTTCCTCATTCTGATCCCGGTCTAAGGATTCTTCATTGCCCTTTTAGCCTGGTTAGAATCATTCCATCCATAAGCCCTTTGAAGGTTTTCCTTTTGCTTTACTAGCCTGCCCTGTGAACAATCCCTTCAATGATATGATCCAGTTAAGCTATCCTTTTATTGAATCCATAGTCCAATGGCTTAAAGACCTAGCTCTATCCATTTGTTCCAAGAATTCCACCACCCAACTTTCAAGCAAAATCAAAATCCTCATGAACACTATGAACTAGCCTAAAATCTAATATAAGAAAAGTTAAATTATAAAGAGAGAGCCCTCTTTGGACTTAGGTTGGCTAGAACCTGAGTCTAAAAGATTTGGTTTTTGGTTACCTCAGATGATCTGATATTCACCCTATGAGTGACATCAGCTAAAGATTTATTAAACTAAGGTATTACAGACTCATGTGCTAGTGTGTGTTATGTGTTATTGAAGCAACAGATCGATTAGATTGCCAATACATAGACAATAAAATGGAAAGACAATAGAGAAATATAGTAAGCAAACACAAAGACATAAGCAATTTTTCATAAGGAGTTCATCCTATTCTCCAGGGCTACGTCTCCGGTCCAGTTTTCAGTGGTGGCCTTGTTTTATTGTGCCTTTGGGCAGAGAATTTACAATACAAGGACTCAATGTGAGTTCACTTGAAAAAGGTTTTGCTTGGCAGGCTGGTTATTGGATTCCTCAAGCCACTGGAGTGCACAAACTCTTCTTCTTCCTAGCAGCTCTGTGACCTTCTAGTCTACAGTGGAAAGAGCCAAATGTGATGCTCAGTTCGGACAAATTCCTCTATGGGAAGTGTTAGAGCCTAGATTTATCTCAGGTTGAAAAGGTAGGCTTCTAGGTCCACATCAAACCACGCTCAACCTCGTAGCTAGCCCTATGAGGACAGGAGAGGGCTCTCTCCGGGTCAATCTCAACAAAAGATAGTCGATGGGGCTTGAGATGACTGATTTAACAACTAATCTTAGGCTAGGTATGAAGTGCAAGGATTTGATTTGATTTTTGGGGGTTTTTTGTTGGAAAAAGGGAAAGGCAAATTTGGGTCTGGGGATGAGGCCAAATTTTTGCAGAGTTCTTGTTGGGGCAAGGTAGGCAGTAGTTTTGATGCTTTAGATTAAGTGAATGGATAGAAAAGACCACTGAGGAGCTGAAGAGGGAAAGAGGGTACCAAAAATCCTCTTCAAACTGAAGAAAACATTGAAAACTAATCAAAGTTTAAGGCAAAGCACAACAAACTCATGAATTCTACCTTTGTCTCTCAATTTGTTTAATTTCAGAAGCAAAGAGAAGGGAAATGGCATACATGAAACATCAATGAACTTACAATTGCATGAAGAAAAGCATAATCAAAACACAGAGCCACAAGGATCCCAACAAGTGCTGCAAAATCCTGATCTTTCCTTTGCCAAAAATGCAGAAATCAAATGGACAATGGAGTGCCAAGCAATCCCTAGTGTCCAACCCTGAAAATGACTGAGAAATTACATGATATATACAAGCCTAACTCCTTCCCATGCCTCTAGGGGTAGAGCTCATCATTCTAGGAGCTATTTCAACCATATCTAAACAAGGAACTAAAAAATAGGTAAAGAAACAACTTGCCTCTATATGCTAGGAAACTGATTCATTCACTCACATTTCACCTTTTGGTGAATGAATCTACTAAAACAAGTAAAAATATGCCAAAATTACATCATGGTCATGCAATTATATCAAGTTAGATCAAGAGTAACATCAAAAAGTGAAACTAGTCAAAACCGGCTGAAATTCTGAGCTGGAGAGTGAAAAATAGGCCAAAATTCTTTATGCGTCGCGCCCAAAATCTCTATGCGTCACGCCCAAAATCTCTATGCGTCGCGCCCAAAATCTCTATACATAGCGCAAATTTTGAGATGATTTTTAGGCCCTTCCCAAAGTCCAAATTGAGATAATGATAGCTCGTTGGAAAGCCCTGCTTATCTAATTTCCAACCGAAGTAGAATTTCTGGATTTGCTGTTCATTTGCCCCTCCAAATGTCCAATCTCCTAAGACTGCTTCCTGTGTGTCAAAATAGGGGCAATGAGGTCATTTTTTGAGTGTTTTTTTGACCTTTTGACGGCTCAAAACCTACCCAAATTTCTTGTCCATAGGTAGGAAAACATAATTTATCATGAAAAATCTAGAAATGCAAAGTTTTTTGGATTTGGATCCCTCTAGCGAAAGCGAGCGCCACGTGGTGTGGCGCATAGGGAGGAAAACCCTATTTTTTAGTGAAATTTTTTTTCCAAAATGCAAAAATTGCTCCAAATTTCTTGAAATTTGGGCTGGACCTTCTTCATCAAGAGCTATGATGGGCCAAGGATGCCTCAACTATCTAGAGTTGATCATGCTCTTTTTGCCTCTTTTTCCTTTTTGATGCCTTCCTTAGTTTTGCCTTTAAATTTCTTATTCGTGCCTTGCAAACCTTGTTTTGCGCCATGTAGTGGAAATCCATGTGTCTCAACAATGATTTGTCCCTATCGGCCTTGTCCAGCAGTATCTCTAAGTGGATGTTGACTCTCTCGAGCCAAGACTCCCGATCATCATTAATCTCTTGCTCCAATGAAATGAATTCAATCCTCCTCCTTTGGGCAGCTTAATGATTCTCCTTGATGTTGTGTAATTCCATAATCACCTGTTGATCTTCAAGCTGCTTATTCCTCTACTCCAAGTATTTTATAATCCACTTAGCCCTCTCCAAGTTGAGGGACACGGCTTTGATCTCTGTCTTCTGGTCCTGGATGATATCTCTAAGGTTGGCACTTTGTGGGCCCATGTCTGTATCGTCATCCTGAATGAGAATGAAGTTGGTATCTCGTTCACCTGAAGGCCCCTCATCCTACATTGGCCTCTTGCCTTTGTCCTGTACCTGTGGTGCTGATGTCAGAAGCGAGGCCCCTTCCACCCCAGGAGGAGATAACACTCGCTTTGTTGCTGCAAATAACTGTCTAGCGCCCTTCTAATAAGTAATGAATACTGGCATAGTAGCAGTATGTGTCTCATGACCTTCATGCTGATAAGAAGGTCCACCTGTCTCATGTCCATCCTCTGAAGATCCCTGTGAAGCTTTGAAAATCTCACGAGAGATAAAATCATCCCAAGTGATGCCCTGTAATCCAAGCTGATGAACCACCGTAATCTTGATGAGAGCAAAATGATAAACATGGTTAAGCTGCTGCTGAGGGGTCTTGTGTTGCACAAGGGTGGTCATCCTTTCTATGTTTCGGCATATGAAATAAGGAATGTTCATCATCCGTACCTGAGTGAAATGCATCAGCAGCCTGATGTGATAAGCATACAAGCGGGAGAACCAGCCCTCACAGCTGAAATATTTCATGATCAGTTTCATTAAAGGCGCATATTCATCTTTGAGGTACTGAAATGGAAACACTCTCTTCAGCTATCTCAAAAAACCGTGCTTGATGTACAGTTCATAGTGATGCACTTCCCTTGGCATTTTGGGCTACGACCTCGTAGTGTGGCTTGAAGGTCTTTATTATGTCATTGAGTTCAATTTCCTCGGTCTTGGTTTCTTGGATCACCATGATGTTGGTATTATATTTCTTGAGTCTCTCTTTCAAATAGCGTTATTTTCCTTTGATGTTAAGGCCTCTAATAGTGTAGGATGTAATTATCATTTGGAAAATTTATTGAGTTGATAGAAAATTGTTGATAGTGGCACCACCCTTGTAGAGTTCAACAAATTTCTCCTATCATTTGAATGGTCTCATTTCAATTTCTTCATCCTCTCTTCTTCCTGGCTTTCCTTGGGGGTCCTTGGTCCCCCCTGACTGATTTGAGATCCTAGTTGTTCTGATTGAATTGATACCCTATCCCCTATTTTTCTTTGTACTATTGGAATGTTTCTTTGTAGAGATGCTTCTGATCCTCCACTATAAAACGCTCATCCAAATGCCTCCACTCTCTCAACATCTTGCATAAGACTTTCTCTTCATTGCTTATCTCTTCTCTTTGACTGTCGATTTCCATGTTGACATGTTTTGTCTATTTCGTGACCTCTTTGTCAGATATTTCCTCTTCAGCCTTTCTTTTGGCACTAATTCCATCCTTTTACTATGCTAGCTCATTGTCTAGACCTATTGCTTCCATCCAACATTCCCTGGGTTCTTCCTCCTCTTCAAGATGTCATATCGATTATCCTTTTATGGTCCTTTGCTTGGTCGCAGTTGGGTAGAGGTATGAAGGTTCTTTTCAGATTTCCTCCTCCTTTGTACTTCTTGAAATCCCTCCACTTCTTGTGATTTCCGTAAGTTATTGGCTTTGGATGGCTCCGGGTCTTGGACTATTTCATCAAGCAGTCCCAAAACAAATGTCCATATTCATGGCATCTACAATGTCTGAAGGGGATATGCTCGTAGTTAATGGGTTGTTGCCATACTTCCTCATGGTATTCCAGTTCAATGGATTCTGGTAAGGGTTCTGTTATATTCATATAAACACAAATCCTCGTGTAATGCATGTACTTTCCCCTTCTCATGGAGTCTGCAACTTTCACAAAACTTCCTATGCAGTTGCCGATACCCTCCTGGATATTTGATCCCAGAAGTCCACCGGGAGGCCAAAGAGGCGAACCCATACTGGATTAGCTACGAATTTTTCCAGATCTAGATTATAACACTCCTCTCAGTGTTTCATGTGACCCTTTGGTTGCCATTTATGTTGAATCCACTTAACCTGGTCTCATTCAACTGGCCAGACTCCTATAAATTTGCGGATCATTTTGTGGTCCTTCACATATTTCCTGTCATTTTTGAGTTTGTTATTATGTATGACAAAGTGGGGCTTCTTTGTTTCCATTGGGGGAGGCACTGGTTGGGCATGTGAGTCTGCCATTAGGCTTTGAGGACAAGGGGGAGGGAGAGTGACAAGGGAAAAGAGAGAGAGATAAGATAGGGGTAGAGACAGAGTGAGGTGAGAGAGAAAAAAGAAGAGAGATGAAGGACCACATACATGACTGTGTGAAAAGAGAACCCGCGTGTACGTGAGTTAAAGTTTTAACATAAAAAATAACGGTTGAAACTCCAATTTTTTGAAGAATGACTATCACTTGGAGGGAAAGAGAGCACACCATATTGATAATGAGGTAATGAATGAACAAACTACATTAGACACGCTGAGAGGTTGTGGCGTATTGAAATTCTTCAAAATTCCAAACATGAAAGCCAATACACGCTTACTCGAAATTGATCCACTATTGGAGTGCGGAGGATGATGCCTTCATGATAGACTAGATGCCTCTATGGATTGAGGATGAAAACATCTACTTTATTATCGGTCTCTCCCGAAGAGGAGAGGTCATGCATTCAACTGGTAGAATGAGAAGTAGTCTTTTAGAAGAATACTATGTCCATATATACTGTCCTGGACATCCAGAGAAGATTGGAAGTCAAATTCCAATCAAACATGTGGAAAGTTGATCCCTGAGGATTACGTTATTTACCATTGCATGGGTAAATGGGTCAACTTCCCTACATCAAGCATCACGAGTGTCCATGAGCCTGGCAGTGGAATGTCATACCATGGTATTCGACTGGTGCATGCCTCTTCTGACTAACATGAAGAGCCAATTGACCTTTATTCAGAAGGGTTAGATGAAGAATTTTGGATATGGGACTATCTTGTGCTCATTCTTCTTTGAGAAGGTACCTGGGCTACGTCC